>OZ024722.1:1347226-2689452 GCA_964016875.1 Fallopia convolvulus | reverse complement strand
CTCGCCCTTTTGTATGAAACAATCAACAATTTTATAAAAAGGCCACGAAATTGGGCTGAAAAATGAGAGATTATAAACCCTAGATTTTGGGGATGTAAGGAAATTGAAAAAATTCAAGAAATCTAACTTACCCCATAATTTGGACAACCAAAAAACCTCCTCCCCGAATTTCCTACAGTCCACGAAATCCTCAATGATGCCGCTTGTCCACACATACATGCTGGATATGCAAATTGTTGCTCGGCATCGATTTGAGACATCCCGATTGAAGCTCCAGATGTAGAGCTCCTGTCTCTCATTATTCCACTTGGGGGAGGGAGAAATGTAGAGGACGAAGTGGATGAGTGCGGGGTTGTGAATGACGAAGTGGATGAGCAGAAGAGAGCTTCGTTAGTGTAACAATGGTGGGTTGGGGGTTTTAATGAGGGGAGATAGATGGAGGCAACGGTCATATTTAGGTTATTTTTTTTTGTATTTAGGGTTTAAGGGTTTTCCACGTCACCTTATAAAAACGCGCATTTACGAACGTCAAATACACGCTCCTTGCCAGATAAGCATTCAGTGTTTAAAAGTGCAAAAAATGTTAAGTTGAGGTGTTTATTTGAAACTTTCAAAGTACGGGGGGCTGGTTGAACAAAAGTTACAAGTTCGAGTGTCTGTTGATGTATTCTGCCCATATTAAATGTTTATTAGCAATTCAGGATATATGTATCTATTGAGTTGTAATCAAACCGAGCCAACCCGAGCTTGAGCAACTTCAAAGGCTCGGCTCGGTTAAAAATATGTTAGCTCGAGCTTGAAAGTTCGAGCTCAAAATTTTGTTTAAGCTTTGATCACTCCAATGTTTATTGGACTCCAATTTGTTAGCATGAGAGAGCCTCTAATGTAGTTTCTTAAACTACATAATTTGAAAGAGACTATCAAAACTAGGTAAATTAACATAAACTATATATATTGTATATTATAGTGTATATGAGTTTATTCATGAGCCTATAATCTAAGTTGTTATTAGTGTACAATCGAACTTGGTCAGGAGCATATAATTGAGGTTGCTCATGAACCTAGTTATCTTATGTTCAAGTCTAGTTTATTTATCTTTTGAGTTATAAACAGAGGCGGAAATATATGGGGGCTAGAAGTGGCCCTGGCCCCTCCAATCCATTTTTTTTGGTATATGTTTTATTTTCATTGATAGCTTCAATTTGATATATTATAAGTTTCAATCCGATATCTGAGCAAAAAGTTATGATCGTTTGAAGACTACAAGTATGCAAACCATTTTTACATGTCATTTACTTAGTTAGAATGCTTTTAAAAAAGTTTATATCTTCATATGGTAATTGAACCCGAGAACTTCAAAAGAACACGTTATATTAAAATGCTTGATTATCGTATAATAAAGTACGAGTGCATGTTTTAATTACTTATTTTAGTGTTTTCGGACACCTACTCAAGCAGATAGGATTTCAAGGTAAGTATATAAGGTATACGTTTCGACTCTCACGAGCAGTATCCTTGACCAAAAACTTAGTTATTCTATTTACGCGTTTTTATTTTTTGAGGTTTTTTGAGTGTTTTCACTATTTTTTTTAAATTGATAATTCTTTTAGTTGCACAAGAAACATTTTTGGCCCCAAAAAACATTTCCGATTCCTCTATGGTCATAAATATTCAAGCTCAATTCATTTAGCTTTCTAGTCTTAACCTTATGCTAAATTCGGTTCATTTATAAATGAATATTTTTTTTTGATCATTGCCACCCCAGTTCAGCGGAGAGCTTTGCTCCATCAAACGCCTACGTCTAGAGTTCGAGTCTCGCGAGGGCCCCTTTATTTTTTGGGTGGGATCTGCTCTCCCAACAAGTTCATTTCTCCTCCACTGAGAGTCGAACACTCCCAAGAAGTTCATTCGCGAGGGCCCCTTTATTTTTTGGGTGGGATCTGCTCTCCCAACGAGTTCATTTCTCCTCAACTGAGAGTCGAACACTCGATCTCAGTGAAAGGAAGCGTAGCCCCTCCCACTATGCTCCATGTTTTTTAATATTTATAAATGAATATGAAAACAAAGAAAGATTTAACTTAGTCTAGTCACAGCCCTATAGCTATCCACGAGATTGAATCCATTTTTTTAAGAAGATATTTCTACCGATTTTAGTGGACAGAGGCCCACTGAGCTCCATTATTCACTTTATGTATCCAATCCCCTGTGATCATATTGGTAGGCAGTGAATCAATTCTGGGGAGAAAAGAGGAATCAAGCCTAAAAAATCTTCGGCACTAGTTCTAAGTAAACGACGACCTGATTCTCTTTTTGAATTGGGCCTCTTTGAGTGGATGATTGCCTTTTTGTCAAATGGATAAGACTTTTTGGGCCTTTTCTAGTCCACTTCTGGACCACGCTTTTCTTTTTCTTTTTTATCATTATTTTTCACTAGTAAATAATTAATATTTAAGAGTCACGCTCGAGTGGCTTAATTCCATAGGGTGAGAGTTGCGAGCAAATTTAGGCCATCGGATCAAATATATCAACGGTGCAGATTAAAACAAATGGGTTTGGAAAAAAATAAAGAAAAAGGGCCGGTTCATTTAAAGTGGCAACACGGGTAAATAATGTAAAAATTTAATTCTATGGACAATATTACCCTTCTATCAAAAAAAGCTCATTTTCCCCCAAAATATCAAAATCACGCTTCAATGGTTTGCAGATGTTT
Organism: Fallopia convolvulus; assembly: GCA_964016875.1. Lineage (NCBI taxonomy): Eukaryota > Viridiplantae > Streptophyta > Magnoliopsida > Caryophyllales > Polygonaceae > Fallopia > Fallopia convolvulus. Next base: position 2,686,742 of record OZ024722.1, on the reverse strand, counting down.
CTCTCCCATATGAATCCCACGCAAGAGATGTCACCCCTAAACCTCAATCCGTCTCTCTCGGACTCGAATCCATAAAAAACTATGAAAATTGAAAAGGAACTCATGAAGAAAGCACAACAAGGTAAGTATGATTTTATTCCTAGTTCAATTCAAAATTTAGGGTTCATAAAATCTACTTTGACTAATATTCTAGGGGTTTCATGAATGCATTGTTTAAATTCAAAATCTAGTTCATATTAGGGTTGAAACTCACGTATTAATGGATTTTGTGTTTGGATCTAGGAAGTTTTCATATAAATTGTTGGTGTATAATTATTACTTGTGGACTAATTTGATGATTAGGGTCTTGCCTCTTGATATGCTCAACTTCTTGACTCAGATTGATGAATTTGGAATTGACACGAACCTCGATTCTTACAATAATCAGCTTAAAGCTGTAACACCCCTATTTTACAACATTGGGTATTTCCGCCAGTGACCTCAGACTTTACCGTCCAAAGTCACCCAAGGCTTTTAGAATGATATAGAACAATTAAAATGCGGAATAAAACATATTACATGATGAGAAAAGGTGCTCCCGAGGGAGACTTAGTTCTTACAAAACATCTTACATTGATTCAAACATAAAGTTGTTCAGAATTGAAATGCGAAACCTGATTGTTCTTGAAACGTAATGAAACTAAAGCAAAATGATAGAAAGATACATCTTGAAATCCTTGTTCTTCCTTCGTCTTCACTTCACTTCACGCCTTGCTGGGGTTCCTAGATTCTGACATAATTCGCGAGGGGCGATAGAACGCCAGGCAAAAATGCGGAAAAGAAGAATTAGTCTAAGAGACTAAGCAAGCGGGAAGGGAACTTCCCGAGGGTATTTTGGGAATTTTCAAATATTATCGAAAGAGGTATTAAGGTTGTGTTTATGATGGGCTATGTAATGAAACTTGTTGATGTGGAGCTTTGAGGTTCGAAGGAGAGTATATCTTTGGACAAAGATAACTCGATGAGCAATAGAAGAACTACTAGATTGTAGACTTCTTTAGGATTTCGAAAGAATGTTGGGAACGTTCATTAATTCATACAAGTGAAAACCTCTCGCGCCCTGAGCGGACCGAGAGCCAGATCGATCATTTGAGACCGGTCGGGTTTTGGTGTCTTAAGTGTGCATTCGCACTTATCTTATATATTGACGAAAAATATTCGACTTTATTAATGATTTTTAATAGAGAGTGGTGGGACACGGATATTCCGAGCCACCCGAAGGAGAACTATCAATTCTCCGGCACTTAGCTAGAGTGTCGCACAATCCCTCCTTGCAATCGGAGCGGATGGAGATCATGATCCCGAAAGTCGTATGGACGTACGACTTAGTAAGGTTATATAGAGGTGTCGGCTAACCCACACCCCTTTCTAGTTTATTCAAGGTAAATCTCTGAACGAGATTGTAATCAATCAAGATAACAACATACTAGCATATATAATCCTAACAAAGGAATATAAAGCATACTACGCTAACAATTGTCGTTATTTCTAGCAATCAATATTTCCTAGATTTATTTTTATTTAAGCATACAAATGGTTCCCAACAATCAAGGATTTTCACGAAATGGAATGTAAAGGTTGCAAGGGGAAATTCCACTTGCCTTAGCGTAACGAGTTCTAGCACACGAGCCTTGACGAAACTTATGCGATTCACTACTACGAGCGAGGATTCCGACCTATTGTTACGGAAATTTACGAACAAGCTCAAAATCATGATTTTCTTTCTAAGATTTGGATTATCTCTTATAATATTTTATAAGAGAGTTAGAGATTCTAAATTATTATAATAATAATTTAGAAAGTTATTTTCCTCAAAATAATAATATTCCTTTATTATTATTTTGGATTTGTAATATCCTTACTATTCCGTAAAATCTTTATTAAATAATTAGTAAAATAATTATTAAAAATTATCCTTTTTACTTATTCATGACAATAAAATATTACTTTTAAATTTCCCATTTATTCTAGGGTGGAACTTATAATTTTGACTACCTTATCTAAAATACTTTATTAATAATATTTTCTTAATAGAAAAGTATTTACCTACATAATCCTTTTTAAATAAAATTGTCATGTATATACTCCTCTATAAGGAAGTTTCCATAACTAGAAGTTTCTAAATTTCCTTATAAGGTAACTTGTCTAAATTTAGATTAATCTTACTTTATATTTATAATTTGTTATTAAAATATTATAGCTTATAAAAATAATATCTTCTTTATAATTAGAAGATTTCTTTCATGCAAGTCATCCTTATGCTATAATAATCTCCTAGAATATTTGTAATATCTTACTTGATATTTTTATCCTAGAACTCATATCTTATGCAATTATCTCTACACCTAGTGATTATAAAAATATACTTTCCTTATAGATGACTTAGTAATATTTCCATTAATAGTATTATATTCTATAACTAAAAATCCCATGCTATCATATACTTGTTCTTATAATATACTAATAATAACTCATATGCTAATAATATCTTATTTTATCATATCCTATATCTTTTATAGATTAGGCCATGCAACAACTTTTATTAACTTAGGGAATTTGTTAACTTCATATAAAAATGGTAATGGTTTTATTTACTAAACCTTTTTATTTCTAAGATCATATAGTATGATTTTATCTTTTAGTTTAATGCATGCATAATAACTTTTAAAATTCCTATTTGATCAAAGATGACAATAATAATTATTATCTTGTATGCTATAGTTATTTTATAAAAGGTCGAACGACCGAAAACCACCCTTATAATATGCCATATTGCTCTAAACCACCCTTTTAATATCAATTTACCGAAAACCACCCTAATAAGGGCTTCCGTTAATAAATGACCACCCGCCCCCAACTTCCGTCAAAAAAACCGTTAGTGTTGTATGCACATGCCCCATTATTAATTTTTTAATGTGAAATAAAAGTACAAAAAAAGGAAATGGGCCAAAAAATGAATGTCAAGATCAAACCCTAAAGTTCGAGTTCAAAGAAAATGAATCTCAAGATCAAACCCAAAAATTCGACGATTGGTGCGCTTAACCCTAAACAAAGGCGAGATTTGAGAACGGAGGGAGTTGACGGCGAACCAGTAGCAACCCAAACTGCACAAAGACAAGCCAAATCTGGATTGGAGAAAAGTGAGCCCGTGATTTTGGTGGTCGAAGTTCAAGATCCGAATTCATTAATGTTGTCCCCGGCAAGGTCACTGGTGGCAATGAAGTCATTTGAGTTCAAAGAAAGGGTTAAATCGTGTTGGAATTTTGCTTGGTAGACGTCGAGGCTGTCTTTTTTGTGCAATAATTAGTTTTAATTTATTAGGTATATTTATAATAATATAATATAATGAAAAATAAAGGGTGGATTTGTAATTTCATACTTTAGACGGATTTTTTTGACGGGAGTTGGGGACGGGTGGTCATTTGTTAACGGAAGACCTTATGAGGGTGGTTTTCGGTAAATTGATATTAAAAGGGTGGTTTAGAGCAATATGGCTTTTATAAGGGTGGTTTTCGGTCGTTCGGCCTTTATAAAATCCACTATTTATATTATGAAAGAGGCATGCATGTAATAAAATCCATAAAAATCTATCTATTTGTTTATATCTTAAGTTACCAAGGTAAACTAGTTTGTTTCTAGCTTTTAACTAACAAGATCTTACTAACATAGTTTTATGTCTTATTTTCCTAAAAGAATTTCTAATAACATATAAAAACTTTATAAATTCATATTTGCATGAATTAAATAAATAGAATTTAGGATAAGATTTTATACTTTTTGGTATTCTGTATTTTACAGAACACTGGAGGAGAAGACAGGGGAGGAGGGCCGGCGGTCTTGGGCGGCACCACCAGAGGCGGCGGCAGCTCCGGCGTGGGCGGACGGTGGCGCGGCGGGGGCGGCGACGTCCGGCGGGGGCAGGGAGGTGGTCTGGCGGGAGCTCCAAAGGGAGAAGAGGGAATTTTGTGGTGTTTTTGTGATATTTCAATGGAGAATTTAGGACTTGTAAGGGGCTGATTTTTGATGATTTTAGAAAGTAATTGCTAGAAGGAGTAGAAGAGAGAGCAAAGGCTTGAGTGAATGCTTGAGGGAGGGTATTTATAGACAAGTTTGTGGAGTTCTCAATCCATGGCTATGGTGGATGTCCAATGGAGGAGGAGGAGAAGTCCATGCATTGGTCACCCTTGTGCTTCTTCCATGGTGATGAAGTGTGAGGTCACAAAGGGGTAGTCAACAAGCAAAGAGGAGGTGAGAATGGCATGCAATGGCCAAAATCAATTCAACGTACAATCAATCAGACAATGTCTGATGTTGTCTTTTGGAGGAGGAGGAATTTAATTGATATAAGGGGAAAAGATTGGGCTAAGTGAGCAAGAAATTGTAATGGTCTAGCGGGATTTGGTGAGGGGCGTGTGAGGTTAGAGTGCAAGAGATCTCGGGTTCAAATCCCGGCTCTTGCATTCTTTTTGCAAGGCTTGTAAATTAATTTCCTAGGCCTTTGTATAATCTATTTTATGAAATAAAATAAATTTCTTATTTTTATCTAATGCTCTTTTTATTAATTTACCTCACTTATTAATCTATACCCCTCAAATTATTTTATTGCATGTTTATCTATTTTAATTCTCTTGATAAACTCTTTCAAAAGAAAAATAATAGAAGTTAATTTGATTTTCCAGAAATTAGAGAAATAAAATAATTGATAATAAATATTATATAAAAAGAACTTGGAATATCGCAGATATTATAAAAGCCTATATCAGGGCCACAGAAAATGTGGGATTCGATCATTCTGCATATTATGGTTCATACTATGTGATGTGATGGTTCATGATTTTGTATATATGGTTCATGGATATTTTAGTTTATAGTAGTTAATGTAATGACTATAGGTTCATAGTATATAGTTAAGTGTTTTGACATAATTTGATGTCTTTATAAAGTTGTGTTTTGACATGGTTTGTGGGTTTATGTCTTTATATAGTTAGGTGTTTTAACATAGTTTGATGTATGATGATAACCTAATGAAGTTTTTTTTAATGAGCAAAGATGTGAAAAGGTATGGAAATTATTGTTTCTATCTCCACAACATACAATCATATTGTAAAATCTTGACTTGATTCTTATTTCATAGCCTATTAGCTCAAATGGTAGAGCAATGTGCATATGCACATAGATGTGAGTTCAAATCCCACATAGGCTAACTCTTCGTATGGTTTATATCTTTTGGTTCATGATAGTTCTTTTTCCAGTTCATGTTTTTATAAGCATAGGTTCATGATATTTTATCTTACAATTAATGTCTTTTAAGTCATATTCGTTGTTATTTTGGTTCACGTCTTTTGGTTCATGATATTTGCTCATTTGGTTCATGTTTTTATGAATATAGGTTCATGATAGTTTATCTTACAACTCATGTCTTTTAAGTGATATTAGTCATTTAGTTGTTATTTTGGTTCACATCTTTTGGTTCATGATATTTTCTCATGTGGTTCATGGTCTTATAATCATATGTTCATAATATTTTATCTCATGGTTCATGACTTGTAGTATAAAAGTTGGTCTATTGGTTCATGTCCTTACATGGTTAAGTTCATTAAATATAACTCATAATACTTGTTATTTTGTCTTGTATTTATAAAAGGTATTTTGTTGGTTCATTTCATTTTACGGTTAAGTTCATAACAAATGTCAATAAGGTTCATGAAATTTAAATCATTGTTATATTTGTCACGTAATTTACACCATAATCGTATTTTGCAAGTTCATGTCTTTATACAATTAGGTTCATAACAATTATCAATAAGGTTCATGAAATTGAATTCATAATACTTGTTATATTTGTCACGTAATTTACACCATAAATCGTATTTTGCAAGTTCATGTCTTTATACAATTAGGTTCATAACAAATATCAATAAGGTTCATGAAATTAATTATCGATATTTGTTACTTGTCCATTAATTATAGTTCATAACTAATATGGGTTCATAACTTGATATGCTATGTTCATAATTTTGGTCATTACGGTACATAATATATTTATGAACAGTATAGATTAACAAATTGTATGATGTTCAACGCCTTTTCGTGTCCTCATTGCTAAGCCTTACAACAAACATGCAATCCAGCATATGATGTATCAAGTCTAGAATAAAGAAACAAGTTGCCTTAGCAATGGAGATGGTGAAATATGGTTCACATAGAGAAGATTATACTCTTATAGGTGGGTGCAATTCATACAAATTGAAAATCACCAACAAAAATCAGTAAAAAGCCACAAAAATTCAATAAATAACACTAAAAACATTGTTGGATCTATACAATTCGAAGTAATAGAATTCCGAAATCAAAAACCCCAAAATTGAAAAAAAACCTAAATTCCATCTTAAAAGTGCAAGAAAACAAAAAAAAACCTAAATTCATGAAGAAAGTATTCTGCAGGTGGTCGAAACACCAACTAAATCCAATTGCAACATGACATAATGATTTATGGGAGAAGATCAAAACAATGGTTGCAAAAAGCGTTGTTCTCAGTGAAGGCAAAAAGCAAAACGGAGAAGAAGGTGGATAGGAAAATGACGAATATACCCCTCCGTAATTTTTTTTTTTAAAACGCGTGTATTAATCATGGCCATTGATATGAGATGATCGGACGGGTATAATGTGCTCGCATTTTATACCGTAACATAAACACGCATGTGATCTCAATTCTTTAATAAGAATGAGGTTCTAGACTTGACCTAGTGACGAATCTCTGCACTTTTTTGGAGAGTGCTCGTGAGTTTTGCAAATCATTGCTATATACTCCCTCCGTTTCACAATAGAGAGGTTTATAGAGGCTTTGTTTCTTGTTTTACAATACATATTCATATAAAAAGTTTGTCCATTACTTTCCATTTATACCCTTAATAATTACACCACATTAATCATATACATTTTTCCCAATATGTGCTATTTAAAAGGGTCATATGAGTAATTTTGGGAGAATTTTTTTCCTTAATATATGTGCAAATTTGTGTATGAACATCTATTGTGAAACGGAGGGAGTATATTATTTTGTATGATTGTTATGCTTAGGCTATATAATAAGTTCGGCTTGATATGTAGTAGCCTAATTGTCGGGTTCGAGTTCGAACAAAAACTTGTTTCGAGCGAGTTTAAAATCTTATTTAGGCTCGGTTTATTTAACAGTTCATAGAGCTCGAGTTCAACTCGCAAGTTTTTTTTAATGTGTTCACGGACACACATTAGAAAAATTCATAAAGTAATTCGATGTCTATATAAACTTGGAACATCTAACCCAAAAAAAAAAATATTCGAATTGGATAAGAGAAAAACACGATAAGTCGATAACCAATCCTACACTTATGCAACCATCTAATGCTCGAATTAAAAAAGAAAAAGGAAATGGTGTTTAGCAAAATACATAAAAAAATAGTAATTATTTGCATAAACCTTTGTTCCACTAGGCCATGATTTTTTGGTGAAGGCATGAGAGAGAAACTCCCTTTTAAAGAAAGATATAAGAGACATAAAAACAACCCCCAACCCATGCTCTAAAATAGATAAATTGTGAAATTTTAATTATTTGGAGTGTGTTTTAGTCTAATATATTCTCCCTCTCATTCTCTAAAATAGGAAAATAGGAGGGAAAAAAAAAGAGCTTCACTATATTTAGGAAAAAATTCAAAAAATATAGAGATTATCCAAAATGGAGAGACTATTGCATTGAAAGCTCAAATAAAGTGAGAAGTATGATTTTTTATTCTCCATTTTGAATTTTTTTTAGAGAAACGGTTGGTTATGTTCTAAGACTTTTTTTTGCTAATGAGGCTCTATACTATGTCGAGAAGGCTTCATTTCTCACTAAGAAGGCAATTTTTTTGATCTACGAGGTTCAAATGTTATATACACATACCAAAATTTTGGAATAATTGACTTTTTTAAGTCTGGTGTGTGTCTTATTTCGACTCTTTCATTGTTGTGGAAATCTGAAGAAAGTTTTCTTTAAGATGTGATACAACTATCTAGGCTTAGAGGTTATTTCTATTTAGTTTTCTCGCTAGTGGGATACTTCTTTTTCGCCTCGATCACCTTGATTTTCATCAATTCTATGCTTTTTTCATTCCGGAATATCTATATCACCCCTCAATCCTTGAATTTCGCACCTTGTTTTATGCCTCAACTCTCTCTCTCTCTCTCTCATCTCAAGATTTTCACATCTTTATCAAGACCTTTGTAATTCCCTATTTTTTGAAAATATTTTTGTGTTTGTTACTTTGTTTGTTTTAATTTCCAGGCTTTCAGTTTGTTCATGTAGTTGTCATACCTAAGTTTTGGATCTTTACTTTGGTTTTTATTTCGTTTTTGTCTTCTAGTTGATCATGTTGTGATAAAGTTGGATGAGTACTTGATTTTCCGACTAGTCACAGGAACCGAACCGAAAAAATCGGCGATTTTGGAATCGGAATCGAACCGGTGGAACCGGGGGTCAGCCGGTTCCTGTCCCGATTCCATCGGTTCCGGTCTCGGTTCCATTGGTTCCGAATAGTCGGTTCCACCCCTTTGAAAAATTAAAATAATCATTGAAAATGCAAAACTACGATGCGGTTTGTCTCAAGACTGCGACTCCGATTTTGCCTTTTCATTGGTTATTTTATTTTTTAAAGGGATGCAACCGGCCTCGAGAAAAAAAAAACAGAACCGAACATGTGACTATTTCTGACCAATGGTACTCGCTTGCGATACTTTTCCTCGTCAATTTCTCCGCTAGAAAATCTTCCACGTTTCGGACCTCTAGGCTATAGAATGGTCTTTATTTGTATCTCTTGTTGTGTGTTTTGCTTTCTTGACTGTTTTGTTTGAGTTTGATTAGTACTTCTTCAAAGGGAGAGATTTGTGGTTGGGTTTCAAATCAATTTGTTTCGGGCTAGGTCAAGCTTTGTACTTCATGACTTCTAAATATTTTTCAGCTCGGTGGAAGGAACGTCAATTGTCCTTTCCACACATTGCAAGATTGGTTGATCTATTTGTCAAGCGCTATGTTTAAGTGCTTTATTCACCTCGAACCTAAAGTCGTCTTTAGTCTTTCTATTTGGTTGTTTGTAGTTTTTCTTGCTCATATTGCTCATTTGGTATTTCTTGTACCTAACCCATATCCATTCTCATCCATGTGAGGGGAGTTAATTTTCTTCTCGTTCTTAACTAGTTGGTCTATAATTCCCATATTCATTCCCGTGATGGGAAATTCCCACCTAGAAAGGTGAATATCTTCCTAATTTTCATATATGTCTATATGTCCGCTACGTTGAATCATTACTATAAACTAAAGTGGAGGTTTAAATAATATATAAAATGACATATCAACTCCATATTAAACCACGCCACCCATTTTTTTAAATCAATCTGATTGGTTGAAATTTAATTGGGTTATTTTTATTGGTTGAAATATCATCGTAGACTCCACATATAAATATTTTACTTATATGTCAAATAAATAAATTAGGGTTGTTCATCGGTCCAAAACCGAACCGAACCGAGGAAAACCGAAAACAGAATTTCGGAATTTTTGAAACCGAGGACCGAACCGAATAAGCTCGGTTCAGTTCGGTTTTTCTTCGGTTCGATTCGGTTTGGTTCAAGTAGGAACCGAATTAGAAGATTAGGTACAAAGCCGATCCAAAATATAGAACATAACACCCTAAACCAAACTAGAACCAAACTAAACCAAACCAATTTTGACCCGAACCGAACTAGAACCGAACTAAACCTAAAAAACCAAAACTAACATATGCTATTTTTATCATTTTGAATTAAAATCATTCAAACCATTCGAACTTAAACTTGCAAAATGATAAACAAAGCAATACAAAACTTGCAAATGGGATTTAAGGGTTACATCTTTACATGGGTAAGGCTTCGTAAGGGTATTTTATATTTTTTTTATTTTTATATTAAAATAAATCGGTTTACCCGAACCGAAGCGAACCGAAAACCGAACTAGCCAAAATGTTGAACCGAGGACCAAACCGAAGTAGCTTGGATCGGTTTGGTTCGGTTCGGTTTTCAAGTAAAAACTGAATTACCCGAACCAATGAACAACCCTAAAATACATCGTTATAAAATTGATTTATCATATATTTTTCTTCTCCTATTTTATATTATTATTCAATTATAATTTGTGTATTAATTTTTTTAAAAAGGTAATTTGGATATTAATAATAAAAAGATAGTAGATTTTAGAATATGCATAGGTATTATAAAATTGATATATGCATGTGTATTTAATCTAAAATTTTATAGGTGAGATTTAATGAGATTTTATGATTGTGAGCTAGATTTTGAAAAAAAAATTATGATTTTTAATAATTATCTTCTACTATTTTATATGAATAGCATATTATAATAAAATTTCAATTATTTTATGTGAATAGTCTATCTTTAAATCATGTATATTATTAATAAAAAAATTAGTTCTATATTTTAGAAGATTTAAAAACATGTATACTTATTATTCCTAATTTATAAATTAAACCTTATGTATATGTTAATAAAGATTTTAAATGAATTAAATGATACAATTAATGATAAAATAACAATTTTTGTAACGATTCTATATGAAAAATCGTAATTTTACATGATAAAAATTAGTTTTTTTTTTATCATTTAAGTATAAAATCCTCATGTATAAAATCGTTAATTGTATCATTTGTGTATCATTTAAGTATAAAATCGTTATTTTATATGATAAAAATTAGTTTTTTATCCATGCATGAAAATAAGATAAAATAACGATTTTACCCTCTCTTTTTCCGGTCAATTATATAAAATTTATGATTTTTAATAATTATCTTCTACTATTTTATATGAATAGCCTATTATAATAAAATTTCAATTAATTTATGTGAATAGTCTATCTTTAAATCTTGTATATTGTTAATAAAAAAAATTAGTTCTATATTTTAGAAGATTTAAAAACATGTATACTTATTATTCCTAATTTATAAATTAAACCTTATGTATATGTTAATAAAGATTTTAAATGAATTAAATGATACAATTAATGATAAAATAACAATTTTTGTAACGATTTTATATGAAAAATCGTAATTTTACATGATAAAAATTAGTTTTTTTATCATTTAAGTATAAAATCCTCAGGTATAAAATCGTTAATTGTATCATTTGTGTATCATTTAAGTATAAAATCGTTATTTTATATGATAAAAATTAGTTTTTTTATCCATGCATGAAAATAAGATAAAATAACGATTTTACCCTCTCTTTTTTCGGTCAATTACTTTTTTCGGTTTTTTAATGTAAGGACTACCGGAGCACACAATATGCATACTTGTTTTCCCCACTTCCTCAAAACCCTAAACCGCGAAAGAGAGAGCATTCTGCCGTAATCAGAAAAAATGGACAAGAGCATGCTCGGCGACCTCGACAATCTTCCTGAGGAAGACAAGATCCGAATGGCCTCCATGGTCGACCAGCAACAGATCCGTGACAGGTCTCTCTCAATTGTTTTTTTTTCATATGATTTTGGCGTATTTTTATTGCCCTCTGTGGTTTGAACATGCTCATATTTGGCTTGCAGATTTTATTTTATGTTTATGTCGATGTTATTGATATTGATAGTTGCTTCCAATTTGAGATGGATTCACTTGCTTGTTTGCTCTTTTTAAATTGCGTCTGATTAAACGCCGAATTGGTTAGATATTGACATTCAAACGAGTAAGATTCAAGATTCTTACTTTTGAAGTTCAGAGGAAATTCTCTCTGACGATGTTATTAAGGCCATTACATAATATGGGATCCTTTGAGATTAGAGATTTAGGTGAAATAGAATTCATCATTGTTTTGATTTCTACCTATTCCTTGCATTGAGAATGAATAGGAGTGGGTAATCTGTGTAACTAAAAAACTAACCATGAAAAGCTAACACTTAACTTTCTTCCCTTGCTTTTAATTCCCTTATTTACTTACTGAAACAGCACTGAAATTCATCATGAAAATCTGTATATAATTCCTCAATTTGTTATTGTTGGTGGATGACTCTTAATTGGTTGATACAACCTGTGATGTGAGTTGTGAACTTGTGATGCAAATGTGAGGGTAATTACAACATCTGTATGCTAGATAACATTTCTTGTGATGCTATCCTGCACACATGTGGTATATATGTGAATTTGGATTTTTTGATTCATTTGAAAAGGTATGCTTATGTTATGCACCATTTACAATTTGTAGAAAAACATAATTGCACAACAGTTTTGGTTCACTATGAAACTCCATGGGCTTTCATTCAATCAACCAAATTGTACAAGCTGATTCACATTAAGCTAAATCATGCAACTATCAGCAAACAAGCTAAGGGCTTTTTGGTAGAAATAAAATAAAATTGTTATGACAGTTCAATAATGCTTTCATCATAATAATCTTGTTCATAACTTTATTTAATATCGCAACAATATGAAAACCAGACTAGCTCCATACTTTCACAAAAAGAACCAGATCGCGCAGGATCATCAAATCTTAAATAAAGTTATGATAAAGATTATTATGATGAAAGCATTATTTTACTGTCATAACAATTTTATTTTTGTTTTATTTCCACCAAAAAGCCCTTAGCTTTTTTGCTGATATTTGCATGATTTAGCTTAATGTGAATCAGCTTGTACAATTTGGTTGATTGAATGAAAGCCCATGGAGTTTCATAGTGAACGAAAACTGCTGTGCAATTATGTTTTTCTACTACTTTGTGATATTATTCAAATTCTTGTTCTGATTTTGTATGAATTCGCTCTTGTTATTGGCCTATTGTAATTGAACTGAAATTGAAGAAAAAATGTACATCTTCTTGCAGCCTGAGGATGTACAATTCATTGGTGGAGAGATGTTTCAATGATTGTGTGGAAAACTTCAGGCGCAAAACTCTAGACAAGCAAGAGGAGACGTGTGTTAAAAGGTGCGCTGAAAAGTTTCTGAAGCACTCAATGCGCGTTGGTTTGAGATTTGCTGAGCTCAACCAGGGTGCAGCTACAACAGATTAAGAGTAATCTCTAGCAATGCACGATGAAGCTTTTTGGGTCTTGAAATAGTTGATGACATTGGATCTTTTCTTTTCTTTTGGTATTTCACAATTCGGGTATTTGATTGCCTTCTAATCTCCTAGGGCGAATTTGTCAATGAAGCTCTAGTATGACGGGAAAGGGTTAATCCCTCAGATAATGCAGGTGAAGAACTAGGACAGAGCAGGTCCTTTATCATGTTTATTTTTGCATTACTGTTATTGTGGCCAGATGATGACAATGATTTTTTGATATAATGGCATTCACAACAAGTTTAAAAGTTTTAAATCATGTGTGTCTTAATCTCATGGATACAAGGGAAAATAGCATGATATTAACAAGTAAGGCTATGGTAAACATAGCAACTGCCAACAGGCATCAGGATATACAAAATTTAGATAGATCTATATGATTGTCCACACCATGAGGTAGATCTTCCTAAACTCTTACCATACAAAGACATGCTCACAAGCCTAAACAAGAAAACATGTTCAAATATTCGTAGAAGTTGATTTGATAATAAACTTGCCTTCTTGAGAAATCTCTGTTATTTTGGAAGATAACCCAATATCATCGATGTCAAACTCAAATAATCAAATAATCAAGAGTCATGTGCTGAGGGATTGCTGGTGCTTAGTCGTTATGCTCAGGGTTTCTTTTCCCTGTCCTTTGATGAGTAGTGGTTGAAGTGTAACTTGGAAGGGGAGGTAAGGTGACCGTGGCTGGTGTGGAGTGGCCTCTGTGCTACTGTGATATGTGGTGGGCGTGGAAATGGCGGAACATTTATGTATTTGAGCCCGATCGCAATCTCTTAGTCTTCAGTGGAGTTTATCTTGAGCCAGGCCAAGGAGTGTAAGGACTAAGGAGGCTGTTGTGTTAAACCCGGGCTTACAACAGGGGAAGTCTCGGCAGGAGGTGCTTGTTAGGTGGAACGTTTTGCAAGCAGGGTGGGTGACTGTGAATACCAATGGGGCGGTCATAGGTGATTTGAGCTTGGTGGTTGCTGGAGAGGTGATCCATGGAGGTGGACAGGCAATGGATGCAAGGGCTTGGCTCTAATATTGGAATTTGTTCTATTATGTTGGGGTTCGTTTTATGGGCTTCAACTCTTCAAACATGCCGCGCATGTGCGCATGACTCAACAGTTGAGCCTCTTGCCCATGTGCAAGAGATCTCGGGTTCGAGCATCCAGGGCGGCCGTTTGCCCTTCTTTCTTAAAGTTGGTTCTCATCCGTTTGCGGGTGTTCTATGCTAGTTCAAGTAGTACTTTGGTTACCCTAAATCTTACCACATCAAAAAAAAAAAAAAAACTCTTCAAACATGTCGTTTAAGGGTGTGGATATTACGCAACCATATTATTTCCTAGTAAATCCCCTAAATTAATACTCGGTAAATTAATAAATTCTCTAAATAATATTTTTCTCGTGTCCCGACTTGGACTAGTGAGAATTTAACAAATTTTGACAAGATAATAATAATAATCCTTTTAAGGCATATCATTTGTTACCAATAAAAAAACTCTAATAATCAAATCAACAGTGGTTAGGTATGGATCTTATGGTTGGTTAAATGCTAGGTTTAAAGAATAGATTAGAAAAATTAGAAAACACATGAGGAAAAAATTTCATTAACGAAATTCGCAATCTTCAAATCCAACGACTAGTAGACATAATATTATGTACGTAAAAAAAAAAAACAAATTTACCAAGCTTTCTAAGCACCGTCGATTTCACCTCCTAACAAGATCAGAACCGTCCAATCAAAACCCCCAGGTCAAACGTATCCAGCACATAAAGATCAACGTACAGCTCAAGCCCTCCTCCAAATCCAACGGTGGAGAAAGCCCCAGAAAAAATCAACGTTCTCGTAACACGCCCGTGCTTTAACGACTACTTCTGAGTGCCGTTTGAGGTTCAAACTTTTTTTCCCCTAACGCCTTTTATTTATTTTTATTAATATTAAATATTAATTAATAAAAACAAAAACCGTCAAAAAGGAAAGGGCCGTTAACTGATAGGGTTTCCCCAACACACTTCAGATCTTCTCATATTCGGTAACGGCACCAAACGGCAGGCAACGTCGGTGATCTTTTATATTCGTTAGCCTTTTTCAATTTTTATTTTCCTTTTTTAATTATTTTCTGTTCTCCTCTCATCGTTCAACGGGCGAGGTTTTTCGAACCTAAGTGCAATTCAATTCAATTCAATTCCCCCTTTTCCCTTTCTCCTTCTGTTGATTGCCGGTTGTTGCTCTTCGTGTTCGTCTCGAAGCTTCTTCGTCGAGATCGAAGGATGAGCTGTTTGTGATTCCCGCCAGTTTTATCTTCTTCGGATGCTGGTGAGTTCAATTCCGGAGAATTCTCGTGTGATCTCGCTTTAATCGTTCGTTCTGTTGTTTTGTTTATAGATTTGTTTTGTTCTTCTTGTTTAGAATTCTTAGGCTGTGCGATTGTTGTGATTTTTGTGAGTGGACTGGATTTTGTTTTCATTTTGGCAGCCCTAGGGGTAATTGAACAATTTTTTTTTTTGTAATTCTCCGGTCTTATTGGTTTGATAAGTTGGTTGAAGATCTGTGCTTTTTGTATGGCGATTGGTGTAATTGTAGTAGATATGGAGGTTCGTTTAGGGTTTGTGGGGTATCGAGTGGGGATTTTGCTGATTCTGATTGTTAATTCTTGTGTGTCACTTCTGGTTTTGTTTGGTAATATTGGAGATTGAAGTATTGATTGGAATTTGGGGCTATGAGAACAGGTGGATGATGGAGGTAATGGCTGAAGAGGATGGGAGAGGAGCTGAGTGTCCCTTGGAGAATAAACAATCAGCTGCAGCTTCGAGCTCATCGGTTTCTCAAGGAAGTGGAAGCATAAGCTTTAAATCACCGGGTGGTTGCAGCCCACCTTCAACTTCACCCTCGCATCGGTAATCATGCTCATTCAGATCTACTGGTTGCTCGGTATTTCCATGAAGCAAATTTCTTTTGGTTTGGCTACACTCCATGCCTCTCAATCTATTAGGATTCAGCAAAAGACTAATGATAAGCAGTTGAGATTAGATCCTTTAGGCATATTAAATGGAAAATGTGCAACGGATCAAGTTATGTCTTTTATATATAGTATATATCTCTGATAATTAATCTCAGGATCATTAGTTTGTGCCTCACATGGACTGATTTATTATGACTTCAGAGTTAAAAGTGCTAGGATATGATAGTTAGTGAGGTGTCATGATTGTTCCCTTTTCTTGTGTAAATGGTAAATTTAATTATCGTTTGAGGTTACTAATTGATATGCTAGCAATGCGAATGTAACATCATCTTCTTGTTTGTGGTCCACATAAAAGATTCCTGAGATTGACTAGTTCTATGTGATAGGTCTGACATTTTTTTTACTAAAGGTTTCAATTTGAAGATTATGCAAGTTACTTTCTTTTTCTTGCTTTCACTACTTCTAGTGTGGTCTCAGATATGCATGTTGATAATTGAAGGTGGCATGCCATACAATCACCCAAAACCCAGTCTCCTAAAATGAACAAAAATAGTTCTAGGTTAGCTCATGATTTGATCATCTAGATTGGACACATATTTTGATGCCTTAATGGTCTATTTTTACAGTATATGGCACACATCTTTCACAGTTTCCACTTTGTGTAGGTCACAGTGGATTTAGTTAACTGTATGCAACAGTAAAAGTATGAGATTATTATATTATCAGTTTAATTGGGCTTGTGTTAACTCTCTTTTGTTTTCTCCTCTAGAAGAACTACTGGTCCCATTAGACGAGCAAAGGGTGGTTGGACACCAGAAGAGGTTAGTGACTCTGCCTTATCATACATCTGATTCTTGAATATCAGTAAACAATAAGACTTTTATTCTCAAGTTGCTGAAATGTGAAGCATTCAAATGCCGGATAGCTCTGTTTAAATCTCTTACTTTTGTGTTCTGTCATTCAGTGTGGTTCTGTAATTTATATGTTTCTTTGGAATATAGTATGTCTTGGTTAATGTATTTTGCATTCCTCAGGATGAGACATTGAGGAAGGCTGTTCTTACATATAATGGAAAGAGTTGGAAGAAAATAGGTATTTTTTTTCTCCTGAAGAATGGCTAACTTGTTCGCTAAATGTTAAAAATACATAGTTGCAATTTGACATCATTTTCTTGTGAATCCTTATGCTTCCAGTTGTGTTCTTATATTTTTGGATTTTGTATGCTGCTTCTACAGGATGAGGCATTATAAATTTATAAAAATGAGATCTAGAACAAGAATACAATCATTTAACTTGTTTATTAATCTAAACTGAAAGTCATCCCTGCCAATACTTTGCAAGAATCAGATGTGATTGACAGTCCAGTTTAGAGCAATTAAGTTTCTACTCATTAGGTCATTGGCAACAGAAAGAGAAAAGGTTCTAGTCTTCTATAAACCCAAGGAAGTTGGTGCTTTTCCCCTGGAAACATTTATGTGGCCTAACTTCCAACGATATTCTTCAAATCCCAATAAGTGATGGCCTATGTTCCATACATGACTAGGAATCTACTTGCAGACTGTTCATTTCTAAATGCTTTTCATGTTTCAGCACTCTGCAACACTGTCTCCTGTAGTTTGTCCTAGCTATAGATATTCCGCATATGAGCTCTTCATAAAGCTGTGCTCTGACCAATTTGTTTTTCCCACTTGACACACGATATGTTTGCAGCGGAATTTTTCCCAGATAGATCTGAAGTTCAGTGTTTACATAGATGGCAGAAAGTACTAAATCCAGATCTCATTAAGGGACCGTGGACTCAAGAGGTGCACTTTGCTTCTTCATTGTTTTTAACAATGTTTTGAGGGTGGAATATGACACATTTGCCTTTCCTGGTTGTAGGAGGATGATCAAATTATTCAACTGGTTGCAAAATATGGCCCAACAAAATGGTCTGTGATTGCAAAGTCCTTACCAGGACGTATAGGGAAACAATGCCGAGAAAGGTAATGGTATTGACTGGGACACATTTATTTTTTACTCTGTCTTGGATTAATTTCTCTCTATCCTGGGATCCGTGACAGATTCCGCCTCTTGCATTAAGTTATATGTTTGATCATGCTGTGTAAATTCACTGGATTTCACTAAACATATATGCAGGTGGCATAATCATTTGAATCCGGAGATAAAAAAGGATGCATGGACGTTAGATGAGGAATTAGCCCTCATGAAGGCTCATAACATATATGGTAATAAATGGGCTGAAATAGCAAAGTTTTTGCCTGGAAGGTAAGGATCTAGTTCAAGAAGGAAGTAGCTTACATCTTTCTTGATGTATGAAGGAATAGTATTACTGTATTCTACTATGCAGTTATATGCCATCCCTAGATATTTTTCTTCTAGCGTCTAGGTTAATCATTTTGCTTGATGTTCATTGACATTAGTGCTCTATTTTGGATGTTTCTGCCAGCTTCGGACCTTGCTTTAATAATTAATATGAATGCTTGTTTTCTGCACTGTCTATTAGTAAGACTTACCTGTATACATCAGAAGGCTGGAGTCTCAGGCCTGTTGTGCATCATGGCATTTGAGTTGTAATAGCAAAATGATTAACTAAAGTGATCCTCTCTCTGGCCTTTTTTCAATTCACCTCTTGCACTTCACTCGTGACACATGAACTGCTTTGATGTTGGTTCTTCATGGCATTTGAGAGAAATAGTTGTAATAGCAAAATGATTAACTAAAGTGATCCTCTCTTTGGCCTTTTTCAATTCACCTCTTGCCCTTCACTCATGACACATGAACTGCTTTGATTGGTTTATCATATTTTGTCATTGCTTTGTGGTGTAATTATTCTCAGAGCTTATCAATGTAAATTGTTGAATGCTCAGAGTTTAATACTTAATAATGATCTGCTGTATATCTACGCATTCATGCTAATAAACTGAATGGTCTTACCTGTTTATTATAGGACTGACAACTCTATTAAGAATCACTGGAATAGTTCCTTGAAGAAAAAGCTAGACTTCTACGTGGCTACTGGTAAACTTCCACCTGTAACCAAGAATAGTCTTCAAACCGGTATTTCCAGAGACGAAAATAAACCATCGACGTCAAGTAGCATATTGCTTCCTTCATCCAATAAGGAATCTGATTCATCTGCTCAAACTTCCTCAGGCACTACAGATATTGGCAGGCTAGAAGAGAATAAGATCCAGCTGGAGTCTCATTACCCCTTGAATGAGTCTGCTGATCTATCTCATGTAGTCAATGGTAAGCTTGATGAAGATAATAAAGCCCTTAGTACACCTCTGAGGCCTCAATTTCAAACATACAGTTCTATGTATTATGAGCCACCAAAACTTGAGAGTTTTAGCAGTCCTTTAGCATCAAATTTGAAAGCCATGATACCTATGTTGCCTGGTGGAGGCTTCTTCACTCCGCCTTGTGTGAAGAGCAACGCCTTGTCTGCAACTAGCCCTGAATCTATTCTGAGACATGCTGCTAGTACATTCCCCAATACGCCTTCTATAATGAGGAAAAGAAAGGCGCGGCCTCAATTGCATAAGATTGGTGTGTCTGATAAGGATTCGGTCAAGGACAGGTGCTCATCTTGTGAAAGCCCGGCTTCTCGCGGTGACAACAGAACACTTCAGTTTTACTCTAGGAAAAACTTGAATGGATCTCCCTCGTATCGATCCAGATCCGAACGAACTGCTGTCTTCAAGTCTGTGGAGAAAAAGCTTGAATTTACAGCAGAAAGTGAACAACAAAGTAGTGATGCAAAATCTGGAAGCCTGAAAGTTCAGGTGAATTCTTCCCCAGGTAGTTCAAATGTAACCCAAAAGGGAGTTACATAGCATTAGTGAGGTAAGTTATTCTCCGAAGTAAGATTATTACACTAATTTTAATTTTGTTTGTAATCTTCTTTTATATGCTGCACTTCCAGGCGCTAACAAAGTGAAAAGAGGAGCCTATTCAGTGACCACCATCATTGTTGGCAGGACTTCAAACAAATTCTATGCTCATCAAGAACATGTTCAAAGTGTTAACACAACGAATAAGAAGATGGGCAGAGTTTTTTTTAGTAGAAGAGCATATAAAGCCACATTGGCTTTGTACAGGATTTAGAATTGGAAAAGTAGACATAGGCATAGTTTTTCTTCCATGTACAACCTTGGAATTACATGTAGTTAAAGTAGGAAATGAATTTTACACCGTTCATCTTTTCAGTTCATTAACCAGTAACACGAAGTGGAATTAGTTTTTAGTTATTGCTTGTGCCTGAGATAAGTAGAAACATCTCTTTGATATCTTGTTGGTCAAAAACACCAATTATTGGCTACAAAGAGCAATGCATGGAAATATCATACATATCTAATTTTATGATGCGAGAAGGGGAAAGAGAATTCAGAATGAACTAAAAAAAGGCACAAACAGCATACTCTATCAAAGATCTTAAATGAGTAGGCTGAAAGAGAATTCAGAATAAACTAAAAAAGCCATAACTGAATCATTTTCTTTCTCCTGTTTCATCTTCAATGTGGACAACCCATCTGTTCAAGGAACTTGGTAAGCCTCATGTGCTTAGAAGCCCATTGCTCAGCTAGCTTCTGCTCCTTAGCCTCAGCATCTCTCCTCAGCCCAGCCAATTGCTCTCTGTACTCAGCTTCAATCCTATCCATAGCCATATGTTGTTCTTCCCTCAAAGCCTTGATCTTTGCTTCAATCTCCTCCATCTTCTCCCTCCTCTTACAAGCTTTCTCAGACTCCAATTGAAGCTCCACCCTCTTCAGCCTCCACGCCGCCTCCTTCCTGTGGGCCGCCCATGCCCTTTGCCCTTCTTCCAACTCCCTGCAGCACTCCACAAGCTCTCCATAAACCATCATATTGTTTTGGGGCGGCGGTGGCGGTGGATGAGGGCCCCGCTCGAGCTGAAGCCATGTCATTGAGGTGGGGGCCACTGCGGGGGCTGGTGGGCCCGAGACCACAGTTGGTGACGAGAGAGACAGTGTGACAGACGGGGAGCGAGGTGGCGGTGGCTCGTTGGATAGCCATGGAGGAAGCATTGGCGGTGGGGCTGAGGGCGGGGCGGTCATGAGGAGAGTGGGCCCGACTCGTTCCTTCACGAGCTTTTCAGCAAAGTTTTCGAGTATGGTGTCGTATTTCCGTTCCTCTATAGGGTCGATTGCGTGATTGATGCTGCTCTTCTCTTTGTTTTCTTCCCTTTGTTGTTTCTCCTTGTAGACTTCCCACCACTTGCCAAGCCTTTTTGCAGTACGGCCGGGGACTTCAGCTGCTATCTTTTTCCATTTGTTACCGTGCTTGGCTTGGAGGCGGATGACAAGGCGCTGTTCTTCTTCGGTTAAGGAGCCTTTCTTGATCCCGGGTTTGAGGTAGTTCTTCCACCGCTCTAGACAGGATTTGGCGTCTCTGTGGAGGGGAACGTTCATGCGCTGGGAGACGAGGTGCCACTCTTGTGGGCCATAGAGTTTTACGTAGTCTCGTAGTAGGGCGTCCTCTTCAGAACTCCAGCGCTGCCTCTCCTTCATTTCCATGGCGCATTTCCCATGGTCTCAAATTCTTCATGTTGTACCTGCAAACAAGAATTCATTATAGATTGATACATAAACAAGACAGTTGTATAACTATCATTACCAAGAAATAAACACAAGATCATATTATAGTAATGATTACAATATACACATCAAGCATAGAGATAAAATTGTTTGATTAGCTGTTTGGAATTCTAAAGTTTGAAACATATAGCACAGAAGAAAGTATGCTTGAGAGCAGACTTCACACAGAGAGAATTGCTTCAGATCTAGGAACTCAAAACATGAAATTCAACATGCAAATAGAAAAACCCAGCAGTGAATTGTAATGTTTCAGAGGCCTGGCCCATTCACACAGGAGATCAACATGCAAATTGAGAGATTGGAGGGTTCAAGAAATAACTGCAAAACAATTCATGCCAGGAATTTTGATACAGTAATATTAATATACTTACAAAATATGAGCCTATGAGGCTCTTCATTAATGAGACAAAAAATATGGAAAAAAAAGAGCTAATACAAATATATCAATTTTTGAGCAGTGTTTTTTTTGTCATTGTGATCTGTGAATACACTAATCAGTGATTGACCCTGAAAATACAAACAGTGTAGCATCATATAGCCATAGAATATAGGCCCAGGACCCAATGAAGAAACTATTTTTTTATAAAAAAATCAAGTAGACCTAGCTTAAGATAATGAAGAATTGCAAAAAATGAATAGGCTAACAATTTAAAGCAGAAGTTCAAACAGCACACATAAAGGAATTCAGCAACACTAGCTAGAGAGGTTTAGGGAGGGTGAGAGATATCAGAATTCAGAACCTCATACTGTGATTTGACCATACACAATTAAGACAACCCCCTCTCATTTAAATCCAAACAGCAGAAGGAAAACAAAAACAAAGAAGAGAAAAAAGTTGCAATTCAATAGCACAATGATATACAATATCACATCTCCAAAACATTTTTTTAAGTCTTATGGTGGAATTCTCTCATTTCTTAAAGGAGAAAAAAAGGAAGGATAAAAGTTGATGAAGAAGGCTCTAAACCCACACCCAAAACCAGAAATTTGACATAAATGTTCTCCAGTTACAGTTCAAAGAAAGAATTAGCATCTTTTGTGGTCCATGTGCTCAATAAAAAAAAAAGCCATCTCTATTCTCTACAGCACCATAAATATTTTTCAGTATCTCACTCACTCTCAATAATTCAGTGCTTCTAAAAAGCAAAGAGAAGGAGCTTCTACTTCTGATAAAGCTAGAGAGAAGCATTCATAATTCCATATCCAAAGCTTCTTGAAAGAATGTGAAAGAACTCAGCATCTCACCCTCCAAATTTTTAAAGAAGACATAAAAAGTTGAAGACTTCAACCTACACTACACAAAAACAATTAAAATAAAAGGCAACAGTGATATCAAGTACAACAACAACAAAAAAAAGTTGGAATCTTGATGCATGGCTGAAAAAACATCAAAGTGAGATTAATCAAGGGACCCAAAGATCTTACTTTTAAGCGCAGCAGCTGAAATTGAAGCCTCTAACTCCACCCATCTGCTGAACTAGAAAAAACCCACCAAGAAAACAGAAACCCAGATGGTAAATTGTGAATTAGAAGGACCCAAATTCACCCCAACTGGATAGATACAGAAAGAAAGGTTCTTTTTTTTTTGTTGTAAAAATGGTGGGAGAAGGAAAGTGATATGAGAAGATGAAAGTTGGGTGAGAGAGGAGGGGGGATATAAGGAGAAGAAAGCTGAGGGAAAATTATTGTGATAAAGATTAGACGATAGAAAGAGGCGCTGACAAGAGAGCGGATAAAGAGGGGCACTTGAAGAGAAGAGCTGCAGAAAAATAATGAAGGAAGAAGATGAAGAGAAAGGAGGGATTTAAGAAATGACAAAACACTTCTCTCCCACACCTACACCACAGTGTGACAGAGATGGAGGGATGGGGGGAAAAGATGAGAAATTGAAAAGGGAAATTGGAAAGAAAGATGAAAATGGGGTGAATGAGAGAAAGAGATAGAGAATTAATGGGTGTGCAATGCAATTTACAGAGGCGTACTCTGATGGGTTCAGCTCTAACGTGCGCCTTGATTTATTAAAACTACTAAAGTTTTATTTTTAAATCCTGTTTAGTCTCGATTTAGGTACTGGAAGGTCTCAATTTATCTAATCGTCCAACTTATTTATGTGTCTATTTATTAATTATAATGTCTGCCCAGCGCCCACGGTTACACATTAAAAATACTAATTTAGATAAATTTAGTAATTATTTATTAATTTGATTTATTTTAAAAGTGTTCATTAATTTTAATTTAGGAAATAGTTTTGAAATAATTTTCCAAATAAACACTTTTATTATGTGTCCATGGCCACACATTAGCCGAACCGATTAATTATTACCACCTAAACAACCATTCTAATTGTGTAGGCAATAGACGACACTAGACGGTTTCTCTCCGCCCAAAATCCGTCTAGCATTTTTTTAAATATTGATTAGTGTATTACTTGTTTGTTGTCAAAAAACTTAACCCTATTTCCTATGTCAAATATTTTTTTCTAAATTAATCCTACCATTAAAAAATCCTTCCAAAATTTTCTAATTAAGGACAAATTTTTCAAATATTTTTTGAGGGTAGTTTGTCACAATTGTAAGACAAAAGGTGGCTGCACGTAAAAAAAAGGAGAAAAAGAGTATGTAGATGTAATTATTTTATGCGTAACTAGAGAAATTGAAGGGATGGAAAATGGAGAAAGAGAGTAGAGAGAAGGTTTAAGCTTGGAGCGGTGACTCCGGTGAGTGTTCTCTGTCAATGCGGGAACTGAGCTGTCAACGTACACTAAGGACGCGTCAATTCTGACCGTTAAATCCACCCTCATACGGCCAGATCCGACGGCGGAGATTCATTCTGCTCATATTCTTGTTGGGCTTTGCTTGGAAATGGAAATTTTTTGCTTTTTGAGGGTGACGATGAAAGTGGTGACTACAAACTAGAAACCAGTTGGAATCAAAGTTAAAATAGGAGGTAAAATTAAAATTTGTGTTGGCTGAGTTTGGCTCTTTTTTTTAAGAAACATTATTGGATAGTCCCTTAATTAACAAGAAGAAAGCCACCGTAAAACATTTTTGTGAATGGGTTATCAAGACCCGGATCAACAATAAGCGGGACAGAGGAAACACGACGAAAAAAACCAACAATGTAGTCAGTAATAGAGTTGTCCTTCTGAAAGATATGAGTGATAATCCAACTCTGAAAACGGGCTAACAAACTGTGGATATCCGCCCGAAACAACTCAATCTCCCACGGACATCGACAGTCATCAAGCATGACATTGAGCAACTGTAAGGGCCCGTTTGGTATCCATATCAGGATATCAAATATGGGTATGGATATGATTGATATTCATATCTGGTGTTTGGTATATCCTGATATCGATATCAAAGTGATATCTGCTGTTTGGTATAGGAGTATATCGATATCAGCTGATATCTTTCTGATATCAGAGTGATATTAGAGTGTTATTTTCATATACCCCGGAAAATTGGTATATCAAAGATATCACTCATATCGATACCCATATCCAATATCTAGATATCACTCATACCGATATCTTGATATCCATACCGATACCGATATCCGATATCTCATATCTTAGATATCAATACCAAACGAGCCCTAAATTATCGTCCTTGATAAAAATTTGGGGAACGCCGAGTCGAGTAGCCCCAAAGATCATCGGCGAAGAGCGATGATCTCAATGATTAGAAGTTTAGAGCGGACTGTCAATCAATTAGTTCACTGTCAAAATGGAGTGGTGAGCCCGAGTGATCATGTAGGATGAAACCGATAATGAAAATACCATCCGAGCTAAGTCAGCTAACTGTACCATCAAAGTTAAGTTTGATAAAATTGTGGTTGAGTTTAACCAACTTAGTTGTTGATTTTTTTCCTTACTATTATTTAGTGATCAGTCATTAGCTAAGTTTGGTTTTATTCGAGAGGCTAATGTTGTTGGCTTGTTGCATGAAAATTTGAAATTTTGTTTACAAACCATAATTCTGCTCTTATTCAATATTGTTGTAGATAATTTAGCTAAATTTGGTTTAATTTGTAATTTTCTTACTTTTTGTTAAGTTAGCTTATTTGAATCATGGTTTTGTAGCTGATCATTCTTAATATGTAATTTGTTTTGCATTAAAAAAAGATATAAAAATATATAAAAACAATACTATATATTTTTAAAATTTTACTTTGATTACTTGTGAATGTTGTATTATTCTTATCTTTGTTTTTTCAATTCCCTTTTAATAAAAGCAAAACCACCCAAACAAGGCCTAACATAGTAGAATTTCTTCTTCCACATATAAATAACAAGAAGGAAAGAAAAAATATTAAGCTTTTTTCATTTTTTTTGAGAAAAATGTACAATGAATTTTTTTTACTGTAAGAAATAATGTCTGAAAAATAAATAATATTCCTAATTTTCTAACACATTCCCTTAATTTATTTACTTTATTATTTTTTAATTTATGAGATTTTTTTATATTTTTCCATTATGTGTTAGAAAATAATTTACCCTTCATAGAACTATAAGCAATTGATTAATCTCATACACCAAAAGTCACAAAATAATTCTATTTTTCGAAAATAAATTGGAATGAGAAACTCCAGCAGAGATTTACGTACAGAAATTGTTTTTGGAAATTCGAATGGAAGATAAATAAATAAAAAAATGAAATAGAAAGAAGAAAGAAAGGCTGGAAAAGGAATGATATCTCAGTGCTGGTTAAAGTTTTTACCATGTCCATCCATCAGTAGAAGAATCACTCATAAAGCCAACTCTTCTTTTTTCACTCTAATTTTTCCACGCCCTTTCTCTTCTGACTTTTTTTACCATGTTTAGCTACAAGATGATCCATTTTACTGTACGTACTTCCTCTTTTACTTTTTTTTTTTCCATCTTTTTGTAAAAGGCATCATATTCATCATCATGCAACATCTTTTGAATGAGGAATGCTAGCTAATAATATAATGTCTTTTTTTTTTATCAAGTTAGTCAACTTCAAATAACTTATACATCATATTAGTATATGCTTGCATTGTATATAACTTAAAACTTTCATCTAGTAGCTACCATAGCTTAGACGTTCATCTAGTAGCTCTCATAATAGCTTAGAACAATTTCAAATAACTTATATATATATATATATATATATATATATATATATATATATATATATATCATATTAGTGTTCGTTCGTTAGTGTTTATTTGGACACTTGGAAACATACGAAGCTTATTTGAAAAGGAGATTTGGCTCCGTTCGGCAATGTCAAAAAAATTTCAACTACCCCCAAATCAACTACATCAACTACATAATGTACCACCCCCAACCTTATATTTTTTTCAAAATATCAACTACTATCAACTCCATCAACTTCATAAACTCAAATCAACTACATCAACTACCCATTGCCGAACGGAGCCAAACATTAAACACAGTTATAAGCATTGTGAGACCCACTCTTTTTTATTACCCAACAAAACCCTCAAATCCCTCTCTCTCCCACACTCATCATTTTCCCCTCTCACTCTCCCACTCGTCATTCTCCCTCTCTCTTGCGAGCAAGTCATAGAAACCCTCAAGACCTGCGACCGCCATTGATACTCGAGTAGAAGTTGTGTGTAAATATATCAAAGGTTTCTCCTCAGTGGAATGCTTTGTATTAGGAAATAAAAGATATGTATTATATTTTCAATATCTTTACTTTTCTTATATCATATCTTGGACTTCAAGATAAATAAGATTTCTTAAGCACCAAGTACTCGATCTGGTATATATAAACCTTTTGGGTAATCAATATAAAGCATAATCTTTCACACAAATCATATTTACTTATCTTTTACGTGATAACTTAAGTGTCAACTACATGTTTGCTAATCTCGTATTTCATTAGCACTCCAAGTGCATTAAGATTGATTATTATTTTGTTGGGAAATAGGTTGAAGATGAGTCTCTTATTGTCAAGCTTGTTCATGCTCATGATCAAACAGTCGATATCTTTACAAAGGCCATTGGCACTACTCAGTTTCTCCAATCAAGGTCCAAACTTCATGTGTGCAATCCTCCATGAGCTTGTGGCACTACTCGGTTTCTCCAATCAACTGCCGATATCTTTACAAAGGTCCAAGCTTCATGTGTGCAATCCTCCATTAAGATTGATTGCTTTTCTTATATTTTCAAGAGTTTGGTTCAAATGAAACAAACTCTTATCCTAAAACGAATACATTTTTCCCAGTTCGTAGTGCATTTTTTCTATTTTGGAATGCACTTTTTCGGATTTGCACTTTTTGTACTTTTTGTAGTAGACTTTTTCGGATTGCACTTTTTGTATTTTGCAATGCACTTTTGTATGAAAAATGCACTACGAACTAACATTCGTTTCACATTTCAAGATAAGAGTTTGTTTGATTTGAACCAAACTCATATTTTCAATACCTAATTAAAATGCACTATAAAATTAACCTAGTTAAAATGTACTATAAAATTGAGGCTCAAGATTAATCATAATTTAATGTTGACATTATCTCTTTCATTTTAATAAGTTTTTTTGTTTAATTCTTTAATAATTTTGCAAAGAAAAATAATAATATATTAAGTCTCGCATTAAAATAATTAATACTTGTGTTCATATTCACATAAAAAATAAAACAGTTGGGATTAATTTCTTTTTCTCCAAATCTTTTTGTTTAAGAAATCTTAGCCATTAATTAATAAATAAAGAGTTGAGATTGATTTCTTATTTTTTTTAAATTTTTTTATTTTTTATTTTTAAAGAATTTATTATTTCTGTAAAAAAATAGTTTATAAATCTATTTGTATAGTTTTTAAAACAACTGCATCCAAATAAGACCCGATATATTGTAATGTGTCTAAGTGCAAACTTACACGTACTGACGTACATCCCGCTTTTATGGGCCTATGCATATTTTTGTTTTTTTGATCCGGTAAGATTTAGAATAGCTCAAGTACCACTTGGACTAGCCTAGAGCACCCTTGAACGGGTGAGAACTGATACAGTTCTAGAGAAATTAAAGTTTTTGGTTTCGTCACCAGTGGGTGTCGAACCTGTAACCTCAGGGTTCTTCTCCCAAGGCCCAACCGGCCCGACTGAACTCCTCACCCTATGGGCCTATGCATATAATAATGCGGAGTACTTAATTAAAATAGGACAAATTTTACCCAAAAAAATTTAAAATAGTTCGACCAAAAAAGAAATTTAAAATAGGACAAAAACTTGCGATCAGTCCATGTGCCCTAAGTACGTACACAAACTGAACTATGTTCAACATATGAAATAGTAGTTCCGAACAAGGGAGAATGGATGATCCATGCATGTTAAAACTTAACATCGGCAAAAACGAGTAAACATAAGAGTATTTTTTTCAACTACCTAACTACCGGATTGAGTGGTATTAGGGGTCCGTTCGACAACAATGTACTTATATGAGTTGATGTTGGTTGATGCTGAAATTATGTGTTGAAATTAGTAGTTGAAATGAGATGTTTATTTTTTGTATAAGTTACATAGTGGTTTGGAAAAATAGTAATTTACGAGAGTTGAAAAGGCAGGTAAAAGGTTGAATTAAATTTCAACTACTTAAAATAAACACATTTCAACTACATAAGGTCTTCCCCTCACATTATTTTTTTCCCAAAATTTCAACTAGTATCAACTAGTATAAACACATTTCAACTATTACACTCGAACACTCATGTGGTTGAAATTTTTTCATTTCAACTACATAAACTCATTTCAACTCCCATTTCAACTCTAACGAACGGAGCCTAGACTTTAGAGTAACATGTTTAGCATAACATTTTAGTGTTATGCTAAATAAATGTATTTTATAAATCGAGATTAATGCAACACAACTGAAATTTTTTAGTCTATATAAATTATAAACCATTAAAATGTATAAAATTATGAACACAACTGATTTTAGTGTTTTTTTTTTCTCATATTAGTTTGTTCGAATGTCGATTTTCTCGACACATTAATCTGTAAAATTCTTAAAAAATACGCAGTAATACTCTACCTGTCTACCATGTCTTAAAGATTAAAAATATTTTTTATATCTTATATATATTTAATATAAATAATATAAAATAAATTATATTAACACATATTGCCATATTGGCAATCAATGAGGCGAATAATCCCCGAACCAAGAATAAGAATCCGACCCCAACACCGTCCCGTCCGGCCACATTAAGGACACATTTCCGCGGATTAAATATACATCCCTAATTTTTTATATGATAAAATAATATCGACAATCAATATATATTATAAAAGCTGACCGTTTTTAAGCCATACCTCATATTTAAAAAAATAATTTTTTCTATTATTATAACTTCTTTCTATTAAATTTTTTTTAACTATTTAAGTTTATCTCTAATATCAAACAAATATCTATTTAGTATAACAATATCTTTTGAAAGCTTCCTTATACAAGTATTGTAAATTAAAGATAGAATATTTTAAAATAAATATAAATCTTTTAGCATATATCTTTTGATGAATTTATTTATAGATATATAGTTATTTTCTTTTATAAAAAATTAATGATAAATATTACAATTTTTAAAATTAATAAAAATAGATAATAAAATATTTAATAGATACATTGAAATATTTGATAAACTCTAAATTTACGTACATGAAAAGTAATAAAACATGAAGAATATAATATTTGATTAAAGCTTATACATTATACGAGCAATAAATTATATATATTAAAGTTTGTATTATATTTTTATTTATTTATTAATATCCTATTTATAATGTATATGAACTATTGAACGTAGTCGTACATAATGGTACGACGGGTAAAACTAGTTAAATTAACAATTGATCTGTTTTCTTGACAAACAAAACTTTTCATCCTTTCTCACATGTCGACCTTATTTATAAGGCGAAAATTGCACCAACACAACAATTTTGTTACTGTTATGAAAAGATTTATGAAAGCAAGATCACTTTAACTTTTGGGAAAACACTTAAACAAACTTTATGAGGACTTTTAGATCATTAGAAGAGAGGGAGGGAGAGTAAGAACTTTAGAGAGTGTATTTCTTACTCTACTTTGGTGCAAGTTTTACAATGGATGATGGCCATATTTATAGGCCAAGAGTGGGGTAAAACTTTGGTAAATCTCCATGATTTATGCATGGAAATAAGGAGGTGAAGAAGGTGAATAATTCACCTTGTACAAATTTTCCTCCATTATACACTTGTTCATACATTGTGTAATACATGTGTGTGTAAATAGATAGCTTGTAGTATGATAATTTGGACTTCATAACACTCCCCCTTGAATATTCACCTTCTTTTCATGGAGTAGGATATGGGTAGACGGTGCCTCATTAAAAACCTTGTCAGGAAAAACCGAGTGGGATAAAAACCTGAACGAAGGGAAAAAGAGTGCAACCATTGATCCCATTGTACACCTTGATGCTGCCTCATTAAAAACCTTGTCAAGCAAAACCCAGTGAGATAAAAAACTTGATCGAAGGGAAAAAGAGTGCAGCGCGTATGATACTCCCCCTGACTTCAACATATGTCTCGAAGTCTGCACATTCCAATTCTGGATACCAGTTCTCCAAATTTCTTGGGGATTAAAGACTTTGTGAACAAGTCAGCCAAATTGTCATTTGATCGAATTTGTTGGATGTCCACTTCACCAGCTTCTTCCAATTCACGAGTGGAGAAGAATTTTGGAGATATGTGCTTTGTTCGGTCTCCTTTGATGTAGCCCTTCTTCATCTGAGCAACGCATGCTGAGTTGTCCTCATATAATATTGTTGGATCATCGGTGATTGGCTTCATTCCACTTTCTTTCTGGATGAATTGAATCATTGCTCGAAGGGACACACATTCTCTTCCTGCCTCATATAGTGCAATCAATTCTGCTTGATTTGATGATGTGGCAGTCACAGTCTGCTTCGTTGATCTCCAAGAGATGGCAGTGCCTCCGTATGTGAACACATAGCCATTTTGAGATTTGGCTTTGTGTGGGTCAGACAAGTACCCTGCATCTGCATATCCAATTAAGGTCGCATCCCTTTGGTTACGATAATACAACCCAAGATCATGTGTGCCTCGGAGATAGCGGAATACATGTTTGATCCCGTTCCAATGCCTCCTTGTGGGTGCAGTGCTATACCTGGACAACAAATTTACTGCAAAAGCAATATCTGGTCTTGTATTGTTAGTTAAGTACATTAAAGCACCAATTGCACTTAAATATGGTACCTCAGGACCAAGAACCTCTTCGTCCTCTTCTCGGGGACGAAATTGATCCTTTTCTACATTGAGGGATCGAACTTCCATTGGAGAGCTCAAAGGGTGTGCTTTGTCCATGTAAAATCTGTTAAGAACTTTCTCAGTGTAATTAGACTGATGGATAAAGATTCCATCCCTTAAGTGCTCAATTTGTAAGCCAAGACAAAGCTTCATTTGTCCGAGATCTTTCATCTCGAATTCTTTCATCAAATATTTCGCAATATCTTGAAGCTCATTTGGAGTTCCGACGATGTTTAAATCGTCAACATAAACTGCGATAATAGCGAATCCCTTTTCGGATCGCTTGATGAAAAACACATGGACAAACGGTGTCGTTCTTGTATCCCTCTTTCATGAGGTATTCACTGAGGCGATTGTACCACATTCGTCCAGATTGTTTTAGCCCATACAATGACCTCCTCAATTTTATGGAAAACATTTCCCGAGGTCCACAATTATTGGCCTCAGGCAGCTTGAGTCCTTCGGGGACTCTCATGTAGATGTCTGTATCAAGTGATCCATATAAATATGCGGTCACGACATCCATGAGGCGCATTTGTAACCTTTCAAAGACAGTCATGCCAATTAGGAATCTCAATGTAGTTGCATCAACTACCGGAGAGTATGTTTCTTCATAATCAATTCCATGGATCTGAGAAAAACCTTGTGCTACAAGCCTTGCTTTATACCTTACAATTTCGTTTTTATCATTTCTTTTACGTACAAAGACCCATTTATAGCCGACTGGTTTCACACCATTTGGTGTATGAACTACTGGTCCAAAGACCTCTCGCTTTTCAAGCGATTTTAGTTCTGCCTGAATAGCCTCTTTCCATTTTGGCCAATCATTTCTTCGTCGACATTCATCGACCGATTTTGGCTCAAAATCATCATCTTCAATTACAATATTACTAGTCACTGAGTAGGCAAATACATCATCGACAATTACATCTTTTCGATTCCATTGCGTGCCTGTTGACACATAGTTTATGGAAATCTCAAAGTTGTCGATATCATTATTCTTGTCTAGAATATCATCCTCTGTTGAGGTATTCTCATTTTCAATATCTTTGCCTTTACCATCATTCTCATGATCCATTGTGGCTTCTCCTGCTATACCCTTTTGGCTTCTTGCCTTTCTCGGTTTCAAATCTTTTGAGCCTAATGGTCTACCACGCTTTCGGCGTGTTGTAGACTCGCTTGCGATGGATGCATCTGGCAATCCATTGGGTATTTCAATTCTTGCTGGAGCATTTGCTGCAGGTATATGTGATTTAGTTACCTTTTGTGTATCAGTAAATGCATCTGGTAACTGATTTGCTACATTTTGCAAATGAATGATCCGTTGTACTTCTTGTTCACACATTTTTGTTCTTGGATCAAGATGGGATAATGCGGTTGCATTCCATGTGATTTCTTTCACATGTGGGTCCCCATTTTTCTTTTCTCCCCCTAAGGCTGGGAATGTATTTTCATCAAAATGGCAATCAGCAAATCTAGCTGTAAATAAATCACCAGTTGTTGGTTCAAGATATTTGATTATCGAGGGAGACTCAAAACCAACATAAATTCCCAATCTCCTTTGGGGTCCCATCTTTGTGCGCTGAGGTGGAGCAATAGGGACATAAACCGCACATCCAAATATTTTTAGATGTGAAATATTTGGCTCCTTACCGGACACAAGTTGCATAGGGGAATGTTCATGGTTTGCACTTGGCCTTAATCGAATTAAGGTTGCTGCATGTAATATTGCATGTCCCCATGCCGATGGTGGTAATTTTGATTTCATCAATAATGGTCTGGCAATTAATTGCAATCGCTTTATCAATGATTCAGCAAGACCATTTTGTGTGTGAACATGAGCCACTGGATGCTCTATATCAAGCCCAATTGACATACAATAGTCATTGAATGTTTGAGATGTAAATTCTCCTGCATTATCGAGCCGAATTTTCTTTATTGTATAATCCGGAAATTGGGCCCTCAATCGGATTATTTGGGCAAGGAGTTTAGCAAATGCAACATTTCTTGTTGATAGTAGGCTTACATGTGACCAACGTGTAGATGCATCAATTAGCACCATAAAGTATCGGAATGGTCCACATGGTGGAGCAATTGGCCCACATATATCTCCTTGGATTCTTTCTAAGAATGCAGGATTTTCACTTGCAATCTTGTTTTTAGAAGGCCTGATAATTAGCTTTCCAAGTGAGCAAGCAGTGCAATTAAAATCACTGGACGGAAGAACCTTAATGTTCTTTAATGTATGTCCAAGTGAGCTCTTTATGATTTTGTGCATCATTACTGCCCCTGGATGACCCAATCGATCATGCCATAATGTGAATGTAGTTTGGTCATATGACCTTTTGTTAAACATTGCATTGACCTCAAACGGATAAGTGTATGTATGATATAATCCGGAGGTTTGCGTTGGCATCCTTTCGAGAATCTGTTTGTGGCCAGATTCGTGTTTTATGATGCACAAGTATTCTTTCCCATTTTCATTCATGGTTTCCATATGAAACCCATTTAGACGCACATCCTTAAAGCTTAGCAAATTTCTTCGAGATTTACTCGAATATAGTGCGTCATTTATTACTAGCTTTGTTCCCTTTGGGAGTAGAATGACAGCTCTTCCAGAGCCTTCGATGAGTTTTGACACACCGGATATTGTAGTGACATTGCCTTCAAAGGCTCTTAATTGGGTAAAGTATTCTTTACTCCTCAAGATGGTGTGTGTTGTTGCACTGTCCAAAAGACATTGCTCCTTCCCATCGGGTTTCACTTTAGGTGAGTCCATGTTTTTCTATAAATATAAAGAGAAAGAGATTAAGACATCAATAAAAGCTTCATATATTATATAAGGATAATTCTATTACACAAGTTCAAAGCCTATTACACAAATCCTTACGAGATAAAGGTTAAAGCATGGGATATAAAAGACATTGCAAGTATTATAAAATAGCATGGGAGATAGTAGAGATATTTAGGGGCTCGTGCTTTTCATTTAAGCCCCTAAGGCATAGCCATCATCATTCTCAAGGTTGAGAAAGTCATTAACATCCAAACTAGTCACTGGTGACCCATCCACATCGTTATTATCGATGTAGTTGGTCTCGGTAGCCCTTTCTTTATTCTTTTCAGCTTGGTACAGCTTCACTAGGTGTGGAGCTGTGCGGCATACCTTTGACCAGTGACCAGTCACGCCACATCTGTAGCATGCTGATTTGGATTTCTGGGAGGATCCTGATGGACCCGTCTGGACCTGTTGCTTCACACCCCCTTTGTAGCCATGGTTCTCACGGTGATTATCGTGGCTTTTGTTGTAGACTCGGCCACGCCCATGGCCACCACGACCACCACGGCTCCCATAGTGACCACGACCTCGTCCACGCCCATTGTTACGGCGTGATTGCTGCCCACGTTCATTGTCGTTCCTATCATGGAACGCTTTGTTCATAGCATTTGCTTCTGGGGCAGCTGTTGAGCCAGTAGGCCTTAGGTTGTGGTTTTTCATTAGGAGTTCATTATTCTTTTCAGCAACCAACAATACTTTCAACAAGTCAGAATATCTTTTGAAATTTCTTAATCTATATTGTTGTTGCAATAATATGTTTGAAGCATGCATAGTGGAGAAAGTTTTCTCCAACATCTCTTCCTGAGTGATCATTTTACCACATAGTCTCAATTGAGAAGTGATCCTGTGGATAGCACTGTTGTACTCAGTGATGGACTTAAAGTCCTGGAACCTTATAGTGTTCCACTCATGTGTTACTTGTGGGAGCAAAACTTTATTTTGATGAGCATAGCGCTCATTCAGGCTCTCCCACAATTCTATAGGATCCTCCACAAATAAGTACTCAGTTTTGAGACTCTCATGAATGTGGTGGCGGAGGAACACAATGGCTTTCGCCTTTTCCTGTGGGGTGGCATTATTGTTTGCCACAATTGTTTCCTCAAGGCCATTTGCCTTGAGGTGAGCCATGGCATCTACCCTCCATTCGAGGTATTTCTGGCCCGATAGGTCAAGGATGTCAAACTCCCTCTTAGCAATGTTTGCCATTAGTTGCTACATATAAAGATATGCAAATTAAAGGTTAACATAATCAATAATATAATACATGAGTCGTGTCTAAGACGATTGAAGGACATGTCATATCAAATAATAAATATATGCATGTAGATGATATATTCGGAATGCATAAAGAAAGATTGCGTGAGTCAGATAAGTAATCAATATAGATATAGGCATAGATAATAACGTAAGACAAAAGTAAGAGATCATATGAAATGAAAGAAAATTATATAACGGGAATTTTAAAGTTTTAAAGTCCTTAGAGTTTGAAGTCCTTTAAGTCCAAAGTCCGAGGTCCTTTAAGTTCAAAGTCCGAAGTCCTTAAAGTCTTATTCCCTTCATCCCCCTTTTCACTTTTTCACTTCCGACCTTATCTCCTTCCTCCACCTCCATATTCGACCACCTTTACCAAATTTTTCTTTCGACATTCTCCATGGCCGACGACGAGATTATGCGTCGTCTTAGAGCCGGTAATAGGAGATTTTTGATTGAGCTTTTCATTTGCCTTGTTCTTATTGTGATTACCAACATCATGCTCATAATTATTTTGGTTAAAACTTACTTCCAATCCAAGTGGTGAAGTTGAAGATTTTCGAAGGAGAAATCGGTTTAAAGGTAAGCAAATGTAATGTTTTGTTTGTATCTTTTACATATCCAAAAGCATGATTTATTTTTGGTAAGAAATCGTTTCAAATCTAGGAAGAAAAACGAGTTTCTGATGTAGAAGATCCCAAATCGGGCAACTACAGAGCATACTCCTCAAAAACAGTTTTAGGAAATAAACTTGTTGTATGATTAAGATTAGAAAGAGATAGAATTTGTACCTTGGTGATTAGTAAAGCTCAATTGGTAATTAGAGACTCGTGCTGATAACGTGTTATGAAAAGATTTATGAAAGCAAGATCACTTTAACTTTTGGGAAAACACTTAAACAAACTTTATGAGGACTTTTAGATCATTAGAAGAGAGGGAGGGAGAGTAAGAACTTTAGAGAGTGTATTTCTTACTCTACTTTGGTGCAAGTTTTACAATGGATGATGGCCATATTTATAGGCCAAGAGTGGGGTAAAACTTTGGTAAATCTCCATGATTTATGCATGGAAATAAGGAGGTGAAGAAGGTGAATAATTCACCTTGTACAAATTTTCCTCCATTATATACTTGTTCATACATTGTGTAATACATGTGTGTGCAAATAGATAGCTTGTAGTATGATAATTTGGACTTCATAAATTTGGACTTCATAACAGTTACTACATTATTTGGCAAAATTACAGGTATATATGTTCAATCAAATTACAGAATAGTAGTACCACATAAAATATTCATAATTATAC
Source organism: Fallopia convolvulus (assembly GCA_964016875.1). NCBI lineage: Eukaryota > Viridiplantae > Streptophyta > Magnoliopsida > Caryophyllales > Polygonaceae > Fallopia > Fallopia convolvulus. The sequence continues at coordinate 2,649,343 of OZ024722.1, read as the reverse complement.
GTGTAGATGAAATTGCGACACGTGGAGGAGGGTTAGGAGTGGGCTCCACATCTGGTTACGGGTCACAGAAAAAGGGGGACTAGACTCCGGGTTTTGCGGTGGGAGATAAAAGGGGGTCCGACTGAGAGCCTGAAAGCGACGAGTCAGCGGTTCTCCGGTGGTGCTGGTGGTGGGCCTGCTGGCGGTGGTGGTGGCGCTGGGGTGGTGGTGGTGGTGGGTCACGTGGGGCCCTCCTCCTCCAGTGTTACGTTACGTCTGTTTTTCTCGGCTTAAGATGACACCAGAAGGAAGAGTCCAGAGTTGTGCTGCCTCTGCAGGCTCCTTCCTCCCTCTGCTCTCTGCTTCTTTTTCGGCTGTCCCCACACTTTCCTCTCTTTTACTATTCTACCCCTCCTCCTTTCATTTTTCACCCAAACAATCAAGATTTTAATTTACGTACCCTTTACTATTTCCCTATTTATTTATTTTTGGCATCAAGGAACTATATAACTATCAAGTTGGTAAAGTATATATGTTTTATAGGGTTAGTTCATCTACTGATATTCTAAATTTGAACGTCTCTAACTTTCAACATAAAATTCACAATTGATACTTAATAATTTTACTCTTACTCGTGAATTTATCACAAGCTTGATTGGCGGATCATTCGAGTCCATAAGCAGCGTATGACTGACTTTGATATCACTTGTTATACTTTTTGGGTGAAGTTCTTCTTGAGGACGTATTTTCATTAGACGGCTATATAAAAATACAATGTGCTTGGGTTACAATTAAGTAATGTCTTTGGGCTCCAAGCTACATATACCATAGGTATTATTTACAAAATTGTAGGAAATGTAATATAAGAGTTCGTTGAGTAACTGAGTACTTATATGAGATGATATTGATGATGTTGATGGGGAAGCTAGTTGATGTTGGAATTAGATATTTACTTTCAAGATAAGCTTCAAAATGTTCGGTAAAGGACAATTGATAGGAGTTGGATTTCAATATGAAATGATAAATTTCAACGCACATAAACACTATAAAGTCTTGGCCCCTTGATTATTCTTTTGCCCAATTTTCGACTATCATAAGCTACTACAACCACATTTGAACTACCAATTAATGTTGAACACTCATAAACATACTATCTAATTTTAGTAAACTGCAACAAGCGCATTTTCACGCCATTTCATCGTTACCGAACCAACTCTAAACCCATATGTAATGACTTGTATCTCATATCCTTTGATGACTAAACTTTTGAAGATAATCTCCTTGAATAATCTATCTAGGTCTGAATTGGAACTTCCTTCAAAAGGCTACCTAGTGTGGGTTGAAAAAAACTATACAGACATCCCCTAAGGCCGGGCTAAGGCTAACTCGAATAGGGTCAACCTAAAAGTTCAAAAAAGACCAAAGGAGAAAAAATAATTCATGAATGTCATATACACATAACAAGATAGAACCTACTATATTATAGTATGTGTTCCAAGTACCCACTAACCTATTCTCCTATGTGTATGCATGTGTAGTGTAGTGTATAGTGTAGGTAGCAAAGGCAGGCAGGGGTACATTTGGAAGTGTATGGCAGAAAAAGTCATAAGCCTGGAAATATAAAAGATATATAGGGTCATAGAGAGAGGGAGATGTGACATATCAGAAGCATTGTAAAATTGAGGGAGATCCTCCCCCTCCAATCTCTTGTATCAGTCTCATTGGAGCCCACCCACCACAAACCCCCCAGGACCCAGCAAACTCCCCAGGCTCTACACTTTTTTTTTCATCCTTTAAAACTACTATTAGCATCATTGTCATTTCACCAAACAATGGAGCAAGAGTTAAAGATATTTACCTCATTGTCAAATACTAAAGTTCTCATGGTTTTGGGTTCTATTTGTGTTTTAATGGAGGACCCACTTTTGGCGAGAAATTCCGAGTTTGTGAAGTAACGGGTGAAGGGGATGAACTAGGTGAATCGGCATGCAGTAACTGGCTCGACCTAATTAAGTGAAGGTACGGAGATACAACTTGAGGGTATTAAATTAATTACCTCATTGTTAAATACTAAGTTTTGATGGTTTTGGGTTCTACTTTTATCTAACGAGGGGCCCACTTTTGGTGAGAAATTCTGAGTTTGTGAATTAGCTGGTAAAGCGGACGAACTATGTAAATCAGTTTATGTTAACTGGCTTGACCCAAGTGACGGAAGAGTGGTGAGACTTGGTTTTTCACACAAGTGAAGGGGCGGAGGCACGACTTGATTATTCGTTCCGGATAAGGATCGAATCTAGGACCTCCCAACATTCTTCCATGCCTCCTACCAGCCACCCCATAGTCTCGGTTTCAATCCCTACTTTTGTTCCCATTTTTCATTTAAATGATTGAGCCGGTCAGCGCGAATTAATTCACCTAATTTGTGGTCTTTGCTGGCTTGATCACGGGTCCTGGATTTGTCCCCAATGTTAGGTTTCTTGTCTTAAAAAAAAGATACTAGTATTTTATTTTAATGAAGGGGTGATTCATTAATAAGAAAGCTAAGTAGAAGCTCACACAACTTGGATGGTTGGATGACAGACACCGAAAACTTCACTAAGAAAAGGAAGCTTTGTTTATAATTTCTAAGTAGCATGTGTGAGTGCGGTGCTCTACTATAGGCGGGGTGCTAGAAATAAGAAAGTGTTCCAACAAGAGAACATTACCATAGATGAATATACTAGGATCATCATCAAACACATTAGAAATAGTGTGAAAGCTAGACGGAGAAAAGAGAACAATAAAACTAAGAAATGACATGCAAGAGTGAGTCTTTAATTAGTCTAGTAAAATCTAAAAATGCCTAAATCAAATTGTAAAAAAAAAATACTAGTATTGTAAGCTTGTGGGTGGGTTGATTCGTTTTCCACCGTTGGATTGAAGACTGAGGACGAGATCCCTGGCCAATTGTGGAGATAGCATCATAAATATTTTTAACAGTGCAGTAACAGTTTGAGGTGGAAGCCAGTAAAAAAAGAGGGGGAGAATGGGGGTGGGTTTAGTTTACCTCTCCCTTACTGAATGAGAATGAATTCACCAGAGCCAGGGGGGGTAAACCAAATGTGACAAAATTCCACATAAATGGTGGAGATTCTCTCAGATTTATATATCTCACTTGCTCATTCTCTCTTCTCTTCTCTTCAATAAACTGTACAAGGTCAGTTGAGTTAAGTTTCATTTAAAAAAAAATAATCCAAAACCTCATTTATTTCATCAACAAATTTAATATGGTATGTACATATTTTGTGTCTTCTAAAACCCATCAACAAATTTTGTTACATTCGAATGATGGTTATATATCTAGAGAACAAATAAATAATATTCAGCATGTAAGTTACATGATAGATCAATGTAAAGGACCACTTAGATCTTATATTCGTACGTATATATGTGTTCCCATGCACAAATTAAAATGTGGGGGACAAGCAACCAAGCAATAACAGACAAAATATAACTAGACTTGTGCAAATATGAGCCGTCCGCCTAACCCGTTCGATAAAATGGGCGGATTTGGACAACATATACAACCTGCTCGTGAATAAATATTAGGTGATGCTTATGCGAGCATTAAAGCCGTCCCATACATATATTTATATAAAATATTATAAATCATAATATAAATAAAACAGTAGATCTTTACTTTTTCGGTTTTACTAATCTCAGTTCGTGTGTAAATTATTTGTGTTTTGCTGAATATTTATCAGCTTTTAGTATTTTTTTGCATGTCTAGCTTTTGTATGTTTGATGTTACTAATTATTATGCAGCCATCACTTAAAGTACTTTTCATATGATCTTTGCATGATGATGTGCCTTGTATTAACATTTCGTAATTTTTGCATCCGTTTTTAAGGACATTTCGACGAGTAGCCTGGCCCGGCCTGCATAGACAAGTTGGAAAAAGGTACTTGGTTCGACCTATATCCATCCCAGACCCGTGTTTAATCAGGTTTAAATACAAATATACACTATCAAAGAAAACAAGTACATACCCTCTTGAGAAACAAAGAGTGCAGCCTCTCAATGAAATATGTTGTTCATGGGAAGTTGAAATACTTATATCAGATATTTTGGCCTCGTTACAAGGGTTCGAGTCCTTTTCAGTGAAACACGTTGCTAGGGATTGCAACGTTGTGGCCGACAAAATTGTGAAGTTGGGCCACAACTTTCCTAGTAACATCCTGCTGGATAATTTAGAGCTGCAAGCTCTCTTCCGTAAGGATTGCTCTAAGACGCCCTCCTTAGGGGTTCCTAATTCTTATCTTATCAAAAAAAGAAAAAGAGTGCAGCCTCTCATTTGACTAAAAGAAAAGAAGAAGAAAAGCATTTTAAAGGTACAATAACCAAAATAAATAATAACATAACGTTAACTTATTCCATTTTGGGCCTACGAGATCCAATTGCAATTTTAATCAAAGGCTGCTGAATTCAGTTTGGGCAGTCCGTTTGGACTTGGGCTCTTTTTGTAGGGTGATTTTGTGAGGTCATTTCCAAAAATAATGTAAATTGCACCAAAAAGCCTACTATGTGTTTTGCTCTTCACAAAATGCCAAGGAATCCGTTGTCTTCTTAGTAAAGAATTTACAACACCAAAAACGTTCACTTATTTTTTTTCTTACCTTTAGCTCATCCGATTTGATTGATCAGCACCGCTCTACGTACGAATAGGGTACTTGATGCCCTTATTTTGAGGGAAACCCTTCGAATATAAGTTTCTCCATACGTGTTTACTAGAGGGATTCAAACTTCGAATTTTTTGAACAATACTTAAAGAGTCTAGCACTACCTAACCATTAGAGCAACTGATTATTGAAATATGTACGTTGTAATTGAAGAAGCTTCTTGGAATCAACTATCCTAGTTGTAAGGAACCATTTTTTTTTTGAAAGAAACAAAGTGACGTTACAGACGATTGACATGTCATTCTAGATAGGACATTAATATATCCGATATGATTCTAAATTCAAAATCTTGCCCGTGAGAAATTAAAATACTTATATCCAATACATAAATATATTTTCAAAAGTTATAGGGAGTTGAAACTAGGTTTACCCCAAAAATGGCAAATAAAATGAAAAAAATAGGCCTCTCTCTTTATATTCTCTCTTCATGTGCATTGGTACGTATGTACGTACACCACTTCAAATTGGATTCAAACCAAAACCAAAAATGACTTGATCGCAATTAAAATCTACAAAATTCTTTGAATGAGACCGGACTCGAATAATCTTGTTCAGTTCAGTCCCTATCATCTCGGTTTTGGTCTCAATCAATTTTATTTCTTACGAATAATAATTCCTTTTCCTTTACCCTTAATCAATTTATTTTTGTATTTTAAAATGTTTCACTTTCGCCTTTGGACATCTATACAAGTAGCTAAGCCTCTAATTAAGCATAGTATCAAAAGATCTCCAGTTCGACTCTTATAAGTGGTGTCCTTTACAGAAGAAAAAAAGTGATTTACTTTCTCATCCGTACGTATCTTTTAATATTTTTTCAAAATTTTCTCATCCGTATTAAATATTAAAAAACTTAATTAATGATATACACCTACAAATCAAATAGTATGAACTATAAACTTGTCGAATCACACTCGATAATATATTATAATATACAATTTAATGTGTAAGATAATACATTAAAACAAGTAAATTAGATTAAATCCAACATTATAAATTTATAATGTAAAATAATGCATTATCAAGCGTGAAATATTCAAACATACCATATCATCTATATAAACGTATTCATGCACATTCATATGAAATTGTAACCCATTCACGATTCAAAATCGTAACACAATCTACAGATATTATAACACTATTAAGTCATCGATTATCTGGATTTATTAGTTTCTTCAAGCTTACACAACATATACGTACAATTGATATTAAAAAAGGACAAAAACCAGCAAAAACATATATCACATATATATTATAGTATAGCTAAAATGGCTGCGGGCTGCATGCACCATTTCCCGGCCTTTGCAGCCACTTCACCCATTTTTTACATCACCATTTTTTTTTTATGTCTAATTAATTATAATATATATTTTTGCTAAAAATAAAAAATAAAAACTCTCACCCTTTTGATTAATTCCCCCCCTGGAAAAATAATAAGAAAGAAACTATATATGAGCTGGTGGAGTATTAATTAATTAATTAATATTTCACGCGCGGACTTTGAAGTTCTTGCCGACGTAGGTTTGACCGAACTGCCAGCTGGCGGGGGCGATATTGAGTGACGTGGAGGTGCGGTGGTCGCTGGTGGTGACGCGGAAGGAGAGGGCTTGCCCAGTCAGCACGGCGTTGGACTGCCAGTTCTGGCCCCAGTTGCGGCTCATGCTCAGCCAGTCGGTGTTGGCCCCCTTCACCCGGACCCTGATGACGTCACCCGCCCCGGCCACGTTCGTCACCAGGACCAGGTTGAAGTAACGGAATCCGTTTATTGTGAACCGGATTCCGCCTTGCTTCCGGCACGGCACCCTAATAATAATGACGTTTAAATAGCGTAATTAATTAATTACCAACAAATTAATCGATCTCGATCCAAAAATATACTGTAATTAAATATTTAAATTTAACCCCTAAAAAATTAAATTTATTAATATAAGAAATTTGTAAAAAAAAATTGGTCAAAATGTTTTTTAAAATTTAGATAGAAAAAATAATAATATCAATAATAGTGTATAAATATATAACGAGTAGTTTGTAGTCCAATTTTAATTGAGTGATATTCTTTATTTTTTTAATAGTTTTTTAATTTAATTTTAACTATCTGAATCTCACAATAGACTACCAATAATAGACTGGAGAATTACATCTCAACATCTCAAATTTTTAATACCAAAAATAGCACAAATAAATCATGAAAGGTCAATTTTAACTATCTTAATTTTAATACCAAAAATAGACGGGAGAATTACATTTCAACATCTTAATTTTAACTATGTGAATCTCACAATAGACTACAACTAATAGACTGGAGAATTACATTTCAAGATCTCAAATTTTTAATACCAAAAATAGCACAAATAAATCATGAAAGGTTTTTCTATTGTGTGCCATTCTCAATACGAAAAATAACATAAAAAAAAATCATGAAAAGGTAGTGTAAAGAAGGTAAATCGAAAAGGGTAAAACCATATAAATAAGGAAATTATTTTTAAAATTAACTTATCCTTTAAACTTATACTCAAGGAAAATCTAATCATTGCACACACTAGAAAAACCCATCACGAAATAGTGAATCAAATTAACTTAGACAGGTGAAATTAAGTATGGAGCGGAAAAATTTACCGGCGGTAAGAAACGGGGATGATGCCGGCCTTGTACTTAGCAAGCTTGAGAAACATGGGCATGGCGAGGTCGAAGTGCTCGCGAGGAGGGTTGCACCAGCCGCCATTGTCGCTGGCCTGGGCGAAGTTAGGCGGGCAGAAGTTGGTGGCCGTGACCAAGATCGACGGGCTGCCCGGGTAGCACCACGACGGGTCGTTGTCGCACTTCATCTCGAAGCACGCCCCGCAGCTCAGCCCGTTGTTGAACAGCGCCGTGCTCAACGCCGCCGTGTTCACGCCGTAGCCTTGGCTGTACAAGTTTCCGTACCCACATGCTCCCCCTGGTGCCAAAAATAAACCGTTACTATACAATGCAAAGTCACTTTTGTAAACCGTTATTATATAATGCAAAGTCACTTTTGTTAAATTATGTCGATTTCTCACGGAAAACAGAGCAACGAAATTATCTAATTAATTGCCAAAAACAATAGCTCGATCCAGAGTATCGAGCTATTGTCTAATATATTTTCTACATTCTATTATATAATACAAAATTACAAAGTCAATTTTGTTAAATTACTACTATTTTTTTTATTAATTGGTTTTTGTAAATGTATAAAGCATATTGAGATGGTTGATTTTCGAACACGAATCAGAGCAAAGAAAATTTGTGTAATTTTAATGTAAAGTCATTTTTATTAATTGTATAATTTTAATGAGCATAAAAATATTGGAGGGTCGATTTTCCTACACGAAAACAGAGCAAAGAAATTTTGTGATTAATTATCAAAAACAGAGCTATAATACATTTTATATATTTGACTATATAATACAAAGTCACTTTTATTATTATTTTTTTAGAATTGATTGGTTTTGGTAAGTGTATAAGAGTACTGGGATGGTCGATTTCCCAACAAAAAAAAAAACAGAGTAAAAAACAATTTGTGAGTAATTAATTACCCATTGTTCCAGAGGCGTCGCTTCCGCCGTAGAAGGTGGCGTGGGCGCTGGTCCATGGGCCGCCGTTGTAGGTGCCCGGAATCCGGGCTTCGACGGAGGTGAAGAGAGGCAGGAGGAGAAAGAGTGCAGCTATGGAAAGAGTTCCAACATCCACCTGGATTTTCCCCATTTTGCAATTAGGATTGAACTTGTAGGGAAAGAGGGGAAGTTGGAGGGAGAGGAATTGAGGAAGCTTTGATTTGAAACTGTAGTTTTTGGGGCAGAGATGTGGGTATTTATGGAGGAGAGTTGAAGTGGAGGTTTTGAGAGGGCCCACTAAGGTGAATTATATCAATATTAAGTTATTAACCCATTTTTTTTTTAAATTTGCTTTTTTTTTTTTCATTGAATATGTCCTAATCCTCATGTTTATTGATTTTTATACAACTTTGAGATGGATTTAATTTTTATATCAATTTGATGCATTCTAACTAAATTCAATTATTATTGTTACATAGCTGAATTTCACTTTTTTTGGGTCTATTGAGCGTACCCTTTTTCCTTGGACTGGAGTATCCTCAAATTCCATTATAGCGTAGCCCCACTTGGTCAATGTTAATGATGAAGATGATGATGATGAATATGTCATAATAATCCAGTTTAAATCTATTAAACCTTCGAAACATCTGGTTCAACAAGTGGGGGATTTAGGATTTTACATTGAGATCTCGATTTTGAATTTTACGAATCGTAGATACTCTAGTAGGGATCATGACTCACCCGTTCAGGGTGAATCATATTAGTATTAACCTAGTTTTTTGGATTTAGTTCCAGTGGGGTTGGAAAAAAAACTGCATCGATAGAATTGAAGAAATTTAGACTATTAATGAAAATTTAACGATTGAGATTGATTTCTTCTCTCTCCACATGGACTTTTTTTAATGTTTTTTCCGACGGATTCATATAGGGTTTTAGTAACTTCACCAATAGAGTTTTTCACAAACTATATGAGAACATGACCACAAATTTTTTCATGAATACGTGTATCAATTTGCTTTCAAACTAGTACAACTTCGGGCATCCGGTTTAACAAATCAGGACTTAGGGTATTACTATTACCTTGAAGTCTTTGTTCTGAATTTTACAAATAGTAGATACCAAAGCAGGGTTCGTGACCCATACAACAAGAACCACATACCATGTGATTTATTTGTGGTGACTGACTGAACTTGTCTTTTTACCGAGGTAAAAAGTCGGAAATAAAGATCAAATTTAAAATCTCCTAACATTTCTACATTTTTTCTACCACTAGGTTACTCATGTGGCACTCTAGTGATATGTTACTAATTGATGACATGTTTTTTCTAATAATCAAAATAAGTTGCAACTTGCAACTAGTTTTCATTGCAATAATAGATAAATTGCCCGAAAACACACGTTGTTGGGTAGTTTCATGCTACCAACATAATAAAGTTACCAACTTTTTCATGAAATTTCATTTGTTTGCGCCACTTGGCACATCACACGTAAAACTTATAAATACTTTTGTGTTGAACGTACTTTAAAAAGAGAGTGATGGATTATATAGAAAATGATATGAGTAGATAATTAATTAGTAATATAATAAGATACATATAACTAGGAATTAAGATTTAAGAAGAAGGGGAGGTTGACATGTGCATGTCACATGGCAGATTAAATTAGGGTTGGATTAGTTTTGCCACTTTCTTGATCAGCTGCAATCAAGCTGAGTAAACACGATCGATCACATGGTTCTCTCAATGGGATGGCTTAATTTCGACACAAACTCAAAATTGTTTGGTTTTTCATTGTGTTAATTTCCTTAATGTATAGATTTATGCTCAATACTAGGGTTGTCTAATGGGTCAACCCGAGTAGACCCGCAACCTGTTTTAGGGGTTACGGGTCGACCCACTGACTTGTAAAAAAAACAAAGTCGACCCGCAACCCATAAAACAGATCACGGGTTGACCCGTTTTTACTAGGTTAATTTGACTTGTTTGACCTTTTCGACCCGTAAAATTAACCCATTTAAACTTTTTGATCCGTTTTGACCCATTTGTTACGTAAAATTGAATTTCACCCTTTTACTAATTACAACAATAAATATTTATTTTTACCTTTTAATATTAACTTTTAAATATGAGAACGTATTCTCAACACTAGGTAGGATCTTAGATGATAGTAATATATTATATAATTATTGGTTCCTATACGATCGGTAATCAATGTCTAAGTAATCATATCATATCACTTGGTGACAAATTTATATGATAATCTCTCTTGTGCTTAATTTTGTTGAAATGTTACTCAAAGTAATGAAGAAGAGTGCCATGGAATACGGGATAGATGTTCAATATAGACAGTTGAAACAGAAGCACCAATTGATAGTTTGTGAAGGAAGAAAGACACACCAAAAATTGTTCATGTGAACCGAATTATTGATTTTGTGTATATGGATGGTTGCATGATTTGCATTGCATCTTCTCTCTTCTCCAACCCTCCATGTGCTCTCACTTATTGCATTCCCATTTATTTTATTTTATATAAAAAAACATTTGGTGTTACAAATAGAGGTATGTGGCAAGATTTTTTTACATTAAATTAAGATGAAAAGAGGTACCTTCAGGGACGGACGTAAGATTTAAAATTTGAGTAGATTAATTTTCATCAAATTTTTCTAGGAGGGCTAAATTATTTTTAATTTAACTAATTTTACTACTAAATTCACCTTAATTTTTACTATTTTATTATTAATTTTATCTTATTTTTATTTTTTAGAGTGGGCTGGAGCGGTCCCAAGCCCACCCCTTAGTTCTCCCTGGTCCCTGGGTACCTTCAATTACTTTATGCAACACATATAGCTACAGTGTTCTAAAAATCCCGCCTAGATTCTGTCTAGGTCTTTTTTTGGTAGGATGTTCTGTCTAGGTTTCGCTCAGGTACATGAAGGTCCTAGTCCGCCTAGTTTTCTAGTTCGCTTAGGCGGTCTATAAAGGCCCCAGTCTGCATGTCTAGTCTTCTAGGCTGCCTAGGTGTCTATTTGGATCGCCTAGATATTTGTCTAGACCGCCTAACGCTAAGCGGCTCTTCTCTACCCAAGAATCGCCTAACGTTTTTTATAAACTGATAACTACTTAACTAATAGCTAACCTTGAGAGCATTATTATACATGGTCAAATAATATAGAAAAAATCATTATAAAAAGGAAGCAAGTGACATGAACATTTGGGTTTTGGTTATGATTTATGAATGTACGTTCCACCGTCAACTAGGGCATAGATGTGACATGGGTCTTGGCCCTACACTCAGATTTACTTGTTTAAGATCTCATGAGATCTATACAATTCAGTCCATGTCTGTCTAGAGTTCAGCCTGAACTAGGTTCGGCTTTGTGTCTCGATCTCCATTCGTGGTTACTTTTTGTTGTTTGTTGAATTTAAAGTTATTGTCGAGTAACATTCGAAATCTAATATGATTAAGCACTAATGAGTAAATAAGAAATTGATCGAAGTTTACTAGAGTTAAAAAAAAGTAGTTGAAATGTTAATCAACATTTCAACTACCTTATGTTTTACCAAATGTGATAAGAGGTCTATTATTGTGAATTTACCGCTAGCTCGCTAGTTCTAGGCTAATTGTCAATAGAGTATAAGAAATAGAATATCATTTTAATTACCTTATGTTTTCCCGAGTATGGTTTAAATGCAAAAAACTCGTATCCTGAAAAATGAAAAGAAAGGCACTTTTTCTAGTTCGTAGTGCACTTTTCGTATTTTTTGTAGTACATGCCATTTTTCGGATTGCACTTTTTGTATTTTATAATGCACTTTCATACTTTATAGTGCACTTTTCATTTTTCATGATAAGAGTTTTTTTTCATTTGAACCAAACTCATGTTTTACCTCGAACAATATATGTCAATGATGATAATTACTGTTAATATGTCTTAAATCTGTCGTTGATCGTGATCTACTAGGGATTTGGGGGTGGATCTCCTAAGGCCTTAACCCACTAGGGCGGAGTCCCCTGGCAAAGGCTAAGGGGGTAGCACCCCCGACGATAGCAAAACGGTACGTTGTTTATTTTGTTATTGGACTTATCATGACCTGTTTGAGTCAATTTGAATTAGGTTTCTAGAGTCTATATATATATATATACACACTCTTAAAACACCTCATAATTACATACCGAAATCTAGATTATTTGTTTCCTAATAAAATAAATTTTCCTTCTGTCCTTGAACATAGTCAATACAAATTGATAAATCACGTAAATCTGTATGTTCTTATTGTTGTTCTTGTTAAATCTTTTTACTTCCCTAATAACAATTACATTATAACAAAATACCAACAACATACAAGATTCAAAATATCTATATAAAAATCTAATAATCACCCTTTCTCTGACGCTATATTTTAAAAAAATTTGTGCATGGGAAGATCATCAATAGATCAGCCATGTTAGCTAACCTAGAGACTGGTGGTGGTAATTAGTGATCACACGGTTAACGTCGGTGGTGATCCATCCTGGAAAAGCCAATCAGAATATCTGGGCCCCACTCCACCAATAATATATTCATATTTCAACACGTAAGAGCCAACCAGATCCTGTAAATCTGCCACGTCAGATGTCTAACCATGACCATCTTCTTCAAATCTCATCTAACTTGTATTATTATATGTTATACGTGGTAAGTATATAACATGTGATTTTCTAACAATTCTTACCATCATCCATTTAATGCATGTTGTTGTTGTACTTGCTAGATAGATAGATAATATATAATTGCTTTAATTTACTATTGCAATGTAATAAAAGCTAATGCCGGTGGCTTTGGGAATACAATTAAATTTTTTTTGGTGTATAGTTTTCAAGATTTGCCAACTAAGGAGGTCAAGTTTTGCAACTTATTAAGAGGCATGATATTGCAATACCAAATCACTAGTAAATGTCACTAAATGTGTAAAACTTTTGCATTTAAGCTGATTCAATGAGCTTTGTTGGTGTTTTGGAGGCCAAAAGATAACTCTACAACTACAAAGTGGTGCTTGTGCATAAATGTGTCATAATTATATCATGCTAGGATTAAAAGAACATGTACTTATATGTATATAGTTCCAAAATCCTATCATTAGTGTTTGTTTGCAAACTTGTGGGTTTTGTAAGTTTTGGAACTTTGTGTATAAGATCATTTCACTACTTAGCTTGTAATGCTTTGATATCAATAGGTCACATATAACATATGATATTTTACCTGATTTTACTCATAGGGAAATTTTGGGTTTGATGTCACTGAAATTTTGGGTTTTCCTGTTGGTGCCTATGAGATTTTAGGTTTTCCCATTGGTGCCCATCTCTGGTTCGAATTGATCATATTAAAGTTCATTATTCAGTTCCTCACCCTCAAATTAGTAAGACTCGACTCTTAAAATACTCAAATTCATACCAGAACCATCTTGATTTCAACTACTCATAAAACTCCTTTAAAATGTAGGATTATTTAGAAATTCAAATTAGGATGATTCGAGTATGAATTTGGATGTTTTGAGAATCGGATCCTACGTACTAATTTAAAGGTGAGGTAATAGACTTGAATTTAATCAATTCGATCCAAAAAGGAGAACTAATTGGAAAACCCAAAAACTTCATGAACACCAACAGAAAAAAATAATAATCTTGGAACACCAAAAAAAACCTAAAACTTCAGGTGCGCCAAATTCAAAGAGCAATATCGAAAAAATGTAGGGTGAGGGAATGGTGCCCTAGTCCAAGAACATTGAAGACCCAGAGAGTATTCAAAGAGCATTTACAAAGGGATTTGCATACGTCTCGCCTCAAAGAGACTAGTGGGGGATCGAAACTGCAACCTGTTAGACCCATACCCTGTCTTGCTCCACTAGATCAATACCCTGTCATGTTATTTAAGGGAAAAAATAAACGCGTCTTCTAGATAGACCCATTGTACTAGGAAGTAAGCAGCATATCTTACATCTGGCTCCAGCTACATCAATTGAATTTGTACAAGTACAAATATGTGTCATATGACTGTTGTGGAGCAGGGAAAGTGAATTGCACATTCAACAAGAGGAATATAATTGAAATCTTTACCTTTGTAAAACTATAAGAAGAAAAAATGCATGATGGCAAGAACTAAGAACAAGCTCACACATGTAAACAAATACACAATCAAGATTTCTGTAGACTTGAATGTAAGCAAATCTGTCTCATCTTTACACAAAGCAAGCACACATAATCACATTGATGGATGTTGCACCTCCTAAAACAAGTCTACAACGAGGCGGCAACATCATTATAACATGCAATTAGAGACCAATAGGATATGATATGCAAACAGAAACTGATTTTTATCCACAATGCTTTGCCCTGCAAATCTCCTCTTGTTCATCTAGAGTGTTCTTATAGTGTCCTAATTGCAGAGCTGGGTACAGAGCCCCTGGATCTGAGAATCCGTGATGTTTGACAAGTAGTATATGTTGGATTTGCCGTTGGTTGAGCATGTCAGATTCAGTTGGTTGCCTAATTGATTGGACTGCAGCAAGAACATAGATCAATAACATCACAGTTCAATCATGCAGAATAAGAAAACACCACATTTGAACAAATTATGAATGTCAGACATGGTTTATATTTGCAGGAAACCACCAGTAAAATCCAAAAGCTTATTAAAGCACCAATGTATAGGATTCCATCACATATCCATTAATTTTATATAACACAAATACACAATCAATGTATTCTATATTATAATATGCTTAATTCATTTTTATTAATTTTCACTTATAAATAAGATTTTAAAAAAGAATCATATTGATATTTTCTTAAATTCATAACATCGCTTATTATTCACCAAAAGTTGCCTTGTATAGGATATCCCATCACATATCCATTAAATAATATAAAGTAACCAATGTATATTGTATTATATACAATAATATACTTAAATACTTAAACGCATTTTATTATCATTTTTTAATTAATTTTTTAATAAAAATAAGAAAAAAATGAAACATATTGATATTTCTCAAGTCAAAACATCGGTTGAGTTTGGTTATCTCTGATATAGTACACAAAAGTTGCACTGTGTGAAACTGGATTTTTGTACTGTCATCAACAATAATAGATGGTGATTATGGTTGAAGAATCACGTCTCTTTCCATGGTCATCTAAAGATCCTCCCCTTGGTCAAACAAAGTGATCACATGAAAAAGTGGCTGAAATGATAGGTACCAGAAAACAAAAGGAAACATTACCTCACAATATCCAGGACTTGAGTTGCAGCTCCACCTTGAAGTTGGAATACAGCTTAAATAATGGCACCATGAACAGTGATCATTCCCGTTCACTCCTTTTAGGAGCAAGATAAATCCCACAGCGAACCTGTGAAATTTTGCATACCTTTGTGTTAAAAGATCCCACACATAGATTTGGAAATGGAACCAAATAGTAAGATTGGAAGACCAAAAGCTCCTAAAAGGATGAATATAACCTGTGGCAACAATATCAACTGTGCTCCCATTTTGTAAAATTAATTAATTAATTTTTGCTATTTAGAAGCAATATTTTTCAGCAAGCATGGCAGTTGTTAACTTATGAAGCTCATCAAATGTCTAAAGCATGGAACGCAACATTATGCTTTTTGATCGATGACAGAACCATCAGCAGTGCTGTTAACAAATCCATGTAAGAAGATGTTTACAGGCTGCAGGTGTTGCCTTACCCCACAATTAGGAGAACAAAAGAGATGAGCCAAAGTGCGCGTTGGTATATCTTGTATTTAGGCTTTGCTGAATCCGGAGAAGCACCGGGAGGCATATATTTCTGACTAAGCCATCCAAACTGCGGCCGGATTAAAAATACAAAACCAAGAAGGAAACCCGAAATAAATCCTCCAATGTGAGCGAAATTGTCCACATGTGGAAGTATCCCAACAGCCAGGTTGATTACAATGATAAACACAAGCATCAAGAATGACGCAACCTGGACAAGAATGCAGACATTAAAAGAGGAGGTTTAATCAGGCAACTCCACACCCATATACTTTAAAAACAACAATAGAAAAATGGTATAATAAAAAGAGTTGGAATGTTGGATAGATTGCCTTGTTAGTGTATGTTGACCAATTAGTGATCAGTTCAGACAGCATGGCACCCAGCAAGCCAAAAAGTGCACCTGAGGCACCGACTGAGATATTTGATCTAAGAAAAAGGGCTGATAGCAAACTTCCTCCTACACCAGCAATTATATACAATCCTCCAATTTTCACTGTCAAAACAAGCCAGAATGAAGAGTCAGCTATGATGTTCCAAACTAGCTTAAACAACATATGTAACCACATTTAAAAAGATTTGGGAAACAACAAAGACAAGGAAGAGATTTTGTATGCTTGTAGAATTGACTAAATTTATGCAAGCAAAGAAATTGTCATCTATCATTGATCAAGTTTCGAAATCTAATAATAAAAGTTAAGGTAATCACTAACCATAAAGATTACTGCTTTCATCAAATTCAATACTGATACAAAAATATGATAATCAATGATGTGATAATAAAAAAATGTCAAAATACTTGTTTTTTAAAAATAGATGTCAGAATATGATTACTATGATAGTTGTATGTACTGTTCCTCACATAAATCCCATAATTTGATCTAATCCTAACACTTTTATTTCATTGATAGCCTATTTTCAACTGCCATACAATTACAAACCTGCAACATATCTACCTATATTATTAAACTATTCAGTAGTTCACCATTCTATGTATAATTCACAGCGAACAACAAAGATTTCTCTATTACTTTTTCTTTGGTGACAAACATTAAAATCATGCTCAAGCCAATACTTTCTCTAGCTATGCAACTGTTCCTTTTAAATGCACTCATCCAACATTACTGCAATGATTCTTACATCAATCTCTTCATTAATCAAGATTGAAGAGGATGAAAATGGATTGTTTTAGAGGGAAGAGAAAGTGAGACAAAAAAAATGCTATTCTTTCTTTTATGGAACTTAACGCTAAATTTAAAATACTACATACCCCACCCAAATTCTCGTTCCATCCGAAGACCGATGACCAGGAGGCTTAACATATTAGCTAGTATATGAAAAACTCCACCATGTAGCCAAATGCAGCTTATAAGGCGCCATCCTTGGTGCTGCTTAACAACTTTGTTCACGTCAAGAGCCCCCATCTTTTCAAGCCTGCCAAAAGAAAACTTTACTCAGTGTTCAATCTAGAGCAAACACTAAGAGGGGAAATGGGAAGCAGATGCAACTCTGTCAATTAGAAACTAGGGTGCATAAATTTGCCAGCAATTCTTTTCCGACATTAAAATTACAATGTAGCAATTAGAACCATCACTCCATCAGCCATACAGAACAACAGGGCAGGATTCATCAAACTTACTCCCCTAATTAATCATCACAAGAGCAATATTAACATGAGTTTGCGAAATTCAGTAGTGGCAGCAAGTATGTTTTCTAGTAATTATCATATTACACAACAAGAATATATATGGGTAGTTATCCTTCTTGCTACCACACCATCAATTTGTCATAATCACAAAACAAACATCTTTGACCTTCATATAGTATAACCAATTAACCATGCAATTCAACCGCAATCACAGCCTTCTAAATAATAATTCTTTGACATAGCAAGATCAATAGCATCATCAAATGTACCACACTAATTTGGTCACCTACGAGAAGCTTCAATTGGAATATTTGTTGTTTGTGAGTAGAAAACAAATAGATTGCCCTTATTTCAGCAGGATTTAGAGCATTACTTCTATCCTGCAAGCCATAAGCTTATAATTTCCAGTAATCATCAACCAAAAATTGATACGATATTCAACACTCAACAAAGCAATGAGTTTGACTCCATTAATTTCTTCTCTTGAGAAACACACTACCATAAATGCCAAAGTCAAACCCGGTGATGAACCTCAAATCCCCCAGAGAAAAGAAAACAAATCAAAGTATCAAACAATGTCGCGAGAGAAAGAGAACATACGCGCTAGAAGAAGGGCCAAGCAAAGGATTCTCCTTGTAAGGCTGGAAAGAAAATCGACCAAGGCTTGGAGCGATACAGGAGAGCGAGTACTTCGGGCAGTTGTTCACATACATGGTGATGCCGAACATGACAACATTGGCAATCACAAAGGCGGGAATCAGCCATGGGAACCAGCTCTTGAAGTGCTTCACCTCACGGTACGCCATCGGCGGCGGCGACGCTCTCGGCGGCAGCGGAAGTGGCGTCGAGCCTTCGATGTCAACGGGATGTATTACGTTGCTAGTTGATCCGTGCTTGGGTTGGTACCCGCGAAGTGGAATCTCCTCTCTCGACATGGCAGGCAGCTAGGGTTTTTAAAAAATGGGGGAATTTGGGGTTTTGAAGGAGTCAGCTGAAGAGGATGAAATTGGTTCAGAAGTAGGGGGAAATTGATAGCTAGATGAGAAATCTGATAGGTAAGGTCAACGAATTTTTGCAGAGTTGGGAAGAAGGCTTCAATGGCGGAGTACCTGCTCCTGATCCTCCACTTTCCTACCGCCAATTTTGTTCTATTAACTTATGATTTCTGTTAATATGTGAATACAAATAGAGTGACGCTACTTTCTGGAAATTAGAGATTTTATAAATGTAAGAATATTTGAAACTCTCGTATTTTTTAAACTTAAAAATAAAAATAAAATTAATTTTATGTCAGAAAAAAAAAACAAAAAACAAATATTTTTTGTCATATAAATTTACTGCAAAGAAAATTTAATTTGACAAAATTTCTTAATTCACCTATACAAATAATTTTAATCTTTAAAAGTAAAATAAAGTGGGTTTAATTAATTAATAAATGAATCGAAAATATTCTATTGCATTTAAACGACGTGGGGATAAAATTTTATACTTATGTGGAAGAAATAGAATATTCGAAAAGTAAAATAAGAAATTTGGAGTAAACTTCATCATTGTAAATGTTCTAAAAGGGCGTGAAGATTGAATGGTTAATTTACTATTAGTGGAGTATTTGGTTGTTGAATAATAAATTTTGCCCAACAAACTAAAATATTTCAAATGAAGTAAACAAGAAGATTGTTAAATTGATTAAACAACAAATGAAAGGTTGGAGAGAAGCATGCCCGACGAACACATAAAACGAGAAAAACCTCAGCATTATACCATTCACAAGTGCATATAAATTAAGACAAAAAATAATTGGGATTAAATAGGTTGCCTCACAACCTAACTTTGTAAAACTCGATTTTGATGGGGGTGAAGGATGAAGTTGACGCCTTATCGTTTGGCTTTGTTCTTAAAAACCCTCAAAGTAACATTATTAATTTGAATGGTGGTTTTGTAGGTGCGCGTTTAGTATGCGACCGAAGCTCTTGCCCTTCACCGGAGTATATGAGAGGTCATTCATTGTGGACTTGTGGTTGCTCTCGTGTTGAGATTGAATAATAAGTATTTTTCACATAATATAAGATGAAAAATGAATATTTACTTACAAACATTACATTAGCTTAATTTTAATTTGATTTGACTTGAAATTGAAAATAGTCTATTATAACTTGTAGCAATTGCCAAACGGCCCAAACATGTATGGACACATCAAAAATTGTGTTATTCTACATCATCATCTTCCGGGTTGATAACCTAACATGTCCATAGATGGTTACAATTCATCGTTCCCCTTTCATGGCTCTCCTTTTTATGACATTGGAGGCTTGAAACGATCAATCTCGTTATAGTATTATCACCTCTCAAATGGCTAGTTGTGCATTCAACCCTTTTTGCCATCTTCATAGTTCTTTGGAGACATTACGATTGATGGTCATTTCCTTTTCCGCCTTATCCAATGTGCAACCCATATTTGGAATTGGCCCGATTTTTTTGGCCCAACATGGTGGTGATGACATAAAATTTTCATGTTTATCTATATCAGGTGATTCAACTATAATTAGTGATGATTCATCACAACCATGAAGAGAATCTTGATTAATAGGAGATCTCTAGGAGAAACCATTCAGATCATCATAATCATAAGATACAAGGGGAAAATGTCTTAGTGTTTATGAAGACACATTTTCCTTAAAAGGAAATTCAGTTTCTCGAAAAAGCTTATTTCTTGCCATCAATACTTTCTTAGTGGATAGATCATACACTTTGTATGCTTTTCGTGATCATATTTAGTTTGAATTCCAATTTCCCTTGTAATATGATGCCATAAGCTTGGATTTTTCATTTTAATTTTGCCCTCTTTTTCTTGACATTTGTCTTTCTATACTTTTGTTTTTGTCATTTAGTCTTTTAATTTAATAATATTCAACGATTTAACTTGTTGAATTTTTATTTTACAACTAGAGATTAACATATAAACGCCATCAAAAAATACACCCTAAAGTAATTAATAATCTAGATCAAAGGGGGTAATATTTCTCATAAAGTAATCATCAATAATTCGTGGACTTTTATCTTAAACGGCTAGGTATCCACAAATTACACGTCCACTATTAGAGTAGTCGAAAGATGACCGAGTTTGGTTTCTTTTTGATTTTTTTTGTTGGTCTATTCGAGTTGGATTAGTACTTTTTAAATCGGATAGACTAGAGTATGGTTTTGTAACTGAGTCCTTTAGGGCGGGATCGTTTTTGAGTTTAGCGACTACTGAAGATTATTCATCGCTATGGAGGGAACGTCATTAGTTCTTTGCTCATCCCGAGATAGGTTGACCTAATGTCAGACACTTTTTTAGTGCTTCACTTGCGTGGAAGCTTAACTCATTGTTGGTCTGTCTATTTAATTGTTTGTACTTTTCTTACTCGTGTTAGTTCTTTTTTGTGTTGTTTTGATCTTTTCGTGTTTTTCTTGTGTCTCTCTTAGTTGGTGTCGGTTGTCGTTTTATACGACCTCTCAATTTTCTAGGTATGTCTGAAACCGATTGGTTTCCTACAATAAAAAAAGATGGTTGAACCCGACCTGACCATCTGTACTTAAATCCGACCAACTGACCCAAAACTCAAATTTGACTAAAAAATATACAACACGAATCCGACTGATCAGTCATCCGATTGACTTGTAAATGTGAATTTTGATTAAAATATTAAAAGAATTTTAACTTCTACAAAATTTTATTTAATTCAGCATATTTATATTATCATTTCATAAGTTTAAAATAATTTAATAGTAAAAATAATATTTAAAAAATGACGCTATTGACCACTGGTCTACCCGAACTTGCTCCATAATCTGTCATAGCTTGACCTGATTTGACCTATAACTCGGTCACCCGGACCCGCACTCAATTCAAATCCGAAATGACTAAACCCGAACCCGACCATCCGACCGATTGACAGGTCTAATAGACTAATATCCACTGTTTCACCATGAATCCATGATATGGTAAGACAAATGGGATGAATGATACTAAGAGCATCTCCCACCCTAGGTTAAAGGCCAAATTTTTGTAGCCTACCAAATGGGAGAATATACCCATTTGATGCCCTTTTACCCTAAACCTAAAAAATTCCACTCCCACCGTAGGCCAAATTTTCTAGTCTAAAATTATAAATATTTAATTCTAACGGCTAGTTTTAATCTTCCGCTATGTATTTTCCGCTATTAACATATTCCAAAATAACGCCTAGTTTGAATAATTATTATTATATTTTATTTAAAAAATTATTATTATAATAATTGTGAATAACGGCTATATTTCAAAAAAATATTATTATTATAATAGTGAATAACGGCTATATTTCAAAATTGTATTATCATAATAGTTTATTTTGTAGTACTCTTTTTTCCCAGTGAAATTTATTTTTAAGTATGGTTTTTAATGAGACTATTAATAAATTAGTTTATTTAAGTAAAAAAATAATATTTCGTATTTATATATTAAATATTAGGTTCGTATGAAACGTTACAACGAGACCGTTACAATAATATAATTTGTATAATTAAAAACATTTTAAATAATATATTTTTATAACATTGTAATCAATTCTTACATATTAAATACAATAAAACAAATAAAATATGAGAGGGGACCCACCATAATAAAGGTGGGACCCAACATATAGCCTACCAATTCTCAAGGCCAAATTTGGCCTTCAATTCACCTAGGCTATAAAAAAATTCTTGAAAAATGAGTAAATACCTTATGGTGGGGGATAGTGGTAGGCCAAAAATGGTTTCTACCCTAGGGTGGGAGATGCTCTAAACATTCTCCTCCTCCAACAGCCCGTTGAAAGATTGGGCTAGACCTTAAGAATTGGGCCTTTTGAGTACATATTGGGCCGAGATTTGTTTGACATTGAGCCCGGGTAGTAGGCTCGCTTTATATTCTTTTCTTCTAAAAGGCTTGTCTTTTGCCATGTTGCCACTTTTGACCTTTTCAACTTGGGAAAAGTATAACATCCCTTTTCCAATATTCTAATATTATCTTTCAAAGCCTAATTATTTGGTTTGCCCTTAAAAACTTAACCAATTCGGCTGATGAGCCCTTCAAGTTCACTTGTTCAACAAAATTTCAAAACTTTTCAAATCACTCTAACGAATAGTATGAAAAAGTGATTTTGAAAGGTCGCTTTTAACAATAAAGTTATGCAATATTGAAAAGATATCTACCTTTATAATGACATTATAAAGCAGAAACAAAGTCTTTGTAAAAATTTGCGCCACGTGGTAAAACCAGAATAAAATAATGGACAAACTTTTTTTAACATAAAAAACTAAATAATAATTCTAGAAATCTTTATCTTAACCACTTCATAAAATAGATAATGGATAGATACCATATTATATGCGTAGATTGTTTCATACAGTATGTATCACGTTAAAAATAAAAAAAATTAATACACACATATTTGAAAAAAAATAATTAAACAATAAAAATTACTGAATACAAAAATGAATTTATAAAGATTGAAGTTTTTTTAGGGTAAGATTTTAGATGTTATAAAATAAATAATGTATATGTTTATTGATATTGATAAGCAATATTATATATTGTATTTTAAAATTATGCTAAAATATTTTTATCGGGTTATTGGAAAAAAATTACCGATATAAATTTCAATCTATATCTACGCTAATACATTATAAAAATAAAATAAATTATCTATAAAATTTGCGCTATGACACTTTAAGAACCAATCACTTCTTTCAATTTTTTTTTATTTATTATAATTAAAAATGAATGTAGAAGGTTTGATATAGAAAAATATTTTCCATATTTATTTGTTTTTAAGATTAGAATACAAAAAATCGTTAAATTGTATATAAAATATCATTAATAATTATTATAATATGCATTATCTTTGTTTTTTCTCTTTAATTTATTATAATATGTCATATAACATAATTTTTAAAACTACCCGTAAATCTACGGGAATTACACTAGTTAGTCTTTAATTGAGGATAAATTGAGAAAATGAAAAAATTTCAACCTTTTCATGACTAGAATTGAATATCATTAAATTCTATACTAATTTAATTCAATACACAAATTAAGAGCTACCACAACAATTTTCTACATTTAATTAAATTATTATTTCAAACAAAATTAAATAAAACCATTTTGTGTGTTGTCAAGGAGATTTGAGTTCAAATCCCTCTAATGACATTATTGGGAGGGTCTCTCTTATAATGGGGTCACGAAGTATCTGATTTGAACGTAGAGTGGCGCTGATCAATCGACCCGGGTGAGTCAAAGGCAAGACCAATAAAATAAAATAAAACAAAATCATTTTGTTTAATAAAGTTTCAACATTGAATTGACTAGACTTAGACTTTATAATTAGTATATACATTTCCCAATTGTAAGCCTTAAAGAATGAAGTTACAAAAACAATTTAGTGACATAAATCATAAATGTCTCATTTTAGGACTAATATTGTACTATCTAGCAAACTTTGGGGCTAATCATGTAATTAGCCTTATCTTTACGGTTGGTATTCGATTTGAATTTTGATTTGGGAATTGGGGAATATTTGACTTGGAAAGTTGAAACCGAAGGAATCGTCAGCCAGCCAAGACAAGCCAGCCAGCCAGCCAACACCAGCGCTGTCCCATTAAGAACCAACTCAAAAACTCAAGCTTTTTCTCTCTCTGAATCCACGATTCCATATCTCTCTTCTCCCTTTTTAACGTCTCCGATCGGTTCAGCTCCGATCAACTCGTGGAATTCTGAGAATTTTTTCAATTGCGGGGGATCGGATTTGCTTCCTCTAGGGTTTCAAGATATGGCGCCAACGGATCCCAAGCAGAATAAGCCTGGTGGCGGCTTCTTCGCGTCGATCGCTTCCACCTTCTCCGCTATGCACAAATCTGTCAACGGGTAACCGAAATTCAGATCCTTTGTTGCTTATTTGTCTTTCTCCATGATTTCGTCGATTTTGATTGTGTTTGTAAGAATTCTCCATGTGTTTTTGCTGTTTTTCTTCCGTTTCAAGTTGATTTCAGTTTGCCTTACTGTGAATCTGGATTTGCTATAGTTTTTGTAGCTAGATTAGCTCGGGGATGTGCTTGTATGTGAGTAGATTTTATGATATACAGGAGGATGTAAAGGGAATAGTTGAGCTTTGCCTAAATCCTCCTTGAATTGTGGTGGAACAGAGTCATTTTGTCTGTAAAGAATTGATCTAATATTATAAGAGAAAGAAAGACTTTGTTTGTTAGCTTACTTTCATTTAATATTATAGAAACTTGCATCACTGAGGCTGAATATTTGGTCAGGATGGGGGATTGGAGATTGAAAAGTAAGTTAAGTCATGGATGCTTGATGAGGATAATTACTAATCAAAGAGTACATATTCTTGTAAAAACTACAAATTCTTTGAATTGCAGATACAAATAGCAATTTTCAAAAAAAAAAATCAGTTAAAGCAAGAATCTTTATTAAATTTTAATTTTAATTGTGTATGTAAGTAAATTTAGCTATCTTGTGTTGGTGTTGGTGTGCTATTAGTTTTCTCTCTAAAGTGTTTGCTGTTTTTCTTTAGTTGCAGCTATGCCTTGTTAGCACCTCAATGATAATAAAAAAATAAATGGAAAAAAGAAAACTTTTAAAGTTACACTAGCATGGGAATAACTTTTTTTTGGCATTGCACCCTTGCAACATCTCTTATTGATTCCATGTTGTGCTTCCACTTTCCAGAATGTTGGGATACGAGGGCTTAGAAGTTATAAACCCAGAAGGAAGTACAGAAGATGCGGAAGAGGAAGCACAGAGGGGGAGATGGAAGCAGGAGGTATACATTCTTCTTTCTCTTATGCAATGTCTCACTCCATAACTTTGTTGTTTTCTATCATTCTTTTTTAGCTTGGAAAAATAGACATGTAGTGGTTTTGTTGCAAGTTATATCACATGCTAGTTCTTCAGATTATACTTTGATCTTATTTGTCTGTAGTAAGGAATAACAGGGATATGGAATGTTGAATTCTATGTCGAGCTTCAGTAGCATGCATGCAGATCTTTTTCTTATCTGCTGGTGTGCCTCCTTAATGTTTCCTTATCAGAAAAGGCAATGGGAATTATGTACATCTCGAGAAGCAACGATTCTTTAATGTTTGAATGTGTGCTCTTTTAAGAACCCATTAAGAAGTAAATAAATATCCATGCTTTTCCAAAACTGTGCTAGATTAGTTTCTTGTGCTCCTACTTACCCTAAAGATTTTTTTAAGTCATTTGCTTCATGCTATGCTGGGATCATTTTATCTCTTATATTTTCTACTTTCAAGTTGGTATTTAAAACTTGTTAAAACTTTTTCAAGTTGACAACCCATGACAACATTTAAGACTTTCTTGGCAGAAATAACAATAAAAATATGAATGTTTCTAAACCCCTGTCCTGTATACTTCCAGGACAGAGATAGCTACTGGAGGATGATGCAAAAGTACATTGGTTCAGATGTTACTTCAATGGTTACTCTTCCAGTCATAATTTTTGAGCCAATGACTATGCTTCAGAAAATGGCAGAGGTATTTTTTTTAATTACTAATATTTATGTCTTAATATAAATTTTATTTCTATTATTCACGGCCATCTTATAATGTCTAGTAAAATGTGTGATATCTTTCATAGTTGATGGAGTATACTCACCTTCTAGATCAAGCAGATGAATGTGAAGACCCATATATGAGGCTAGTTTATGCCTGTAAGCATCTTTGCACTTGCATTTCTCTTCCCTTTTGGGTTCTCATAATTAACTAGTATGTAATTATAATTCCTTTCCGCAGCGTCCTTTTTCATCTCTGTGTATTATGCATATCAACGAACCTGGAAGCCTTTCAATCCAATTCTCGGTGAGACTTATGAAATGGCGAATCATGGAGGCATTACATTTATTTCTGAGCAAGTAAACTTCAATTCAACTCTCCTTTTCTCTACCTGTTTTGATGTACCAGCTGCCTTTTGTTATTTCATGATGGCTGTAAAAGAAAATGCTTTTACATTTCCTATTTTTTTTGCTAAATAAATGCATGATATTTTTTGGCTTTCATATGGTACGTTTTCTTTCTAGTTAAATTATGATTATGTCATAATAAAGTGTATCTCTTGAACATAATTTCAGGTAAGCCATCATCCTCCAATGAGTGCTGGTCATGCTGAAAATGATCACTTCACCTATGATATAACATCAAAGCTAAAGACCAAATTTTTAGGAAACTCCATTGACGTATACCCTCTTGGAAGGTAATCCATGTGTATTATGTATATTGATATGTTGTATGTGAATCCAGTTTGTTTTTTGTTGTACTTATGAGTTATGTCATGCATCTTTTGAGCATAGTAAAAGCAATCAGGTGTGGAGTTATAAAGTATTATTTTACAATGGCTTGCCTCTGCTTGTGATAATCTTGTCCCCAGAAAAAGTTGCTTCAAGCATTGGCTAAATAAGAGAAAATGTAATTTTTTTTGGACTCAATTACTTTACTTATAGTGATAAACTTCTTCTGATGTATTTTGTGTTGTAAGAATATCATTTTGAATGGGGTTGGAGCGTTTGATATATTAGCCTTTTTTTGCACTTGCGATTTTCCATGAGAATTTTCTTCATTGCAATTGCATTGTCATTCTTCTCTTCTTTATTGGAAAAAATACGTGGATTTTTTATTTACTTCTGTCTCAGTAAAATCTCACAAAAGAGTTTAGTTTGGAAAGGGGTATGATACTAGATTTAGATTTAAAAGATCTTTTAGATGCAAAGCAAACACTTTACTGCTTTGATACTTTTCTATATGGTGTCTGACTGTCTGTACATTTGTCTTAGAAATTCTATGAATTGCCTGCTGGTTTTCTTGCTTGTATAAAATTGGTGCTTTGTCCTCTGACTTGCTCCACTACTTGTCATCAACTGTCATGTGAGGCAAGCTATAAATTACCAGGATCTTTTTCCCAAGTGACTTAGTGACATGCTAACTTTAGTTTTGATGTGCTATGTCATTTTCTTGGTTAACAGTCAACTGACGAAATGCATTATTTGCTATAAATTGCTACCTGCAGGACTCGCGTGACCTTGAAAAAAGATGGCGTAGTATTAGATTTGGTTCCTCCTCCAACAAAAGTTAATAATCTTATTTTTGGACGAACTTGGGTTGACTCACCAGGGGAGATGATTCTCTCTAACTTGACCACTGGGGACAAAGTTGTGCTCTATTTTCAACCATGTGGCTGGTTTGGGTGAGTTTCTTCTGACTTTTTTCCTTAGTTGCCGTGTTTAAATCTTCTCCCTGTTTTTCCCCCATAGGTATACTTATTAGGGGTGGAGTGGGGTGATCTAGTTCACAAAGAAAGTGATCTAGTTCTATTTCTCTATATGGGAATTAACTCAGTGAAGGTGGCAAACTAGTGCCGACCAGTATAGTTTTTCAATTTTACGTTTTGGATGAATATACTAAAGAATGGGATGTCTGTTCTCATCGCCATTTCTCTAAAGTCGGTGTACGTTTATTTATGGATATGGTTTTCCTGGTTGTGACATTTGTAATATACATTTCTATATTGATGTAGGGCTGGTCGCTATGAGGTAGATGGTTATGTGTACAATGCTGATGAGGAACCGAAGATATTGATTACAGGAAAATGGAATGAGTATATGAAATACCAGCCTTGTGACTTGGAAGGTGAACCAATGCCAGGAACAGAAATGAAAGAGGTATGCTAATAAATTGCAGTAATCTAGTTGATAGAGATCCAGTCATCATTTAGTTTGGGAAATCGATTCCATAGTACATGAGTTATTGGGTAGTCTCTAATTTCAAATTTTGGTGGGTGTTTTGCAGGTTTGGAGAGTTGCAGATGTCCCACAAAATGACAAGTTTCAGTACACACATTTTGCACATAAGATTAACAGCTTTGATACTGCACCCAAAAAGTTGCTTGCATCAGATTCTCGTTTACGCCCCGATAGATACGCACTTGAAAAGGGTGACCTAGCCAGAGCCGGTGCTGAGAAGAGCAGGTAACTTTGGCATTACACATTGCAATCATATTTTTAGTTATAAATACACAAAACTCAAAATTCAAAACAACAACAACAACATTGACCCAGTGATTTTCCGCTACAACGGAATCTGGGGTGTCAAGATGGGGGTACCCCTGCCCAACCCCGATAGACCCAAGAAAAACTAAAATTCAGCTATGTGACAATAATAACTGAATTTAGTTAGAATGCACCAACATTGATATAGGGACTAAATCCATCTCAAAGGCAGTGTATAAGATGGAGTTAGTCCCTATATCAAAGTTTTAAAAATTACTTTTTACCGTAACACAAATTGCAGAGATGATTTTTGTTTGCTAATCACATCATATTTGTGTTGCCCAGGTTGGAGGAGATGCAAAGAGCTGAAAAGAGAGACAGGGAAGCCAAAGGCGAGAAGTTTACCCCAAGATGGTTCGATTTTACCGGTGAGATAAATCCTACTCCATGGGGTGACTTGGAAGTGTACTCTTACAATGGTAAATACAGCGAGTACCGTGCCAGTGTGGACAGCTCTGATGTCGTCGAGCCGGCCAATGTTGAATCCATAGAGTTCAATCCCTGGCAATATGCTAGTTCATCAGCATCAGAATGAATTGCTTGACACGCTATATGTGATTTGGAAGTGTAATTTTCTTCTTCTGTTCTGAGTTATAGGTGTGTGTTATTGTTTGCATCTTATTTAGCAGAATCCATACTTTAAAAGTCTGTTGTTTAGAAGTTTCTCACTGTTTGCATCTGTTCCAGTTCAGTATGCATCTATTTGATATTGTAATTATGGAATTTGTTTGTCGTCATCTCCAGCTAATGTATGCTTGTTAATTTACTTTTAAGACAATATAAATGCAGGAAAAATGAGAGGAAAATTAGGAATATGATAAAAAAAAAATTGATACTCTTTCGTCGCGTTGATTGGAATGAAGTTCCAAACATTTAAAAGAACTTACATATTTGAGTCCCTTTTTAGTACTCCTTTTTTTTGGATAAGGAAAGGGATTAGGGGCCGCTAACAGGCTAGCGGTCACCCTAGAGCATCCAGATGGATGAGGTTTCGAAGAACCAGGTCAATTGTAAGTGGAACAGATGAAACATGGCGAAACGAAACCGCAATGAAGTTTGCCACTGCGTTATTCCCGGACGACATGGGCAATGCTCCAGTTTTGGAACCGGGCAAGTAAGCAGTGAATATCCGCACGTAACATCTCGATCCCCCACGGACAGCGCCAGTCACCAAGAATAGCCTTGACCAGCTGCAAGTTGTCGCCTTTGATCTGAATGTGGGAAATGCCACGCCGGGTGGCTTCAATGATTCCCTGTCGTAAGGCGATGGTCTCGGATTTCAGAACAGACTGTCGACCGATTAGTCCTCCGTCAAAATGGATGGGCTCACCCTTGGAATCCCTGAGAATAAAACCAAACGAAGCCACCCCGTCAGCATTGACTGCTCCATCAAAATTGAGTTTAATAAAATTTATTGGAGGTTTCCTCCGTTTGACACAGGAGCGTCTGCAACGAGTCTGTAGTCCGTCATAGGTTGATTTCGTGTTTGCTTTGTTGTGGGCGTTATGCCATCCTTTTTAGTACTCTTTCTGTCCTAATATGTTTGTCCATAAAGTACAAATGCACAAGAGATTGTGATATACATGAATAAAGAAATAAAGTTGAGAAGAAAGAGAAGGAAAAAAAAAAAACTAAAAGTGGTATTGAGGTAGATTTTTAAATTTTAATTGAATAATATGAATAGAGATGATATTGAATAAGAGAAATATTTTAAGAAAAATATAGATATAAAAAAAATCTTTTGGAACAATAAAAAAAAAAGTGGATAAATATTAAGGAATGGAGGGAGTATATTATATTTTTGGAGATCTACCAAAATAAAGTAGTATTCAATTTGGTGACATCAATTTTTTATGTATGCATTTGAAACAATGTTCGGTTCTACGAGGCTACGACTTCGTGCCTTGTAATTTGTGAGATTGGGGAAGATACGATCATAAAATCGAAACCCATTCTATGGATTTTATTGTCAGTGCACTATTACACGTTTTAACTTACAAAAATTATATTAAATTCATAATTTTTTATCTAATTTATTTTTCACCAATTTTATATATATTTAAATAATTCTTCATTAAAAATTAGTTTTTATAAAATTAAACTAGTTATATATATATGTATAAACTAATATACACATATATCCATTTTAATTTGCACCAAGTTTTAAAAATTAGTTGTATCTACCTTATTATTAAATTAAATATATCTAATAAATACAATACAAGCAATCCTATTTTAAAAGAGTTAGTATATCTATCTTATTATTCTATTATATATTAGTTTCATCTATCTTATTTTAAAAGGGTTAGTATATCTATCTTATTATTTTATTATTTTTTAGTTTCATCTAGCCTAATTTTTTTGGCTATAAATATGTATGAGATTCTCATTTGTAAAACACACTCAAACTTTCAATAATTTCTCTCTTCCCAATCTTTCAAACCTAGATTATCTTGATCATGAATTCAGATGATAATCCTCCATCAAAATTTTCACAAAATTAGCACCAAATTTCCTATCCAATTTGCAACCAAACATTCAACAAAATCACCATCAAAATTTTCAATCGATTTTCTATCCTAATTGCCCTAATGAAAATCTCCAACCACAAATCCAACAAAATTACCCTCCACCATCTTACCCTCAATTCCAACCAAATCCTCAATTCTTGCAACAACTCTCATATGTGCAAGCTTCCCAAACCTTTGGCGACTCTCAACAATCGCCAATTTCATTAGTCTCAGATGAAAATGTGGCCGCTGAGCCAGAAGATGAACCTTTGTACGACACTCAACCAGAAGGTTCTCGCAGACGTTGAGCTCGAGGTGGTGGTCATAGATTTCGTGGTGGTCGTGCAACTCGTGGTGGTGGATCCAGTCGTGCAAACAGTGTCTCTCCCGATAAGCGAGACTTTATTAAGGGATTACCCTGGAGAACGGATGATGAATTGCTCCTAGTGAGTGTCTGGCTCAATACAACCAAAGACGCCATCACAAACACACAACAAAAGGGCAAAACTTTTTGGAAGCGAATTAGGGACTAATACAACGGAGAGAAAGCCACCACCAGTGTCGAACCTGGAGGTCATGTAAGTCTAAATGGTCTAGACTTAGTGCTATTGTATTTAGATTTGGAATCGAATATCGGAATTCCGAGAGCATGAGAAGAAGCGGCAAGTCAGATGATGATGTTATGAACTATACTCAAGAGTGGTTTTATCACCACACTGGCCACAAATTCACTGAAATCAAGTGTTCAGAAGTTTTGAACAAGGAGCAAAGATGGAAGACTCAATACTTTGAGTAGAGCTCCGGAACTAGAAGCTCAAAGAGATCGAGGGCAGAATCAGTTGAAGACGATACTTCTGGTCCTAATACGCCAACAAGTAGGTAAGATGAAGGCCTTGTTTAGCGCCCAATCGACATTTAAGCTGCTAAGAGAGGAAGAGACAAAGGAGCGCCCAATCGGTTTTATCTTCGTTGTAGTAGTCGCTAATTCACTTCCAAAAAGTTTTGCTCTTTTGTTGTGTGTTTGTGATGACGTCTTTGCTTGTATTGAGCCAGCCACTCACTAGGAGCAATTCATCATCCGCACTCCAGGGTAATCCCTTAATAAAGTCTCGCTCATCAGGAGAGACATTGTTTGCATGACGGGATCCACTGCCACGAGTTGCACGACCACCACGGGATCTACGACCACCACCTCAAGCTCCACGTCCGCGAGAACCTTCTGGTTGAGTGTTGTACGGAGGTTCATCTTTCGGCTCAACGACCACATTTTCATCTGAGCCTAATGAAATTGGCAATTGTTGAGACTCGCCAAAGGTTTAGGAAGCTTGCACATATGAGAATTGTTGCAAGAATTGAGGATTTAGTTGGAATTGAGGTTAAGATGGTGGAGGGTAATTTTGTTGGATTTGTGGTTGGAGATTTTGATTAGGGTAATTAGGATAGAAAATCATTTGAAAATTTTGAGGGTGATTTTGTTGAATGTTTGGTTGCAAATTGGCTAGGAAATTTGGTGCCAATTTAATTTGTGGAAAATTTGATGGAGGATTATCACCTTAATCCATGATCAAGATAATATAGGTTTGAAAGATTGGGAAGAGAAAACTTATTGAAAGTTTGAGTGTGTTTTAGAAATGAGAATCTCATACATATTTATAGCAAAAAAAATTAAGGTAGATGAAACTAAAATAAAATAAAATAAAATAATAGAATAGATATACTAACCCTTTTAAAATAAAGTAGATGAAACTAATATATAATAGAATAATAGGATAGGTGTACTAACTCTTTTAAAATAAGATTGCTTGTAATTAGTAGATATAATTAATTTAATGATAAGGTAGATACAACTAATTTTTAAAAATTGGTGCAAATTAAAATGGATACATATATATATAGT
This sequence comes from Fallopia convolvulus, assembly GCA_964016875.1. Lineage (NCBI taxonomy): Eukaryota > Viridiplantae > Streptophyta > Magnoliopsida > Caryophyllales > Polygonaceae > Fallopia > Fallopia convolvulus. The sequence goes on along the minus strand of OZ024722.1, from coordinate 2,616,116 downwards.
TTAATTTTATAAAAACTAATTTTTTAATGTGAAATTGGCAGCATCCCTAATCGTGCACTTAGGGGTGGAATGGGTTTCATTGTAAGTGCACTATTGCATATTGACACAATCCAATTGACTACCCGTAGTAGTGCACTCCAATTGGCTACCCGTAATAGTGCACTTACAATCAAACCCATGGAATGGGTTTCGCAAGTCGAAACCAAAGATGCCGATTTCACGCATTTTTTTAATGTGAAATTCAGCAAAATTCACTTGCGTTCCGCCGATATTCATACTCTAAGACAACACGTGCATAGAAAATAAAATAAAATCAATTGGGTAAAAAATTAACAACATAAATCAATACGGAGTATATAATTTTTAAATAGGAAAATTTGAAAAATTTAACCGTGCCTAATTTTATTTGAGAAAATTTATGGATTTTATACTAATGTGCAATATTTTAATATTTATGGTAACCTAATAGGTAAAGGAGATAAATGATGGTGGATTATTGATAATGTCGTCACTACATAATGATGATATTCATGCACCTTGTACATTTTTTAAACTTACCATATGCTAAATATGGAAGTCTTATTTAATATCATTCACCGAATTCATCAAAGATAAACACATAAATCATCTAAAACTAAAAAAATCCGTAAATTATTTTTTAAATTGGAATAAAATAACCCTAAAATCATTTAAAAATTAATAAGAAACGATATACTTGTCCAATATGAGCTACTAATGTGTGTCTTTTGCCACAAAATTTTAAAAACCTTAATTGAGTGTATAAATATAAAAGACGCAAGGAATAAAGTCACTATGTTACGTCACTCAAACATTTTTCACATGACACTTTCATAATAAGCCACATAGAATTTTTTTTATATAAGATCTTTCTAGAGATAAGATAATATCGGTTAGCCTAGAGAAATTTTAAAAATATAAAAATATAAATATTAATGCTGAGTTTTATTTATCTTTTCACTTCTACCGCCATGAATTGACAAGTTTTTTTTATTTTTTTTGGCAATCCATGTAAAAAATTAGCCTAAGGAAATTATAAAAAAATAGTACATTAAATATTAATGTTGATTTTATAAGTATTAATGCCGAATATACTCTTTATAAGATATTTATAGAGAAGATAAGATCAATTAGCCTAGAAAAATTATAAAGATTATATCTATTATTATGCATGTTTCGTGGGTCTTCTTCCTAAGCTTATCGACATGACTTACGCCCCTCATTTTGCACTTGAAGCTCAAAAGGCTGGGCTTTAAATTTGACATTCTCTTGCTCAAGGAGCATAATTTTCTCCATATATATGAGGGACTCTATGCAGGCGTTTTCCACTTCAAAGTTTTTGGCCCATTCTTTTTTTTTTCGTGATAAGGAGGAACCCTGGTGTCATAATCTAGAAAGTCGCTAAATGTAGATTCAATTTTAATACTTACAGTAAAACTTTTATATATTAATAGGGTCGAGACCATAATATTTTATTATTTTATAGAAATATTAATTAATCAATAAATTAATATTTATTAATTTAAAGAGACTTTTGTAATAAGAGCTTTCAAAATGCACTATCATACAAGGTTTTATTGTAGGATTTTAGAAGGCTATGAGTTGGGACAATCCGATCCATGTAAGATTAATGTTTTGGTTGCTATCAATCTTGTAGTCTCGGCTTGGATAGTTAATGTTGAGCAAGAGGCAATAGCAAATTGTTTTAGGCACTGGAAAATTCGTTCATGAGATGAAGTCTCAAGGAATGATTATAGTTGTCATTGCAAAATTTGTTTTCAAAACAATGCTAGAAATGTTAGATCCAATAAGAAAAGTTAGAGATGAGCTCCAAATAGAACTAAGAAAAAACAAACAACACTACAATCATATTTCATTATATTTTCTTAGTTATGACTATGTAACTTTTTATATAATTATTAATTTATGATATTAATGGGACCTTATATTTATATAGTGGTTTTTTGAAAATATATTATCTTATTATCTTATCGAAATTTGTTAAATTTTGCATTGGCCCAAACCGGGACCGGAGAAAAATATTAATTTAGAGAGTTTATTAATTTACCGAGTATTAATTTAGAGAGGTTTTACTGTACAAGGTTCAAAGAAAATTTTCTTAGGGGCTCCATTATAGTACATCTATTAGTTAAGAACTCAATCATCTACCCATCGACAACCTACCAAATCAGCCCTTATTTGAAATCATCCTTGAGGCTACTCTATTACCAAGATGTGTTAGTCTTTTTTTTTCCATACAATATAACAAAATCATGTTTTAGATATTTTTTAATAATAATTTTATCCCAAACATCAATTATTATTTTCAAGTTTCATTTGTTCATTTTCTTTAGTCTCAACTCTCAACCCTCAATAGAATTTTGATTTATAAATTCTATCCTATCCTATCAAAGGTTTGTACTTGACTTCCTATTTCCAAAAAAAAGTGATTTATATTTTCTAGTTCATTGTGTACATTGCTTGGTAACATAAAGCTTTGGATAAGATAATTGGTTTTAGTGGCTAGGTTAGAACCGTTTACAAAAACTGAAGTTTATTTTTTTTATTATTAAAATTCCATTCAATATGAGAATAGACTTTCTCCACCTCTAGCTTAAATGCAATCCGACCTTCCTTACCCTTCCTCTAGAGGGATGGAATGTTTTGTGGGCAATCGCCACGTTGTCTCGGATAGTACATTTGACAACAAATTCCCCTTGTAGAGGATGAATGATTTTTCTCATGATTCCTTTCAAGTGTTTTGTAATAATTTTAGCAAAAACCTTATAAATAGATGAACAAAGGCTTATTGGTCGGTAATGGTTAGTAGATTTGGGATTATCTAGGGTTGCATAAACCGATATATTCGATTCGATTCGATCTAGTATATCAATATGCAAATTTATACATTTTCAATACAAAATCTAGCCACTTATCGAGCTAAAAGTGAACCGAGGTTCCATTACCGATGCATTAATGCGTTACATTCTCAGGATAACCACTTGGTCAATGCTCGATTTCACACTCTTCCAAACATGGGATTTATTCGCCTTGTCACACAAAGATGGTCGGATATACTTTTCTTACAATACATCAACCCACAATTTATTGTTCTTTGTTAGAAACCGCCATCCAATTTTGCCAACAAGGGAAAGATTCAAATCAAACATAATGTGGAAGTCCAAACCACCACAAGTTTTGGGCTTGCAAATCTCTCTTCCCAACTAACCGGGTGAATCCTATGTCGATTTTCCATGTTGCCCCATATAAGCGTCCTAGTGAGCGCATTGATTTTTAGCACCGTCCATGGCCATGGAATAAATGACCATTATAGGATCCAAAAAGGAAGCCATTTGTTAAATTCCGGCGAGCCAATATGACGTGGGGGTACACACGTCGGTTCATGCACTTATGCGCGTCAGACCCAACACATAAGCCCGTGGGGTTCCATCCTAAAACCAATTGGCAATAGGAGGAGTAGCCCAAGGGTATATATGTTGGGCAGGTTATATCAGAATTCCCGATGTAGGATAGATAACATTCTTTCATACGCCCCCTCAAGTGCAACTGCCGAACATGCTCTGATACCATGTTAAATTCCGGCGGGCCAATATGACGTGGAGGTACACACGTCGGTTCATGCGCTTATGCGCGTCAGGCCCAACACATAAGTCCGTGAGGTTCCATCCTAAAACCAATTGGCAATAGGGGGAGTAGCCCAAGGATATATATGTTGGACACGTTATATCAGAATTCGCGATGTGGGATAACATTCTTTCACACCATTATCTCCCCGAATCTCACATCCCAATCTAAGCGGCCTCATTTGGGTCTTACGCCTCAATTCTCAATTTGCGTTATCCCATCCACTAACTTTATATCCATTTTTACATCTTATTAAATTTTTTTTGTTTAAATCTTAACCAATATGACGAAAAGTTAAGTGCTTTTAAACAATGAGTAAAGAACGAAACAAACCGAAAGCTTAGGGGCATCAATTTAAAAAGACTTGTTTTAGGACACCAACAAAAATATCCTAAAATTTAGAGATAGTAATTGAAAATTTTCTTTTTTTTGAATGAATAGGATTCTTGACGTGTGTCATTCTATTTTAAATTCATATGCACACGTCGGCTATCTTCGGGTAGAAACTAAATACTACCTATTCTTTTTAAGTGTTTCAAAAAATATTTTTTAATTAGTATACAAAACTATACATTTTAATATAAAATTTAAGTAAAACTTAACAAGATTCGCACATAGCGCAAATATGCTTGCTAAATAAGAAGCATGTAGGAATGATCTTTTTTTTTTTGATAAAAATGTAGGCATGATCTACTAACATACATAGTATTTTCTAAAAGCCTTCGAGGATTTGGTCCTGCAGTTAAGACCTTGGTGACCCGTTTCGAATTCAACGGACGACAGTTTGCCCATTTTTCACTGAAATTAGTTCGTAATCGGTTCTCATCCCTATTAATTGCTCTAGACGAACCTAATAGTACTTGTGATGACTGACGCTAATCCCTACCTTATAAAAAAACATACTACTCCCTCCGTCCCCTTTTGTTTGTCCTAAAGGACGGTTTTTGCGGTTATTAAGAAAGGTGTAAAGTAGTATTGGTAATTGGGAAAGTGGATAAAGAGTGAGATTGATTGGGGGTATATTTGTAATTTTATATGAATAAAAGGTGTAAAGTAGTATTGGTAATTGAGAAAGTGGGTAAAAGATAATATTAGGTAGGGGTAATATTGTAAGAAAAATATAGATATAAAAAGAAAGTGGACAAATAAAAGGGAACACCCGAAAAAAAATAGGACAAACAAATGAGGACGGAAGGAGTAGTATTTTCTAGAAAAAGTTAAGACATGTGATCATCACTTATTGAATATCTGAAAAGTTAATGATCTGTGTGTTCATAAAAAGCACCTCGTATTATAGACCCTTTTTGATCCTTTCCTACTACTTTCTGTCTCGAGTCCTACTCACCAAAGCAGCCGTTTCAGGAGGTATTTATTTCCACCATCATCTTCTATTCTTCTTTCTTCCTGTTGTTGCTGTTCTTCCATTTTACACTTGTCCTTGGCCTCTTAGTCAACCCCTCCTGATGAGGGGGAATCATGTCTGTATTGGAAGAAACAGAAATTGGTCAATTCCCTGTTGAAAACTTTGCAAAAGTCAGCAATAGAGCTGAATTTATAGACTGATTCTTGATTTGAGTTTTATCTACACTTAATACCTACTTCACTTGTATTTGAAATAGGTCAACCACAGATTTGTTGCTTTCTAGGGCTAGAAGAAGCCCTTTTGCTACTTGCCCATTTGCTGAGAAATCAGTTATTGTTGTTTGTTTAAATTCAACTGTTTGAAGACGGAGAGACCGTTTTTCAATGATAGATGAACTCGGATTCGAGAGCTTGGTGTATTTGGATCCGAATTTAGTGAGTATGATGGCGCCCACATTTGGGGATCCAAATAGAGATTTTGGGGAAGCTAATCTTCCTATTGGTTGCCCTAGTATGAGTGATTTTCACCCAATTTGTGATTCAACCCATGAAGACAGCCAGCAAGAAGAGGATCCTGATTTGTCAGAGGCGATTTTGGGATACATTAACCAGATTCTAATGGAGGATCTTGAAGATAATGATTGTTGTTTAGATCAGGAATCTATGGAGCTCCAAGTTGCTGAGAAGTCCTTCTATGATGCCATTGGTAAGAAGTACCCTCCTTCACCAAATCAAAGCTTTGACCTTTCTGGTGAAGATCTTGGGTGTTTCTTAAATGGCTATTCATTTGATTCATATGGATATACAGATGTTAGATTAGATGATACTAGTGCATTAGAAAATGTGAACTGGCTGTGGGATTTGAATTCGGAAGGAGTTGAATCTGTGCCTGTTTTTCAGAATTCACAGTCCACGTTGAGCTCTGTGAGTTGCATAAGCAATTTTAAAAATGATCTGTTGGAGTCTCCTACAAGTGATAGCGGGAGTCAATCTGTTTCATTGTTCATCAAAGGAGTTGAAGAAGCTGCAAAGCTGATTCCAAATACTGATGAATTGATTGCTAGCTCACACACGAGAGGTTTGCAGAAGAAATCAAGCGGTCAATGCGGTTATCCAGCAGCTACGTTAGAGATGTATAATGAGGTGAAAGAAAAGAAATATCGAAGTAGAAACTTGACAGAATTGGATGAAGAAGAGGAGAGGAGCGGGAAACAGGCGGCTGCCAATCATAATGACTCAAATGTGCATTCTGATATATTTGATGAGATCTTGCTCAATCACGCAGGTAATCAAAACAAAGCCGTGCTTAATCTGAGGGAGACGTTAAAGAGCGAATCCATCAAAAAAATGCAACTGGATGGGCAGTCAAAGGGTCCGGGTAGTAGAAAAAAGCAAAGCCGAAAGAAAGTGGTGGATTTAAGAACACTGCTTATAAACTGTGCACAACTTGTTACAAGTGGTGATCAAAGAAGAGCTAATGAGCTGCTCGTACAAATCAAGCAAAACTCTTCGCCTTTTGGTGATGGAAATCAGAGAATAGCTCATTGTCTTGCTGAGGGACTTGAAGCTCGCTTTGCTGGCAATGGAAGTTTGGTTTATAGGAACTTAGTCAGTAGTAATAGGATATCTTCTACTGCGATTTTGAAAGCTTACCTTGTGTATCTTGCAGTTTGCCCATTTAGGAAAATCTCCAATATCTTCTCACTCAAGACAATTTCAAACCTAACTCAATCTGCAACAAAAATCCACATCATAGACTTTGGTATCCGTCACGGGTTTCAGTGGCCCAGCTTCCTTCAACGCATATCAGAGAGATTTGGTGGGTGCCCCAATATTCGAATCACGGGGGTAGAGTTTCCTCAACCGGGGTTTAGACCAGCACAACGGGTTGAGGAGACAGGGCGTAGGCTATCACATTATGCTAATGAATTCGGCGTTCCTTTTGAGTTTAATGCAATTGCAAAGAGATGGGATTGCATTCAGCTTGAGGATCTCAAGATTGAAGAGGATGAGGTTGTTATTGTGAATTGTGTATACCGAATGAAAAACTTGCCTGATGAAACCATGGTGGGCGACCGCTCTAGAAATGCAATTTTCAAGATGATAAGGAAGATCAATCCCGCGGTGTTTATACAAGGAGTAGTCAATGGGGCCTACAACGCGCCCTTTTTTCTGACTCGGTTTAAGGAGGCGTTGTTTCATTTTTCGGCTTTCTTTGATATGCTAGAGACTGTTATGCCCCGGGAGTCTGATGAAAGGATGTTGATTGAGAGAAACCTTATTGGAAGAGAGGCTTTGAATGTGGTGGCTTGTGAAGGATGGGAGAGAGTTGAGAGGCCAGAGACGTATAAGCAATGGCAGGCTCGTAATATTAGGGCCGGTTTCTTGCAGTTACCATTAGACCAAGGGATTAAGGATAGGGCAAGCTTAAGACTTAAGGCTTACCATAAAGAGTTTGTGATTGATCAAGATGGACATTGGCTTTTGTTGGGGTGGAAAGGGAGAGTAGTGTATGCTCTTTCCACATGGAAACCGGCTTAAAGCGCCTCGAATGGGCTAAACTCAATTCTCATCAGATGGAATGATGAAAATTTGAACCTGCTTGAGGTAATTATTCTTTATGTTGTCTTCTGATTATTTGTAATCTTCTATGGTACTAGCTGAAGTGTGTTGTCCTCATTGTGTTTACTTGAAATGGTGCAGATGCTTTCTTAGCATATTGCTTAAGAGTCAGTCAATAGAGTTCATCCTGTACAATTTTTGGCAGGCAGAGAATCAAGTTGCCAGGTTGTCAGGTGCCCATCATCTTTTTACAATGTTAGATTCTCAGTTCAGGAAAAAAAACATTGAAGTTGTCTATCTATATATCTTGTTACACTTGATAAGTACGGTTTGTTTTCATTATTTGATGTACTTGTTATTGAAGATAAGTAAAAAAGGAGCAAGGAATACTGCATACATCAATATGTTCCCAAAATCATGCAAATACTGGTTTTCTTGTCCACAAAAAGTAGAAGGGAAGATTACACTCTTGCATTGAAACCACAACACTAGATACTTAAAATTTTAAGGCAAACTATTCGTGGTTGTCTTAGAAACGTGTGTCAATCTTGGAGAAAAAAGCCTTGAAGTCCTTGGTTGGTGTACCTTCGCCCTCTGGCTTGGAAGCCAAATCAAATGCCTTAAACTTGGCCTCCTCAATTTGCAATGCCTGCCATCAACGGTAATAACTCGTAAATATCAGCTAAGGGTAAATAAAAATTACTTGCATAGCAGCCACAATCCTAAGAAGGGTAAGAACATGCCACTAATATGTGTATCCCATGATTAGAAAGTTGTGATTATTATGAGAAGAATACATATGCTACCTCAGCTCAGAAAAAAATTGTCATTTTGACCTTCAAATTTAGCTAAGATAGTTTTCATTTTAGAGTTATAGGCAATGGTTTATTGGTGTCCGTGATTGATTTCTAGGTTTCGTCGTAAACCTAATTGGTTACTTCCAATTACGTAAATCCATAGTTCAAACCGCACTCAAAGGTAGCGCTGTCCATAGATCAAATTATTTCGTGGATTGGATTTCACTTGACTGTCTACGGCCCTATTGCCTGTGTTCGCTATACTCTGCTATTAGTACCAAGCGCAAGCGCCTGATTTGGAAGCTTGCTGTGTAATTTCATAAAGAAACAAAAGTGTGCGACATCAGCCCTTGAAACAGTTCTAGTTTCAGTCTGATTGGGATATAGTTAGGATATGGGGAAAAAAAAATTCATTGTCTGATTGGTAATTACCTGAATACAGACTTCTGCAACATCAGCCCTTGAAACAGTTCTAGTTTCAGTCTGAAGAAGCTCATCATCTTTTCCAACAAGCAATTCCCTTACACCTCCTGGTTTGTCCTGTAAGCCTCCAGCCCTGGTTTGTGAAGGAAGCTCATGTTAATTATGATGCTTTCATTCATCAGAAGGTTTTTGATGTCCACTTTATGAAATTCTACTACAAATGCATTCTTTAAATTGTATATTAAAAACATCCTTTACCTGATAATTGTGTATGGTATCCCTGAATTTGCCAAATACTCTTCTGCCTTTCTTTTCCAAATCTGTAAAACAATTTACACAATCCATATAATGACATTTCAATTGCAATTTGTTGTGAGGAAAATTACCATTGCAATTGAAGAAAAATTACCAGTATATTTCCATTTCCCAGTTTGTTGAGAGGATTATCAGGGTTTGTTCCTCCCATAGATCCCACTAACACAATCTGCTTAACACCAGCAGCTTTAGCTGCACATTTGAATTACAAAATCAGTTAACAAAAACACATACTACATTTTTAGTGTTTGTATGGCTATGAAAATGGCATGAGCAATCCTCACCAGCATCAATTTGATTCTTCTGCCCAATCCAGTCAACCTATCAATCAGAAAACCTCCATTAAATCTAAAACAATTGGGGAAGAACAAGAACAAAAACTGCAAAAAGAGGATTTAACAGCAACCTGCTCAGGCATCGCCCCCTCGTCAAAAATGAACTCAGGCCTCCCCTTGGTAGGATCAGATCCTGGCTTCATTTTTGGGACAGCACTTGTCAGAATTATGAGGGCATCGATTCCCTGGATTGAAGGCAAAACGCTTTCGCTGCTTCGAATGTCACCAACATACACATCATCTGCTCCACCAATTTGAGTCTTACTCTCCTCAGTTCTAACCAGTCCTCTACCAGTGAACTGATCAGACCTTTCCTTCAACTTTTCATACACAATTCTACCTGCATTCAGCGCCCAACACAAGAATTGGGTCCAAATTTGATGATCCAAACGCAATTTTACATACTTCAACACCAAATTCTCAACAATTGAAATCCCATCGGTACATTACAAGTACCGGATTCCAATATATGAATACCACCAATAAATACTAACAATTCAGCTCTAAAAGTGCAAAATTCAGTCATCCATTCACAATATATGTATTAAGAATCCCGAATTGTAAGAAATCGATTCAGTTTTCATGGTGCAAGTGACCCTACGTACGATTCATCCATCAAAAGAAAGCAAAAGCAATTTTTCATACACAATTCTACCTGCATTCGGCATCCAATACAAGAATTGGGTCCAAATTTGATGATCCAAATGTAATTTTACATACTTCAACATCAAATTCCCAACAATTGAAATCTCATCGGTACTATACAAGTACCGGATGGTCCGGATCCCAATAATCATTGCAAAATTCAGTCATTCATTCAATTGTAAGAAATCGATTCAGTTTTCATGGCGCAAATGACCCTACGTAGTACGTACGATTCATCAATCAAAATGTAAGAAACGAAAGCACAAATTGAAATTCAGAAGGGGAAAAGAGGGAAATCGAACCAGTTCTTCCGCCTGCGCCGGTGACGAGAACAGTGGGCTTGCTCAGATCCGCCATAGCTGAAACCACAAAGCAACCTCTGGAAACCCTAGCTCGATTTCTCCAATTTAGAGAGAGGAAAGGTACAGAAGTTTTATGAGAATGGAGGTGCGGGAGGGCCCTAGAAGGTTCTAGATTCCGAACTGCCACCCAATTACATTTACTACCACATAGAGTCCTGGAAGAGCTAACGGTCAAAGTCGAGTAGGGTAGGGGAACACGTGTCGCCATTACAGCCAGTGAAGAAAACCGTTCAGCACGAGGATTTTACCCGCGCATTCGGTTGTCGCCGGCCCGATTTTGAGCTCCGGCAGCAGCAATTCTGGTTACACTCTGCTTAGCCGTTGAAGAAAAGGGAGCATGAGGACTGAGGAGGAGATATTATTATCTTATCTTTTTGTCAGACATTTTCATTTCATTTATTTTTCTGTCTTATAAAAATCAGACATTTTTTTTAACAAATGGACGATGAACGTAAAAATAAATGTAAAATTCTCGTGTGGGTGTGAAGAAGGTAAAAAATAAGTATATTAGACAAATATGAGAAATCGAGATGGTGTATGAGATGGTAGTTAAGATCGACTAGGAAATACAAGAAAATGAACAAACAAACCAGAAATACAAATAACATAATGGATAGACTGAAAATTGAGTTTAGGCTCGGGGTCAGTAAATAATTATAAGTAACATGTCATAAGTCAACACAACTCGGGATGTTTGAAAAGAACGGTTGTATGTTATAAGTCAACTCAATTCAACTTGGGACATGTGAAAAAAAATTGTTATAGGTTATAAGTCAACTCAACCTGGGATGTGTAAAAGATCGATTGTTCATAGTATTGTTAACTGATCTTTCTAGTATATCAAACAAGTTGAGGCGAGTGTGAATTGGTGTGTTACGCGTGTAAGTTAGTGTGAGGGGTGTATCGTATAAAAGAGTAATTCATATAATATTTCTTGTATATTTATAATATAATACAAGGTCATTTTTATTTTATTTTTTGATCTCACAAGGTCATTTTTATTGATTTGTGTGTTTGTCTAGGTGATTATAAGGTGCACCAAAGTACTAGAAAGGGTTGATTCTCTAACAATGATATTAGAACTGAGGTTGGTAAAGGTGGATCACGGGTAGATGTAACGACCAACTTGGTGAGGATGTTCGAGATCTCACTTTTTGATGGGGAGATCAACTTCACGTTGTGGTAGACATGGTGACTTGAGATAGAGAGTAAACTTACACCAGCATCAAGAGTTGAGAGATGTGGAGTGTTACAATTTTCGGAAGAAGGGTCACATACTCACATGCAAGTGAGGCACTGAGGTATTTGTTACTTGAAGAAGGTGAGAGAGGTCCTTGTAGAAAAATATCGATCACTCCAACACTAACGCGGTATGTGATGTTGAGGCAATGTGAATGTTTACTTAGCAATGGGTGAGGAGGTTGCTAAGTCTATGTGGGTATGGGAAATATGGCCTTGATGCATGTGCGTGGAGATCAAACTTTGTTTGACACCTTGGTGAGAGATGGAGAGTTTGGTTACGTCAACTTAGTTGATGGAGAGGAGTTGAATGTTGTTGGTATTAGAAGCGTGAGGATGAAGCTTCATAACAACACACACATGCTCTTCCTAGTGTGAGTGGTGCATAATTTTTACGGGAAGACGCTTGATCATGCAAGGGAGGAAGAACGAGAAGAAACTTCGTATCTTATCAGAATGAGTTATGTGGAAAAGACGCATCAATGTTGCGATCAGGAAGCAGATGAAGGTAAGACTGTTGAATACGAAGGAGGTATTTGAATTTTTTTTTGGTGAAGGACACTGTATATGATAATTGAACCGGAGACCTCTGAGTGCTATCCTTCAAGCTTAATCGTTTAATTAAATGCTAGAAGACTATAAAAATATTAATTAAGGGAGAAAGAATTTTTAGAGCTATTTAGTATTTCCAAATAGTAAATAGGTTAGGAAATGGGCTTGGCCAAGAAGAAATTACTACAAACCCCAAATTATTAATCAAAAGTAGGAAGTATTGGAGTATGACGGAACTCAATAAAAGAATGGGTGCATTAGCTAATTAATAGAAGTTTGAGGAAGTTTCTAGTAAAGAGGAGAAAAGTAATTTAACACGTGAAGCACTAGAATTTTCTAAGAAGTATCTTTCTTGTAATGTGTATAAATAAACCGATTGTTTCATGGCATTGTTCACCAACCTTTGTAGCTTATATACATATGGCATCATTAGGTTAGGCATTTTTGGTAGGTTAAGCAAGTTGAGGTGTGAGCTCGATCGTAGGTGTAAAGTGGTGTGCTACATGTGAGAGTTATGTGAAGGGTGTCCACTATCCAATATAAAAAAGTGTTAAACTTAGACCTGTAAAAACTTGACCCGGCCCGAAAAAACGATCCGACTCGTATGAAAATTTTTGGGTTGAAATCCAACTCGAAAATCTATGGGTCAAGTGCGACTCGAACCCGATCGACCCGGAAAAAACTGGGTTGGGTCACCAACCCCTTGGGTTGACCCGGCCAACCCGATAAAGTATTATTTTAATTAATATTAAATATTTTATTATTAAATTTATATACATTTATTATTTTATTAATATTAAATATTATTTTTAATATAATATAATATTAATTATTTAAAGAAACATAAAATAAAAGTTATTAAAATTGGCAATCATGACCCGTTGGATCAACTCGAACCCGTACCAAGCCTGTAGCAACCCGGCTTGATCAAACCCGGCTTGACCCGTTGATATTTTTTATACATTTACTATATGATATATAGTCATTTTTTATTAAATTATATCTTTGTATTTGTGGAGTGGTTAATGGGTGTACAAGAGTCTTAACTCCCAAGGAGTGTCTATTTTTATCATTTACTACTGACTTTTCAGGAAAAAGTAAGCTTGAATTGTTTATCTCATCAAGACAATGTGAATTGTGTGCTATCTCAAAACAATGAGTTAATTTCACATTTATAAAAAAAAAATTAAGCCACAAAAATATGATTCATAATCTCCTTCTAGTAGCACTGTACGTGTAAGTTAATTTTTTTGGTACGTGTAAGTTAATTAAGAGAGCCAAAGAACTAAATTCCAAAGAGTAGTAGTTATAGTACAATTAATGCAACACACGAATCACATGAAACCATTTTTTATTCGCCCAAATCCGTCATTGTTATCGCCACTAGTAGTACCTTAGCATATAATTGCAATCTACAAGCTACCATCAACTTGTTCAATAATCGATTATCATCTTCTTTTTTTTCTAACTATGTCAAACCTAAACAATTTAGTTGTTAGGTAATAATACATTACGAGTTCGAATCCCCCTTCCCATTGTAATGGTTAAGTGCTTCCTATGAATTAAAACAATTATTCAGAGCTATGTTATACGAAAACGAAAACGAAAATAGATACATGAAACGGATACGGGGAAACATATTATTTCCACAATTTTACACGAAAAAATGATTTTCCGTTTTCAAGTTCCGTGTTTCCGTCAGAAATGCAACGGAAAACGCTACCCTATTGAAGTTTCTGAATAATATAGACCCTGACTATAGAAATCTTCTTTTATCAATCTTAAAACAAGTAGAAGTTTGCAAGCAACAACAAGGGCAGTGTAGACATAGATTATTGATTCATTTCATTGATTATATCAACAAGGGAAACATCTACAAGATCATCAGAAGCATTCCATGAACTAACTGCACACAACTTCTCTAGTTTGCTCTCCCTGCCTCTAAGACAATAGAAGTTCCCCTCTTGCCCCCAATGGAAAACCTCGGTTTCCATGGCGAACGAATCAAAGATGAAAAAAAAAACACAGCAATGCAACAAATTATATTCACAAGCGATCTAGGCGGTAACAGAGGTCTCCCTTGCAACCCTTTCTGCATAATCAACTTCAGCTCTATTGTCAGCTTCCCAGAGCTCAGGCAAAGCTTCTCTCAGGTTATGGATGCTCTCCAGAACGTAGTCTGCTCCTTTCGGCCTCTGAGAAGTGCCCACAAGAACGGTGTGAAGCCCCACGCGTTTCCCAGCTTGCACGTTCCTGACGCTGTCTTCAAAGAATATCTAAGCAAAAGAGATAGCAATTCCAAAAGTTAATCACAATCATGCATACAAAGCCTTTGTTTGGCACAATAAGCTGAAATAGTTCAGCTTTGAGTTTCCAGTTTATAGTTTTGAAGCATTTTTCATTTTTCTTCTATCTAATTTTCGAAAAAAAATGAAAACCGGAAACTCAAAGTTGAATCAAACAAACCAAAAGATCATGGTGTTTTTATTGTTCCAAGCATAGGTGAGTTGTTTGATTGTTGTTGTTCAACTTACTGTTCTCTGTGGGTTCAGATTGGCGATTTTGAGGGCTTGCTCTATAGCATACTCGGACGGTTTGCAAACAATGGGTGTCTTGGGGAGAGTTGTGGTGGGATTCTCCTGCCTACAATGGGCAACTATGTCAAAGATTTCAGTGGCCACATTTGTGTTTGGAGTGGTGTTTCTTGGTCCTAGGAACTCGACATCATCCTCATCATCAGAAGCGTTGCTTTTGTGGGTCGGGTTCAGTGTCTCAAAGCAGATTATGCCTTCAAAGCAATCCTCCAAGCCAAGTTTCTCAAGGGCTTTGATTGCATGAATCCTGTCTGCATTTGTAAAGATCTAACAACACAAAGAAGGAAGACCAGAGTCAATTTGAGGATTTAAATGTATGGCCTATTTTAGTTGTTGTTCCGTTTAATTCTTGAGTATACTTACAACTTTGCGAATAGGCAAACTCAGAAGGAGGCTCTTCAGAACTGGATCTGGTTTAAGGTTTTCATAAGGCAATCTCCCATGAACAAAGCTGCAAATCAGGGATTGTACAAATCTATCAGACTTTTCCTTGGAAATTTTGTAAGAAATTGAATTGGAAACTACATAAAACTATAATAAAAATTATTTTTTATTAAAGAAAATAGAAGGTATTCAGTACCTATGGTATTCATCATAGTCAAAGTCATACCCAATTGCCTGCCAAGCAAGCATCAAGACAAAGCAATTTAGAATCCAAAAAAATAATAATTAGTGGTTCAAGTTCATATGAAAAGACATGTTCAAAAAGTGACAAATCCAGATGAAAAGTTAGACTTTTACCCTAAGTCCAGCCATTGTTGTCCCATAGCTCTTGTACAAGTAGTTGCTCAGATCATCAAGCTTGCTCCTATCAATACCCAGCTTTTCAACCATGTAGTCTAATGGACAAAAAAGGTAATTTAGAATCCAAAATTAGATACCAAATACTAGAATTTAAAAGATCTCAACAGAAGAGAAAAAAAATCAAACATTTTGACAAAGACCCACCTTGGATATTCTTTAAGACGGCTTTTGATAGCCCGGTGCTTAGAGGGTATAAGGTGTCATCTAAATCTGCCAATTCAGAACAATTTAATGATTAATCTAGCACTTCATTAAGGTAACCATTATCAGCAATTCAACAGCATAGGCTTGTTTGTAAGAAAGTATTGAGATGCTCACCAAAAAGAAGGCAATCATACTTGGATGATTGCGAGTATCGGCCCTCGAGTTCCATGTTGATCTATAGCATAAGAATTCATATAAAGAGCTTGTAAGAACAAAAAGATTGAACAAAACCCATAAAGAAAACGTGCAAGAAGACCAAAACAAAGGTAAAAAAAGGTAAGAGCTTTCATATGACTGAAAATGGTGAATCAGATTAGCATAATGAGGATTAAAAGGCGGCTTTAAATGTAGATTTGGGTTCAAAGCATCCAAATCTAAGCTGCTGGAACAAGTCACAACAACCTCCTTTTTCTTTTTCCGAATGGACTCTCCACTTCTTTGTGTAATTTGAACATCAGAACACCACAAAAGGGTTGATTTTGCTTAAATTTTAATGTCAATTAAAAACTTAAAAAAAAGGAATGGACTTTAGCTCTTTAGATGGATAATCTCAAATAAAAAAGTAACCTTTGTTTTTTTCCCTTAACAATTTTCTATGACTCAAAAGCACAGGCCTCTCAATCAATCAATGATTTCACAACCAATTCATACAACCAACATTCAATTAAGTGAAACCCAGGAAGAAATTTCTAGTCTTTAACCCAAATCAGTCAAAATCCCAAATGGGTACCCTAAAAACCACTCAATTACGCAACAACGATTCAAGGGTTTCATTCAATTGGGCAAAAATTTTAAAAATCCCTCGGCAAAATGCAAGATTGGAGAAGTTTCAAATTGAGGTGAAAGAACAGATCATACCAGAATGAGGAGAGAAATTGAAATTCTCTAGGGAAGAAAGAGAGCAATTGATTATGCAAATTGCAGGCTCTAATCAGGAGAGGAGGAAGAAAGCGGAGGAAGGGGGAAGGGAAACGATGCCCAGGGGCGGGTTTAAATAGGAAAGCCGTTGCGTGCAAGAGAGCTCCTTTTTCCAATTTTTTGGCAATTAAAAATATTTAATAATATACTTACAATTTTAATATTTAATCGATTTTAAAATTATTTGTGTGTCAATCATGAAATTTGAGATTTTATTTTTTAAATTAAAAAATATGTGGACACAAGTTGGCTTCTGGACAGGTGGAATTCGGAATTTCGAAGGGGTAGATTTTGGACGGAGATAAAATTTCTCTTAGAACAAATAATTTTATAAGGTTAATTATGGTTCACGATTTTTGGCAACCAATAATTCGAACGAAAACTTATAGTGTTATAACTAGTTGATTGAGATTTGATTGTAACATGATTGATTATCAAGTAATTAATGCCACATAGTTGTTGATATTTACTAATCGATCTTACGATTAACTTAGATTTATTATATTAGAAAGTCAGTCAACCGAATTTGACAGTTTAATTACCTTGTATTTGCTGTAATTAAAAATGTTAAATTTAGATTAAGTTGACATGTTTGTTTATAATTAGATTTAGTTTTGAAGTCATTACAAAGCTAATTAAAAATAGGTAGTCTTTGATTTTGAGTTATTTGTTTTAATAGAAAAAAATAAATTTACAGTATTTTCGTTGTCTGAATTCTATAAATGAAAATATATTTACCAAATTTTACAAACAAAAATTAGAATATTTTGTAAACTTAGGCTCCGTTCGGCAATATCAAAAATATTTCAACTACCCCAAATCAACTACATCAACTTCATAATGTACCTCCCCCAACCTTATATTTTTTGTAAAATATCAACTACTATCAACTCCATCAACTCCATAAACTCAAATCAACTACATCAACTACCTATTGCCGAACGGAGCCTTAAGCCTAAACCTAATTTCAATACAAGATCTTAAATTCTTAATCTCTTACTTACAAAGACAGAAAGACATACCAAGATCAATTGAAGCAAAGCACAGCCTTTAGAAATGACTTTTCTTAGCCTTAATTTAATTTCGTGTACTATGAAATCATATCCTTAATGATTAAATTCGAATTATATTTATAGGCAGAGAGGAGCCAAAATCCTCTAAAAAATATATATAATCTCAAGTTTATCAAAGTTGATAATTAATAGATAATATATTTATATTTATAAAAAAAAATTATATCTTCTAGTTGTAACCTTATCTTATCAAATTAGCAATTCCATAAATAACCTAAAGTGTTATATGCGTCACATAATAAGATGTTCAAAATACACACAAGCTCATATTTGTTGAGCCATTAATTTCTTACATATTTCACCACAATAAATGATAAGTATATTGAAACGATCATTTTCTATCAACACTTAAAAGTCTAGGTCATGTTTGTCAATCCCAAATGCTAGCATTTAGTTTTTAAAATCTTTGTTTAAATACTAGTGTTTGGTATAATCAACGATAATAAATTTTTTTGGGATTTGAACTAGTGTTTGGTTTCTTTCTCATATATGCCATCAACAAAAAAGAACAATTATAACTTCTTTAATAAATCTTATGTCCTATTTCGTCATTTTATAAGTATAAGCTAAACTCAAAAGTTACCTCAATCAAACACATATTAGCGTTTTGTTTTCATTCGATTGTTACTTTTAACCGCTTTGTCAACTGCTACATCTACTATATTAATGTTTTGTTTTTATCAAACTATTACTTTCAACCGCTCTGTCAATTGCTACATCCTCTACTATTATAGTTACAACTATTCGCTAAACCACTACCACTAGCTTTAGCAAACAAATGTGGTTCTTGTTCAGCTCTCACTGCTGAACTTTTAGCTATTTAATTACCATGGACTGCATCAAGCTAAAGTTATGAATGTGCACCATCTGATGATCGAAACGGATGCAACTGTGGCGCATAAGCTATTACAATCAAGATCGATTTCGACGCATCCGGATTTTTATGTCATCAAATGATGTTGGGACCTGCTTGATGATCCATTATGTCAATTGCTACATCTACTATATTAGTGTTTTGTTTTCATTGGACTATTACTTTCAACCGTTCTGTCAACTGCTACATCTACTATTATAGCTACAATTATCCGCTAAACCACTACCACTAGCTTTAGCAAACAAAGCCTAAACCTATTGCTTGAAAGAAGTAGGTCTTTGCATAGTTGGCACTTTTTAACGATGGGTGATTGATGAGTGTTTATGGAATTATGGTTTAAGCATAAAACTAATTAGTACTAATCCAAGAAATGAAAAAGCTATGAACAAAATATCTATGCATGGTTGGAAGAAGAATTTATGACCAGACACGGTTGAGAAAGCTTAAACTCAATTCAGTGTCCTGCCAGGTGGGGCAACGGGGACCGTCCAAACCGTACACAAGCTTAATCACATGATCGATCGATCTATTTTTCATTATAATTGATGGGTATCTTCGTAATTTACGCTCTATCTCAAAGATAGATATAGTGATACTGTAATAATTTTCATAACAAAACACGATGGCACTGCCAAATCTTTGCTATCTGGACGGTTCTGGAATCGTGCTCGGGTTTTTTTATTGGGTCGGAAAAAAAAAGTTAGTACCAATTTTTTTTATAATTTGTCCTAGAAATACTATATATACTTCATTAGCTTAGACATAAATATCATTTTAGCACTTAAATTTTTAAAAAATTATTAATTAAATTCAAAATCTTAAAATTTTTTCTCAACCTTATCACCGTTTAAATATCCACCACATTTTTGGCTCAATGAATGAAAAGTATTATTTAAACAAAAAAAATTCAATAACAATTTTTATATTTCACTTCTAATTATTTTCCTAGAAAATCTAAAAGGACACATAATGTTAATTAAAATTGAAGTACACTTATTTTTTATATGAGGGAGTATAATCATAATAATCATCTTGTATGATCTTAATTATGAATCGTTTGTAAAATTGTTAAAATCATATGTAAATCGAAATGGGACTGTGATTGGATTTTAAATAATTTAAGATCATACTCTATGTGAGCGGGTAAAATTAATTACCTTATTCTTTTTGCTATTATCAGCCAAA
The DNA here is from genome assembly GCA_964016875.1 of Fallopia convolvulus. Taxonomy (NCBI): domain Eukaryota; kingdom Viridiplantae; phylum Streptophyta; class Magnoliopsida; order Caryophyllales; family Polygonaceae; genus Fallopia; species Fallopia convolvulus. The sequence continues at coordinate 2,596,209 of OZ024722.1, read as the reverse complement.
AATGTATTTGCTTTGGACAAAAAATGAACAACTAATCACTTTAGTGTCCTTGATAGCTAGGGTTTGATAGCCAAAGGGATACGATTGGATCGGATTGATAGGAAAGTAAAAATGATAAACGAAAGCGATGATCGAATAAGTAAACAAATTGAATGTAAAGACAACAAAAATAAAGAAGAAATGCTTATCTCCTCTTATTAATTATAAACAAGCGATTACAAGCTTAGATCTGGGATTTAGGACCCGTAATCATGCGAAAACTGTTGGGAAGACAGCGGTCAGATGCTAGCGGTCCTGATCAGACGACAGCGGTCTTCGAGAGCAATGTAAGTTATGAGAGTGTTCTGATTACAAGAGAGGGGAATTGTTGTGTACTAATGTCTATCCCCGAGTCTAGGCCCTTAGATCCCTTTATATAGTAGGGAGAATCACATATAAGTAGTTACAAGATCAAGAATAAACGTTCTCCTAAAAAATAGGTCGTGAACGTTATATGGTCAAAGGCGGTTGTAACTGACTCGGAGATCTCCGGATCTCGTTGGCGCTGCGGGATAGTCAGATGACGATGGCGGTCTTCGGTCTTTGGGACGACGACAGTCTTCGGTCTTTGTGACGACGACAGTCTTCAGTCTTTGTGACGATGATGGTCTCTGTGATGATGATGGTCTTTCTGACGGCGATGGTCTTTCTGATGATGATGGTCTTTCTGATGACGATGGTCTTTCTGACGAGGATAGTCTTTCTAACGGCGATGGTCTTGAAATCATACTTGGAATTTTTGGGTCTAACAATATTTTTATTTATTATGCTTTTAATAAGATTTTTAAGTATGATAAGATATATATTTTGTTATAAAATTAAATATGGTAATTATTCGTTATAATGGAGGATTCTATTTTAGTCGAAAGATTGAATTTTTGCGTGGATTGGGGAACAAGAAATCGTTTGTGGGACCTAGCTAGAGCATTATCGGCCGACCCTAAAGGATAGATTTTCGATCTCCTCTCTCTCTCTCTCTCTCTCCTCCATTATAAATACTCCGTACATGTATTCACCATATATGTATGTTGAACATACTCATATTCGCTGAGTTCACTAGCAAGTCTTATCCTTTACCTCGACGTTCGATCGACAAACTACTCTTTTGACTTAGGCATTGAATGTAGATTAGGGGTCCCCGCCTCTTGTTTCCATTGTTTTTTAGGTTCTAGATTGAAAAGAAGTTTTGAACAAAAGGTAAAGAAGGGAGTTAAAAGAAGCATTCAATTAGTACATTAACGGCGAATTTTTATGTACTAATATTCTAATAATATATAATCATACTTATAATTATGAGTCATTTAATTAGCTATTTATAAAGTATAGAATTGTTAGAATCGAAAGATCAAATTAGGATTCCGATAACTTTCATCTGAATTTGGTGAGTTTGTCGTTTAAAATAAAGGTAAGAAAGCCGCGTTGCTTGGAAGTTGGAAGATACTAGGAACAAGGAAGGCGTGAATTGATCGAAGTACATATACATAAGAATCAAATATTTTATAAAAGTAATACCCAATTATTGGTGTGTTCGTAGGGTGATTAACTTTAATTAATTTAATTTAAACGCTAAACCTAGCTAGCTACTAGCTCATCCATTCCATCGTTCTTTAATTATAATAAAAATGAATTCCATTAATTAATATTAAAAACTTCCGAAAAGGAAATCCCATAATACACATATTCGATATTAATCATTGCTTTGAATTTAATCATTGCACCATATTTCGACCAAAAAAAAAATCATTGCACCATATTATTAGTATGATAACTAGTTTATGGATATTCATGAGATTTTATTGCGGAATTTTTATTAAAACATTTTCTTTTTAATAAGGTAAGAATTTAGTATGTCAGACAAAACTGATAAACTAAAATGTCATTAAAAGAAAACAATTATAAATACTCAAAAAGATCAAATAAAGATTAAAAGCAAACTCAAGTAAGAAAGTACAAGCAAACGAGAAAATGAAACAAGAACGAATAAAGAAACAGGGCGATTAAGGCCGACTCTGTTTGACAGTAGCAGAATGGTAGCGGATTCAGCTAGCTGGAGCGGAATTTTGAGCGGATTCAAGAAGCTCCTCCTCACAAGTTTCTTCCCATTCCGCTAGCTGAATGGGTAAAAAACCTCCAACTACAAAATGCTGAACGAAGCCTAATTAAAGCACTCATAAGTATAATATCATTGGCAAAAACAGTACGGTCATACCAAACAAGGGCAGTGCAAGATAGCAGTCGTTTAATAATTTAGGTTAGCTTGTAATAATCGGATAATTTAATATTTATCTTATTTGTTAACAAAATTATAACCAATGCAGGTTCAAAATACACCTAACTCCACCGGCCAAAGTAACACATGGCATGTCCAGCTAGCTTATGCTAGCTAGTTACTCTAGCTAGGCCATGATGTATTATAATTATTGATCTTAGATCGAGTTATTTAGCTTAAATGTGATTATATTTGTATATACTCCGTATTAAAATTAAATACGTGTGGAATGATTGATCAATATATATATGTTTGCATGCACATTAAATATTAGCCTCACATTTAATTTGTATATAAGATTCACATTCTTATCCATATCATTTGTATTATAGTATCTAATCATTTAACATTTTCTACATTATATATTAATAATATATCTAAAGATAATGCGTAAACTAATAATTAGCGTACACTAATAATTAATGCTTATTTGAGCAAACATGATTGATCTTGGTCATAATTTGTGCCGTGTAAAATACTGTTTTGTTACATATACAATGATGATCGAATGGCCAAGATGAATTAAAAGTTCACTCTCCATATTATTAGATCCTTTAAGGCTAGTCGATCAATTATTGGAAGCTAGGAAGAGTCAACATCGTGCAATGTCTTGGATATATGATTGCCTAGTCGAGAAGTAAACACACTTAAGAGATTTGATATATGTGGCTCAAATTTAAAATTTTAATTTTGGAGTTTAATTGTAAATTTTATATCAGAAACTTAGAAGATAAAAGTCTAGGTTTTATTATAGTTTTAAGTTATAGTATTTTTGTAGGGTCGATAATGCTTTAGTAAATAAAAAAATTGTTTTAAGAACGGTTCCTTTTGTAGCGGAAATATAATTAAACACGTAAGATGTAAAGACAGAAACAAATGTGGGGCACGGTTCTTTTATAAAGGAACCTCATGTTGATCAACAAGTCAAGCTGGTAAGCCTCTATCTCCCTTAGAGGATTTTAAATGACAAATTTATTAATTGATTAGCTCTTTAGTTACACAATAGAAATTCAAACTTTATGTCGCAATCACCAAATTCTAACAACACTAACGAATCATCCTACTTGGTTCCTAACGTCAGTCAATCAAAGAAATCAAACCTCACACGATCTAATCGTAGTTCCCTTTAGCTCCGAAATCGCCTTTGTTGTAGTTGAAATTGGACACTCCCCGCTGCCAACGTTAGTCAATCAAAGAAATCAAACCTCACACGATCTAATCGTAGTTTCCTTTAGCTCCGAAATCGCCTTTGTTGCAGTTGAAATTGGACACTCGCCGCTGCCAACGTCTTCTTCTTTCTCGATCTTACTTGGAAAGCTCTCAATTTTCACTCTTGGATGTTTTCACTATTCATTCAAAAATGGCGCTAATCTATAGGCCATATCTATCTATTAATAGTGAGAGGGTATTAGCAAGGACACGATTACAACTCTATGTCGCAAGACATATTTCGTAATGACCTCTGTGCCCATATGCGCTGGCTACAATATTGACGGTTGTACCCTTCTTTCCTTGATGCACAAGATACACTTTGTTAAGGAATGGTTTCACAGCTTTGCTCTTCATTTCCTTTGTTATAATTCACTTGTTATAATCAAAACTTATGGAGAAATGTTGATCTAGCATTCGAAATGTGACAATTCCTAATACTATTCCAACACTTTATAATAAAAATAATATTAAAAACGTAAAATTTACTACTCCCTCCGTTCAGAAATACATGATATTTTAGCTTGATTTTCTTGTTCAATAATACTTGATGTTTTACATAATTTACCATAATTTTTCCAATATTGTCCTCATTAATTAAAAAGAATAATAAACATATAAAATAGAAAAGGAAAGATTTTCACAAGATTATGGGGTATTTAAGTCAAATCACATACTTTTTTAATTTTAGAGACAAATCCTTAAACATAATGTATTTATGAACGGAGGGAGTACTATTTACACTTTTCAAGATAAAAAAATATACTTTTTATTAAAATTTACTTTTATCATTTAAATGTAGCAAGCCCCTAATATATAAATTCACAAATTACATCTCTTATTGTCAATTGGTTTTGAAATGAAACATCATTAATCCTCGTAATAAGTGGTATCAAAGTCGATGGTTCGGTTTAAGAACTGGGTGAGCCCACGTCGAAAAAATAGGAGATAAAAAATCTATTATATAAGTTCATGTATTACCTTTCCTATTATCAATTGATTTTGAGATAAGTTTATAGGAGTACTAGATTTGACAATTAGACCCACCTCCCAATAAAATTGACCTAGATATATGAAACAAACTAGGTACATTTTTTTGTGATTTTTGGAGGAAGTCATGGCATATATTGGGAATCAATTTGTAATAAAATGATTTAAGATGGAAACAAAGAGTAGTACGTTTTGCACTGATTTTTTTCCCTTGTGGGGATTGTTTGCATTTGTATCCAATGTGAAATGCGTGCTAGCCTAGCATTGCATCAATCATATTCAATAAAATACCATCGATAATGCATTTATCGACCCAAAAAAAGGTAGGAAACTGGAAAAGTATTAGGAACAATACGTGCAATTGTGCCACCACTGTTTTATTTTTAATTTTTTAGATAAAATCTTATCCATTAATTACCGTAGTTAAATAATTTTGATAAATTCTATCCAACCTTTATCATATTTTACCGTATGTATTAATCAATTACAAAATATTATGAAAAAGAATTCATTTATTTGAGTTAAGCAAGATTGAAAATTGAAAAGGAAATGGACAATATATAATTATCTAATTGAAATCCATATATAATAGTAGTATGTAGTAAGAGTTGAAAAAATAGGAATGGATGTTATTGATGAACAAGAAAACTTTACAAAAAATTGCTTAACTCAAAAAAATGAAAAAAATATTTTTTTAATTGATCAATTTATAAGGTAAAAATGTGATAAAAATTGGATAAATAAAATAAAATAATTTAACTTCATTATTCTATATTAAGGTAATTGATATGAATCTATTCTAAGAATTTTAAAACCTTTTTTTTATTCTTCAAATTTTTTAATGATTAAAGTTAATTTTAACTTTTTTGGGCATGCGATGAATTCGTATAAACCCGAAGGTTATCACACAAAATCATATAAATCTTAGGGTTCCAACACAAATTATGTCAAATTTTAGTACAACTCATAAATAATATCAAACCTTAAGTTTACCACGTAGAATTTCCAATAATATAATTATCACCCTTAAATTTTTCTTGATTGTAATATATTTAATTGTAGGCCACATATAAATTCTGGTGTTGTTTAGTTATAGTTTTCCCAAAACTATATTAAAATTAAAAAAAATTAAAAAAATTAAATTAATCTTATTCCTTTATTACGGTAATAAATTAACAACTAACCTTTCACCAAATTTGCATAGAGTGACCCTACCTACTCTAAATTATACTGTAGTACAATTTTTTTTTGATAAGGTAAGAATTTGGATACCAAACAGACTTGGTAATCCGAGAGGCCTTAGAAAACGGCAGCTGTGAACGGCTAAAAAAGTCAAAGCATGCAGAAAAAGGTATAAAAGGTACAAGATTCCGCAAAAAATAGAACTAAGAAAGAGTTTGAGATCGGGGTGAGTAAATCACTATAAAAATAGCGTGGCGGACAGCATGTCGACTCCTTTTGGGCGTGCGAAATGGACATCTAACGTTCCCTCCATCGAGATGAAGGATCTTCAGGAGCCCCAGAACACCAAGCGACTTTACCCAATACAACTCGATCTAATACCAAACTCAGCTCCAATTCAACGGAAAGAGTACTTAAATTCATATCCCTAGTATTCAATGAATCGAATTTGATGAGAATGGATAGTCTGGCCAGTAATAGGATGATCGAGTACAATCATATAGCTGGATTATTTGTGCCACGGCAACATATATTGGCTTATTTGGCAACTCCTTTCATCTTATGACAACACACACCTTGATGTTCATAGTTTAATATATTTTTTTACTTGTATTCTTATGATTATTCGGATCCAAATTATTGGAAAAGTTTTTGGATATTATTTGTTCGACCTTTGTCGGATTCTCCCCCTAGATATTTTAGTGAAATTTACAGTCGTTTGGTAAATTAATTTACTATACCTATATGGTGACATTTTCATTTAATTAATCAATCAAAACCTAGACACTATCACAACATTATGAGACCGAGTTCAAATGAGCAATTAGGTCTGAACTTAGGTTGGTTTAAACCGAAATTTTGAGTCGAACTAAATAAACTGAACTAAATTGAACCAAAACAAAATCGATACTATCCAGTTCGGTTTTTGGTTAAAGAATTTTCCAAATTTTGGTTTCGATTTGTTTAAGTTAAATTTTGGTTTAGTTCAAATTTTTCGAAGGATAGCCTTCTATTTACCTCAAACCGAGAAAACCTCAACCAAAACCAAAACCAAACTGAACTAAATTATTTAGGTTCGCTTTTCGGTTCCCTTAAACCAAATATCGATTTTCGGTTCACTTTCCATTCAATTAAATTTGGCCCTTAACAATAACTTTTTCTTCATAAAAGTGAACGCTACTGCACGAATAATTATAAGGACATGTTAAAATCGTTAATTTAATATATTAAGTTACACTAAATTATATATTTAATTTAATGTAATTTAATATAACTTAATACACTACAGTAGTATGATCAAACCGGACTAAATCATCTCACTGATCCCAAATGATATTTCATTGACTATTTCCACTTTTTACTCTAGGCGGTGAATAAACTATTGAAAAAAAATTACTGATACCTTATAAGCAAGAAAACAATTTTTTTATTTATAAACATAAAATTAAAAATAAGGCCTGACGGTAAATAAAAAATGTTATAGATTGGAGACTACATGTACCGGTAAATTATATACAAAAGGGTCTTAGAATAGAAAATAATTAAATTTGAAAACTAGAGTAGAATTGTTAATACAAATATATACATCTGTAATTTTTTAATCAACGTGGTTTTAGTGGTGATGATGGCGATTTAATTATCATAATATAAGCTTGAAAGGGCTATTTCTGACTTGTTTCCTTTGAACTCTTCCTATGTACACTTTGATCAATTATTTGAACTACCCTGGGCTGGCAACGAATGCGACCCCTTCTTTGACATTTCCCCTATTTTGCCCTATTCAATTTGATGCCCTTCTTATATGCAAGCTGTTCACTTCATTCGAGCTGGCATATCTCGCACGGATTTCGGAAAGTCAATAGAGTGGCAGACTACGTTACAAAATAAGCTTTCACTATGATGATCATTTAGGTTGCATCTGATCTGGATTCGAATATAAGTTCTAGGTAGTGGTCTTGCTTTATTCGAGTTGGCATATCTCACACGAATTTAGGAAATTAGTCAATAGAGTAGAAGATTACGTTAGACGATAGCCTTTCACTATGGCAATCATTCAGGTTGCGTCGGATCCAAATATAAGCTCTAGGGTGGTCTTATTGAAAATATGAAAAAAAATTGATATATCTGACAAGTCTGGTAAATCGAGAGGCTGAAAAAAAAATCAGCAATCGAGTAAATCGGCACGAGATAACAGACACCCAACCCAAACAAACAAAATAACAACAAACAACAAATAAGGAGCGATGATCGAACTCCCTCTAGGGTGGCCCATGTCTAGATGATTGGACCCTCCTAATCTATTTCCTTATCTTAAAAAAAGTTGTTCAATTCATTTATCAATGTAAAATTAAATAAAGAATTTTTGTGCTTTCGTGGATTTTGATCGAAGATCCTTCATTTCAGTGGAGAGAACGACAACAGTCCTTTCGCACAACCCTGAAGGGTTGGCCTAATTGCATGGTGCTATGCTATAGGGCTCTACTCCCCCGAACTTGAACAAAAATTCGGTCATTCTGTTTGTTTGGATGTATTTTCCTACTCATGTGGTTTCTTTGTGTCTTTCTTGTGCCTTATCTAACCGGACGGAAGTTGATAGGACTGTGTTGACTGAAGCTTGAGGTGCCTAGCGCTCTTTGCAATTGAATCAGAACTAAAATCCCTTTGCTTATTTGGGTCCAAGGGTTCAAATGTAAGAGAAGGAGTTGCTCTCTTTGCGGTGAATCCAATAGTTTTGATATCCCCGCGCAGATGTTCTCGAATGCGCCGTTCTCTTTGTAAGGAAACCAAACTTCTCCTCAAGAGGATAGGTCAAAATGAAAAAGCGTCACTTTACTAAACGGGCAAGAAAAGCCCTTTCTATGTTATTAGTAAAGTAACTCGTGAACTTAGCCGATACAAAGCTATATGATAGCACCCAATTTTACAACTCGTTTCTCGACAATGAAGTAAGACCAATTAGCTCATGGGCTTATTATCCTAGGGCGTGTCTCGACTTTCGTTTTCGTATGGCCTCTCGGTTCACTAGGATGTCTAGTTTACCGAAATTTCCCCTTTTTCAAAATAAAATAAAATAAAGGATTTTGTTTTGTTTAATCGTACTACTAATTAATACAATTGGGTAATTAATTAATATTAATCTCTCCCAAAAGAGGAAAAGTGTACGTGTTTAGGTACGTAGGTGAGCTGCGAAAGGTACAGGCAAGAGAGAAAGATGGCAAGCATAGTGTTGTTAATTAACATGACATCTTCTACAGCTGTTGGCTACTACCAAGCTGTTAAAATCTAATCTGTCGATTTTTTTTCGGATTTTCTACATAAAAATAATTGATTGTTTTTTTTATGTTATTTATGATCTCTAGCAAAGATGTGGATCGCTTTCTTTTCTTTTGTTTTTTTTCTCCAAAATTTACAATTTTAAATGAATGTTTTGTTGCTAATTTTATGACCCTTCGTTATTACTAATTTATTGTAGATTTTGCTTATTCAAATGTAAGAGAAATTGATCAATGTCATTTGGAGGTTCGTGGTTGGAGATTCAAGGTATCCCCCAATCCATACAAATTGAAAATTAATCCATGTTCGGGTATTATAGATGCCATTGCTAAGGGCAATCCCAATTCTGTTTCTCCATACATGTTGTCAAGGAAATTCAAACTCCTGGACAAACGCTTAAAAACACTACAAGAAAAACAGTTTTGGGCGACGAAAAAAGTGAACAAGGGCGTCACTTTTTTTTTGTCGTCCAAAATAACTTATAGACGACTAAAGTATGTAATAAATTGGTTGTTTACTTAAGAGCTAACGCCTCATCCAACTAGATCAATTGATTATTGGTTGTTTTGTTTTTTTACGGTATTAATTTGAAATTAATTCCATATACAATGTGAAGCAATTTATGTTGTACAATATAACTTTAGTGATGTTTTATTAGCATTCGAAGTATTAACTAATTTTTCAAAATTATTATAAAAACATTTTTTTTATTTATTCTTTGAAATTTGTGAAAAGTAATTATTTTATACTCCATACAAGATGAAATAAGTGGAAGGTTAGCTTTTTATTCATCATTTTTGATTGCACTCTTAATCAGGTACATTGTTGTCTGTTGATAATTAGACGAAGTTTGTTGGTATCGTCGTTTTCAAACTCTCAAGAGTCAAGTTCCATGTTTGAACTCGATCAATCATGAGCTTGTGAGGTTTGTTAAGATGTTATGTATAGTTTTCATATGAAATCTGACAGATAAATCAAATCATTACTTGTTCAAAAAACGTGAATTGATTTATTGTGATTAGTTTTACACAAAACCAACCTAATTAGTAATTAGTGTTATGCCCAAAGACAAGTAATTAATTAATTAGTAAAACGCATTATAAAAAAAAACAACATTGGATTTTTTTAAATTTTAAATATGGTGTAGAAAGTAAGTTTTTTTAAAAACTCAACCCATGCACCTCTTGCAAGTAACACTTTTATTACAAATTTTATGAAAGTTCTCTTGATTATGTTTGTTCATGTAGCTTGTATCTAGAAGTATGTCAAAAATTTCAACTCAACTAATGAGTATGAGATTTATAACCATGAGGTAACGAGTTCCATTTTCTCTTCCCGTTATAATGGCCTTGAGCCTCTGTAAACCAAAGACAAAACTTGTCCTATTGAATACAATAATGATGTATGAAAGATTCTTTTTTTTTTTAATGAAAAGGGGTAATTCATTCATAGTAAAAATAGTTACAAAAAGAATCTAGGCAAGCCTAGATATTGTTTGGCTCTCCTAAGCCTAATCTAGAATACCATCTCCTCGGATTCACACTTACTCTTTCTCCATCTAGCTTGGATGCTATTCATTACATGAATGATAGTTAATCTAGCACACTCATCACTAGTGACTACCTCAAGTTGGAACACTTTGCTATTTCTAGCTCTCCAAATAAAATACACAACAACACTCATACAAGCAATCCACACATTAAACATGAAGCTTTTCTTGTGATCCAATCCCTCCAATGCTTCTAGCCAATCTGCTATAGTATAGTATCTTCTGCCCAACATGGCCCACTTCAACACTTTGTTAATCACATCCCTTGAAAAGCGACATTTGAACCAAAGATGCTCACTGGATTCCTGCTCCCCATCATTACACAACACACAGTGATCTTCTTGTAGTTTCCCCATGGCTTTAAGTTTATCCTTGGTTAACATAACATTGCTTGCGGCCATCCATGTAAAGAATGAGATTATGGGCGTGTTTATTTTACCCCAGATCCACCTATTCCACTCAGTAGCAGGGCCTCTTTCTCTTAGGCTATCATATATGCACTTCCAATCAAACTTACCTCCTCTAGTCATAACAATAGCATGATTTGCATCTTGCTCCAGTGTCTCCTTCAGCTCTTCCCTAATCTGAACAACATTTCTCCATAAGGCGCTCGAAGTTGTTTTGCACTCAATTTCCCAAAACGATTCTCCCCTGAGTATAACTGAGTGCACCCAAGTGTGCCAAACTGTGCCAGACTCAGCAAGGATGTCATGGATCAGTTCTGTAAAGCTTGCTTTATTCCATGCCAGAATTTCATTGAGCCCTAGACCCCCTTCACTTCTAGGTCGACACACCCTTTGCCATGAAATTGGTGCTCTTTTCCCCTCTCCACAACCTGACCATAAAAAATTCCTCATCAGCTTAATGATCTGGTTCACAACCCCTTTGGGGAGTACAAAGATCTTGCACCAATACTGCAACACACCATACAACACAGCTCTCACTAACTCATATCTTCCTGCATAGGACAATTTTCTTGAAGCCCAACTGTTAACTTTGGCAGAGATTTTGGAAAGTAGCGGCATGTAGTCATTACTCTTAGTCTTTGCACTGCATAAGGGTACTCCCAAATATGTGACCGGTAGTTTTCCAACTTCCATGTTCAACAGGTTTGCAAACTCCACAGCCTCTTATGTATGAAAGATTCTTATTTAGTTAAAGATTAATTAATATTTGTTTGAGGCAAGATTTCTTAGCTCTTTTGAGGTTTGATGATAACAAACGCTTGACATTTGAAATCTTCTATGAAGTGTTTTAGGTGAAAGAAATGTTCAAGGAATAATAACGAGAAATGTGAAAGGAATTGTTCCTCTAACGAAGTTCAAAAAGGAACTGAGAAAGGAATTATTCCTCTAACGAAGCTCAAAGGAACTGTGAAGGGAATTGTCCCTCTAAAGGAACTATGAAGGGAACTGTCACTCTAAAGGAATTGCGAAGGTAACTGTCCCTCTAAAGGAAATCCAAAAGGAAGGGAACCGTGTAAGGAACTGTCAAATGTAATATGAAGGAAAGGAATCGTGAAAGGATTGTCAGTGTAATTTGAAGGAATGGAACTGTGGAAGGAACAATTAGCGTAATGGGATGGAACTGTTCCTTTAACAACAAAAGCGGATAAAAGCAAAACAAAGAAGGAATGCTCAAAGGAATTGAGAAGAGAACGGTCAATACTGAGAAGGGGAAATATAAACGTCGACACAAGAAAACCAAAGGAAATGAATAGTAAAGTTGTGGAACCGTTACCCAAGCAAGCTAGCCCTACGTGTCAAATGAAGAAGGGCAAAGACGTCATTTGCGGAACTATCTTAGGCAGCAAGGGAAGAAGGGCATAAAGTTGGGTTCCTCTTCGAGAAACAAAGCCTCTTGCAAAATTGTCTGCATTGCCCTTTGACTTGTACGATGGTCATTCAAATCCCGTAAATTCCATTATGCGTTCTCTTATAAGATGTCTTTATGGGTATCTTATGACACTATTATGTGCAAAATGTTCCCTAGGAGTCTTGGAAAGGTAGGAGTGAAGTGGGTTTAGAGTTTGGAGTCCAATTCCATACGAGCATGGAATCGGCTGGCTAAAGAGTTCGCCAAGCATTACATTGCAAACAACATAGATTCAGTCTCTTTAGATACTTTGTTTTCCATGAAGATGGACAAAGGTGAGTTTGAGGCGGTTCTCATCTAGATTCATGGAGTGCTATGTGGAATTTGATGATTGTGATGAGAAGACATTTGTAGTAGCCTTTAAGAGAGCCCTGCCACGTGACACCGATTGAGGGAGAACTTGACGCTCAAGACACCTATTAGCATAGTTAAATTATAGGAACACATTCGGCAGTACACAAGGTTGGAGGAAGAGGTTGACCCACGATCAAGGCGTTGCACGCGAGACTGTCGCACGGGATGAGTGCTAGAGTAGTTCGGGACGAGGGGAGACGGTCTTCGGGAGGCAAACAGTGACACATTTGGCGATCTTCATGGTCTTCAAGTTGCCTATTTATCATATTTTTCTTCGTATTAAGAATGAATCTTTCTTTAAGTGGCCTGAGAAGATTGACTCTGATCACAAGAGGAAGGTGGAGGACGTAAGTTTTGCTCTTACCATAGGTCTCGGGGGCATATGACCAAAGACCGCGAGCTATACAGGAGGATGACAGGAGCCAAAGGACAAGTGAGGAGCATATTGAAATTGTCCAAATAATTGATGTTGTCTTTTAGAAGAATGATCTTGAGAAAAGGGGCAAATGTTGTAAATCTTGTCATGATTTGGATGTAATGAAAGTGCAAGGGGCTAAACCAAAGCGTCTTGAAGCAGATTGAAACAAGGACATTGTGTTTAGAGTGGAAGATCTCACTACTATTTCAAATACCTCATAATAATCTCATAGAACAACAACAACAACAACAAAAACATTGACCCAATGAGGTTCCACTACAGCGGAATTTGGGGGTCAAGATAGGGGTACCCCTGCCAAGGGAAAAGGGGTACGCCTGATAGACCCAAGAAAAACTAAAAATTCAGCTATTTGACAATGATAACTGAATTTAGTTAGAATGCACCAAAATTGATACAAGGACTAAATCCATCTCAAAGGCAATGTATAAAAGCCAATGCGCATGAGGATGCGCCCCAATCATAATGATCGCTTAGTTCTATCAATTGATGCGACCAATTGCAAGGTGAATAGAGCTTTGGTTGACTCTAAGAGTTCAATGGATATTATGTACTATGAGGTGTTCAAGCTCTTAGGAAAAAAGAAAGAAGACTTAGTTCCCGTTTTAATACAACTTACGGGCCTTGGAGGGTATCTTGTCATTCCATTGGGATGCATTAAGCCAAATGTGAGTTTGCCAAGAAAGGAAGTAGAGGTCGAGTTCTTTGTGGTGGATGTTCCATCACCGTATAACTTGATTTTGGGAAGGCTTTGGGTTCATGCTATGGAAGTAGTGCCATCAACCCAATGAGATTCTATTTTTAAATCCAATTGGCAATATGATGAGTAATATAAGGGCTTATATACCAGGTAATTTTTACTCATATTTTTGATGCGGGATAGATATATTCTTTCACAATTTTTTTTAATGAGGAACCCTTTGGTGGTAAACTTTGGATTTGTAAACTAGCTAGCGGGTAAAGCGCACGAACCGGGTAAATTGGTTTGCATCAACCGACTCAACCCAATTATAAAAAAAATATGAGACTTAATTTTTCACCCAATAGAAAAGACAGATACCCAATAGAAAAGACAGATACAAAAATCGAATCTGAAACCTCTTAACATCCCCCTTCTACTATTAGGCCATCCATGTGAGGCATTGTCCAGTCTAGTGTTAATGCCTAAAGATACAATAATAGCATTCAGATGCATGCATGCTAGTTAAAACTCATGTCACTAAGCCTTCAGACATTTGGTTCGATGGTTGGGCCTTTGAGGTAGTACTCTGAGGTCACCGTTTCGAATCTTTCGGGCGGCGGTTTGCCCTTTCCTTTTAGAATTGGTTAGTAACCAGTTCTCATCCCTAATGAATGCTCTATACAAGCCCAAATAATACTTGTTGCGACCATAATCCTTACCTTAATTATCAAAAAAAAAAACTCAGGTCACTAATATATACAAAATTCCAAAGCACTTCTATTAAAATAACAACCAACAATAATCACATTTTAAGTGAGCCAGTAAGAACTGATGGATCAGAGTCATTTGTCTGAAAGTTATGTGTCACGTTAATTGCGTCCCAAACGTGCTCACAATATAAAAAAAATTTACCATGAGGACAATCACTAAAGTGAAGATGAGTGGAGAGGCTTTTTCTCTCTTTACAGGTTGCTTCATTATGCTTTCCATCTCACTTTGACAAAATGAAGAAACACAACAAACAAACCAAAAAGAACGTACTTGAGGATTTTGGTATCCTTGAAAGGTAATTAAAGGTCTGAAATTATTAATTATTGCACAAATTGACAACACTTAAGCTAACCTAGCTAGCTACCCAGCTAGCAAGCATTAGCTAATGTTCACCAAATCATGATGAAATTCATTACCCTTTTGCTATATGTATTGTTAGTGTAAAAATTCGTCTTGATAAGTTAGGATCGCGTCTAAACTTTTTCCTTTGTTAAAGATCATTTCTTGACCTGCAAAACAATAAAAAAAGATAATTGTACCTCCTAATCCATCTTTGATAAGACGATCAGTAAGGACTAAATTGCACTAAGTGTATTTTTCTTCTTTCACTAGCTATTCAATATCACAATATATGTCAATTTGTAGTCTAAAAGACCATAGCCTACCGTATTTATAGAGAAACTCATTCTCCTTCGAGCATGGAGTCGGCCGCCCCTATTACTTGGTCACTATATAATTCAACATGTTGGATCGTGACGTGTTAGTAACAAGTCATGGAACTAGTAATGTTCCTTGGGCAGAGGAAATAAACAATAAGAACACGGAATTTAAAGAGGAAAACTTTATGTCCGACCAACAAGTCCTAGAAAGAAAAACCTCTACCCCTGAGACTCCTTCTCAGAGGATTTCAATAGTTCACTTATATATTAAGTTTCAACGATTACAAGGCAAGTCAAGTTCCCTGGTAACTAGGCACCAACCTAAGTTCAACCAACTAGACTTCTTCAACCCTAAACGTAAACCTAAACAATAAAAGAACTACTAACCTGAGTAATTAAACTCTACCTCGTGGAATCTTAACCACAACCACACGAACAAGTCTTAAGCTCTCACTTCTCTCTTGTTCGTCGTCTTCTACCACCCGAAAACCACACTTTTAACCTAAAAGTCACATCCTTATTTATAGAGCCTCGTGGGATCTGATCTCTATTATTTCCTTGCCACGAAATAATAGATTTTCCATCCCAAAATCTCCATAAAAACAGAAACTCAATCAACCATATCTTCAATCACTCCAATTATACCCAAAACCGAAAGATCTCGATATCTTATCTTTTTCCTTCAACAAATCTTCAAGATTCCATCTTATCTTCTCACAAACAACTCAATCTTACCTGTCAAATCACCGTCGAAATCATTCGCTCAAGATATGGAAACTTGCCAAATATAGATAGCCGCGTAGCTTCCGCAGACGATGTCCAGATCGCCAGTCGTTCCCTATGCCGTTCCCTCACGACATCGTTTCCGTTGTCGTTCCCTCGCGATGTTCCTTCATTCTGACGATACGTTCTTTTCTTTCCTGAGATACTAGTGAAACAACACATTAATCATTCAAAGTTTGTTATCATCAAAACTAAGAAAAACCATGCAACAACCATTATTCCAACACAACATTCTATCCTTTCGTAGATAGAATATCTTAATATACACACAAGATAGCATAAAAGAGCATAATAAGTGTTATTCTAAAATATAGTAGTTGCTACCTAATTAAAAATAAAATAGACAAATAATATTTATATTAAATAATAATTAAAAAAACTCATATAATTAAATATCACAAAATTATACATATATATAATTAGACAATAAATATCGAATAATAATATTACCTAGCTAGTTTGAGCCATTTTTTATTATTATTTATGGGCTAATATTTTATTAATGATCGATGGTCCACATGTCACATCTTGGCCAATTGGAAACTCCATTTTGAAACTAGATTGTTTGAAAGATATATAATATGTATTCGATAAAATGAACTAAAAAATCCCTAGTTGCAGATTCATAACTTAGAGAGCTTATATTAAGGAATAAATTATGACATTTTTGGACAACACCTAAATCACATGATAACCGAGCAACATAAACTTGTGAAAGTGTGACTCAGCAAAATAAATCTTGTCTGACTATATAATATAATCTTCACTAGATGAAATCGATCACACCTAACTCAAAGAAATTGAACTTTAGTAAGTAGATACAATTGATAAAATAAAACCAAAGGTGAAAAGATTCGAATTTACATCCGTTGAAAACTACCAAACCCAAAAATTATAATATAACATCTTGGGTACAGATATTATTATCGAAAATAATATCTACTTAATAACGTTTGTAATTTAATATCTTATCACCACCACATACATTTTATTCAACAAATAATCTAACATCTTGGGTACAGATATTATTATCGAAAATTATTTATTATATCAACGTCTTCTTCATCATAAAACGAAGAATAAATATTGTTTCGATAGACCTTTTTATATTTAAGATTTTTTTTTTAAAAGAAGGGGTATGATTTGGTGGCTTCACTGGCTTGCGCAACTAGGAAATGGAAATATATTGTAAATTTTGACTTGATAATTGAATCGGAGATTTAATTTTCTTCCTTATTTTAATAATGACAATCTAAATTTGAAAATATTGAAATATTAATACCTATGGTAAAACTTGGGATTAGACAGGACCGGTTCGAGGAACGTGCATGGTTCTGGTTCTCGATTAGGTAGAACCGGAACCAGAAACAGAATCGGACAAGGTCTGGTTCCCCAGTTTCGATTCCGGATCAATTCTTTGGTCGATTCTGATTCTGGTCATTTATGTAAAAAAAGTTAAAAAAAAAAACAAGTACAAAAATTGAAAAAACGTCCACAAATTCATTTCAATTAATTGGAACAAGATTTTTCAGATATAATAACTCTGAATTAGATAATGAAAATTAAGAAAACTTCACTCCATTTCTCTAAAATACAGTCCTCTATCTCATCCCTCATGAATCATGCCACATTAATGTTCTTTTTGTTAGAGCTTAACAAGATTATATTGCACTCCGTACTGGTTTGACCAAAAAATTATTAAAAATAAGATGATATTCATAAACAAGGAGGGATTCAATAAGTTCAGATATCTAGTTGAGCAATTGAGTTTTTAATGTTAGTATACACAGGTTTTCAGTTCGATTTGCATAAATATTATCTTTCACAAAAACAATTGAACAAGTTGGATAGGTAATTAAGTAGCTAGCGGAAAAAATATTCAACAAGTTGCATGTGTAATTACATCAAATCTAGGTTAAGTACCACCAAAAAAAGTTTTCTATTGCAACTTACTTCCTCCGATAAAAAATGAGTGACGTTTTGGTATTTAAAATTTAATCAATTTCATGTGTTATTTTAGGTTTATTTATTTATTGACTAAAAATATACGTCATTTTAGAATTTATTTTATTTGACTGATATTCTATCATTAGCGCAAAAAAATCATAAATATTTAAAAAGTGATAACATTGTGGAAATATTAATTTTAACTAATTTTTTTTTAAATTTTTTTGTTAAAAGTTACTTATTTTTTAGGCCAATACGTGGCGCCCATGTCAGAATTGACGGGCGCCCATGTCAGAATTAGTCGGTCGCCTCGACCAACAAGCTTGTAGTCGGTCGAGGTGACCGACTATATATATATATATATTAAATAACACACGCTATCTGCAATTGCAGATAGCGTGTGGGGCCCACCGACTACATCGGGGTTTTTGTTTTTAAAAGTTGAGGGCTATATAAAGCCCTCAACTCCTCCATTCATGGTGCACAATTGCACATACCAAGTGCTAAAAAAAATTACAATCGAGAGAAAAAAAAAGTGTGAAAATGAGAAAAGGGTGGTCTTTCGGGTTAGGCAAATCCAAGAGCAAAAACCGTTCAAAAACTTCACATGGGCAATCGTCGCAAATAGATTTGAATGAAGGGGCGAATGTTGAGAATATACAAGCCAATGTAGAGCAAGAAGAGGTACCGGTCCAACCAACCACTCCAAATGCGTTCGAGTTCGACCTCACAAATCAAGAAGCTACGCCACTTGGGGTTTTTTTTAGGTATGTAAATTAATAATTTACGTTTTGAATCATCAAGTTTAGTCGGATCATATTTTATAATAATACTTTAGAATTATCTTAATTTTATTTGTTCGTATTTTAATTTAATTTATTATTCATATTAGAATTTTCTTTATTTGATCTCATAGTATTTTTATTTGATAACTAATTATAGTATTTAATACATTATATATGATAGTGGTCATACATTATTTATGTAGAGATGCTTACGAACGATCCCCGATATATGGAGTGGTATGTGTCTGGGGGTACGAACCCCCAACCACCACACGATTTTACGGGATCACCGTTTCCACCTAACCCCCCCCCCCTCCCGCGCAATATACAACCCCTGACTATCAGAATTTGTGGGGGTCATCCACTTCCCAACACACACCCACACAACACCAACCTGCTTGAAGCCCCAGCGCTTCATCCTCGAATATATCTCGCGGTGGGTCCTTAGCTCCTGGACAAGCTCCCGTCGCATAAGCTGCCATCCATCATTCGCATTTCACCCCATCTGAGAAGCGAGCGCCCTATATCCACAATGACCGTCTCCTGGAACATCATGCGCAGTGGCGATGTATAAGATCATGAAAGGAGGTACATGATGTATGAGATGTAATCCTCCAAAGTCGCTAGTGAGTGGGGGGCCTTGGGTGGAATAAACCCCATTCCCGACGTGGGAGGCAAAATCGGGTCTGCATCTTCCTCAGTCTCGACATCTTCCTTTGTTCATCAACTGTTGGGATCGATGTAAATGCTGTCCCTGGCATAGAATGAGCGTCTTTTACATCCCTTTTGCGCTGGGGAGGTTGTTGTTGTAGATGCTCCAATCTAGTCAACCCTCTTGCTTGAACCTTCGATTTCTTCCTAGGTCTTCCCTACTTCTTTTCACCATCGGGTTCCTCCAATGTGCTAGTATCCTTGTGCTTACGATAATCGTGGATCACCTCACGTTGCACCCGTTTGGGCATCGTGCCTGCATTGTAGTCTGCTATCATCTTCTCCCATTCAGCATCGTCATCTTCTATGCAATCATACTCGGGCGATGTCATCGGAAGGCCTTCCCATACTAATTGCTTCCAAAAAGGATAGATCATTGAAAGCTCAATAGGCATACATCGGGCGATGCATTGACGGACTTGGTGAGGGCACGGGAGCCCACGGGCAGTTGTCCACTATTGATCGTCGCATACCGGACTAAGAGGGGCACTAATATGATCGAACAAATGACCTATACAACTGTTGTATACCTTCGTTGGGAGGAGAGAGAATACCGTTCGGAGCGGTTCGGCCATGTGATAGATGGCAAGTGGAACAGTGGTGCGATCCATCTCCATCTGCCCACGTACGGTCATAATCTGGATTCTGACCGCGTTGTGTATCTTCCTCACTATAGCACTGAACCCCAAAACAGATGATCCCAAGTAATCCTTCAGCGTGGAGTGTTGTGACTCGACCCTACAAAAATTTGGAAAATAAACCCAATTTTGTAAAAATTTGGAAATTAAAACCCAAATTTGTAAATTGGAATGAGTGGCAAAAATAACTTATTTTTACCTATTTGTGGTCCTCGCAAAAAGGTTGAAGCGGTGGTCGGTGAATGCCCTCACAATCCGATCGCGCCAAGGGGTGAGCCAGGTTTTATGGAGATATGTAAATAAAATTGGCTCCAGGGCTTCTTTCACCAATTGGAGTCGTGTCTCGTACTCCCACATGGTCGTCGAACAAAATAGCTCACACGCTTTGTTTGCAAAAAAGTCCGCCGACTTATCCGAGAACCCATTTCCCAATGCGTATGCCCTACAGTTGCGTTGGATGTGCACCCAACAAAGCATATGTTTGGCTTTGGGAAATAAGATATCAACAACATTCACCTCAGCCATATCCCGATCGGTCAGTATGGCTTCTGGCTCTCTTCCAACCAGCTTATAGACCTCTCTCAATTGGAATAACACCCATTCGTAGTGGTCTTGAATCTCCCTTGTCATTAACGCAAAAATACAAAAAGTCTTCCCGGTGCATGTATATCCAACCATTTCGCACAAAGGCATGTTGTACCTACAATGTCAATTCAATGAGATTTAATGCGTGTACTTCAATCTACTACTACATCATAGGTAATAAAAAGACTTACATGTTTGTTTTGTACGTCGAGTCCATCACAACGACGTAAGGGAACAACTTCAGCAACTGGATCGACTTCGGATGGAAAAAGAAGATGTCTAGTACCTTACGACTACCCTTCGCAGTTCGATAGTTGACATAGTATTGATTAGACTCTAAGAAATGAATCGCAAATTCGCTCACCCCCTTTCCGTTCATCTCCTTTTTAACACTTCGTATCGAAAATCATACAACTGCTTCATTGATGTGGTCATATCTGGATACTTATCCAATAGGAATGTCATGGATTTCCTAGGTTCTATATCTGCCAAAGCCATATTTCTTGCATCAATCTTTTGCTCCTTAGTCAGTCGGCCCGTAAACGGATAGCCCTCTAGACTGGTGGAAAGGTCATGGTTGTGGTTACCCCATTCCACCCTTAAGTGCCACTTCTGGGTCTTTCTGTCCCTCCAACCTATCAACTCGAATGGGCAAACCTTCTTTCTAGTACGAGGAAGAGGTTTAAGCTCATCATCGACACCTAAATTCTTAACCATTATATGCGGTATGCCTTTTTTTCCCGCTTTGTACTCACCGCCTAATACACATCCCAAACTAATCTTTGCCGGCCATGAGTTTTTGATGGTGATTACAATGTTTAACCCCCGCCCTATCTTACGGGCCCACTCTATCATAGGATCTCGTTCCTCCCACTCATAATTATTTGCAAGAAAAGATTTGGTTGAAACGCAAAAATAACAACCCTAATTAGGCGCTTGTATCGAAATCCATTTTTTTAGGATTTTGTCAAGTATAAAAGCGCCTCTTTTATTTTTCTCTCACCTCTTTGACTAGATCTGATTTTCTCCCTGACCAGATCTGATTTTCTTTAGCAACGCGTCCGAGAACTCCGGCGACTTCTCAATCTTCCGTGGCCAGATCTGATGTTCTCGAGCCGATCGAGGAAGCCTGTGCCGGTGAGGATCTATTTCGTTGCTGCCGGCGAGGATATAATGACGATGGGGAGTTTCAACGGCAAAGTCCTCGACGGCGATTGGAACACCGCTGCTTCGCCAGAGAAGCCGAAGATCACCGTCAAGAGCGAGCAGCTTTCCCCCGCCTCCGCGCCGGCGATGCATCCGCTTCCGTTCCCGCCGTTGCTGATCCCGAGGCGGATTCTGATCGTCTTTAGACTCTCGTCGAGGCAACGGCCTACTGTGGAGATCGAATTGAATGGTATTGTTGAGCAATTAAAGCACAAGATCAACGAAATTGAAGGTATTTCACCGTAATTAGAACAATTTATTCTCTTAAATCTGTTGTATAATTTGATAGAATTCTTAGTATGAAGTTGCTGAATCTGTTGTATAATTGAATGGAACACGCGCTTCAGATGATGCGTCAGAGAATGCTGACCATCCATGTTCGTTGATTCTGTGGGAGCAAAACGTGTTCTACCTGACTACTGAGAACTAGACTGAACAATGAAATTGAATCTGCAAATGGTATAAATGACGTCTCATAAGAAGATAGAAGGTAGTGACATAGATGATAATGATTGGAGATATCTAGCTGTGCCTGCTTCTAATGAAGATTCCCAATTCAAGGTCTTTCTCTCTACTTCCTCCAACTTCTCACTATATTTTACTTATCTATGCAATTTCACTCTTTTAACCGAAGGGAATTTACGTGAAAAATAACATTCTTTGAATTGAAAATGCACACTTCCAATGCAAAGCTACAGCTAGAAAGATGTCACCACCTAGACCTTTATGCTTGCATGAATAATAATATATTTTGGTACATGTGTTGTATGCTTGCATGATTTAAGGGCTGAAAGATGTCAAACATCAGACTTCCAATCCAATGCACATCTACAACCACCACCTAGACCTTTATGATCAAGTCTTCACTTCTAATGGGATCATTTATGTGAGTTGATGCATGTATTATCATTGTGAAAGTACACTTCCAATGGAAACAATCTACAGGACGTGAGAGGTAAATGGATTTTCTTTATCTCCATATAATTTTTTGCGCATATTCTGTGATATGCTTGCCTTATAATTTTTTGCACAAGGGCTGTAATTTTCTTATGGTCATTGTTTGCTAGTTTTCACTTTTCATATCTTCTTTGGAAATCTATTCCATTAATGAGAAGTTGTTTATCATGATGTTAGCATTAGGTGACAACATGAATGTAATTTCTAGATACATATTTGATAACGGATCTTTTGTTGGGTGATTTAAAATTAGCATTTTTATGAGTCTTTTTAGATTTGTTCTTGATGACATTGATGAGGGTTGAATTTGAACTTATTTGAAACATGTGAAATGATATGTATTTGATCTACTTTTATTTTAAAATTTTAAAATGTGTATAGCCTATTAGCTCAAATGGTAGAGCATTTTGCTTGAAAAAAAGTGATGTTGTGGGTTCAAATCCCACATAGGCTTATTAATGATCTTTCTTATGACACTTATTAATATTTTTTTTGATGACAAGTGATGTTAATTATTTCATGGAAACTTTGTTTGTATGTGACTATGACAGTTGTTTTTATGTGGTTAAATGTCATCAAGGCCGTTTAAAAACATGTGATGACACTTGATGACAATTATTTTATGACACTTGATGACGGTTAAAAATTATATGTGATGATTGATGACACTACAAAATTAAACGTGATGATACATATTTGATGACAACTTTATTTTTTATGTGCGTTGACGGTTGTTTTTATGTCGTTGAATGCCTTTGATGATACTTATTGTCATCAAAAAGTTGTCATCAAGACATTTTGATGTCTTGATGATAATTTATGATAATAGTTGATGACAATCAAACCGTTATCAAGTAGTGATGACAGTTTATGAAAAAATCGTACGTGATGATACATATTTGATGACACTTTGAATCATGATACTAAAAGTTATATGTGATGACACTAAAAAATTAAACGTGATGATATTTGATTACACTAAAAAATTAAACGTGACGATAAATATTTGATGACAACTTTGTTTTTTCATTTGTGATGACAATCGTTTTTTATGCGGTGATGACAACTATTTTTGTGTCGTGATGAGATTTGATGACAACTTTTTTTGTGATGATGATAAAAACCAACAAACTTTGAATGATGACACTTGATGACGGTTGTTTGTCTTCAAGACCATTGTCATCAAGGCCCTTTTGATGACAAATTAATCGAACCGTCATCAAATAGTGATGATAATTGATGACAATCGAACCGTCATCAAATAGTGATGACATTTATGATGATAGTTAATGACAATCAAACGTCATCAAGTAGTGATGACAGTGATGACACATATTTGATGACGCTTAAGTGATGATAGTTTGATGACACTTGTTTGTATCAAGGCCCTTTTGATGACAAATTAATCGAACCGTCATCAAGTAGTGATGATAGTTGATGACAATCGAACCGTCATCAAATAGCGATGATGATTGAAGAGAATCGAACCGTCATCAAGTAGAGATGACATTTATGATGATAGTTGATGACAATCAAACCGTCATCAAGTAGTGATGACAGTGATGATAGTGATGACACATATTTGATGACGCTTAAGTGATGATAGTTTGATGACACTTGATGACACTTGTTTGTCATCAAGGCCCTTTTGATGACAAATTAATCGAACCGTCATCAAGTAGAGATGATAGTTGATGACAATCAAACCGTTATCAAGTAACGATGACAAGTGATGATAGTTGATGACGGTTCGAACCGTGTGATACGGTTGTTTTTATATGGTTTGAATGCCTTTGATGATATTTTTTCTTATCAAAAAGTTATCATCAAGACATTTTGATGACACTTTTTGTCTTTTATTACACTTTTTGTCATCAAAATTTTTTTATGACGGTGAAATAAATTGTGATGACAGTGATGACGGTTGTTTTTATGTGGTTGAATGCCTTTGATGATACTTTTTGTCGTCAAAAAGTGTCATCAAGACATTTTGATGACACTTTTTACCTTTTATTATACTTTTTGTTATCAAAAAATTGTGATGACGGTGAAATAAGTTGTGATGACGGTGAAAAAATTGTGATAAAGGTTATGAAAGTGATGATGGTCAACGCCGGTCAACGGTCGGTCAACGCCGGTCAACGGTCGGTCAACGCCGGTCAACGACCGAGTCAACTCGGTCAACGGGCGAGTCAACCCGGTCAACGACCGAGTCAACTTGGTGGGAGTGGGGTGGGTGATGGAGTTTTTTTCTATTTAGCTAATTTTCACACACTCCTTAATATCCACCTAATTAGCCTCTTTTTTTTTGCTATTTATTTAAATCATCCTTATTTGCAAAATAACTAGAAAAATCTGGAAACTGAATAACCTATAATAATAAAAAAAAAAAACCAATTAGAATTTTTTTATCTTAATTTCTAAACTTCATAAAATTACATTTACATACCTGATTTGATTCTAGATTACAAAAGGGGTCATAATTGTGCTCATTTGAAACCTCATATCCTCCATCGTCGTCATCAACGTACTCCTCGTGTAAATCAAATGGAGCCGATGGTTTTGATCCTCCCACCCAATGTTATCAGGATCGAGATTCTAGGTTGGATCGTTGGGGCTCTTTTGGATCGGATCGTAAGATCGGATCGTTGAATCGTAAGATCCTACATTATTACTAAAAGTACGCAAGAATAACCTAATAAATTGTATATTTTGTTATATATGAAGTAAGAAAATGATAAACATTTTTTAATTTGATTATTAAAAATGTTGTAGGATGTTCTAGTCAACTATTTTAATGGAAATGATACGATTAACGTAAAATCATTAATAATATATAATTTAAAATTGTCATTTTGTAGGATCGTTAGAATCGTTTGTAGGATCGTTAAAATCGTTTATAGGATCGTTAAAATCGTATGTAAAATCGGGATCGGATCGAGATTGTATTCTAAATTATTTAAGATCCTACTCCAATAAGATCCTACTTGGGATCGTGGATCGTTTCGCGTGTTATGGATCGTAGGATCGCTAGAATCGTAAAATCGGATCGGGATTCTGATAACATTGCTCCCACCATCAACGACTACGTAAAATTACGAAATATTTAGAAAATAATATTGAATCGTATGAATTTAACGGAAAAAACTTAATAAATTGCTTAAAAATAAGTAATTAACTTACATTAAATTTTGTAATCAACCAATTCGCCATTTCGATAAAATTTTGAAAGTGAATTTTTTTAGAGAAGATTGAAATGTATTTTCGGATGTGAAAATATTTTGGGGTATTTGGGTATATATAGAGAACGAAATCCACCCGTTCGAAAATAATTCCAACGGGTGGATAGTTGGTCGCCTCGACCGACGAGCTTGTAGTCGGTCGAGGTGACCGACTGCATATATTTAAAAAAAAAACAACACACGCTATCTGCAGATAGCGTGTGGGCCCCATGTAGTCGGTCACCTCGACCGACTACATTCCACTTTTTGAGGCCCCATGTAGTCAGTCGAGGTGACCGACTGGGGCGCTCCTCAGTTCTGACATGGGCGTTTCGATCGCCCGATTTTTTATTGGAAGAAGCATCATGTATGATCATCGACCATTATCCTTATATATGTGTATATATATCAAAGTACTAAGAAACTCGGATTCATTTACTGAAAAAATTTCTTGGCCACTCATATTGCACAAATAGAATAATAGAATATGCATGAATAGTATTAAATTATCATGAATCTTATATATATTTATCGGCATATGATAGGGAACACAACTTTAAATCAACATCATGCTCATTTGATGCCTTTATTCAAAAAATAAATAAAATTTGATGCCTTTGATTATTTGGAACTTAAGATTCCAACCTATCCAAACATTGAAATCATACATTAGCTAAATTCATGACATGCATTATTACAAGCAAATCAAGGGTATAAAGACAAAAATTAAACTTAACCCATTATTTTAAACTTGTTAATAACCTAATATACTTACATTGTACGTGTTAATTTAGATCGATGTGTAAATTAGTTAAAAATTTGTTAAGAATTAGAATCTGTCCGATTCACTAGACATGGCTATCAATTATTGTACGGATATTATATATTGTACGGATTCATAACTTAGTGAACAAGGATATCATTATTTATAGGAAAATTTGAAGATACAAATTTAGTATATAAATTCGTGTGTTATTACTCTTATTATCAAATGGTTTTAAGATAGAACTTTATTAGATTTATATAATGGGTTTAGTAGTTAGGTCCGAGTAAGCACATAAGCTCAATATGGTTCTATCCTAAAACCAGTTAGAAATATAGGAGTAACTGAAGGGTCGATACACAAACTCTCTCAAGTGCAACTCCCCGACCTCGCAATTGATATGTTAGTTGCACTTGACGAGTTGACGTCATGCTGGACTAGCCCATTAATAGACCATGGATCAAGACCTAGGACCGAACCGCTCGGGGTCAACACGTTCCTGTGTGTGCATATGCGCATTAGACTCAACACATAATTAAGACTAGTGAGATTCCATCCTAAAACCAATTGACATTAGAAGTAACCCAGTGACTTAAAAACTAGGCAAGTTTTTATCATAATTTCACATGTGATAAACTTGTTGTCTCCACAAAGTTCAATTGTGAATCTCACATCGGAAAATTAAAAGATATAATCGACATTAGGAGTAACCCAATGACTTATAACGAGTTATTTCTCTTATTGCTAATTGATTTTGAAATAAATTCCAATGAACTTTTATACTAGCTTGCCAGTTGAGTCCGTCTCGTGTAACAATCACCTAATAATTAAACAAGTGACACTTAACATATACAATCATAATTGTTGCTTAAAATTTGAAAACCACACGCTTTACGATCCAATTTACTAGGAGGGTGTTTGTGTGTGCACCCGTGACATGTCTTTTTACATATCCATTTCAATCAATTGAGTTCATCACCAACACATTTTAGCACCACCACAAAACAAGGCTTTAAAGCTATAGCTTCCAAATTTCTAAAGCTGTGGAGTTTACAATTGGAAAAGCAATATTACACACAATTATCAAAGTGGCTCCACCACACTATCCATCGCTCGATCTAGCCAAAAACCTAAAGCCTTATCTTCAAATGACGTACAAATTAATCCTCAGAATCGAAATTTTGAGCAGAAATTAAATGGATCTGACAAGACACGACAAATATTATAAGCCAACGGTTCAGAGCAATTGGACGTACTGCTACACACACAAACACAATACAAAAGGGGTTTATTTGCTAACATTGGGTGCCACTTTTTTTTTTTGATAATATTAGGCAAACATTAGATCACCCGTAAATGGGTGCCACTTATTTTGTATGCTTCGCTTTGGATCATGTGATTTTGGAGACACTAAGAATTTGGAGTCAAATTTACAAAGTAGCTAGTCGTTGATGAAGTCCGGTAGGTTAATAAATTGGGGGTCGTACACGTGCCTAGGATATAAGTTTAATTAATGAAGTTTCACGCCCTCTTAAGTTACAATTATCTAGGCCAGTTGTCATTTGGACACAATCTCCACAGGGTTCGTGGATCGTCATATTTGGATTCATTGCTCCTTTATTGATCGAGTTGGTTGCTTGATCGAACATGCTCGTAAGGCCAGCAAGCCCAAATAATCCATCAAGACTGGTGAACAGTCACTTTGGGACATGGTCGCTCTTGTATTGGGTGTGTGAAAGATATAGACTTTCCCACATCAGAAATGAAAGATAAAATGCCTAACATATATATCATTGGGTTATTCCTCCTATTGCCAATTAGTTTTAGAACGAAACTATGTACATGTACTTATGTGCTAGGCCCATAACGCGCTTATGCGCATGGACGGATGTGTGGACCTCCCCCCACATTGTATTGTCCCACCGGAATTTAACAGGGTGGACTGTTTGAACGTGCATATAATTAAGCCGGAAAATCTAAAGACTTCAGAAGATCGACCCATATCGAAATTTGCTTTGATACCATATTAAAGTCCGTAAACCGATATAGTAAGAGTCGTGCGTATAACAAATCTAGCATATAAGTTTAATGAGCTTTTAATAGTAACTAGCAATATATGGTTATTATTATAGATGGAAAAAAAAGATAGATAGATGTGTGGTTTGAGGATCGATGACTCAATATCAACCAATTAATTTCAGAGATTTATTCTTAATTATTAATAGAAAGAACAAATAAGAAAATTCAAGTGGCATATCCGCATAAACCAGTTGCATGCAAATTAAAGTTACATGGCCTTTGGAAGCCATGCAGATTAGTATCACTACGTACGGACATGCTAGGGAGATCTTTATATGTCATCAGCTAAAGATTAATTAATGAAGTGATTAGGATGAATAATTGATCCAATTTAATTATCGCATTAACCATGCATTACATATTTACGCCCATGTTGATGTATATTGCTATACGCCCATGTTGATGTAGTACTGATACTTCATACAAATTATATACGCTTTTTATTGATAAGCTAAGAATTAGCTAGGTTGTTTCGTAACAATTTAAAGATCAATTTAGAGTATCCTAATAAGAATTTAGAGTGTCCAATTTCTTTAGAGCTTCAACCTATGAGAACGAATGGTTAAGAAATGCAAGTTTGTTGATTAGCTACCCAATTCACTTTTCTAAAAATTTGGGAGATAATTAGACCTGTATAAAATCGGGTTTAAGTAGGACTTAACGAAAAAATTTAGTCATGGATATAGGCCGCCATCAAGTTCGGGCTATAATTTTGCATATTTTCTTTGTCCAAATGTGCCGAAATTTACAGGCACTACAAAAAGACTTTAAATTAAGTAGAATATGAAAGATAATCATCTTGATTTTCCAAGAAGAAGCACCATATATATACCTTTTTACCGAGTTGTTAATACTTAATACATCATGTCCTTCAATTTCGATCTTTTGAATTCCAAGTAGTTTTGCTTTTATTAAAGTTTTCCATAAAGCAAAGTGAAGCCCTGCACTAGCTAGAGGCCAATAAGTATGGAATGGAACTGTACCCACAAATTTTTGTTCCCATGTAAATGGGTATAGGTTATCGCCTCACAATCCTTGATAATAAAGTCAATTGTTGCCTCTCCATTTAATTATATATTTTGACCTAATTAAATTATCTTCTTTTAAATCGTCAAGAACTTCTCATGAAGTTACCTATCCTAATACTATTCTCGCGCAAACACGCTTAACTTCGGATTTATGAATAACAGAAATTCATTCTTTTCTCTCAAATGAGAGCTCTCTAGTTCTAACATGGTATTAGATGGGAATCAATCGAACTTCTTCGATTCGATTAACCTAATTGGATCCTTTTTCTACCCCCACTCCAATTTTCTCTCTATCAATCGATTCTTTTGTATTTTCTCAATCAATTGATTCGTCCTTTTTCATTGCTCAATCGGATTTTCTCCGATTTTTCATTCTTGAATTGATTTATATTCGTCTCTTGAATCAATCTTTTCGTTTTTTTGGTCATTTCCTCACTTTGGTACAATGGATTTGGTACAATGGATTCCAACAATCCGCTCTATATTCATCTGTTTAACAGTCCTGTCATGCTTCTTGCTACGAAGGTCTTCGATGACTCGGGATTTTACGCATGGAGAAGTTATCTGATAATTGCGTTAGAAGAGAAGAACAAATTTGGATTTGTCACTGGTGAAGTCACTTATCCTACTTTGGATTCAGCTAATTTCAATCGCTAGGAGCGATGTAATGCCATGGTCTATTATTGGTTGCTCAACGCAATGAACAAACAAAATGTTGAAACTTTCCTCCTTTTTGGAGATGCACAACAGATCTGGAAAGATCTGGAAGCTAGGTTTTCACGCATTAATGGTGCACATATGTACTTCGTTGAGAAAGAATTGAGTACTATTTATCAGGGATTTGATAATATTCGATGTTTCTTTACGCGTATTAAATGCTTATGGGATGAAAAAGATTCTATGAAGAATCTTCCTCCATGTACTTGTAGCCAAGTAGAAGCAACGTGCAAAAAAAATGATGATCAACGTCTCTTACAGTTTTTGATGAGGATTAACGAGTCATACTTTGTTGTTCGTGGCAGTATTCTTATAATGAACCCTTTTCCATCTGTTCATTAAGCGTATTCTCTCATCATTCAATAAGAAATACAAAGAGATGTTAATGATGCAAGTGAACTGCTAGCTGATTCATCTTCATTAAACGCTCACAATTTTGCAAATGTTGCGAATGCATATGCCAAAAGAAAATGTACATTCTACTGTACTCATTGCAAACGCACCAATCATAATGTTGAACGTTGTTACAAATTGATTGGTTGTCCTCCTAAATCAAAGACTTCTTCAATTAATGCTCATTCTACACATACTAGAAATAAAGAAGTTCCACATACCAAATATGCAATTCTTTGCTTATTTGGAGATCAATACTCACACCTTATGTCTCTGCTACAGAAAACTTCAATTGGAGCTTCGAGCAATCTCTCCATGGCTAACATGGCTGGTATTACTTGTCTCTCTTCAGTTTTTAATTCTGCTCGTTCTTCATTCTCTACTAAAACATGGATCATAGATGGTGGTGCGAGCGATCATATGACTTACAACATATAATTTTAATCTGAAATGCATCCATTAGCTTCAACAATTTCAATTTGTTTGCCTAATAGATCTATAATAGTGGTCAAGTTGGTTGGTACTATTCAGATATCAGAGGATCTTGTTTTGAAAGATGTTTTATACATACCTGATTTTCAGTTTTGTCTCCTTTTGATCAGTAAACTTGCTTCACAATTGAATTGCATAGTCTTCTTTTATTCTGGCATATGTTGGCTACAAGGCCTTCTTTGAGGAAGAGTTTGGTTCTTGGTAGACTCTTTAACAAGCTTTATGTTCTTAATATTGACTCACATAATTAGGTATTGACATCAGATTCCTCTGCTACAACTTGCTTGTCTAAGTCATAAAATGTTAAACTTGGCACAAACGTTTTTGACATTTTCCAGTGTCAAAATTATAGTCTATTTTGCATTTTTCAAATTGTAATAATGTTGATCTTGTCTCTTACGAAATATGTGCTAAAGCAAGATTAACTAGGAAACCATTTCCTAATAGTTAAATTACAAGTACTGAACCATTTCAACTTCTACATGTAGATACATGGGGGCCATTTAAGACATGTATTGTTGAAGGTTTTAAGTACTTTTTAAATATAGTCGATGACTATACCAGAATTGCATGGACTCATCTTATGAAAAGTAAAGGGGAAGCTTTTTCTTTGTTGAAGGTTTACATTTTTCTTTTTGAGATTCAATTTAAGAGCACTATAAAGATAGTCGGATCAGAAAATGCATTTGAGCTTGGTAACAGTCATTAAGGGACTTAGTTTTTTATGTCAAAAGGAATCATCTATAAGACAAGTTGTGTGCACACTCCTCAACAAAATGGAGTGGCCGAAAGAAAACATAAGCATCTTCTTGAGGTATCTCGAGCTCTCTTATTTCAATCCCAAGTTCCATTACATCTCTGGGGACATTGTTTGCTTACAACCACTTATATCATAAATAGAATACAACAACAACTTCAACCCAGTGTTACTCGTCTCAAACGAGATTTGGGGAGCCATGATGTACACACTCTTGCCCCAATATAAAATCGAGGATGTATGAAGAAGGCCCAAGTATTATAATTGCCTGAAACACCACGGAAAACTAAAATTCAGCTATGTGACAATGATAATTGAATCTACTTAGAATGCACCAAAACTGATATGGGAGTTATATCCATCTCAAAGGCATTGTATAAAAGCCAATGAGCATGAGGATGCACTCCATTTATATCATAAATAGAATGTCTTCCAAAATTCTCAAAAGTATTTCTCCATATGAGAAACTTTATTACAAATCACCTTCTTACCAACTCTTTAAAGCTTTAGGTTTCCTAGCATATGCCTCTTCACTCAAACCTATAAGAGATAAGTCCATGCCTAGATCTATAACTTTAATTTTTCTAGGATACCCTTGTGGTACAAAAGGCTACAAATTACTCAATCTAGATACAAACAAAGTTTTCATTCTCGAGATGTATCTTTTCATGAGAACATTTTCCCTTCTTTCATATATCTTCTTCCATTGATACATCAACTCTACCTTTTTCTATACCTAACAATACAACACCAATTTTTGATGATGTTGACCCAATTCTTATGTCTAACTCACCTACTCCAGCTTTATCTCAACCAACTTTACCAACCCTCAAAAGATCCACAAGACAAACTCATCCACCAACATATTTACAAGATTACTTTTGTAATTTTGTATCCTCTGATTTTAATCTTTTTCCCACAAATCTTATCTCTTTCCATTCCCTTGCAGCCCAAACGCAACAAATGATTTCTTCATTAAACACATATTATGAACCATGCTCTTATGAAGAAGCTATTCAGTCCCCTAAATGGATAAAATCTATGGACCTTGAACTTCAAGCTTTAAAAGCAAACAATACTTGAGATGTAGCGGATCTTCCTAAAGGAAAATGACCCATTAGCTCAAAATGGGCTTACAAGTTAAAGCTCAAGGCAGATGGCACTTTGGAAAGGCATAAAGCTCACCTAGTTATCTATTGTTGTTAGAAAAAGAAAATTTGCTAAAGAAGTGATTTCAGAATTTTGTCCACCTACAACAAGAATAACTTTTGCTCCTTTGGACTGCTCAACTAAACTTAAAGCTTCAAATGGTATTCCTCTTAATGATCCAACTCCTTACAGACAGTTAGTAGGGAAGCTCAATTCTTGGTGAACATACACTCTGACTTGGCTTTTATGATGCAACATTTATGCCAATTTATGCAAGCACCAACAAGTCATCATTTTAATGCAACAATGCACCCATTATATTACTTAAAAGGTATAGTTTCTATGGGATTATTGTTGGATTCAGATTATGATTTTAAGCTTCAAGCGCATTGTGATTCTGATTGGGTTTCATGCCCCACAACAAGACGTTCTATTAGCGATTTCTATATCACACTTGGAGGTTCATCTTTTTGTTGGAAATCAAAGAAGCAAGTCACAGTTTCTTTATCATCTACTGAAGTAGAATATAGAGGACTAAGAAGAGTTACAACTGAATTAGCTTGGCTTAGCAGATTATTACATGAGATTGAAGTTCCTGATGTGCAGCCAATGCCCATCAAATGTGACTCTCAAGCAACAATTTAACAGCCAAGAACCCGGTGTTCCATGAAAGGACAAAACATATCGAGTTAGATTGTCATTATGTTCAAGCTAAGCTTCTAGAACGCTTAATATCTTTAGAACATGTACCAACTTCTTTACAACTAGCGGATGTACTTACCAAGTCTTTACCTTGCACTTTACATTCCACTTTAATATCCAAGTTGGGTTTGATTCCTTATTTTGAATCAATCTCCAACTTGAGGGGTGATGTTAGCATTAAAAAACCGGTTTAGAACAGTGTGAGAAACCAGGTTCAGAGGAGACATTGTATAAAAGGCTAGGTCTCTTGTAATTTTGCTTTACACAATGAATAACATAAATTCATTCTTTTCTCTCAAATGAGAGCGCGCTCTCTAGTTCTAACATATCGGCAAGACAAACAAAGACCAACAACAAAAACAAAGGAGAAACAAATGAAATAAAAGTCTCACAAAAAGTGACTATGACACAAGCCTGAGTTACAAAAGAAACTAACAAGGCATTTTACTACAAGGAAGCAGGATAACGAGTCACACATGTAGAAGTGCGATGGAAAACTAAAGAATTGCAAATGTTGGTATATACTCATCTCACATCGGAAATCTCAAGAAAAATAAGGCAGTATATATACCCTTGGGTTACTCCTCTTATTACCATTTGGTTTTAGGATGAAATCATACTGGGCTTGTGTACTGGGCTTGCGTATGCACATGGCCTATAAAGTTTCACATGGTGGCCCACAGAATTTGACAACAAAGATGAAAACGGAAAAAAAAACATCAAGAAGCACACAATTACGACTTCGAGCTCATTTGGAACATCAACTCGACCGAAAACTAAAATCACTACCATACTGAACGAAGATGGTTTGGTTCCTCAGCACCAGAGACACCACTAGAATCGCTAGTTCGACAAAGCTTTCTTGCTTAGTCTTATGTTAAGTTCATCTAGAATCTCGTATGATTTTTTTTATTAGGATTGATATTGGTAATTACAATTCCACTTGACATTTACTTCTCTCCATAAATTACATTTTATTTTGTTAATTTAAACGACTTTCCAAATGATAAATTTATGTGAAATAATCAAATGTAAAATCTGACCCAGTCATTAATACAGGATAACAACAAAATTTTGATGCAAATCGTGCCACGTCGTCTTTTCATGTTAGCTTGCTAGACGTGCAAGGTGAGCCCACTCTATTGCATTGCTAATTTGTTACGGCGAGAGGTGTCAAACGGGTCGGTCAGGTCGAGTTCGAGTTCGGTTATTTCGGTTCGGGTTGAGTCGGGTTCGGGTCGTAACGGGTCACCGTTCAAATCGGGTCGGGTCATTGCGGTTGTCGGGCGGGTCGGGTCGACCTAACAGGTCAAGAAAATTGATTTTTTTACAATTATTAAAATAATTTTTATTTAAAAATGATATTTAATAATAAATCTATTATTTTTATATATTTTAATAATAAAATATATTATCATTTTCAAAATATATTATATATTCTTAAAATATAACAAATAGGGTCAACCCAACGGTTTATTTGGGTTTGAACCCAATGAGTTTCGGGTCTATCGGGTTCGGTTTATTTTGGGTTTTGGGTTCAAATTTTCGGGTCCTGACCCTAAATTTTTCGGGCGGTTCGGGTCGGTTTTTTGGGTCGGGTCAGCTTTTGACAGCTCTAGTTACGGCATACAATTAAAAAGGGTGGGCTGTAGATAGACTTTAAAAACTTGACCCAATTCGACTATTCAATCTACAAGTGTTTCGATTGAAACACGGAAATCAAGGGGTCAAGAGCAATCTGAACACAATTGGGATGGCCCAACTCGATCGGGTTGGATCGACACACCTGACCCAGCACCTAATTCAAAACAACCCAACCCAATTGACCCATAAATCTTAACAGCACCTAATTCAAAGCAACCCAACCCAATTGACCCATAAATCTAAACGACTCAAGCTTGTGAAGACTCGAAGCTTCAATGAACCATGTGAAGCTTCAGATTTAACAAAGCTTAAATTTATTGGCTAGGAAATGAAAACCAAGTCAAGCAAAACTTAAATTTCATGTATTGATATGTACCTACAGACACCAGTTAATATTCTACGATCCATATTGCAACTAAACCAATCTAAACATGTCTCAGAGCAGCTTTGACTTGTATGATTTCAATCGTATCTCAAACTACAAGCAATT
This sequence comes from Fallopia convolvulus, assembly GCA_964016875.1. Taxonomy (NCBI): domain Eukaryota; kingdom Viridiplantae; phylum Streptophyta; class Magnoliopsida; order Caryophyllales; family Polygonaceae; genus Fallopia; species Fallopia convolvulus. The sequence goes on along the minus strand of OZ024722.1, from coordinate 2,559,874 downwards.
CTTATTGGGAAAAGAAGGCCTAAACCCTAAAATCCCAAACAAGCAGCAAATTGTCACACCATTACATAAATCATAAAGCAACATTTTCAATCACAAGATCACATAATTACGCAGCATCAACACATTAAGCAAGGGTAAACACAGCATACCTTTGTCAAGTTTCATAGCTTTGGTTGAATCAAAACCACACCCTAGGGAATAGCCGAATAGCACAACATCACCACATTCATGCCAGGAATTTCAAAACATATATAATTTACCATATCAGTACTTAATTAGCTTCAAATCGATTAGCAAATAGCCCAAGGCTAGTATATACTCAGACCGAACCGGATGCACATCCCTATAGTATTTTGTTTATTTGAAAAACTTTCCAACGTACATATAGCTTGCTAGACGTGCAAGGTGAACCCACTGCAATGCTAATTTATACGGCATATAATTCATTAGGGTGGGCTGTGGATAGAATTTTTAAAAACCTGACCAAATCCGACAATCCAATTTGGATTGAAAAACGAACTAAACTCAATCATTTAACAGGTCTAGGATATACAACAGAGGAGATTGCAAGAAAAAAACCTGAGGATTCTAAACAAATGCATGCTCTATTCTGGTTATGATTCACCATGGAAACTAGGTAGCAAACTAGACTAACCAGTCATGGTGAAGCTAGTGAGTGCCCTTCCTATTAGGACTACTACTCTTTCCGTTGGCAATTCTTCGTGTTAGCCTTGCTATCATTACCGACAAATTAAGTGACAACTATATTAGTAATGAAGCCTATAAAGAAAACATCAATTACCTACTTGTAGACATGGTCACGGGCTTGGCTTTTACAATTTCTCGGCTGGACAAGCCCCTAATGTGGTATATTTGACATCCTTTGCTTCGGAGATCTTTCAAATATACCACATTAGTGGCTTGTCCAACCGAGGAATTGCAAAACCAAATCACTTGTTATTTGCGATCATGTCTACAAGGAGGTAATTATTGTTTTCTTCGTAGGCTCCATTACTACTATAGTTGTCACTTAATTTATCGAAAAAGTTCAATCCGATAACGATAGCAAGGCAGGTCAGGAAACATGTCAACTGAAAGAATACCACTGCTTATAGGAAAGGCTCTAGCTTCAGCAAGACTAGCTTGCTACCTAGTTTCCATGGTGGATCATAATCAGATAGACCATGCATTCATTTAGAATCCTACCGTATTTTTCTTGCAATCTTCTCTTAATGACCCAAACCAAACCAAACTAATAAGTCTAGCAGTAGTTGTGGGTGTTTGAAACATATGCACAAATAGGAAGAAACAAATGCTTTCATGTAATGATGTAGGTGATATTCAATGATATATATTGCAACTCAAACAAGCTAAGCATGTCACAGCATCTTGACATGTATGATTTCAATATTCAAACTACAAACAATTCGCTTTGAGAAAACAAGGCCTAAACCCTAAATCCCAAACAAGCAGCAAATTGTCACACCATTACAGAAAACCATTTTCAATCACATTAAGAACAAGATCACATAATTACGCAGCATCACCAGATTCATCAAGGATAAACACAGCAAACATTTGCCAAGTTTCATAGATTTGGCTAAATCAAAACCAAACCCAAGCAATAACATAGCAATTCAACAAATGAATCTACCATTCATGCCAGGAATTTCAAAACATATATAATTACCAACAGTACTTAATCAGCTTCAAATCGATTCGCAAAAAGCCCTAACAAGCAACACAGAGTTCTTAACTAATCCCCAAAATTGAAACAGATACGAAATTGAAAATCGAAACCAACAAACAAACCCTAAGCGGTGAGAATAACAGCACCACCGGCCTCCTTGATCTTCTTCTCAGCGATCTTCGAGATGAGCTTGGCTTTCACAATCACAGGCTGATTCGGAGGCAAAACTCCCTTCCCCAAGACCTTGAAGTATCCGTACTGCGTGACGTCGATCAATGGAGCGCTGTCCTTCGAAGCCTTATCCTTCGCCTCCTGAGGAAGAAGAGACCAGAGCTTCTCGACGTTGACCTTCGGGCAGAAGAACTTGTTCCGGAGTTTGTGGAAGTACCTCATTCCGACCTTTCCGAAGTAACCGGGATGGTACTTGTCGAAGAGGATTCTGTGGTGGTGCATACCTCCGGCGTTACCGCGACCTCCGGGATGCTTCCTGTGCTTTCCGATACGCCCATGGCCGGCGCTGACGTGGCCTCTCTTCTTCCTGTTCTTCCTCAATCCGGTCGTCATTTTCGCCGCTCACTCTCGTTCGCTATCTCTCTCTGTGCAGAAATGGGGGAGAGGCGCTCAAATAAACTAGGGTTTCTGATTTTCAGGTCATAATATTGGGCCTCTCATAATGGGCCTTTCATGTTTTACTGTATTGGGCTTTTTGGGCCCAAATATAAAGCTTTCTCAAGGTGCCGTTACACATAAGAAATTAAGCCGTCACTTGTGTCTTTTCTATGAAAGAAAGAGTAGTAAGTTGGGCTAAGAACATAAATTGTGTTGCCTATGATGTGAACAAACTTACCTCCTACGATGCCAGCCACCCCACGATGGCCTAGTAGGGAAGACACGAGGGATATTCGGAGGTCTCAGATTAGATCTTGTCTTCGCCCCTTAAAAAAAATCAAGTCTTAGTGTCTTACCATCTTTTATCTATCGGGTCGAGTTACTCGAGGCAAGCCAGTAAAAATCAAGTCTTACCATCTTTTATCTATCGGGCCGAGTCAGTCGGGGCAAGCCGGTACAAATAAGTCTTACCATCTTTTATCTATCGGGGCAAGCCGGTTTACCTGGTTCATGTTTTGCCAACGAATTTACGAACTCGAGGTTTAGCACTAAAGATGGTCCATTGTAAAAAAAAAAACTTAAATCTGGGAAAATGCACTTAGTTGCCTTAGGGCCTTAGGCCAATGCCAAAATCTAACTACACAAGCAAATAGGTAGATATGACCACTCTATGTCTCTATAAAAGAGTCATTATGTATCATGAAAACTTTCCCTAAGCTTTATTATTTAGACGAGCATCTACTTGCTTAATCTGCCTCTTTGATCAAGAGACAAATTATATCAAAGCTACAATCACACAAATCTTGTTCCAATGCTGCATATACTCTTCTTCCTCCTCAGTTTTATCCTCCATCAACACCAAATCCATTGTGAACAAACGACGCGCCACTACACCTTCAATGTACATAGATCAATGCATTATGTTTTACTTAATTAAGTTCATTGAGTAATCTTTTAACATTACCTTGTCCAATTTTGAAGATCAAGATGAAGAACGTCACGCGATTGTGCCATACGAAGACAATCCCGACAGTAAACAACAAGTTCCCGGGACCTCAGCTCCTAGCAAGAGATGGCGACCGAGTCATAGTTAAAGTCACTAACCACATTTCTGATAATGTAACTCTTCACTGGTATGTAGTAGTAGTAGTAGTAGTGCACAAAAGACATTTCATTTATAATGCATTATGTTATGCATAATCTATCTATAATGTATTATCTTGCTTGTAGGCATGGAGTAAGACAGCTTCGAAACGGATGGGCCGACGGACCGGCTTACATTACACAATGCCCTATCCAAACAGGCCAGACTTACACTTACAACTTCACCATTGAAGGCCAAAGAGGAACTCTTCTTTGGCATGCTCATATATCATGGCTAAGATCAACAATTTATGGGGCGATTGTTATACTTCCTAAGAAAAACGAGTCTTACCCGTTTGAGAAGCCACATAGAGAAGTTCCTATAATACTTGGTAATGATTTTAAGTTTTTTTTGTCCCTTGAACAAATTGGATACTTAGCCTTTGTTTGGATCGCGACATTTAATGCAAAATAATGCATTAAGTTGTGCGATCTAAGCACCCCTTTAGCATTAGAGTTGTCAAAACTTAACCCGATCCGATAACCTGACTCGACTCGACCTGTAATTAAGAGCTGAATTCGATAGGGTTGAAGCCCGAAACTCGTTGGGTTGACTTGATTTATTCTATTCGCAGAATATATAAAAATTATTTTGAAAATTATAATATAGTTTATCATTAAAATAATTTTTTTTATTTTTTTATTAATCATAAAAAAATCAATATTCTTGACCCATTGGGTCGACCCGACCGAAAACCCGCAGCGACCCGATTGACCCGTGACCTGTAACGATTTAAACCGACTCAATCCGAATCCGAAATAACCCGACCCGACCCGATTGACAAATCTACTTACCATGAATCTGTGCAGGGGAATGGTGGAAGTCAAATACAGAAGACGTGATCAAAGAGGCTCTTCTTACCGGAGGAAATGCTAATGCTTCGGATGCGTACACGATTAATGGCAAGCCAGGGCCCTTGTACAATTGTTCTTCTGGTAATCACAAATGAAAACAATACACTACAAATCAAATTACCATGATATTCATTGAGCTAAGAACATGAATTTTTTTTCCCTCTACAATCAACAGATACCTTCAATTTAAAAGTGGACTTGGGCAAAAACTATCTCCTAAGAATCATCAACGCCGCGCTTAATGTAGACCTGTTCTTCAGCATTGCAAACCACACCCTCATCGTAGTCGAATCCGATGCTGGCTATGTCAAGCCCTTCAAAACTGATATCATACACATCTCAGCTGGCCAGACAATAAACGCCATCCTCACGACGAAGACTCGTTATCCAAATCCAAACGCCATCTTCGTAATGCTCGTTGGCCCCTATGCCACCGGGGCTGGCTCCATAGACAAATCAGTTGGAGCAGGATTCCTCCATTACAACAACCATCACTACAAAAATAGCTCAATCATCCTGAAACCAACACTACCTCCAATCAATTCAACCATGTTTGTGTTCAATTTCTCATCAAGATTCCACAGCTTGACCAAGAATATTCCAATCATGACAAAAGTGGACAAAAGATTCTTCTTCACTGTAGGACTTGGGACTTCGCCTTGCCCTGCAAGAGTTTCATGTAAAGGGCCATATGGGGAAAAGCTAGCGGCTTCGATCAATAACGTGTCTTTCACGTTACCTTCCATAAGCTTACTCCAAGCATACTATTATTCACAGGGTGATAAAGTTTATAGCCATGATTTTCCTCGGAATCCGGTCTTTCGGTTTAACTATACAGGCTCGCCGCCAGAGGATATCATGGTGGGAACGGGGACTCGCGTGGTGGAGATAGCGTTTAATGCGAGTGTAGAGGTGGTCTTGCAGGATACTAGCATTCTTGGTGGTGAGAACCATCCTTTGCACCTTCATGGGTTTAACTTCTTTGTGGTGGGACAAGGGTTTGGTGACTTTGACCCAGATGAGGATCCGGGTCGGTTCAATTTGGTGGATCCGGTTGAGAGGAATACAGTTGGTGTTCCGCTTGGCGGGTGGGTTGCCATTCGCTTCCTTGCAAACAATCCAGGTAAGGTCTAGCTTGTTCTCTTTTTGCCTATAAACTACTTGAAATTCAAATTTTACTTTTAATACTCTTGAATTGAAATTTCGTGCGTGCATTTTCAGTACCAACAAGCGTTTTTGAATTTTGGAAATGGTAAAACTTAAAAGCACATGGTTCAATCTCATCATTGATATTATTGATGAGCAAAAGATTATACAAGTAATAAGTTGAGTTTGAATGGAACAGGGGTATGGTTCATGCATTGTCACTTTGATATTCACTCGAGTTGGGGCTTGCGAATGGCATGGATTGTGTTAGAGGGATCAAAGCCGGAACAGAAGATGCTTCCACCACCATTGGATCTTCCAAAATGCTAATCAACCAATCAATTAATGCTAAATCCCTTCTTCTTCTATGAGAAGTGATGATATTTACGTGGAATAAGTTCTGATGTAAGAGTCTATCTAATACCATAATTTCTGTAAGCTTTGCACAGTATGAATTATGTTTTTTGGAAACAATTTCAACCACCATGAGGAACTACATGTCCACGACATCACCTACATCATTTTTGTTCAGAGCTCTCAACATTGCACTATAATGGGAACAATCAACTGCTCTTCTTAAGAGTACAAAACTGGCTTAACCCATCTATCCGTAGGACAGTGTCTAGAGTTCAAGATTTAAAACTATTTTAAGTCTTACATAAATTCATCATCTTAAACTCACTGAAACCTACACCAAAAACAGTTTCAGGTTAGCACTAAACACACGTATGGCTACTTTTCGTCGCTGTACCCGGCAGCTCTCCCTGATCTACCAATTAAAAATGGAGCCGGGGATGAATTATGATGGAGATCTAGACCTTGATATGACCGTCTTGCCAAAAATTCTGCCCCGGTTTTTGCAGTGCCCTTGATCATGGCTTGTGTTGTCTCGTGTATACTGAGACTCTTCTCTACTGCAACTTCCAATTCCAGGGTCTTTTCTTTGCTGTCAATGTTCTCTGGTATGTTAACAAATGGAGGTCAGTCACAAAACACCACAGATGGATTTCAAGAACCAAATTTGATTGTCCAGTGTACAAAAAGAGCTGACAAATGTCCAATGCACAAAACACCAGAATTCATTACTTCGTGTCCTTCACCCTCGTCGTCCCACTATTTGGCTATCCCTCTTATATTAAGACCAAGAGGTAACATGGGTAACATGAATATTTACATGAACTTGAACAGAAAGTTATTTTTCATAAGACAATCAATTTTGGGTCCAACATGCACCTAAAGGCTTAATCTCACCCACTAAGTTCTTTTCTAAATCAAAATAAATAAATAATGATAGTTTTGGCGCAGTGGAGTATTTGTTAAATTAACATAATACACAAAGCATATCAAAATAAGAGGTACCTTTCTGGCCAATATCTTCTACGTATCCTCCCTGGAAAAATGAATATCGGCCTTCATCTAAGACACTGTCATCTTGAGGTAAGGGTGTAGAAATTAAATCCCTGAATTGCAGTGTATACTCCCCAGTCCATTGCATTCCTCTGGCGCAGCATAAGAATTTGAATGAGTCCTATTTTAGGTTCTTATTTTTTCAAGATTAAAAAAAAATGAACTTTATAGTTGAAAGCAAATGAAAACACAAGAACATTTCGAAAAAAATGAAAACACAAGAGATCTAATGAAAAGAGCGTAACAATAAACAAGTATCCTCAAAAGCAAGTACCTGCCGAATGCAACCGTTGCTTCAAAGGGAGAGATGACTGGAGCTAGGAACTCTTTGCTATCCAGAAGAGCAGTTTCCGCGCAGGAAATATAAACAAAAACATCACACTGCAGAATAACAAGTTCACATTATCCATTGAAATATATAGGTTTTTTAAGTAAAACAAAAGGACGAGTGTACTATGTTACCTCAGGAAAGTTGGCAAGCTTTGCTGGATTAGGTCTTCCCATAGCAAATATATAGGCCTTTTTTCCAGCACTTGTGATCAACTGCTTCATTTTATGAATCATATGAAGATAACCAGCTGCATCAATAATAAACAGAATCAAATATCCATATCTTGTATTTCCGTTCAAAACATTGGTACCAAAACGAGATAGCATGGTTCGTTTGTTGAAATATGAAATAATCGTATATAAAATTACGCGGCAAGGGAAAACCATGACAACTCACTCAGAACTAGAAGCTAAAAATGCAATTTTCAACTCTACAGAAAAACATAGACATGCTGGGCTATTGCCTTGACAAATAGTACAAGCAACAACTAGATTTCTTGTTATAAAAAAGGTTTAACGTTGAGGCCCAAAATAAAGTACAACTCAGCTTGATATTTGAACATTTATATGGCAATGTCACATATTAACTTTAAGCTCACTAGAAACTCTTGCCTTAAGAGAACCTGACAGAAAGAAACATAATTCCAGAATTGAAGCTTATTTCAACGAATTTCAATAAACCAGAATAAAACAACTAAAAAATGGCAATATGAGAACCAAGTAAAATAAGAAGTAATTTCTATCAAAAAAAAAGTAAATCCGTCAAAAAAAAAGTAAAATAAGAAGTAATACCTACACCGAGAGTCCCAACCAAAATGCCAACGATATTAGCATCCTTCGCTTTTTCCACCAAGTAATATCTGGAAAAGTGTCATCCATTACATCCATGAGCAACAAAGATTCCAAAAAGTAAATTAATTCCTTATATTTCCACTTCCATGAGTAATTACATTTTGTAGTTATGAACATAACTGATGAACTCAAGCAAGGGTAAAAGACAGATGGAAAGAGTACCTACGCTTCAAAACCCTTGTTTGCTGAATGAAGTCCGTAACTAGGCAGTTTCCAGCAGCCTCGTACCTTACTAAAACAAATGCCAAGGCATGTTTCAGATCTTTTGATTACAAATGAAGTCGTGCAAGAAAATTTTCTCACTAAGAAGCAATCCTATTCCCTCAAGTGTATCTCAAGAATATGTATCCAGCATCTCGAGAAACAATACCCTTTATCATTCTTACTTTCAATAGATAACTGATGCTAAAAGCCAAAAACAGAGCCCGCACTATTGGTTCCAAGGAAGAAGACCATGGCTTTTCACAATGGATACACAAAAGGAAATCTAGGAAGATAATCGAAGGTTATGGAGAGGAGGTATGCTTTTCTCATGTTTGACTCGCTGGAGGATTAAATATCATTAATTACGATAAACGAAACAGATACCTCCAAGAACACGAATGGTATCTAGAAAAGACATCAAAAATGGCATAACAGTTTTTCAAATGATCAAAGTACTTAATACAATGTGTACATTGAAAAAGAAAAGACATATTCTAAGTACACTGAAAATTGCGTTTTACTTCAAAGATGTACCCTCAACATAAAATAATGTATTAGTCTATTTTAGTATTCGTAACATTCTTTTCAGGGCAATGGGCATTTTCATTCAAAGAAAGATAGAAAACCTTTTTTGCGTAAAGCTGTTAATTCCTGTTTTAATCATTATCATACCTGGCATCAACACAGAGGCAAAACTTGTACAGAAAAGGATTACGCAGCTCATGCATATCAAAGACATAGTATGTTATATTCAGAGAATTATACACATGAAAGCTAAATGTGTACCTATTTCACAGCGGTTGAATGTGAGCAAAATGTTTGCTAAGGCTGCATTATCAGGACCAACCCAAAAAAGCACATAGTCCTCTATTTTTTTATGCTCGGGCAATTCCCAAGTCAATCCACCAATGCTATATTTTGTGCCAGTTTCAGTGCTACCTGTCTTATTACTGGTAACATTATTGTGCTTGTTTGAGAATGTCAAGTCTTTGCATGGATCCATGGAAGTACAAATAACATCAGCACAAAGAACATTTTTTGATGCTTGAGCTGCTAATGTTTCTTTGATCCTATGCATTGCATGCGTGTACTCCAGTCCAAACAGGACCTTGAGAGAGACAAGATGACATCAGGAAAAAAGACAAGAAAAATTACAGGCATTTGCAAGCGGAAATCCATTCATAACTCCAGGTTGAAATAGATTGCATACAAATAGAATGGACTGCGAAAATGGAATAAGTTCATTGTACGTTATACATCATGTCAACAATAGCTTTCCTATTTTTAAGGATCTATACAAACACAAGGCTTGGTTGATTAAACTGCTTGGGGTATCAAGGAAGGAACAAAGGCACCTTGCAAGTATTTTGGTTTTCACCTTTTACAACCAGGGATAAACATGGACATGTTTTAACAAGGAAGATAAGAATTGTTTAAGATAAAAACAAGAAAGCATCAACAATGTAGGAAAGAGCTCTTTCCAGTGATTGAATTATTTTCTAACTGAGGGAGGCTATATATCAGGGAGAATCACATCGTTTGAGAGCAGGAAAACGAAGATTGCAGAAAAAAACAAAGAAAAATACAAAATGGAACTCAGAGATCTCATTAAGCTACAAAAATGAGCAAGGGTAAGACTTATCAAAGCACCCACAGTTTACGCCTGCAATAAATCTGAATAAACACAACATACAAAAGTTTAAACTCAGATGCAAAATAACAGGTCAAGAAAATTAGAAATTTGGACATAACACGAGATGTTCAGGAATACACGGATAAATCCTAGTAACACCTTTTAGCACAAAACAGTTGTCACTCTTCCCCAAAACAGTTTTACTACTGTTTTAGCATTAAGTCACATCCAATGATAAGAAGTTCAGAGCCAAAAGGATGCAATAACCATTGGCATCTATGTTTAGAATATTAGGGCAGCAAAGCACCAACCATGTGAAAAATTCATCTGTTATAGTAAAAGAAATACCAGAATAGGCTGATCCTTGCTTGATGCAAAATGGTTTATGCTCTCAGCACAAGAAGAGACATTAATAGAAGTTTTTCCGAATACAAATAAAACCGGAAGAGTTGATGTACTGCAAACAGATAAGAAGATCGAAGTAAGCATACACAAAAGAAATTGTCATCAAGTAGTTTATTGCATGTCAGCATCTCACCTATTAACAATTCTATCTACTAGAAAGGCATCGATCCGATTTTAAGGAGTCAAAAGATGTACAGAGAAATGATTACAGAAATAGTTTTGTGCAACAGTCTCCATAAAAAAAAAATCTATATAATGTATATCTAATCTAGATCGAGATATACACTCCAGTGTAACAAGTTCAACACCTACAATGATAGTTTCTCAAAATTCAGTCAGAATATGGCACACTAGACAGTGGAAAGTAAGGCGAATTAGATCAAAACATACAGAGTAAAATGGTGAGGTCTTACTTAAATCTTGATTTCCTATGCATTTCTACAGGAGAGAGAAATTTAAAGCAGGAAATAGAAGGCAAGATAGAAGAAGATAAGAAAGATCACCATGATGTAGTTTACAAACCAATGACTGAAACATGATTTTGTAGGCCAGTTAAGAATGTAGGACTGTAGGAGTTCATATCTAAGCACAGCCTACTGCCATCTGTTACAGAAAGATATGTCTGAAATAGTTCAATTTCTCCATTTGAACCAGCAGCTGTGGATTCTGATTAATAGTACTTCTATCTAGGCTGATGATTTAACAGTATTTCCTAAGGCTCAAGCATAAATTTTTACACTTTGTTTACTGTACCCTAACAAACTAATTTCCTAGTGCTAATTAAATCACATACAAGGAAACTAATAGTATAAAAAATGAGCAAGCTTGAGCAGGATCTTTTTAAACAATGCATCAAAGAGACAAGAAAAAAAGAAAGCTCAGCATAGGAAGCTGCAACCCAAGCATAACTTACCCACCAATTCAACCTATTGTAAAACTAAACCTTGTCCTTAATTTAGGCTCAATTTACTCAAAGTCCATCATTTAAAGATCAAACCAGCTCGTATAATAGTAAACTTACGGGCTCATACACGAATGACCATAATGTATAACACATTCAGCACCAATATGTGATGCTCCAACTTCATCAACACAGCAGCTACCATATAAGGTATCGGCCATTACATAAAAACCCACTTTCTTCCTCTCCAGATTACCACTCTCTCCTTCCAAACTTTTCCCTGAAAACTCTCCAAGCTTATCACGCAAAGCTCTCACAACTCTGGTTGAATCCTTTAACAGCTCATCTGGGAACTGATAATATACCAAGGATCAGTTAACATGCACAAGCAAATTTTTCATGAAATAGTAGTCACCGCATTTCTAATGGTTTCAATTGTCCACTAGCTGGAAAGTTTTTATTGGAGGCAAGAATTAAGAGTGGTAGATCACAAAATGCAAGAAAATATTTTTTTTGGGTGCAAGATCATAAACGACTTCAATCTCTCTTCTTAGCTAGCAGAACTTTTTATTTTTGGTTAGGAGCAGGAGAACAAGAAGGGTTTAGTGAGGTTTTTTGGAACACACTTATTTCAGACAAATAGTAGAACGTTTAGCAAAAAAATTAAGAAGAAGAACCTGCAATGCAACCCGGGTGAACTGCCGAGCGTAGATGAATTTAGCTGTGCGGTCGATTTCGTAACTTGAAGCGAAATCCATTTTGGCAAGAGCTGGCCGAGTACAAAGAAGCAGTTAGCTCAAATTCGGGAATAATCCGATTAACAAAGACAAAAGTAATCCAACTACAAATCAAATCCATCTCACAAATTCGCAATAGATTTCAGAGTCAGCAAAATCAAACAAATAAAAAAAAAGCATTCAAGCACAAATTCATAACAGAAAAGACGCAATTTTATCCTCAATCAAACTCATCCAATGAAAGAAAGAGATATATCAGAAAGAAATTAACATTGAAAGAATAAAAACAACGGAGGTGGCAGCGCGGGGGCGGCTGCCCCCACCGGCTGCCGGTCAGTTCTAATACATTTGCAACATACAAATTTCAGGCTTTCAGCTGAACAAAGAACTCAGTTCGCACCATCAAATAACAGCCAAGCATAGCAAATTAGCAACATACAAATATCTGGCTTTCAGCTGAACTTATCAAACAATCAGTGATTCAGTCTTATACCAGCGACCGGGAGTTTCATTTGGATCTTTCTCAATTGAGAAATAAGAGCCACAGTTGACCTAAAAACATTAAAAATAAAATTCAATTGAGAAAGACATGTTCAAACCGATCAATTTTGGAGACGAATTTGTAGACTTTGACGATGCAGAGGAGATACGGCGGCGGTTAGGAATTCGGATTCTTTCTCCCGAGTCCGCCTTCGTTCCGTTCTGGTTCTCAGATGAATGAACTTTCCTAAAACAAATAAACAAATCAGTTGAATGAACTTGGGCCTGTTTACAGACAGGCCCGCTGGACAAATAAAAAAAAGTACAAGTTTGTAATCGATCCGCTAGAATAAAATAAAAACAGTTGAATGAACTTGGACCAGTTTATAGATAGACAAATGGATGAACTTGGGCTAAATGAGAAGCATCTATCATTTCCTCTCTATTTAGATACAACTTTTTTTTTACCAAATTTACTAATTTATTTTTATTTTCCTTTATACATGATAAAGGAACAAATCAACAGAGCTTGCAAGAGAGAATTCTCGAGGAAACGGAGGCAAAAGGGGTGTGGCGTGAGAGGAATGACGCCAACGAAATGTGGGACCAGATGGCAAAGTGTATACGCAGGGGGGCTCCATGTTCTGGGCATGTCGAGAGGTAGAAGTGACAATAGGAGGGCAGTATCCTTGTGGAACGACGAGGTCCAGGAAAAGGTAAAGTGCAAGCAGTTAGCTTACAGAGCTTGGGTGAGGAGTGGGGAGTCAGAGAAGGAGACAAGGTTGACAGAGTACAGGGCGGCAAAGAAGGTAGCCAAGAGGGCGGTGGCGTCTGCAAAAGAAAAAGCGTACGAGAGCCTCTACAAGGCACTGGATGAAAAAGGGGGAGAACGAGTCCTTTATAAGTTGGCCAGGGCAAGAGAAAGGAGGAGCATGGATATAGACAATGTGAAGTGCGTCAAGGATGAGGAGGGTAGAGTGTTAGTGGAAGACATGCAGATCAGACAGAGGTGGGAGAGGTATTTTTGTGGCCTCCTAAATGAGGGGCGCGAGTTAGGGGAGCAGAGGCAGGCTTGGGAGGGTCAAAATAGCCTCCTCTTCTACAGCCGCGTCTCTTGGGAGGAAGTAAAGAATGTGGTCAGAAATATGAGCAATAGGAAAGTAGTAGGGCCGGAGGAGATTCCGATAGAAGTTTGGAAGTGCTTAGGGAGAGAGGTCTAAAGTGGCTAGCGACACTCTTCAACATTATTTTCGGGACGGCCAAGATGCCAGAGGAGTGGAGGCTCGGTAAACTGACCCCGCTATATAAGAATAAGGGTGATGTGCAACAGTTACAGGGGCATCAAACTCATCAGTCACACGATGAAGGTGTGGGAGAAAGTTATCGAGTTGAGATTGAGATGGTTGGTCGAGGTGTCCGAATATCAGTTTCGTTTTATGCCAAGGAGGTTGTCCATGGAAGCTATTCACCTGCTGAGGAGGTTGACAGAGGCGTACAAGGAGAGGAGAAAAGATTTGCACATGGTGTTTATAGACCTGGAGAAAGCGTATGACAGAGTGCCACGAGAGTTGATTTGGCATTGCTTGGCCGCCAAAGCAATGCCCGACACGTTTATCAGGATTGTCAAGGATATGTATGAGGGCTCTATGACCAACGTTTGCACTCCGGGTGGGGATACAGAGTACTTCAAAGTTGGAGTTGGCCTACACCAAGGTTCAGCGCTGAGTCCCTTCCTCTTCACGCTAGTGTTGGACGTTTTGACGAGTGATATCCAAGGGGAGGTACCATGGTGCATTATATTTGCGGACGACATTGTTTTGGTGGACGAGACCAGAGTGGGGGTTAATGACAGACTCGAAGCATGGAGGGAGAAGCTGGAATCAAAGGGTTTTAGATTGAGCAGGTCCAAGACAGAATACGTAGAGTTTAAGTTTGGGCGAGGGCCTAGCTCTAGCGAGGAAGTTTGTCTAGGAGGAAAAGTCGTCATGAAAAAGGAGAGCTTCATGTATTTGGGTCAGTCTTGCATAGTAATGGTTGTATAGACGTGGATATCACTTTCCGAATCCAGATAGGTTGGCAAAAGTGGAGGGAAGCCTCAGGGGTTTTGTGCGACAAGAAGGTACCGTTCAGGCTCAAGGGCAAGTTTTATAGAACAGTTGTTAGGCCAGCTATCCTATACGGTGCAGAATGTTGGCCGACTACAAGAGCACAAGAGCAGAGGTTGATGGTAACGGAAATGAGGATGTTAAGATGGATGTGTGGACACACGAGATTAGACAGGATTAGAAATGAGGTCACCAGGAGCAAAGTAGGGGTGGCCAGTTTAGGGGACAAGCTGCGAGAATCCCGACTCAGATGGTTGGGCATGTGCAGAGGAGGGGGCCCGAGGAGCCGATCCGAAGGTGCGAGACTTTGGTTTGGCAGGACTTTCATAGGGGTCAAGGACGCCCAAAGAAATGCTGGAAGGACAGTATAAAACAGGACTTGGAATAATTGGGGATTTCAGTGGACCTGGTTGAGTGCAGAGATAGATGGAGGGAGAAGATCAGAGTGGTGGACAACTAGCCGCTAGGACGGAGGACAGTTTGGCACCACTGGGGGCGCGTTTGTTTGTTGTTTTATCTTGTTTCTTTTGTCTCTTTGACTGTTCCGTGTGTGCGTTGTTTTTTTGGTGCCTTTTGCTAACCCTTTGTGACTTGCAGGTTTTGGCTCCTCGCGGGTCTTTCGGGTGTACCCCCTTCCCTTGGGCAGGGGTACCTCCCATCTTGACCCTCCAGATTTCGCTGTAGCGGAACTTAACTGAGTCAAATGTTGTTGTTGTTGTTCTTTATACATGATAAAATCTCATCATCCCTCTATGGGGATAAACAAAAAGAAAAGGAACCAAAGAATGGCAATAGAATGGCCCTAATTCTTCAAGCAGACTCCAATTGGGAATACGAATGCACTTTGGCACTTGAAAGAATGGAACCAAAGTATTCAAGATGATTAAAGTTCGCTTTTATTAAGTTCTTGTTTGTTCTTTTTTACAAATGACTCATCATATTGTAAACCTAACTTATCCTTCTAACAAACACTAACAATAACCTAAAATAATTTTTTTCAAATGATTCATCATATTAAGTTTGATGACCAATATAAAACAAAATATAAAGGTTGAGATCCACGGAGAATAGACTTCCTTGACATATTTCTCAATTACCAAAATGTTCAACTCTTTGATTTGCCTCAAACCAATCAACAACAAAGCTTTATTCAATCCAGATCTTAACACTACAGAAACCCTCAACTCAACAATTTACAAAACCCATGATTAAAATCTTAAGCAATACACATTACTTTACAAAAATTGCTTAATTTTTCACAATAAAAGAAAGCAAAGTCTTCCACCACTTCACTATATAGGCTCCAAAGTAGCTCAGGCATCAACAACGTAGAAATCTCAGATTTTTTATAGTTAAAACTTGAAACAAAAAGATAGATGCACCAAAAAGTATCAAAAACCCTTGCTTTATATTGTAGGTTACATGCTGTTAGTTAGTCACACCCAATGTTGCATCTGCTATTCTGTGCTACAAAATCAACAAACTTACCATTTCACACCCAGTAGAGAGATAGAAAAAGGTAAAAAGAAAGTTTTAAATGCTTCAGCTTTCCACAAATCAGGCACCAGGATCTTGGTTCAACTCAATGAATGTTGTTTATGGCTGTCAGATGGAAACAATTTCCCAATACATCTCTACTTCTGTGCAGTATATTCCAACACTTGCACTCACATGGAGTTTTGCTTCTGAATCCAAGAGGCTGAAAATTTCGTGTTCATCCAATCTCTTCAAGTTTAATGAAGATAAATTGGCTTGGCTAAATGGCTACACCCTGAGAATACAGGTCAGTCCCAAGTATTACCTATTGTGATGCTGAAGTTACAGACATTTTATCATATCTGGTGGGGAAACGAAGCCCTGAACCGATATGTCCATTTGTAGGGCACACCCAGCTGACGACATTGGGGCCCAGCACCTGCAGCATATACCGACATTCAAGTGTCAATTCTAAGTGAACAACAACCTCCATAACGAGCAAGGAATGACACTATTGATACTGAAACAAAAATGGAAAGCATTGATGAACTGGCTAGTTTTAATAAGAGAGTCTCAAGCAACTAATCATTCTTAACCATGTAAGTAAAACATTTGAAATTGTTGAAACAATTTTGAAACAAAAATGTTCTTTCCAATGTTGAAACAAAGTATCAAACAATCTCATAAAGCATTCATGAGATACTGAGTTTCGCATCATTTTTATGATGAATTGTGTCATCACCAAAGATGTACTTCAGAACTTAGAGATTTTAACCACGAGCAACCAAGAAACCATATCGTGTCAACTGTCAAGCAGTAGTGGTACCCTTTTTTGGGTGCAACAAGTACTTGTACAAATTTTAAGGGTGCTCTTGGATATCCAAGATGAAATTGTCCTTTTTTAGACATCCAATTTTTTAACAATCAATTTACATATCTGATAATTCGAACTTCAAGATAAGAATAATCCAATTTTGTTTATTCACATCTTATATTCAAATTTATGGTTCAAATATATTGTATACATTATAATATCTGATCACCCCATTAGCCGTTCACTTATTGTAGTCACGGAAACATTTACCTAAGTGATGCAGATTATAGCATAAAAATATGGATTCTATATGATTGTAGGCTTGTAGCAAACAAGGCATGGTCAATAAGACAATCATATCATATTACTATAGCAGATAGATTAGTAGTTTATTCGTTTAAGAAAAATTAAATTTCTGTTTCTTCTTACCGACATTAGATTCTCAAAAGCACCAAGATCATATGGGTGTGTATAAACTTCTCCACCCTTTTCTGCAAGCCACATTGCTCTTACTCCTTCATAATACTATAAGCCATGTTCACCAAACTCATCAAAACGAGCCAATGGTTGAGATCAGAAAAAGGGAAATAATAACCATTATAGATTCTACAGACCTCAATGGTGGTCTTGTTTCGCAATACAAGTGAGATATGCCAACCTAAAAGAATGCTAAGTGCTATGGTTAGTGGGAAAAGTAGCAAAACAGATGTAACCTGTAATAATGGCAAAAAAAAAACACATTAGCACTGTATTCAGCCCAAAGCATGTTCAAAAGTGTTAGAAACCTGATGAAACTATCACTTACATATACGGTTGACGAAGATCCTTCAGTTGTATGCTCATCTGACATAGGATCATATAAAACACTACCCAGAAGCAATACCTAAATTTGAGAGGTATGATTATCTTAGCATACTCTGTAATGAGAATAGTACTTAAACATGCTCAACTTCAAAACAAATTATGCAACATCAGATTCAAATATATATTGAATTGGTGGATGTCTAAATATGACATACCAGGGAATAAATGCATGCCATAACAGCATACAAAACGAAGATGAAGAAGACTTTATAGTTTGCATGGCCGACGCAATTATTTATCCAGATGCAATGGTGATCCTTCCATACACAAAGCAGCAGCTTATTATATGCCCAATAATTCTTGTAGTGAGATATGGATAAGAATATTGATTATGCATACCATTCGCAAAATACATCTTTTGCATACACGACAGTGATGTGTACGAGGAGGCTTATACTGAGAGCACTTCTGGCAATATCTCAGGTCACCACCCTGAAAGAACACAATTACCTTCAGGCATGAGAATAGTTGATGGATACAAAAAAAATCAGCTCTTTCATGTGTAGCTCTGTTATTGTTTATGGGGAGTAATATTTATCCCGATAATTCTAGAATTTATTTACACCAGGATACTTAATTATATGGGGAGTATATTTATTCATGTGTAGCTCTACACAAGAACTTTTCTAGTACAGGATGTGCTAAGATTTATGACAAAAAAGGCAACACAAAGTTACTGAATTGAGTTCACCATGGGCTCATTGAGTAACACGTGAGCCTACAAAGCTAAAGATCAGCTCTTTCAGATCATGACGAGATCAAAAGACTCGTGTAAATGAGAAGATCACCACTCTAATGGAACAAAATCTTAATCCTAAGGCTGCATCAACATTTACCAGCAGCATGTTAGAAGCTAGTTCCGCAGCCTCTGAAGTGCCTTTTCTCAGCCCAAATTACAGCACGGGTAACGCACATGGTCATCTCTGATTTAAAGCCTAGAAGGAATGTACATATTACGAAACACCAACAAAGCAACTTCATTTTTGCAATCTCAGAGTTCAGCATTCCAAATCAGACTCCAAGCTTCAACCAAACGCACCCATAAAAAACACTTGTCAGTTACTACCATAGATACCAACCCACAACCAGCATCAACACTGCCTATAACTCCGACTATGAAGTCAGATTTTACCAAAGGAGGATTATTTAGATTAATCAAAGGGGAAAGAAATTTGACGGCCTGAATGCCTGATCAATTCCTTCGCATTGAGAAATTCTTCAAGACCGAAATTTCGGACATTTAGCATGAACTAGGGCGTCCAATTCATCACAGGGTGGTAAGGAATAAACACACAAAAGAAGTAAATTAGAAGATGAACCAGAAATGCAATTCCAGGATTTCGTTCAATGTTCAACCACCACACGAATCGAGCTAAAAAAAATCAACCTCAGCCACAAATCAAAGCAACCTCAAAAAACAGAAGACGAACAGAAATCGCTTACCTTTCGCTTGATCTCTTGGATCGGCGCACTGGAATCCTCGACATCAGGCACGAAGGAGGCCGGGACCTGGCCGGGATCGGTCAAAATAGCGACGACGTAATTGAAGATGCAGACGGCGGCGAGTACGGTGAAGGCGGCGGCGTTCATGAGCCCCGGCGAGGACCATAGCCCGAACCACTTGTCGATGAACACGAAAACGGAGGCGAAGTAGATGTATCCGATGGCGAAAGCGACGACCAGAACAGGAAGTGACAGTCTATTATTCCGCTTCTTGTTGCTCTTACTCATCGTATCTACTCCGATTTCGAACGGGGAGCGGGGGATCGGAAGCAATGGCGGAGGCGCCGGCGATTGAGACGGCGGCCGGACGCCGGAGAAAAAGAGGAATCCTAGGGAGGAGTGATTGATTTGTTGGAAGGTGGGAATTTGGTGAGGAAAAGCCAGGGAAAGAGGGGATTAGGGGATTGTGCCGTTGCTTTAAGATTTACCAATTGTCAACCAGTTTTTGCAAGCGACGTAACGTTGTGTTTGGTGATAACTTTGGTAGTGATACTATAATTGGTACTCCGTATAGTTTTTCTTTTAGAAGGGATTTTTGTACTGATATGCAGATTTTCTTGTGATGATGCTTTACCGGTTTTACTTAGGAGGTGTTTGGTTCAAGTTTTGAGAGTGTTATAAAGTGCTTGTATGGGTAAAACGCTACCTGGTGAGCTCAAAAAAAAAAAAAAAAACGCTACCTGGTAAGAAAATACACAAATTTTTTTTTTTTCTTGAAAGGTTGGACCTCTAATGAATAAGTATTTAATATGATCTTGAACTATTGATTGGTCCATTTGGGTGAAAGTACGTTTTTTTATGCACGATTCGACATTGTTTCTTTGGAATCAAGTTGTAGGGCTAAGTTAAAATTTTAAATCTTGTTTAGTATAATTTTATATTAAAATTTTTATTTGGTGCATTATCTTTAAATTTTAAATGGACCGGCAATACTGAAAAATTAGATATCAGCTATTTTAACCTATATTTAAAAACATAGCTAGGTTAATTATTTTGTTTTAGAAACTAAAATATTAAAAGAAATAAATGGACGATACTATAAAATTATATATTTTAAATAAATACAATTTAACAATTTTTTAATTTTAAAATTTTAAACCTTCACCTTTTGAGACATGTTTTATGAAAACGTTCAAATATTTAAATTTTAAGTTTATTGGTGTCTTAAATCATTTGTTTTGATAAGAAAAGGAATTAGGAGGTTGACCCAACGAGACATCGGCTATCTTAGGGCATCCATACGGATGATATCTTTAAGATCAAGAAGCGCTACATGAGACAGGATGTGACTATGGAACACCAACTTCACAATGCGATTTGCCACGTTATTGACTTCCGGAAGATGTGGTGTAGTCTTCTTACCTCAAACCTCTGAAGAGCGAAACGAGAATGTTCACCACCATAATCTCGACTTCTCATGGGCAGCACAAACTCTTTGAAGATGTGGCATTAACGAGACTAAGACAATCTCCCCCAATCTTGATCTTCATGAAGCCAAGACAGAGTGCTTCATTGACTCCACTTCGAAGGCCTAGAGTTTCAGCCATAATTTTTGGTTGATCACCACAGAACTCCTTTCGCCCACGAGAGGACCGAGCCTTCAGTTGTGCTTCTAGCACCGTTAAAATTTAGTTTGATGAAATATGGTTGGTGTTTGAGGCATTTAATATTTTTGTGTTTTCTTCTAATTTGGTTGTTGTTACTTCCCTTTGGGTTAGTTGTCGTGGGTTCCTCCCCTATTGTTGTTTTTCTGAATGCCGGTTTTTTAATCATTTATGGAAGAAGCCCGCCAAATCTTTTATTTCTCACTCATCCTATTTGTGGAACATCTTGTGGTTTCTTTGATACCTGATATACAACCACAAAACTACTAGTTTTTCAGAATCGTTTTTCTCTAGTTTGCCGAACAACCCTTCAAGAAATTGAGTTAGTCTATGATTCGTGCCTGTGTTATTTATTGTTTGTATGTGTAGTACCAAAAATTGTCGGAGACAATTGGGTACTAGGGTTTCTCTCGAATGGGAGAAGTCAAATCTATATTATTGAAGTAGAGATCCCTTTAAATAGGGCTTTTCACAGGAGAATATTTCCAAAGATATTTAATAGCCTTTCTTGGGGAATAATTCACCTATATTAATATTACATTAATTACAAATGATACAAATAAATATATACATAAAAATAATTGCACCCACGATTGCCCCCTCAAAGGGTTGAGCACACTAGCAGGTCGAGGGTTTGAGTTATGTCGGGTGTATATCGTTGTGAGTGTTTCCTTGTTGTCTTGCAAGCATTCTGACTTCTGATTGGTCGTCGGGCTGGCCCGCCTAGCGTTCAACGCTTAGGGGGCGTCTCGTGACAAGTTTAGTCGTTGAGCTAGCCTGCCTAGTGTTTAACGCTTAGGAGGCATCTCGCGACAAAATTGGCCGTCGAGTTGACCCGCCTATCGTTCATATGGTGGGAATTTTGCCCACTGATAACGTAACACAACTTCAAAGGACAGATCTTGATCGAGAGAAAGACTATAGAATAGCGAAAGCAAGAGATTAATGACTATAGAATAGCCTACTGTATGGGTTTGATTGAACCAATGTTGGTCACATCCTTTGATTGTATGGACTCAGACGAGTTGGTTAGTACCACATTAGTGGATTTAGAGGCTGTTATCACAGTGAGAGATTTTGCAGGCTTTATGCCTTGTGTAAAAGCATAAGAAAACACATGGTTTTGGCCTTATGTCTTGATACTGTATTACATTTCAATTTTCAGGGAGAGGAAATGGATGAATTTAGCAACATTGAGTGTGATGATTGGTCTAACCGTAGGTGCTATACAATTGTGTAACAATTTGAATTCTCTTGCTTGTAACAAAGTAAGAAACATCATGAAAAAATGTAACAACTTGATTGATGAATACCATATTTGCAACTATCAACTATAAAGGCCCTACTTACAAAAATAAATACAAAAATTATTCTCTATCAATGGTGGGTGACCCTACTTACATCATTGGTTTAGAAGAAAAGTATAAAGAGAAATTACTAAAGGCCAAGGAATCCAAGCTCACTGGCTCCTTCCTTCTCATATGTCTCAAAGTACTGGTGTATGATGTTCACCGCCAGCAAGATACCGGTTCCCGATCCGATGGCCCCCATCAAGTCGGCCAAAACAGTCAGAGCGCCAATGCAGATCCCTCCAAAGGCGGCTGCTGTAGGAATGTGACGGTTGAGCTCCTTCTCTAAGTTAGAATCACGGTGTCCTGGCATCACCATTCCTTGCTCCTTAAGTTGTTTAGCCACATCTCTGGCTGAAGATCCAGAAACCTCAATCCATGCTTTTGAAAGCAAAGCACAAACCGAGAGCATAAAAGCCATGTAAAATAGAGCATGGAACGGATGCGCTGCCATGTCTGCCAAGCTGCAAGTTTATCAAGAAGAAACATGTCAGCTAACTAAGTACATTATTATATGGACTAGTAAGAAATCATTTCATTTACTATTTACCTAGCAGGTGCAGTCATGTAGTATGCAATTCCACCAACAGGGATAGATTGGTTGCCGAATTCAGGCTTCTTCCATACACCCAGCAAGTTGACAATAAAATTTCCGCCGAACTTCCTGGCCAGCAACTGAACAGACATATAATACTGTTAGAAACATCGTCGTACTAATTACAAGTCAGCTAGCTTTTAAGTAAATTATATAGCAAAAGGTAGCTACCTGTGAGATGAAGTAAAAGTTGGATACAAAAGCAGATTGGAGGATAATGGGCATGTTGGATGTGTAAAACAACTTGATAGGATACGATCCTTTCTGCCCGCGTGCAATCTTAGATCTCATGGGCAAGTCCACACGGAATCCTTGAAAGTAGCTCACGGCGAGGAATATGAAAGCAGTTGCAAGAAGGTTTGTCACATTCGGAAGGTTCTGCCTGTAGAAAGCTTCGCGGAGGGCACCGGCTTTGTCTGTCCTAGTTATCAGCAGATGGAACAAAGCAATAGCAGCACCCTCAAACTCGGGTCCTCTTCCAGTATTAACAGTCACTAGGCTGAATGTTTTCCAGTAAACGGTTTCACTGCAACAAATCAATCGAGATGAAATTAGTAATACTTAGAAACAACTTTGATCATGATGATGAGTTAGATGTGTTAAGAGGCTTCACCAGGTATTAGTAGCAATGAAGAGTGAAATCGCAGAGCCAAGACCATATCCCTTTTGGAGAAGCTCGTCAAGACATATCATAACGATACTGGCAAAGCAGAGTTGGAAGATAATAAGGATGGCATTGCCAACATCAAGCTGGCCCACACTGCCATACATCCCTGAGAGAACATATGCAACGGCCTCGCCAAGGGCGATCAGTATACCCAACAGCTTCTGTGCACCATTCCTAGAAACAGAACAATGCACAGACAGACGAAAGTGTAGACTGCCTTTCGACCGAAGGGAACCTTCTTCTCAGGACTCCGGACTTCTGGTAGAAACCGAAGGAATGGTCTCACCAGATCAAGCACTCTGAACCCTCCACCCATGCTAAGAATTAAATATCACCTGTTCAGCAACAATTATGTCAAAACACAAGATTTGAGTGCATAATATGAAAACAAGTGAAATCTCCTAGTTCAGTGTATCCCAATGAACCTAAATTGACAAATTCAAATTTCTGCAATCTGCATGGCAATTGGCATCTTTATCAATGGGAAAGCGTTCAAGGGTCAAATTTCTGATGTCCATGATCATTCTTAACCAGGATTGAATGGGAGAGAGGATCTTATGTAAGGGTTTATAGATTACAAGAACATAAGAGGTTTATAAATTATAGAATAACACATGCAACTCAGACGAAAATAACTTACTAGCAAATCTCTTTTTATTCTATAATTGTTAAATTAAACCTAATGACAGATCAAAACAAACCAGGCGCAGAGAAGAAGATATGGACCTGGGAAGTCGGGTAGATCAGAAAAGAAGACAATTGGAATAGTGATGAGTCCGCGAGGGTACAATCCCTTTTTATAAGCCTCTTCTTCTAGAATCAGAAAAGATAGATTCTGAATATCTATCTTACTATTGTTATTATAAATACTAGTATGTATACTCGTACCTTGTACGGGTTTTACCTAAATAAAATATTAATAATAGTTTTTTTCAAATACATGCATTATCTAGGAACAAATAATCATGATCTTAATTAGTAATATCTAGAGGTGTCAAACGGGTCGGTCAGGTCGGGTTCGGGTTTAGTCGGGGTCGGGTCGTAACGGGTCACTGGTCAAATCGGATCGGGTCATTGCGAGTTGTCGGGCGGGTCGGGTAGACCTAACAGGTCATGAAAATTGATTTTTTACAATTATTAAAATATTTTTTGTTTAAAAAATGATATTTAATAATAAATCTATTATTTTTATATATTTTAATAATAAAATATATTATAATTTTGAAAATATATTATATATTCTTAAAATATAACAAATTGGGTCAACCCAACAGTTTTTTCGGGTTTGAACCCAACGGGTTTCGGGTCTATCGGGTTCGGTTTATTTTGGGTTTCGGGTTCAAATTTTTGGGTCTTGACCCTAAATTTTTCGGGCGGTTCGGGTCGGGTCAGCTTTTGACAACTCTAGTAATATCCCAATTTAATAATAAATCAAGTTATTTTAAATAAATTATTTTAATAAAATTATCTTTTAAGTTTTTCTAGAATTTAGAAAATTTTATTATTATTATTAATACTCAAATTGAATAATACTTAAAAATAAATTAAATCAAGTTATCTTAAATAAATTATGTGAATCAGTTTTTTATTTTGTTTAACAAATCAATAAATAAATATAAATAATTTATTTTTTAAGATAATAAAATATTTATACATTAGTCTACAATTAGATTTCAACCAATAAAAAATAGCCCACTTATATAGGATATTAAAAAGATGGATGATGTAGTTCAATGTGTGGTTGACATGTGTCATTTTATATAGGATATTTTTAATAAACTATACATATTTTATCTATAAAAAATTATTAATTATAAATTAATATAGGCGAGAATATCTAAAAAAATACATATCTTATCTTTAAAATAATATCTTATCTAAAAATAATAAATAAAATTAATATATGCAAAGATATTTAAAAAAACTAATATATTGATTGTTTTATTTACCATATAAACATAAATAATTAAAAATAATTAATTAAGATATCTTAGTTAAAAAATGATTTTATCTAAAAATAAAATAAATATTCTAGGATTTGTATAATAACATAAAAAAATATCCTATTGATCTTCCTATCTATCATATCCAAAAATAAAAGATTTTTTAATAATAATATTTTCTATCCTATATTCTAAAACATGGAAAAGAATATATCATATCCAAAAATAAAAGATTATTTTTAATAAAAGGGTGATGTGGTACAATCTAAAAGTGACATGTGTCGTTTAATAATTTTTTTAACCTCCGCTTTAGGTTATAGTTATGAGATTTCCATAAATACATTAAATAATCTATCTAATACTGTTGTTATCATAAATATTTACCCAAATACACAATCTATCTAAAACGCTCGCTATCATAAATATTACATAAATACACAATCTATATAAATATTTTAAAAATATTAAATCTATTTTATTACCACATAGATACATAATCTATCTTTTTTTGAAAGGTAAATACATAATCTATCCAATACTAAATTATAAAATCTTTTAATAAACGAAATTATACGATCACGGATAGAATTTTTTTTTCACGTCTCAATAAAATCTTTTATCAGATAAACTTGAGAAAATTATTTTAATAAACAAAATTATAAAATCTGTTACACGGCTCAATAAAATTGAAATCAATCAAATTACAATGATAAATATCTACATAAAACATATCTACTTTTTTTTATTAATGGTAAAAACTGTATTAGAAATAAAAACATATCTCTTCATACAATAAAAAACTTGAGAAAATTATTTCAATAAACAAAATTTAAAATCTTTTACACGGCTCAATAAAATTGAAATCAATCAAATTACAATGATAAATATCTACATAAAACATATCTACTTTTTTTTTTCTTAATGGTAAAAACCGAAATTATTTTCGGTTTATCGGTTCGGTTTCGGTTCACGGCTTTACATATAATGGTTAACCGAAAAACCGAAAATATGTTAATATTTTTGTCAAATATTAGTTATCTTTGCCAAATATTAGTTATCTTTGCTTCATTTAGTGGTTAAACTCTATAATCGTGAAGGTATTGATCTAATTTGAGTCTTTCCTTCTCTAATTTTAACAATTTTACACACTATTTTTCCACTTCTCATTGATATAAGACTCGCTTATTAAATTTGATGGGATAAAAAATAATTTTTGTGTTTGATTTTACACACTACTAGCATATATTCCCGTACCTTGTACGGGTTTTGATTAAAAAAAATTAATACTCCGTAATTATTTTTTTCAAATATATCAATTGTCTAGCGTCAACTCACGATCTTTAAACGCAAATTAGCTTTTAATTTGCATAAATAAGATAAACTTAAATGTTTTCTAGATTTTAGAATACTTTTTTTATCATTAATATCCAAAATTGAATAATTGATCAAGTTAGCTTAAATAATTTAATTTAATAAAATCTTTTATTTAAGTTTTTTCTAGAATATAAAACCAATAATAATTGATTAGGAAAATAAATTGTATGTATCCTAAAATAATAATTAAAAAAGATGGTTTTCATACACATGCCTTGCACATAATTTATTATATATGATTTAATATTATAAATTAAATATTAATCATCATTTCAAAATAATTCAAATATAATATTTATGTTCTTAATATTTATAAAAAATAGTAATATTATTATATTAATATTTTAAAGATATTTTATAATGAAGATTATGTTTCTATCACTTGCAAATTTTAAGATATCTAAATATGATTGTAGTAACATTATTATATTAAAAAATTTATTTCGTAATGAAGAGTATATGTCTTACCAAATTTTAAAATCTCTTAATATACTTGTATATTAGTAACATTATTATATGCAATAAAAATTTTCCATAATGGATTATGCTCCTAACACAACTTGCTAAATTTTAAGATATCTAAATAGAATTTTATATTAATAATAATATAAGGAATATTATTATAATACAAGAATTGTAAATACTTAAATAAACGAAGGGCAAAGAGGTAAATGGAAAAATTAAAACGACTACGTGGCATAGTTAAGACGACGACACATAGGATAGAGGGATTCGACTTTAGTTATAGTATATTGATAGTATATACTCTTGATATTTATTTACATCAATCAAAACAATATGGCATAAATACATATTTAAAATAAAATTCAAGTTTGATCACTTTTTTTATTCAATTTTTTTTATTTTAGTTTTAATTATTTAAGGTAAAGTTACATAAATGGTTATCAGTTAACCGAGAAAACCGAACCAAAATACTGGTTAACCGAGATTCACGGTTCGGTTACGGTTCATGATTTTAGCTAATTGAAATCATGATTAATCGAACTTCGGTTAACCGAAATCTCGGTTTACCTGGTTTGGACACCCCTAATAATTGGTATGGTTTTATTTTAGAAGGGATTTTTGTACTGATATACAAATTTTATTGGGATGATGCTTTACCGGTTTTACTTGGGATGTGTTTGGTGTTGAGAAGTGTTTGTGCGGGTGAATCGCTACTTGGTGGTGTATTTGGCATTTAGGCTGCGTTCGGTATTTTGGAACTGGAGTTGGAGCTTGTTACCATTTTATCACATAGTTGATTGGGATAAGCTAGAGTTGGAGCTTTACCGGTTTTACTTAGGATGAAGAAGTTCCCACAGACGGCGCCAGTGATGAAACCCGAGATAAACCGTTCGCTAAAAGACAAGAGACGGGATTATTATATTCGATTGTGCAAACACTTGCTTCTTTATTTATGATTTTCTTTACAACGAGGTTGCAAGATTACGAAGTTACAAGCCAACGAGGTCACAAACCAACGAGATTACAAACACTCGAAGTTTACACCCTAGACCCCCTACGGTTGTCCGAGATCTCGACCTAACAATGTTCGAGATCTCCTAATTGCTAGACAATTCTAAGTATCGCTTTTTCGACCTTTTAAACGAGGTTGATTTTGCGGGACGACGTTGATGACTTGCGAGATTGAGCAGCGGAGTCTTTGATGTGAATGAGAGTGGGGTGTAGGCGGCTTCCGGGATGTCGTAGCGAGGTCTTTGATGTGAGCAGAAACTTTGTGAGACTTGAAGTCTTTTTGTGGACTTCACTTGTCTGTAGCGAGGCCTTTTAACGATGTTTCGATCACGTCGATCTTCAACGAGCAAGATAGTTCTTGAGTTCAAGATGTTTTTCGACCCCTTTTCCATATGAGGTTCTCCTCCATTTATAGAGGATTGGAGAGTCGAGTTCTGATCATTGTCCGATGTGGGACGCCCGAGATCAAGGGCTTCTGATTGGTCTAGAGGCGAGGCAGCTTATGATTGGCTCGGGAGAGCGGCGCTAGCTGAGTGGTTCTGGTGGGCGTGTCGGTAGAGTCGGTTACGAGGTGTAGACCTCATTCCAAGGTTTCGGAGGACCTCGCGGGGTAGGGATTTTATTAAAATAAAAGGTGGGTGTGGTAGTGGGCCCTAGGACCATCCTCGGGAGGCCCGCCGGGTCTGTATGTTCCTCGTACCCCGGGCCCACTTCTTACTTTACTATTTTGAGAATCATCACAACCCCATGGCCTGGGGATCTCGCCCCGAGGGCCGCAGGGCATAAGTTCTCAAAGATCATGGGGTACGAGGTTTTGAGAGGTGGGTAGGCATTTTGCGAGGTTCCAAGGGTTCCGAGGTTCATGGCGGGCATCTTGCGAAGCCCTCTTTTTGCGAGGCTCTACACTTAGCTCTTTTTTTTTGTTTGCAGGGGTGAAGCTTTTCTGGGCTTGCTCTTCATGTCTTGCTTAATGGGCCGTTCAGGGGGGACAGGCCCAATAAGCCTCTCTGGGCAGGGGAGGCACAAGCCTGCTCTTTATAAGAGCGTATTTCACACGCTTCCCTTCCATCTTCTCTCTCAACATTTTCGCCCTCTCTCTTCGCCTTTTCGGTTTCTTGCTAGCGGTTCTCCAGACGGTTTCCGACAAGCCTTCGCCTTTTGCCAGTTGCACCACCGCCCTTTCTTCGCCGATTTTTAACAAGTATGATCTCGACCTTCTTCTTCCTGTTTTTCGGTGTATTTTGCCTTCGATCTTTCCTTGCTTGCTTTTTTTGCTCCGCGCTTTGTAAAGGCGACGGTGCGTCGCCTGGAGTTCCGCGCCGGTGTCACGGTGGCGAAGCGGCGGTGGTAGTGTCGCGTGTGTTTCTGGGCGTTTGCCCTCTCATTTTTTTTCGCTCTTCTTTTTTTTTTCTTGCTCGGCTTTGTGCCCTAGCGGGCAACGGTTGCTTTTTGGCGTTTCGCACCAGCATCACGGTGGCGGGACGGTGGTGGCAAGCCGTCGCCACCGTCAGGCCAGCGCCACGCCCCTGAAGCCTTTGCCTGTTAGGTGACGGTTGAGTTCCTGCCTTTTTGTCCGCCATTTTTCGAAACTTGAGGCCCTTGGAAACCCAAACGCCATGATGTCCGATTGATGGGACGCTTGGGCTTCCACCGCTGGTTAGCATTCTTCTCTCTCTTTCTTCCTTTTGGCGCTTCAAATTTTCCTCCGCCGTCCTATCTTGTCAGAGTAGCTTCTAAGGTGCCACGTGGCCTTATTCCCCCATGGCTTCGCGTTGTCTTTTCTTCCCTTTGTTGTCGTGACCTCGTGTCGCTTTTTGCTTCGGGGTTATGACCTCGCGCTTTTCTTCCCTTTGGTTATTTTGTCCGATGCTTCATCGCCTATCTCTTTTCCAGGTGCTAGCCTCCCGCGGCCTGGACGTCGTTTTTTCATGCCTAGGAGAGCTTCTGTGAGCCCCCCACCTGGTTTCGTGTTCAAAGTTCAAGAGGGTTTTTACGAGAAGGTCTCCGAGTCGGTGGGAAGCGTAGAGCCTAGCGATTCCCAGAATCCGAGGTCGCCTTCGCTGGTCTTTAGCGACCCTTCTTCTAGCAACTCCGATGTCTCAATTAACTCCCGTTTTTCCCGACTTTGTGCGTCGTCGGGTGTTGAGATGGCCGGGTCTTCTGTCTTCGACAAGGATGTTGCCGAGGTTGTGGCAACGTCGTCCGACTCCTACGAGCCTGCGGACTTTGAGGCGGCGTATATCAATGATGTTGTGTCCCGCGTCCCAGCTGTTCTTGGGGAGAGGATTCCCATGTCTTCAGATTCCAGCGAGGTTTTATATGTCTGGGGGAACGCCCACCGAGCTGGAGCCTGAGAATCTTGAGAAAATTGCCAAGGAGTTCGCTTGGCCCGAGGGGGTTGAGCTAGCACTTCCGGAAGAGGGGGGCAACCCCTGGGCGTCTTACGAAAGGTGCGCGGTTGTGCATTCGTTCAGTCTTCAAGCGGGCTTTAGGTTGCCCTTGGCCCAACACATCGTCGACTTTTTGTGGGGGATGCAGATATGCCCTGCACAGTTGTTTCCCAATGCCTGGAGGTTGCTGTGTGCCTACACGGTCCGCAGTCGCGAGCTAGGGGTTGGACCAAACGTTGACGACATGTCGACGCTGTTCCTGGCAAGGAGGGACCCGAAGTCCTGTCTCGTCAACCTTAGCTTGTCGGGCATCAAGATTACTGATAATGTTTCAAATGTCGGGCCATGGAAGAAGAGTTGGTTCCTGGTTCGGGACGTCACCGGGAGATATCTTAATTTCCCCACGGTGCCAGGCAACTTTGTTCGGCAAGTAGGTTCGCACACGGTCCCCCAACTTAAGGCGCGATATGCCCCGGTGCGCCAGGCCCCACATCAGAAGTATCTGGCACTGGAACGACTTGAGCGGGCCGGCCTGAGCCTCGTCCCTCCACCACGTGAGGGAAACGAGGGTATTTCATTCTTCTTTCTTTGTTACATATGTATTTTTGTTTGTCCTCCTTTGTCAGATAGCGAGGTCAACAACCTCGCAATCCTAGTTTATTTCGACATTGTTTACTTGTTTCTTTGCCCTCTTTAACTTACTCTCATGTTTTTCTTCGACAGTGGATCTTTTGCGCGCTCTTACCTCGAAGTCAAAAGGGAAGAAACCTGTGACTTCCAGTCCTACGACCCCGGTTTCCCGAGATCAAACGGTGATAGTTATCGAGGACCCGATCCCGCAGGCGAGGCCGGCCGTCACGCAGCCTAAACCTACACCCCCGCCGACGATTGCGTCCGGGGGGAAGACTACTGAGGGGGTTCCGTCCAAGGGGGACGTCGCGAAGACGTCCCAATGGGACGTTGCGAGGCCGCCCAAAGGAGACGTCGCGAAGACGTCCAAAGGGGACGTTGCGAGGACGTCCAAAGGGGAGAAGACTTCCGGGGTGGCCCCGCCGAAAGGGGACGTTGCGAGGACATCGTCCCATTCCTCTCGATGGTCCGGCGACAGAGCTGTTCATAAGAGGAAGGGCGTGGAGTCCCCTCCTGGGGAGAAGAAGAAGAAACCTCGGGCGGACGACCAGCGAGGTGCGTCGGGGAAAGACAGTATCCCCGCCTTCAACTTCGAGGGACGGGCTATCGAGGCCGCTGGTCCCTCCCCTGCCAGGTTTCACTGCCCTGACCCGGTTAGGGGGGTCCAGCTGGAATGGGCCCGGGGAGATTGGAAGGAGGAGGTTGGGTGGGCCAACAACCTTACCGATGCGGCGCTTGACGACGAGGCTGCTCGGTACTCGGCCATGGTAAGTTTTGTTTTTATGCATCTCGCTTCTATTTAAGACTTCGTGCCCTCTTTCTCATTCCTTTTCTCTCTTTACGAACCTACAACATACCTTTTTTGACAACTATAACCGTAGCCGCATCACCCTTGCCCATGCGAGGATGGGAAAGATGGAGGCGGCGCTTACAGCTCGTACTGAGGAGTGCGAGAAGCGGGCAAAGGAGCTCGTCGTGATCAAGACACGGGCTGAAGCCGCGGAGGTTGCGACGAGGGATGAGGCTAAGGCCGCTGCGAGGGCGAAAGAGGGAGAGACTCGAGCGAAGGAGGGTGAGGCTCGGGCGAAGGAGGATGAGGCTCGGGCCAAGGAGCGAGAGAGCAAGGCCAGAGAAGTGGCCGAGGCCTTTCAGGACGAGAATAATGAGCTTCGGGGTAAGCTCTCCGCCGAGCACCAATTCTTTAAGGAGAAAGAAGCGGAGCTCTCGAAGGCCGAGGATGAGATCACCAACCTCCGACATCGTGTCGTTGAGCTCAACGAGGAGGTGGAGGCTGCGGTTCCCAAATACGTGGCCTCGGAGGAGTACAAGGCGATGATGGTGGAAAGCGTAAGGAAGATGTTCCACCAGGCCGTCTGCATGGGCGTTAAGCAGGCGGTTGCCAAGTATAGGCACATCGATCCTCGCATTGTCTTCTTCAACCCCAACTATGAGGAGACTATGGGGGAAGAGACCGGGGAAGAGCCCGAGGGGGGATGTGAGTTCTTCCTTAATGCGGACGGGACCGTGGTAAGCGAGGTTCCTTCCGTGGCGGGCATCGCTCGGGAAGATGCGCCAAGCTCCCAACCGTCTGCCATCCCCGCCCCTGCCCTGGAGATTCCCAAAGACTCCACTGCTGAAGCCTCTGAAGATCCTACGAAGACCTCCGACCCTACCGTCGAAGCCTCGAAGATTTAAAGGATGTTGTTGTCTGTTTCTGTTTTTTTTTGTTGGTGGCCCCTTGGGGTCTGTAATTTAAACATCTCGGCCCTTGCGGCCTTTATTTTGGCGGCCCTGCGGGGTCTGTAATTAAACATCTGGGCCCTCGCGGCCCACCTTTTTTATATCATTTTCCTTTTCTCATGATTGTTTGTTTGTTTGGCTTATTTGCATATGATCGTTCATATCCATCCAACCCCATGGTTCGAGTGCTACAACTACTGTGGTACTCGGGCCACATCGCGTGTTTCTAACTCTGCATCGAGATCATGAGCCTCGCTCGGATCTCGCATGTTTTGCTCGAGTTTCTCCAACCCCAAGCGGGGAGCGAGGGATGGATTTTAACGAGATTCTCCAACACCAAGCGGGAAGCGAGGTTTGGACTTAACGAGATTCTCCAACCCCAAGCGGGAAGCGAGAGATGGACTTTAACGAGATTCTCCAACACCAAGCGGGAAGCGAGGTTTGGACTTAACGAGATTCTCCAACCCCAAGCGGGAAGCGAGGGATGGATTTCAACGAGATTCTCCAACCCCAAGCGGGAAGCGAGGGATGGATTTCAACGAGATTCTCCAACCCCAAGCGGGAAGCGAGGGATGGACTTTAACGAGATTCTCCAACACCAAGCGGGAAGCGAGGTTTGGACTTAACGAGATTCTCCAACCCCAAGCGGGAAGCGAGGGATGGATTTCAACGAGATTCTCCAACCCCAAGCGGGAAGCGAGGGATGGATTTCAACGAGATTCTCCAACACCAAGCGGGAAGCGAGGTTTGGACTTAACGAGATTCTCTAACCCCAAGCGGGAAGCGAGGGATGGATTTTAACAAGATTCTCCAACACCTAGCGGGAAGCGAGGGATGGATTTCAATGAGATTCTCCAACCCCAAGCGGGAAGCGAGGGATGGATTTCAACGAGATTCTCCAACACCAAGCGGGAAGCGAGGTTTGGACTTAACGAGATTCTCCAACCCCAAGCGGGAAGCGAGGGATGGATTTCAACGAGATTCTCCAACCCCAAGCGGGAAGCGAGGGATGGATTTCAACGAGATTCTCCAACACCAAGCGGGATGCGAGGTTTGGACTCGAAACCCGAAGTTTTTATTTTTGAGAGAGATTTTGAAAGTTCCACAACCCTTTATTCACAAAAAGAAGTAACGCAGCTCAGAGAGTTTACACAAAATACTTCTTTAATCGGTCGACGTTCCACGTCTTGTTGAGGGTACGCCCCTCGTTGTCTTTGAGCTTAAAAGCTCCGGGAGCGACCTCCTCGCCGAGGATGTATGGCCCCTCCCAGTTGGGGTCCAGTTTGCCACCTTCGGTTCGCCTTAGGACGAGGTTGCCTGTGGCCAGGAATCGAGGTCTCACCTTCTTATTGTGGTAGACGGCTACGCGGCGCTTGTATTCCCTGGAGCGAAGGTCGGCTACTTCGCGTAGCTCGTCACGGAAGAGCAGCTCGACCCTGAGATTGGCCTCGTTCTCTTTTTCATCGAAATCAAACACCCTTGCTGACAGGACCTGGGTTTCTACCGGGACTAGGGCTTCCGCCCCGTAGGTTAGGGCGAAAGGCGTTTCTCCGGTCGCGCGGCGCGCGGTGGTGCGGTACGTCCATAGGACGAGTGGGAGGAGCTCTGCCCAACGACCTTGGGCCAGGCCCAGCCATTTCTTTAGATCGGACAAGATGCGGGCATTGACGTTCTCCACCTGGCCGTTGGACTGAGGATGGGCCACGGAGGAGAACTTGAGGGTTATGCCCAAGTCTGAGCAGAATGTCCGGGTCTCTTCGCAATCAAATTGGGGGCCATGGTCGGTCATGATGGTCATGGGAACGCCGAAGCGGCAGACGAGGTTCTTCCACAGAAAGTCGCAGACCTTAGTCCCCGTGATCTTCGCCATTGCTTGTGCCTCAATCCACTTTGTGAAGTAGTTGACAATGACCAGGATATACCGCGCCTGACCAGCAGCCTTTGGGAAAGGGCCGAGGATGTCCATCCCCCACATCGCGAAGGGGCACGGCGCGTGGATGGAGCGACGCTGTGAGGTCGGGGCATGCAAGAGGTTACCGTGCTTCTGACATCCGTCACATCGCTGGACATAGGCCCTTGCGTCTTGCCGGAGGGTGGGCCAGAAGTACCCCAAGTGGGCGATCTTATGCGAAAGGGTTCGCCATCCTGGGTGGCTGCCACAAACCCCTTCATGGGCCTCATAAAGGATGTGCTCCGTAGCTTCGGTTGGGACGCACAACAGGTTGGGCTCAGCATAGCCTCGGCGATAAAGGTAGCCACCTACGACGCAATACCGCGCCGCCTGCATTTTCAGCTTCCTGGCCTGCGCGGGGTCCTCTGGGAGGACACCGCTCTCCACATACCGTGATATCGGGATCCTCCAATCCTCCGCGGTGACAGACAGAACCTCGCTGTTCACACTCCGCGAGAGTTTTCTTTCTACCATCACGCGGTTCCCCACTTCAAGGGGGAGGGCGGATCCTAACCTCGCAGGTGCATCTGCTTTGGTGTTCGAGGTTCGCGGGATGGATTCAACCGCGAAGGTTTCCAGGCACGATACCAAGGCTTTGACCTTTTCTCGGTACGCAGGCAGGAACCCCGTTCTGGTGTCGTACTGACCGTTGAGTTGGCGCGCCACCAGCTCGGAGTCGGTGTAGACCCTGATTTTCCGGGCACCACTGAGGAGCGCCATCTCGATCCCGATGATCATGGCCTCATACTCGGCCTCGTTATTGGTGGCTTCGAAGGCGAAGTTAAGGGAATACTCCGTCTCGATCGAGGGCCCAACGAGGAATACGCCAGCCCCACCACCGGCGTCACATCGTGAGCCGTCAACGAACACCTTCCATTCTTCCGAGCTCGTTTCTGTCTCAGGGAAGGTGACCTCCACCATGAAGTCAGCGAGGGCCTGCCCCTTCATGGCGGTCCTTGGGAGGTAGCTGATGTCGAACTCGGAGAGCTCGACTGCCCACTTCGTCATTCGCCCGGAGAGGGCGGGCTGGTGGAGGATTTGTCGAAGTGGGAGGTCAGACAGAACCTGAATGGGGTGCGCATGGAAGTAAGGGCGTAGACGCCTTGCGGTGGTCACAACTGCCAGCGCCATCTTCTCTGCTGGGGAATAGTGCTGCTCCGCGGGCTGGAGCACGCGACTCACGAAGTAGACTGGGTGCGTGGCCTTTCTGGTTAGCACCGCGCTGACCGTCTCGGGGCTGACGACCACATAAAGTTGCAAGTCTTCGCCCGCCAACGGGGGCGACAGTGTGGGGAGCTTCGACAGGAAGGCCTTTAGCTCAGAGAAAGCGAGCTCAAGCCTCTCATCCCACACGAACTTGTCATTCTCTCTTGAGAGCTGCGAAAAAGGGCAGGGACCTCTCCGCCAAGCGGGAGCAAAACCTCCCCAGGTAGTTGACGGCACCGTTGAGCCGTTGCACCTCGGTGCGAGACCGTGGTGACCTCATTGAGAGGATCGACTCGACCTTGGCAGGGTTTACGTCGATGCCGCGCTCGCTAATCATAAAGCCTAAAATTTTTTCCGATGACACACCGAAGACGCACTTCTCGGGGTTCAGGCTGAGACGGTTGTGCCTGAGAGTGGCGAAGACCTCAGCGAGGTCGACCAGATGCTCCTCAGGGGTCTTGCTCCGGACAACAATATCGTCGACATAAGCCGAAACGTTCCGTCTGAGATGGTTCTTAAAGACGCGGTCGACGAGGCGTTGAAAGGTGGCCCACGCGTTCTTCAGCCCAAACAGCATGACTTTGTAGCAATAAGTGCCTCGTTGGGTGATGAAGGATGTTTCCTCCTCTTCTCGCGGATTCACCAGGACTTGATTGTACCCCGAGTATGCGTCGAGGAAGCTTAAAACCCCGTGACCTGCGGTTGAGTCAACGAGCTCGTCGATCAAGGGCAAGGGGTAACTGTCTTTGGGACAGGCTTTGTTGAGGTCTTTGAAATCGACGCACATCCTCCACTTCCCGCTGGCTTTTTTGACAAGCACGACGTTGGACAACCACCGGGGGTATTGAACCTCGCGTATGAACCCCGCAGCCAGCAATTTCACCACCTCGTCTTTTGCGGCGCTCGCCCTTTCTTCATTCATTTTCTTCGTCGCTGCACCACGGGGCGAGTGGTGACATCGACGTTCAAAGAGTGCTGGGCCACGGTCCGCGGGACACCTCGGAGATCCTTTGTAGTCCAAGCGAACACGTCGCGGGACCCGGCGAGCAAGGCTTCTAGCGATGTTGCTGACGTCCTCGAGAGGCACTCTTCGAGGTAGATCTTCTCAGATTCGCTCTCGAAAGGGGATATCACCCTTCTTTCTAGCTTTGGAGTGGGGACCGTGAAATCCCGGACTTCGAGGTCGGCCTCGCCGGGAGATTCCACCATGAAGACCGGGCACTTTTGTTTGGCAGAGGTCGCGTAGCAAACGCGACCTTCCTCCTGATTGCCTTTTACCTCTCCAACCCCGCCATCAACGGGGAACTTCATCTTCAGGTGATAGATAGAAACTACCGCCTAGAACTTCATCAGGGAGACCCTCCCAATGATTGCATTCCACACCGAAGGCAGGTGTACCACAGTGAACTCCACCATCTCGGTCCTCCTGGTGGATCTGGTGCCTAGCGTCATCCAGAGGTCGATGAGGCCTGCCACGTCGACTTCGTCTCCCGAGAAGGAGGTGAGTTTCCCAGCGTAGGGCTTCAAGGATGTCTCGGAGATGCCCAATTGCTCGAATGCGCCATAGTACATGATGTCTACGGAGGATCCCGTGTCCACCAGCACTCGCTTTACCATCTTCGAGCCCATTTGAGCGTGTACCACCAAGGGGTCGGAGTGTGGCATGTGAAGCCCCTCGACATCTTCGGATGAGAAGGACAATCCTATGTGGGCCCGCGAGGTTTGTGCGACGCTAAATACCGAGGGCTCATGGTGGCTTTCCCTCGCGTATCTCTTCCTCTCTGCCTGGCTTGACCCAGCCGGCGATGGTCCGCCCGAGATGGTATGGATATACCCATCGGGCGCCGTTGCTTGCCCAGACCGGGCCTGCTTCGCGGGCGCCTGCTGCTCGACGTTGTTGTTGTCGTTAGTCTGAGCGTGGCTTGGGCCTTGCGGCTCGGTGTTGGCTCCCGACGCGGGGTTGGCGCGTCCCTTTTCATTTGGATTGTACGCAGGACCCCCCTTGCCTCGATAACCCCGCGGTTTCCCGCCAAAGCAGTTCCAACCTCCGCCGCCGCCTCCACGGTTGTTGTTCCAGTTGTTATTGTTGTTGTTGTTGTTCCGGTTGTTATTGTTGTTGTTGTTGTTCCGGTTGTTATTATTGTTTCTGTTGTTGTTGTTGTTGTTGTTGTTGTTGTTGTTGTTAATGTTGTTGTTGTTGTTGTTGTTGTTGGGGTTATGTGTCTGCGTCACATACGCATCGCGCGCAGCTGGCGCGGCCACTTTTGCCTTTCCCTTGGCCTCGACGACGATTTCTTTGTCTGTTCTTTGTCGCGAGCTCTGGTTGGCGGCATCCTCGGCGTACACTTGGGCCGTGATCTGGGTGCACAGGCTTTCGTACGTCGCCGGATTCTTCAAGAAGATGCGGTTCTTGAAATCCCCGATGCGCAGGTTGCCCATGAGGGTGTTGCGCACCGACGACTCGTCGACGTGCGCGATTTCCGCCACCGCGGTTGTGAACCTTGTGAAGAAGGCGCCCAAAGACTCGCTCTCCCCCTGCTCGATTCCGCGGAGATCCCGCATGTTCTTCTTGCGCTTCCTGGAGCCGCTGAAGTGAGTGACGAAGGAATCACACAGCTGGGTGAACGAGGTCACGGAGCCGACCTTCTTACTTGAGAACCATGTTAACGCGGCCTTTTCCAGGGTGGTTGGGAAAACCCGGCAGAATATCGCGTCATTGTAGGCATTGATGTTCATCTGGACTGCGAAGTGTTTTACGTGCTCCTCAGGGTCCGCTGAGCCGTCATAAAGCCCCATTTGTGGCCTTAAGAAGCCTTTGGGCATTGGCGCGTTCCGGATCTCGTCCATGAACGGAGAGGTGATCTTGGCCTCCTCCTGATCCTGGGGCGGTGGCCTTGAATTGCGCGATCGAGACCTCGGGTAGTGCATCGCGCTCCCCACCGTTTCGGACAATTCTGGCTCCTGCAGCCTCGATCGTCGTGATCGAGACCGCGAGATCTGCATGGGATCTCGGGGTGGCCTCTCTGTTGACGAGTCGTTGGTGGAGGACTCGGGCTCTGGCACACACCTAGGGACGTACGCAGGTACGTACTCGGAGTGAGGTTCACCCTGTGGGGGGGGGACGGGAACGTACGAGGGGGCGAAGCCCTGCTGGTATTGCCCATAAGCCGGGTAGGGATATGGGTTCGGGGGTGCGCCACCCTGCTTGAAGCCTTGGAATGGGAATGGGTTTTGCGGGGCGGCGTACGTCCATCCCGGAGGGACCACGAACGGGCAGCCCAGAGGCCCCGTGGCCGTCCATTGCGTAGTTTCGGGCATGTTGTCGGAGTGTTGAGGGAAGAAATTGTTTGGGCAAGCCATTTTGAGGGAATCGAAGCTAAGGTTTGCACGAATCGAGGAACTACTTAGGATGAAGAAGTTCCCACAGACGGCGTCAGTGAAGAAACCCGAGATAAACCGTTCGCTAAAAGACAAGAGACGAGATTATTATATTCGATTGTGCAAACACTTGCTTCTTTATTTATGATTTTCTTTACAACGAGGTTGCAAGATTACGAAGTTACAAGCCAACGAGGTCACAAACCAACGAGATTACAAACACTCGAAGTTTACACCCTAGACCCCCTACGGTTGTCCGAGATCTCGACCTAACAATGTTCGAGATCTCCTAATTGCTAGACAATTCTAAGTATCGCTTTTTCGACCTTTTAAACGAGGTTGATTTTGCGGGACGACGTTGATGACTTGCGAGATTGAGCAGCGGAGTCTTTGATGTGAATGAGAGTGGGGTGTAGGCGGCTTCCGGGATGTCGTAGCGAGGTCTTTGATGTGAGCAGAAACTTTGTGAGACTTGAAGTCTTTTTGTGGACTTCACTTGTCTGTAGCGAGGCCTTTTAACGATGTTTCGATCACGTCGATCTTCAACGAGCAAGATAGTTCTTGAGTTCAAGATGTTTTTCGACCCCTTTTCCATATGAGGTTCTCCTCCATTTATAGAGGATTGGGGAGTCGAGTTCTGATCATTGTCCGATATGGGACGCCCGAGATCAAGGGCTTCTGATTGGTCTAGAGGCGAGGCAACTTGTGATTGGCTCGGGAGAGCGGCGATAGCTGAGTGGTTCTGGTGGGCGTGTCGGTAGAGTCGGTTACGAGGTGTAGACCTCGTTCCAAGGTTTCGGAGGACCTCGCGGGGGTAGGGATTTTGTTAAAATAAAAGGTGGGTGTGGTAGTGGGCCCTAGGACCATCCTCGGGAGGCCCACCGGGTCTGTATGTTCCTCGTACCCCGAGCCCACTTCTTACTTTACTATTTTGAGCATCATCAGTAGGCATTTGTAGAACTATATCACCAATCGTTGTGTTCACTTCTTCTTTTGGTTTTGTTTCGTTACTTCGTTTTTATATTTGTTCTTAAATTATTTTTTTTGAGTCAAACGCGATTTTCACCTTGAAATACAAATGAACAAATACAAGCGAAAATAGATGAGTGAAGGTTGTTGTGTCTACTTTATTTGTCGTCCTTCCCTTTTATGTACTAGTGGTTTTGTCTTGCTCATGAGCTAGTTAAAATTATCTTGAAGGACCAAAACTTTACTGTATTTATGTTGGAAAAACTCGATTTTTCTCGCTTTATCGAGTTAAGATGGGCAAACTGGATAACTAATTTTATAAACAAACTTTTATATTTATGCAAAAAGAAAATTTTACAAGACTAACTAATTTACATGGGCATATTCACTCACTTACACTTAATTAGAACTTGCTCTCAATGGATTCTCAAAATGCTACACACACCCTTGTATTCATGCTTAGAGGCATGTGGGTTGATTTGCCTTGGCTCACCACCAACTCTCCCATATTTCAAGGTAGATATTTGTATCAATCTTTCTCCATAATTCTAAAAAGGTCCACACAATTCAAGTAATTAACTAGCCTATATTAATCTTGATCATTTCACTAAAAAATTATGCCCACAATTTCTAGATTATTCTTATACTAAGTTATAACTAATGGACCTTGTGCTTAACATTTAATTTTAACCCATCGATCTATTTCCCAATTAAACAGAGGAAGCCCAACAATTTATGAAATCCCAAATTGCAATATATATTTATTGGAATACAAATTAAGCCAACAAACAAACCAAACACACTTACACACGTAATGAACTAGGTTCAAGTAAATGAAAAATGAAAATCTTTAAAACAACTTGACCGGAATTATTGTAGTGCAATGCACTTGTTGCTGATCTTGCTTCATCAAACTTTGGAATGATTGAAGGCCTAGATCAAGGGCTCAATAAAGAGGAGTGAAAGGGTCACTTTGATCCTTTCGGTTGTAGAGGTATATGAGTTTTCATACTTGTAGACATAGTCACACATGCGACAAAAGTTGTGAATTCGTGCCAACAATGGCATTGGAATGGGAGTTGTTGGTCGAAACATTTCTTGTGTTATATCATCCCATGAATCCTTTATAGCACCTTTGATCTTTGCATAAGCATCTTCCTTTGACACACCAAATTGCTTCATGTAACAATCCACAATTCCACCCACATGCTGCTTTTCTTTGTCCCACTGTTCAAATATAAGATTCAAAACATACACAAGTGTTAGACATATCAAATGAGTCGGTTCGATAAGGTTCTAGTTCGATCATTTTGGGTTCAGGTTGGATACGAGTTCTGGCCCATTGGATAGTAAATCAAATCGGACGAGGTTATCGTGGGTTATCGCACAAGTTTGGGGCAACCTAGAGGAGCAAGAGTACCAACGTTTTATGATATTAAAAAAATATTTTAATTAAATAATATTTTTAATAATAAAAATAATATTTTTATATGTTAATAATTAAATATATTATAATATTTAAAATAAATGTTACATTTTTTTCAAAAACAATAATTAGGATCAACCTAGCTAGCGGGTTTTGAGTTTCAACCCAATCAAATTTGGTCTTTTTATAACCTATTTATGTTCGGGTCGGGTTTAAACCCTAAAAAAATTAGGCGATTCATGTTAAGTTATCGGGTCAAATTTTGACAGCTCTAAGTATATTATAATATATGTTGGTAATATATGCTTAGAATATCTAAAGATTGAGAATAAATAGTATGATGTATGAATTAGTTTGTTACTTCATCTATCTACAATTGATTTTTGAATAAAATTCTATTAGATTTATTGGACTTATACATGCACGATTCGTGGTCGATCTAAATCTAAGTATAAGGGTGATAATTAGTTACCTCATAGTCAGTTAGGTCATTCATAAATTTCCCAATGATGAAGGCAGCTTTATGAGGTTTTCCATATGTTGAAACGACTTCAAAACTCTTCTTGGCAATACTTTCTTCAACTTCATTGTCGAGTAGAGACACGTACATTATAAAATTTATACCGCTACTTTTAAGAACCATGTCCACATACTCGTCATACGTTGGAAAATATTGCTCTGCACGCCATTTTGCTTCTTCAAAATATGCTTTTGTTAAAGCTATTAACTGCAAAATTTAAGAAATACATATATATGATTAAATAGATCGTATAGCTAATTATCTCATAAAAGAAATTCTAAAGGCTCGTTTATTATTGATATTAAAGATATGAAATATTGGATATTAACATCGGTATGGATATCAAGGTATGTGTGTGAGAGATATCAAGATATCAGATATATATGGGTATATGTATGAGTGATATATTTGATATACCAATTTTTCGGAGTATATCAAAATAATTAACACTCTGATATCAACTTGATATCACTCCGATATCAATCGATATCAATATACTCGTATACCAAACAGCAGATATCAGTTTGATATTGATATCAGAATATACCAAACACAAGATATGATTATCAATTATATACATACTCATATCTGA
Source organism: Fallopia convolvulus (assembly GCA_964016875.1). NCBI lineage: Eukaryota > Viridiplantae > Streptophyta > Magnoliopsida > Caryophyllales > Polygonaceae > Fallopia > Fallopia convolvulus. The sequence continues at coordinate 2,516,910 of OZ024722.1, read as the reverse complement.
TATCCTGATATGAATATCAAATGAGTCTTAAATGCTAGCTAGCTAGTCACATTAATTATGTGTGATCATACCTCACGTCTTACATAATCAACGTAGTTTTTCCTCCCAAACTTAATTAGGTCATCTTCAAACTCCTTCAAGGTGTTAAACAATAACTCATAGCAATCCTTCATGTAAAGAGGGAGTTGATCAATGGAGCTCTTATCCCCCCTGATTGTGCTCAAAAATATAAAAAACCCATATTAGTTACTAAATTTATTTTACATTGTTTATTTCGAATTAGATTTAAATATAATAATAATTAAAATTTTGACGTACCTCTCAATGACTTCAGTGAAAACTTTGAGCTCGTCAATTGTGCCATATGCATCATAGATGTCATCTAGGACGGTTTCCACTATGAATGCCTTTGTGTAAATTTTTCTAGCAATAGAGAATTGAGGTTGGAAGAAGGTTCCAACACTAAAGAAGTAAGCCTCCACTAACCTCATCCTTGAGAAAGGAAATTTCTTAGCAATGTTTGAGCATTTCATCCATGTGGTAAGATCTTTGAGCTCTTCCTTGTATAGGGATTGTAGGAGATCAAAATCCAATTTCGCAAACCTTAGAACACTTTCATTATGGCAAGGATCTTGTTCATAGAACCGAATATAATGTCTAGACTCAAGTCGGATTACACCCTTTTGAATCGGGTATTTCAGGGCACGCGCAATCTGAGCTGCCAACGGATGGTTTGGTTGTTTGGCGAGATCCTTGAGATGAAGATTGGTGAATCCAAGAGCCTTTTCTAGTATATCTTCTCCATTCTCTTTGACATGTGCAGCTTCATACAAGCATAACATGCTTTTTGCATCATCCTTCAATGACTCCAAGAAATTTCCTTGCTCATCCATGAACTTCTTGAACACATCTACATGCATAAATCAAAGAAAACGTGCATATGATTGTATTCACATAAATGTTTTCTTCTCTTTTTTTGGTTTTTCCAAAGGCATTGCCTATGGGCACCGTTCTAAAAATCATGTCTAGGTGTCATCTAGGTCCCGCCTAGGTGTTGGAAGGTCCCAGCCCGCCTAGTCGTCTAACCCATCTAGGACCACCTAGGCAATCATTTTGACCGTCTAGGTGCTAGGCGCCCCTTTCCGCCTAGGGTCCGCCTAGCATTTTTTAGAACATTGCCTATGGGAGTCGAAACGAAAACCTCATGTTATTATCTTGAGGTTCTAGTCGCTTGATTAAGTCATGTATAATCTATAATAGTTAGTTTAAAGAAGGAAAGTGTACAAAATAATGAACTTACCAGATGTTAGGAAGTAGCGATGCTGTCTGAATATCCTAAATTTAAGAGAAGTGTGATATAGGTCAAGCTCGCTCTCCTTTTCGACACTTTCCTTGTAGATTTGGCTCATATTCTCCTCTATTTCCTTCTCAAAGTGATAAGATACACCAAGACGTTCAAACACATCAACCAACTCAAGATACTCTATGGGTTTCCCAACTCTTACGAGTAGTTCTCTTTTAAGCTCATCTTTGAGCAAATTATGCTCTTCTTCCTTCCTTTCACGAACCTCCTGCCATATTAATTTAAGTGCAATGGTCAAACTTCTATATATAGAAAGCTATGCTAACAACTTTCTTGAGGTCATTAATTTGATTGAGATCAAGGTCATTTGATAGCTATAAATCTTTACTACGTACAATAAAAAGTTGTTAGAGATGAGAATATGTGTAGTCAGTAAACAAGAAATAATAGTAACACAATACAAGATGAAGCAATATTGTGTGAATACACAAGTCTAAGAATTAAGTTCATAGATGAATATATGCATATAATTTGGTTCGAATGCTATATATTTTGGCCTTATTATTATCCATTTTCCGAGCTAAAAATATAACGTAAACTATCTATGCATGAACACCTCTAAAATATACGAAAATCGTCCACTTAAACATTCTTAAGTCTTTAAGAACGAAGTGACATGTTTCGTGATATAAGTACACGTACATTCGAGTGTTGCAAGTATGCAGCACTCGAATGCATACAGATATATCTAGGGTTACATACTTGCATACATAAAATGCACATAAATTGTTGTTTAAAGTTTATGTCGCGCGCAACATACAAGTAGCCGCACTTTGCCCTAAATAAAAGTTACATACAATATGTTAGATGTGTACCTTGTTCTCACTAGAGTGATCAAGGAAATGATCATCCCAAACATCAGGATGAAAATTGGCAACGGGACGAATTGTTTCTGACTTGAGTTCATTGGTGACACTTCCTAGATTAGCCATTTTTTTCAACGAGATCGAATTGAAGGTAGCAAGGGTAAACGAAGTGAGATTACTAGTGTGTGTATTTGGTGGCAGGTATAAATCTCTGCATAACCCTAGTGCTCTTATATAGGAGGAATCACGTCCCAAGGGTGTCTCATTTTGTGCATGTAACGCGCTAGCCTAACTTTTGATTAGTAGTAATATTTTTAAGCTACAGCTGTGTATAATAATTAGTCATGATTCATGTGTTCATGCTAGCTACTAGCTAGTGACTGCGCACCTAGTACTTAATAATTAGTCAGGAATTTGTTAGTGCTTTTATCAAATTAGGAACGTGTGAATTTTACTTATTTAATTAGTATTAGTATTGTTTATGAGTAAATGAACGTGGGGAAGAAGACCACCTGTCGGCTCAGGCACTCAGCTGTACCTACTGTAGTATTGACACTTTAATTAGTACGCTCTAATAAATAGATTTTTTTTTTCACTTTTTATATTTTTTAAAACAAGTTTAAAACAGAAAGGAGGGGAATTTAATTTTATAATATTTAGTGGATTTGATTATAGAGTTTGGCTCAAATAAAATAAACAAGTTTGGCTCAAATTTGGCTCAAATAAAATAAATAGAGTTTGGCTCAAGTTTAAAACAGGTTCTGAACGCTCTTATAACATGAGGAGCGTTCAGAACCTTGGATCTCTTTGATTTAAGGGCTGATGTTCTTTCCTTTTTTTTTTTATATAAGCATAGACAATTTTGTCTTTTAATATACTATTTTTTTTATCTGTACGTGTTGGGCGATCAACCTGCTTGCTCGAGAGTTTAGTTGCTCGATTGAAATTTTAGGTGATTTCCGATTACGCTCGTCCATCTACACATTCAATTGAACTTTTTTCTCCTAATCTCTCTCAATCATGAAAGAATTTGGTACTTTCTTCTTCTTCCTTTTTTATTTTCATTAGGATTTCTAAATAATCTAAAAGGGGGTTTTAATGTGAAGAATGGATAGGATATAAGAAAACATCACTTTCTACACACAAGCTTACATCAGACGAATAAACTGTGAGAAGTTTTTGATGTGAATATGATCGACAATTGAATATTTAATATATGATGTGCCGAATTCTGAAATAAATCAGTACTTAAATCAATTTGTAGTGCACTTTTTGTATTTTGTAACGCACTTTTCGTACTTTTAAGTACACTTTACCTATTTCGGATTGCACTTTTACGGTATTTAGAATGCACTATATCTGAATTTGTAATGCACTATATCTTTTGATTTTTGGGAGATCGATGCCTTCATGTAAATCGTTCCTATGTGTATTATGTTGGTGAGATTCATGAAAAAAGCGGAATTTGGGTGGATTCGTAGCAATTTGGTAATTTATTTTTCACTGATTTGTAGTACACTTTTCGTACTTTGTAGTGCACTTTTATATATTGATAGGCCAAATCCTACCCCGCAAGTGTACAAGATCGGTTGTAATACCAAGATGTCGAACTCTGGGACCAAGTAGTATTAATTGCAGTCAAATCAGTAGACTAAGTCGTAAAAATTAAGAAAGTATTGAGGTGTGATTATGACTATCAAACTAACTATAAGCAAGCAAACAAGTAAATATGAGAAAATCAATGAGAGGAAGGCTTCTAAGATCGAGGATCCCCACAACAATGCTTTGGTAGACTATAAAAGATGATTGCACAATCTTAATTTTGACTTTGTTTGAAGGCAATTGTCTAATGTATCCACTAAATTCTTTCGAATGTTAACAGACGTATCTAGACTCAATTAAACATCCACTTTCGTGACTTGCAAATTAAAATCTAGACCTTTAAGACTTAGAATTTAAGATTAAATTGAATCAACATCCGCTTTCGCGACTTGCTAACTCAACCCAACCTTAAGGTTTCTATGACAACTGTTATTCCACACGAGAATTCAAAATACTTTCATAATAGAAAAAACACAGGTTCAAATCCTAGGGTTCCAACAGGAAAAAGTATCTTTCAGTCTCAATTTCTTGTCTGACTACTTATCAAAGTTTTCACCTTTCAGTCTCAAACTTTGGCAAGTTCCCATTCACAAAAGTTACTAAGGCATAAAGCATTCTAGGATTGAATCAAACAAAGCTTCAAACAAGATTGTGCAATTTAATAGATTTGTCTACCTACACATCATTGGGTTCACCCCAATTTTAGAATTTAGGGTTTAGCTAGACATGGAAAGAGAAGAAATCAATTCAATAATGAGAATCAACATACCGAATTGAAGAAATAAACAAACTTGATTCAAATCCAGCAAATCCAAACTCAAATTCAACAAAGGTCTTCAAATCTCCAATAAATCTCTCTAAACTTGTCTCTCAAGTAGTTGAAATTAGGGTAAAAACTAGAACTCTCAATTTAGAAGACAAAAGAAGGTATTTATACTAGGGATAGTGTGGAAGAGGCGGCCCAAAACCCTACATAAAGGGGGGCATGATCACCCGCGCGCGTCGTGCGCTCTAGCCTCTAGCTCACGATCCTGAGAGGCGCACGACCCTGAACATGAGGTGCACGACCCTAGCCTTGGAAGTGCACGATCGTGGGCCTATGGTGCACGACCTTAGCCTTCAACTGAGCTTGGACGCACGATCCAAAGATTTGCAACACTGTCTGCACGACCGTGCTCCTTGGTGCACGACCTTGGCCTTAATCGTGTGGTTTCTTCTTTTTGGCTCTTCGATTGATCTTTTATGGTCTCGTTGCCTCCTAGATTGAAGTCTTGATTCCGCCAAGTATCTAAACGCGTTCCAATGAAGCTCGAAATTCTCCAAAGTACTTGAAAAACATAAAAATACGTGTGTAGACATCTATAACAGAATTTAAACTAAGGGAAATTCCGGTTGGTACCCTCGAGTTTTTGGATTTTCTGAGTGGTGCCCTAAAAAAAACTTATTCCGAGTGGTACCCCTGAACTTTTGCAAAAGTCCGACTAGTGCCCTTACTTGTAAATTTTCGTTAGTTTATAACTAAATTAGTATGTTTTATAATGGAAAAAAATATTTTTATGTTTAAATAAATTAAAACAAAATTTTAATTTAATAATAATTAAAAAATCATATAAAATTTCAAATTAAAAACATTATATATATATATATATATTTGTCAAGTAGGTTGTATTTTTTATTATTTAATGTTTTAGGTTTAAATTTTTTTTACAATATTTACATTAAAATAAATATATTAAATAATTAAAATTTATCATGTAGGTTTTATGTAATAATTTTTATTTTTTTTAAAAAAGTAATAGAACTTTCATTACGGTATTCTCGAGTTACATTAAAATTTTAATTTCTATCAATTTTTCAAAAAAAATCAAAATTGCCATATAAAATCTTCATGGAAAATGTTAATCTTCCAATATATTTATTATAATATAAATATTATAATATTTTTGGTTTTAACTTAAAAACTTTGAATTATAAAACATAAAATCTATTTGATAAATATATATAATAAAATTTATTTTTATATGATTTATTTTCATTGTTATTAAATTAATTGAATTTTGTACAAAAATATATTTTTCATTAGAAAACATACTAATTTAGTTATAAACTAAAAAAAATTTACAAGTAAGGGCATCGGGCGGACTTTTGCAAAAGTTCAGGGGTACCACTCGGAATAAATTTTTTTTCAGGGCACCACTCGGAAAAGGAAAAAACTCGAGGGTACCAACCGAAATTTACTTAAACTAAAAGTACTAGAAAACACAAGACATATGCAAGAAAACATATAAACTAAAGTCTTAAATGCATGTCCTAAGATGCTCTAAAATGCAAGTTATTATTTATTTGGAATGCACTATTCCTAATTTGAATTATCATCTTTATACTGTACTTTTCATAGTTTGTAATGCACTTTCATGTTTTTGTATTGCACTTTTCCTACATTATACTACACTTTTATATCTTTTTGTAATGTATTTTTCACTGATTTGAATTAGCAGTTTTTGTAGTGCACTTTTCATACTTTGAAATGCACTTTTCATACTTTGTAGTGCACTATTATATATTTGGAATGCACTTTTCCTGATTTGAATTAAAATCTTTGCACTGCACTTTTCATAGTTTGTAATGCACTTTTATGTTTTTGTAATGCACTTTTCCTACTTTATACTGCACTTTTATATGTTTTTAATGCACTTTTTCAAAAAAAAAATTAATGCACTTTTTATATATTTGTAATGCCCTTTTCCTACTTTGTACTACACTTATATGTTTGTAATGCACTTTTTCTGATTTGATTTAACACTTTTTGTAATGCACTTTTCCTAGTTTGTAATGCAATTTTATTTATAATATATGCACAATCAAGAAGTAATGCTTTTAACTTGAATATGGAAGGCTGTGTGATGACTGCAATGAGGAATAGAGATCATTTTCGCACCTATTTAGGTTGAATTCCGTAGTTACCTAACATTTTTTCTCATAATTTAACTTTATAAATGTAGTACAAGTAGCATATTAGCTCAAATGGGAGAGCGGTGTGCTTGTGCAAAAAGATGTAGGTTCAACTCTTACATAGGATAATAAGATATCTTATACAAATTAATTTCTTAACGCATTTATTCTTAACATGACTAGCTAGATACATATGACAAATAAATAATCGACCATATTTTTCAAAGAAGGCCATATCAAATTAGCTTATATGGGATTCGAACCCACATCTCTGTGTGTAAGCACATTGCTCTTCCATTTGAGCTAATAATATTTTCTTAAATTATGCCTTTAAACATGCACTTTAGAATCTAAGGACACACAACAAGGGACACACAACAACTATTCTCGAAAATCTCCCGCATGATTGCACTATATATCATTCGAACTGCACTTTTTTTACTCTATAATGCACTAATACTACTCCTGAATGCACTTTAGATTTCAAATATACTACTCTAGGATCCACTTTTTCTATCTAAATGACATACACTTTTTTTACTTTATAATACACTTTTAATACTTTAGAATGCACATTTCAGTTCAAAATGAATTACAATGTACTTGAAAATATTTTGAACACACTTTGATCAATTAACGGTGCACTCTTGGTACTTTGGAAATCACTTTTATTATATATTCCAGTTCAATTAGTTAGTGATTACATCAAGGTTGAATGACACAAATCGATAGATTACGTAACTGAAATGTTGATGTAGGCTAGGTCGTCCGGTAACAGGAACAAGTCGTAATATGTCCTTCCTAGATGCTCTAGGGTTGATTTAGTCAATTTGGTTTGCCCTAAATCTCATGCATCGACACAATTGAAATTCGTCCACACTCTAATGAAGAAAAAAGATGGAGTCACGGAGATACAATCAAAATCAAATAATTTTCCAAGAAAGAGAGAGTGTTGGGGTTAGGGAATAGAGGGATTATATATTGTACCAACGACGACAAAGTTGACATGGTGAAGAAGGTGGGGTGCGGAAGGAGAATTCAGAAGTAGGTAGTTGCGGGGTTGAGTGGGCCAATGGTGACATGGTGGATCTTGCCGAAGTGAGATTTAAGGTTGATGGAAGGAGATGGAAGAAGAGAGGCGGAAGAGATCGAGCATGAGTTAGGATCGAGTTTCATAGAGAATATGAGATTGATATTTTTTTAGTTATAAGAATGATATATATTTTGAGTTATTTACAAGTTTGCAACCGTCTTTATTTCTTTCTTTTTTCTATTAAAGCCCAACTTCTAATTTCAACAATTCATTTGCTCTATCCATCTACTCATATTACTTTTTATTTTTAGATTAAAACCCCCTTACTAGAAACTTACTCAGCCTATATATTTATTAGGATAGAATCTCATAAATTGATATTTTGTTATCATGATCTTATCCTAAGTATATTTTGTAACCATATTTGTTATTCATAATTATCTTGTAAATACTTGCCTTGCAAGTACTAGGGTTTTTCTAAGTCTCCTTTGTAAGTTCTTTAAATACCTTTTACATCAATAAGAGAGATTTATCTTTTGCCCTACAAATTATCTTTTGCCCCACACCGCTCCGATCAACTTCTGCTGGGGGTCTGTCCACTGTTTCTAGCTCCCTGGTAGCGAGTCGGTGTCGATGATCTCATTCCCGGCCACCCCTATTGAGTCTCCCCCATCGCCATCTCCAATCGGTTTATCCTATGATCAAGCGCCCTCTCATTATCGCCCAGCTTCCGACTCGACACATACTATGGTAACTCGTGCTCAAACTCATTCTCTTAAACCCAAGTCTTTAAATACTGCCACTAAACATCCCATCTCTCCTTCCGCTATTCCCTCTGAACCCAGATCCAAACTGGCAAAATGCAAGGCAAGTTGAATATGATGCTTTAATTCGTAATGGGACTTGGGACTTAGTTCCCCGACCTCCTAGTTCTAACATTATCGGTTGTAAGTGGGTGTATAGAATTAAGAGAAAGGCAGACGGACCGCTTGACAAATACAAAGCCCGTTTAGTTGCAAAAGGGTTTCATCAAGAAGAAGGTGTAGATTATTTTGACACTTTCAGTCTGGTTGTCAAACCTACAACTATTCGTCTGGTTCTCAGTTTAGCCATCACTTATGGTTGGCCCCTTTGCCAAGTTGATGTCAACAATGCCTTCTTAAATGGCAATCTTCAGGAAACTGTCTTCATGGACCAGCCTCCAGGGTTTGTTTCTGCTACTTTTCCTACTCATGTGTGCCGCCTTAGGAAGGCCCTGTATGGTCTCAAATAGGCCCCTCGGGCATGGTTTCACAAGCTTCAAGCGTCTCTCCTTCACCACAGATTTTTCCCTGCCGCTCTGACACTTCTTTGTTTATCAAAAAGCATGGTCGAGATGTCGTCTATGTCCTTATCTATGTTGACGAATTGATCATCACCGGGTCCAAGTCAAATTTGTCTCTGAGTTCGTGAGTTTTCTTGGCTCTGTTTTCTCTCTTAAGGATCTTGGCAACTTACATTACTTTCTGGGCATAGAAGTTCACAGGAATTCCGAATGTCTTCTTCTCTCTCAAAAGAAGTACATTTGTGACTTATTGGAACGTAGCAAAATGACGAAGGCCAAGCCAATCTCGTCACCAGCCGAGCCAGCTTCTCGCCTCAACCGAACTTGCGACCCCCTGCTTGATGCGTTTCTTTACATGAGCATTGTTGGTGGTCTTCAATATGTCACTATAACTCGTTCTGAAATTTCCTATGTTGTTAATCGGGTTTGTCAGTTTATGCATAATCCCTCTGAGCTTCATTGGTCTGCTGTCAAACGCATATTACGATATCTTAAAGCCACTATTACTGATGGGTTACTCATTCGTCCTGCCAAAGACTCTAGATTGGTCACTTTTACCGATGCAGGGTGGAATTTTGATCCTGATGACTGTCGGTCTCAACACGGGTATTGTGTGTTCTTTGGTGGCAATCTTATTAGTTGGTCTTCCCGGAAACAAAATGTTGTTGCTCGTTCAAGTATAGAAGCTGAGTATCGAGCCATTGCCTTTGCTGCCACAAAGCTAATATGGCTTCAACAACTTCTAACCGAGATGTCTGTTCCTAATATTGTTCCGCCTATCATCATGTGTGACAATCTAAGTGCTATTATCTTGACAAAGAATCCTGTCTTCCATCAACGGTCTAAGCATATTAAGCTTGATTTTCACTTTGTTCGGGAAATGGTTCAAGACGGCAACCTTATTGTTCGGCACGTTCGTTCTCTTGATCAGTTAGTTGACATCTTTACCAAGGCTCTTGGCACTGCTCGTTTTTAGACTCTTCGGTCCAAGCTTCTGGTTCGTCCCTGCCCATCAGCTTGTAGGGGCGTATTAGAATAGAATCCTCATAAATTGATATTCTGTTATCATGATCTTATCCGAAGTATATTTTGTAAACATATTTGTTATTCATAATTATCTTGTAAATACTTGCCTCGTAAGTACTAGGGTTTTTCAAAGTCTCCTTTGTAAGTTTTTTAAATACCTTGTACATCAATAAGAGAGATTTATCTTTTGCCCTACAAATTATATTGTTGACAATATTCATAAACATTAGCTGCAGGGGCGGAGGTAAGGTGTGCCCAGTGGGGGCTACAACCCCCACTGGGATTTTCAATTTTTTTTAAAAAAAAATATAGTAAAAAAATTAGGTTATTTGATAAAAAAACTAATTTATTTGATCAGAAAAAGGCAGATTAATTTTTTTTATATATATAATATATTGAAATGGTTTTTTATACAAAAAATATAAAATTTTCAATATAATTTTTTTTATATACAGAAAAATATATATTTTTTTTATATTTTATAAAAAAAATACAAAAAAAAAATTAGCCAAAGGAATTTAACTCTCACTGACATAAATTCCTGGCTACGGCACTGATTAGCTGTGTATGTACGCATAACCTCAATACTAAATGCGTATTTGTATGCACGCGTGCATCCTTCCCAAAATTTTGAATAATATTCGGAGTATCTTTTTCAGATGATATGAGTACATGTTATTATACAATTATGTTAGTGCGTATAACTAATGAGATTATAAGTTATTAGCAAGACGGATCTAGAGGTGGGCTAAGGTAGGCCCCAATCCATCCTAAAAAAAAGTAAATTTAATTTAAAAAAATAAAAAAGGTAAATTTAATTTAAAAAAATAAAAAAAGGTAAATTTAATTTTAAATAAAAAAAGGTAATTTAGTAGTAAATTAGTTAAATTAAGGTAATTTAGTCCACCTAGAAAAAATCGGTGAAATTTTAGCCCATCATAACGAATAACCGCCATATTTAGTTTTATAATAAAATATATAATTAAAAACAACCATAATAAATAAAAGTACCTTTATGGTGGACAATAGTGAAAATAATTATAGCAATTAATTTTACCCGCTCACAAATGTCCCACTTAGGTGTTAGTTACGTTAGAATGCAACTAAGACGTAAGTACTCTAGGACCTATTCGAAGTGGCCATGCAAATTAGTCATTTTTTTCCCCTTACGTGCGTTTTCGTATATTCGTATATCCGTACATTCATGAGAAAATATCATGGGCTCCTGATGCGTTTGTTACTATGACCGTCGCTAAGGAGGAGGAAGCTATGTCGGTTCGATCCAACGGACCCTTGACGCGTGCCCGCGCCAAGGCTATAGGTCGGACTACGGTTTCCATCTTAAGTCGAGCTAATCAGTCAGTGAGTTCGATTCAAGACCCGCCTCCAACTATATTGATGGCATCTTTGGTCCAAGACACACTCTCGGACCAATTGGAGGAGTTGGGGGTCGAGCCGGCCAAGTGTTTCTGAAGAATTCTCCGCCAGCGCGACCGAAGTCGCCTCGAGCGCGACCGCGCTCCAACCTCCGAAGCCGCGCCGCGCCACCAGAAAGGACGACACTACGGACGTGAGAAGGATGCCCCGGAGCGGGACCGCGCTCCTCGTCCCATAGACCGCGCTGCGCCCGCAAAAACTCGGCACCTGCGAGCGCTAGCTGGCGCCTGGGAGCGCGCCTGGGAGCGCGCCCGCGCTCCTCCAGCGTCGGGCCACGCCGAACTAGGCGGTGTTGCCGAGTTGTTCGCAAGTCTTCCGAGGTTCGGGTCTTCGGGTTTTTATTTTATTTCATGTCGGGTTTTTTAAGTGAAACAATTACTATGTTTGGTTTTAAGTTTATTTCCACTATGTATTTAATTGTCGAGATGGGTTGGGCTTGCATGATTCGGCCCATCCTCACTAGGTTTTCTAGGGATCTAGATCTCTATTAATATGTCAAACTACTCTTATTTTCAATCACACTTGAATGAAATTGAATTTGCCTCAGTGAATCGAGATTCTCTTCCTCAGGCCTTCAAGCGTCAATCCTTCTGAACCCTTTTCCCAATCGCCCTTCAATCTTTCTAAGGTTTCATTTAACGAAATCGATTCCATCTCGAGACGCCGCTAGTACACTAGCGTTGTAACCCTTCGTACCCTCAATTTTCGATTGCTTTAGCTCTATTGTCAATCTTAGATCGTGATGGGATTCAAAACACGAGACGTCGGTCCTTGTAGCAATGCGAAACGCATCAACTGGCACAAGAGCCATTCTCTTGTAAGTCTCCTGATTCGATCTTTGCACTTTCACCACCATAATTCCGCCATTAATTCAGCAAAAACCCAAAATTTTTTTAAGCCAAACCCTAATTAATTTTCTTGTCCTTTGAGTACAAATTGTGGTGTGATTTGTTCATTGCATTACTTTGCTCAATTGATTGCCCATCGTTAGTAACTTTCATTATTTGATAGGTTTTCTTGCTTGTGTTTGATTGCATTGAACTACACTTATCGCTGCAAATTACTTGTTCTGTTTGTTGGCCGAAAATTCAGCATCAAAAGCTACAAAAATCAAAAAAAAAAATCGGCCCTAGTTTCAAAAAAAAAATCAATTGTGGGTGGCATAGCCAAAATAAGGTAAGCCATTAAACCACATTTATTGCTCAACAACAACATTTTTTGTGGGTGGTATAGCCAAAATAAGGTAAGTCATAAACCACACCTTGTTAGTGATTGTCACATTGTTAGTGGTTGCATCATTCCTTGTTTGATAAGTACTACTTGTTTGATCTTACTAAATTTTGTGGGTGCATATCTTGCCTTAAGTTTTGCTTTGTTTCAATAACACCATTGTTTTACTCGTGAGCCTAAGTCGCCTCTCACACAAAAGCCACCCGTGACCTTGTGCGAGTGCATTGCTCGGATCAAGAGCTAAGACTTTGCGTGTTTGTTTGCTTTGTTCGTTTTGTTCCTTGTTACTCTCCATGTCTTCCCATGATGGTTCAGGTACCCCTAAGGCAAGTGATGGCGATAATCCACTCAATCCCGTTGTTGTGGTTGAGCATAGTACTACGGATGAGAAGATTGACCGCTTAACTTTAGTGGTTAATGAGATACTTGCTCGGATGAATGCTCAATCCTGTCACAACGGCCTATTGTGACACCAACAACCCAACTGAGTGCCGACATCGCTAGTTCCAACCAAGAACAAGTCTTGGCTACACTCCCGGCGCCGCAACAACTTCCTCCCGGGCCTTTGTCGCGCGCCCGCGTCAAGGCCTCGGACATCACTATTGGCGTGCCAGAACCTATGATGGACCTGGTTTTGGGTACTCAACCCATTCCTCTTGATACTCAAGACCCTCGGCACAAGGACAAAGGCCACGCCGAGCTTATCCAACCGTCGGTTCAACAACAAGAGCTCGCCACTGCGTCTAGACTTGGCCAAGACACCCGGGTGCTTCATAGCGACCCCAATGCTTTTGATCCATCTTCGAGTATCTATGCCAAAGACCACGGTATGTTTTCTCAACCCCCTCTTCATAATTCTTATGATTAAGGAGATGATGGTTATTACGCCACCACCTCTCGTAGTGCCCAACCTCGCCAACAATTTATTGACGTTGCCCGAGCACGCCGGCACCAAAGGCCTTATGAGAAGGAACCTAGTCACAATCGTCAACATGGTTCCTTGGAATACAATTTTGCTACCCCGGTTATCCATGACGACTTTAAGGAGTTCGATGATGAAAAAATTGAAGATTCGGGCATGGTTAATCCTCATAATTTTCCAGCGTTGGGTGATCCTCCTGAATTGGATGAACGCCCATCGAATTGGATTCCGCCAACTCCTACCCCTAATATTGGTAATGCCCTAACGCGTCAAAACTGGCGCGCTTTTGATCATGTTACCGAGCGGCGCGCACAAGCTCCGCCCCGGCAACATGATCAAGGGAAAGATCTTTATTATGGGCAGGTGCCGGCCCGACCTTGGTCCCCTATTGATCGTGTCCATGATGTTCGTGTTACTAATGGCGATCGGGACACCCCTCGGTACCAACGACACAAAATCAAGGTCAAGATAGAACCGTTTGAAGGGCATCATGACCCTGCGGTCTTTTTAGAATGGGTTACTGTGACGGCGCATACTTTGCGCTATTGTAATATCCCCGCTTATGATCATGTACAAGCGACCACCTTACACTTCCGTGGTTTAGCCCGGGTTTGGTGGCAACGTTTTGTGGATGACCGTTTGCGTCGGGGTCTTACAACAGCGACTACATGGGATCAGTTGGTCTATGTTATGACTCAAAAATACATTCCAACTGATTACCGTAACCAAATGCGTTTGGACATCGCTGATTTTCTCCAAGGATCTTTGTCCCCTGTCGAGTATTTCAAGAAATTGGAGGACATGTTTTTCAAGACGAACATTAGTATTGCTCCATCCACATTGCGTGCTAAATTTATTAGTGGCCTGAATTTGTCTATTAAATATCAACTTGAGATCCTTCCTATTAAGGATATCAACACATTAGTGCATACGACCATGAAAATTCATCAACAACATGTGCGCAATAAGAGCTATGGTTCCCGACCTTCTTCAGGCAGGTATGTATCTCCCAACCCTCGTCAATTCGGTTTTAATACTAATGAAAAATCTAGTGCTGGTGTAGGACAGGGTTCTTCTACTCCTTTGGGCAAGTCCACGACTTCTACTCCGACACGCACGGCTCCCCAAAAGCCGACGTAACCAGGCCGTGAACAAGCCCGTGATTTGGAATGCTACACTTGTGGTGGACGTGGTCATTACCAAAAGGACTGCCCCAACCGCAAGAAAGTCATGTTTGTACAAGCTTCAGCTGGTTACGAGTCCATGGATGACGAAGAAATTTCAGCCCCGACACCAATTGAGGAGGAGTGTTCAGTTCCTCAAGCGGATGAGTTGGATTGTGCTCCATCGTCGGCTAACATGGGAACTCCGTTGGGGTTGGTTTCTCGAAAGGCTTTAATCCTTCGTGAAAACAATCTAAATGACCAGCGGAAAAATCTCTTTCACACTAGATCTCTAGTTGGTTCAACGAGCTTAAGTGTCATCATTGATTCCGGGTGTTGCACTAATTTGGTTAATGAAAAGGTGGTCGATCATCTTGGACTGCCTACCACTCTACACCCAACCACTTATGGTCTTCAATGGCTTTCGCCTAGTTCAGATACGCAAGTTACTAAACAATGTACGATTTCCTTTTCTATTGGTCCTTAGACAGATACTATACTTTGTGATGTAGTTACAATGGACGTTGATAACGGTGAATTTGGTCGCACAAATCACGGCTATGCAAAAGAATCCAAACTAACTAAGAACCGTAGTCTTTAGGAAGTCTGGGTCGAATCCACTGGGAGACATATTTTATCTTTTGTAATGAATTTTGTGTCAAACAAGTAACAAGGGTTTTTTTTTATATATTTGTAACTAAATCTAAGAATGCAAAACGAACAAAGCAATAAAAAGATTATGAATAACAATAATTAGGAGGATAGCTTAGGCAAACAAATATTCACAATCGTATGACAAGTTGATCATTGATTTCACCTCAATATCACATGCAATGGATTTTCCAATTCCTTTTCAATTCTAACTAACAGCACAACCAGATACTATTAGTTCTAACTAATTAAACAACCATGAAACCATCAATGATTCAGTTTAATAGCAGCATTAAGAATAGGAATATAATAGGATACAATTCTAGCATAAAACAACCAGCTTTTACCCTAGAATATAAATCAAATCTCTTCTGCATAAGACTAGCACAACCAGATACTAGTATGATGCAGTTGCTACTTCAATCTAGAGATGCTCAACCAGTACACTCTAGATCTAGCAATAGATTCAATAGCAACAAACCCTAGTTGATCAGGCTAGAAACTGTTGAAATAAATCATAAACATTCAAGCAAGAGAGAAGATTAAATCCAAGCAATAGATAAGGAATTAGAAATCTCACAACTTTTATCAAAACGATGCTTCAATTGCCTGACTAAGAAAAGGGGCTTAGTTCTCCATAGAAAGCGAAAAACTCAAAAAGTCTGAAAGTAGAATAATGATAGATAGATTGATAGATGAATGAGAGGTGCAACTCTCAAAATCCTAATATATAAAAACTAGGTCTAAAACTATATCCAAAAATATAATATCTCGGAATAATACTGATAGAAAATGACCAATCAGATTAAAACACGTGGCAAATAAAGATCTCCGCGGCTGTCTGTGGCGGCAACCGCCGCCAAAATTTGACCGGGCTAAAGTCGTTATGCCAAGATCAAATGTAAATTAACGCTATTCTACTAACTAGTATAGTAAGCAAGCAAGGGGTCGAACCCAAGAGAATCAGTGTTTCCAAGATTAATTCAATCAGCAAAGACAGGGGGGTTTTAGGTTTAAGCAAGCAAACAGATTTAAGTTTCAAATCAATAAGAAGAAAGCAGAGTTCATTCAATCAATTCCACCTTTTTAATCCTTTCATCATTGATTCATCCACTTTTCTATAATTCCTAGGTTAATTCCAATCCTTATTAGGGTTTTCGCTTGTCCATGGTCCAAGCGAAACTATGATATGAACAAGGACGCTTAATTCAAATCATGCAATGCATCAAGGATAATAGGAAATCGAATCATGCAATCAAACAACGAGTCTCATGCATAAAACAACCATCAAACACTCTTTCTCAATTCCAGTCCACGGTCTTGGAAAAGAGTTGTTTCAAGGATAAATAAGATTGCACAGACAACAATCAAACCTAATCCAAACAATAGATCTAAGTCAATCAAACAAGGTGATCAGGCTCATAAAATCAAACATAGATCATGGAATTAAAAACAAGAGTTTTGATATTAACCTAAGGATAGAAAAGTTACCAGAATCTCACGAATTCAAACAAAAGGCTTCCTTGATTGAACAAACTCCAAGGAAGATTAGTTCTCCATAAAAACTGAAATAAGCTCTAGGTTAAACTAAAAGTAGTCTCTCTATATGAAACTGCTACGAAACTAGGTCTTTAAATACTAAAAACAACCGAATAAAACTAAATATAAAAATATAATAAAACATAAGATAAGGAGAAACGAAGGCGACACTGAAACTCGACCACCCGCGAGCGCGGGTCACGGCCGCGGGCGCGGCTCCTGCGTCTTCACATCCCCGCGGATAAGGCTAACACCGCGACCTCAGATTATTTCCGCGGCCGTGGGCCTTCTTCATTACACTTCCTTGCAACCGCTGTGTAGCGGGTCTTCAACCCAACTTCAATTTATGTCTTCAATCTCTTGCAATTCTTCAAATCGTGTCTTCGGTCTTCATAATATAATTATGCTCAAAACAATAACCTAAACACACTCAAATCATGCCTAAAATACAAGATATAACCATACTAATCTAGAGCGTATCAGACGTCACATATTTATTGTTGGGACGCCCATGGCAATTTGATAGACGTGTCCTTCACGATGGTTACTTGAACACTTATGTGTTTACGTACCACGGGAAGCGCGTCAAACTCTTACATATGTCGCGAAGTGAGATTTTGCAGGACCAGGTTCAAAGGGATCGCCAAAAAGCGATTGAGGCTGAGGAAAAAGCTAACAAATCCAAGAGTGTGCCCAAACCAAACCTCTTTGATGAGCAAGGCAACGGTACACACCACTCTAATTCGGACAAGGCGCGTCCAACGCAGTCGACACCTTAGCGGCCACGCCAACCGGCGTCTCCCGGTCCGCCGTTGCAGGGCTCGGTTGAGAGCTGACTTTTGCTGGCCCGACCGTCGTCCCTTACAACGTCATTGCAAGGCCGCACCCCATGCTTTCTTTTGGTGCCGATGTCCTTGACATCTTCTAGCACTGACACTCTGGCATTGCCAAATGAGGTAACTTCCTTACTTAGTGAATTATACGATGTTTTTCCTCACGAGTTGCTTGTTGGTTTGCCACCTATACGGGGTATTGAGCACCAAATCGATTTGGTGCCCGGTGCTTCGTTGCCTAATAGGGCTCCTTACAAGGCCGACCCAGATGAGACCCGGGGACTTCAAAAACAGGTTTAGGAGCTCCTTGAGAGAGGATATGTTAGAGAGTCGATGAGTCTGTGTGGTGTGCCAGTCATCCTTGTTCCCAAAAAGGACGGCTCTTGGCGCATGTGCATGGATTGTCGGGCCATCAATCAGATTACCGTCAAATACCGGCATCCTATTCCACGACTTGATGACATGTTAGATGAGCTCCATGGAGCTTCCATCTTCTCCAAGATTGACTTGAAGTTCGGCTATAATCAAATCCGGATGAAGGAGGGAGATGAGTGGAAAACCGCTTTCAAGACCAAATTCGGCCTCACCAACGCGCCGAGCACATTCATGAGGTTGATGAATCACGTCCTCCGTGACTTTATTGGTAAGTTTCTTGTGGTCTATTTTGATTATATTTTAATTTATTCAAAGAATTTGACTGACCACGTGGACCATTTGAGGCTCATTTTGGCGCGCTTGCGTCGAGAGACACTTTTTGCCAATTTGGCCAAGTGTACTTTTTGTAGCCCATCCATTGTATTTCTTGGCTTTGTGGTGTCTTCTCGTGGTTTACAGGTGGATGATGCTAAAATTAAGGCCATAACGGAATGGCCAACACCTACCACGACTACAATGGTTCGCTCTTTCTTGGGCATTGCCGGGTTTTATCGCCGGTTTGTGTGCAATTTCTCTTCTATAGAGGCGCCCCTACATGCCTTGACTAAAAAGGGCACCATTATAGAATGGAAAAAGCACCATGAAAGGGCGTTCCAAAACTCTAAAGATGCCTTTAGCCATGCTTCGTTGCTACAATTGCCAGATTTTTCTAGGCCTTTTGAGGTGGAATGTGATGCTTCTAACACTGGCATTGGGGGCATCCTCCACCAAGAGAAGAAGCCGATCGCTTATTTTAGTGAAAAGCTCACCGAGGCACAGCTCAATTATCCGACATACGACAAGGAGCTATATGCCTTAATCCGAGTGCTCCAAACTTGGAAGCACTATTTGTGGCCGCGGGAATTCTTGATACACAGTGACCATGCGACGCTTTCTTACCTTAAGAGCCAAGCCCATTTGAATAGAATACATGCTCGATGGGTGGAATTCTTGGAGACATTTCCCTATGTCGTCCAACACAAGAAAGGAAAAGAGAATGTGGTCACCGGCGCCCTTTCTCGCAAGTATGTGCCTCTTACTCAATTGCAAACTCGTTTACTTGGCTTCTTTTTGATTAAGGAGCTTTATGCTTCGGACCCTTTCTTTGGACCAATCTTTTAGAAGTGCTCGGTTCATCGTGAGTGGGACTCTTACTTTTTGGATGACGGGTACTTATACAAGGTTGGGAAATTTTGTATTCCAGCCTCGTCTATAAGGCACCTTTTAATTAAAGAGGCTCACGATGGACGGGGACATTTCGGGGTGAACAAAATAATTGCAGCTTTGCGTGAACATTTCTTTTGGCCTAACATGGCCTCTAATGTCACAAAATTTTGTAGGAGTTGTGTTCCATGCCGAAAGGCCAAGTCAACTACTTTACCTTATGGACTTTACTCTCCTTTGCATGTGCCTAACACCCCGTGGGAGGACATTTCTATGGACTTCATTACGGGCTTGCCTATGTCAAAGAGAGACAAAGACTCCATTTTTGTTGTTGTGTGCCGATTCTCTAAAATGGCTCATTTTATCGCTTGTAAAAGTACGGATAACGCTAAGGAAGTGGCTTGTTTGTTCTTTGACAATGTGGTAAAGTACCACGGTGTACCAAGAACTATTATTAGTGACCGGGACACCAAATTTGTGGGCCATCTTTAGAGAAAACTCTGGGGGAAACTCGACACCAAATTGTTGTTTTCTACTAGTTATCACCCCCAAACCGATGGCCAAACGGAGGTCACAAACCGCACCTTGGGCTCCCTTCTATGAGTGATGCTCAAATCGAACCCACGCCGGTGGGAGGACTTACTTTCTACCCTTGATTTTTGCTATAACAGGTCCAAACATTCGGCGCATTCTTTGACTCCGTTTGAGGTCGTTTATGGGCGTAATCCCATTACGCCTTTGGATTTGATTCCCAAGCCTTTGAAGCAAGGAGAACATGTTGATGCCGCTAACCGAGCCAACCAAATTCAGCAGCTCCACGCTAGGACCAAGGCACACCTTGAGCGGAACGCTATTTAGTACTCAACACAACACAATCGGGGCCGCATTCCTATGATCTTTGAGCCTGGCGATCTTGTTTGGCTCCATTTACACAAGGAACGGTTCCCGGCAGCTCGGAAGACCAAACTCCATCATTGTGGTGATGGCCCATTTCATATTCTTGAGCGAATTGGTCCCAACGCCTACAAGTTGGATCTTCCAGATTCTTATGGCAATGTTCATGCAACGGTCAACGTGTTTGATCTATCTCCCTTTGTTGAGCCGGATTTTGATTTTGAGGAAGCGGGGACGCTTCCCACTCAAGAGGGGGAGGATGATGCGTTTGCTACTATGACCATCGTTGAGGAGGAGGATGCTATGTCGGTTCTATCCAACAGACCCTTGACGCGTGCCACCTCGAGTGCGGCTGAGCTCCAACCTCCGAAGCTACACTGCGCCACCAAAAAGGACGACACTACGGACGCGGGAAGGATGCCTCGGAGCGCGACCATGCTCCTCGCCCCATAGACCGCGCTGCGCCCGTAGAAACTCGGCACCTGCGAGTGCTGGCTGGCGCCTGGGAGCGCGCCCGCGCTCCTCCAGCGTCGGGCCGCGCCGAACTAGGCGGTGTTGCTGAGTTGTTCGCAAGTCTTCCGAGGGTTCGGGTCTTCGGGTTCATATTTTATTTCATGTCGGGTTTTTTAAGTGAAACAATTACTATGTTTGGTATTAAGTTTATTTCCGCTATTTATTTAATTGTCGAGATGGGTTGGGCTTGCATGCTTGGGCCCATTCTCACTAGGTTTTCTAGGGTTTGATCTAGATCTCTATTAATATGTCACACTACTCTTATTTTCAATCACGCTTGAATGAAATTGAATTTGCCTCAGTGAATCGAGATTCTCTTCCTCAGGCCTTCAGACGTCAATCCTTCTGAACCCTTTTCCCAATCGTCCTTCAATCTTTTTGAGGTTTCGTTTAACGGAATCGATTCCATCTCGAGACGCCGCTATCACACTAGCGTCGTAATCCTTCTTACCCTCAATTTTCGATTGCTTCCGCTCTATTGTCAATCTTAGATCGAGACGGGATTCAAAACATGAGACGTCGGTCCTTGTAGCGAGCCGAAACACATCAACTCCCTACCCCTCTCGATTCCATTTGCCCGATTACGAGATACACTCATTGCAACAAGCAAAACAGAGGAGGGAGAACAGAATAGAGGCTCAAGCTTGCTTGGGGGTATGCATCTCAAGTTTGGCCCGGAAAAAGACCAATGATATAGAATCTTATCCGGCGATAGCCAAAATCCATGAGCCCTTAAGAGAACTTTCCAGGCCCCGACGGTATCCGAAGGCAGGACGTTCTCATCTTAGTAGCTTATCAAGGGTGTTTGCCATTCGAGATCCTGCACAGTTTCGCTTCCCGTGATCGCAGCCTTTGTCGAGGCAATTTCCGCGGTTACGACTGTGGACATGTCATTGCTTGCGATTTCGATTGAGGTGCCAACTGCTTGGACATCCCGTTACCTCAACGCGCATCGAGGTCTTGAGCGAGATTCCTACACGAGCGACTAATGTTTCTAAGCCATCAATGGAGTTGTTTTGATCGCGCGATCTTAAACCGCTTGCTTTCTCCATATACTTGAGCATTTTTGGCTCTTCAGCTTCTCAATTTGCAGCTCCCTGTTGGTAGCATGCGATTCGTGTAGCTACAAAATCTCGTGGGCTCCTCGGTGAAGACGAGGTGGTCGGAGAGAGCGTGAAGATTCTTCTCTTGGCTTTCTCGAGGCACTATATAAGGGTGCCAAATATGAGCTCGGTGACATAATTTTCTATGTTAAACCATGTAATAATACTAGTGACATAAGTCCATGGTATGACATATTATGTAATAGGATTGAGAAAGAAAATATCCTAAGTAGAGAACCGAGTTCATAGGGATTTTTGGTGGCTTAAACTAAACTAATCGAGCTATGGCTTCCCAGGGTAAACCAGTTTGGAGGTAGTAACTCGGATTTTTATGAGTGTGAGTTGTGCTAGATCTCGTAGGCCTAATTCTATGTTTTAGGCTTTATTGCTGACTTGTGAAGATGGCCCAAAACTCGCTTGCCTATGATCCATTGCTAAAGACAGTTACCTCCTTTAGTAGAGAGTTGTGTTTTGAGGATTGTAGCTAACCCTAGCTTTAGAAGCTTAACGCTCTTTCTAGTGGCTCATTCCAACCCAACGACGCATCTAGAGAGCTCTAGAGAAAGAGAGAGAAAACAGAGGAAGAGAGAGAGAGAGAGAGAGAGAGAGAGAGAGATAGAAGTATAACGAGAGAAGTCTATTGGCCTGATAGTGGAGTTTGTGGAAGGCGAACATGCTTTTGCCTCTTCGTGGTCGAGATCAAGCGAAGTTCCATCTCATAACTTTGTTAGCCTTAGGGGGCCGAAACCCTAGATCTTCTTCTTCTACCTTTGTGTTTCTCCATTCTTGTTGTATGAACTTGATCTTCTTTGGGTGTTTTTTTTCTCTTCTATTGCATGATTGTAACCTTCTTGTAATACCTCTTAGATATAGTGGATTTGAGATGGGCTTCCTCTATAAGGCTTAGTAGATGTAGGCATTTATCAAACTGCATTACCAATCGTTGTGTCACTTGTTTTTTTTTTTTTTTGGTTTTTTTAGTTACTTCATTCTTAGATATGTTCTTAAATCTGTTTTATGAGTCAAACATGATTTTTAAATTGGTATTAGATCTTTGCTTTTAATTTATTTTCTTTGTTTAATCTTGTGCTTCCACTCTCATTGTTTGAGTCTTTGTCATTGCAATCCAAGTTGAGGCTTCTCTTGGACAAGGTAGGGGAATCTAGATAGAAGGGTGTCAACATGTGTCGATTTAACCCTACTATCAATTCCTACAATAGAAAGGTCTAGGTTATGTTTCTCTTATTGTTCTTTCTTGTCACTGTGTAGTAGGGGAATTGGATAAACTAGGTAATGGATCTATCGGTGCAACCCATTATCAAATCCTACATAGTCTTTACAGTTTTTTTTGTTACTATTTTTTGTGTTATCTTGTTTCTTGGAGAGTCCTATCTTCAAGCAAGATCCTTATTATGTTGTTTGTGTCTTCTTCTCACCTTACTCTACTAACTTGCTAGTAGTCTTCACATGTACTAGAGATGAGTGAGGGATACAAAATAAAGCCCTATGGTGTGGGCAATCAAACTATGCTATGTGGAAAGTGAAGATGAAAGCCATCCTTATGAAGGAAAAGTTCTATCATGCAATTACATACACTTGGGATGCTACAACTACTGACTTCCAAAAAAACAAACCTAGGAATTGGCTCATGCAGAGCTGATGCTCGGGCTGATTAACGAGGTTGCTCGTCAAGTTGTGAGTATTTCTGACCCAAAACTCTTGTGGAATGTCTTGGATGCCAAATATCTTACCAAGTCTTTACCTAACAAAATCTCTCTTCCTTGCAAGTTTTTCATGTTTAGGATGGATACTAATAAGACCATAGAAGAAAACTTTGATAGATTCTTAAAATTGACTAAAGGCTTAGCTAGGTGTGATGATAAGATAAAAAATTATCATCAAGTTGTTCACTTGTTGAATTCTCTTCCCTCCCAGTTTGATGTATTAAAATATGTCATTCAATTTGACCGTGATGATCTTACTGTTGAAAAACACTCTAAAGCTATAATTCAAAAGAATGAGACTCTTAAAGTCTTTAAGATCAGAAATGGAAATGCTAAAAACACTAACAAGACTGAAACTAAGAATGAAGTCATGATGGCTAAAGAGAAAAAGAATCATAACAAGAATAAGAAAAAGAAAGATAAATCTTCTGGTCAAACCTTTGACAAGAAAGATATGTCTAATGTGAAATGTTATTACTTGTCATTATTCCTCAGATTTCCATAAAAAGAAAAGGGATGAAAAGAATGAGGCCAAAGATAATAATGGTGTGTCTAATGTGTTTGAATCATGCTCTCAATATTCTCATGAACTACTTATGGTCTTTTCCTCTTCTTATGACAATGACTAAATCTTAGATTCTGGTGTACTATGTATGCAACCCCTAATAAGGGTTTCTTTGAATCTTTGACTATGTGTGATGATGGTATTGTGATGTTGGGTGATCATACTATTTTGCCTATTAAAGGAGTAGGGACTGTTCCTATAAGAATGCATGATGGGAAAATAAGAACCCTTCAAAAGGTTAGGTGGGTGCCTTGTTGAGAGGGTATTTACTCAACAACAAATAAATTTGTAGTCAAGACCCCGCTGAGTATAGCGAAGTCAGGATCGTCCACGGGAAGCAAGGTTGTCTGTTTACCGAACTAAGAAAGCAATAAAACAAAGCAAACAGCTACGACAGACCTCGTTAACGACCTTGTCAGGGTCGGTAACGATGCTTTATTTCTACTGAAACAGAACAAATATAACGATGCAAGTGCAGGCTCAGTACCGATCCTTGTGCATCGGTAACGAGTGAATTCGAATGCAAAACTTTAAGAAATCAAAGGATAAAATGCTCTAGGACAAGGGTTACCAGAACATAGCTATGCATATAAACTCATATGAAGATAAAGATTATGCCTTCGAAGATAAATCTATCAACTTTCATTGACTAAACAAGCAAATCAATCAACTTTCATAAATTAATTCACTTTATTACTTGTTTTGGATCCAAAGCTCGAAACTTTCGTTATCGAACAATATCAACATTCAAGTTCAAGACTTTCTCTTTCGATCAAGCAATAAACTCAAATTACTTCGACTCTCGTCTAAGTATAAGCACAAACAAGCAATTCAAAAGATAAATGGAAATAAAAAACATCAACATATTCATTCAACCATGCACAACTATGTCGGGTTTCAACCCCGACCCTAGATAAGAAAACTACTCACTCTTCATTGAATCAAAACAAACAACTTTATTCAAAGAGAACATTGAAAAGCAAAACTTACTTGAAATTGAAAGAAATAACGTCTTACAAATTCTCGTTCAAAACTCCGAAACAAACAAAGAACAACAACCAAGAGCACCGATCCTATCCTCTCTCGATCGAACCAGGGTCGGAAATCTCTCTCTATCGTCACCCTAAAATCTAACGTCAATCCTCCCTTCTAGGCTTAGAACAAGGGTATTTATACTAAAGGAAGCTATCTAATAAAAGACCTGAAAGATAAAAACTTACCAAACTTAAAAGATTACAAGATAAAAGATATAAATCCCAAAAGCCGGCGCCGTCTACCGACACAAGTCACCTCGTTAACGACCTGCACAGGGTCGATAGACACTTGCTGAATCCTTTAGCAAAATCTCTAATGCACAGCTCGGTAACGACCCTCACAGGTCGGTAACGAGCTCTCTGTTTTGGTTTACTTAAACTTTTCCCTTGGCTTCATTTGTACTTTAACGTGATCTTTAAGATGAACTCTTTCTTCTCTTCTTGTAAGCATTCCGCCCTCCACCACTTGACTCCAGTTTCACTTGAAAAATGCTCCTTTCCACTTTAAAAACCTACAAAAAGACACAAAACGGAGTAGCTTCCATACTTTTCACAAAATATGCAAACTTATCCAAAAACACACAAAACTAACCCTAAAACTTACTAAAACTAAACCAAACAACCTAAGAAAGACACCTAAAACTAGACTAAAAACATGAACAACAAAATACCCCATACTTAAGCTTGCTTGTCCTCAAGCAATCACTATACAATAACCAAAACCCAAACAAACTTGCTCATCAAGCAATAGCCATTATCTCAAAAGCAACATCAAAACATAGCAAAGATAGCAAATGACTATTAACGTCATCACACATATATAAATACTAATAGACATAAGCAACAACAATCCAACCTCACCAAGGATATGTATGTTTTCACTCAACTCTCAAGTGTTTGGGCTTATAAATTCAATCTCTCAACTCAATCTTATATGCAAAAACTCATAGAAATTGGAACTTATATCACCTAACTCTCCACCTAAGATTTGTCAAAACAAGCAAAAATCATCAAGAGAACTTAGGCTCAATGAAAAACTTCATAGAAGTTTCCATTCGGTCGGGTTGTAATGGGGCTTGGTAATAACAAATAGGCGTGGAAAATATTTTGGCTATGTGGTGCTAATAAAATGCGGGAATCAAAGACTCCTAAAAACTCACACAACACCAAAACTCTCATAAAATAACATACCAAACTCACCCAAACATTATGCTCACTCTCTTCTTACTCACCTTTAATCCTAGAAAGCCTCATATAACATAAAAGATTCTCTGGTTTTTACTTCAAACACACTGCACATCTTTCTTCTCTTTCTTTTTCATTTCATCATTTTTTTGTACTTTCTTTTTCTTCTGCTTGCCTCGACTATCCTCGTTAACGACCTAAAAGGATCGTTAACGAGCTACACTTCTCTTCAATTTTTCCATCGATACTGAGCTTACTTAAGCCGGTATTGATCCAAACATCTTTTTTCTTATTTTTATTTTTATGCATCTTTTCTACCAAGAGATCTTTTTACAAAATAAAACAAGAGACTTTCAATCTACCCTTCCCAAAAACCCTTATTTTGAACCAAAGCATATCATTTTTCACTCTACAAATCATACCTCTCCAACTAAGTCCTAATCCCCGGATAGGGTCAAGCTTATCTCGGCTAGGAAAATAATTTTTGTGGAGCTGACAATAAAAGGCTTAAGGCTCAAATTGGTTGTAAAAAAGAAGGATCATGTATAGGGTGGATAAAGATAAATAAGGCTAATAAAAAGAAAGTTCTCTATCATATGACTTTCACAAGTAATGAACTAAAAATCTTATATAGGTCTCAAGAAATAGATAACTATCACAATTCCAAGAGATAATATACATAAAGAGAGTAAATCACACAAGAAAAGAAAATGAATTTTTAATGTTCTCCCTATAAGGCCAAAAATAACTCACAAGATAGCCATTTTTGTTGGATTGCACTACTCATGCTAAAAGTTATTCATGCTCAATTTCATCATATGCTATTCCTCTATAAAAACAATTTCATCATAAGACTCAGACTATACTATCAAAAACATGATGAAAGGAAATTACATGGTCATGCAAACAATTAACTATCATAGAACCAAAAGACAAGGTATTTATCCATTCTAAAAACTCTTTTTGGAAATTTTCAATTTTTCAATTTTTTTGAGATTTTTTATTTTTTTAAACAAAGACAACTAAAAACAAGAAACAAACAAAGTAAACAAAAACAAGTAAAACAAGCAACTAAACAAAGCAAGTTTTCTTTCCTCCCCGACCCCATACTTAAAATTAGTGTCCCCACTGTAATAAAGCTAAGCAGTAGAAAAGAATAAGGAAAAGAAAGAAACTCACAAGATAAACTGAAGCAGAAAAGAACATCCTTGAAACTGAATCAACGCCGTGGTGGTGGTGGAAACTGGCGCTCAAAGTTGCCCATGAACTCGTACATGGTCCTCCAACGCTCCTCATCAACCGTCACCCGCTGCTCCATCGTCCTCCAACGAGCATCCGCCTGCTGATGCCTCCCATCATCTAAATCCATGCGAGCTGCAAAAACCTTCCCAACGCTCCATCCTCTGGGTGAGCTGTGTTTTCTGCAGGTTGAGTTGTTGCATCTGGAAAGACAAACCATCGGCCCATGGAGGTGGAACACTTGATCCAGAATAGGTGGGCTGAGGAGGTGGTTGATATTGATTGTGGGACTGGAAGTGGTCTTGATAGATCACCGGGTTGTAGGGCATCATTGCATACGACTGAGGCTCGGTAGGCGGAGGCGGTGGCTTGTTACCGAAGGTGAATGCCTCAGTATTGACCTCAAAATAATCAGAATCGAGTCCAGTTTGGTCATTATCGTGGTCATCTTCGTCGCCCAGTACCTCGGTACCGAGGTCATCATCCTCGTTATCGAGCTCCTCCATGGCTACCACGTCTTCATCCATTGCATCGCCTTCTCTTTCGAACCTTGTTTCATTAATAGCCGCTATTTTTATGATTAATTTGTTTTTAATTTTAATCATTAATTATTAATTAAATAAAATAAATTCATAATATTCTTTTTATTCGAAACTTATTTCTAAAATAAATGGAGTATAATTCTTATGAAATAATTAATCTAATAAATAAAATTTATTAAAAATGGAATTTAATAAATTATTATCCTAATGGAAATGCACTTCTAAAAAGGTAGTCCTTTCTTAAAAACAAGGCAACGGGCCTTAGCCCGGCCCATCTAAAAAGCCCATAATTCATTAAAAGGGTTTTTTTAAAAATAAAAAATAGAGACAAAGGATTGGATTTGAACACTTGACCTCTTACCCCTTCTCCCACTCCTCAACCATTTGTACTATTTGGTTTTTCTAATATCAAAATACAACCACTTGTATTTAAACTCATTCTTTCCAGTGGAATTTTGCCAAAACTGGATTTCGAACCGTTTGAAGCTTGATTTGGGTAGTAAATGGGGAGATTTGGGAAGGTTTTTTATGCAGAAAATCATCTCCCACACACTCTATTTTTAATAAAATTTAATCACCTCTCCCACTCACCATTGAAGGAGATTTGGCCAATCATGAGAATATTATCTTCTCCTCTACTCCTTCCACTAACTAGTTGGCCTATTTAAAGGACTCATTAGACCTTTAGAAGCCCATATTCAAGCCTCAAACACTCTCTTCTCACCAATTTCTCTCCTTTGATCAAGCTGATTTTTTCCCCAAAAATCAAAGAAAATTCGTTTTAATTTTTTTTGGGTGTTCCGACCACCTCCGATCACACCTGGCCACCACACCCGGCCGCATCGCCCCTCCGCACCGCCCAGGAGACCCGCCGAAGCCGCCCTACCCTAGTGTCGCTTCTCCCCCGTGCGTCGTCGTCCGTCTTGTAGCTTTCTCTGGCTTCCTGCGTGAATCAGAATAAGAGGAAGGAGAAGGGTATTGTTTTTTGGCCTTTTATTTACACTCTTGGGCTGATTTCTATTTTAATGAGCCCATTTTGCCTTCAATCTCTAAAAAAAATCAGATTATTTAAAATACTACTCTTGTACATGTTTTTATAAAAAATAACTTGCATGTAATGAATTTTAAAAGGGAATTTATTTTTACAAGTTGTAAAATAAATTCTAATAAATCCTAGATTTATAAAATTGGCTTTTAACTTGAGAAAATTCTGATTTTAACTATTTTAAAGTCTAGACTTGTTTCTCTTTTTATACAAAAAAAAAATGCTTAGATTATAAAGGTTTTGACTTGTTAATTTTATAATGTAAAGTTTCATGCATGCAATCTTCATACATGCTTTATATGAGCATTTGGATTGTTTTTATATAAATTTTTTAATATAGATAAGTCTAGTAAAGACAAGTTTGATCAATTAATTTAAAAAGTATCTTTTCATGTACTTTTTAAGGAGTTTTTATAAATTAAATTCTCTTGCATGTATTTATAAAATTAAGAATAATCTTTTCTATGAACTTTTGATCAAATAAGAATAATAAGAACAAAATATGTTAATTAAATTAAAAGTACCTTGCATGTATTTTTAAAAGAGTTTTGATAACATAAAACTCTTTTGCATGTCAATTTTAGCTAAAATGAATATTGATAAAATATTTTGAACCATCTAGTGATCTAGACTTAAAAATGAACTTATAAGGGTTTTACTCACTTAAGAAAATTAAAATAGTCGTGCATGGATTTTTATAAAAATCTTTGGGAAAAATCATTTCTTGCATGCAACCTTGTTTTATTCACTAGGTAGAAATAAATATGCATATATCCTCTTAATAAAAGAAAAATGTTTTTTCATAATCATACTCTATTTAATTAGTATATTATTTTGCATGTGGGAAATAAAGTATTTTATAAGGTAAAGTATACATGCATGCCAATTATAGATTTTATTATATTTTTATAATATATCAATCATGACATTTGATATTATTGTTGCTCATAATAAGAATTTTTACTAAGTAGTTTGTATAAAAATATTGATAGTTGAAAAAGGGTATATTCATAGTTAAAATATGGTTGCATGTCAAAATTAGCTTTGTCACATAAACTTTTGGAATAAAATAAATTTTGACTTTAGAAATAATAAAATACATGCAAATCATATTTCAAGTATTTTTAATTATTACATATGGTTTTAAAAGGAATTTCCTTTATATTTAAATAAGACTTTACATGTGTCTTTAAAATAAATATTTTAAAATCATAAAGAGTACTATCTTGAAAATAATAATAATAAAGATTATTATTTTCTATCCCATATCTAAATCGTTAACTAAAATAATTTAGATTTAACTTTCTTTCTCTTAGAAGAGGGAAATAAGAGAAAAGTATAGTTAAGATTAAAATAGAATTTTAATACGATTTCGTTCGTCTTTCCTTTCGGTCAAATAGGTCGAAGCGCTCGACGTCTCTAAGAGCTTATAATTCCGAGTTACGAATATTACCGAAAGAAATCCAAGGCAAGTGGACATTCCTACTTGAACCTTTCGATAAATTCGATCTCGTTAACTTGTTCAATGTTGGGAAAATCATGTTTGCTAAATAAAACGAACTTAAGAAATATAGATTGTTAGAAATAATGACCATTGTTAGCATTATTACTATTATTATTGTTAGTAGATATAACGTTAGGCTTGTTTGTGTGGCCTTTGTTTGTTTAAAATCTCTTTTCGAGATTCGTAATTAAATTCGTAAATAGTGTAGTAAGGGGTAGGGCTAAGCCCGATACCTCTATATAACACATTAAGTCGTATTGTGAAATGCCTATTTTTCCTACGACTGTAAGGATCATGATCTATTGTTTGCTCCTACTCGGAGGAGGGACGCGGGCAGCCTAGCTAGGTGTCGGAACTCCGTTCCCGTAAGTGGTACGTCGGCCCATTCATGGTCCCCACACTCTTAAAAATCATTAACTAATGTGAAAGCTTTGATCACGAAAGAAAGTAAGTGCTAATGCACCTTAAAAGAAACCAAAACCAGACCGGTCTCAAATGATCGATCCGGCTCTCGGTCCGCAAGGGCGCGAGAGGTTTTTCTAGAAACTTGTGTGTAATTAACGTTACCAACATTCATTATATTCTAAGACGTTCTACAATCTCGTAGTTCGTTCTTTCGGTTTAAGTGTGATCTCATCTCGAGATTCACTCATTTCCGTTCTTAATAAACTCCACTTAAAGTATACACTTCTCGCAACACATCTCGAATACCTCGTAATAAGTTCGATACTTTACCAAACTACCTTAAGCATGTCCGTTCTCACTTGCTTAGTCTCTTTAGACTAATTCTGTTTTTCCGCATTTCTGCCTGGTATTTTCCGCCCTTCGCGCCAAATGCCAGAATCCAGGAAACCTCCATCAAAGGCGTAAAGGACGAAGATCAATCAAGTGAAGGAAGGAAGGTCGGTTTTAAACCAAGTATGGTGTTTTGCTCACTTTCGGGTCACTCTACGCTTATGCAAAAACAATGTTATTATAATTTCCGCTGCCTAACGACCCCTAAGGTTTTATGTTTTGCTAAACTAAACCATGGTATGTAATTAACACTTCTAAAGTGTCATATATGAGCAACTCTTTTAATTGTAATAACTTTATAATTCCGCATGCTTTTATTTAACTTAAATACTTTATAAAGCCTTGGGTGACTTTGGATGGTAAAATCCGAGGTCACTGGCGGTAACACCTATCGTTGCAAAATAGGGGTGTTACAAATATAGTATAAGAGCCGAACGTTTTGTTTTCAAAACCGAAAACCTTCGAAACCGAAAATTTTCAGAACCAAAGTCTTTTTTTTCAAACCGAAAATTTTTACTATTTAAATTTTCTCTCAAAACTCCCAAAACCTAAAATAATAAGTTTTGAACTTTCATAGCTTAATTACTTTTATTGAAAACTTTCTAAGTTTAAACCTATTCTATAAAAGAAAGTGATAAGTTAGAAATTCTTTTTAGAATTCAAATTTTAAGAAAATTGAGGAATTTGAAACTTTTCTAAGTAGTCTCATGTAAAAGGATAACTATTTTAAACCATTATCCATGCTTGAATAATTGTTTAAAACCTCCTAAACTTTCTTCGAGTATCTTCTTCCTATAGAATCTAATGATATTCTATAATTAACTCCTTCTTCCCTTTTTCTTTAAAAGATATGTCTAAGTGCTTACCCTATGCAAATGTTAATTACTTAAAGGAAAACATTTGTATCGTTATTTCAGATGGTGGACTCAAGAGGAACTAGTCACCGAAACCAAACTCAAGTTAGAGACGAGAATGAGGAAAGTCAATCCGAAGTTAGAGGATTACCTCGAGTCAATCGTCCTCCTGTACCTAACCCTCCTGTAGTGCTCAACGAAGGCACTATGGAAACCTTTCGGGCCATGTTTCAGGAAATAGTATGAGAGGCGATTATGCCAGTCGTGCCCAATCCAGTTAATGAGGAGAATCAAGAAGAAGGAAAGGAGCAGTTGATGCTCGTGGGAAAGAAGTGGAGACAAGCTTTGCAAGAGGCCTTAAGGTCTTCAACACTATGAAACCGGAATCATATGACGGAAGTGGAGATCCTGCCGGAGTTCAGTATTGGTTCTCCCATGTAGAAAGCTTGCTAAGGAACGTGCACTGCTCTGAAGCTAACAAGGTGCACATGGCTACCCTAAGACTTAAGGGCGAAGCCGGAGAGTGGTGGGAGAGCTCGAGCTTGGCTAACCATCCCAAACTAACTTGGAATATGTTCAAGGATAAAATGATGAATCGTTTCTTCACTGCTTCCATGAAAGACGAGAAACTGGACGAGTTGCTTTCGCCAAAGGTCCACGGGCTTAGTGTTTTGGAAATGGCAAAGAAGTTCAACCATCTGTTGCAATACACCGAAGAGGAAATAACTACTGAGCGGCAGAAGATCCGACATTTCCATAATTGGATGAGCGACTCCATCAAACCATGGATGGTAAACCGCCACTTCGCAACACTCGAGGAGTATGTGGATGCAGCCTACCGAATGGAGACCACTCTAGGTGAACCTGAACGCAGAAAGAACGGTGGTGGAAAGCCTCATCACTCAAATCAAAGTGGGTTTAAGAGACCAGCATCTCCACAAGGTTTAGGATGGTCAAACGAGAACAAGAGGAGACTTGAGTCAACTAAGGAAAGGTCCTTCCAAGGATCTGAATCTAAGAAGGGTCCGATAGTTTGCCACAACTGTGGAGAACAAGGACACATCAACAGGAATTGTTCTAAGGACCGCAGAACTTGCTACAATTGTGGAAAAGAAGGACATCTCCGCCTTTACTGTAGGCAAACAGGAAGCAAATCAGGTCAAGCACACTCCAACTCGGTATCCCAATACCCTTAGACCTCAAATAGGACTGCCGTAGCTGCTTTGGTACAGTCAACTGCTCATAATAAGGGAAAAGGGCCAATGACATCTCAGAGTCGAGGTCAACAACTCCATGAGATGCACCGGAGTGACGAACCTTTTGCGTCAGATGTTCCAGAGGAATAGTTGGGTCCTCATTTCTATCCAAGTTTAAATTGTCATAATCATGTTAGTCTTGCCTTTAAAGCGCTTTTATATCCCCAAAATAGTTGGAAATATCGAACCATGCATGTGATACTCTTACTCGTAAGAGTGTCTCATTTTGAATTCTGTAATATGATTTGGGTTATCAAATAATATCCTTGCGTTTCAAACCATAAATCGTTATCTTAATATAGAAAAAGTTTCGAGCCATTACATGGTTTAACTTTACGACGTATTCATCGTATTAAGAAGTTCACCTCAAAAGTTTACATTTATATCGGAATAAAGTTGTAGTTTTACAAATAAAAAAATTTTCAATATAGATTCATGGTGGTGAATAAGAATGGACTTTTACCTCCCATCTTGATCACATGGTTGAGATAGAAATCGAGGTCTTATTCTTGTGAAGATATATACATTAAGCGACTATGTTGGAAATAGTTCCCCGATACTGATCACATTGGTGGAATGAAACCACTTAGTCCTTCGGATTCAGACTTGTCTATAAAAAAACTACTTTCTTATAAGTATTTCAAAGTATAATATAGAGGGGTACTCAACCCACTTCTCGATAGTTAATATGTTCGGATGCAATATCATAAGATGGTTACCTTCTCTTGTGATACAACCATCGCTCGTTCCAATAGTAACTCCATTAGAAGTTCAAAATCAAAATTCTTCTTCCAAGGCATGGGTTTCACTTTTCAAACATTGATTCTATCTCGGGAATTTAATTAATCCATCCGCTTTGACTCTATTCTGGAAGTATATAATGGATTGGTCATTTTCGTACTCGTCTCCTAGAGACACTCAAGTGCTCGTTTCAATTAAGACGCTTATTCCATTAGTAACTTCAAAAAGGTTAGATTCTTCTAGAACTTGAGTAAGTTTGGAGAACCTTGCACTAACCCAACGGAAGGTTGTTGAGTGCTTAGATGCGTCAAGTTCGTGGAACATCGAGTAGAGAAACTGTAATAAATAAGTGCCCTAGTCAGGTACCCTAGCCAAAGAATGATGATGAGGGAACGACTCGAGAAATTTGGGAGATGGAGCAAAAGATCCAGAGATGTTTTCCCAAGTTTTTATCTTCTTAACTAAAGAATGAAATAGTCTTCAAGGGGGTACTAGAACTTATGTTGTCACCTCACAGTAGTGAGTGTTTGTTGCCATCCTCGTGTTATAACATTATACCGCCCTAAGCTTTTCCTAGTTTCGGGGACGAAACTATTTTTAAGGGGGTACTGTTGTAATAGCCGCTATTTTTATGATTATTTTTTTTAAATTTTAATCAATAATTATTTATTAAATAAAATAAATCCATAATATTCTTTTTATTCGGAACTTATTTCTAAAATAAATGGAGTATAATTCTTATGAAATAATTAATCTAATAAATAAAATTTATTAAAAATGGAATTTAATAAATTATTATCCTAATGGAAATGCTCTTCTAAAAAGGTAGTCCTTTCTTAGAAACAAGGCAATGGGCCTTAGCCCGGCCCATCTAAAAAACCCATAATTCATTAAAAGGGTTTTTTATAAAAAAATAG
Source organism: Fallopia convolvulus (assembly GCA_964016875.1). NCBI lineage: Eukaryota > Viridiplantae > Streptophyta > Magnoliopsida > Caryophyllales > Polygonaceae > Fallopia > Fallopia convolvulus. The sequence goes on along the minus strand of OZ024722.1, from coordinate 2,481,540 downwards.
AGACAAAGGATTGGAGTTGAACCCTTGACCTCTTACCCCTTCTCCCACTTCTCAACCAATTGTACTATTTGGTTTTTCTAATATCATAATACAACCACTTGTATTTAAACTCATTCTTTCCAGTGGAATTTTGCCAAAACTGGATTTCGAACCGTTTGAAGCTTGATTTGGGTAGTAAATGGGGAGATTTGGGAAGGTTTTTTATGCAGAAAATCATCTCCCACACACTCTATTTTTAATAAAATTTAATCACCTCTCCCACTCACCATTGAAGGAGATTTGGCCAATCATGAGAATATTCTCTTCTCCTCTACTCCTTCCACTAACTAGTTGGCCTATTTAAAGGACTCATTAGACCTTTAGAAGCCCATATTCAAGCCTCAAACACTCTCTTTTCACCAATTTCTCTCCTTTGATCAAGCTGATTTTTTCCCCAAAAATCAAAGAAAATTCGCTTTAATTTTTTTTGGGTGTTCCGACCACCTCCGATCACACCTGGCCACCACACCCGGCCGCATCGCCCCTCCGCGCCGCCCAGGAGACCCGCCGGAGCCGCCCTGCCCTAGTGTCGCTTCTCCCCTGTGCGTCGTCGTCCGTCCTGTAGCTTTCTCTGGCTTCCTGCGTGAATCAGAATAAGAGGAAGGAGACGGGTATTGTTTTTGGGCCTTTTATTTACACTCTTGGGCTGATTTCTATTTTAATGAGCCCATTTTGCCTTCAATCTCTAAAAAAAATCAGATTATTTAAAATACTACTCTTGTACATGTTTTTATAAAAAATAACTTGCATGCAATGAATTTTAAAAGGGAATTTATTTTTACACGTTGTAAAATAAATTCTAATAAATCCTAGATTTATAAAATTGGCTTTTAACTTGAGAAAATTCTGATTTTAACTATTTTAAAGTCTAGACTTATTTCTCTTTTTATACAAAAAAAATGCTTAGATTATAAAGGTTTTGACTTGTTAATTTTATAATGTAAAGTTTCATGCATGCAATCTTCATACATGCTTTATATGAGCATTTGGATTGTTTTTATATAAATTTTTAATATAGATAAGTCTAGTAAAGACAAGTTTGATCAATTAATTTAAAAAGTATCTTTGCATGTACTTTTTAAGGAGTTTTTATAAATTAAATTCTCTTGCATGTATTTATAAAATTAAGAATAATCTTTTCTATGAACTTTTGATCAAATAAGAATAATAAGAACAAAATATGTTAATTAAATTAAAAGTGCCTTGCATGTATTTTTAAAAGAGTTTTTATAACTTAAAACTCTTTTGCATGTCAATTTTAGCTAAAATGAATATTGATAAAATATTTTGAACCATCTAGAGTTAAAAATGAACTTATAAGGGTTTTACTCACTTAAGAAAATTAAAATAGTTGTGCATGGATTTTTTATAAAAATCTTTGGGAAAAATCATTTCTTGCATGCAACCTTGTTTTATTCACTAGGTAGAAATAAATATGTATATATCCTCTTAATAAAAGAAAAATAATTTTTCATAATCATACTCTATTTAATTAGTATATTATTTTGCATGTGCGAAATAAAGTATTTTATAAGGTAAAATATACATGCATGCCAATTATAGATTTTATTATATTTTTATAATATATCAATCATGACATTTGATATTAATGTTTCTCATAATAAGAATTTTTACTAAGTAGGTTGTATAAAAATATTGATAGTTGAAAAAAGGGTATATTCATAGTTAAAATATGGTTGTATGTCAAAATTAGCTTTGTCACATAAACTTTTGGAATAAAATAAATTTTGACTTTAGAAATAATAAAATACATGCAAATCATATTTCAAGTATTTTTAATTATTACATATGGTTTTAAAAGGAATTTCCTTTATATTTAAATAAGACTTTACATGTGTCTTTAAAATAAATATTTTAAAATCATAAAGAGTACTATCTTGAAAATAATAATAATAAAGATTATTATTTTCTATCCCATATCTAAATCGTTAACTAAAATAATTTAGATTTAACTTTCTTTCTCTTAGAAGAGGGAAATAAGAGAAAAGTATAGTTAAGATTAAAATCGAATTTTAATATGATTTCGTTCGTCTTTCCTTTCGGTCAAATAGGTCGAAGCGCTCGACGTCTCTAAGAGTTTATAATTCTGAGTTACGAATATTACCGAAAGAAATCCAAGGCAAGTGGACATTCGTACTTGAACCTTTCGATAAATTCGATCTCGTTAACTTGTTCAATGTTGGGAACACCTTGTTTGCTAAATAAAACGAACTTAAGAAATATAGATTGTTAGAAATAATGACCATTGTTAGCATTATTACTATTATTATTGTTAGTAGATATAACGCTAGGCTTGTTTGTGTGGCCTTTGTTTGTTTAAAATCTCTTTTCGAGATTCGTAATTCAATTCGTAAATAGTGTAGTAAGGGGTAGGGCTAAGCCCGACACCTCTATATAACACATTAAGTCGTATCGTGAAATGCCTATTTTTCCTACGACTGTAAGGATCATGATCTATTGTTTGCTCCTACTCGGAGGAGGGACGCGGGCAGCCTAGCTAGGTGTCGGAACTCCGTTCCCGTAAGTGGTACGTCGGCCCATTCATGGCCCCACACTCTTAAAAATCATTAACTAATGTGAAAGCTTTGATCACGAAAGAATGTAAGTGCTAATGCACCTTAAAAGAAACCAAAACCAGACCGGTCTCAAATGATCGATCCGGCTCTCGGTCCGCAAGGGCGCGAGAGGTTTTTCTAGAAACTTGTGTGTAATTAACGTTCCCAACATTCATTATATTCTAAGACGTTCTACAATCTCGTAGTTTATTCTTTCGGTTTAAGAGTGATCTCATCTCGAGATTCACTCATTTCCGTTCTTAATAAACTCCACTTAAAGTATACACTTCTCGCAACACATCTCGAATACCTCATAATAAGTTCGATACTTTACTAAACTACCTTAAGGATGTCCGTTCTCGCTTGCTTAGTCTCTTTAGACTAATTCTGTTTTTCCGCCCTTCACGCCAAATGCCAGAATCCAGGAAACCTCCATCAAAGGCGTAAAGGACGAAGATCAATCAAGTGAAGGAAGGAAGGTCGGTTTTAAACCAAGTATGGTGTTTTGCTCACTTTCGGGTCACTCTATGCTTATGCAAAAACAATGTTATTATAATTTCCGCTGCCTAACGACCCCTATGGTATTATGTTTTGCTAAACTAAACCATGGTATGTAATTAACACTTCTAAAGTCTCATATATGAGCAACTCTTTTAATTGTAATAACTTTATAATTCCGCATGCTTTTATTTAACTTAATACTTTATAAAGTCTTGGGTGACTTTGGATGGTAAAATCCGAGGTCACTGGAGGTAACACCTATCGTTGCAAATAGGGGTGTTACATTTTCACACTCCCTCAATGACGGTTCATCTTGTGGCTTCTTCTCTAACGGGATGGCATGGCCCGTCTAATCTTCATACCAGTTCGGCACATAGAGCAACTCCAACTTGGCTTTAGTGAGCAGCACATCCTGACCAAGTACGTTGGTGGCAACTCCACCTGCGGTCCTCACAAAGATGCCAGAAGAGAACCAATATTTGGAGTCTAGCTTCTGAACACTGTATGGAGTGTAGCGTGTGAGGTCGATACCGAGCTTCCCCGCCAGAAGACTCACCAAATTCCCGCACCATACTTATTTTGACTTCACCCCGTACTTCTCGACATATTTCAACCATTCATACCCCAAGTTTAAGGGGCGGGATCTTCAAAAAGAATGGTACGGAGGCATGCAACTTCCAACCGTGTTGGCCTTGAAAGCTCTTTCTTGGGCCAAAAAGTGGCGCCCAAGACTCGGAGAATGATCCGGAAGATGGGGTTGATGATGCTTGCTGATATACACAATTATATTGTGTATTTAGGAGGAGTTTTAGCAAGAGTTTATGGTGTTTTTAGGTATTTTATATGCTATCTACAACTAGGAAGAAGAAGACCCGAAGATGCATATTATTAGAGTTTTAGAGCTGGATTGAAGAGAAGACGAAGATCAGCGTTTTGCTGATGGCGGCACCCGCCGCCCCTGCCAACGTGGAGATCTTTTAAGCGACACGTGTTTTATTTCTATTGGCTCTTCTTATGTCAGCTTTAATCCGAGATATATGTATTTTTGGATAGACTTTTAGACCTAGTTTGATATATTAGGTTTTAGAGAGTTGCATCTCTCATTCATACACTATTATCATATTTTCCATTCAGATTTTTTAGCTTTTCATGGAGAACTAAGCCCTTTTGCTTAGTCAGACAGTTTGAAGCTTCGTTTTGACTTTCAGTTGTGAGATTTCTACTCTTTATCTATTGCATGGAATTATTTTTCTCTCTTGTTTGAATTGTTTATGTGATTGATTTCAGCAATTTCTAGGGTTGTTGTTATTGAATCTCAATTGCTAGATCTAGAGAAATTACTGGTTGAGTTTCTCTATTTCATAGTAGCAAACTGCATTGTACTAGTATCTGGTTGTGCTAGTCTATTGCAGAAGAGAGTTAAATTGCATTCTAGTATAAAAGCTGGTTGTTTTATGCTAGATTTGTATCCTGATTATATTCCTATTCTTCATGCTGCTTTTGAATTGAATCTTGATAGTTTGAGGCTTATTCAATTAGTTAGGATTGATAGTATCTGGTTGTGCTATTAATTATCTTTGAAAAGGAATTGGAATTCCATATGCATGCAATATTGAGTGAATCTATGATCAACTTGTCATACGAATGTGGATCTCTGGTTGACTAAGTGTTTCCCTAAATTGATAAAAACCCAAACTCTATTTGCTTTGTTAGTTTTTGCATGCTAGATAGTTGTTTAATCCTTAAACCCCTTTTTACTTTAATTGTCATAGAATTTACATAGAAAGATAAATCTCCTCCCTTTGGATTCGACCCTTACTTCCCTAAGACTACAGTCTTTAGGTTGTTAGGACTCTTTTGTATAACCGTGATTTGCACGACCATTTCACGCCTATCAAATTGGCGCCGTTGCCGGGGAGGCAATAATTGTCTTTTTGTGTAATTTTTGTGCCAATTTTGGTGTGAACCTATCTTATGGTTCACACCCGTGCTATTAATAATTCACCACTTGTTTTTTATCCAGAAATTGAACGGACTCTTTTCAGAACTCGTCGAGCTGTGTGTGCACTACTGCAAGGAATCCGAACAATGGGTGATCAGCGAGTTACTCTTGAGAGCTTGAGAGCTCCTAATCTGAATCAGCCTACACGTGCAGTGCAATTCCCAGCCCTTGGTGATGGGGTGAAGTTTGAGCTCAAGACAGGAGTAGTCCATCTACTCCCAAAATTCAACGGAACTCCACTTGAGGATCCCATTCAACACCTTGATGAGTTCCTTGATGTCTGCACCAGCATGTGTCCCTCTGATATTACTGAAGAACAGATGAGGCTGAGAGCGTTTTCTTTTTCTCTGAAGGAATCCGCTAAAGACTGGTATCATGCTCTACCTCCTGGAAGCGTTACTACTTGGGTGAACTTGAAGAAGTTATTTCTGGACAAATACTTCCATGCAATCAAGTCCAATCAAATCAAGAAGCAGATCTGTAACATAGAGAAATTCCCCAACGAGTCGCTTTATGAATATTTTGAGCGCTTCAGGAAGCTGGTAAAGAGCTGCCCCTACCATGGTTATGCTAATCATGATCTTATTCTCTATCTCCATGGAGGACTTTGTGAGGAAGACAGGCGATTGGTCAATTCTTCTTGTGGTGGAAACATCATGAAAAGAACCTATGATGAGGCTCTAGGCATTTTTTCTACGCTGGCTGATGAATCTAGGCAATATACTGGAAGAGGTTCTAAAAACTTGTCAGCCGCCAACTCTCACTCTAAAATTGATCAAGCTGACTTTGATGTGCTGAAAGAAGAAGTGAGGCGGTTGAAGATGAAGGGTACTGCTCAACAGGCTAAGGCGTGTGGAATCTGTAATGACGCCTTTCATCCGACTGATTCATGTCCTACACTAAAAGAGGAAGTGAACGCAGTAGGGGGGTATCAAATGAAGCCAAGAAATGACCCCTATTCAAACACCTACAACCCTGGCTGGAAAGATCATCAGAACTTCAGGTGGAGAGAGCCTAAGTCAAAGCAGCAACAGGATCAGTTTCAACAAGCTAAGCCATATGTGCCAAGGCCTCAAGGACAGAATCACAATGCCGCTCCTTCTATGGACGACATGATGAAGATGTTGGTGCAAAGTAACCTCACTCTTAAAAATAGTATGACTCAACATCAAAATAATATGACTCAACTGACACAAAGTCAAGTGAAATTCCAGGAAACTACATCAGCAAGCATTCATAACTTGGAACGACAAATGAGTCAAATCTCTAAAGCTGTAAGCAAACTGGAAGCAAGAGATTCGGGTAAACTTCCTTCTCAAACAGAAGTCAACCCGAATATTCGTAATGTCAGTGCTGTCACTTTGAGGAGTGGGAGACAACTTGAAGGCGGATTAGTGGAAGAATCTGACGAAGGCGAGGGCGGTGACCGCTGCGAGGATGGCGGCACCCGCCGCCAAAAGGAGCTTGGCTACGACAATTTGGAATTAATTAGCGGCGACCAAAAATTAATTGGCGGCACCCACTGCCAGGACAGCAGCACCCGCCGCCAAGACGGCGGCGCCCGCCACGACGGTGATGACCCGCCGCCCACTTTTTCCGAAACAAGCGGCGACCGCCGCCCTTCTATTTTAGTCTCGCCTTAGACTCTTTCCAGGCAAGCTAAGATCCCGTTGGGCAGGGCCTTATGTGATTGCTCAAGTCTTTCCCCATGGTGCAATTGAGCTCTATGATTCCAAAACACATGCATTGTTCAAAGTGAATGGTCAAAGAGTTAAAAAGTATCATGAGGAATTCACCAAGGACACAATTGAGGAAGCTGTCCTAACAAAGCCCGACGCTGAAGACTGATGAATTGGCATTACGTCGAGCCACGACGTTAAACAAGGCGCTTGTCGGGAGGCAACCCAGCCTAGGTACTTTCTTTCATTTTTGTTTTCTAGCTTAGTGTTTTGTTTCGGTTTTTTTCCGTTATTTTGTGTGGACTAACCTACAGGAAGGAGCATAGGAGGGCAACGTAATTGGCGGCGACCGCCGTACGCAAGCGGCACCCGCCGCCCCTTCCGTACAGGTATATCCATCTTTCCCTTTAAAAAAAAAATTGAAAAATTGAAAAAAAAAAATAGTGCTGGTGAGATAAAAACAGATAGAGGGTGAGTGAGTTCAGAAACAAAAGAAATCAAAGTAGCTAAAGAGAGCTTATTGAAAGAACAAACAAGAGAGGAGAGGAAGGGGAGAAATTTCAAGTTCAGATCTACTCCAAATCCGGCAAGATCCAAGCATACCTCCGTCGTTTTTGAGACCTCCACCCTCGCCGCTCGCCTCGCCGCCCGCTTAGCTACTCTCCAAGCGGCAACCGCCGTGAATTTTTTCGAAGAAGCTCGAGGCGGCACCCGCCGCCAAGAACGCGGCACCCGTCGCCACGAATTTCGAGCCCGCCGCCAGTTCTGCCGCCCACCGTTTCCAATTTTCGGGTATTTTCGGCAATTTGCTCCTCTTTTCTGTTCATTAAGAGTTCATATTGTTGATTATGAGTTCTAGGAAGCGTGCTATGAGTTCTAGATCCGCCACCTCCGAGGTCCATGAGGCCCGGAGGAAGATTGTTGATGAGCGGGAGATTGTGTCTACTTTATTTTTTGATCCCGTCACTATGAGGCAGTTAGGACTGGAGAGTTGTACTAGGCAGATGTTGACCCATGCTGGATTGGGTAATTTTTTCTTTAAGAGTACTCCCACATTTCCTGCCTGGACTAGGGAATTTCTGATTACTTTAGAGGATGACCATGAGAATGGGAGGATTTCTTTTCAGCTAGCAGGTTCATGCCATGTGTTGACGTATGCTAGCCTTGAGGAGGCATTTGGTATTTCCAGGCAGCCTTCTGACTCTGCCCTTTGGAATGCTACTTAGAATGAGTTGATTTTCTGGTATGAGACTACAGGTTTTCCCTCATTTGATCCCAAAGGGGGGAAAAGAATTACAAATGGTCTCATCCTTGTCTGCGTATTTGTCATAAGGTGATTAGGATGGCTTTTTATGGCCAGACTGAGGCAAACAAGGTCTCTTACACTGATTTAGAGACTATGTGGAGTTTTACGCCATTATGCGAGCTTATCAGAGACTGGAGAGCTCAGTTCCTTGCTAGCTGCAAGAAGTGTAGGGGTTCGAAAAAGTGCAAGATTGGTATTGGTGGGATGATTTCTATTTTGGGAGAGTTCCTGAACATTCCTTTTCCTCCAGCATCTCAGCGACTATCTCCTACCTTTACTTGTGATATTAGGCATTTGAGGAATGTTGGATATATTTCTGAGGATAGAGGCAGATTTTATTATTTATTTGGTCCTCCCACGGGTATTTCTAGGATTCCTTTGCCTATTGCTGAGTTACCCTTTGGATCTGAGTATCAGCATTTTGATCTGCATCAACTATCTATTCGTGTTAGAGGTTCTGGCTCTACTTCTGCTGCTCCACAGGCCGTTCCACCACCTGCTCCACCGACTATTCCAGAGACTTTTCCTCAGGACGACACAGTTATGCATGAGGATGTTCTTGGTATGAGTATTCCTGCTACTTCTGGAGTTGACACTGATTTGAGCTGGCAGGATGATATGATGCGCCAGATGCGTCAGCTTTCAGTCCGTCAGGATGAGATGTTTCATCAGCAGTCTGCTTTGTCTACTTCTATAGACCGGATCCACCAGTTTCATCAGGATCAGTCTTAGTTCTTCCAGCAGCAGACTAGCTATTTTCAGCAGCAGGCTCATTTTTTCCAGGGCGTGTGGCCCACATACCCCTCTTATCCCGACTTTCCTCCATATCCACCACCACCACCACCACCATCTGATCAGTAGTGGTATTATTCTCTACTTCCCCTTTATTTTATTTTGTCTTTACTACATTGAGGACAATATGTGCTCTAAGTGTGGGGGAGTTGGAAATTATATTACTATTGATATGCTATAAATAATAATAATAAAAAAAAGAGCCATAAAAATGGAAAAAAGGCAAAATAAAATCCTGGGATAGGCTGAAAACCCGAAAGGGCGGTCTAGGTAATAAGCAGGTAATCTGGTAGGCATTAGGCCTTGGAAAAAATAGATTCAGAGTGGTGTGAGTTGGTGAGTCCATTATTGAAAAATGAAATGAGAGTGTTAGGTGAAAACCTGAAAAGGCGCCTAAGCAAAATGAGTGAAAGAAAAAAGAGTGTTTTAGGACTATCTTTTTACCGACGCAGGAGACATAAGAAGTGGAGTATAGGAGTGTTTTGGGTAGGTTTTCACTTGGAGGTATAAGGTGTAGATTTATGGAGACTTTCACTCTCTTTATTGGTGTTTTTGATGGACTTATTAGTGGTTAGTTTTTGGTGTGTTGATATTTGATGTTTTGATAGATATTGAGGATTGTTTAGTGGTTTGAGTTGAGCATGATGTTGATTTGATGTTGATGATGATTTGCTCATTTATGTTGATGTTGAGTATGGTGGGGTAGTTAGAGCTTATTTTCTATATGTGTTGTTGAGTAGGTTGGGTGTTGAGCTTGCATGAGAATGCTTTTGTTCCTCTTTGTAAGCTTCCTTGCATTTTGATGATCCGGGGGTTATAGTTTTTTTGAGTGATGGTTTTCTGAGTCACTCAGGGACGAGTGAGATTCAAGTGTGGGGGAGTTTGATATACACAATTATATTGTGTATTTAGGAGGAGTTTTAGCATGAGTTTATGGTGTTTTTAGGTATTTTATATGCTATCTACAACTAGGAAGAAGACGACCCGAAGATGCATATTATTGGAGTTTTAGAGCTGGATTGAAGAGAAGACGAAGTTCAGCGTTTTGCTGCTGGCGGCACCCGCCGCCCCTGCCAACGTGGAGATCTTTTAAGCGACACGTGTTTTATTTCTATTGGCTCTTCTTATGTAAGCTTTAATCCGAGATATATGTATTTTTGGATAGACTTTTTAGACCTAGTTTGATATATTAGGTTTTAGAGAGTTGCATCTCTCATTCATACACTACTATCATATTTTCCATTCAGAGTTTTTAGCTTTTCATGGAGAACTAAGCCCTTTTGCTTAGTCAGACAGTTTGAAGCTTCGTTTTGACTTTCAGTTGTGAGATTTCTACTCTTTATCTATTGCATGGAATTATTTTTCTCTCTTGTTTGAATTGTTTATGTGATTGATTTCAGCAATTTCTAGGGTTGTTGTTATTGAATCTCAATTGCTAGATCTAGAGAAATTACTGGTTGAGTTTCTCTATTTCATAGTAGCAAACTGCATTGTACTAGTATCTGGTTGTGCTAGTCTATTGCAGAAGAGAGTTAAATTGCATTCTAGTATAAAAGCTGGTTGTTTTATGCTAGATTTGTATCCTGATTATATTCCTATTCTTCATGCTGCTTTTGAATTGAATCTTGATAGTTTGAGGCTTATTCAATTAGTTAGGATTGATAGTATCTGGTTGTGCTATTAATTATCTTTGAAAAGGAATTGGAATTCCATATGCATGCAATATTGAGTGAATCTATGATCAACTTGTCATACGAATGTGGATCTCTGGTTGACTAAGTGTTTCCCTAAATTGATAAAAACCCAAACTCTATTTGCTTTGTTAGTTTTTGCATGCTAGATAGTTGTTTAATCCTTAAACCCCTTTTTACTTTAATTGTCATAGAACTTACATAGAAAGATAAATCTCCTCCCTGTGGATTCGACCCTTACTTCCCTAAGACTATAGTCTTTAGGTTGTCTGGACTCTTTTGTATAGCCGTGATTTGCACGACCATTTCACGCCTATCACTTTCCCCTGGGAGTGCTGGTGCGGAAGGTTCGACCTCCCCAGAAATGTAACTCCAAGTGTCGGTAACTTTGAAGTTCTCAATCTTGTAATCCCTAGAGTGGTGAGGAAGCTCGAGGAGTTCATTGAATTGGGCCATTGTGTACTCATGATCGGCATTGCCCAACCGGAACTTTGATCTTTCCAACCGAAGTCTTGGTCTTGAAACTTGTTTGGAGAGTGGCTATGAACTCGGAGGTGAGGGCCGGGTAGTGTGGTGTGGCCTCCTTCAATAGATGAGGTATACCAAGAATGGCAAAGGCATGCTTCACATCATCGTAAATCCCAATGTTTTTGGCGCTTGATCTCGAGAACCACCTAGTGAAGTGGTCCTTCTAAAGGATGGATTCAAAGACCTTAGCTTGTTCCCGAGTAGCCAACACAAGATAGTCCATGCGTGGAGGAGATGGGGACCTTTGAGTCCTCCTCTTCTTTCCGGCTCTAGTGTTAGCTCGACTTGTGCTTGCCATTTGTACCTGAAAATACCATGAGATTCCGAGATAAGATCCACACAAACAAAGCAAAAACCCTATACCTGCTCTCGAAAATGCTCTTGACTTACCTCAGTACTGACCCAATTGGGTCGGTAACGAGGTATCTGGGTTTGGTTTCAAAATTGAGCATGTCACATGTCGTTTTACGACCCTCTCATATCGTAACGAGCCTGTGCGAGAATAATTCGCAAAAAATTCCGAGTATCAGACCTCAAAATTTCCAACAATTTCAGCACAATTTCACCACAATTCCTCACATAAACATACCATTTAGAACATGCAACCCCATACTTGCTCGAAACCCTATCTAATCATGCCAACAAGTGCCAAATTTCATGGTGAAAATCAATCAATTCAAGAACAAGTTATTTCATGCTTTTCTTATCAAAATTCAATGTAAATCAAGCAAGAATAATCAAGATGAAATCAAGATCAATCACCAATGATAGAAGCAATAGAAGCACCATGCACTATAGACATGCAAACCGATTTCTCATACAAGATCTAGATATGAATTTTTACCCCAAATTACTATGAAACTTGCACGAAAAGAGTTAGGGTTTAGGAATCATACCGTAGATTGGAGAATTTGAAGAACAAAAATCGAATTTGAAAGGGGTAACGAGGGCTTGAGTACTCCGGTAACGAACACAAGGAGTAGTGCTCGTTAGTGGGTGGTGCGATCGGGATTAGGGTGCGGTGGTGTGCTCGATCGGTGGTGGGAAACTCGGTGGAATTTGTTTGAGGATTTGAAGATTTTGGCTTGAGATTTTGGTGTGGGTTTTGAAGGCTTGAGAGAGTTTTATAGGAAGTGGCAAGAGGAGAGGCGGCGTGAGTGGGTAAAAGGATAGAAGATAGATTAGGGTTAGAGAACTTACCTCACCCGCGTCGCCATTTTTGCGTGCCGTCTCAGGTCGGTAACGAGCTTCTCAGCTCGGTACTGAGCCTGGGCAACTCGTTTTTCAGCGTTTTTCGAACCCAACTTTCCTATGCCACGTTATCTCCAAAAATATTCTATCTTGCAAACTTCTAAACTACTAAAAACTCAAAAGAAAGCTAGGAAAAAGAGCTAATAAAAAGAAAAACTTAAACTAAACTAAAAACCGGGTTGCCTCCCGTAAGCTCTATTTTTAACGTCGTTAGCTCGACGAACTTACCTTGGCTAATCAAGGTGGTTCCTTTTCAGCTATGTCGTTGTCATGAGAGACCCCGTACTTAGTGTTGAATGCATCGTTAGTTCTTCCTACTAGGTTTGGTCCTTCATCTTCTAACAATATGCCCGGTATTCCTACACAAGGGTTAGTGAAATCCGAAAACCACGGAGTTTTCGATTCCTCCATAGCATAAACGGTAGGAATATGATATAAGGATGGATCATGATCAGTGATATTAAACCCAGAGTTAGAATACTCACCACGATTGATTAGCAAGGACGTTGGCACCGAGGCATTTGAGGTCGTTATCGACCTTTCAGAAGAAAAACCTTTCTCAGTGTCGTGCCAAAATGCGCCACCTCCGTCGTATTGTTGTACGAAGGGCTCCGTACCTGCCCAAGGAGGGTGGGTAGCGGTCTAGGTTGCACCTCTGTAGTCTGTATTACTTGGAGGAGAAACTTCAGGCTCAGCAATGTCAAGCTCTGGCTGGGACATCTCGATTTGTGCGGCAGCAGTTGTATCGTTGGCATCTTGATTAAGGCTGAACTCGACACGTTCCTCTCCTATGTCAAAGGTGAGGAGCCCTTTCCGAACGTCAACTCTAGCGTCTGCTGTAGCAAGGAATGGCCTGCCTAAAATGATGGGGACTAGAGGATCTTCAGGCGTGTCGAGGACAATGAAATCGTTTGGAATGAAGAATTTCCCCACTTGAATGGGATAATCATCAACGACTCCTGTAGCTTTCACACTTAATCCGTCTGCCATATACAGCCTCATATCCACAGGTTCCAAAGGTCCCATGTTAGCTTTTGACCAGATTGATAGGGGGAGTAGACTGGCACTGGCTCCCAAGTCGCATAAAGCCTTGAATCGATGGTCACCTATGCCAATAGTGATAGAAAATCTCCTTGGGTCGCCTAGCTTCTCTGAAAGAGTAATAGATCGGACCTCATCTGTAAGCTCTGTTGGCATAAGCTGAGAAAACAAACAAAAGAAAATAGAATTAAAAACAAAAACAGAATTAAAAACAAAAACTCGAGCCCTCGTTACCCCTGTTGGCATAAGCTGAGAAAACAGACAAAAGAAAACAGAATTAAAAACAAAAACGGGGTCGGGCTATTCCCAAACCCACAGGTAAACAAACAAACACTGTTGCTTCCCCAGCAACTGCGCCAATTTGTTGAGAGGGTAATTACTCAACAACAAATAAATTTGTAGTCAAGACTCCACTGAGTATAGCGAAGTCAGGATCGTCCACGGGAAGCAAGGCTGTCTGTTTACCGAACTAAGAAAGCAATAAAACAAAGCAAACAGCTACGACAGACCTCGTTAACGACCTTGTCAGGGTCGGTAACGATGCTGGATTTCTACTGAAACAGAACAAATATAACGATGCAAGTGCAGGCTCGGTACCGATCCTTGTGCCTCGGTAACGAGTGAATTAGAATGCAAAACTGTAAGAAATCAAAGGATAAAAAGCTCTAGGACAAGGGTTACCACAACATAGCTATGCATATAAACTCATATGAAGATAAAGATCATGCCTTTGAAGATAAATCTATCAACTTTCATTGACTAAACAAGCAAATCAATCAACTTTCATAAATTAATTCACTTTATTACTTCTTTTGGATCCAAAGCTCAAAACTTTCGTTATCGAACAATATCAACATTCAAGTTCAAGACTTTCTCTTTCGATCAAGCAATAAACTCAAATTACTTCGACTCTCGTCTAAGTATAAGCACAAACAAGCAATTCAAAAGATAAAAGGCAATCAAAAACATCAACATATTCATTCAACCATGCACAACTATGTCGGGTTTCAACCCCGACCCTAGATAAGAAAACTACTCACTCTTCATTGAATCAAAACAAACAACTTTATTCAAAGAGAACATTGAAAATCAAAACTTACTTGAAATTGAAAGAAATAACGCCTTACAAATTCTCATTCAAAACTCCGAAACAAACGAAGAACAACAACCAAGAGCACCGATCCTATCCTCTCTCTCGATCGAACCAGGTTCGGAAATCTCTCTCTATCGCCTCCCTAAAATCCAATGTCAATCCCCCCTTCTAGGCTTAGAACAAGGGTATTTATACTAAAGGAAGCCATCTAATAAAAGACCTAAAAGATAAAAACTTACCAAACTTAAGAGATTACAAGATAAAAGATATAAATCCCGAAAGTCGGCGGCGCCGTCTACCGACACAGGTCACCTTGTTAACGACATGCACAGGGTCGGTAGACACTTGCTGAATCCTTTAGCAAAATCTCTAATGCACAGCTCGGTAACGACCCTCACAGGTCGGTAACGAGCTCTCTGTTTTGGTTTACTTAAACTTTTCCCTTGGCTTCATTTGTACTTTAACTTGATCTTTAAGATGAACTCTTCCTTCTCTTCTTCCAACATGAACATCGTGCCTTAGAAGGAATTTGCTTTCAGATTCTGTCTTTGATGATCTTAATTGTCATATCATCACTCACAATGAGATAAAGGATGTTATTAGAAATGGAACAGTCCTTATTAGGAGCATTAAGAAGGGAGGGTTATTTCATGTTATTTCTACTCTTGAATTAAATGTCTCTAAAAGTGTTGATCATGATAAGTTAGAACAAACAAAGATATGGCATGCTAGAATGGGTCATATAGGCAACAAGGGTTTCAAATACTTGCATAAGCATGATCTGATTGACTATGATCCTTGTGAAATTGACTTTTGTGAAAATTTTATGTTAGGAAAGAAAACTTCCCACTCCTTCAGTAAATGAACCTATATTGCCTCTAAACCCCTAGAGTACATACACTTTGATATTTCGGGGCCTACTCAAGTGGACACTATAGGGGGAAGGAAGTATTTCATGTCATTTATAGACCACTATTCGAGGAAAGTATGTGTCTATTTATTGAAATCCAAAGATGAGGCCTTTCACAACTTTAAAAATTGGAAAATTATGGTTGAAAGGCAGTTACGCCACAAAGTCAAATGTCTTAATATTGACAATGGAATTGAATTCTGCAATAACCAGTCTGATAAGTTTTGTAGAAAACAAGGCTTAAAAGGCACTTAACAGTTCCTAGAACTCCACAATAAAATGGTACAACAAAAAGGATGAACATGACACTGTTGGAAAAAGCAAAAAATGCGAATTAATAAGTGTTGGAAGAAAGCATTCTTTATTGGGGAGAAGCAGTAGTTACTGTTGCATACTTAATCAATAGATCACCCTCCTCTGTCATTGATTTCAAAACTCCACAGGAAATATGGATGGATAAAAAGCCTGGCCTATCACACCTTAGGCCTTTTGGGTGCTCTACTTATGCCCAAGTCTCACATGGCAAGCTGTAACCCAGGGCACATAAATGTGAGATGCTAGGCTACCCTTATGCGGTAAAACGCTACAAACTTCTTGTTCAGCCTGAAGGTTATATAACATCTAGGTCTGTAACTTTCAATGAAAAAGAATTCTATTTTAAAAATAAACTAACAATGCTTTCTATTGAAGATTCAAGTACCCAAAACACAACACCACCACTCCCAAACAATGGCAACTTCTTTCAAGAAGATAATGACCCATCATAGTATGAAGAGGAGTTTGACATAGGCTACTCTTCAACAATTCAGGATTCCTCTAAATAGAATAATAATGATGAGGGAACTAAAGCACAAAACTATGAGATCAACAATGAGATACAAGATGATCCTGCATCAACAAGTCTACAATCTCACCAATTCGGCGGGGGAGTAAGCAATTCTAACTCATATTCTTTCTCTTCTCCTCCTATCTCTACTTCTCATGAGCATGATCTTGTTCCTGCATCCATGAATGACATGTCTGATTATCAGCTTACTAGAGATAGAGAACCTAGGATAAAAATTCCTAGAAAAAGGTCTGAGATGAATTTGCTTGAGTGCTTTGACAAAATGGTTGAGTTTGCCTTCACTATTGCTGAAATTATAAAAAACTATACACCTGACACCTACAAACAAGTTGTCAATTGTAAATAGGCTAATGAATGGGTTAAGGTTATATGTGAAGAGATCTAATCTATGCTTGTGAATAACACTTAGTCTCTTGTTCATAAACATGCTAAGGCTACACTTATAGAATGCCAATGGATTTATAAAATAAAGGATGAGGCTACTAAAAGCCATGTTGTTTGACAAAGGCTTTACCTAGAAGGAAGGGGTTGACTATAATGACATATTTGCTCTTGTAGTTAAATATAAAACCATGTGTTTATTGCTTTCCATGATTGATATGTTTGATTGGGAACTTGAGCAAATGGATGTGAAAATTGCCTTCTTACATGGTGATTTAATTGAATCCATTTATAGGAGACAACCTAAAGGCTCTATTGATAAGTCTAAACTTGATCATGCTTGTTTGCTTAGAAAGTCCATTTATGGGTTAAAATAGTCTCCTACACAGTGGAATAAAAAATTTGATGCTTGTATGATTTCTCTTTGTTTCTCTAGAAGCAACTATGATAGATGTCTGTACTTCAAAGTTATTAAGTCCTCTTCTCCTATTTACATCTTGCTCTATATTGATGACATTCTGCTTTTCAGTAGTCCTAAGGTTATGATATCTGGAGTTAAGTATGACTTGAAAAAACACTTTGATATAAAAGATCTTGATGTTGCTACTAAGATTCTAGGGGTTAAAATTATTAGAAATCATGCTAAAAGAACTATCTACTTGTCTCAGACTGACTACCTACACAAAGTCCTTGACTAGTTTGCCATGAAGGACTCTAAGCATGCACCAATACCTCTTAGAGGGCACTGAAGTTGACAAAACAAGATTGTCCCATCACTGTGAAGAAAAGAAGAAGATGGAACTTGTATCTTATGATGTAGCAGAGGGTAACATTATGTATCCTATGATATGTACCAGGCTTGGCTTAACTTATGCTATTAGTGTTATTAGTCGATTTATGTCCAACCTTGGACAAAACAATTTGGCAGGCATGAAATACCTGCTAAAGTATGTAAAAAGGACTGCGAATATTGGTTTGGTATATGCTGAGCATAGTCAAAGAACCACACTTACAAGATATGATGACTTAGATTATGCCAATAACAAGGACAACAGGAAATCAACAACTGCATATTTTTAATATTGGGCATGAAATTTCATTTTTTGGAAATCCCAATAGCAATCTATAGTTGCACTCTCCTCAACTGAGGTGGAGTACATTGCAACTATTGAGGGTTTGAAAGAAGCTACTTGGCTATGTGGAATATTACATGAGATAAAGGGCAAAACCTATATGCCCACACTTTTCACTAATAGTCAGAACACCTTGTATCTTTGCAAGGATCTTGTCTATCATGAGAGAACAAAACATATCGATGTAAGACAAAACTTTATAAGGAGAATGGTGGAGGATAATGAAATTAATGTGAAGGAAAATACCTAGAGACACCAATCTTGTAGATTTTGGAACAAAAATAGTCCCCACTAAAAATTTTGTTTTCTGTAAGAAGGAGCTCCATATCGATGATATCACTTGAGATATGGAGATGAGTCAATGATAGAAGAAGAAGAAACCAGTTTTAAATCCATATTTATATTTTGTGCATTACTTCTAGCATTGGTACATAATTTAAGAGGGTATTTGTAATGTTCTATGTTAAACCATGTACTAATACTAGTGACATAAGTCCATGGTATGACATATTATGTAATAGGATTGAGGAAGAAAATATCCTAAGTAGAAAACCAAGTTCATAGGGATTTTTGGTGGGCTTAAAATAGTCGAACCGGGCTATGGCTTCCCTGGGTAAACCGGTTTAGAGGTAGTAGCTCGAGTTTGTGTGATTGTGAGCTGTACCGGATCCCGTGAGCCTAATTCTATGTTTTGGGCTTTACTGTTGACTTGTGAAGACGGCCCAAAACTCGCTTGTTTGATCCATTGCTGAAGACAGCTAATGCCTTTAGTAGAACGTTGCGTTTCGAGGATTGTAGCTAACCCTAACTTTATAAGCTTAACGCTCCTTCTAGTGGCTTATTTCAACCTAACGGTGCATCTAGAGAGATCTAGAGAAAGAGAGAGAAGTCTGGTGGCTTGACGGTGGAGTTTGTGGAAGGCGAACGTGCTTCTGCCTCTTCGTAGTCGAGATCAAACGAAGTTCCATCTTAGAACTTCATCAGCCTTAGGGGGCCGAAACCCTAAATCTTCTTCTTCTACTACTGATAGATTACATATAGGTAGTGTTTAGGGTGTATGTTTCCATTTGTTTTGCATTGTTTTTAGGTGGTTTTAGTTAGTTCTTTAGTATCTTAGTGATACGGAATTGATGAGCTCGCGCACTTCGTTTCCATTTGTTTTCCAGGTCCCGATCTTTTCAGCTTTAATCCTTCTCATCTTTTACTTGCAAGACTTGAACTTTGGGTGAGAAGACTCAGACTTTAAGGTCTTCAATCACTTCCTTGGATTGCAAAGCAACAAGGTTTGTAAATTGATTGCTTAAAGAACAAGTAACAACTCAATTGAATGTGTTAGAGATTGATTGGTGTTGGAGAATTGTGAGGGACGAATGAAGGAGAAGAATTTCGAAATTGTGTTTGCTTTTGGTGTCGTACTAAATTTAAGAAAAAAAGATAGTAGTTTGGGTTGAAGGTCCTTGGAATAAGAAACACGGTTTTTATTTCAAAGATTTATTTCAACTTGTCTTGAAAACAAATATTACAAGGGTTTAAATAGACACAGATAGCCAACTAGCCTATGTTATTCTTAAAAGATATTTGTTTCCTAATATAAATTCTACCTTAATTAAAAGATATTATTGCAAGACACTAATAACTTAGGCTCCAAGTAAGATCCATATTACTTTCCAAATTTTTCCCACCAATCTTGCAAGGTCCAAATTGATAAAATAATATGTTTCCTAACTTGAAAAACCATAAGCCCACATATTATGGCCCATAACACATGGTCCATATATGTAGAAAATCTTATTAAAAATAAAAGCATATATAGAAAGCACTATAAATAGTAAGTCTAGGATAAGCATGCAAACAACTCTTGCATGTGAGTGTGTCCAAGTCAAGCTTGAATATGGTGAATAAAAGTGACCCATCTTGGCTCCTTAGGCTCGTCCACCATGGCCGGAATACGAGCTAGAGGAACCAATGTAGCTTTCTTCAACTTCTTGGCTCGGTCTCTAGTGATTGGTCCATCAAAAGGAATATGAGCCAAGTCCTCGATGTCTTATGGAGTCATGGGTGCTTGTGGTGCATCATTCTCCTCCACTTGGCCACGAAGCTTCCTCGATTCGTCGTCGGAGTCATCATCGAGCTCATATAAAGTCAAATCAGCTACATTGAACTTCGGGTGCATGGTATACTCAACAGGAAGATCCAAACGGTATGCAATGGGACCAATCCACTTGACAACTCAAAACGGACCATCTCCACGAGGATCCAACTTAGACTTGCGCTTGTTTGGAAATGTACGTCTCTTTCCTGTAATGCACCCACACAAGATCGCCTTCTTCAAATTGAACGTTCTTACGTCCCTTGTCCGCTTGTTGGTTGTACTTAGCGGTCTTGCGCTCTAGATGCATTCGGGTCCTCTCATGTAACTTCCTCATAAACTCAGCCCTCTAGTGTGCTTCAAACGACTCCTTAGCCTTCATGGTTTGAGGTGTGAGATCCATCGGAGTCTTGGGATTAAGGCCATACACTACCTCAAACGGTGTCATCTTGGTGGCCGAATGGACTGACCTATTGTAAGCAAACTCAACAAAAGGCAAACAATCTTCCCATCTTTTGAGGTTAGTCTTAAGAATGGTGCGTAATAAAACACCCAATGTACGGTTAGTAACCTCAATTTGACCATCGGTTTGTGGATGACAAGTAGTAGAGAAAAGCAATAGAACAAGGAATAACATGCAATCTCACAACTTCTTTAAAGAACAAATCAGCAATATGAGAAGCATCATCAGATTTATGATAAGGAATGAAATGAGCCATTTTTGAAAACCTATCTACTACCATAAAAACAAAATCATGCCCTCTTCTAATCCTAGGCAAGCCCAACCCAAAATCCATAGAAATATCTTCCCAAGGGGTATGAGGAATATGTAAGGGTTGATATAAGCCATGTGGTTGAAATTTAGATTTACCTTTAGCACAAGAAACACAACCTTTAATGAATTTCAGCACAAAGTTAGACATTTTAGGCCAATAAAAGTGTTCATTAAGTCCTGCTAAGGTCTTTTCTAACCCAGCATGTCTCCTAGTCTCATGCACATCATGCATTAACAACCTACGATATGAAGAAGATGGAATGCACAATTTTCCAACTTTGTATAAAAATCCATCATCAATAAAATAAGTGTCATGCTCACCATGTGCAATGCAATACTCATAGATTTTACCAAAGAAGGAATCAAAAGCATACAAATCATGCATCATGGAAAAACCTAAGAGCGTAGAATCCAAATGAGACAAGAGAACGTACCTTTGTGATAGAGCATCGGCTACCACATTTTCACTTCTCTTCTTGTGCTTCACAACATAAGGGAAAGTCTCTGTGAACTCTACCCACCTATAATGTCTTCGGCTTAGCCTTGATTGACCCTTCAAGTACTTTAATGCTTCATGATCGGTGTGGATCACAAATTCCTTGGGCCACAAGTAGTGAGACCAAGTATTCAATACCCGAATCAAAGCATAAAGCTCCTTATCATAAGTGGAGTAGTTGAGCTCAACACCACTTAGCTTCTCACTGAAGTATGCTATGGGTTTTCTATCTTGGAATAGCATACCTCCAATGCCATAGTTCAAGGCATCATATTCAAACTCAAAAGTCTTGGAAAATCCGGCAATTGGAGAAGCGGGGCATGTCACAACCTGTCTTTCAAAGCGACAAACACATTCTCGTGTTGCATTTTCCACTTAAACTCAACATTCTTTTTGGTTAGCTCATGCAAAGGTGCAACAATTATAGAGAAATCACGCACAAATCTCCGATAAAACCCAACTAAACCAAGAAAATAACACACCAAAGTAGGAGTGGTCAGTTAAGGCCACTCTTGTATGGCTTTGACTTTGGAGTCATCTACACTTAAGCCATCTTTAGAAACAACAAAGCCAAGAAAGATAATCAAACTAGAGCGAAAAATCACATTTAGCAAGATTAGCATACAACTTCTCTAGCCTAAGACATTCAAAAATAGTCCTAAGATGCTCGACATGCTCATGTAATGACTTGCTATAAACCACGACGTCATCAAAGTAAGCAACAACAAATTTGCCCAAGTAAGGACGCAAAACATGGTTCATTAATCTCATGAAAGTGCTAGGGGCATTAGTCAATCCAAAAGGCATGACAAGCCATTCATATAAACCATATTTTGTTTTAAAAGCAGTTTTCCATTCATCACCCTCTTTCATTCTAATTTGATGATAGCCACTTCTAAGATCTATCTTGGTAAACAAAACAGAACCATGCAATTCATCAAGCATATCATCCAAACGAGGTATAGGGTGACGATACTTTACCGTAATTTGGTTGATGGCACGACAATCCACACACATACGCCAAGATCCATCCTTCTTAGGAACTAGAATGACCGGGACAGCGCAATGACTTAAGCACTCTCTCACATAGCCCTTGTCCATCAAATCTTGAACTTGGTGTTGTAACTCCTTAGTCTCTTCAAGACTTGCTCTATAAGCAGCTCGGTTTGGAAGGGAAGCTCTAGGAACCAAGTCAATTTGGTGCTATCCCTCTCACGGGAGGAAGACCGGGTGGCAACTCTTCGGGGAACAAGTCCATGAAATCCTGTAACAATGAAGAGATAGGAGAAGGAAGGGTAGTCAAATCCACATTAATAAGTAAAACATCCTTCCTAAAAAGAACTAGACATAAAGAACCTCCCTTGAATGCTTGTGAACATCTCTTGGGTGGAAAGAAGAACTCTTCTTTCAACTCCTCCTTCAATAGCAGGTTTAGAATCGTCTTTGGGACGCCATTCATGCTTTTTTGGAGACTTATAAGGCATAACTGACAATTCCGAGGAATGAGAAGAGGTAGGAGAAGGAGGAGGGGTCATGAAGGGGTGGTCACAGATCATCACGAGATGCCCATAGTGTTCAAAGAAGGGGTCACGACTCGTGACCTTGGAGTCACGGGTCGTGAGCGACTGACTGAGCCCAGGGGTCCAGTCGTGAAGGGCATCATGGGTCGAGACATGACTATCATGGGTCGTGAAGGGGCTCACGGGTTGTGAGCTGGCTGTTGGGAGCCGCAATTGGCTCGTCACGGGTCGTGACGGGTGGCTCACGACTGTGACTAGCCTGCTGAGGGCTAGGCTTTTTCGTTGGCCCTTGTTTCGGCATCGGGGATGGCTTGTCCTTCTTTTGTTGGGCTTCCTGAAGCGCCTTAGCTTGATTTCTAAGCACTTGGTCCTGTAAAACTTCTTGAGGAGACATGGGTAGAAGAGTAACTCTCCGCCCGTTATGGTTAAAACAATAGCGATTCAAATAACCATCATGAATAACACATCTATGAAACAACCAAGGTCTACCTCGGAGGAGATGAGTACAATCCATTTCGGTAACATTACAAATAACACTATCATAATAAGGACCAATAGCAAAGTTAACAAGGCATTTTTGAGTGATCAAATTTTCATCTTTAGCCTCATTAATCCCGTTTAAACTATAAGAGGTCGATCTTTGAGTATTTGGCAATTGCAAGTGTTCAACAACTTTTTTATTAATCAAATTGCAACAACTACCACCATCAATAATAGCACATAATGTCTGACCTTTAACGGTGCAACGGGTGTGGAAGATGTTCTCTCTATGTTCCGCCGGTGGAGATTCATGGAGATGAAGAGCGCACATTGACACCAACACAAGGGGTTGTAATGACGTATCCGGAGCGACATACACACTATCTTCATCATTGTACTTGATCTCCTCCTCCACTTGAGCTAGACCTACATCTTCGGATCTCTCCTCCTCATCCGACACATAGCGTTTGTAACACGCCTATTTTATCCTAATGGATATTACCGCCAGTGATCTCGGATTAATCTACCCAGAACCACCCAAGGCTAAAAAAACATAACTTAAATGAAAATGACTCAAAAACGGAAATCTTATTCATTAAAAAGAACTGTAGTTCATTAAAATAGAATTTTGTTTACATTAGATGTAGCAGCGGAAAGAAAACTTATTTTCTAAAAATAAATTATTGAAAATGCGAGAGTGCTTCAAGGAGGACTCATATGATGATGAGTCCTTGGCTTAAGGTGAGAGAGCTGGTGCACCACCTTTCGGAGGCGCTGCTCTTGGAGAAAATTCTTCCTTCCTTCAACCTTGTCTTGCCTTGATCTTCAAGTATTTGAAACTACTTCTTTAAATGCATACCTCCTCTTGACTTCTTCAACTTAGAGATTCAATGCTTCCTTGATATGTCTCCTTATTGCGTCTTTCATTGGATCCTCGGTCTTTGAGAAACACGCCTTTGCATCCTGATGTCCGAACATGCAAGGAAAAAAAGAGGTGGACGGGCTAGTCTAATGAAAGACTAGCAAGTGAATGACGGCTAAGGTATTAACGAAACATGTTGGTATCGATCTTCAATGATGGTGATTGGTCGATAATCCAACAGTTAATACTCCCATCGAAAAAGAGAATACTACGAAATTTCAAGGTAGATAGGATATTATGAAAAATGTGATTTCACTAAGAACAGAATTTCAAGGTAGATAGGATATTATGAAAATGTGATTTCACTAAGAACAGATTTAACCCTCTTGCCCAAGAGGAAAAGAATCGAACTTTCTTTGGAGATAAGACACCAAAATGATGGGGTCCTATAGAAGCGTAGGTTGACACAATTATCGAACAAAAAGAAATAGGAGATTTCTTTTGGACATAGAGTACCACATGAGTGTGGTTCACTGCAAAATAGATTAAGAACTTTATTATTTCGAAAAGTATACAATAGTATACTTTGACTAGTGAATTTAATAGGCATAGCGAGAATTTTAGCCTAATTCACCATTTCGGAAATTTCGACATAGAATGAGACTTTAGCCTAATTTGTGAAGTTGAAATGCAGCATAGCGTAAGACTTTGGCCGACTTTTCTATTTCATGTGGTATAGCTTAAGACTTTAGACGAACTTCCTATTGCGACATTGCTTTAAGACTTTAACCAACATTTCTTTTTCGTGTGACATTGCTTTAGACTTTAGACGAAACCTTTCTATTTTGTCATTGCTTAGGACTTTAGCCAACGGGGGTAAGAGTAGAGTCATAACTTACATATAATCTAATGTTATAAAAAAGGTGTTCCTGGACGTATGTCTCACACCTTATTCTATATTAATCCAAGGAAGGTCTCTAATGAGACACTTTAAACAAATAAGGCCGCAAACATCGGTCCTAAAGTCCAGTACTAGCGTAACGATTAATAATAAGATTAACGAAGTTGTTATCTCTAAGCAATAAAAAACCTAAGTTCATCTATTGCAAACAAGTTGTCCTCAAACAAGCATGAATATTAAATGGAGCATAAATCCACGTTTAATAAAAAGGAAGGGCAGGAGATCCGTCCACTTGCCTTGATTTTGCAGTAAAACCTTACGAAAGTGGATCCCTTAGTTCACGAGTAAAAAGTGACTCTCGTACTTGACCTAACCTGAATTTGGGTTTTCACATAGAATGGATGAAATGAATTAATAATTCAATTTATTTTCTATTTCTTATTCAAAATAACCCTTTTTACAATAAGAGAAATTAGTCTAAATTATTGTCCTTAAATAATTTAGTCCAACACATGCTTATCTAACAACATAAAAAGTTATCCTTGAAGGGAAATAAATGCTAAAGTATTTTGTATTAATATTTTACAATTTGTCTAAAAAAATGCTAAAGTATTTTGTATTAATGTTTTACAATTTGTCTAAAAATAATTCTTCAAAATAATTAATTTTTTAAACCTTTGGTATTACACATGGACTTAAACCAACCCAACTAAATAAATATAACCAACTGCTCAAATTTCCAACTCTTCAAAATTAAAATAAATATATCAAACTCTTCAAATTCTCAACGCTCCAAAATTAAAACATACATTATATTCTGTCTTAACTCTTCAAATTCTCAACGTTCCAAAATTAAAACATACATGACATTATGTCTTTTCATTTTATTTATAAAAATAAATTTTAATTACCCAACTTTTGGAATTCTTCTCTTGTCACTATATATATTCAAGTCTTAATAGCCACATCCACCAACTTCTATTCTCTTTCTTCCACACCAAACAAAAAGATTAATAGAGGATTCAACATTTTAATAAGTAAGGATTTCTCTTACATAATATATTCGTTTTCAAGCCTCCTATGTAATTTTTTTTTTGTCTTTTTCAAGATAAAACTTATTTTCAAGATAAAAATAAGTTTTTGAATTTTTTCTCTGTGTTGGTACCGTTTCCGGCACGGCCATCGTAGCTGGCGGAGAGGAAGGGTTGTCTATGTATGGTCCGTGTGACAGAGAAACCGTGCCCCTTCCAAATAAAATGCTATCTGTGTGTTTTGGCAAGTGCACCAGTGGAGGCTTAGCCGAGGTTAGAAGGGAGAAGTGATGTGATCGAGGAGTGGGAGGGCCTGCCTCCGCACTGTGGATTGGAAGACGAGATGGAGAATGAGTTGTGTTGCTTCAATTGTGCGATTGTGTGTATGTGTGTTTGGCTTTTGTGTGACTAACCGTCTAATTTAGGTATTTGCCTTTAGATTTATGGCTGCGATTGTGGATTCTGGTTGATGACTATAGAAAACTGTTTTAAAACGTCTTATAATTTTCGCATATTATCTAGCTTGGTAGATTAGTAGCTGAACCTTCGGGGATTATTTTTCCAATTATAGGTAAGTTACAGGAAACCGTGCGAGAGCCTTGGCCGGATGGTAGTGTGGATCGTTGACGCACGTGTCATTAGTTTGGGTTTTTTGGGTGTACTTCGGGAGGAATTATTATTATTAGTTCTGTTGCATTATTTTTAATTGAAATTTTTAAGTGTTGTTTGGAATATTTTGAGAAAAATTCGGGAAGCGTTACTTGGTAATTTTGTTTATGCATACGGGCATTCAAAAATGTTTTATATTCAGTTTTATAAATGAAAAAGTTGGATGTTTTACTTGTTTTTTTGTCGTGCCCGCGTTGTAAGATCCTAAAGTTTTGTTGTCAACCCACCTAAGTAGTACCTGGTAAGGTCTACTACCACGTAGCGCCCAGTGAAAAGAAGGAGTGTTACACTTCTCAACAGAAATGGTGCTCACTAGAATTCTAACCTGAATCATGGACCAAGCTAGAAAAGCTGCTCAAGGGCTTGATGATACTTTTTCTCGATTGCCGCTTTTGCCATATGGAAACCCCGAGGATAACCCGAGCTATCCATGAAAATGCACCCAAGGTGAATCTCGAGGAGGAGAAACCCGAAGAAGAATACCTCGAGAAAGGAGTTGATAATTCACTTCATGACTAATCCAGACAAATTCCGATGGTCTATCAAATGGATGAATGGGCTAATTGGACTCAAGGGGTGTCATCCCATCTCCAAGCATTTGATCAAATAAGAAACCCATCTACAATCAGTGGTCCAAACCCAAAGAGGGTTCGTCAACCAATAACGTTTTATTTTCAAAATCGAACATTTTCAATACCGAAAATTTTCGAAATAAAAAGTTTTAAACCGAAAAGTTTTGTTTTCAAACCGACCAATTTTTGTTAAAATTTTTCCCTAAAAAGATTTAACCTAGGATTCAAATTCTTTTCCTTAAAGGAAATTTCAACTTGAAATATCTGAATAAATACTCCAAAACTCAAGTAACAGGTACTTTTAAGGAAATTTCTAAGTTAGATATTTCCGATGAAAGTTTAAAGCCTAAACTCATATAAGAACAACTTATAAGTAGAAATCCTAAGGCGATAAGTTCCTAGAGCCGGAATCGTTTTATTTACAAAGCCTTATTCTAGAGTTTTAAAAACCAAGTTCTAGTAGAGTGTTAACATACCAACTTCTTATCTATAAACTTTAGTTTAAAAATAAGTTCACCAATTTTTTTTCCTATAATCAAAGGATTAAAATTTAAAGGATTTTCCTTAACGATAGTACGAGGAATTTATCTCCTCGAAACCCGAGATAGAAATTGTACAATTAAAAATCTTTAAACTCTCCTTCCATGGTTTAGAATTATGATATATTGGTTATGAAAGAAATTTTTAACTTTAAAAGTTTCTCATTAAATTTAAAGTCATTTACAAAATGAACTTTTAATATATACTCTAAAACCATCTTAATTCTTTAAGAATATAAATGTGTTTAAAATGAAAATTTTATTTTAAATTTCAAAACTTCCTTTAACTATATCCTCCTTCAAATATAGAATTACGGATATTCTATATGAACGTCGATCGTTAGCCATTTACATAAAATGATTGTAATGGAAAATAAGTTCATGCTCATTATATTGGAATTAGAAGAAATTATGCCAGCTAAAGGTAATTCTTATGTTCCATAGAGCCAAACTTACTAAGTCAGTGACTCATGGGAAGATAGAAATTTCCAAAGAGGACACCAAGGAAGGCTTAGTCAACTATGGATCTAACCTGTCTCCATCTATTCCGATCTCGAAACAGATTATCGAGAGGTATGTGAGGGGACAAACA
This sequence comes from Fallopia convolvulus, assembly GCA_964016875.1. NCBI lineage: Eukaryota > Viridiplantae > Streptophyta > Magnoliopsida > Caryophyllales > Polygonaceae > Fallopia > Fallopia convolvulus. The sequence goes on along the minus strand of OZ024722.1, from coordinate 2,453,244 downwards.
ATGGTCTAATGATAAAGGAGTGGTCGAGAATTCTGACCAATGAAGAATATAGTAATCTGAATTACCTACAAGTATCTAATGTTTGTCAGCCGAATGAACCAACCATAATAAGACTATCATGAATGAGAAAGCCACATCATGAACATTCTTCTCCACTATTTTAATAAGTCGACACGATGATAAGATGAAGTCAGAAAGGAAGTCGTCAAGACTAAGATTTTTGGACAGAGATTGTAAGTTCTCTAAGTTGCCCCAGTAGGCCTAATAGACCATAAGGTTGCTTCATTATTTAAGACAGTTTGTGGACACGTGTCCCGATTCGTCGCATTTGAAGTGATTACCTAGGCCATCTTCGATGTTATTATTTCCAACTGTTGATTCCGTTATTAGGTTGTCTAGATCGTTGCTCTTTACTATAACCGTCTTCCCTTCCCTAAATGAACGTATACTTTGGAACCAACCTTTTGTTGGTATTTCAATAAAACATTAACTTTTCTTCAATAATCCAAGTGCCTACTCTATCCATTAAAGAATGACAACTGTTGGGAACAATTTGTCGAGTCTTATTTCAAATGGTCAAACCAAAAGGAACCAACAATAGAATTCCCCCGAATAGCATTCAAGTTCGGGCATGAATGATGGTTCAAGATCTTCCAAAGAAAGAACAAGGAAACCGTCGGGTAATGGACCCTAGTACGTCGATATTGTTGGATAATGTGACACCAGTTGCATTAAGAAGTCCAATAATATAAGTGATGCCAGAAGCAATCTCTTTTGCTCCACCGAAAGAAGCAAGCATAATTGGAACTGACCAAGCTGCAAATAGCATTGCAAATGACGCCATATTCCCCCTCAAGTAAATGGTCTAGCTGTGCAAGGACACTAAAGACATTCACGTCAAAGAAGATGATGCCAATAAAGGAACAAGAAGTTGACCACAACTACTACTAGTTCTCCTAAGTGGAAAGATTTAAGAAGTATTCTTTGCACCGAAGAAAAAGGGGTGCATATTGTCGCTCTAGAAATCGGAAAAGAGTTAGCCAATAGCAAGAGAATTATAATCAAGCAAAACATGTCATGCTGAGTTGGGAAAAAGTTGAAGACTAAATGATGAATCATTCCTTTCTTATTCTATAAGAGATGAGATAGTTGATGACCTCTTAGACCCTAAAGGTTAAAGGACTAAGTATGTCGAGAAGAAGGCCACGCATTTTAACCAATTACTGCATTACGCACAATATGAAGTCTTCCCTTAAGCCCAAAAGTATCCCGTCATAAGTGGATAAGTTCAACCCCCAAGCCATGGAGAAGTTCAACGATAGACGCAACGAGCGAATAGAATAGCTTATCCTTCCTCGTGTAATCTAAATATGTCCAAACAAGGGTACTTGTGACATACGTCGTAGGATTGCCATTAGGATTTCAACCTCGGTTATAATCAAAGCATAGTCGAATAATTGCAATATTTTTGTCAACTATCTTCTTTCGCAAAGTGTTATACTTTGAACTCTGCTACGCTATCATAGCCTTCCTGAAGATGTTCGTTGGTACCTTCTCTACGAAAGCACTGTTTCAAATGCTTAGTTTCGATTAATAGTATTACGTAAGTCAGTCCATCTTTTCTTATGCGATTTACTCCTACCTCTGCAAGAAATATTTTCATTTTGCGTTGCGTTGTCAAACTACAATAGTTAATATCATAAGTTTAAATAGCTAAACATTTTTCTAAGTATATGGTTCACAGTGGCGAATAAAGATGAACTTCTATCTCCCATCTTGATCACATGGTTGAGGTAGAATTTCAGGTCTTATTCCTGTGAAGGCATATTAAGGGGTTATGTTGGAAATAGTTCCCCGATGCTGATTGATGTCCATGTTTTTAGCATAGTTTTAATATGTTTTTCTAGGTCTTTTAGTCTAGTTTAGTTGTGCTTTTGTGAGTGTTTTATGTCTTTCTAGTATAGTTTACATATTTTGTGAAAAGTATGGAAACTACGCTTTATGTGTGTTTTTGTGTAGGTTTTGAAGCGGATTTGGATGCATTCAAAGGACATTAGAAGAGAGGATCAAGCTAGGAAGAAGGAAGGAAGAAAACTATGGAAGAAACCCCCGCAAAATCCAAAGGAAGAAGGAAGAAAAGTGAGAAATCAAGTGCAGACCAGCCTCGATATCGACCCTTTGGGGGTCGATATCAACCCTTTTCAGCCTAACCGACTTAGTCAAAGCCCATTAATTGTTTTTATTCCACAATCTTTTATCTTTAGTAGGTTTTGTTTTTATGGAAACTTTTTAAGAGGGATATTCTAGTATAAATACACTTGTTTAGACTCTTTTTATATCTCTCTCTCTCTCACACGTTGGAATTAAAAAGGACACTCCTAGGGTTTAGTTTAGACGTTTTTTAGGGTTTGTGGAAGACTAGTGTTGATTAGAGCACAAGCAAGAAGATTGTGGGAGAATTTCTTGTGTTCTAAGACAAGTTTGGAGTTTTTAATTCAAGTAAGCTTTAGTTTCAATTCAATTATGATCTCTTTCAATTGTTTTGCTTGTTTTTCTCCAATTATGAGTGAGTAGTCTCCTTTTCTAGGGTTAGGGTTAGAAACCCAACATGATTGTGCATGAATGGTGATATGATGAATGAATTGATTGCCTTTTATCTATTTTTCTACTTGTTTGTGCAAAAGCTTTGACGAAAGTTGAAGTATTTCATGTTTATAACTTGATTGAAAGAAAAAGTTGTGAATTTGAATACGAGATAAAGTTTGAGACGAAAGTTGAGAACTTTAGATCAAAGCAAGTAGATAAAGTGAATTGATTTGTGAAAATTGATTGATTTGCTTGATTAATTCAACGAAAGTTGATAACTTTATGTTAAAGGCATGATATTAATGATTTATATTGTTGAATTTGCATGATTGTGTTGTGGTGAACCCTTATCCTAGAGTTTTTCCCTATTTTGAGTCAAGTTTAATTTCCGGTAGCCTCGATATCGACCCTGCTAAGGTCGATATCGACCCTGCAATTTTCCCTTTCTTCTTGCTGTTTACTTAGTTTTTCTGCTGCATTCATACCTCGATACCGACCCTGACAAGGTCGATATCGATCCCTTCTAGTGTGCTTATTTAGTTGTTTTGCTTTGTTCTTTGCTTTGTTTTGCTTTCTCTTTTGCTTTTTAGTTTAGTAATCAAACATAACCTTGCTTCCCGTGGACGATCCTGACCTCCCTATACACAGCGGGGTCTTGACTACAAATTTTTTTTTTTTCGGGAAACCCTTCCAACACTGATCACATTGGTGGAATGAAACCACTTATTCCTTCGAATTTAACATCGTTTAAGAAAACTACCTTCTTATAAGAATTAATACGCTTAATATAGAAGGGCGCTCGAACCACTTCTCGATAGTATAATATTTTCGAACACGACATCGTATAGTTGATTACTTCCTCTTGTGTTATAACCCTCACCTATCCCAATAAGTAACTTCATTAGAAGTTCAAAATCGAAATTCTTCTTCTTAGGCATGGCCCTTACATATTCAAACATCGATTCCGTCTCAAAAGTTATTTAATATCCATCTTAAAAGAATTCTTCCGTCAAGACTCTATTCTAAAAGAATGGAATGAATTTAGTCATTCTCGTACTCGCTTCCTAGAAGCACTTAAGTGCTCAATTCAATTAGGATGCTTATTCTATAAGCAGTCCCACTTTTATGTTGGGAAGGTCAACCTAGAACTTCCGTAGGTATGACTCAAGCCAATGGATAAAACTGCTTGACCCCCGCCTACTTCGCTAGTAGTACCAATTGGATTTCCATTCCTATCCCTTAATTTCGTTAAACCACATAAGTTCAAACGTAAGAATCTTTTTAAGGAATACTAATTTAGCGATTCCTTAAGAAAAAGGTACAATAGTAATTCTTCTACTTTTACAACCCTCTTAACTAAAGAACGAAATGTTCTTTAAGGGGGTACTAGACCCTTTGTTGTTTCCTCACAAGTTGTGAGTGTTAGTAGCTACTTTCCGTCTTAACCTTGTACCGCCCTAAGTCTTTCCTAGTTTCGGGGACGAAACTAATTTTAAGGGGGTACTATTGTAATATCCGCTAAATTCTAAATAAAATAAAATGGGTAATTATCCCAATAATTTTTTTTTCTTCTTTCTCTAAAATAGAGAATTTAATAATCCTCATAATTTCATATTATATTATGAAAAGTTACAAAGGTTTACTACAATGAGAATTAAGAATTTACTTAAATATATTAAGCAAGTCGAGTATTCATTTAAATACTTTTCTCTTAAAACGAGAGTTTAATTACTTTTATAATTTGCTTAATAAATTATAAAAAGGTTTACAAAGGATTAACAAAATAAAAAAAATTAATTAGTTGAGACTAAATAAAAATTTCGAAATGTAATTTAATTAAATTTATAATACAAATAAAAATAAGGAAAAATGGCCAAAATAAAAATGCAAGAGGTGGGACTCAAACCCGAGACCTCTTGCATATTCTCATAAACACACACCTCCTCTTCCGCTAGGCCATTGTAAATTAACTACTCATAATACAACTCTTTTAATAATAAACTCCACTTTTCTTCTTCTTCTTCAAACAAGTCAATTGGAGTCTGATATTGAATTGACGTTAACCAGTGCATGAGTTTTTGTCCTGCCATTCTCCATTCTTACTTCAAAGACTATCCATAGTTGCATCATCAAAGATCATCAAGTGTTATTCCAAACAAACACCCCCCCCACCAATAGACATCAACCTTCTCCCTCTTCAATGGCCAATTTCCATTGCCATGGATCAAGAGAAGTTTCAATTTTCACTATAAATAGGGGTCCAAGCAAGAGGACAAAAATACACAACAATTTCCTCTCCTTCTCCATCTCATACTCGTCCATATTAGACCTCAAAAACCCAGAAATTTCTTTTGCCCAAAATCTGATTTTTCCCCATTAAAATCTGATTTTTACACACAAAATTCCCCAAACCCTACTTTGGGCCGCCGACACCACCGGACCACCGCCTGCTGGTCGCCAGGGCCGCGCACACCGCCGAACACCACCTCACCGGAGCCTTGCCGCCGTCGTCCACCATGGCCAGCAGGAGCATCGCTCCTTCGTTCCATCCTGAAGCATCTCTGGTTCTTTTGTTAAGTAAAAAAGAAAAGAAGAGGAGATGTGGGCTTGGTGGGTTGAAGTCAAATTAGGCCCATATGTATTTCATTAGCCCATCAGAAATTTACTAAGTGGAAAAGAGAAAGAAAAGGCCCAAAAGCTCGTCCATCTTGAAATCCGTGCCCAATCCCGTCTCGTTCTCTTTCGGTATAATTTCCCGACTCGTATTTTATTTTATACCTCTTTATAACATAATTTTCACATATATAAAATATTTATTTAATTAAATAGAGTTAGTATTGCATGTGGTTTTATAAAAGGAAATAAATATGGCAAGACATAGAATAAATTCAAATAAATTATAAGATTAATATAAGTGAATTTTAAGCTTGATGATTCTATTTTTTAAAAATATTATTAACTTGGTCATATTTTTATCCTAATATAAAAGAAATAGGATAAGATAAGGGAATTTAATAAAACAAAGACCTTATTAAAAAGAAATTAGTCTTGCATGTCTTTTAAACCTATAATATGCTTAGGAATATTATTAGTAAGATATTTTGAATAAAGTATGTTATTAAGAACAAGAATGAGATCATTTGTTTATAATAATACTTGGAAATCCTTATAAATAAAATAATGGGTTAATATCACTAATTTTATATACTTGGAAAGGATATTATAATGGTATGTGTACATTATTCAAAGTTTATAAGATGAACAAAGATCTAGACCTAAGTTGCTAGGAAGGATATACTAGCAATAGTATAATAGTTGTACAAATAAAATATTTATAAATCTTGTGACATGGAAAACCCTTTTAATAAAGATAAGGAATTTATCTTATAAAATTAATATGATATAATTACTTTTAACATAAAATTGGAAACTTACTATGTAAGTAAAGGGCTAGAATAAATATGCTAATATATGATCTTAATGCCTTTTATAACATGAAGAGGATTGCATATTTTATTATAAAGAATATGATAAGAGGAAAATATAATAATAATACATTCTAGTTTTAGAAAGATATTCTATGATTAAGTTGGATAAAAGATATATGGGTAAATTATTTAATGGATAATAAGATGATATTATTAAATATTATACTTGGATATTACTACAATAAGTATGGTAGAGATTTCTATTTAAGGAAAGTTCTAGAAAAAGCCTTGTTACCTTATAGGTATAATTATAAAATATGATAATGATGTTATAATGAGAATATATTATAAAGATTTAAAAAGATCTTGTATGATAAGGTGAATATTAAAATAGTAATAAAAGAAATAAAATATATTTAATGACAAGGGTATTTTAGACTTTTCACACCCTAAGATGAGCTTTTATAAAAACAATATTTCATATAGTTATGAAAACTATATCTTAATGATTAAATAAAGATATTATCCTTGCTTGGTTATAATAAGAAAATAATAGATTTATCTAAAAGGAATATTAACCTTAAGTTAATGAGTATTTAACAATTTGAATATTACTAAACTTTGATCTTCAAAGGATAATAATAATTAAATTCAAATAAAGAATTTATAAGAAATACAAGGATATTACCAATATAAAATAATAATAAGGAATATTATTATTTTATTCATCTCCAACTAAATTATTATTATAATAATTTAGTAATTAATTCTCTTATAAAAAGAATATAAGAGATATTTAAAACTTTAGAAGAATTAAAGAAATTCTTATTAAAGTTCGTTCGTACCTCTCGTGTCGATAGGTGGAGTCTCCGTTCCGAGTAAAGTCAACGATTTCCGTTTGTTCGTTCGTACACAATCGTAAAAGCTAAGGCAAGTGGAATTTCCCCTTGTAACCTTATATATTCATCTCCGTGAAATTCTCGATGTTGGGAACAACTTGTGTGCTAAGTAACAAAATGAACCTAGGAAATATCGATTGTTAGATATAACGACCCCATTGTTAGTATAGTTCGCTCTTTATTATTGATAGGATTATTTATGCTAGTTTGCTTGTGGCCTTGATTGTTTACGGCCTCGTTAAGAGGTCAATGTCGAACAAACTAGTGAGGGGTGTGGAAGTAGCCGACGCCTCTATACAACTTTCTAAGTCGTAATGCCTACGTGTTTGAAGTACGACTTTCAGGATCTTGATCCAGTCCGCTCCGATTGCAAGGAGGGACGTGCGCACTCTAGCTAAGTGCCGGGAAACAGGGTTTCCCTTGGTGGACCGGGCCATATGAGCCCCCACCCCCTTTCTAAAAATCATTAAAGATAATAAATGAATTTTCGTCACGATAAAAGATAAGTGCTCGTGCACATTTAAAAGACATCAAAACCGGACTGGTCTCAAATGATCGATCGGCTCTCGGTCCGCTCAGGGCGCGAGAGGTTTTTCTTAAAACTTGTTTGATTGAATGATGTTCTCAACATACACTAATCCGTTCTAAAAGAAGTCTACAATCTAGTAGTTCTTCTCTCGATTATCGAGCTATATCCGCTAGAGATACGCTCTCCTTCGTACCGTTAACCTCACATAAATAAACCTTATCCTAAAACACAACCCGATAATATCTTCCTCGATATTACTCAAATTACCGAATTACCCTTGGGAAGTTCCGTTCCCGCTTGCTTAGTCTCGTTAGACTAATTCCCCACTTCTGGATTTTTGCCTGGTATTTCTCGCCCTTCGCGACAAATGCCAGACTATAGGAATGTACACCAAAGTTTTGAAGACGAAGTCTAGAAGGTTCAAGAAGCGTTAGGCGGGGATTGAAGGTCAAGGCAAGACGACATCAAAGGAAGGAAGGAATTCTCATAAGAGCAAGGCATTCCGAAGATAGTGCACCGGCTCTTTCCTTTGTAGAACCAAGCAAATCATCATCACATGAGTTGTCTTGGGAAAACATACTTGTAAATTTTAAATTACGTCTTTTAAACCCTTTCCAAATAGTTTTACTTTCCGCTGCTACATTTGTAGAACGACTCTTAATGTAATGAACGAAAGTTCTTATCAATAAATGAAATTCCGCTTTTAGTCAAATTCATCTTCAATTAAAGAATCAAGTCTCATTCGTGAGCATCCGATTATTTATGTAACGTTTATGTTAATTTTCCGCATTTGTATGAGTTCAATATCATTCTAAAAGCCTTGGGTGACTTTGGACGGGAAAGTCCGAGGTCACTAGCGGTAATACCTAATGTTGTAAAATAGGGGTTTTACACTCGGAGGCATCGAGACCATCAAACTTGAGGACAGGGGTGTTTGAGGAGGAAGCCATTGAAGTAGTAGAGAAGAAAGGTTGAAGCTTGAAGAAGATTAGGGTTTCGAAAGGTAAAAACAGAGATGCGGTGAAAAAATAATGACCGAGAGAAGGGATTATAAAGCACACTTCTTTCCTTATTGACAATGATCATAATCTTCACAAGATTTTCTATCCAAATCTTAACGGCTAAGAGTTTCCATAATGATGAATTTTCACCGCCATTAATTCTCGACTGCGCCAAACGTCCTATCGTTCCCTGCAAAAGTATTGTGCAACGGCTGGATTTTTCAAACGATTAGTCACAACGGCTAGTACTCAACTGTGTTCTCTGAATTGATTGACGACTGTTCCTTTCCAGAAAAATCTTCAAATGTAATCAAAGACGTTCCTTTAATGTGACACTATTTCCAAACCACTAGTTCCATACCTCGTTACAATGAGTGGATAAAAGGCTATGTTTGAACGGACAAGGGACCAGAGACGTTCCATTCAAACTTTTTGTGGGCTTGGAGTAATTTTGTCATCCAAACAATTATTCCCCGTTTAAAGGTAGTCAAGGGGGATTCATAGGGAACGTTTGTTTGGACCAGGCTAGGGGAAAGCTTATAACCAACTATCATTTCGGCTTGAAGTGAGGGATAGAATAGATCAAGTTGGTTATTGTGGACTTAAAAGAAAATCTTAAATGTAAGCAATTTAGTTTCAGTTCCTTTTAGCATGCAACACTTAACAATTTCTAATATATACAACATCTATGCATAGAGGAAAGATATAAGTCATTAGAAAACTTGTCAAATGATACGTAGTTACCTGAGAAGTTACCTCTTTAGTCAGGCACTGAGGGAATAGAGGACCGGGACTTGTTTACTCCAAGGAAATCATTCCTAGCAACATCCTCAGATGTTCATAGGGTTTTCTGTCCAAAGCCTTGGTAAAAATATCTGCAACTTGATTTTCAGTCCTACAATGATCCATCTTGATAAGACCTTTTTCAATATTATCTCTTAAGAAATGATGTCGAATATCTATATGTTTGGTTCTAGAATGATGCACAAGATTATTGGAGATATTGATTGCACTAGTATTATCACATAAGATAGGAATAGTTCCAAGAGACATACCAAAATCCACAAGTTGTTGTTTTAACCACAAAACCAGGGAACAACAGGCGGCTGCTGCGACATACTCCGCTTCAACCGTTGAAAGAGCAACAGAATTTTGCTTCTTTGATCCCCAAGACACCAAGCAAGGACCAAGAAACTGGGCCATGCCTGATGTGCTCTTCCTATCTACCAAGTGACCATAGACACAACCCATCGTTCCCTTTCAAGTAGCGCAGAATTCTCTTCACTTCTTTCAGATGTGTTTCTTTAGGATTAGCCTGGAATCTAGCACAAAGACACACACTGAAAATAATATCTGGCCGACTGGCCGTTAGATACAATAGGGAACCAATCATGCCACGGTACATCGTTTGATCAACATCAACGCCATTTAAGTCAGCATCAAGACGAGTATTAGGAGAAATAGGAGTATCAAAAGCTTTCGTAGAATCCATACCATACTTCTTCAGTAGCTCCTTGATGTACTTTTGTTGATGTACCTTTGTTCCCTTATCACTTTGTACCACTTGTAGACCAAGAAAGAAAGTGAGTTCACCGATCATACTCATCTCAAACTCACTGCTCATAAGATTCTTGAAGCTTTCTACAACTTTAGGGTTAGTAGAACCAAATATAATATCATCGACATAAACTTGAACTACTAAAACCTCACCGTCTTGTTCCCTTAGGAACAACGTCTTGTCGATCACACCACGCCTATATTCATTGGCTAATAGAAACTGAGCGAATCTATCATACCAAGCACGAGGAGCCTGTTTAAGATCATAGAGAGCCTTATCTAGTATGTAGACATGGTCAGGGTGGTCAACATCTTCAAACCCTGGAGGTTGCAACACATAAACCTCCTCTTGTAGGTACCCATTCAGGAATGCTGTCTTCACGTCCATTTGATACAATTTGAATCGCTTGTGAGCTGCATAGGCGATTAGAAGACGGATGGATTCTATTCTTGCAACAGGAGCGTACGTTTCATCGTAATCAATCCCTTCTTGTTTATTATACCCTTTAGCTACAAGCCTCGCCTTGTTCCTTGTGACAGCTCCGGTGTCATCAAGTTTGTTCCTGAATACCCACTTTGTTCCTATAGCCATTTTGTGCTTTGGCTTGGGAACTAATCTCCATACTTTGTTCCTCTCAAACTGATGTAGTTCCTCTTGCATAGCAACTATCTAGGCAAGATCTTTTAATGCTTCCTTCACATTCTTGGGCTCGAGATAAACGCATTGAAAGCACAAAAATTCTTAATAGATGAACGAGTAAGCACACCTTTATTGTATGGAGTGATGATGTTGTCAACAGGATGATCCCTCTTTTGATGATAGTTTCTGACTTCAATCTAAGTAGGATCTATACTTGACTCCTCTTGTTCCTGCTGGCTTGTCGTTCCATGGGATGTTCCTTCTTCCACATGATCTTCATTTTGTGGAGAATCATCTTTAGGAATCAAAGTACCTTCTGTGTCATTTCCATCCAGATTAGGACTGGGTGGTGTGACTTCTTCAGCTGAAGCTTGTGTACTTGAGTCTGGATCGACTTCATCATCTGAATTTGTATTTAGAACCTTCAGTACATCCTCGTTACTTGACAAGTTCCCTCCATTTTTGGACTCGTCAAAGACAACATGAATGCTTTCTTCAAACTTCTTGGTCCTTTTATTGAACACCTTGTAAGCCTTTGTTGTTGGATGCATACCCCAGAAAGATGCCTTCGTCACTCCTTGGATCAAACTTGACTAGCTCGTCTTTTCCATTGTTGTGAATAAAGCACCTGCATCTAAAGACTTTCAAGTGGTAAATATTTGGCTTTCTTCCCTTGATTAGTTCATATGGAGTTTTAGAAAAGTTGGAACGTATGGTGACTCGATTAATGATGTAGCAAGCGGTACCGACTGCCTCTGCCCAAAAGGACCGAGGCAAGTTACTTGCCAACATCATAGTACGGGCCATGTTTTGCAGTGTTCCATTCTTTCTCTCTGATACGCCGTTTTGTTGAGGAGTCCTCGACGCAGAGAAGTTCTGAGACACTCCATGTTCATCACAATAGCTATGGAACATGGAATTCTTGAACTCTATTCCGTTGTCCAACCTGATAGCTTTCAATTTTTGTCCTGTTGATGCTTCTACCTTCTTGATCCAGCTTTTGAATGCCATGAACGTCTCATCTTTGGAACCTAGAAAGAGAGTCCATGTATATCTAGTAAAATCATCAACAATAACAAAAATATACCTGCTACCTCCATGACTTCTCACCCACATGGGACCACACAAATCCATGTGTACCATCTCAAGGGGATGAGATGTGCTAATCGACAACTTTGGCTAAAAGGATGATTTGCTTTGTTTCCCTTCCACACACTCTTCACACAAGCTTTCCTTTTCTGTAAGAACTTTGGGAAGTCCTATCACCAGATTTTATGATTAGAGTTTGGGAATTCCTCGATGATTTGCATGACCAAACTTCCTATGCCAGAGATCGGTCTTATCAGCCACTGTAACAAAGCATAGTTCTTCTTGTGGCTAGAAACTTGAGTCAACAAAATACACATTGATTCGCCTCTTTCCCTTCAGGACCACAAGATTTGAATTCATGTTCTTTATCGTACAGCCATCTGAGGTAAAGGATACCTCGTTGTTCCCTTGGTCACAAAGTTGAGCAATACTTAACAGATTGTAACCAAGACCTTTCACCAAGCTCACGTCTTTAACGCTGGTCTTATCATTTAGCTTTACTTCACCAGTTCCAATGATTTCTCCTTGATTGTTGTTGCCAAAGGAAATGTTTCCTCCAGCATTGATCTGAAGTGAGGACAAAATACTCTCGTTCCCTGTCATGTGACATGAACACCCGCTGTCAAGGATCCAGCGGATGTTCCCCCTCACTTCAACCTGCAAGAAGGAAATCACGTTTTAACGACCTAGGCCTGCTTAGCCCTCCCGGGTCGGTTAGCATAGCTCACAGAATGATAAATTTGGGATTGAACTAAAGTAGCTTTTTGTGAACTTTTGGAACTAGAAGCAATATTTGAGGGAACTACATGGTTTTTCCCTTTATCAGTTTAGAAACTTGCTTCTTTTGTGGTTGTGGAGCCGGTTTCTTTTTGTTCTGATGAGATTTGTCATATCCTTGATTTTTCTTACCAGACCACTGTTTCTTGTTGTTCCCTGTATTTTGGTTTTGAACCCTTTTGTTAGACACTTCTAATCTAACCTTACAGTCCTTTTGAACATGGCCTCCCTCACCACAGTGATAGCACACCCTATAATATTCGCCAAGATAGCGTTTAGGATGTGGTTTCTGGAGGGTATGTTCCTTAGCACGTTCCTTGGAAGGAACTTTGTGCTAGTTCCCTTGAGACTGTTTTAGATATATCTTATGAGCCGTTTTTCCAGAATACCATTCAGATTTATTATTTAAATTGCTCTCAAGAATCTTAACTGTACCCTCTAGATATGTAACGTTATTTCTAGCAGATTGAAGTTCCCTAGCTTTTCTTTCCATCTTTTCTTAAAAGCTAAGGTCATCAGGAGGATATTCAGATTTATCTTTTCCATAACCAATACCACACCTAGCCAGATTAAACACAATCTGAGTACGTTTATAAAGCTCATTCTCTAATTCCTCTCCTTTGAGTTTATAGATAAGCAAATTCGTCCTAAGTTCGTTATTTGTTTCAGTGAGAGTCTTAATATCTTTCTTTAGATCTTCACACTCTGAACAAGGAACAACATTAGTAATAGTAGATTCTGATAATTTTTCTTCAAGATTAAGACATTTTTCATCAGAAGCTTCTATTTCATCTTGCATCTTTAAGTTATCTTCAAAAAGCTTTTTAACAAGGATGACAAGATCATATTGTTTAGCATTCTCTAAACTAGCAAGGAATTGTTCAGGAGTTACCTCTTGGTCGACATCTTCAGTCTTCAGAGTCATAGCACAGACTTTTGATTCAGATTCATCATCTGAGTCAAGATCCCATGCAGCGACGTAGGCCTTCTTCTTCTCGTTCCCAGACTCGTTACCTTTGGGACAACTCTTAGCATAATGCCCCTTTTCCTGACAGTTGAAACAGGTAACATCCTTGCTATCCTTCTTTTCTGAGTTGATCTTCTCTAGTTCCTTCCAGGCTCCTTGCTTCTTTCCTCTTTTGTAGAAAGCCCTCATTGTTTTTGTTATGAGAGCCACATCAGAGTCCTCCTCTGTAGTATACACTCCTCTCCCAGCAGTAATGTTCTCAATGGCCTTCTCTACTTTGTAAGCAATACCCTTGTCAGAACTTGAGGAACTACTTTTGATTTTCTCATATCGTTCATAGTTCGTCAGTTTTCCAAAGATTTCATGAAGAGTGCATGTCTTCCTGATTGGATTTTCTCTTAGCAAGCCTCTGGTCACAACATACTTGGGACCAAGACCATCAACAATCATAGAGATTTTCTCCGATTGAGTGATGTCCTTTTCAAAACCAAGATGGTTGATGCGATTCACTAATGCCTTAAACTGAGATTGATAGGTGACAATAGTTTCACCATCTTTCATTTGGAAGTTGTAGAACTCCTTCTTGGCATCTTTTTGATGGCTTTCCTTCAGATCTGTACTGCCGATATGCATTTGCTCAATAGCCGCCCATGCTTCTTTTGCAGATTTACAGTTCACCACCCTCAGCAGATCTTCAGCACCCAAGGCATTGTTCAACAGCATTTTTGCCTTGAAATTCTTCTCCATTCCTGTCCATTTAGTTGGACCCCACTCAGACTTTTTATCCTTTTTGGCTTCTGGAACTACGTAGTCTCCATCCTCAATGACTGACCAAGCTTGGTAGTCATTGCTTTTGAGCCAACTGGCGAAGAGGATTCTCCATTGGTCATACTCTCCAGCAACAAGTAGTGGAAGCTTGTTGTTTCCAATCCCAACGTTGTGAGTGTTGTTTGAAGTCATTCTGTATTCCTACACTAACACACAATCTAGAGCAAAACCTGCTCTGATACCAATTGTTGGATTGTGACGCGTTAGTAACAAGTCAGGGAACTAGTAATGTTCCCCGGGCATCGGAAATAAATAATAAGAACACATAATTTAGAGAGGAAAACTTTCTGTCCGACCACCAAGTCGTAGAAAGAAAAGACCTCTACCTCTGAGACTCCTTCTTAGAGGATTTTCAATAGAATACTTTTATTAAGTTTCAACGTTTACAAGGCAAGTCAAGTTCTCTGGTAACTAAGGCACCAACCAAAGTTGAACCAACTAGACTTCTACAACTCTAAGCATAAACCTAAGACAAAGTAAACTACTGACTTACTTGTGGATTCTTCACCGGAAAAAGCCACACACTCGTACACTTGAAAAGCTCCCTTTCCAAGTTCTTCTTCTTCAACCACACTTAAACCCTAGCTATAACCTAGCTATTTATAAGATATGTCAAGTCTGATCTCATACGTAATTCTTGACTAATTACGCAGATATTCCACTTAACAAACCCCACACAATAAGGAGAAAGTATTGTTTGTGATTTCCGATCTTCAACCATGCCGATTCTTGCCAAAACCGAATGATATCGGATCTCTTTAGATAAGATCGTGTGAAGTTGATCTTATCCTTCCTTTGATCTCCTCAAGCAACCGTCTACAGCTGTAATATCTTCGTAGAAGATTGCTCGTAGAAGATCTCTAACTTGCCATTAATAGAAAGTCGCGTTTCTTCTGAGACGCGCTTCCTAAATCTGTCACTCGTTCCCTCCATCGTTCCTCACAATGTTCCGTCACTCGTGACCATGTACCTGTTTACCTGAAACACTTACATGTAGAAGCAAGTTATATTATCTAAGTTTGTTATCATCAAAAATAAGAGAAACCATGGAACAACCATTGTTCCAACATTCCCTCCACAATACACTGATGGGCTTGTGTTAAGAAGAAAAGAATGGGCATGTTCAACAATTACCAAACCGGCCCGTTAGCAGTGGATGTCCTAGATTTAACCCAACTTTCTTTGACTTCTCTTCTTCTTTCCTGACGTTTGAACGATACAGACTATAAGAGTGTACGTGCAGCAATAACAAGAACAACACGAGAACGACGAGCAACACAGCTGGTGGTGCGACTTCTCTGGCGATAGAAGCACGAGCGGCAGTTTTCCGGGGTGGTCCGATGTTGATTCGGCGGAAATCGATTGGACTGACGCAAAAGGTAGCGGCTGCAACACAACAGTGAAACGCAGCAAGGCACGCAACAGGGTGGGGGTGGCGTTCTCCGGTCGGCGAGTCAGGCGACGGAAAACACAAAATGGAAACACAAAATGGAAACCTTTGTATAGATAGGTTTTAGGAGGTTTGTAAAAAATTTTAACACAACTTTTTTATTAATTATTTTAATTAATATTTTTTTTGGTAGTTTTGTGATAAAACTTACCAAAAAACCTTACAATATCAAACACCATATAAGGTTTTAGGAGGTTTTTAAAAATAAAACCTACATTTACCCAAAAACCTCCTCAAAAACCTACACCTTTTTAAAAACCTTATTTTACCGAACAGAGCCTTTAATCTTGATCATTCCACCAAAAAATTATACCCACCATTTCTAGATTATTCTTATAGTGGGATCTAACTAATGGGCCTTGTGCCTAACATTTACTTTCGACCCATCGATCTATTTCCCAATTAAACAGAGGAAGCCCAACAATTTATGAAATTCCTAATTGCAATATATAAAGATGCATTCATATTTGGAATAAGAGAGACCCCAACAAGGAGTCATTCAACTTTATTGGAATACAAATTAAGCCAACAAACAAACCAAACACACTTACACACGTAATGAACTAGGTTCAAGTAAATGAAAAATGAAAATCTTTAAAACAACTTGACCGGAATTATTGTAGTGCAATGCACTTGTTGCTGATCTTGCTTCATCAACTTTGGAATGATTGGATGCCTAGATCAAGGGCTCAACAAAGAGGAGTGAAAGGGTCACTTTCATCCTTTGAGTTCTCATACTTGTAGACATAGTCACACATGCGACAAAAGTTGAGAATTCGTGT
This sequence comes from Fallopia convolvulus, assembly GCA_964016875.1. NCBI lineage: Eukaryota > Viridiplantae > Streptophyta > Magnoliopsida > Caryophyllales > Polygonaceae > Fallopia > Fallopia convolvulus. The sequence continues at coordinate 2,436,711 of OZ024722.1, read as the reverse complement.
CAATAATGGCATTGGAATGGGAGTTGTTGGTCGAAACATTTCTTGTGCTATATCATCCCATGAATCTTCTATAGCACCTTTGATCTTTGCAAAAGCATCTTCCTTTGACACACCAAATTGCTTCATATAACAATCCACAATTCCACCCAAATGCTGCTTTTCTTTGTCCGACTGTTCAAGTATTAGAATCAAAACATACATAAGTATTAGATATGTGAAATGAGTCAGTTCGGTCAGGTTTTAGTTCGATCATTTTGGATTCAAGTTGAGTACGAGTTCATGCCCATTGGATAGTAAGTCAAATCAGGTCAGATTATGCCAGATTATCATGTAGTTTTGGGTCAACCTAGTGGATCAAGAGTATCAACATTTTATGATTATTAAAATAATATTTTAAATAAATGTTTTTTTTCAAAAACAAAATTCGGGGTCAACGTAACGGGTTTTAGGTTTCAACCCAATTGGGTTCGGCTCTTTTTACAACCTATTTACTTACGGGTCCAGTTTCAACCCTAAAATTTCCGGGCGGTTCAACTCAAGTTGTTCGGTCGGTTCAAATTTCGACAATTCTAAATATATTAAAATATATGTTGGTAATATAAGCTTACTATATAAGCTTACTACTGAACTTATTGGACCTACACATACACGACCCCGACCAATCCAAGTTTAAGTGTGATAATTAGTTACCTCATAGTCAGTTAGGTCATTCATAAACTTCCCAATGATGAAGGCAGCTTTATGAGGTTTTCCATATGTTGAAACGACTTCAAAACTCTTCTTGGCGATACTTTCTTCAACTTCATTGTCAAGTAGAGACACGTACATTATAAAATTTATACCGCTACTTTTAAGAACCATGTTCACATACTCATCATACGTTGAAAAATATTGCTCTGCACGCCATTTTGCTTCTTCAAAATATGCTTTTGTTAAAGCTATCGCCTGCAAAGTTTAAGAAATACATATATATAATTAAATAGATTATATAGCTAGTCAAATTAAATCTAAGTGGAATGGATTTGTATACTATTTCAAATTTTTACCTCATCAAAAAAAATTCTAAGGTCCGTTTAGTACTTGGTATATTCTGATGTCGATATCAAACTGATATCTTCTGTTTGGTGTATGGGGATATCGATATCGATTGATATCGTATTAAGCTGATATCAGAGTATTATTTTGATATACCCCGAAAAATTGGCATATCAAAGATATCACTCATACATATATCCATATATCCGATAATCTTGATATCATTCATACACATACCTTGATATCCATACTGATACCAATATCCGATATCTCATATATTTGATATCAATACCAAACGAGCCCCAAGAAAAATGCTAGCTAGCAAGTCACATTAATTACGTGTGATCATACCTCACGTCTTACATAATCAACATAGTTTTTCTTCCCAAGCTTAATTAGGTCATCTTCAAACTCCTTCAAGGTGTTAAACAATAACTCATAGCAATCCTTCATGTAAAGAGGGAGTTGATCAATGGAGCTCTTATCCCCTCTGATTGTGCTCAAAAATATGCAAAACCCATATTAGTTACTAAAGTTATTTTACATTGTTTATTTCAAATTAGATTTACATATAATAATAATAATTAAAATTTTGACATACCTCTCAACAACTTGAGTAAAAGTTTTGAGTTCTTCAATTGTGCCATATGCATCATAGATGTCATCTAAGACAGTTTCCACTATGAAGGCCTTTGTGTAAATTTTCCTAGCAATAGAGAATTGAGGTTGGAAGAAGGTTCCAACACTAAAGAAGTAAGCCTCCACTAACCTCATCCTTGAGAAAGGAAATTTCTTAGCAATGTTTAAGCATTTCATCTATGTGGTAAGATCTTTGAGCTCTTCCTTGTATAGGGATTGTAGGAGATCAAAATCCAATTTCGCAAACCTTAGCACACTCTCATTATGGCAAGGATCTTGTTCATAGAACCGAATATAATGTCTAGATTCAAATCGGATTACACCCTTTTGAATAGGATATTTTAGGGCACGTGCAATTGGAGCTGCCAACGGATGGTTTGGCTGTTTGGCGAGATCCTTGAGATGAAGCTTGGTGAATTCAAGGGCTTTTTCTAGTATATCTTCTCCATTCTCTTTGACATGTGCAGCTTCATACAAGCATAACATGCTTTTTGCATCATCCTTCAATGACTCCAAAAAATTTCCTTGCTCATCCATGAACATCTTGAACATGTCTACATACATAAATCAATGAAAATGTGCATATGAGTGTATTCACATGTATGTTTTCTTCCATTTTTTTGGTTTTTTCCAAGACACTAGCCATGAGAGTCGAAACAAAAACCTTATGGTGCTACCTTGAAGTTCTAGCCGCTTGATTATGTCATATATATTTTATAATAGTTAGTTTAAAGAAGTAAAGTGTAGAAAACAATGAACTTAATTACCAGATGTTAGGAAGTAGCGATGTTGTCTGAATATCCTAAATTTAAGAGAAGTATGATATAGGTCAAGCTCGCTCTCCTTTTCGACACTTTCCTTGTAGATTTGGCACATATTATCCTCTATTTCCTTCTCAAAGTGATAAGATACACCAAGACGTTCAAACACATCAACCAACTCAAGATACTCTATCGGTTTTCCAATTTTTATGAGTAGTTCTCTTCTAAGCTCATCTTTGAGCAAATTATGCTCTTCTTCCTTCCTTTCACGAACCTCCTGCCATATTTAAGTGCAATTAATGGTCAAACTTCTATATATAGAAAGCTATGCTAACAACTTTCTTGAGGTCATTAATTTGATTGAGATCGAGGTCATTTGATAGCTATAAATCTTACTACAATATAAAGTTGTTAGATATGAGAATATGTGTAGTCACTAAACAAGAAATAATAGTAACACAATACAAGATAAAGCAATATTGTGTGAGTGCACAAGTCTAATAAGAAGTTCATAGATGAATATGTGCATATAATTCGGTTCGAATGCTATATATTTTGGTCATATTCTAAGGTGACATGTTTCATGATATACATAGCTAGATATAAGTACACATTCGAGTGTTGCAAGTATGCAACCCTCGAATGCATACAGATATATATATATGCTAGGTTGCATACTTGCATACATAAAATGCACATCCAAATTAGTAGTTTAAATTTTATAACGCGCGTAACATACAAGCTAAGTAACCACATTTTGCCTTAAATAAAAGTTACATATATACAATATATGTACCTTGTTCTCACTAGAGTGATCAAGGAAATGACCATCCCAAACATCAGGATGAAAATTGGCAATGGGACGAATTGTTTCTGACTTGAGTTCATTGGTGACACTTCCTAGATTAGCCATTTTTTTCTTCCAAAGAGATCGAATTGAAGGTAGCAAGGGTAAACGAAGTGAGATTACTAATTACTATTGTGTGTATTTGGTGGCAGGTATAAATCTATGCATAACCCTAGTGCTCTTATATAGGAATCACGTCCCAAGTGTGTCTCATTTGTGCGCGCATGTAACAAGCTAGCCTAACTTTTTAATAATTAGTCATGATTCACGTGAGCTATAGCTAGTGCGCACTACCTAGCTAGTACTTATTAATTGGTCAGGATTTTGTGGGCTCTTTTTTTTTTTTTATCGATACCAGATATCATATATCAGATATCGGTATCGGTATTGGTATCGAATATGAGATATCATTCAGGGCTCGTTTGGTATTGATATCTAAAGTATGAGATATCGGATATCGGTATTGGTATGGATATCAAGATATCGGTATGAGTGGTATCTAGATATCGTTTTTGGTATGGATATCAGATATTAGATATCGGTATCGGTATTGGTATTGGATATGTGATATCATTCATATCTACCTCTTTTTTTTGGTATATCAAATATCATGGAAAGGTTTGATATCAAGGATATGGCCCGATATATATATACTTCCATACCAAATACAAGATATGACCCAATACCGATATCTGATATACGGAGAATATCATTATATCAATACCAAACGGGCCCTTAGTGCTTTTACCAAATTAGGGCTAGTGCGCACTACCTACTACTTATTAATTGGTCAGGAAAATTTTATTGCTTTTACCAAATTAGGAACGTGGGTGGGGAAGGAGATCACCTGTCGTCGGCTGTACCTGTACCTATTGTACACCACTTAATTGATACAAATCCGAATTCAATCTCAACCCAAAAATATTCGAACCCGAATCTAACCGACCCAACTTAATTGACAGGTTTAGATAGTATTATAAATTAATTAGTACAAGTTGTGTCCTCAATTTATGGACTAAGGCTAAGCGTTGCTCTCAATTTATGGGCCTCAAATTGGGGTCGGTTTAGGCACCGTTCGGCACTAGCGGAATTGCTAGCGTTTTCAGCTAGGGAGAGCGGAATATTGGGTGGATTGAAGAAGCTCATCCTCACGAGCTTCTTCAATTTCCGCTAGATGAAGCGGAAAAAAAGCTCCCCCTAGTGCCAGCCGAACGGAGCCTTAAACTCAACTTCCTTGAAAGAAATTCACTTGTGTCCTCCTTTCTCAATAGCATACAAGTTGTAAATATACTATACTGTTGTAACAGAAAATACTTCTATCTCAGAAAAGTTCCTACATTCCATACAAAAAAACAGTAAACTTACACTTCTATCGCAAGATGCTTTAGGGTGATTAGCACTCGTACCATAATTTCTTTCCAACTTCCAAGTAGAATTTTTTTTTCGTCTGAATTATATATAGCAAATTAACCTAATGTTTAAACCTAAAATTGCAGGAGGAAGTGCATAAACCTTGATGATTGCACATATCAGCCCAAAAGCAGAAAACCTTGAAGAAACACTTAACAGTAAAGTTTTCCCATAAGGTTACAAATGTTGAACTTGGCGCTACGAGTTCAAATAAACAGAACACTAAGGCCTTGTTCGACGTAGTTTTGTAGAGGTTTTTAAAGGTTTTCACAATTTAAAACTTGTTTAAATAAGTGTTTGGCACAACAAGGTTTTTTTAATAGGTGGAGGTTTGAGGAGGTTTTTAATGAGGTTTGAAAACACAAAATTGAAACCTTGATATAGATAGGTTTTAGGTGGAATGCTGGGTAATAACTGATATTCTCAGTAAATATGAAAGTGCATCTGGACAGAAAGTTAATATGGCCAAGTCAGAAATTTGTTTTAGCAAAAATGTATCCACTCAAAAGAGGCATGAAATTTGTTCTTTTTTACATGTTTGAGAGGTTGATAAGTAATCTAAATATTTGGGTTTGTCAACTATAATTGGCCGCTCGAAGAAGGTGGTTTTTGCTGTAATTAAAGACAGAATTGGAAGAAAGTTTCAGGTTGGAAATCTAAGTTATTATCTCTAGCAGGCAGGGAATTATGATAAAATTTGTCTTGCAAGCCATTCCAGTGTATATTATGAGCATTTTTCGCTTACCCGATTCTTTAATTGATGAAATTCATTCTATGTTGGCTAATTTCTGGTACGGCTTTCTGATTCTCATCATAAAATACATTGGAGGTCTTGGGACTTCCTTTCTAAATCTAAAAAGGATGGTGGGCTAGGATTTCGGAACTTGAAAGTTTTTAATATTGCCATGCTTGCTAAACAGGACTGGAGACTCTATCAATATCCATATACACTTATCGTTAGGGTGTTCTGTGAAAGATATTACAGAGGTTCAAGTTTTTTGGATGCTCGATTGGGACTCAACCCAAGTTACACTTGGTCGAGTATTTGGAGTGCTAAGTCTCTCTTGATTGAAGGTTTGGCATGGCGTATTGGGAATGGCTGTAATATATCTGTTTGGGATGATAAGTGGATACCTGATGGTGGTGGAGGATATCGATGGCCTTTACGTGTTCTTGGTGCTGACAACACTTTACTAGTGTCTTATTTTTTTGATTCAGATTCTGGTTCCTGGATTATTTCTCGTCTGAATGCTGTTTTGAATCCTCTTGATGTACACCAAGTTCTAAGCATTCAGCTAAGTATTTTTTCCAAGGATGATTAGTGATATGCTGTGTTTTGTACAACATAACTAGGACTTTTTAGTACATATTTTTGTAGTATTTTAGGCCTATTAGGAGTATTATTGAAGAACAGATTTGAAGGCCAAGAGATCAGAGTTATGAAGATTTCGAAGATACTGAAGACCGCGATCGCTGCCACCCTTAGGGGCGATCGCGGTGGATGTCGCCGAGGAAGATCAAGATCGCCGATGAGGACCACGATGACAAGGACGGCCGCGATCGCGGCTAGGTTTGGTGGCGATCGCGGTTGAAGATCGCCGATGGACATCGCGCTTTGAAGATAGGCAGCGATCGCGGCTCGGTTTGGTGGCGATCGCGGCCTGGCTGGATCTGACGCGCGATTGGATTTCTCCGCTTAATTTAATATTATATTTTTATATCTTTTAATTCCGACTAGTTCAAGACTATTTTTAGGTTTTAGTTTTCAGCTTTTGATTGTATTCTCTTAGACCTAGTTTTTCATACTTTTGGACTTTGGTATTTTCTCTCTTATGGAGAACTAAACTCCCTAAATTCTATTCAAGTTGAAGCTTTTCAGACTCAAGTTGTTGTGAGATTCGTCTATTCTGGTTTATTTCTATAGGTTATTTCAATTCTCTTGTTCATAATTATTATTGATTGTATTGATTCTTTCAGGCCTAGCTAACTTGTTGGAATTAATATTATCTATTGCTAGATCTAGGTTTTCTTGTAGCAAAGCCTAATCTTTGTAGCAACTCAATTGATTTAGGACTCGTTGGACTAAAACAATTGAGAAGAGATTTGAATGCATGTTAATTGTTTGACTCGTTGAAATTCAATTGCATGTATCCTGTTTATCCTTGTTCTCATTGCTAATATCCCTATTATTTATGATCGTTTCATGAGTTGTTTGGATATTAAGTTTGCATGTCTCGTTGCCATGTTATATTTCTGATCAGAATAGCAATAACCAAAGGAATAACTTGTCTGAATCTATGATCAATTGCTTGAGGAAGAAAAGTGGATACTTGAATAAGATTGCTTTCCTTTAACTTGATAAAAATCCAAACTTTTTCCCTGTTTGATTACTTGCTTTGTTTGTTTCAATTATCTAGTTTTAGTTTACAATTACAAAATCCCCCCCCCCCTTATTATTGTTGAGTTGATAACAATATAATTCTGAATTACAAAGTGTCTCTTGGGTACGACCCCGACTTACCAACTATACTAGTTGAGTAATTGTAATATCCGCGATATTCCAAGAATTTTTAAACCAAATTATAATATAATATTTATGATAATAAATTTTTTTTTCCAAATAAAAAGAGAATTTCTACATATCGTAATGACTTTTACTTTTTTTTTTTAGAAGAGATTATTAAGAATGAGTTAATTAAATAAAATTCAACAAAATAACTTGAAGAGCATAGAATAATAAAATGGGGCATAAATTAATAAAAAGAGCATTAAATAAAAGTAATGTTTTTTTTAGAGATTGGATTTATTCTATAAAACAAATTACATAAAGGCCTAAAAATCATATTACAAGCTTTGTAAAAAGAATGCAAGAGCCGGGATTTGAACCCGAGACCTCTTGCAATCCCATCCCACACGCCCACACACATAATCCGCCATGCCATTGTAACTTAACTACCCATAATTCCCCTCTTTTAATAAAATACTCTCATATTCTTCTTCTTCTTCAAACAAGTCAAAGTGATTTGACGCTTCACCATTGCATGCTCTTCTTCTTCCTCCCTTGGCTTGCAAGACACCCTCTCTTGCATCATTCTTCCATCACCACCAACAAACACACCCTTGGCCAATGCAAGAACACCTCCTCCTCCTCCATTGGTCTATTCCATAAGCCATGGATTGAGGACCTCACTAGATTGTCTATAAAAACCTCTCCCAAGCACTCATTCAAGCCTTTTGCTCTCTCTTCTAGCAAGAACATCATCCATCTTCAAAAAAATCAGCACCTTACAAGTAGAAATTCTCCATAAAAACACCACAAAAACACCATTCAAATTCCTTCTTCTTCTCCTTGGAGCCGCCGGACCACCGCCCCCTCACCGGAGCACCACCGCCGGACCGACGTCGCCCTTCCGGTGCCGCCGCCTGCCCTCGCCGGACCCCTGGCCGCGCCGCCCCTGCCGCCGGCCCTCCTCCTCTGCCTTTCTCCAGTGTTCTGTAAAGTACAGAATACCCAAAGTATAAAAATTCTATCCTAATTTATTTATTTAAATTATGCTTTTATAAATTTATAAAGTTATAAGTTATTAGAAATTATTTTAGGAAAAATAAGAAATAAAAATATGTTAGTAAGATCTTGTTAGTTAAAAGCTAGAAACAAAACTAATTTACCTTGGTAACTTAAGATCTAAAACAAATAGATAAGTTTTATGAATTTTATTACAAGCATGCTTCTTACATAATACAAATAGGTGTTTATAAAATAAATGTAACATGCAAAGTCTAAAATTAGTATTATCACATCTAAGATCAAATAAGAACTTTAGAGATTTTTGTGCATGTCTTATACAAAAGGTGATGTCATATTATATGATCTTAGAAATAAAAATATTATTAAATAAAACTATTATCATTCATATATGAAATTTATAACAAAGTCCCAAGTAGATAAAAACTATTGCATGGCCAATTTATAGAAGTTATAATAATAAAAAGTTGTTTATAATAAATAGATTTATAAAATAAATTCATTTCACAATGAAAATAGTATTTTTAAGCACATTTTTATGTTTGAAAGTCATTACAATATATGAGTTATTATTAGGATATTATAAGAATAACATATGATAGCATGGGATTTTTAGTTATAAAATATAATACTATTAATGGAAATATTACTAAGTCATCTATAAGGAAAATATATTTTTAAAATCTCTAGCTGTAGAGACTTGGCACAAGACATGATTTTTAGGATAAAAATACTAAGTAAGATATTACAAATATTCTAGGATGTTATTTTTATAGCATAAAGTGACTTGGATGAAAAGAAATCTTTTAGTTATAAGGAAGAAATTATTTTTATAAACTAGAATATTATATTAATAGATTAAATTATGAAGTGGATATTTATAAGACTTTTTCCTATAAAAGAACTAAATTAATAGTTAGGTAAGTTACCTTATAAGGAAATTTAGAAACTTCTCGTTATGGAAACTTCCTTGTAGAGGAACTATAGGCATGACAAATTATTTAATAAGAATTTTGTAGGTAAATACTTTTCTATTAAGAAAATATGACTAATAAAGTATTTTAGATAAGGGAGGCAATATTCTAAGGTTCACCCAAGAATAATCGGAAATTTGAGAGTAATAGTTTATTTAAGCTAAATAAGTAAAAAGGATTATTTTTAATAACTATTTTTAATGATTATTTTAAAAAAGGTTTTACCAAATAATAAGGATATTACAAAACCAAAATAATAATAAAGGAATATTATTATTTTAAGGAAAATAACTTTCTAAATTATTATTATAATAATTTAGAATCTCAAACCCTCTTATAAAATATTATAAGAGATAACCCGGACTTTAGAAGGAAAATCACGACTTAAGCCTTTCGCAAATTTCCGTGTCGTTAGGTCGGAATCCTCGCTCGTAGTGGGAAATCGCCTAAATTCGTCAAAGCTCGTTCGTAAGAAACCGTTACGCTAAGGCAAGTGGAATTTCCCCTTGTGCCCTTTTATATCCGTCTACATGATATTTCTCGATGTTGGGAACGACTTGTATGCCTCAATAAAAAAATGAACCTAGGAAATATCGAATGCTAGATATAACGACCCATTGTTAGCATAGTTGCTTTATATTCTCGTAATAGGATTATATATGCTAGTGTGGTTATTATCTTGATTGCTTGTGGTCTCGCTCAGAGATTTACTTTGGATAAACTAGAAAGGGGTGCGGGATAGCCGACGCCTCTATATAACCTTACTAAGTCGTACGTCCATACGACTTTCGGGATCATGATCTCCATCCGCTCCGATTGCAAGGAGTGCGCACTCTAGCTAAGTGTCGGGGAATTGAAGTTCTCCCTCGGGTGGCTCGGATTATCCGTGTACCACCACTCTCTATTAAAAATCATTAACAAAGTCGAATATCTTTCGTCACTATATAAGATAAGTGCTAATGCACATTTAAGATACCAAAACCGGACCGGTCTCAAATGATCGATCCGGCTCTCGGTCCGCTCAGGGCGCGAGAGGTTTTTACTTGTATGAATTAATAAACGTTCCCAACACACTTCCGAAATCCTAAAGAAGTCTACAATCTAGTAGTTCTTCTATCGCTTTTCGATTTATCTTTGTCTAAGATATACTCTTCTTTGAACCATTAAAGCTCCACATAGACAAGCCTTATCATATAGCCCTTCGTAAACACAACCCTAATATCTCTTTCGATAATACTTGACATTACCAAATTACCCTCGGGAAGTTCCCTTCCCGCTTGCTTAGTCTCCTAGACTAATTCATCTTTTCCGCATGTTTGCCTGGCATTCTCTCGCCCCTCGCGAATTATGTCAGAATCTAGGAATCCCAACAAGGCGTGAAGTGAAGTGAAGACGAAGGAAGAACAAGGATTTTCAAGATGTACCTTTCTATCATTTTGCTTTAGTTTCATTACGTTTCAAGGACAAGCAGGTTTTGCATTTCAATTCCGAACAACTTTATATTTGAAAACAATGTAACATGTTTTGTAAGAACCAAGTCTCCCTCGGGAGCACCTTTTCTCATTATGTATTATATTTTATTCCGCATTTTAATTGTTCTATATCATTCTAAAAGCCTTGGGTGACTTTGGACGGTAAAGTCTGAGGTCACTGGCGGTAACACCCAATGTTGTAAAATAGGGGTGTTACAGTAATTAGGGATTATTTTTTATTTGGCCCGACGACTTTAAGCCAGTCAAATTTTGGCGCCGTTGCCGGGGACACTTTTGTTTAATTCTAAGTTTTTATTGTTACCAACTCTAGTGTGGACCCTAGTTTATGGTCCACACTCGTGCTACTGATTCTTCTATTTTGCCTTTTGATTCAGAGATTGAAAGGACCCTTTCCAGGTTGAGACGTGAAGCTCGGGAACTACTCCGTGAATTACCTTTCAACTTGAATTCTGCTGAAACTGAGGCAATGGCAGATCGGACTTTGAAGCAGCTAACTGCTCCAAACTTTCAACAACAGCCCATGGCTGTTCAGTTCCCTGCGCTGAATGAAGGTGTCAAGTTTGAATTGAAATCAGGGTTGATCCATCTTTTACCCCAATTCCATGGGCGTGGTGGAGAAGATCCAAACAAACATCTTACTGAATTTGATCAGGTCTGCTCAAGTATGAAGCCTGCTGATGTAACTGAGGACCAGATCAAGCTGATGGCGTTTCCTTTCTCTCTAAGGATTCAGCCAATGAGTGGCTCTACTATCTTTCTCCAAGCTCCATAGATACCTGGACTAAGATGAAAGTGGCATTCCAGGAGAAATACTTTCCTGCCACCAAACAGAACAGTCTGAAGAAGAGCCTGAGTAATATTGAGCAACAGGCTGGAGAGAGCTTGTATGATTATCATGAGCGATTCAAGAGACTGTGTGCTAGCTGTCCGTATCATGGGTATTCTTATCAAGACCTGGTACTGTATTTCTTTGGTGGATTACTGGACGAAGAGCGTAGAATGGTGAATGCAGCTTGTGGTGGAAGCCCGATGAACAAGACACCAGCAGATGCCCTTGAGCTCTTTTCTGAGCTATTTGAGAACTCAAGGCAATTCAACAAAAGAACTGGCACTAAAGGAGTCAATGCTATGGACTCCTCTTCTATTATAAGATCTGAGATGGCAAAGTTGAAGGATATGATGAAGAGGTTTATGATTCAAGGAACCCCTCAACAACTGAAGGCATGTGAAATCTGTGCTGATACACTTCACCCTATTGATGCCTGCCCACAACTCCAGGAGCCTCAGGCTGAGGTTAATGCTGTAGGAGGCTATGGACCTCCTAGACCTCATTTTGATCCCTATTCTAATACATACAATCCAGGCTGGGCACATCATCCAAATCTGAGATATGGGAATCAGAATCAGCCTCAATATAATCATCAACAAGGAGGAAATCAGCAACCCAGGCAACCCTATGTTCCTAGACCTCCAGTTCAGAGCCAAAATAACTCATCCAATACTGAGGAGTTGATTGCAAGGCTAGCTATTACAGTAGACCAGATGGGACAGACCACTCAAGCTAGTATCAAGAATATGGAGACTCAGATCAGTCAACTGGCTACTACAGTGAGTAAATTGGAGGCCAGAGATTCTGGAAAATTGCCAACACAGCCCATGAATCCTAGGGAGAGTGTGAGTGCGATCACATTACGAAGTGGAAAAGAATTACCGAAAATTGACGAGAGATCGGAGGAACCGCGATCGCCGCCACCACAAGGGGCGACCGCGGCTGAAGAGACTGCGATTGCGGCCCCCACAAGTGGCGATCGCGGCCCCTTAACTGAGGCCTCAGGATTTGAGAAAATTGAAGACGCGATCGCGCCCACACCGGACAGCGATCGCGGTGGCGGTGATTCCCGAAAAATTGAAGAACCGCGATCGCGGCTTTCAAATGGCGATCACGACCATGCTTCAGATTCTAACGATCAATATGTTCGCCCGGATTTTCCTTCTATGGTTTCTCAGAAGCCACCTCCTCCCTTTCCTGAAGCACTGAAAGACAGAAGGAAGCCAGAGAACGATAAGGAGATCTTTGAGACGTTTTCCAAGTGTGAGGTAAATATCCCTTTGCTCAATCTGATTAAAAGCGTTCCTAGATTTGCTAAATTTCTGAAAGAGTTGTGCACTATCAAAAGGAACCAAAAATTGAAAGGGAAACAGAAAGTTAAGGTTAGTGAACATGTTTCAGTTGTATTTCAAAGGCGAATGCCTATGAAGTGCAGTGATCCAGGCATGTTCAGCATTCCCTGCATAATAGGAGACACTAAAATAGATAAAGTCATGCTTGATTTAGGTGCTTCTATTAATGTTATGCCTTATTCTGTTTACACTTCACTAGGCTTAGGACCTTTGCATGAAACTGGTGTTATTGTTCAATTAGCTGATAGGTCCACAGTCTACCCGAAAGGGGTTGTTGAAGATGTCCTTGTTATGGTTGATAATCTGATATTCCATGCTGATTTCTATGTGCTTGATATGGATCATGATGTGCATGCTGCACCCATTTTGTTAGGACGTCCTTTCATGAAAACTGCTAGAACAAAAATTGATATGTGTAAAGGTGTCCTAACTATGGAATTTGATGGGGAGAAATTTGAATATAGTATGGATAATGCTATAAAATACCCCTAGGATGATCATTCTCTTTGTTCTATTGATGTAATTGATCCCATTGTGCAAGATTTCTTTGATACTACTTATGGTGATGAGTTACAATCTGTTTTAGAGAATGACATCGAAATTTCATGCATGGACTACAATTTGCCTGATAGATATCATGAAATCCTTGCTAATTTAAGTGCTTGCTGTGAATCTCCTGCTGATGCTTTGGCCATTGGGCCCATACCACTAACTCTCCCTAGCGAGAAATTGCTTCCTTCTGTAGTACATGCACCTGAAGTTGAGCTTAAACAGCTCCCTGAGCATTTAAAATATGCCTTCCTTGGAGATGGTGACACTTTGCCTGTCATTATTTCTAACAAACTTTCCAAGGAGCAAGAAGGAAAATTGGTGCAGGTATTGAAAGAGCACAACACAGCTCTAGGTTGGACTATTGTTGACATCAAAGGGATTAGTCCCTCTACATGTATGCATAGGATCCTCCTAGAAGATGGTGCCAAGCCATCCAGACAGCCACAGAGACGACTCAACCCACCTATGATGGAGGTAGTAAAAAAGGAGGTATTGAAGCTCCTACAGGCAGGTATGATCTATCCCATCTCTGATAGTCAGTGGGTTAGTCCGACCCAAGTTGTGCCCAAAAAGGGAGGCATTACAGTGGTAGAGAATGTGCATGGGGAATTAGTCCCCACACGAGTCCAGACAGGTTGGAGAGTCTGTATTGATTACCGTAAGCTGAACACGGTAACCAGAAAAGATCACTTTCCCTTGCCATTCATTGATCAAATGCTTGAGCGACTTGCCGGTCGTTCCTATTATTGCTTTTTAGATGGCTATTCAGGGTATTTTCAGATTGCTATTGCACCGGAGGACCAAGAGAAAACGACATTTACATGTCCTTTTGGCACTTTTGCATACCGTAGAATGCCATTTGGATTATGTAACGCACCCGTTACTTTCCAACGGTGTATGTTAAGCATCTTTTCTGAATACATTGAAAATTTTATAGAGGTTTTTATGGATGACTTTACAGTACATGGGGACAACTTTGATGCCTTCTTAAACCATCTCTCCTTAGTCCTTCAAAGATGTGTAGAAACCAATTTGGTTCTAAACTCTGAGAAGTGTCACTTTATGGTTGAGCAAGGCATTGTGTTAGGTCACATAGTGTCATCCAGGGGTATTGAGGTCGATAAGGCAAAGATTGATATCATTCAATCTCTGCCTTATCCTACTAATGTGCGTGAAGTGCGTTCTTTTCTAGGCCATGCAGGTTTCTATCGCAGGTTTATTAAAGACTTTTCCAAGATCTCAACCCCATTGTGTGATTTGCTGAAGAAGGATGTGCCGTATGAATTCAATGAGGCATGCAAAAAGGCGTTTGATGAGCTGAAAACACGCCTTACAAGTGCCCCAATAATTCAAGCCCCGGATTGGTCTCAACCTTTTGAGATCATGTGTGATGCAAGTGACTACGCTGTTGGGGCTGTTTTGGGTCAAAAGGAAGCTAGAGCATCTCATGTTATACATTATGCTTCCATGACGTTGAAAGATGCCTAAAGGAACTACTCCACCACTGAAAAAGAAATGCTTGCTGTAGTGTTTGCTTTGGAGAAGTTCAGACAGTATTTGCTGGGTACAAAAGTGATAGTTTATTCAGACCATGCAGCACTTCGTTATTTGATGACGAAAAAAGAGGCCAAGCCAAGATTAATATGATGGATCCTCTTGCTAAGTGAGTTTGACATTGAAATAAGAGACAAAAAAGGAGCTGAAAATATTGTAGCTGACCATCTGAGCCGGCTTGTACATGTGGAAGACAAGTCAAAAAGTCAAGGACAAATTCAAGGACGACTCCCTGATGACATGCTTTTCGGAGTCGATACTGGTGCCAAACCGCAATCAACGACAGAACAAGGGGTGAGCGCGGCCGAGACAACCGCGATCGCGGCCCACATAAACGGCGATCGCGGCCCTGGTGGCGACGGCAAAGATGAGCCGCGATTCGAGGAATTTGCTCTAGGGATCCACTCGTTCAGGCCATGGTATGCAAATCTAGTCAACTACCTCGTCTTCGGGGAGTTCCCTCTTAATTTTACCAAGGCTCAGAAGGACAAGGTGCGTCATGAATCTCGATTCTATGTTTGGGATGATCCTTATTTATGGAAGCACTACACAGATCAGGTAATCCGACGGTGTGTCCCGGATTCTGAGGTACAATCTATCTTGTCTTTTTGTCATTCCTATGCATGTGGGGGGTCATTTTGGGACTAATAAAACTACTAGGAAAGTTTTAGAAGCTGGTTTTATTGGCCTTATCTTTTTAGGGATGCATATGCTTTCTGTAAATCATGCGATCGTTGTCAGAGGGTGGGTAATATTTCTAAGAGACATGAGATGCCTCAATCTCGTATGATATTCTGTGAAATTTTTGATGTTTGGGGCATTGATTTTATGGGACCCTTCCCCTCTTCCTATGGGAATCTGTATATTTTACTTGCGGTGGACTATGTTTCCAAGTGGGTGGAAGCAAAGGCCACTAGAACTGATGATTCAAAAGAAGTTGCAGGTTTTCTTAAGGACAACATTTTTTTCAGATTTGGGATTCCAAAAGCTCTAATAAGTGACATGGGTACTCATTTTTGCAACAAGACTGTGAGTGCTTTACTGAAAAAGTACCATGTCACCCAGAAGATCTCTACAGCCTATCACCCCCAGACCAATGGACAAGCTGAAGTGTCCAACAGGGAGATAAAATCAATTCTGGAGAAGACGGTGGCGCCTAACAGGAAAGATTGGAGTTTGAGACTCAATGATGCTTTGTGGGCCTATCGTACTGCTTAAAAGGCACCCATCGGGATGTCTCCCTTCAGATTGGTTTATGGCAAAGGTTGTCACTTGCCAGTTGAGCTTGAGCATAAAGCTTATTGGGCGGTCCAAAAGTGCAATATCAACATTAAAGAGAATGGAGAGTTCAGGAAATTACAATTGCAAGAGTTGGAAGAGTTGAGATTGGATGCTTATGATAATGTTATGAATTACAAGAACAAAACAAAAGCATGGCATCATAAGAACATCCTAAGGAAGGAATTCAAAGTTGGAGACAAGGTCCTTCTATTTCAATCTCGTCTCACACTCTTCCCAGGAAAACTCCATTCTAGATGGCCTGGACTGTATATAATTACTCAAGTTTTTCCACATGGGGCTGTGGAATTATTGGATGGGGACTACCAAAAGGTGTTCAAGGTTAATGGTCAGAGATTAAAGAAATACCATGAGGGAGTCAACCAGGAAGTGCTAGAAGAGATGGGTCTTAATGATCCAACCCCAATTGCTAATTAAAAAAGGGCACTAATGTCGAGCCAACGACATTAAACAAAGGCGTTGCTCGGGAGGCAACCCGAGGTAAGTTTTCCTTGTTTCTTTTTCTGTTTTTGTTTTGTTTAGTTTTTATTTTTCAATCTCTTGTGGCTAACACGCAGGTACTAGGTTCGAAAGAACATTACTGAGGACAAACCGCGACCGCCCCCTAAAAAGGGCGATCGCGGGGCGTTTTCCGAAAAAGAATTGACGGTACCGTGTGTAGGCCGCGATCGCGGCCCCACAAAGGCAGCGATCGCGGCCTTTTGAGATATTAAAAAAAATAAAAAAATATATTACACGAGGCAGTGGGTCCACTCCCACCACCGGCCCCACTCCTCTTCATTCCGCCTTCTTCTTCTTCTTCCTCTATCTCCCTCATTTCTTTCTTCTTCCTTCATAAACCACCATTGAAGTCTTCTTCAAGCTCCATTAACCCCCTCAAAAATTTCTTCCAAACTTACTAAAAAGCCCGGATCTACAATCCTCACCTCGTCCTAAATCCAAATTCGTTCATAAAATTTCTTCTAGCCCTCTACTTTTCTCCCAAAATCAAATCTACAAAAATCCCAAAAATTTTCTCCCAAACCCTTCAATCCATCACAACCATCCCTCTTGGTCCATTATCGGGTTGTTGAAGACAACCTAGAGGAACGACCGCGGCTCAGAGTTGAAGAGAACCGCGGCATCGGAGTCCATCGCCACCTGAGAAAACGCCGATCGCGCACGACCGCGATCGCTGCCCCCGAACCACCGCGATCGCAGCCTTGTCTCAGAACGGTGATCGCTACCCCATTCATCGGCGATCGCGGCCCTTCAGCAGTTCGATCGGATTTCGGTTTCTGTAAGTTGCTTCTTTGCCTATATTGCTGAGCTGATTAGTTGAATTATACATGGCGTATCCTGTTAAGAAGTTTACTGCTGCACAGAAGAAAAAAAGGGATTCTCTGGCTAAAAGGAAATTCACTAGTATTAAGTTCTTTGATGTTGGGATGCTTAGGACGCTAGGCATGTATGACTGTACTTTGAGATTTCTGATGGAGGGTGGATTAGGGGGTTTTATTGATCTGAATGCCCCTACATATAGGAATATTGTGCTAGAATTTCTGTCTACGTTTTAGGATGATGAGGGTTTGTTCAAATTTAATATTCTGGATGAATCATATTATATAGACAGAGCGGGTTTGAAAGGAGTTTTTGGGATTACTGGTGTGCCTACTGAGAATTGGGAGGCCGTTAGTAGAGAGTCAGGCCTTAATGATTTTTGGGAGGCGATTACAGGTTTTGGGTTTTTGCCTAAGAAGGGGGAGTATAACTACTGCATTACCCATCCCTGTATTAGATTATGTCATAAGGTGTTGTCTATGAGTTTTCTGGGGCAAGGGGAGGTTAACAAGGCACCCCGCTTTGACATGAGCATGATCTGGTGTTTGATGCCTATGAAGGATACAATTCCTGATTGGGTTGAGTTGTTTTTGGGGAGCATTAAGAAGATCATGAAGAAGGATTCAGGCAAGATTTCTATAGGAGGGATGATTACTCTGATTGCCAGGGTATTTGTGAGTGAGGAGAGGTTTGGACGGCCTGATAGTGTTGAGTTTAAATTTGATGAGAACCAGCTTAGGAGGGCACATTGCTTGAAGGGATCGGCAGAACAGGGTTATATCTGGACTTTGAGTCATCCACCTGAGGATTATTTACGTCTTCCCAGAGCCATGCCCATTGGTCCTAGCTTAGCTTATCTGTACATCCCGTCTGATTTTGCTGGTGGGGGTGGGGGCTCAGCAGGAGATGCTTGCTCCTGATGTAGAGATGGAGGATCAGGATGATCATGATGGTGATGGTGGAGGAGATGTTAGAGATGGTGGTCTTGGTGCTGGCTTTGGTGGAGCCGGTTTTGTGCCTGGAGGTGATGTTGGTACGTCGTCAACTGGATGGGGTGCTAGTTCTAGTACAACACTCGTTGGTACATCTAGTTGGGCGACAGGAGGATATGCTGGCTATGGTGATGGTGGAGCTTCTACTTACAGAGGTGGTTATGGAGGATATGGCGATACTTCTGCATGGGATGCTGCTGCAGGTAGAGCTGGATGGGGTGTGCATTCTGATTCTGATTGGCAGAACCGGATGTTTTGGGAGATGGGACAACTTACTGTGTCCCAGAATGAGATAGTTGCCACCCAGAGAGATATTGTAGCGCAGCAGAGAGAGTTGGCAGCTTAGCAGAGTGCTCTGGCATCCACCGTTCAATCTATTCAGCAGGTGCAGGGGCAGCACCATGAGTTTTTCAGCCACATGTGGCCAAGTTTCCTTGATTGGTCACAGTATCATCCACCAGGTCCACCACAATGAGTCTTATGTTTTCCCTTCCTTTATTTTTATCTGATTTGTCTTTATTTCATTGAGGGCAATGAAAGGTTTAAGTATGGGGGAGGGAGTACTCACTGTTGTATATATGTACAGTTGCATTTCAGTTTCTGCATTTCATATTCATTTAAAAAAATTAAATTTAAAAATTAAAACAAAAAAAACATTAAATCATGTGCTGAGTTGAAAACCCGAAAGGGCGGCTCAGGCAAAATTGCAGGGGCCCGGACCGGCGTTAGGCTGGGGTAATAAGAGGCTAAAAAGAGTGAAAGTGAGTTGGTGAGCACATCTCAGAAAAATGAAATGAGCGATTAGGTGAAAACCCGAAAGGGCCCCTAAGTAGAATGAGTGAAAAAAAAGAGTGCCTAGGAACACTTCTGTTGGGGCTTGGGGATCATTGTTTATGGGTTTTTATCTTTGCTATATGTATCTTGTCTTGAGTGATAGATTGTGCTAGGATTTCATTGTATGCAATTTCATTCTTTTACTTGGGTTCGGGTTGTGAGCTTATTTTGAGTGCTTTTTGGTTTTAGATCATTTTCTCCCATTGCTGTCTGTAGACCTTTATTGATTTGTCATGCTTGATTTTATTTTGAGCTTACTCGAGGACGAGCAAGGTCTTAGTATGGGGGAATTTGATATGTTGTTTTTTGTACAACATAACTAGGACTTTTTAGTACATATTTTTGTAGTATTTTAGGCCTATTAGGAGTATTATTGAAGAACAGATTTGAAGGCCAAGAGATCAGAGTTATGAAGATTTCGAAGATACTGAAGACCGCGATCGCTGCCACCCTTAGGGGCGATCGCGGTGGATGTCACCGAGGAAGATCAAGATCGCCGATGAGGACCGCGATGACAAGGACGGCCGCGATCGCGGCTTGGTTTGGTGGCGATCGCGGTTGAAGATCGCCGATGGACATCGCGCTTTGAAGATAGGCAGCGATCGCGGCTCGGTTTGGTGGCGATCGCGGCCTGGCTGGATTTGACGCGCAATTGGATTTCTCCGCTTAGTTTAATATTCTATTTTTATATCTTTTAATTCCAACTGGTTCGAGACTATTTTTAGGTTTTACTTTTCAGTTTTTGATTGTATTCTCTTAGACCTAGTTTTTCATACTTTTAGACTTTGGTATTTTCTCTCTTATAGAGAACTAAACTCCCTAAATTCTATTCAAGTTGAAGCTTTTCAGACTCAAGTTGTTGTGAGATTCGTCTATTCTGGTTTATTTCTACAGGTTATTTCAATTCTCTTGTTCATTATTATTATTGATTGTATTGATTCTTTCAGGCCTAGCTAACTTGTTGGAATTAATATTATCTATTGCTAGATCTAGGTTTTCTCGTAGTAAAGCCTAATCTTTGTAGCAACTCAATTGATTTAGGACTCGTTGGACTAAAACAATTGAGAAGAGATTTGAATGCATGTTAATTGTTTGACTCGGTGGAATTCAATTGCATGTATCATGTTTATCCTTGTTCTCATTGCTAATATCCCTATTATTTATGATCGTTTCATGAGTTGTTTGGATATTAAGTTTGCATGTCTCGTTGCCATTTTATATTTCTGATCAAGATAGGAATAACCAAAGGAATAACTTGTCTGAATCTATGATCAATTGCTTGAGGAAGAAAAGTGGATACTTGAATAGGATTACTTTCCTTTAACTTGATAAAAATCCAAACTTTTTCCCTGTTTGATTACTTGCTTTGTGTGTTTCAATTCTCTAGTTTTAGTTTACAATTACAAAATCCCCCCCTTATTATTCTTGAGTTGATAACAATATAATTCTGAATTACAAAGTGTCTCTTGGGTACGACCCCGACTTACCAACTATACTAGTCGAGTAATTAGGGATTATTTTTGATTTGGCCCGACGACTTTAAGCCAGTCAAATTTTGGCGTCGTTGCGGGGACGCTTTTGTTTAATTCTAAGTTTTTATTGTTACCAACTCTAGTGTGGACCCTAGTTTATGGTCCACACTCGTGCTACTGATTCTTCTATTTTGCCTTTTGATTCAGAGATTGAAAGGACCCTTTCCAGGTTGAGACGTGAAGCTCGGGAACTACTCCGTGAATTACCTTTCAACTTGAATTCTGTTGAAACTGAGGCAATGGCAGATCGGACTTTGAAGCAGCTAACTGCTCCAAACTTTCAACAACAGCCCATGGCTGTTCAGTTCCCTGCGCTGAATGAAGGTGTCAAGTTTGAAATGAAATCAGGGTTGATCCATCTTTTACCCCAATTCCATGGGCATGGTGGAGAAGATCCAAACAAACATCTTGCTGAATTTGATCAGGTCTGCTCAAGTATGAAGCCTGCTGATGTAACTGAGGACCAGATCAAGCTGATGGCGTTTCCTTTCTCTCTAAGGATTCAGCCAATGAGTGGCTCTACTATCTTTCTCCAGGCTCCATAGATACCTAGACTAAGATGAAAGTGGCATTCCTGGAGAAATACTTTCCTGCCACCAAACAGAACAGTCTGAAGAAGAGCCTGAGTAATATTGAGAAACAGGCTGGAGAGAGCTTGTATGATTATCATGAGCGATTCAAGAGACTGTGTGCTAGCTATCCGTATCATGGGTATTCTGATCAAGACCTGGTACTGTATTTCTTTGGTGGATTACTGGACGAAGAGCGTAGAATGGTGAATGCAGCTTGTGGTGGAAGCTTGATGAACAAGACACCAGCAAATGCCCTTGAGCTCTTTTCTGAGCTATTTGAGAACTCAAGGCAATTCAACAAAAGAACTGGCACTAAAGGAGTCAGTGCTATGGACTCCTCTTCTATTATAAGATCTGAGATGGCGGAGTTGAAGGATATGATGAAGAGGTTTATGATTCAAGGAACCCCTCAACAACTGAAGGCATGTTAAATCTGTTTTGATACACTTCACCCTACTGATGCCTGCCCACAACTCCAGGAGCCTCAGGCTGAGGCTAATGCTGTAGGAGGCTATGGACCTCCTAGACCTCGTTTTGATCCCTATTCTAATACATACAATCCATGCTGGGCACATCATCCAAATCTGAGATATGGGAATCAGAATCAGCCTTAATATAATCATCAACAAGGAGGAAATCAACAACCCAGGCAACCCTATGTTCCTAGACCTCCAGTTCAGAGCCAAAATAACTCATCCAATACTAAGGAGTTGATTGCAAGGCTAGCTATTACAGTAGACCAGATGGGACAGACCACTCAAGCTAGTATCAAGAATATGGAGACTCAGATCAGTCAACTGGCTACTGCAGTGAGTAAATTGGAGGCCATAGATTCTGGAAAATTGCCAACACAGCCCATCAATCCTACGGAGAATGTGAGTGCGATCACATTACGAAGTGGAAAAGAATTACCGAAAATTGACGAGAGATCGGAGGAACCGCGATCGGGCTAATAAATAGAGTCGAATAAATGGATTATTCATATAAGTATGAGGTAAGTTCTTTTTGTTCTCTTTCTCCTAGATTGAATACAAGTACTCAGAGGTATGATTATTTAATCCCAATTTGGGTTTTCAAACCCAAGTACTTCTAACCTCTTATGTGAGTCTTGTGGAGTTGCATATCATCATTCCACAGGTTGTTACATAACTTTGGGGAATGCGAATGAGGCTTGTTCAAATTCCTACAATCCTAGTTGGGTGACATTGCCACCAACACCGCTCCAAAATCTTTCCGACATAATTGGAAAAGCCCTGATGTGATTAAAAGTCAAGTAGCAGAGTTGTCTAATCTTAAAGGTTTATTGGACCTTCTAAAGACTTAAGTTGGTACTTTGACCACATAAAATAAGTTGCTAGAAGATCATATTGCTCAGTTGGTCAATATAAAGTTGCCTACGGAGCCTCCAGAGGTGCACCGCAATGAATATTGTACTGCTCTATTTTTAAGGGGCGAGATAGAGTGGGACGACCCACAAGTTGATAAAAGAGACTCTACCCAAGTGTACAAGGAGGACCCAATGATTTATGAGTTTGACATGCTTCAAAAGGCTACCCCGACCATCAGAGATACTTGTTATGAGATGTAGGTTGAGCTTCCTGAAATATTGCATGATGTAGTGGTGCTTAAAGCTACATTAGAAATCCAAGACCGAGAGGTAGAAACTGTTAGAGATATTATATTAGAGATATTATTATTATCATGTCTTTGTATTTTGATATAATTTATATTTGTTTCCTTTTATCTTTCTAGTCTATATTAGTTATTAGAAAACCCTAGATATTGCTTGACATACAAGACATACAAGTATTTTGTATTCTCTATATAAAGAGATCTTATGATCAATAATATTTATCAGTTCATCTCAATTCTATATGGTATCAGAGTGTGATCCAAACTAAACCTAAAAACCTCCAAAACACACGTTTTCTTACCCATGGCAGCCGATGTGTTTGATCGACTGTCAACAATTCGCTAGCCAAATTCGCTTCCGCAATGCAAAACAGTCTTTATCATCAATAAATCTTTGCATATCATCCAAAACCTAGATCGTTTTTTCTTCTTCTTCTTTCGATGTCTACAAAACTGAGATCGCTTCCATGCATCTACGACAAAACTGAGATTAGATCTTTTTTTTCTTTTGATGTCTACAAAAATTGAGATCGCTTCCATGCATCTTCGACAAAACTGAGATTAGATCGTTTTTTCTTTTTCTTTTGATGTCTACAAAATTGAGATCGCCTTCGGGCGTCTCATAGAAAACCAGGATCGCCTTCAAGCATCTCCAACCAAACCAAGATCACCTTCGGGCGTCTCATAGAAAACCAGGATCGCCTTCGGGCGTCTCCAACCAAACCAAGATCGCCTTCGGGCGTCTCATAGAAAAATAGGATCGCCTTCGGGCGTCTCCAATGAGACCAAGATCGCCTTTGGGCTTTCCATACCAAATCAAGATCGGGCCTGTCCAGTTCCAACAACACGAGACCGGCCTTGTTTGACTTCAACATTTCGGGTGTCTTATGTCACTACTCGTGACCAGGTGGCCGACGTCCTCACTAAACTATTGCCGGAAGCTCAGTTCCAATTGCTCGTTTCCAAGCTTGGTCTATGTTGCCCACCGTCCAACTTGCGGGGGCATGTTAAAGATATTATATTAGAGATATTATTATTATCATGTCTTTGTATTTTGATATATTTTATATTTGTTTCCTTTTATCTTTCTAGTCTATATTAGTTATTAGAAAACCCTAGATATTGCTTGACATACAAGACATACAAGTATTTTGTATTCTCTATATAAAGAGATCTTATGATCAATAATATTTATCAGTTCATCTCAATTCTATAGAAACAATTTAAGAGTAGAAGGTCGTCGTAGACGTAAAAAGAGAAAAAGAAATGTTTCTGATGACTGGGCACAAGTTGAATTCAAGCCAGGGGATCAAGTGATTCTCTACCGTCACAAGTTGAAATCGGAAGCAATGGCGGAGGCACCGGCGATTGGTTAGGGGGATTGTGATGTTGCTTTAAGATTTACCAATTGTCAACCAGTTTTTGTAAGCAACGTTAAGTTGTGTTTGGTGATGATAAATTGGTAGTGAAATACTATAATTGGTATGTTTTATTTTAGAAGGGATTTTTGTATTGATATGTAGATTTTATTGTGATGATGCTTTACCGGTTTTAGTTGGGATGTGTTTGGTTCAAGCTTTTGAGAGTGCTAAGAAGTGCTTGTGGGGTACTTGGTGGTCTATTTGGCATTTAGGCTATGTTCAGTATTTTGGAGCTAGAGATGGAGCTTGTTACCATTTTCTCACTTAGCTGGGATAAGCTATAAGGGTGATCCAGTGGAATCACACTAGAAGAACCTGCTCCCGTTAGTGACGACTAAGCTCCGATGTCGAACATGAGAGGAAGTGTTACCCGTGTAGGCTCCTAAATGCTCCGAAAGACCGGTGTCAATGCAATCTGTAGTATTTGAAGGAGTGTTATATAAGGGAACGAGTTAGGGGGTTGATTCAGCGGAAAGTCGGCCATTCCTAGATCATCTAATTGCATGAGATCGTCTAGATCATTGAGCAGTAACTGATTCGAAAGTTGGTTGGAGATGGACATCTTAGCAGTGTGATCCCTAACTTGGTTGATATTCCCAAAATGTGGAAAAGTCGTCTTATCCCAAGCTTATCTGAAAGAAATCCTACCATTTTTATTACTCTCATAAGTTCGCTAATGGTAAACCATATAGAATAAGAGAGAGAGAGAGAGAGAGAGAGAGAGTAACAATCAAGTCTAACCTAGGAAAAGGCAAAGATTGAAAAAATACAACTCAAAACTGGCTCACACAAAGATCTAATATATCCAAAACCTCGGTAAGGCCCCAAGAGTACAGATCCACATGCAGAGCACTCCCTATACCCCTAAGGTTTTGTAATCACCAAATTCAAACAATACTATCGAATTAAGCTATCTTGATCCCAAATCTATTGAATGCAATTAATAAAAGTTCATGAACCTTACTCGTTCCTTGTGTAGTTCCCTTTAGCATAGGAACAAGCTTCCAAGTCGATGTGGAGCTCACATACTCTCCATCGATTGGATATGAACTTCCTTCTTTGGGAATGGATTGTTGATTGCTCTTGTATTGCTCTTGGCTCTCTCATAATTTCTTTCTTCCTTCTAGAGAATACCATTCATTCGGACCAGAGAGATACTTGACCTAGCTCGATCATTTTCTTCTTATAGTAGTGGTTGCTTCCTAAAATGACGCATCTGTCCTTTTCTTCTTGGGGAGTAAGACATCGTTCCAATAACCAGTGTACCCCTAAGGGGCATTTCTTCATTATGATGCTTTTATCCTTTTGTTCTTGCCGCCTAAGTTTGGAAAAAATAGACCCTTTTGTCCTTTATTAACTTGCCACTTACTCTGGTAGGTATGGGGAACGATTCCCTTGCTTTTCCTGTGAATCTGTATCTTTCCTAAAATCACTTGAATGGGGACTTAGTTCCAAATATTTGTTATCATCAAAACTTCAAAGACTCGAATGGATGAAACCATTGTTCAAGTGTTAGGAACTAACACTGATCCAACAATAATAAAACCATGTGCTAATTCCGTACAAAGGATATGTTGGGCCTCCCCAAAATTCAGCCCGAAAAGACAAGGCCAGCCCAAGAATGTTAGCCCGGATCATTCGCTAGCAAAAAGGGCCGAAGGGACACTTAGGACGTGGCAGGAATGAGTCGTTGGAAGGAGCAATTAAGGTGTGACGAAAATCTCGGATCTCATAATCATCCTGCATAAACGGCTAATTCATTGATACCGGTGGCGAGATCTTCGGGATACGCTGAGCACTCCACTAACGGTCCAAACCGAAGAAAGGAATATAAAGCAAGGGTGAGGCGGCAATGGAGGCACGATCTACACAAGCACTCAGAGAAAAATTAGAAGCTTAATCTACTCAATCTGTTTTCTTTCAAGTGTTCGCTTCTATTTTCGAGAGATTCATCTACAACTACGATCATAATACAAACATTACAACTTACTTGCTCTTATTTTTATATCCTCTACTTGATTCCGCATCTTGTCCGTAGTTTATAACGCGTTACAATCGTTTTTGGTTAGGATCCCTACATCTAAAGCAGGTAACACGTTTGTGTGGTTAATCTGCCCAAAATAATTGGCACCCACCGTGGGGCCTTAGCCAAAAAAGAAGTCACGCTAAAACAACTGCAAAATCCATCAAATGGAGGGAATCCAAACTACCTATAGTCACGTAGGAGATCTCGACAACCATGAGGTCAACGAGGAAACAAACAATCAAGGTGCTGGGAATGTAGACGGTACTGGGAACATAGATGGAGTCGGGAATGCGGATGGAGTCGAGCAAGGTTCCGGAAACACCAATGGCAACCCTGGTACTTCCGAGCAACGAGGAGTTGGAGGAGGCGATGCCGATGTCATCATGGAACTTCGAACGACAATGATCGCCCTCCAAAAAGACATGGAGAGCCAGAAAGAGGCCAATGCCAAGTTCACCGAGGTATACGAAAAACAGATTGAAACATTAACTAACGAACGTAATTTGCTTCGATCTCAGGTACAATCAGCTCCGACCCGTCCCCGAGGAACCGATGTGGTAGAAGGAGTCGCTAGACGATTAGATATGGACGATCCAAGACTCGTGACACCTGATGTTGTCCAACCAATAACCGGGTATCAGATAAATGGTAACTCCTTGAGGGAGATACGGGAAGATACTGAGGTTTCCCAATTACGGGAACACCTTAGAGCCTTGGAGGACCGAATCACTCAGGTTTCGGGGGCACCTCAACCGATAGCGATGGAAAGAAGGGATGGTTATACCGATTCTCCCTTCGTGCCCGCTATTGCAAGAGTGGATATCTCCCGAAAGTATCACGTTCCTGACGTACCTAAGTACGAAGGGGTAACGGATCCCGATCAACATATAGTCGCATTCAAACAGGCTATGAATATTAGCACAGTCCCTTTTGACATGAAGGAGATTGTTATGTGTCGTTGGTTTGGGAACACGTTATCCGGACCCGCACTCAATTGGCACTCACATTTACCTCTTGGGAGTATCTCATCTTTCGTTGAGTTAATTCACAAGTTCAGGATTAGATTTGCAAGCAGCCGACATGCTAAGAAACGATCAAGTGATTTGTACCATTTGGTCCAGAAACCGGGTGAATCTTTGAAAGCTTTCCTCAACCGCTATAACGAGGAATTGGTGACCATCGAAGGATGTGACGCCGCTACAGATGTGGAGGCATTCCGAAGGGGCATATCGGTTTGTAATCCCGAGTTATATCGTTAATTAACTAAATATCCTTGTTCGAACTTTGATGAAGTGCAGGTAAAGGCGTTAGCACATGTTCGGTTAGAGGAAGATGACTTCTTTGTCGAAAAAGCAATCAGCTCTCACCGACCCGACCGGAAATAGGGAAGACGAGAACCAAGATACGCTCCATACCCCACTGCACCTCATACTGAAACAACCGTCAATACAACATTCGCCAGCAACGGTAGGTAAGGATATTTCTCCCAACGTGTTGCGTGATTCACCACTGAAGCCCACTAAAGTCGTAGATTTTTTAATGATGTCGTCCACCCCAAGACCTAAGTTGTACAAGGCATCCAGCATGAGCAAATTAGTAGAGCTTCCATTATCCACTAATATTCTCTTGACAAGAAAATTGGCTATCGTTAAAGAAATTATTAATGCGTCTTCTACTTATCATCAATGCGTGAAGTTTCCGACGCCATGGGGAGTTCAAGAAATTAAGGGGGAACAGAAATTAGCAAGGGAATGCTACTCCGTTACAATGAAAGCAACGACTTCCATGAATGCACAACTTGAAACAGGAAAGAAGTCGTCTGATTAGCAATTAAAGGACTATAGAACAACCACTTACTACGTAAAGCCGGAGACACCAGAGCTTGAAGAAGTAGCTCTCGATCCACTTGATCCGTCAAGAAAAATCAAAATAGGAGTGGACTTGGAGCCAACTTTACGTGGACAATTGGTAGAGTTCCTACGATCCTACATCGATTGCTTTGCATGGTCAAACGAGGATATGGTAGGCATAGATCCTAACGTGATCACTCACACCCTCGATGTTAATGAAAAAGTACCACCAGTGAAGCAGAAGAGATGCAAGTTCGCACCCGAACGAAATCAGGTAATCAACGAAGAGGTAAAATCCTTACTTGAATTTGGAAAAATTAGAGAAGTAAAATATCCTGATTGGCTTGCGAACGTGGTTGTTGTAAGAAAGAAAAACGGTAAATGGCGTGTTTGCGTAGACTTTACCGATTTAAACAAAGCGTGCCCTAAAGACTCATTTCCTTTGCCTCATATCGATGCAATGGTGGATGCGACGGCAGGGCACAAACTCTTAACTTTCATGGATGCATTTAGTGGATATCATCAGATAATGATGCATCCCGACGATCAGGAAAAAACCACATTTGTAACCAATCAGGGAACTTATTATTATAAAGTTATGCCTTTCGGATTAAAAAACGCAGGTGCTACTTATCAGAGATTGGTTAATAAGATGTTTCAGGAAAAACTAGGGGATACAATGGAGGTGTACATCGACGACATGTTAGTCAAGTCGTTGAAGGCGGAGGACCATATTACCCACTTGAAAGACGTGTTCCAGATCCTGCGGAGCTACAAGATGAAACTGAACCCAACCAAGTGCTCTTTTGGAGTAACGTCCGGGAAATTCCTTGGATACATAGTGACGCAGAGAGGAATAGAGGCAAGTCCAGAACAGATCAAAGTCATAACGGAGTTACAGTCGCCGAAGTGTGTCAAAGACATCCAAAAGTTAACAGGACGAATAGCTGCGTTGAACCGATTCATATCGCGATCCTCGGACAGAAACAAGTTGTTCTAGGACATCCTGAAGAAGAACAAGTCATTTGAATGGACCAAAGCACATGAAAAGGCCTTTGAAGAGTTGAAAAATTATTTATTTGATCCACATGTACTCTCCAAACCCAAGCCAGATGAGAAGTTATACGTGTACTTGGCCGTATCCGAAGTAGCAGTGAGCGTCGTCTTGATCCGAGAAGAGAATGGAGACCAATTGCCCATTTACTACGTAAGTAAAACCTTGCTTGATGCGGAAACCAGATATTCCCCCATGGAAAAATTAGTGTTATCTTTGATAATGGCTTCAATAAAATTACGTCCTTATTTTGAAAGTCATTCTATCATCGTGAGAACTAACTATCCAATGAAGAGTATCATGTCAAAGCCAGAATTGTCAAGTCGGTTAACAAGATGGTTGATCCACTTAAATGGTTATGACATCATTTAGGAGCCAAGAACATCAATGAAGTCTCAAGCGTTGTCAGATTTTGTGGTTGACTTCACTCCTACCACTTCAGAACAAGGAGACCAAGATGTGTTGCATGTAACAGGAAGTGGCAAGTGGTTGATGCATACAGACGGGGCGTCGAATCAGATTGGCGTAGGATTGGGGGTAGTCCTGAAGTCACCACAGGGGGATAGGATAGCCCAAGCTATTCGATGTACATTAAAAGCTACCAACAATGAAGCAGAATATGAGGCGCTTATAGCAGGGTTACTCGTTGCTAAGGACTTGAATGTACAAGAAATTGAGGTAATTTGTGATTCGTTACTTATTGTAAATCAAGTTACAAACTCATATGCTGCCAGGGATTCAAAGATGAAGGCGTACTTAGAAAAAGTTGAAGAGATCATTAAACATTTTAAACATTTTGAGATAAAACAAGTTCCCCGGGATGCCAACACGTAAGCAGACGCCTTAGCCAACCTCGGATCCGCAATTGACCCAAAAGAGTACAACAACATACCTTTCGTGTACCTTGATGCGCCATCTATAATCAAAGAAGCAGATATGTTTGAGGTTCGAGAATCTGACGAAGACAACTCATGGGTGACTCCTTACTTAAAATGGTTACGAGATGGAGTCTTACCAGACGAAAAGGAAGAAGCTCAACGACTTAAGGTAAAAGCTTCCACTTTCGCCATTAAGAATAACATTCTGTTTAAGTGGATGTCATCAGGAATATACGCCCGATGCGTAAAGGAGGAAGAGGTACAGAAGGTGTTACAAGACATACACGATGGAGAATGCGGAAGTCATACAGGGGGTCGCAACTTGGCAAGGAAGGCAAGCAGGATGAGTTATTATTGGCCCACCATGAACAAAGACGCAGTGGAGTTCGCCCGCAAGTGTGACTTGTGCCAGCGTCATGGACCTATACCACATCAACCTTCAGAGTTGTTACATCCCATAACTTCCCCTTGGCCATTCATGAAATGGGGAATGGATATCGTGGGAAAAGCTTCTTCCAACTTTAGGACAACGTGTCTACATCTTAGCAATGACTGACTACTTCTCCAAATGGATCGAACCCGAAGCCTTCAAAGAAGTCAAAGACACCCAGGTCATCTCTTTCATAAAAAGAAACATCCTGAGTAGATTTGGAATACCATCCACCATAGTATGCGACAACGGGTCTCAATTCATCAGCGACAAGACGAGATCATTTTGCCAGCAATACAACATTCAGTTGGTGATGTCGACACCACGTTATCCTCAAGCCAATGGTCAGGCAGAAGCAAGCAACAAAGTGATCATCAACAACTTGAAGAAGCGACTCAAAGAGGCAAAGGGGAAATGGGCAGATGAGTTACCCCTTATTCTGTGGTCAGATCGAACAACCCCTAAGACTGCTACAGGCCATACACCTTTCTCCTTGGTTTATGGATGCGAAGCCGTGTTACTAGTAGAAGTAACTTTGCCCACAGTTCGATATGGACTTACTACCGAGGAATCAAATCTACCTAACTTATTGCACCATTTAGACACGGTAGACGAGTTACGAGATGAGGCATCAGTTCGTATGGCGGCATACAAACAGGGGGTAGCTCGGAGTTACAACAAACGCGTCAATGCAAAGGCGTTCCAAGTGGGAGATTGGGTATTAAGGAAAGTCTTTCAAAACACGCAGGAATTGAATGCTGCCAAGTTGGGAGCAAATTGGGAAGGACCTTATCAAATCACAAAAATCGTAGGACAAGGAGCCTACGAGTTGATGCCGTGAGATGGGAAGACAGTCCCCAAAAGTTGGAACGCGACGAATTTAAAGTTGTACCATTTTTTTATAAAAAAACGCATAAGTCGCAATAAGGTATACTCCATAAACTTTTTCTTTTCACATTATATTATTATGTCTTTATACACACATGAGACAACAACAGTTTCGAAAAAACTAACAAAGGGACGCCTTGTGACGTTACAGGCCAAAACATAGGCCCTCGCCTTATGATCAGGCAACGTTGTGCACACATCGACTAGTCAAAAAAGATGCAAGAGACGAGAACGTGTAACGTAAACTTTAGAGCAAGAGGAGTTTCACCAAACATTTGTAACACGATTCACAATTTTATTGCAAGTATTTACCTTCAGACAAATACATTATTTTCTCTCTCCCTCTGCATCTTACATAAAAAGCACTATACAACGAAAAGTTTATCGCTAAACTGCAAGTACACATTTTTATAAACAAGTCAGTCTTTCACAAACGCGTTGATCTTCATTCTCCGACAATAAATCTGTTCTACCTGCAAAAAAGACAAACACAGATCCAAGGCCATAGCAAATACTGAAATATAATAAACATAAACCCCGAAAAACCAACAGGGGGTATAAGTTGTCCGGGCCCTACAACAAGCGGCCAAACAAAACTTAGAGTTCTAAAAAAGCCCCAACATACTGGGGGTAGAATAAGAGTCCGAGGAATAAAAGAAGCAAAAGGAAATCAATCCTTGGAAATTTCTTCAGCTGGTTTCTGGTTGTCCAATTCCACCTGGGCCACTTCTTTGGCAACTTGTGAAATCTCGTCGATAAGAGAGGATTTCTTGGATGCACTAGCTTCATCAGGGAACAAGTTCTCGAATTGCTCTCTTTCCTTCACAGCGTCCCAAGAAGAGTGTTTTCCAGCAACGAACTCTTCTATTGTCTCGACGCGAGCTCTGAGTGACCAGTAGTCAGCCGTATCTTCAACCTCCTGAGCAAGAGCAGCACTCTTCTTCGATGCTTCCTTGAACCTGTCCTCCCATGCCTGGCATTCTCCGAGAGCTTTCTCGAGGGCGCTCTGCAGATCAACGACCTTCGTTTCCAAAGCCTTCTTCTCCTGCCCCAAGATGACCGATCTATCCTTCTCGAGTTGCGTGCTGATCTTAATCTAAGCCAATTGCTCGGGGTAGTCCTTGAAGGTGTCAAAAACCGCAAGGGCAAGTTGGAAACCCTGGGTAACGAGTATATAACTATCATGAACCGTGAATCTTAACAATGAAAATGAAGAGCGTTAATAAATATCTGCCACTGAGCCGCCAGTATCTCGCCGAAGAAGTCAGGTAACGTAGACCAGTGTCCTGAATCCCGAAGGCAGTTCACTTGAAGCGGCATCAGGGATTTCAGACATTTTCCCGCGTCCATGTCCAAAGACATCATAGTGCTAGGAAGGTCCGTCATTCGAGAGGATACATCCTTCTTTGACAAAGAAGCTTTAGGAGAGTTGCTTGCAACCTTGGGAGGCAAAGCTACCGCCAAGGACGTATCTGCAGTAGAAGTCGTTTCCGCTTTCCTCTTCTTCCTGGCTTTGACTCTTTCCAAGGTTGATAATGCGGCAGTTGATCTAGTAGTCCTTGAACCTGACAGCATAGGAGCAACAGGATTAGCGGAAGGTAAAAACGTTGAAACAAGGAAGAAGAAGAAAGAAAAGCTTACTCGACATCTCGGTATCTTCGGGTTCTGCGAGACACGCCTTTACCAACTCTGGGTATGATCTGTCCTCCAACGGGAGAGCCTCGATGTGGGAGATAACTTGGAATGACACCTTGCGGGGTTGAGGAGTAGCGAGATTCTCTGCACAAAAAACTACCAGTGGTTAGATTTGAGTAAAAACCAACGAGTACAAGAGGGAAACACTACCTATTGACCGCCAATGACTTTTCAGGAAAGACGTATCGATTCTTAAAGAAGACAATCTCACGAAGAAGAATTTATCAGCCCAACCCCGGTCAGATTTCGATATGTTGAAGACTAGGTCAGATTTATTTGTGAAGGTTTTCAAAGTTAAATGGCCAGGACCACCTTTAAAAAGGCGGTAATTCAAGAAAAAGTCGTCAGCTTTGAAGGGAAGGCCCTGAGAAGAGCACAATTGATCGACGGAAATCAGAAGTCTCCAAACTTGGGGAAGCAGTTGCCCTGGAGAAACATTGAGAGTAGACAAGAAATCGACGACTAAAAGAGAAAATGGAAAACGATGGCCGATACGAAAAGGGTACTCGTACAAGCACACCCAATCGCCAGCATAGAAATCGGCACAGACACCAGAAGGAGGAAAGAATACCTCTGCATGCGGAGGAAAACCTGCAGAGAAGGCGAAGATATGGGGGTCTTCCAAAGTACTATCTCTCCGGTGATAGGAAGTGAGGAATCCGGAAGAGGTTAGGGAAGGAGGAATGGCGGCTTCAAGACAGTAAAGAGAAGAGGAACTAGAAGTTGCCATAATGAAGGGAAGAAGACAGGTTGAAGACGAAGAAGCAAAGTAGAAGGAAGTGTACCTGGACACCGAGAAGCACAACTGAAGTCTTAGAGGCCATCATGGCTGCTATAAATACGGGTTGATGGGACAGGTCTCTACGCGCTACAACTTCCGAGAAGCTAAAATCAAAAACCCTAGAAAAGCGGTGGAGGGAGTTTTCCCGGGTTTTTGAGGGGGTATTGTTGGGACTCCCCAAAATTCAGCCCGAAAAGACAAGGCCAGCCCAAGAATGTTAGCCCGGATCATTCGCTAGCAAAAAGGGCCGAAGGGACACTTAGGACGTGGAAGGAATGAGTCGTTGGAAGGAGCAATTAAGGTGTGACAAAAATCGCGGGTCTCATAATCATCCTGCACAAACGGATAATTCATTGATATCGGTGACGAGATCTTCGGGATACGCTGAGCACTCCACTAACGGTCCAAACCGAAGAAAGGACTATAAAGCAAGGGTGAGGCGGCAATGGAGGCACGATCTACACAAGCACTCAGAGAAAAATTAGAAGCTTAATCTACTCAATCTGTTTTCTTTCAAGTGTTCGCTTGTGTTTTCGAGGGATTCATCTACAACTACGATCATAATACAAACATTACAACTTACTTGCTCTTATTTTTATATCCTCTACTTGATTCCGCATCTTTTCCGTAGTTTATAATGCGTTACAATCGTTTTTGGTTAGGATTCCTACATCTAAAGCAGGTAACACGTTTGTGTGGTTAATCTGCCCAAAACAGGATACATGTGCGTTGTGTCCATATACGGTTGGAAAGTGTCATTTGAAAGCAAGAGTGTTCACTATGGAACTCCAAGGATATTCATTCTTTGAGTGTGTGCTTCCAAAAAACATCGCGCTAAACCTAAAAGACACAAATGGTTTAGCATGGAGCCATGACAATGAACTTTCTAAAATGCATCATTCTTAGAATGGAGTGCATTCTTATGTAACCTTTTGAAACAAGGCCCGACACGACACTTGGGACCCACCAAACGTTCCCAAATCGTTGCATTACACCAATGAGGAAAAGGCATGACTAAGCCGACTTGCTTATCACCGAGTAGTGTGTAAGGTGCCACTCAAGGGACCACGATGTCACTTTCCAGAAGCACCAATGCTAGTCCAACACAACACCTCATGAACCACCTCTTACAGCCACGAGGTCACACTTACCATGCATTGGCATATAATGCACACTCCAAGCAGCTTGCGAGCAACTTGTCTACCCCTATAAATACTCAAGAAGCTCATTGTGCAAGGGTCAAAAGAAACGACTCCTACATGAAAAAATTTTATGAGAGGAGAATCAACACATCTATTTTTCTAGGAAGTGCTCCCGAATTTAGAGATTCTATACTAGTCCCCACAGTATAAACACGAGAGCACGAGTGTTGTAAAATTTTGAGTGCTATTGTAAGTGTAAAAACCATTTTCTCTATAATACAACGCGCGCAAATTTCTGAAAACCTTGAAATACAATTGAACAAATACAAGCAAAAATATAATAGAACTCTAGCTTTAACAATGATGGATATTTGAGTAAGTATGAGTGAAGGTTGTTGTGTCTACTTTAGAGTATTTGTCTTCATTCCTTCCCTTTTACGTATTTGAGGTTTTGTCTCGATCATGGGCAAGTTAAACTTGAAGGACCAAAATGAGGAACTTTAGTGCATATATTTTTTTTTGGTCTTGGGCACTGCCCATGGGATTCGAAACGCGGACTTCATGGTACTATTTGAGATCTTTGCCGCTTGACTAAATGCCCGAAGGCACATTAGTGCATGTATAAAATCCCAAATTGCAATATATATATAGATGCATTGATATCTGGAATAAGAGATCGCATAAACTCCATTAAGGAGTCATTGAACTTTATTCGAATACAAATTAAGCCAACAAACAAACCAAACACACGTACTGAACTAGGTTCAAGTAAATCAAAAATGAAAATCTTTAAAAGAACTTGACCGGAATTATTGTAGTGCAATTCACTTGTTGTTGATCTTGCTTCATCAACTTTGGAATGATTGAATGCCTAGATCAAGGGCTCAACAAAGAGGAGTGAAAGGGTCATTTTGATCCTTTCGGTTGTAGAGGTGTAGGAGTTCTCGTACTTGTAGACATAGTCACACATGCGACAAAAGTTGAGAATTCGTGTCAACAATGGCATTGGAATGAGAGTTGTTGGTCGAAACATTTCTTGTGTTATATCATCCCATGAATCCTTTATAGAACCTTTGATCTTTGTATAAGCATCTTCCTTTGACACACCAAATTGCTTCATGTAACAATCCACTATTCCACCCACATGTTGCTTTTCTTTGTCCCACTGTTCAAATATAAGAATCAAAACATACATAAGTATTAGGCCTGTCAAACAGGTCGATTCAATCAGGTTCAGGTTCGGCCATTTTTTATTCAGGTTGAGTATGGGTTCGAGTCCAATGGTTGCAGGTCAAATCGGGGTCAGATTATGGCAAGTTTTCATGTAATTTTGATTTAACCTAGTTGATCAAGAGTATCAACATTTTATAATTGTTAAAATAACATTTTAAATAAATGTTTTTTTTCAAAAACAAAAATTCGGGGTCAACCTAGCGGGTTTTGGGTTTCAACTCAAGTTGTTCGATCAATTAAAATTTTGACACCTCTAAATATATTATAATATATGTTGGTAATATAAGCTTATGATATCTAAAGATTGAGAATAAATAGTATAGTGTATGAATTAGTTTATTACTCCTCCTATCATCAATTAATTTTGAATTGATAAATCCCTACTGAACTTATTGGACCTACACATACACGACCCGACCAATCCAAGTTTAAGCGTGACAATTAGTTACCTCATAGTCAGTTAGGTCATTCATAAACTTCCCAATGATGAAGGCAGCTTTATGAGGTTTTCCATATGTTGAAATGACTTCAAAACTCTTCTTGGCGATACTTTCTTCAACTTCATTGTCAAGTAGAGACACGTACATTATAAAATTTATACCGCTACTTTTAAGAACCATGTCCACATACTCATCATACGTTGGAAAATATTGCTCTGCACGCCATTTTGCTTCTTCAAAATATGCTTTTGTTAAAGCTATTACCTGCAAAATTTAAGAAATATATATTTATGATTAAATAGATTGTATAGCTAATTATCTCATAAAAGAAACTCTAAAGGCTCGTGTAGTATTGATATTAAAGATATGAAATATTGGATATTGACATCGGTATGGATATCAAGGTATGTGTGCAGGGGCGTAGCCAAAAATCGAATCCAGTGGGGTCTAACTTGGAACAGTTAATAGATCGGAATTAGAACTAGAATCTATATTTTGTGAACCCCCAATAGGTTGAAAAAATTTCTTCATTTCCTGAACAATACACAAATCAATTTATCAACTGAACACACAAACACAAATACTCTAGAATATAAAATTAGGGCTAATACAAATTCATCAAATCTAAAATTGGGGCTAACACAAATTTAAAATTCAGCACATACATTGACATACACAAGTCATCAAACCATCAATCCGTTAGAATTTAATCTGAAATTGGGACTAAAAGCCTAACACAAATCTGAAATTGGAGCTAAAAGCCTAACACAAATCTGAAATTGGGGCAAATTTGAAATTGGGACTAAAAACCTAATACAAATCTGAAATTGGGACTAAGATCCATAGAATAGAAGAATTCTAAACCTAAAAAAATCATTTTAAAAAAAAAAAAAATTTAAATCCCATTGGGGGCTACATAAATCCGCCAGTGTATGTGTGTGAGAGATATCAAGATATCGGATATATATATATGGATATATGTATGAGTGATATCTTTGATATACCAATTTTTCGGACTATATCAAAATGACACTGATATCAACTTGATATCACTTCGATATCAATTGATATTGATATCAATATCCTCGTATACCAAACAACAGATTTTAGTTTGATATCGATATTAGAATATACCAAACACAAGATACGTGTATCAATTATATACATACTCATATCTCATATCCTGATATGAATATCAAACGGGTCCCAAATGCTAGCTAGCTAGTCACATTAATTATGTGTGATCATACCTCACTTCTTACATAATCAACATAGTTTTTCCTCCCAAGCTTAATTAGGTCATCTTCAAACTCCTTCAAGGTGTTAAAGAATAACTCATAGCAATCCTTCATGTAAAGAGGAAGTTGATCAATGGAGCTCTTATCCCCTCTGATTGTGCTAAAAAATATGTAAAACCCATATTAGTTACTAAATTTATTTTACATTGTTTATTTCAAATTAGATTTATGTATCATAATAATTAAAATTTTGACGTACCTCTCAATGACTTGAGTGAAAACTTTGAGTTCTTCAATTGTGCCATATGCATCATAGATGTCATCCAGGACAGTTTCCACTATAAAGGCCTTTGTGTAAATTTTCCTAGCAATAGAGAATTGAGGTTGGAAGAAGGTTCCAACACTAAAGAAGTAAGCCTCCACTAACCTCATCCTTGAGAAATGAAATTTCTTAGCAATGTTTGAACATTTCATCCATGTGGTAAGATCTTTGAGCTCTTCCTTGTGTAGAGATTGTAGGAGATCAAAATCCAATTTCGCAAACCTTAGAACACTCTCATTATGGCGAGGATCTTGCTCATAGAACCGAATATAATGTCTAGATTCAAGTCGAATTACACCCTTTTGAATCGGATATTTCAGGGCACGTATAATCTGAGCTGCCAATGGATGGTTTGGCTGTTTGGCGAGATCCTTGAGATGAAGCTTAGTGAATGCAAGGGCTTTTTCTAGTATATCTTCTCCATTCTCTTTGACATGTGCAGCTTCATACAAGCATAACATGCTTTTTCCATCATCCTTCAACGACTCCAAGAAATTTCCTTGCTCATCCATGAACTTCTTGAACACATCTACATATAAATCAAAGAAAATGTGCATATGAGTTGAAATAAAAATCTCATGATACTATCTTGAGGTTCTAGCTAGCCGCTATATTAAGTCATGTGTATTCTATTAATAGTTAATTTAAAGAAGGAAAGTGTACAAAACAATGAACTTAATTACCAGATGTTAGGAAGTAACGATGTTGTCTGAGTATCCTGAATTTAAGAGAAGTGTTATATATGTCAAGCTCGTTCTCCTTTTCGATACTTTCCTTGTAGATTTGGCTCAGATTGTCCTCTATTTCCTTCTCAAAGTGATATGACACCCCAAGACGCTCAAACACATCAACCAACTCAAGATACTCTATGGGTTTTCCAACTTTTATGAGTAGTTCTCTTCTAAGCTCATCTTTGAGCAATTTATGTTCTTCTTCCTTCCTTTCACGAACCTCCTGCCATATTTAAGTACAATGGTCAAACTTCTATATATTGAAAGCTTTGCTAACAACTTTCTTGAGGCCATTAATTTGATTGAGAGGTCATTTGATAGCTATACATCTTACTATAATATAAAGTTGTTAGAGAGGAAAATATGTATGTAGCCACTAAACAAGAAATGATAGTAACACAATACAAGATGAAGCATTGTGTGAGTGTGCAAGTCCAAATTATATATATAAAAAAGAATTGCAAACTGAACCATAATACATGCATATAATTTGGTTCCAATGCTATATGTTATGGTCTTATTATTATCCATTTTTTGACTTGAAAGTATAACGTAACTGAAGACTTCTGGGTACTATTTTTAGAGGCTTAACTGCTTGGCTAGATGCCCGAAAGCTACATACAATGTAAATATTACCTTGTTCTCCGCCGAGTAATTAAGAAAATGATCATCCCAAACATCGGGATGGAAATTCGCAATGGGACGAACTGTTTCTGACTTGATCAATTCATTCGTGACACTTTCTAGAGGAGGGGCCATTTCAAGGGTAAACGAATTGAAAGGCTAGCTTGTTAATTAGAAGAGACACTATTGTGTATTTGGTGTGAGTATGCATCTTTGCTTATACCTAGTGGTCTTATATAGGAACAAGAACAACGTGGGACCTATGCAAGGTGAGCATAAATTAAGTTGGATCTTTAAATTATAAAGCCTAGTATGATTATTATATTACAAAGTTTTAAACTTTTTAGGTAAATTGAAGTAGATAGCTCAATTGATTTATAAATAAAATGGCATGTTATAGTTTTTAATTAGGAAAGATTACTCAAAATAATACCAACTTTTATCTAGTAATCAAAAATAATACAAGCTTCTAAATTGACCAAAACATAATATCAACTTTTATCGTATTGACTAAAAATAATAAAGGGCATTTCGGTGGAGGTGTTGCCAAAACATCGGATGTGGCCATGAAATTTGTTGACGGGATATTAATAAGCATTGATGGTTAGGATTTTGCATATAAATAATATCAATTTTCATCGTATAAATTATCACTTTACAATAGGACAACAATAAAAGTTAGTACTATTAATGACCAACAAGCAAATTCCGATGCAATGTCACATATGTTTCCAAAATTTTCACAAAAAATGCTCTCGTATTATATTTGGTTAATGCAATGAAAGTTGGTTGTATTTTTTTTGTTAATATGATGAATATTGGTATTATTTTCTTTTAGTTTTAAATTTCGTATTATTTGTAGTCAGTAGGAAAAAGTTGGTTTATTTTGAGTAATTTTTTCTAGTTTTTATGTTCGAATCTTGACAACGTCGCTCTTTTCTTTTTTAAAATAAATAAATAATTTTTATGTTCCACTCTTTTCCCATTTTAGAGAATGGGATGGAGGTAAAACCTCAGTAGTTTAGTTTGTACGTGACGACGACGTCTATGACTTATAGGTCGTGAGTTCGAATCCCAGTCCCCTATTATAATGACCTAATTAAATGCGTCCTATGAACTGAAAAATAAGGATGGGATGGAAAATCTATTAAACGAAAAAAAATGTTCCAAATTCTCCAAATACTTGATTTTTAAGAAAATACACAAAAGATTTTTTTTAAGTAAGAATTAGATGAAAAAACTAGCTAGTTTTATTTTAGTATATTCTTTTAGATGAGAGTACGAAGTTTTAGATTAAATATCTAATTTTCATCTTCCTACCAAAAAAAAATCTAATTTTCATAAAAAAAAAGATTAAATATCTGATCGCAAGTGAAAAAGTGAAGGAATGTTGTGGCCGATATTACTCATTGCCCATAGGAGATTGAATTAATTATTTGGATATTCGTGTGTCTATTTCTGATCTTCAAGATGTCTTGTTCAAGCATGTTCCTAGGAACTGTAATACTATGGCCGATAAAGTTGTTAAACTTGGTCATAGTCTCCCTACTGAATTTATTAAGACTCGTCCAGAACATCTCGTTTTCATCCGCAAGGATGTTCTAGGACACCCTCCATAATAAAGCGCATCATAATCTT
Organism: Fallopia convolvulus; assembly: GCA_964016875.1. NCBI lineage: Eukaryota > Viridiplantae > Streptophyta > Magnoliopsida > Caryophyllales > Polygonaceae > Fallopia > Fallopia convolvulus. The sequence goes on along the minus strand of OZ024722.1, from coordinate 2,395,167 downwards.
CGTTCTCATCCGCAAGGATGTTCTAGAATACCCTTCGTAATAAAGCGCATCATAATCTTTACCTAATTAAAAAAAAAAGTGAAGGAATGATAGCCTTACTTTTTGAGTTTTGATTGGATATAGATATAATATTTTAATTAAGCTACAATCATGATTCATGTGTGCTAATGCGCACTAGCTACTGAATCTATGCAATGATATCATGTCGGCCAAAAAGAGGATCATCTGCACCTCCACTTACCCCTATAACTCGATCTGCCCAATTAAATAGTAATTTAAACAATAATTAGTAGTGACTTTTATGATTAATTAATTAATACGGAGTACGTATAACCAACAAATATTATTCTTTTATTAAAATGAAAAAAACATGTGTTGAAGACTTGAAGTTATTGTATAAATTTAATTAGACATTTTTTATGATCTTAACATGTGATTTTGAATCATTTGTTAAGCAGTAAATAATTTTCATATCCAGCATTGCTTGTTTGCACTGCAAAAGCCAAACACACATCAATAAAAAAAACTAGGAAAAAGAGGGGGGAAAGAGGGTAAAAGATAATTTAAGAAAATATGCTTGCCGCGAAGATTAGAAAATATAAAAATAGATAATTTAATAATCTTTTGCCTTAATCTGTACTATGATTTTCGCTTTGTTCTTAAGATTAGGCTTTTTGGTGTAGGATAACTCGTTCTTTCTAGTACTTACTGTTTGAGGTGGCAGAATTGAATTTGAAATTGGATCGACTTGTACTATTAGGTCGTTTGTTGTCTTGTATCTTCTGAAAATCATTCATCTCGATGGAGGAACGTCAGCTATGTAGTTCGCATATATGTATAAAAAACTTATTAATGATAAAAAAATATAAAAAGTCTTTAAAAAAAAGTGATGGTGGGACCATAATGAGGGTCAGTACTTACCCTAGAGCAAATCATGGTTCCTGGTGGGGATTAGTGGTACTTTTCGGACCATACCCTGTTTGTAATGGTGTACAAATATTGAATTAATTAAGAACGAGATAATATACTAAATTAATATCTTTTTCTGATGATATGTATATTACTCCGTATTATTCAATTATGTTAGTGCGTAAATTATTCTTTATACGTTTTGATTGCGTGACCAAATGAATGCTGCTACTCCATGTAAAGCAGCTATAGGCCAATATATGGCACTAGTTATTAGGATGAGTGTTAATCGATGTTGATAAAGTTGATGATGGTAGAAAGTGGTAATTAACGTCTTAATTAAAATATAGGACGAATGACCGAAAATCACCCGTATAATATGTTATATTGCTCTAAACCATCCTTTTAATACCAATTTACCGGGACCATCTCTATACCCCCTTCCGTTAAAAAACAGCCACCCCAACTCAATTCCCCGTTAAGTGCATGGTTGTTTACGCGCACGTGCGGTGCTTCTTAAACTACCCATTTTTATTTCTTTTTACCTTTTCTCTGAAACTGTAAAAGCTAAAAACTCAATTAAACCACTCAGAATTCGATTAAACCCCATTACATACACATTCAACAGCTTAAAATCGAGGGACAGAGGTGCATTCAAATTCCGAGTAACGACGAGCCAAATCCCGATATTGTTAGAACGATTGGCGGGTTTAGAGCAATATGACATATTATAAGCCAGTTATAATATTGAGAGTGAATATGTTGATATGTTGTTTGAATGTCTGAAACTGATCGATGTCATGAAGAGGGTACATGAAGAACTCTTAATAAGCCGAAGTTTATCATTCTTTATATGTTTGGTTCATTGCGGTAGAATCAGATTAGAAGAAAGATTAGTAACACTTACATTGTCACAAAATAGTATGATGACTTGAGTGATTGGTAAATTCAGTCCGTGTAACAGACTTCTTAGCTAGATGTGACTATTAATTATTGTTGCATGTGTGGTAAGGAATGATGGAAACATAACTTATATATGATAGAGTCGAGCGGTGTTTATTCTACAAAAGAATTTGGTCCTTTATTATACATAACGCTGGTTTTTACCTAAAATCTTTTGTGAGATAAAATTATCAAATACTTGAGATCAAGCCGCAAAACTCCCCTTTAGAAAATCCAAGAACTTGAAGAATCCCTCCTTTTGCTCTTCAATGACTCCAGCTAGTTGTAAAAACTTGGCTCTTACCCAAATCGAAAGAAATACAAGAAGCTTCCTTAAACCTTACCAAGCAAATATCCGCGTTGCAAAAGAAATGAAGTTAATTCATCCGCAAAACTTACATGAGTTAGCTTGAGATATTTACACTTTGGGTGGTAGTGGAAGGAAGAGGACTTGGCTGCTAGTTTCATCATTTGAGAATGGATTTTGTTAGTGCACAAAAATTCGCCTTTAATGCACTAATTGATTACTCTCTGCTTCATTTACGTTCCAACTGTCTCTTTAACTTAAAACCTGCAAAACAATGGACAAAGGGGGCGCGGACCCCCTAATCCACCTTCGATGCCTAAGTCAGAAGAGCAATTGTCGGTTGAACGTCGATGTAAAGGACAAGACTTGCGTGTGAGCTCCGCGAATATGAGATGCTCATCAGACATGGCGAATACATGTATTTATAATGGAGGAGGGAGGGCGGGGGCGAAAATTTCCCCCCCTAGGGTCGGCCGATGGTGCCTTGTCACCCAAGCAAGTGATATCTTGCTCCCCACTCCAAGCGGGAATTCTATCTTTCGACTAAGATAGAATCCTCCATCATAACGAATAACCGCCATATTTAATTTTATATTAAACTACTGAAAGATAGAAAAAACATAATAAATAAAAATACATTTATGTCAGATAATAGCGAAAATAATTATGACGATTAATTTTACCCGCTCACAAATCTCTATAACAAGAACAAAGATATATGGAGAGAGCAGATGGATCTCCATGTCGAAGTCCCCGTTGTCCTGCAGAGAATCCTTCACTAACTCTCACAAGGACCGAAAAAAATGGGGTAGTAACACACCGATGAGTTGTATAAGCTTTAGTGGAAACTGAAAATGGACATATTGGAATATATTATGTATATTTAGTTGCCTTTTTATGTATTATATGTATATTTGGTTTCCTTTGTTAGTAGTTTAGGGTTAGCTGTAGACTTGTATATAAACGTTTTTACGTTCAATATCAAATCAGGGTTTTCAGGCCACACAATTCTTTATGGTATCAGAGCCAGGTTTCGGTGTGGGTTCATTTCCCGGAGTCTTCGGGCTTGCCGGCTACATGGGCCCATTCAGACAGTCCGCCCGATATAGGAGCGACCGAGTCCCATGCCAATAGCGGCGGTTCGTGAGCCTTGAGGGATTTATTCGGACTTGTCGGCCATGTGAGCATATTCAAGCACGCCCCCTCAATTGTGACGGTTCGCTAAAGCCTTGAGGGATTTTGTCCAAGTGTCAACTGGCCGGGCAGTTGCACTTGAGGGGGCGTGTTGTGAGATATCCCACATTGAAACTTTGGGAGTAAAATTACCTAGCATATAACCTCATGAGCTACTCCACCCATTACCATATGGTTTTGGGTTGGAACCTCATTGGGCTTGTATGCTAGGCCCGTTACACGCACGACCCCCAGATTATCGGCCCACCGGACTTTAATATGGTATCAGAGCAACGGAGAATTTTCCGATCCAAACCCTAAAACAGGGCCGTTTCTTCACGCAGGCTACTTCGTGCCGGAATTCCACCGGTTCCTTTGATTTTTCAATCTGTTATTCGTTCTCATTAGGCTATTGCAATCATGCCGGAAAAGGAGGAGAATCTGAAACCTAATTCCCTTTTTACCTTCATCCGTCGGATCATCCCGGGATGAAGATATGCCCCGTCGTTCTTAAGGGAGACAACTACCAAGAGTGGGAGTTGTGCATTTGCAATGCATTCAGAGCAAAGCGGAAACTCGGCTTCATTGACGGTACGATTATGAGGCCTGATGACTTGGATGGCATGGACGATTGGTGGAGCGTTAACTCCATGCTTGTTGGGTGGATAATCCAATCCATCGAGGAATCTGTACGATCCACAATCACGTATTATGACTCTGCTAAGGAGTTATGGGAGGATTTGAAGCAACGTTTTTCAGTCGGAAATGGACCATGGGTTCATCAATTGAAGACGGATCTTGCTTGATGTGTTCAAAGTGGCAAGAGTGTCCTTGATTATTGGGGATCTTTGAAGCGTATATGGGACGAGTTGTCCAATTACGAGAGTTTAAGGCGGTGCACTTGCGGCAAATGCGAGTGTAAGTGGGCCAAAGAGATCACTCGAGAGCGCAAGGAAGAGCGGATTCATCAAATTCTGATGGGTCTCAACGATATGTTCTCGACGGTTCGATCGCATATTCTAGCACAAGAGCCTTTGCCCAAGTTAAGTAGGGCATATGCTATCGTGGTTGCTGATGAACGCCAGCGTACGATGATTGCGGGTCGCGATACGCGAGTCGAGGGCAGCACCTTCGCTGCACAGGGCGGAAAACAACAGCGCCCGGATCGGGGTTTTGATCGGGTTGCTGGGGCGTCTGGTTCGCGTGATTCAGGGTTCGGCAGAGGAGAGTACAGGCGTGGGCAAAATCGCCCTCAGTGTTCTCAGTGTAAAGAGATTGAGCACGATGCTCGATCCTGTTTCGAACTCATCGAATATCCGTCGTGGTGGAGTGCTGATCTCATTGCATCGCACAAGGCGAAACTGACGGCTGGGACTGATGCAGCGTCGTATCGTGGCCGAGCCCCTGCTGACAGATCGCGCGGACGTGGGCAGGCGAACGCTGCGCAAGGTGCGGACTCCAGTTCAGCGTCGGGCGATAATTTCGGGCACTATACAACCGCTGATAAGGCCGGGACAGGTTTATCAGATTCACAATTTGATAGGTTGGTTAGTTTAATGCAACCTCAATCCAGTGCGTCGGGCAATACTCCTGGTATGTTTTCTACTTGGATTTTAGATACTGGCGCTTCTTTTCATATGACGGGAGACTCGTCATTGCTTTCTGATTTGAGAATAGTTGATAGTTCGACTATTTTATTGCCTAATGGAGCTTCTACTACGGCTTGTCGGGCTGGCATTGTTCATTTCAGTGATCGTCTTATTCTCCATAATGTTTTATATGTGCCTCAATTGACGTGCAATTTGATTTCTTGTGCTCAACTGTTGAGACATCAGAATTGTGTTGTAACAATAACTGATAAGCTGTGTATTTTACAGGATCGCACTACGATGACCTTGATTGGAGCGGGTGGAGAGCGAAACGGGGTCTACTGGCTACGTATGGCAATTTCTCCAGCGCTTGCTTCACGGATTGAGGCCGACTCTGCAGCCCTTTGGTATTCCCGTATTGGTCATCCTTCCCTTTCTGTACTTCAGCATTTACCTAGTGTCAAAATAAATGGTCAATTAGATCCTTGTGATAGTTGTCATAGGGCTAAGCAAACTCGATCTATTTTTCCAATTAGTCAATCGTATTCTGAAAATTATTTTGACATTGTTCATTGTGATGTATGGGGCCCTTATCGGACCCCTACTACTACTGGTGCACGATATTTTTTGACTTTGGTTGATGATTTTTCTAGAGCAGTTTGGATTCATCTTATGGTTCATAAAAGTGAGGTTGGTTCTTTACTTGCAAATTTTTGCGCTATGACACTTCGTCAATTTAACAAACAGGTTAAATATTTTCGTAGTGACAATGGGACTGAATTCACTTGTATGCGCTCGTTTTTTGATCAAAATGGGATCGAATTTCAAACCTCTTGTGTTGGAACTCCTCAACAGAATGGCAGGGCAGAACGTAAACATAGACACATTTTAAATGTTGCTAGAGCTTTACGTTTTCATGCTTCTTTACCATTAGTTTTTTGGGGGGATTGCATTTTGACAGCTGCTTATTTAATAAATCGGACTCCGACTCCTTTACTTCAAAACAAAACTCCGTTCGAAATCTTGAACGGGCGACCTCCCTCTTATGGTTGTTTGCGTGTTTTTGGATGCTTATGCTATGCATCAACTGTACCTCGGAATTCTGATAAATTTGCTTCTAGAGCCAGAAAATGTATTTTTTTGGGATATCCCAAAGGTCAAAAAGGTTGGAAACTTTATGATTTAGAAACAAATGATCGCTTTGTATCTGCTGATGTTACATTCTATGAAACACAATTTCCTTTTAAAGCCTTGTTACAGCCTACTGATAATGCACTTTCTAGTGCAGAATTACCCCCGTCCGCTTTTGATGATATCCATGACCTCAATTCTATTTCGCAGACAGACGTCAGGGGGGAGTGGGGTTCAATCTCCTTCTGATTCTGTTCAAGAGCTTGTCCTTAGCTCCACAAATGCCCCATCGCAGACAGATGTCAGGAGGAGTGGGGTTCAATCTCCTTCTGACTCTGTTCAAGTCAACTCTGATTCTAGCACCACAATGGCCCCATCGCAGACAGCTAATGGGGGAGGTGGGGTTCAATCCTCTCATGTTGTTGTTCAAGAAATTCGTCGTTCTACCCGTGATCGGACTCCTTCTGTGAAGTTAAGAGGCTACATTTGTAACACTGTGCGTAGTTCTGTAACCCCGACATCTCTTTCATCTCAACCGTCTGGGTCGTCAGGTACATCCTATCCCATAGCTAATTATGTTAATTGTTCACGTTTTTCGCCTGGCCATGTTGCTTTTATTGCTGTTGTTCAGTCTATTCCAGAGCCTACTTCTTTTGCTGCTGCTGCTTCTGATCCATTATGGCAGGCTGCTATGCAAGCTGAGATTGATGCTTTAAAACGGAATGGTACATGGACACTTACTGATTTGCCTGCCGGAAAGAAACCCATTGGCTGTAAGTGGGTTTATAAGGTCAAGTACAAGTCTGACGGTACAGTTGAGAGGTACAAGGCTCGGCTGGTTGTTTTGGGAAATAATCAGAAAGCCGACATTGATTACAAGGAGACGTTTGCTCCTGTTGCCAAGATGGTTTCGGTCCGTACTTTTCTTGCAGTTGCTGCTATTCGTAATTGGGAGTTGCATCAGATGGATGTGCATAACGCTTTCCTTCATGGCGATCTGCTTGAGGAGGTGTATATGCGTCCTCCTCCAGGATTTTCGAGTGCTTCTGGCAAGTTTTGTCGTCTTAATCGGTCTCTGTATGGACTTCGTCAGGCTCCTAGGAACTGGTTTGCTAAACTTGCTACTGCTCTTCGCAGGCTTGGTTTTACTCAATCTCGTGCTGATTATTCGTTGTTCTGTAATATCCGCGATATTCCAAGTTTTTTTTATGATATTTATTATCAATTATTTTATTTCTCTAATTTCTAGAAAACCAAATTAACTTCTATTATTTTTCTTTTGAAAGAGTTTATCAAGAGAATTAAAATAGACAAAAATGCAATAAAATAATTCAAGGGGTATAAATTAATAAGTGAGGTAAATTAATAAAAAAAAACATTAGATAAAAATAAGAAACTTATTTATTTCATAAAATAGATTATACAAAAGGCCTAGGAAATTAGTTTACAAGCCTTGCAAAAAGAATGCAAGAGCCGGGATTTGAACCCGAGATCTCTTGCACTCTAACCTCACACGCCCCTCGCCAAATCCCGCTAGACCATTGCAATTTCTTGTTCACTTAGCCCAACCTTTTCCTCTTATATCAAATAAACTCTTCTCCTTCAAAGACAACATCAGACAATAGTCTGATTGATTGTACGTTGAATAGAATTTGGCCATTGCATGCCATTCTCACCTCCCTCTTGCTTGTTGACCATCTCTTCCTCCTCCATTGGTCCATACCATTGGACATGGATTGAAGCAAGCTCCCAACTTGTCTATAAATACCCTCTCTCAAGCTCACATTCAAGCTTTTACCCTCTCTACTAGCAAGAGCAATTTCAATCTTCAAAAATCAGCATTAATCAAGTTCAAATTCTCCATTCAAAGTCCATAAAAAACACCACAAAACACCATTCAATCTCCTCCTTCTCTTCTCCTTGGAGCCGCCGAACCTCCTCCCTGCCCCGCCGGACGTCGCCGCCCCCTCCGCGCCACCGTCCGCCCACGCCGGAGCCCTAGCCGCGCCACCCCTGCCCGCCGAGCACCTCCTCTGCCTCTTCTCCATTGTTCTGTAATTACAGAATAGTGAAAGTATAATTTCTAATCTTAATTTTTTTATCTAAGTATTTATATTTTTGGGAATATATTTTTATGAAAGGCTAGAATCAAAAAGGAATAAATATATTAGGTAAAAAGATCTTGTTAGTTGGAAAACTAGAAATAATCTAGAGTTACTATGGTAACTTAAGCTAAATAAAAACAAATAGATAAATTCATGGATTTTATTACATGCATGCTCATATAAATTATAAATAGATGTTATAAAATAATTGTAACATGCAAAGTCTATAGTTAGTAATATTCCACTTTAGATCCACTAAGAACTTTAAAAGTTATTATGCATGCATTAAACTAAAAGATAAAATCATACTATATGATCTTAGAAATAAAAAGGTTTAGTAAATAAAACCATTACTATTTTTATATGAAGTTAACAAATTCCCAAAGTTAATAAAAGTTGTTGCATGGCTTAATCTATAAAAGATATAGGATTTATAAAATTGAGTGAATAAATAAAATCACGAAAAATAAATATTTATTCAATAAAAATATGAACTTTAGCATATCTTTATATATGAGAGTTATTACAAAATATCATCTATTATTAGGATATGATAAAATAAGATATTATTAGCATATGAGTTATTATTAGTATATTATAAGAACAAGTATATGATAGCATGGGATTCTTAGTTATAGAATATAATACTATTAATGGAAATATTACTAAGTCATCCATAAGGAAAGTATATTTTTATAATCACTAGGTGTAGAGATATTTGCATAAGATATGAGTTCTAGGATAAAAATATCAAGTAAGATATTACAAATATTCTAGGAGATTATTATAGCATAAGGATGACTTGCATGAAAGAAATCTTCTAATTATAAAGAAGATATTATTTTTATAAGCTATAATATTTTAATAACAAATTATAAATATAAAGTAAGATTAATCTAAATTTAGACAAGTTACCTTATAAGGAAATTTAGAAACTTCTAGTTATGGAAACTTCCTTATAGAGGAGTATATACATGACAATTTTATTTAAAAAGGATTATGTAGGTAAATACTTTTCTATTAAGAAAATATTATTAATAAAGTATTTTAGATAAGGTAGTCAAAAATTATAAGTTCCATCCTAGAATAAATGGGAAATTTAAAAGTAATATTTTATTGTCATGAATAAGTAAAAAGGATAAATTTTAATAATTATTTTACTAATTATTTTAATAAAGATTTTACGGAATAGTAAGGATATTACAAATCCAAAATAATAATAAAGGAATATTATTATTTTGAGGAAAATAACTTTCTAAATTATTATTATAATAATTTAAAATCTCTAACTCTCTTATAAAAATATTATAAGAGATAATCCAAATCTTAGAAAGAAAATCATGATTTTGAGCCTTTTCGTAAATTTCCGTATCAATAGGTTGGAATCCTCGCTCGTAGTAGGGAATCGCATAAGTTTCGTCAAGGCTCGTTTGCTAGAACTCGTTACGCTAAGGCAAGTGGAATTTCCCCTTGCAACCTTTACATTCCATGTCGTGAAAATCTTTGATGTTGGGAACAATTTGTATGCTTAAATAAAAATGAATCTAGGAAATATTGATTGCTAGAAATAACGACAATTTTTAGCGTAGTATGCTTTATATTCCTTTGTTAGGATTATATATGCTAGTATGTTTGTTATCTTGATTGATTACAATCTCGTTCAGAGATTTACCTTGATTAAACTAGAAAGGGGTGCGGGTTAGCCGACACCTCTATATAACATTAATAAGTCGTACGTCCATACGACTTTCGGGATCATGATCTCCATCCGCTCCGATTGCAAGGAGGAATTGTGCGGCACTCTAGCTAAGTGTCGGAGAATTGATGGTTCTCCTTCGGGTGGCTCGGAATATCCGTGTCCCACCACTCTCTATTAAAAATCATTAATAAAGTCGAATATTTTTCGTCACTATATAAGATAAGTGCGAATGCACACTTAAGACACCAAAACCGGACCGGTCTCAAATGATCGATCCGGCTCTCGGTCCGCTCAGGGCGCGAGAGGTTTTCACTTGTATGATTTAATGAAGGTTCCCAACATTCTTTTGAAATCCTAAAAGAAGTCTACAATCTTGTAGTTCTTCTATTGCTCATCGAGTTACCTTTGTCCAAAGATATACTCTCCTTCGAACCTCAAAGCTCCACATCAACAAGTTTCATTATATAGCCCATCGTAAACACAACCTTAATACCTCTTTCAATAATATTTGAATATTCCCAAAATACCCTCGGGAAGTTCCCTTCCCGCTTGCTCAGTCTCTTAGACTAATTCTTCTTTTCCGCATTTTTGCCTGGCATTCTATCGCCCCTCGCGAATTATGTCAGAATCTAGGAACCCCAGCAAGGCGTGAAGTGAAGTGAAGACGAAGGAAGAACAAGGATTTCAAGATGTATCTTTCTATCATTTTGCTTTAGTTTCATTACGTTTCAAGAACAATCAGGTTTCGCATTTCAATTCTGAACAACTTTATGTTTGAATCAATGTAAGATGTTTTGTAAGAACTAAGTCTCCCTCGAAAGCACCTTTTCTCATTATGTAATATGTTTTATTCCGCATTTTAATTGTTCTATATCATTCTAAAAGCCTTGGGTGACTTTGGACGGTAAAGTCTGAGGTCACTGGCGGTAATACCCAATGTTGTAAAATAGGGGTGTTACATGTTCTCTTATTCTCGTTCTGGTGTCTGCCTTTATGTTCTGGTCTATGTGGATGATCTCATTATTGCTGGGAATAATTCTGTTGTCATTGCTAAGTTTAAAACACAATTGAGTTCCTGTTTTCACATGAAGGATCTTGGTTTGCTTAAGTATTTTCTCGGTATTGAGATAGCTCGTTCTGCTGAGGGATTGTTTTTGACTCAGCGAAAGTACACTCTTGATATTCTGTCTGAGGCTGGATTGCTTGGCAGCAAGCCGTGTGAGTTCCCTATGGAACAGAATCACAAGCTTGCACTTTCTTCTGTGCCTTTGTTTGAGGCACCTGATCGTTACAGACGGTTAGTCGGGCGTCTTATTTATCTCACGATTACGCGTCCTGAGATTTGTTTTGTTGTTCATACTCTTGCCCAGTTTATGCAAGAGCCTACTATTGATCATTGGGATGCTGTTGTTCGAGTTCTTCGTTTTCTTAAGGGCCACCCTGGTCAGGGCATTCTCTTGTCTTCTGCGGGCAGCTTAGATCTTACTGCTTATTGTGATTCCGACTATGCGACGTGTCCTCTTACGCGTCGTTCAGTTACTGGGTACTTTGTTCAGCTTGGTTCTTCACCGGTTTCTTGGAAGACAAAGAAACAACACACTGTCTCCAGGTCCTCTGCTGAAGCTGAATATCGTGCCATGGCAAGCGCTTGTTGTGAGCTTCTGTGGTTGAAAGAGTTGCTGCGTTCGCTTGGCATCTTTCATTCTGCTCCTATGCGCTTGTTTTGTGACAGTCAAGCGGCTCTACATATCGCTGCTAATCCGGTTTTTCATGATCGGACAAAGCACATCGAGGTTGATTGTCACTTTATTCGGGATCTTCTTCTTGCTAGGACGGTTGCTACTTCTCATATCCGCACTCATTCCCAACTTGCTGACCTCCTCACTAAGGCCCTCGGTTCACAACAGTTTCAGTTACTTTTGGGCAAGTTGGGCATTCGTGATCCCCATGCTCCAACTTGAGGGGGAGTATTGGAATATATTACGTATATTTAGTTGCCTTTTTATGTATTATATTTATATTTGGTTTCCTTTGTTAGTAGTTTATGGTTAGCTGTAGACTTGTATATAAACGTTTTTACGTTCAATATCAAATCAGGGTTTTCAGGCCACACAATTCTTTAGGACAAGAGTGCTTTGCAAAAAAGACCAACTCACACTATCAAAAGCTTTGCAGTTATCAATGTTGATTGTGCAACGAGGTGATATGTGTCTCAACCCATTACCTTTAACAATTTCTTATTTTCTTGAGCAACCACGGTTTATGAGCAATGAAACGACTCAGAATAAAGGCATCTTGATTGAGCCTTTGGGGTAGTACTCTAAGGTCATCGTTTCGGATCTTTCGAGCGGCGGTCCTTTCCTTTTTAGAATTGGTTAGTAACCAGTTCTCATCCTAGTGGATGCTCTAGACGTGTTATTAAGCCCAATGGGGTTCCATCCTAAAACCAATTGACAATAGGAGAAGTAGCCCAAGGGTATATATGCTAGGCAAGATATGTCCCAACTTTAGATGTGAGAATGCATTTTAATACGAGTCAAGTATTACTTGTGGCGACTCTAATCCTTACCTTATCAAAAAAACAAAAAGATACGCTCATCACTTAAAAATTGAATGGCGTGGACGATCTTATGACACTAGAATCCTCTTGAGAAAAAAGCATTTTGTGCTTCAGGTATTGTATTCAATAAGCTTTACTGGTGCTTACAATTCTTTGGTTGCACTTCATTTAGTAAAGCTATTCTTTGTGCGCCGTGTATAAGGTCATACCTTATCAAACTTATGATTACAAGGCCTTGTTCTACTTGTGGCTATATTTTTCAATAAAAAAGTACTTATAAGTTTTAACTGACTAGAAGAGTTTTCATAACAGATTCAATGAAGCATTACATTAATCAACTGCATTTGATGACTAAACCACTCATAAGCAAGGAAACATTGCCCAACTTATGTTTGGATACATAATGAATGAATTTGCACTTGCATTCTAGGGAACAAGAAAACAAAGATACAAAATTTCTTCAAATTGTGATCATCAACACTTGGGAAGATCGGACGGTGGAGGAGGCAACTTCTGATTCATACCCTTTCCATCATTCACAACCCAAGCCATCTTCAAGCCCCAAGTGGTGTGCACTTCCAAGTGACAATGCATAAACCACACCCCGGGATTATCCGCCACGAATCGAATGGCCACCCATCCGCCAGATGGCACTCCCACAGTGTTCCGCTCAACGGGGTCAGCTAAATTGAACCTGGCCGGGTCTTTCTTGGGGTCGAAGTTACCGAACCCCTGGCCCACCACGAAGAAGTTGAACCCATGAAGATGAAGAGGGTGGCTTTCAGCCGCAATAATACTAGTGTCTTGCAATACAAGCTCAACTCTTGTATTGTAAGCTAGCTCCACAACTTTTGTGCCCTTTTTCATAAATATGTTGCTAGGCGGGGTCCCTGTGTAATTAAACTGCACGGGCGGGTTTTGTGGGAAAGTGTTGGTGTAGACTCCGTTTGCCCTCTTGCTAAAGTGTGCTTGGAGTAAGGCCGTGTTTGGTTGCACGAACGAGACGTTGTTGATTCCGGCTGCAACCATTGTGTTGTTCGGGCAGTTTTGGTTCTTAGAGCAAGAGATTAGCCCAAGGCCAACCGTAAAGAAGAAATGGCGGTCGATTTTCTTGGGCACATTGGCCGGGAATCTGGAGCTTGCTAGGCTTCTTAGCTTATTGTTAAACTTGGCCGCAAATGAAGTGTCGTTGAACTTGGGGAGATTGGGTTTGAGAAGAGGGAGCTTCGGGTTCTTTGTGGGGTGCTCGTATTCGAGGATGGCGGATGTGGTGGTGTTGTCAAAGGCGGCTGGGCCGGTTGCATAGGGCCTGGCCGCCATTAGGAAGGTCGCGTTTGGGGTGCTGTCTTTGGCCTTGACGAGGACGTTTGTGGTTTGGCCAGGAGTTATGAGGAGAATGTCAGTTTTGAACGGCTTGACATAGACCGCGTCTGCCTCAACCACAGTGAGGGTGTGGTTCGCGATGCTGAAGAAGAGCTCGTCGTTGAGTGCAGCGTTGATAAGACGAAGGAGGTAGGTTTTCCCTGGCTTCACCTTTAGCTTGAATGTATCTGCATACTCAAATGAGCAATTGGTAAAATTTGAACCTTTTTTTGAGTCAAGGACACTACTGCCCACGAAAGTCGAAACAGAGACCTCATGGTACTGCCATGAAGCTCTAGCCCCTTTTAGTCAATGGCGGTAAAATTTGAACCCTTAAACTATTACTTTAACGGATAGAGTTCGCTCATTTTTATTAGTAACTCTATGGATAGAGTAACTCGAAACCGAAAAAAAAAAATTCACCTTTAGTTGAGCATTTGTTGTACAAGGGTCCAGGAAGACCATTGATTGTGAAGGCATCAGAGAGATTGGGGGCTGCTCCTGTTTGCATTGCTTGGTTGATCATTTTCTCTGTATCAACTTTCCACCACTCACCTATACAATGTAACATAAGAAGATCACAATTTCATAACTAGAACTCAAAATGTGATACATGAGGATAATTTTACTTGGTTAAGGATATGTTTGGCAATCAACTTAGATAGCATACCGAATATGATTGGAACTTCGTCGTGAGGCTTCGGAAAAGGGTAAGGGACACCCTTCTTAGGCAAGATGACAATCGGCCCGTAAAGAGTGGCCCTAAGCCATGAAATGTGAGCATGCCAAAACAAGGTTCCTCTTTGTCCAGTCACATTGAACTTGTACACATAGTTTTGGCCTGTTTGGATAGGGCATTGAGTGATATAAGCCGGTCCATCCGCCCAACCGCTTCTTAACTGCCTTATTCCATGCCTGTTTAACCGAAAAATGATCTTGATTTCAAAATCTTGTAGCATTTATAAGTTGCAATTGATACTTATTAGTATTGCTTATGCTTACCAATGAAGGGTGACATTGTATTTAACTTGGTTTAGCACCCTGATTTCTAGCTTGTCTCCTTCTCTTGCAATGATTCTAGGACCCGGAAACTGCCCGTTTATCGTGACAATGTTCTTTGATTGGCAAAGCCTGGTCACTTTCTGCATCTTGACCTGCACAAACAACACCTCAGAATCAAGTTTTCATACATATAAATGAAGCTAAAATCATTCAAATTGTAAACTTTACCACAAGGTTGTATCGCCTCGTTATGCTACCGTTCTTCGCAAGTGTAAGCTGAGGCCAAAGCAAGAGGGCAGCTGCCATAAGCACAAGCATAGCAAAAAACTTACTCTGCTCCATTTCTTTGTTACTTAAGCTAAGGAAATTTGTTAAGTTGTGTTGTGAGATGTTTTGTGTTTCTTGGATGATGATGAAATTGAGAGCAAAGGAGAGGGCTTATATAGTAAAGTGTTAGTTAGTTAATGTGAGTTGGAAACAAATCAATCAAATCAGCTATGGTTAAACTAATCAATCAATGAGAATGAGAGAGCTAAGTTTTGATGGTTAAGCTATGGTTTTAGAGTGATGTTAAAGTTAGTGACAAGTCTCATAGACATAAATTTGGTGGTAGCAGAAAGTTGTATAGTTTGACACCCACTTTCTGGATTTGTTTATTTCAGCTTCAGTTTATTTGGATTGTTGACTTATTTAGTTACACTGTGGGATTGAAGTGTGGGGTATAGCCATATAGGCCAATATAATGGTAGATGCTATAAGGGGAAAGCTTTCTTGTTCAATGTTAACAGAACTTTATAAATTATTATTATTATTTCAGATCAATCAAAAGTGCAATATTGACACATACATTAATTATTTTTTTAAAAAAAATTAATGATCATTTGGCCGTGCTATGAAACTGGCAAGAGTTATATATAGTTAGGATTTTTTTTCAAAAATTAATGGTTTAACCATATGATTCTTTAATACTTCCTCTGATCGGAAATAAGTCTCATTTTAATACTTGAAATTTAATCATTTTCATATGTCGTTTTAAGTTTTTTAGTCAATTAGTTAGGAATGATGTATGAAATTTGTTATTGAAAATTGTTTTGTTTAACAAAAACTTTTTGATTTTAAGTTTTATTAATATTTTTCTTAAAACTTGTATATCTCATCATCCAACTACACTTATTTTTTATTGGAGGGAGTTTTCTCTTTCATTCAAATTTAATTGTCATTTACGGTTTGTCAGAAAGTATTTAATTTGACTTAAATATCCTACTTAAATTTGTCAAAATCAGAAGCACTTTTTTTATTAATATTTTTATTTTTATTTGTTGTAGTCATTGTTCTAAAAATCTCTTATAGGCCCCCCGTCTAGGCCCCGCCTAGGCGCTCGAAGGTCCCAGTCCGCTTAGCCGTCCAGCCCGCCTGGGCGCCCGTTCAGAAGCGCCTAAGCAACCGTTCAGGCCGTCTAGGCGCTAGGCGGCCCTTCTCCACCTAGCGTTTTTAGAACATTGGTTGTAGTCTTGTAATGTGAGATGTAAATACTACTATATATGTTGAATTTGAGTAAACATGTTCTTTAAATTGGTTTAGGTAGTTGGATGATGAGATATGGAAGACAAGATTAGTGGATGCATGGAAACATTGAAAAATAAAGGGTGGGAAGTAGCCTTCAAGGCGCCTACCGTTAATCCTTACTATACAAGTTAAGGCGCACACACCCTAACATGAGAGTGGGAGGGAGACAAATGATTGTTGACAATTTGACAGCTCTATTAACACTTAACGGACTTTGATGTTTACAATTGCAATTTGCAATTGCAACTTGATATTATATGTCAATATTTTCTTTCATGAACACTCACTCCTTCGAGCTAAAATGTTTGTTAAGTAAAAAAAAAATCTATAGAATATCAAGTCATTGATTTAAGTTGAGGGATTTGCATAGGCTATCTACATTTTTGAAGAAGAAGAAGTGGTACACTTTATAATTTTATTAATATAAAACAATAGTCCAAGTAGTCAACAGATGGGGCATAATATTTTATCTATATCATTAAAAAGTAATAAATAAATATCTTCATGACTCATGAGGGTCAAATGATACATAAAATGTCTCCTCGTTGGTTATGAATGCGGAAACTGGTCGAGAAGAGGTTTAGATAACACTGATCTGGGCCTTTGGGCATCAAGTCAAACGGTTAAGCCTCAAGGGTAGTACTCAGAGGTCTCCGGTTCAACTCTCATGGGCAGTGTCCTCACCAAAAAAAAAAGATAACACTGGTATGGAAGGGTAAATAATGGTCTGGAAGGGTAGATCAACAAGAAATGGGGACTACGGTAAGTAGGTTTTACAAGGATTGTTTATTAGGATTTAGGAGGTACCATAGCTTTAAATATAAAAAACAATATATAAAAGGTTATGTAATCTATGAATTTTGGGCCCAGCTAAACAACCCGTTTGGGCCTATATCCAAGTACAAACTCGTCTGGTGTATTGTTGGGCCAAGCCAGCCTGGCCCATTGGTTCCTATATACATTGCCATACGTTTCCTTTTCGAAGAGGCGGGCGATCTAAGCCTTTGACAAGTCAGCCCGAAACTATGAATTTTTCATAGACATCCACGAAGGTAAGTTGTAGGGGGCAAGAAGCAGTATACTATACTTGCTACTCAATTCAGCTCTTATATTGTAGGAATTCGAGGTGTAGCAAGCACAATCAAACAAACACACACTTAATTCTCATTAAGAACAAGCAAAACTTACAAGATAATCGACGAATTCAGTAAAGCTCGTGTTAGCTAGCAAAGCCCCATCTCACATGAGCACTGAATTAGGGAACAAGAAAGCGGATAACAAACTATATAAAGCACTGGTTTACTAGCTAAACCGGACTTGTTTATTACAACAAAGAACCGGGTCTAAGGAAAAGAAACAGATTAAAATAAAGGGGGGGGGGGAACAATTTGCCGCGCTTGAATGTGGAAGAGAATTTGCTTTGAAGATCTGCTCGGTTCCAACTTGACAGACTTGTAGCAAGCTCAATTCCACATATATTATAACCATCACTTACTAGTGTCAATTTAATATTTCGTAGATTAGTAAAAAAGTTAGGAAAACATTCATCAATAAACTTCCATGCCTTTGAATTAGCTTGATGTCTTAATCTCCTATAATCACGGGGACAATGGAAAGAGGGCATAATTTGTACCTGATAAATTTAGTAAAGAATAAGGTCCACTTAAATCACCCCTCTCCTAATCGGATAAAAACGCTCTCTTTTTCTCAATGATGTTGTCCAATGAAGTTCCGACGAACAATTCCGGTGACTCTAATCAAGATATGCAAATGGAAACCAGTAGTCTTAACCGGCCGCCTGGGGATCCGCCTGATCCTAGGGTATCGTGGAGGGAAATTGTCACTTCTGGAAGTGTTGTTCACCAAAAGACAACACTTAATGAGGATTTTTTGAAAGGGAAGATCACTATTGCATTCCCGGACGGGGACGATGGCGATCCTACCGTTTCAATAGCGGAAGATGTTATGGATGCTCTTGTTTCAGTGTGGCAACTATCGGTGGTTGTTAAGCTCCTTGTCACCCGGTGGCTTTTCCGATCATGGAAAGAAAGATTCGGGAAATGTGGAAGACTAGTTACCGTCTCCATATTCTTGATCTTGCACATGGGTGCTTCCTGGTCCGTTTTGAAAAGGAGGAGGACTATCTTAGGGCGTTAACTTTTGGCCCTTGGATGGTCTTTGGAAGATGCTTGACTGTGCGGAAATGGGATCCTAGTCTCCGTACTTCGGCACCAATTCAGACGACTCCAACTTGGATTCGCATCTTTGATTTACCGGTCACTCTTTACGAGGAGAAAGTCTTACTCAATGTTGATGCTGGCATAGGTAACCCGATTCGGGTAGATTCACGTACGTTATATACTAATAGGGGCAAGTTCGCAAGAGTTTGTGTGGAGATCAATCTTGAAAAACCCCTAAAAGGCACGATTACTATTAATGGTGATCGATTTCTCGTTGAATACGAGGGTCTTCCGACTATATGCTATGAGTGTGGAAGGTTTGGCCATTTGAAAACCAATTGTCCTTTCCGGCCTAGTCCTACAAACGCCACAAATCAAGAGGGTAAAAATAAGATGGAGCATGTTCCTGCTTTGAAAGGACCGATGAAAGTGAATACTTCGGAGGTAGCAAGCTCATCTACGGTGGTTCCGATAGATCAACCGCCGGTGACGGCACATGAGGCGGCTCGTACGGGGAAAGGATGCTATGGTGAGTGGATGATCCCATTTAGGAAACCTCGACCCCAAAAAGGCAACCAAAAATCTTCCGCTGACTCCAAAGATCAATCGAAGGAGCAGTCTAAGAAGAATACGGGTAATGATGGAAAGACCAAAACTGAAAAAGGAAAGGGAAGATTAGTTCCGCCCTCCTCGTCATTGGTTCCCGAAATCAATAGGTTTGAGGCGTTATCTGTTCATTGTGAGGATAATCAGGGAGAATATGGAAAGCAAATCACAATGATTCAAGAGTCTGGAGATAATCGTGGAAAATCAAACTACAGAAGGAAAGAAAAGAAAACCGCGGGTGTGGAAGAAGAAGTGGGTATTTCCACGGATATGGAGGCGAAGAAAGGGGAGAATGAATCTGATAAATTTACAGTTGACGTAGAGAATAAGTCTGAAGATATAAATATGGCTAATTTTGTTCATAACAGCAAGGTTATTTTCAAAGCTAATAATGAAGGTGGGTCGGTGTTCTCTAAGGCCCATATAACCAAAAGGCCTGTGAAAGGGTCCAGGTGGAAAGGTGGAAAGCAATTCAGCAATTCTATGGGCTCTGGGTTACTGGACAATATTCAAGGTCCAGCCTTGGGATCAAATGCTAAACGGTGTCGCCCTCCTGATGATATTTTGGAAGCCTTCGAGCATAATTCTGCTACTGGAAATTCGGCTAACTCAGGGGATGTCAAGACTGCTAATAACACGGCCCCGTCTGTCGATCAGGTTATGCTCTCTGAGGTGGTGATTAGTGTCAATCCACTCTTTGCCATGGAGGTTGAAGGACAACGAGATGATTCCAATGAGAAAGAACAGGAAGTTTCTGCATTAGCAGACGATAACTTAGGCCATTCAGGCCTAGGGTGTTGATGTTTCTCTTTCCCCTTTTCCTTGTATTTTTTATGTTTATGAATATTCTTATGTGGAACTGTTTTGGTGCAGGGAAAGCTGGTTTTCGTAGGGCTATTCGGTATTTATGCAGGACGTATAAGATTGATATCTTGGCGCTCTTTGAAACTTGTGTGTCTAGGGACCGTGCTCAGCATATTTGCGACTGTATGACAAGGTCTGATTTCTCGGATTGCGTTAGGGTTGAAGCAGTTGGTTTCTCGGGTGGTATCTGGTTATTTTGGAAACATGATAAAGTGCAGCTGAATGTTATTGAGCTAAACAGAAATTACATTCATGCTTCTTTCTTAGAAGCTGGTCAGCAAAGACATCTTTTTGTGGTTTACGGTCCTCCTACTATTAAGCGTCGTGAACCGTTTTGGGAAGATCTCAAGAGAGCTGTGCGGCGTGTTCCTGGTCTTGTGCTCATAGGTGGTGATTTTAATTGCATTCGCTTCAATCATGAACGTCAAGGAGGTTCGGGGAGTCTTCATGCTGATTCTACAGTCTTTAATGAGTGGAGTAATAGGTTAGACTTGGTTGATCTGGAGTTTTGTGGGCCGAGCCATACCTGGTGTCGTCGGCATTCTCCTAGCTCTGTGTTATGGCCTGATGCTCTTGTTAAACATCTCCCGAGATTCTCCTCGGATCACTGCCCTTTACTACTCTCCCTCAATCCGCCTACTGATTTTGACAAAACCAGACGTCCGTTCCGTTTTGAGGCCGTGTGTTTATCCCATCCTAACTTCAATGAGAAGGTCAAGAACAATTGGTGTGAGGATTTTGATGCTCAGGGTGCTTTGAAAATTTTGAAAGACGAGTTAGTCTGTTGGAATAAGAAGGTTTTCGGGAATATTCACAAATGCAAATCAGATCTCTTAAGCAAGTTGGGCCTGGTCCAACGTGAGCTGGGCAGGGGCTCTTCTGATGCCTTGTTAATTCAGGAAAGTAACATTCAAAGGGAGCTTGATTTGGTTTTAGAACAAGAGGAAACCTTGTGGTTCCAAAAATCGCGTGAGCAATGGCTATCATGTGGTGACAGGAATACCAAATTCTTTCATACTTCTACCATAATCCGTCGGAAACATAACCGTATCGATGGGCTTCGGAATGATGCTGGGTTATGGGTTGAGCAGAAAAAAGATCTTGAAGAGTTGGCTACTGATTTCTTTAGAAGATTGTATACGGATGAAGGCGCTGATGCGTCAATTTTACCGAATTTTCTAACGGTTTTCCAAGTATTACTGAAGATTGGAGTCGTAACCTTGGGAATCCGGTTACTAGTGAGGAAATTTGGAAGGCGATCAAGTCTATGGGGCCTTATAAATCTCCAGGGATCGACGGTTTTCAGCCCCGCTTCTTTCAAAGATGCTGGAATACGGTTGGCAGCTCCGTTATTTCTTTCGTTCGGGACTTCTTTCAATCGACAGTTCTTCCCGAGGGGATAAATGATACTTTGATTGTTCTTCTTGCCAAGGTTAATAAACCGGACCACATTAGTCAGTTTAGGCCGATTAGTCTTTGCAATGTTCTCTACAAGGTCATTACTAAAGTGTTGGCCAACAGATTCCAGCCCATCCTTGCGGATAGTATTGGACCCACTCAGGGTAGCTTCATTCTGGGGAGACTTATATCCGATAATATTGTGGTTGCTCAAGAGGTCGTTCATTCCATGAGACGGAAAAAGGGAGCCAAGGGGTGGATGATTTTGAAACTGGATCTCGAAAAAGCTTATGATAGGTTCAACTGGGAGTTCATTAAGGCTTCGCTGGAGATTATGGGGATTCCGAACCATGTGGTTAAATGGGTTTTGGCATGCGTTTCTTACCCTAAAATGCAAGTCTTATGGAATGGGGAGTTGACGTCACAATTCAAGGCCTCTTGGGGAATCCGTCAGGGAGACCCTATATCCCCGTATTTATTCTTGATTTGCATCGAGAGGTTGAGTCATATGATATTGGACGCGGTTGATGAGGGCAGTTGGAAGCCTATTAAGTTGACTAGGAATGGGCCACTCCTATCACACATGTTCTTTCCCGACGACATCATGCTTTTTGCAGAGGCTTCGGTTGCTCAAATTAGAGTTATTCAACGGTGCTTGGATATCTTTTGCAAGGCTTCAGGACAAAAAGTCAGTGTTAATAAATCAAGGATTTTTGTATCCAAGAATGTTAGCCGAGACTTAAAACAGGATCTTGAGGACGCCAGTGGCTTTATTGTGACTAGCAATCTTGGAAAATACCTCGGAATGCCTATCCTTCATGAACGGATCAACAAGCATACTTACTCAGCTCTTCTTGATAAGTTCAATGCTAAGCTCACTGGATGGAAATCAAAGTCTCTTAGCCTAGCCGGTAGAGTCACACTAGTGAAGTCCGTCTTAACTTCGCTGCCTGTGTATTCGATGTCAACCACCCTTCTTCCGGTTAGTGTTTGCAACCCAATTGACAAGTTGAATAGAAGCTTTATTTGGGGAAGTTCTAGCGAGAAAAGGAGAATGCATAAGGTGGCTTGGAGTGAGGTGATAAAGCCGAAAACCCAAGGGGGTCTTGGTGTTCGTACGATGCGTAATTTGAATTTGGCTCTTGTTAGAAAGCTTAGTTGGCGGTTTGTGATGGATGAGGGGAAGCTGTGGACTTTAGTTCTTAAAAATAAGTATGTCGATACTGCTTTAGGTCGATGTTCTGGCGCGTCACATATTTGGAAATGCATTACTACTGGGGCTGCTCAAGTGGTTGTGAAGGGCACAAAATGGCTGCTTAGAGATGGTCGATCTATCCGCTTTTGGACTGATTTTTGGATTACAGATAGGCCTTTGATTGACATGGTTGTGGTGCCTATCCAGGACGATCAGAGAGAGGCGTTGGTTTCTGATTTTTGGCTCGAAGGCGTTGGTTGGGACTGGCAATTTTTAACCCCGCGGTTACCACAATCAGTCCTATTCAGTCTTGCTTCTGTTGCTATTAGCCCGGACGATCAAGTGGGCGGAGACGAGTTATGCTGGAGATTCGAGGCTAATGGAAACTATTCCGTGGCCTCGGGATACAAGCTGGTTAGTGGGGGCATGGATTGGGCTGATTCTGATGTGTTGCTATATCGCAATATATGGAAACTGGAGGTCCCGGAAAGAGTCCGGTGTTTCGTTTGGCTTGCTGCGAAAGGGGGTGTTTTGTCGAATGTTGAACGGAGACGTTGACATATCTCTAGCGGAGCTAATTGCACTCTTTGTGGAGCTGGCGAGGAGAGTTTTGAGCATCTCTTTAGAGATTGCTCCGAGGTTAGATATATTTGGGAAAAATTTAACATTACTGATGTTTTTCCCGACTTTTTTCAGGTATGCTTTGCGGTGTGGATTCGCCGGAATTTGATTGAGAATATTTGCTTAGATCTTGGATGCTGGAGGGTGATCTTCGTGACTGCCATTTGGAGCATCTGGAAGTGGAGAAATGAGTTCGTGTTTGGGAATAGCAGGGCTACTGTTAACAAACCGAATGTTGTTATTAATCGTGCTTTGGAATACGGCGCTGCTACAGGTAAGTTGCCTTGCCTATCTAGTGTTTTCAATAGTGTGCAGGATGTTTGTTGGGAGAAGCCAATCCGAAATTGGATCAAGATCAATTCCGACGGATCAGTTATCAATGGTCTGGCCGCGGCTGGAGGTGTGCTGAGGGACTATGAAGGAAGATGGATCAAAGGCTTTGTTCACAATGTCGGTTCGTGCACGGTTCCTATGGCGGAGCTTTGGGGCGTCCTTGGAGGTTTGAAAACGGCTTGGGA
Organism: Fallopia convolvulus; assembly: GCA_964016875.1. NCBI lineage: Eukaryota > Viridiplantae > Streptophyta > Magnoliopsida > Caryophyllales > Polygonaceae > Fallopia > Fallopia convolvulus. The sequence goes on along the minus strand of OZ024722.1, from coordinate 2,371,440 downwards.
GGAAGGTTTCCGCGAAGTTATTTTGGAGTTCGACTCTCAATTGGTAATTTGTCTTCTTAGTTCTAGTATAAATAAATATCATCCGTTGTACAACCTGGTTAAACAATGCCAAGGCTTTCTTAGTAGGAATTGGTCTATCCGATTCCGTCATGTTTATCGCGAGGCGAATTCTGTTGCGGATCGTCTTGCGTCTTTTGCTTTTAACTTTCCTATAGGCTTTCATGTATTGCTTGCCCCGCCGGAGGGGATTAATTTACTGTTGCTTGACGATGTAAGGAGTCGGGCTATCCCCCGCTTGCGTTCTACTTAGCCCACTTTTTTATTATTAATAAAACTCCCCTAGAGGAAACGGAGAGTACCGCCTCTCCTTCAACCAAAAAAAATAGTACAAAATAAATACACATTGGAAAACAATGCTCAAATTTTGTTAGGTTTTAAATTATACACGTTTTAAATAGAAATGATACACATAATAAAAAATAGATGCACACATAATACATAATAGATGAACATATATTTTCAATATTTTCAATTAACCATCTGTTTTATTTAAAATGGGCGGTTTACGACAATGTATCATTGTTTTATTATATGGGTGGTTTTTAGTCAATCGGTTATTATATGGGTGGTTTTCAGACAATGTATCATGGAAACTTTGCCATTTTTGGAACCTTTTTCAACCTTCGCTCTGATACCAATTGTTGGATCGACATGCGTTAGTAAGAGCTTGAGAACTAGCGGTTAGGTTGTTCCCAAGGCAACGGAAGTAAAACAATCGCAAGTAAAACAGAATGTAAAAGACACATTTCCTTTATAGAGGAACCCCACAACAACCAACTAGTTGTGTGGGTAAACCTCTACCTCCGTTTGGAGGATTTTGAACGATCTACTTGTTTTATTGATTGTTCCCTAGTTACAACAGGCAAGACTTACACTTCTTTGTTCCTAGCAGTTCTTCCTAACTCTAGCAACACTAGCAAGTCCTCTCAACCTAGTTCCTAAGCGAACAACTCAACTAAACACAAGACAGATCGAACCTTACACCTTGAGCTCACTGTCGCAGTTCCCTTACTCCTGGGAACTTGGATTTATCGTCGCCGAGATCGAACACTCGTCGTCGGGGACTTCTCTTCACTTGTCTCTCTTTCTTGTTTGTATGAGGATGTGAATTATGGGAGAAGTGCTAATTCCAAACACTATTCATTTGGCTTTATACTCTTTTGAACTTGGGTTGCAATCTTCATATTCATGTTATCTAAAATGCCCTTTGTCTTGCATGCCAAGTTTGCAATCTTCACATGTGACTTGATTTGAACATGGTCAACTCTAAATGTTAATCGGACCGTTGGATCGCTCGCCTCAGGCTGTTCCTCAGACCGAGCCTTTGTTTTGTCTAAGACAAGATCCCGTGTTTCACGCTGAATGGTCTTGTCTTCACATGTGAGTTCCCATTCGATGGGAACTGTTCTCTCCATAGTCCTTTGATAGGAACTTGTTGTCGTGTATTCTTGTGAGGTGTTCCCTTGAAATATTGTATTCTTGTGGAACTTGTTGTCGTGTATTCTTGTGAGGTGTTCCCTTGAAATATTGTATTCTTGTGTGGTGTTCCCTTGAAATACTTTGATGACATGCATCGTTGTTCGGATGTTTGGAACCTGAGTTCCCAACATCGTCCCAACAATTGCATTTGTTGGATGGCTTCCCACATTTCTTGTTGGAAACTTTCTCTTCGTTCTATTAAACTTTCCATGGGTCGATGGATGGGCGTCATGCGTATGTAAGCAAAGCACACAAGCCTATTGGGGTTCCATTATAAAACCAATTAACAATAGGAGGAGTAACCCAAGGGTATATATACTAGACTATATCTCTTTATATTTCAGATGTGAGATAGACTATATTCTCAACATGTTCTCTAAACAATAATGCAAGATTTCCAAATTAAACTCCAATGCTTCAAAGAAATCGACATAATTAACTCTTGTTATTGAATCCAGAAATTACAAAGATGGTGGTTTACACATTCTCTCAAAACGGCAAAACCCACCCAAATCAAGAAGTCGAAAAAAATCTCATCTCATTTTCACCCACACTACAAAGAATACTTCAAACAATTCATCAACACCGTACCAGAATCAAGAACAAGGGAAAAAACACAAACAAATTCACACTTAAAAGACGCTATTTGTTGCCTGCAATTTCTATAAGACGAGCAAAATAACCTAACACTTAGGCAGATCAGCCGGCGGAGGCATTAATTTCTCCTCCGGACGCTTCCCATCTAAAACTATCCACGCCATCTTCAATCCCCAGCTTGTATGAACTTCGAAATGGCAATGCATAAACCATGCTCCTGTACGTTATAATTCAATAACATAGCTCTCGTCAAATCAATGATATTGTTATTCGTTTTTCCACTTTGTACGTTATTCACCCATATATAAATCTTAGGAATAAAATATTACTATCTCCATTTTATAATATAGAAAAGTATTTTAGCTCCAAATCCCATTTCATAATCTAAAAGTCAATCTATTATTGCTAAAAAATATTCTACAAATAACACATTTGTTTAACTTTTTACCACACTCTGAAAATATAAATTCATTTAAAAACATATTGAAAATATAAATTAATTATTTTATTTTTTTGCCAAGTGGTAAAAGATATATTGAGACAAGAGAGGGGAAGTACAAAACGAAAAACAAAAATCCGAATCACATTAATTAAGTTTTTTAAATTTCGATGAGCCAATATTAACAAATGCAGCAGCAAACCAATAAATAAGCAAATCTTCTATTTCACATGTGTATTTCACTTTTGTGTTCCAATTAGTTATATAAATATTAAATTAATTTTAATAAAATTTTAAAAATTATATTTATATTTTAAACACTTTTTTAAATATGTGTGTAAATTTTTAACTTGAAAGTCATATTATAAAGTTTTCAAAAATTAAAAGAATAATGTTTTGTAAGAAAATAATTCTCTTAATTTTTAAAAATTTTATAATATAATTTTTAAGATATAATAATTTTGTACAAATATAATTTTTAACTTTTTTAATATTAAATTTTAAATTTTTTTAGGATGTACATCGGTAAAAAAGTTCATATATACGTACCAGGATTGTCAGCGAAAAACCGAAAAGCGACCCATCCACCAACAGGGACAGCCACCGTGTTCCTCTCAATCGGGTCAACCAGATTGAACCGGGCCGGGTCACTATTCGGGTCAAAGTTCCCGAACCCGGATCCGACCACGAAGAAGTTGAATCCATGGAGATGTAGCGGGTGGCTCTCGGCGCCAAGAATGCTCGTATCCTGCAACACCACCTCCACGCTGGCATTAAACGGCAAAACCACCACCTTGGTCGCGTTCTTCACCATCGTATTATTCGGCGGCGTCCCCGTATAATTGAACGGCTCGATCGGGCTCGACGGAAAATTCGAATCGTAAACGCCGTTAGACCGCCCGCTAAAATGCGCCTGCAGGAGCGCCGTGGTCGGTTGCACGAACGACACGTTGTTAACCGACGCCGCGAACTTGGTCGTATTAGTGGGGCCCTGGTGTAAAGATACGATATTTGTGAATGTAATCTTGCATTCACAAGAATATAGGGTTTATATATACAAAAGATATACTTGGAGGCCAAGAGATCTTATCTATCTTACCTGGCACGTGCCGTTCTTCAAGTCGCACGGGGTGGTCCCGAGCCCGATCGTGAAGAAGAAGCGGCGGTCAACGCTCAACGGGACGTTGGCAGGGAAGGCGGCGGTGGCGAGGCTGCGGAGTTGGGTGGAGAAGTTGGTGGCGGCGGCGGTGTCGTTGAGCGCCGGGAGGGTGGGCGCGACGAGGGGGAGGTGTTTGTCGAAGGGCGCGTACTCGAGGACGCCGGCCACGGTGGAGTTGTCGAAGGTGCCTTGGCCGGTGACGTAGGGGCGCGCCATCATGAGGAAGTGGGCGCGCGGGTGAGTGGGTTTTGTGTGGAGGAGGACGTTGGTGGTTTGGCCCGGGGTGATGAGGAGGGTGTCGGTTTCGAAGGGCTTGACGTAGATGGCGTCGGCATCGACGACGGTGAGCGTGTGGTTGGCGACGCTGAAGAAGAGGTCGTCGTTGAGCGCGGCGTTGATGATGCGGAGGAGGTAGGTTTTCCCGGGCTTCACTCTTAGCTTGAACGTGTCTTGTAACATACAAACAATGTAAATAATGTCAACTATGATCATAAAAATGATTTGGGCCAATTTTCTACCAAAAAAGTAAATGATTTTGGGTCATGTCACGCCCCACTTGTCATACTATTTCGTGGATGCTAAGCTATAGTATGATGTTTTACACTTTACCGAATTCATGTTAAAGTCGGGTGAACTAATAAGTTGTGTATCGTTGAGACACGCTAGCTCAAAATCAATAGACAACGTGAATTTATTTTAAGTGATATGTCAATGTAAGTAGAATTAAATTTTGGTTGAATATATTCATGATTTTGATGTTTCACACTTTACCGAATTCAGGTTAAAGTCTGGTGAACTAATAAGTTGTATCGTTGAGACACGCTAGCTCAAAATCAATGGACAATGAATTACTTAGGTTTTTTTAAATGAAATGTCAATGTAAGTAGAATTAAATTTTGGTGGAATTATATTCAGGGTTTTGATGTTTCACACTTTACTGAATTCACGTTAAAGTCTGGCGAACTAATAAGTTGTATCGCTATGAGACACCCTAGCTCAAAATCAATGGACAGTGAATTACTTGGTTTTTTTTAAATGACATGTCAATGTAAGTAGAATTAAATTTTGGTTGAATATATATATGCATGATTTTGATGTCTTACCTTTGGCAGAGCAATTGTACAAGGGTCCAGGGAGGCCATTGATGGTGTAGGCATCAGAGACATTTGGACCTCCTCCTGTTTTCGTGGCTTGGTTTATGATAGCCTCTGTATCACCATTGAACCATTCCCCTACAACACACAAAAAAAAGTTAGTGCAAAAAATCAAATTCATGCCATAGATTGTAAGACTCATATATAAGAATTGATTTGATGAAATGCATTGATAGATGTTACGTACCGAAAATGAGAGGAACTTGCTTGTAAGGTTTAACAAATGGGTAGGATTCGCCGCGCTTAGGAAGAATAATGATCGGTCCATAGAGAGTCGCCCTCAACCACGAGATGTGTGCGTGCCACCACAAGGTGCCTCTTTGTCCGACAATGGTGTAGTTGTAAGTGTAGCTTTGTCCGGTTTGGATCGGGCATTGTGTTATGTAAGCCGGACCATCTGCCCAGCCGCTTCTAAGCTGCCTTATGCCGTGCCTAATACATCATATGTAAGCTCAAGTGGTTAAGGACATTGTAATGTTAACATCAAGCAAGCTTTTGATTAGGTGTACTAATTGAAGTCAAATTAATATAACTTATAATTAAGCAAGGTTTGATTAAGATAATTTACCAATGGATGGTGATGTTGTTAGGAACATGGTTAACTACGCGAATGAGGAGGCGATCGCCTTCCCTAGCCACAATCCGAGGACCTGGAAATTGGCCATTGACTGTCACAATGCTCTTCGTATGGCATAAACGTGTCACGTTTTGCATTACAATCTGACAAATCGATTAAGCATATTTGAATCAGTTTTTATGAGCTAGGAAAACTATAGTAGCTAAGGGTGCGTTTGGATCACACCATGCAAGATAATGCATTAAATGGTGCGATCCAAACGCAACCTGAAAGGTTAACAGAGAATTGAGTGCATACATCAAACTGGTAATGCCGGGTTTTGCCTTCATCCTTAGCGAGAGCGTTCTTCTGGGCAAGGAGACAGAATGCGAGTGCGACGAGTATAAGGGTTGTGATTGATGAGGCTCCCATCTTGCTAGGATCAAATTCTTCTTGGAGAGTTGTGATGTTAATTATGATCAATAGAGAAGAGAAGAAGTTGTGTTTGAGGTGTGTGTAATGATGGAAGAGAATAGAGAGTTTATATATGCAAAGTAAAGTGGTTGGTTTGGTTAGGTGATTGAATAGGAAATAACGATGTGAAACTCGTAGCATTTCATAATATCTTATATTCTATGATCATAAAAAATTGAAGGAAAAAAAAAACATTTTGTACGTTGTGAGTTGACTAATAATTTCTACTGCAGACCAAATTGATTTATGTTGTAGGTATCATTTGTTAATCAAAGTGTCAACTTATAGAGATGATACTTCCTAATTAATGAAGAACGTACTCGTTAGTGCTAGCTATGTTTTATAGAGATGATACTTCCTAATTAGTTTATGTTACAAAAAGAATGGCTTAAAAACATTTAATAATCGATCTTACATGTTACCTAGACATAACCTAAATGAATGGGGTACAACAGTCCAAATTGATTAATCTAGCTTCTAGATCAGTTGAAGGTACTATTATCACAGGTGGGCCTATTTGTTAGTCAAAGTGTCGAGTTCTAAAGATGATACTTCTTAATTAATCAAGAACTCAAAATCTAGGATTTATTAATTAACCCTTTTTTTTAACATTTGTAAGAGTATCTTAATTTCTTAAACATTTAATATCCATACATTTTTATTGTTGAGCATACCTTAAGGTAGTTTTTTTTACTCTTTTAGGGTTATTTGTCACAAACCATTTTTTAAAATATTTTTTAAGTAAATCATCTTATATAATAAAATTTATTAAGTTGTATCACTAATAGTCATTTTCCAATAAAGTAATGTATTTATTAACCAAAATACCCTACCTTGATTATTTTATTTATTTTTGAATTCATCTTTTGAACAAGAATATATATAATTAAAATTTAAAATGTGAGTTAATCATAACAAAAGTGACTTATGTTGAAAAATAAATAAACTAATTAACATGCATAATTCTAGTCAACTACTATAATTTTTTCAAAGAAAATGTGGAGTGGTGACACAACTTAGCAAAATTTTATTTTATAAGGTGTTTTTACTTAAAAAATGTTTTAAAAGGTAGTTTGTTAAAAAATCACAATTTTAAAAGGTTTAAAAGGTGGTTTATAATAAAAAAACCTTTTTTAATGTAGTTTGTTTTTTAGCTTAGCTCATCCTACCAAGCTCGTTTATGCTTTTTCATCGTCTATGTAGTCTCTCCGTATTTTGTTGAAAATTTTCGTATTTGATTTCTCATGCAAGTTCGTTTGGTTGCCGATTTCTTCTGCCTCTAAGTCTATCAAACATGACTAGTACATCAAAATTAAACGCGAGTCTCGAAAAATAAGAAATCGCAAGCATGAAATCCTAAAGCACGAAACTAAAAATCAACCAAAATAATAAAGAAATCTATGTATTATGAAAAATAAGGATAAGATATGTTCTCAAGGCTTACATACGATCTATATATAGAAAGACGACATAAGATAAAAATATAAGAGATATAAAAATTGGAAATTACGAAAATACCCGAAAATATCTGAAAATACTTGAAACCCTATTTTACTTGCTCGTTAGCGAATTCTCTTATCCGGAAAGGTATAGCACGGCCCAATCGGACATCGGACGGTCGAAATCACTTTTGTCGAAAACGCGATTTCCGACGATTTAACTCTTCCTCGATCTATACGTGCTGACATTCTATCTACATCAAAAAAAAACCTATAAGCTATTTTTTTTAATTTTGATATTCCTTACAATCCAACAACCCAACCTGATCCGATGATTCCGATTTATCTTCTTAATTTTCCTTAAGCTAGTTTTTTAGTTAATACTCTTGCTTAATGTGATGAGAAGGGTGGCTTTCATAATGATGAAATTCAAAAGGAAAAAAATCTGATGTGAAAAGATCAAATAACTGATGTAAAAGAGGAGGGGTCAAAAACAAGGGTAGTTGTGGAGAGCTTTTCAGGCGCCTGCTGTGCTGGAGTGACTTGCACTTTTACATGAAAAAATTGCATGGAAAAATATATGGCTGCATTATTAATCTTTTCATGGCCTTTTGTTATGCCACGATTTGCAATTGCTGCTTCAAAGCAAAGTACCGAAAATTCAGTAGGCTTGTTTTGTATTGTATGGTATACAAAAGGAGTGTATGGAGCAGTGTACTTGTCAATTGTCATTTCACCAACCACAATTCCTTAACTATGCAGCTTATACCACACTAATATATACCGAAGCTGAAGTATTATATGGCCGGATTGTTTTTAGTATGGGTTTCTTTCGCGAGTTTCGATTTGATACATTATAGGCTCCAATTTAAAACTTGAGCAAAAAGTTATGGATTTTTAAAGATTGAATTTTCACATAATATTTATCGAGTTAGAATGTTTTATTTATTTTTTGGTGAACCTAATATTGTAGGTTCGGTTCGGTTTTGAACCGATGTTCAGCCCTACATACGAATATATATCACGAAAACCTAAAGATGAAAGGTAGAAAAAACTAAAATTGCAGAAAAAGCCCGAAAAATATTAAAATACTAAATTTAACCCTATAACAAATTGAAATGCCTGAAAGGTTGATTCTCTATCCGGAAAGATATAATGGAGCTCAATCGGACACCGGACGACCGAGATCACTTCTACCCAGGACACGCGTTCCGACAATCAACTACTTCCTCTAAGGCTCGTAGCTTAGGGAGTGCAAACAGCCCATTAGCACATGGCTCCCAAAAATATAAGGGCCCAATTTTTTTAAATTCTATACTCCGTATTATAGTAAATCAGAAAAACCACTATTAAATATCCTAATTAATAGAGAATGAGGCCGGCTCACGTTCCACTTTTCACGGTCTTTAATTTGTTTCTTCTTTCATTAATTACTCCAATTTTTCATGTTGAACTATTTACATTATCCCACCCTCTCAAATCTCTCGATCTTCCCCATTTTCAAGCTATCAATTTTCCTTTTCTAGGCTTTTAATTTTTTTCAATTTTTACTCAACTTACCGCTTTTGATTTTTAAGTCTTTTAATAGATGAAAATTATAATTTTATGAACCGATTATGTATTTCTAAAAGCTATATGTATTAAATTTTGTATAAATTTATTACATATAAGGGCACAATTTTTAAAATATAACAGGGCCTCCGAAATCTTTAAGACGGGCCTGCTTCCTCTAAGTGCACCGATAATCTCTCTACATTAAACATGAACATAATTAGTTTAATTACCAACAATATGATCTCACCTCTGAACATTATAAGGCTAATCACCCATCCAATAGTTGGGACAATTTTTTTGCAACTTTAAAAATTCGGGCTATTTTCTACAACAATCCTAAAGCTTAGCTATTTGCCGTGTTGAAGAAGATGCCGTGTTTTTTTTTCCTCTTTATGTCAACCATTTTAAGTTGAATTCACTGCTTTCATTTCATGTATGGACAAAACATAAACTTTTAGGTAAAGTATAAAGCATTATGGCGACTTTCTTTAGTCCTGCCCAGGGGCGGAGCGGGGTGGGTGTCTGTGGGGGCCGGTGCCCACACTGACCGCCAGAGAACCACCGGAATTAAAAGCCCAACGGAGTTTTTCAGATCTGTAAAGAAGTTGGTGCCCCCACTGCACTTGTTCGGTGTTTTGCTTTTTCAGATCTGAGGTGAGGTTGAAGATGGCCAGATGGATTATTCTGATTTTGTATAATTTTCTTTTTTAAAATAAAAGCTCAACGGCGTCGTTTTGTTTTAAAAAAAAAAACAAATCCTTTTTGGGAGTTCTACCGAGAATTTTTATGCCGCTCGGCCTTCTTCTTTCTCCAGCCAATTGAAGGAATTGATGCCACCAATCAATTCCAAGCCACCACTCTACCCTTCCCGTACCTAGGCCACGTGCCACCTACACATAAGTTTTTCCAATTTTGGCTTAATTTTTTTTTTTTTAATAGGTAAAAATTCGGGATACTAGACAACCCTGGCAGCCCGAGAGGCTATCAAGATATAGCAGCCGAGAGCTCGGCAAGCAACAAGCCAACAAGTAACCACAAGTAAGGTAAAATACAAAAACCGAAAAAGGAAAAAGAATCAAGATGGGAAGCTGGAGAGAAGCGCGCGATAAGTCAAAGCGCGCGATAATTTTTTTTGGCTTTATTAATATTTAATTATTTAGTTAACTTTGTTTTTTCAGTTGAATTCAGTGTTGATAAAATTGAATTTGTTATCTTTAATGGTTTGATTGGGTTAATTATGTTCAATTGATATTTTAGGATTTGAGATGTGAATATTATTTTGTAAATTATACTTCGTATGAATTATTTTATCAATTTTTTCATTTAACTAATTAAATTGATTGGTTTATACATTAGGTTTTGAATTTAATTTATACGTAAATACATCAATTTTATAGTTATTTTAAAATTAATACAATATATTTTTATTTGCAAATTATATTGATTTTATAAGAGCCGCTGAAATTATTACACGATAACGAGGATACGAAATTATTACACGATAACGAGGATACGAAGTAGTGATATAATAGTCACGAATATCGTCACTTATTATCTAGACTAGTGAGGTGTGCCCCGTTACTATAAATCTCTGTCTCCGCCACTGGTCCTGCCCTCATCCTATTCCTAAATTTGTTCAACAAAATAACATTTGTATTTCTCGATCAGAAAACAAAGAAACATGGTCCGATTGGGATCTGCCGATTTTGACCAAAAAAATAAATAAATTAAAATCTGGCGATGAACTTCAAACATTGTATTCATGGGCTGAGAACAAAACTCATTTTTGGGCCTTACCATATATATTTTGGGTCAGCATATAGAGGTGGATTATTGGCTTTTCCTTGATAACTTCTTACATTTGTTCGAGTAGTAGACTAGTAGTGAATCGTGGGCGAAAAAAATATATTTTTTAGATCATGTATTAGAGAATAGTGTCTTAAAGCATATTTTTCAAAATATTTCTTAAATTTAATTTATTAAGATAATGTATTAGGGTTGATCTCTTACTGTATAAATAGGATAACGTTTATAAATATAAAAAATATAAATATAAAAATTGGTTGGATAAGATAACATAGAAAAAGAAAAAGAAAATTAAACATAATTAAAGATAAAAATAATTTATTAAAATAATTTCTAGGAGTTAATTTATTAAAGTTATAACATGGCCGTCAACACGAAATGATGAAAATGTCCTCCTCCTGCATTTTCCACCTACTGGCATAGCCAGTCCTCTCTATCATGTGAGCCCAAGGTGGAATTATTCAAAGAGAACCAAAAATCCATGAGCACAAACTCATCAACCAATCTCGTTCACCGGCCGTTGGATGAGTGGCGACCATCGGACTTGCAATACACGTCATGAATCTCACTGTCATCCAGAATGCAGCACCTCGCAAAATATCTCTAGAACCACATGCTCATGCGGCACAGGCCAATTTACCTTTTTTATATGAAATCTCTCTAACTTACATTTAATCTAATTGTTTGTGCTCTTTAAGTTGTTGTTGTAGTAGACTGTAGAGGGATAAAAACTAACGTAGAGGAAAACTCTTTCTTTTCTTCATGCTAAAATCAGAATAACACTTGATATTGTTAAAAATGCCCGAAGAAAAAGGTGCTATTTTGTAGTGAAAGTTTAGCTAATATTAAAACGAGACTTTCATGGGTTCTTCGGGAAAAACAGACTAGTGGTTTTCTGAAAATACAATAGGATTTATACCTAGACTATTCCTACACTCCTACATCTGCTTATAGTGTTTCACTGATATCACTAGTTCGCTGCTAGTTGGAAAGGCACTCTAGTTTTGTCAGTTCCTCAAAAAAAGAAGGATGGCCTTCTGTTAAAGAGGGTGGGTGACATTTTTTTTGTCGGATGAGGTTTTAAACCTAAGAAGTTAGCTTATATTGTATCCGTTCGCCTGAGTGAGGGAAAAATAACCATTTAAATTCATTGTCCAAATGTAATTGAGCATTTCTTCTATCTTGTCTCTCTTCCATTTATAGAAATTGTGAGCTGCATGCTTATCTGCCCCTCGTCGATGTGGGATAGTTTTAGTAAGTCCTCGAGGAGAAGTAATTGTAACAACTTTATTCATGTAAGTGTACATCGTGATTTTGTTCTGCCAACCTTGTATAGTTTTGTTTTGAACTTGGGCCAAGCCCATATATTTAGCTATTTGGGCCATTTATGTACATTAAGCAATGGGCCAGGGTTTGAGTCATAAGCTTATGTAGATAAAGTGGTGGCATGTAAGAGGTTGCATTTGAAAGATTTTAAGGCAATCACAAGCCTCGTTACTTTTTATATGTTGCAACTTGCAAGTAGCCTCGGAGTTTATAACAACAAAATATTTTTTGGTCTTAGGCACTACTCATAAGAGTCAAAACGAAAACCTTATAGTAATATCTAAGATTCTTGTCGCTTGACTAGATGCCCAAAAGCCTAACAATATAAATATTGAGCTTCCTTAAGTTAAGACACAATTGAAAACATCCAAGGTCTTTCACTCTTTCATTTGACTAAATTGTCGCGCTTCACCATCGAAGAGGGGATCCAAGATCTACAATTCAAAACAAGCCCACATAAGTTCGAAAGTAGACAAGAGTCAATGTCGTCAACTCAACAAACAAACTACATTCATTTAGATGCTCTAGAACAGTTAATTTCTCACTAAGGCAAGTACCCTAATTTCTTTTAAAAAAACATCAACCCGGCTAATATAGAGACCAAGTTACTCATAAAACTAGCATACAAATACAATGAGGTTCCAACCCAAAATCATATGACGATGAGTGGAATAACTCATGAGATTATATACTCCCTCTGTTACAAAATGTTTGCCATTCTGCCCCTATTTTTTTGTTACACAATGTTTGTCATTTAAACCTTTTTGTCATCTACTTTACAATTATACATTTGTATTTATTGGTACTTTTTAATTAATGAGGGGAAATTTGTTAGTAGTAGTATTGGAAAATAAAATAAAATAGAATAATAAATAGGGTTATATATGTCTATTTATCACTTTTCTTAAAAAAGTGTGAAATTATCTAAAATGACAAATATTTTGTAATGGAGGGAGTATTAGACAATCTATGTCGAAATTTTTCATATGGGAAGAAACACTCTCAATACGTCCCTTCAAGTGCAACTATCTCCGCTAGTTGACACTTTGAATACAAATCCCTCAAGGCTTGCGAACCATCACATTTGGATCGGTCGCTCCTTTATTGGCCGAGCGGCTCGAATATGCTCATAAGGCCGGCAAACTTGAATAAATCCCTCAAGGCTTGTGAACTGTTGTTTTTGGGATCTATCGTTCCTTTCAAGGACGGACTGCTTGAAAGGGCCCAAGAAGTCGGCAAATTCGAAGACTCCAGAAAATGAAATTACACCGAAACCTTCTCTGATACCATGATAAAGTCTGGTGGACTTGTAAAGTAGAAACTGTGTGGTAACAAACCTAGCTTACAAACTCAAACAGATTTTAATCCAAATTATACGAGGATGAATGAATTAACTTATAAGATTATATATTAAATAATTTATGTCTAAATTTTCATGAAATACAGTCTCAACAAATCATGTGTTTGTAAATGTAACGTAGAAAACTGTTTTATATTGCAACATTAAGATTAATAAAATCCAATCTACAATCATATTCGAAGTGTTTTGATCTCGTAACTTGTAACAAGCATTAATAAATGGGCAGGCCAATTTAAGTCTCCCAGACGCATTTAATTTGCAATAACTAGCTTCATCAATATTCACAACTTCCACGATACATGAATTTGGTCGATCCATTATTTGAAGCTACAATGCAAGTAAATGATTAATCATTATCATCATTAAATATCCAGTGATCTTAATATAATTAGGTATTTAGGTATGCTGTGAATGACTAGTCCTTAAAATCTTAAACATTGATCGTGTATAATTGTAGTTTTTAATTGTTGATCAGTATAATTGTCCTATTAATGAGTAGAGATGTATATTTTATGATTTTTTATAAGTAAACAATATTAAAATTTACGAGATAATTGTTAAAAAGTATACTAAAATTTAACAAATTTATTCTAATGGAAGAGGACCACCTCATTTATATCGGGCCACTGGAATTTCACAGAGCTGAATCATAGTTTTGGCTATTCATTAGCATAAGTTTTTTGAGTTAGAATATAGATCCTGACTTTATATCCAAAATGATTAAAAACTCCGACACGTCACTCGTTATATCGGCCCATCGAAATTTCACAAAGTTAAATCAAAGTTCTGGCTACCCATTAGCTTAAGCTTTTCGGTTACAAGGTGAATCTCGACTACTTGGGTCAATATGAGCAATACAGTTCATCGAAGGAGCTTTATATCCTAAATGATTAAAAAATTTGACACGTCAGACATTTATATTGACACATTGGAATTAATTTCACAAAGTTGAATCAAAGTTATGACTATCCATTAACTTAAGTTTTTGAATTAAAAGATAAATCCCAATTTTATATTCAAAATGATTAAAAACTCCGAACACGTACATCATCTACTTATATCGGCCCATCAAAATTTTACAAATTGTTGAATCAAAGTTAAGATGGGCAATCTAATAACGAAGTTCGACACACAAAGAATATCTACATGACGACGTATACTTGCCATTCAATTGGTTAGGTTTATCTTGGTATAAAATGTTGTATATATGATAGTGACGTGCGGAGAAAAATGAGTACAAATCAAAGGAAAATGCAAATTAGAAACTTAACGTCTTGTCTACTACGATACGATCAATTAGAAACTTAACGTCTTTGCCAACCGAATCAATTAATTGCACTGATCCATGCCCAAAATAATGGTAGAACCGAACGTATCACATGCCCAAAGCGGCATAGACCAACCAATTGATACATACGTTATTACATCAAAATCAACAAGCACATCCGTACTTAAATGCTCCATTCAAAATAAGTGTCATTTTTTTCTACCAAAAAATAAGTGTCATTTTAACATTTAATATAAAATTTTAAAAAGTAATTAAATTTGAAATCTTAATTTTTTTTATCAATTTTATTATCTTTTAAATATTCATCACTTTTTTTGTTTAATAAATGAAAAATATTAGTCAAACAAAATAAATTTCAATAATAATTTGTATACCTCATTTCTAGAGCTGTCAAAAACTGACCAAACGCGCTAACCCGACCCGACCCGTCCGATAATTTTAGGGTTAAGACCCGAATATTTGAACCCGAAATCCGAAATAAACCGAACCCGATAGAACTCGAAACCCGTTGGGTTGAAACCCAAAACCCGTTGGGTTGACCGATTTAGTATATTTATAGAAATTTTTAAATTTATTTTGAAACTTATAATATATTTTATTATTAAAATAAATGAAAATAATATATTATAATTAAATAATATTATTTAATTAAAAATTGATTTTAATAATCATAAGAAAAAAAGATATTTTAGACCCGTTGGTCAACCCGACCCAACCGAAAACCCGCTACAATCCGACCCGATTGACCCGTGACCCATAACGAACCGAAACCCGATTTAACCTGAACCCGAAATGACTGAACCCGAACCCGGCCCGATTGACAGGTCTACTCATTTCTAATTAATAGTCTAAAAAATTTAAAACAACATCTAAAGTTGATCAAATTCAAGTGCTAAAACGACACTTATTTTCGATCATAAAGAGTATTAATTTCATAAACATTAACCACAGTATATGTTTAATTACAACACGTCGAATAGCCGTGCAAAAACTCCTCAAGAAAGACATTATCGAAACAACATAAATACATACATAACTCAAAACCTTACTCAATTGTAACAAAGAAACCGAAAAATGGGGTAATCTTCACCAATTCACCTTTTATTTATGTCACTTTGCATAAAATCACCGTTTACTTTAATAAAAAGAGAAATTTATTTATTTATGACCTTGTATTTAATGCTCTTACAATTTCTTAGAAGAAAAAACTTAGCATTGCTGGTAAATTATTGATTCCTCCGAAAGTTGCAATTTCTATAAAGTATAGAAAATGCACTTATCTTAGGTAAAATTTACTTCTGATAAGAAATAATAATTTTGAACAATTTTTTTTTCAATTTTATAGAAAATTTCAATTTCAATTTATAAAAAAATCTAACTTTTTGAAAAATTAAAAACTTCATATTAAACCAAACAAAAAATAATAGATAATTAATTAATTTTTTAAACAAAGGACAACAAAAAATAATAGATAAAGGACATTTTACAAAAATAACACAAATAACTGGTGAATTTGTAAAGTTTACCAAAAAAAATAACACTAGTACACTACTCACTTCTCAGTACTCACATTCACGTTATATACGGACTATATACTATATAGTATACACAACTTTACAAAAAGTAGCATAGGGGTGAGTGATCTCTACAGAACACTAATCAGGTACATCACACGTCCATGTTAAATTTTTGCACAGCCAAATCGCACCGTACCTGAGCCAACCCGATCCGCGACTTCTCCAGATCGAATTCCATCCACACGTTCTGCTGATGATGGTGCCCGATCACGTACGCCTCCACGCCCAACAAATCCGAGTTCCCAAACGTGAAGCAGTGGATCCCATCCCCTCCCCTAACCTCCCCGGGTACCCGATAAAGCAGCCTCTCACCGGAAACCACCATCTCCGCCCCGCGAAACACCAGCGTGACCGTCGGAAGCAGCGGCAGAGGCTGACCCGTTCTGTTAACGGGTACCCGGTAACAAAGATCCATCCCGCCCTGGAACACGAAATTCGGATCGTCCAAGACCCGGAGAATTCGGGTCGTTTGGTTTAGGAATTCGGATCTCAGCGCGTCGTAGACCGGGCCGAGGAGGAACGTGAATTGGGTACCCGAATCGACCATGGTTTGACCCGCTCCGGTGTGGTCCGGTTCGAGGATTGACTCGGGGAGCTGGAGGAGTTTTCGCCCGACCCGGATCCCTTCGAACCGGACCGTGTATGCGACCCGGTTGAAGTAGGGTAACGGGTACGAGATCTGGATCAATGGGGTGTAGTTTAATGGGGCTAGCCAGGTGAAGTTGGCGTCCCCGAGGAGCAGGATGCCGAGGTAATCCGACCCGGAAATGCAGTACGAGAATTTGCGGAATCCGGTTTGCGAAACGAATGATAATGAGCCTCGGTTGAGTCCCATCAGCCCTGCACATTGTTATAGAGTAATGACGAATGTCATCATCTACCAGCTAGACTGTAGTATATGACGAATGTCATCATCTACCAGCTAGACTGTAGTATATGATGAATGTCATCATCTACCAGCTAGACTGTAGTATATTTTAAAAAAAAAATCTGCCATGGGTAAATTCGTTTACCTGTTGTCTTGGAGTCCTCTTCTGGGTCGGAGCTGGACCCGGAATCCATGCAGCCGAAAACGGTGCCTGGCATTTCGGAGGATCCGACCCGGAAAGTCTCGGCGGCGAGGCTGCCCTCGGAGGAGGACATGTCGGCGTAGGAGAGGGTGGCGTGGCAGACCCGACCCTGATCGCAGGAGACGGGTATGGGGAAGTCGCGGGTGCGGGTGGAGCAGGTGGGGTTGGAGCAGGAGATGTTGGAGTAGGAGGTGGACTGGGTCGGGTCGAAGTAGGTGGATTGGTTGAGGGCAGGTCTGGTTCCAGTACTGGTTCCGGTTCCAGTTCTGGTTCTGTTGCATCGGAGCCAGGAGAGCTCGCTGCCTGTGTCGAGGACCATGGTGACGTTTTGGGGAGGAGAGCCGACTTGGAGAGTGACGGTGAGGGTGACGTTGTGGCGGAAGGAGAGCTTGTTTGGGGGTCTAGGGAGGGACATGGATGGGATTTTGGAGGTTCTTAGGGGCAAAATGTGGGATTTGAGAGGTGTGGAAGAGGATGGATTGAGGAGGAAGAGTAGTGTAGGGATTTGGAGGAGGAGATTGAGGATGGGTTTCATGGTGGAAATGAATATGAAGTTGAGAGGGAATGTGGTTTCGGTTTTGGTGTCAGTTGAATGGCATGTGTGTGTCTTTATATCTAATGAATTTTTTAAGTTATTTGTGGGGAAAGGAAAGATATGATATGTGTCTTTGTTTGTTATATGGCTCTTTGCACGTTGTATAGATTTGGGAGAATTTATAACTTTGGCCTTCTCTATGACATGTTATTATTTCTCTTTGAAATAAGAGAGGTCTTATATTCTATGCAAGCCTCATTACTTTCTAGTAGGTGATGATATTTATATTCGTGAAATTATTCTTTTATCTTCGAATTACCTTTTATATATTGCCCCCTAGCTACCATAACAAGAAAAAAAAATAGATCTATTTAGGGTTATAGTGTGATAATGTTTTGATGTGAGATAATGTAAATTTATATTTGTTTTATTGAAACACCCTTATAAAATTTTAGGACCCATTTTATATTCATATCAAGATATCGGGCATGGGTATAGATATCAGTTTTGATATCCATATCTGGTGTTTGGTATATATCATATGTGATGTTTAATTGGTATACTTGATATCGATATAAGAGTGATGTAAAAGTGTTATTTTGTATCTCCCCAAAAATTGATATATCACTCATATCTATATACATATCTGATATTTTGATATCACTCATACTCATACCTTAATATTGATACTGATACCCAATATTTCATATCCTTGGTATCAATACCAAACGAACCTTTAACTCAATCGACCAAGCCTCATTAGCCTACCTGCTAATTAGGGGATGACATCTATAACTACTAGCACAAAGTCATGAATTCAAACCCCCTCTCCTCAATTGTAATGGCATAATCAAATACCTTCTACCAACCCAAAAAAAAACTCCAATTCATAGATTCTATATACCACTCTCTAAATCCAGCTACCACTCTGGGGCAAATTCAGCACCATAATAAATAGGCTCCATTGATTCCAATTATCTTGAAATAATGCCCTTGCTACTTCATGTGTTATATGTGAGGATACTACTAGATTAAATTCTTGTATATGCATTTACTGAGGTTACTATAAAAATCCAACACTTTTAAATAAATTTTGGTAGAACAGTAAGTTCTGCAAAAACCATTGGCTTAAGTTTTTGGGCACTGTCCATGAGAGTTGAACTGAAGACCTCTGAATACTACCCATGAGGCTTAACCGATTGACTAGATATCCGAACACAGAACCATTGGCTTATTATAGCTAGTTAGCTGATACTATAGAAGTTACCTACGTCACAAAGCATGGTGATTCAATTTTTACCGCACATACATGGTGGGTCATCAGAAAGGTACATAAAATTAACCACCAATAAAACCACAGAATCCCAATTGCATGCAATGATGAGTTTGCATGGGGATACATGTAAATGCACATGCAATGTTGAATTGACAAATGACAAAGGGTCCAGCCTCAGTTTTTAAAGCTATGGCCACCCACACACTCTTCCTCTTCCCCATTTCATTTCCCTCTTCTGGTTATAAACACACTCACAAAATATCTTCTACCTTCTATTTCTTTTTTCTTCTTTACATTCATTCAATTTTCCAATTAATTACGTACCCGGGTCTTCTTATTTTTATGGTCTCTCATGTTCCCCACAGTTGGCCAACTATTTATAGGACTCTCTTTTATCTTTTGTGTACGTGACCATTAACCTAACTTCTGACCCACTTGCATGGGAAGTCATCCAACCATACAATTTCTCTTAATGTACTATATATTAGAGATACTAATTTTTCTCAATGTACTATATATTAGAGATACTCTATGTAAATATGGCTTGTCCTCTTATTTAGGTGTGAATGTAATCTTTAATGTACATACATAAGATTGTGTCTTCTTGTTGATAGCAAATTCATTAGCATATGTACTAGAAGGACTGGCCCACGAATTTGAGCGCATATAGACAATGAAAATATGTAATTCTATATAGAAATGACCCAAACCCGTTATTAAGTCCATGTAATGTGAAGGCTGCAACAAGCTATGTTACCCACAAACTCCAATAGGGTAGCGTTTCCATTTCTGACAGAATCCTGGAAACTCAAAAACGGAAATACAGAAACTCATCGTAGTGTAAAATTATCTGTTTCCACGTAACATAGCTAAGAACTATGATAATTCATGAATGGACTAAGGATCTTGCTGCTTGCCTAGCTATGTCATTTTGTGTAACATAGGCAACAAGGCAAGAACTTGATGTATATGTATCATAAGAAAACAATGTGAAATATGTTGCATTGACCTAGCAACAGTTGCACCTTAAAAAATTCCATTTAAGACAGTTTTTATGAGTTCCTTGGCTTTCATGTCCCTGACCAGGGCTTGTGCTTTTGGCTTATCCATATGCATTCAAATCAAACACAACAAATTGCTGAGCCACTGTACCGAAATATGGGCGCAAAAAAGGGAGATTTATGGTCATGGAATTGTACCATAGTTTGGATTTAATATTGTAGATGGTTGATCTTTGAAGCTTTTGCACTTTCAGTGTCTGCAAAAATACAAATATTGGCATGTAGTTGGACAGTAATTATTAAGTTCAACTAAATGCATGCACATGTCCAATGTATAGATATAGAGAAGTTGCAAGTTCAAGTAAATGCAACTGCTTATACATGGGTAGCAAGTGCAAAATGTAAGCACAATGAAGAAATTGGCCTGATAACTTATCAATTCCAAAAGGGTAAGCACCAGTATATGCAGCATGAAAAGTTTCAAACAGAAACAGTTGATATAATTTATTTGTCAATCTGATTGAGCTTGCCTAGGAGATCTCAACTCTCTATTATACAATCAAAGACTGGTTAAAATTACCGGAAAAAGTCACAATATGAGAAATAGACAAATCAAGTTGAATTTAAAAATATTAGACGCTCTGGTCTGGCATGGTTTAGATGCAAAAGAGATCAAGCATCATACATGTTTATATAAAATCACGGTCTAATTCTCCAAAACCACTCAATTTTGGCAGAGAGATAGATTTCTGGCCCCATCCTGTTTGCTGTTTAAGACAATTCATTAGGAGTAAGGATCTAAGAAGCTTACAATTTCAAGAGGTGAACAGAGAAGGATTGATCAGTGCAAACATAGCTGCTCTTGGAAATGGTGGTCCACTGTGTCTACTCAATTCGAATCTAGAAAAGCTATAGCAATTAGCAAGTTGCCTTAACTGTCCACCACCAGAGATTGGCTCAATGAAATTGGAGGACAATGATGAAATCCAACAGTTTCAAATGCTACTGATCTAGTAAGAAAATATATCTACTGGTTTTTGAGACAGTTCATACAAAGATATGGTAAACAATCAGTGTGAAGTTTGAATGAAATATGATGGGAAAAAGGATACAGTTTCATATCCTCTTCTTTTGCCACAGAGTTCTAGATAAGGCCATGCTATATCTCTATCATGAAACTTCTGGTTTCTCTGGATTAGATTGTGATGTTTTGCCCCCACAAGGATTTGAGTAAAGAGAGGATGGATCAGACACCAAAGGACTCTAAATCTTGAGATGTCTCAGACTAGTTCTCCCGTCTCCATCACATGGTCTTCTTGGTTCCTAAGTCGGAGGAAGATTAGGATAACCATATGTACAAAGACAGTTTTCTGTTCATGAGAATCAACATCAACAAAGCATTGATTTCAATATATACAATTAAATTCATTACTCACACAAAGCCAATTAATTCAGAGACTTGGTAAATTACCCTCAACATAATCACATGTGTGTCATCCAAAGCCAATCTTAAGTTATGCTATGTCATAGTCAATGTTTAGTGCTGTTATGTCTACCCTTTTGTGAATAAACTCTAAGTCGTCTATCCAAATTCATTGTTCAAAAAGAAAAATGTCAAACAAGCCCACCATTCTCTCTATAGCGTAAGAGGGTAACCGTTCAGAAGAATCAACATCAGCAAAGCATTGGTTTCAATATATACAATTAAATTCATTACTCACACAAAGCCAAATAATGCAGAGACTTGGTAAATTACCCTCAACATAATCACATGCTTGTCATCCAAAGCCAATCTAAAGTCATATGCTATGTCATAGTCAGTGTTTAGTGCTGTTATGTCTACCCTTTTATCCAAATTCTTTGTTCGAAAAGAAAAATGTCAAACAAGCCCGTCATTCTCTCTATAGTGTAAGAGGGTAACCATTACATCTGCATTTTCCCTGTTTTTAGAAATCCTACCTTACACCATAAACACAAATTTACATCCCATGATTTTATTTATAGAACCCGAAAAACATTTATTTATCTTTATTTCGTCAACACCTTGTGAAGTTAAAAACAATCTTCTCACAGGGCGCTAATCCATGGAGTGATTCAAAAATCAACAAAACACCAAAAGGTCTAAAAAAAAATCTATGATACCAAGAATTCTACACAAGTGTCTCACCAATATCTGAATAAAAAATAGATACCTTGTATGATTATAAGATGAATGACATCATATAACAATATAGCCATGTTTGTTGGCACCAGAGTATATACCTCTTGACAGATCCCTTGCCTAAGACCCATTATCCTTTCCATGTAAACAATGACAAGGACTCTCCAGAGCTTGACAATCACTTCAATTCAGTTGCGCGCCAGTGGCACCCAATGCGAAAATGCCACCTGAAAAGCAATTCAAAAGTAAGAAAGCAACACCTTTCCTCAAAAGACACTAATTCTACAAAAAAGCAACACCACATAGTAGTGCTACAACCATCAAGTTTTGCCCCGTCACCAGCACTTTCAAGGAACCTTATTCTATCTGCAAAAGTATCCAAAAGAGAAAAAAAAATTAGGTCATCACAAAATTTAAGCCAATTGAGCTGCTGAGCTGATAATCGTGCCTATGTCAAAAGCACAAAAGACACGGTGAGGTCAATGCCTAACCAAGTTATGAGCTAGGCAGCAAGTATATTCGTTAGAGAAACTTTAGCAACGTGCTTGTTGCACTCTCCATAATAAGCCAGTCTCAAAACATATAGAAAACAACCCAGGTCAATTTTGATCATACCTAAACAATAAGCCACAGAGATAGCCTTTAGTCACTTATCAGTGAAATGATATAGCTAATCAAGCATCTCATCTATAAAAATAAACAGAGACTGCCACTGAAATCACAAATAGATACAAACCAAGGAGACAAGAAAAGTTCAGATACATAGGTCATCAAAGCAATATCAACGAGAGATGGCAAGCACAAGCAAGTGAGAGGTAACTAATTGAATTCAGAAACAAAAAAATGTATTGACTAATATTACACATTCTTACTAAGAGACAACAATTCCTCACTAAGTAATACTATAAGAAAAAATACAAAAAACTGGTTACCCTTTCAACTATCTGGACTACTAAACATCAAACTGCTTTCATATGTTTATCTAGTGAACAACCAAAAGATGGATCTTTAACAATGAAAAAAGGTTTCTGCTATGTTCCTATTTACATCAACAAAAATGAATTCCACAAGAGGGGAGAAAAAGAAGACATAATTCAATGACAATTCTAATTCTCCCCTTCCCATACCATCCCAAATTCAGATTTTATTGTCCTTCCTCAATGACACAAGATTGCCTTCTGTCTGCAACTCCATTACTCAATCACCAAGACACCAACCCTAAACTCCAAAGGTCCAATCCTCCCTTTGCCTTCTCCTGAATATAGAATTTCTCCTGGGCAAACTGAAGTCAGAATTCGTATTGGATTCTGAATTCCTTCCTCTGCGAAAGAAGGACAACACACTACGAAACGCACGCCCCAAACCTCTTCCCTCTCCAGTTCGAGTTCCACTGGAAGCCCAAGTTATTCTC
Source organism: Fallopia convolvulus (assembly GCA_964016875.1). NCBI lineage: Eukaryota > Viridiplantae > Streptophyta > Magnoliopsida > Caryophyllales > Polygonaceae > Fallopia > Fallopia convolvulus. The sequence goes on along the minus strand of OZ024722.1, from coordinate 2,347,718 downwards.
CTCGGAGCACCACCATGATTACTGTTGTCATTAAACCTCCCATCCATCTCCGTATAAACAACGGGCAATTCTCTCTCAGCCACCCTCTGTCCACCAGAAAACCTCCCGACTGCAAATCCGCCACCAGGGAGCCGCCAAATCGTCATCCCGGCTGAGTCCTCCGTCGCATCCGTACCCGATGGAGTCCTGTCTCCTTCTTCTGCCTCCGTGGGCAGCTCGTACCGGCACACGGGACACGAATTGCGCAGGGAAAGCCATGGGAGGATGCAATTCGGATGGTAGATATGCTTGCAAGGCATCTCACGAGCCTCATCGTCGAGCTCGAAAGCCTCCTTGCAAACCGCACACTGAGACTCCACAACAACCTGGCTAGCGACGATCTTCAACACCGGCATCGATTCCACCGCTGATTTCGCCGCCGGCGGGTTCTCTAAACGCCTCATATCATTGATCTCCAGGTGCGAGAGCTGATCGAGGAGCCGATCGAATCCAGATCCCATTAAAACCTCGGAAATGCTCACCGGCAGCGGACGAAGCCCTAACCCGGCCCCATCGTCATAGTACAATTGATAATTCCTCCTCTCCGTCCTCCCCTCCCCATCTCCGCCATCTCCAACGCTATCTCCGCCGATTTCATTCTCACCGCCGCTCCGAAGGACGATTACGGGATTGAAACTTGCAGGCTGGTCACGCGCGCCTCTCCTACGACTCCTCCGCGCGGCGGCTCCTAGGTACGCGGTATGGGAGAAGCTAGGGCTGACGCTGACGCCGGTGCCGGTGGAAATTGAGAGCGGGGACGGGTACGGACGGAGAAGGTGGCGAGGAGAGAGAGGAACGAGCGTTGAATCGCTATCGTCGAGCTCCTCGACGAATCCGCTGCCACAGTCTGGGCAGATCGCGATGTGGCTGGATCGGGAGGCAACGAATCGCTCGCACCTGTAGCACCAATACGTGGATCCGCTATTCGCCATTGTTGGAAAAGCTTCGGAGATTGCGATGGTGAGAGAAATGTGGAAATTGTGAGACGTGTATGGACTCCGAATTGGGGGTGAAGAAGACGAAGAAGAAGAAAAGTAAAGGAAAAGATCAACGGTGGGAAAGCGCGTTCTTTGTGTGGTGTTGACGTTCAATTGTTTATATATTTTTCATTTTGATTTAATTTAATTATGTGCGGATCAAGAAATTATTTTATATTTTGATTATTTTAATTAGTGTCGTGCTGGACAATCTTTTGTTTTGAAGTTGACCGGTTTGTTTATGATTTGTAGACCGGTACGGACCGGTCCGGTTCGCCCCGAACAATAAAAACGTGTAAGGTTTAATGGTATCCAAGTCATATAGCAAGGAAAGTGTGTGTGGCATTCTAATTTTGTGTTTTTGCAATGTCAAATTGGAAGTTTCTTTTGTGAAAGAATATACGAGATAGATTCATAACTTTTGATTTATTAAGATTATCAATTTCAATTGTAATGTTGCAATAAAGAAAATTGGTGGTTGGGAAAATATTCAGCCGATAGAAATTGACAATTGACTAGTGGTGATTGGTGACAAAACAATGGTCGTATAAGAAATTAATGGTAGGTGACGTTAATAGTTTTTGTAATACTAAAATTGAAGTTGGTTTGCACTTATATCAAGACATAAAAATTGATGATTTTGGAACATTTTAGTTACATTAATGTTTTTTAGTAGGTCTTTATGTTGGAATGAAATAGATGTTTGATTAATATACCCGAAAAACTAAAATAAAGTATGGTGATAGATGGATATGATGCACTGTCGTCACCTGATTCGATTTAAAATATTTAAAGATTAATTTATGGATATTGTTCTCGCTTAGCATTTTAATGTTACTTATGAATTGAAAATTTCTTTTCATAGCCTTATAAGAAGAGTTTAGTTCAAATGAAAAAAACTTTTATCCTGAAAAATAAAAGAAAATGCACTTTTACTAATTCGTAATGCACTTTTCCTACCTCGGAGTACACTTTTTCGCATTTACTCTTTTTATAGTTTGTAGTGCATTTTTCGTACTTTGTAGTGTACTTATCATTTTTAAGGATAAGAGTTTTTTCATTTGAATCAAACTTTACATATGTAAAAATTACACTAAATTCTAGTACCCTCTCTTTGACTCTTTGAGATGACATAAACACAACTATAATCCTCTTATTGCATTTTGCATGGCTGACTGGCTGAGTAAATATACAATTAGGGGTGCTCACGGGTCGGGTCGGGTCGACCCGCGACCCGCAAGTGCGGGTTGCGGGTCGGGTCGATGACCCGCAAATTTTTCAGACACGACCCGTGACCCGACCCGCGACCCGACCCGCGGGTTGCGGGTTTTGCGGGTCGGGTCGCGGGGCGACCCGCTGACCCGCATGTATTTTAAAAAACTAAAAAAATATGTTTTTTTGCCCTTTTCGCGGGTCGACCCGCGACCCGACCCGACCCGCGACCCGAATTTTTCGACTTTTCCACTATTTAACAGTCACACTAACATATTTTTTATTTTTTTAAAAAAAGGGCGCGGGTCTGCGGGTCGACCCGCAACCCGTCGGGTTTGGCCCGACCCGACCCGCGACCCGAATTTTTTTAAAACGTGACCCGCAGCCCGACCCGATTATTGCGGGTCGGGTCGGGTCACATCAGCTTGCCGTGGACTGCGGCCCACAATCGTAATCCTCCACCAACATTGGAAAACAGTTTGGGCCTGGATTCACACTAGTAAGAAATTTGGGCCGAATCAAAAAATTTAAGCAGCCCAATCCCACTCAGTAATTCCGGAGAAAGCGTTTTCCAATTTCTATTCATCAAATATGCTAGAGACAGCAAATTCATCCACCAAGAAACTAACTGAGTGATCGTAATTCGTAAATGTTAAGTTATGCAGGCCAATATAACAGTACAACAACAACAACATTGATCCAGTAAAGTTTCACTACAACAGAATCTAAAAAAGTCAAGATAAGGGTACCCTGTCAAAGAGGAGGGAGTAAGCCCGATAGATCCAAGAAAAACTGAAATTCAATTATGTGACAATAATAACTGAATTTAGTTAGAAGACACTAAAATTGATATAAGGACTAAACACATTTCAAAGACAGTGAATAAAACTCAAGTCAATGTGTATGAGGGTGCGCCATATAATCGAACAGGCCAATATAACAAGGGAAGTAAATAGATTAGGAGTTGAGACCCATAACCGAACAAGTTTTGATATTATTTTAAAGTTCGGTGGCACAATATGATATGTGGATTCAAACGTTTGTTCATATGTATATACATGTTAAGCCCAACACAAAAGTCTAGTGAGATTTCATCAATTAGTAATAAGAGGAGTATATTTTTTATGTCTGATTTTTAGATATATGAAACTTTCTCCCCATATTGTTTCATTAAATAAACACACTGGAACTTTGTTGCACTTATTTGAGTTATTTCTTAAATCAACTCCCAAAACTCGCCACAAAACACAATTTTTTTTCCCTTTCATACTTTCACATGCTACATTGAAAGCTTTACAAAACACTCCTTACAAACAAGACCCACACTCAAACCAAACTTGCTACTTAATTGCACAACTCAAACAGGAGGGCAAAAGTTGACCACATAAGCAGAAGCACTACACTTATTAAGACTATCAACATCATCAAACGCATAACTATACGCCCTAGGACACATTGCCTTAAACAAGCTAGAAAACACACTAGGCCTACACCTCCCCGGACTCGAAAACTCCCCTGTACAACAATACCTAGCCGACGCCATAGCCAAACAAGCACTCTTACACCCCACAACCCTCCTCCCCCTCCTCACCCTCAAACCCGACGGACAAAGCCCGTTCAAATCGACCCCACAAGACGCGATCCCACACCCGAGACCACCCCCAAACGCCTTCATCGACACAGGCAAGTTGAACCCGTCCACCAGGCTCACGTCGTAGTAGTGTAGAGACGACGTCCTTGAGCCGAATGTCATCTCAACCACCGTGGCTGGAGGGACTCCAGCCGCGCCTTGGCAATGGAGTCGGCCCGAGCAGTCGCCCGTTTCGCACGAGCCATTGCCTGACTCGTTGAAGGTGCATCCTTGCCTGGCCCAGACCCTTCCTGACCAGTTCTTGGGAAGGTCGATTGTCATTGACTTAGCAGTGCCTAGGTGGAAGCCGCCGTCATTTGGGGTTCGTTGCCCCGCGCTGGCTAGGATTCCGGGCCAGATTTGGTGGTTGCAATTGTTGTGTATGACCAACTTGATTCCATCTGCAAGAAAAGCAATCACAACAGTTATGTTGAGAGAGTGTTTCTCACATGGAAAACTTAGACATAAACTGTCTACTATATAATCTCATGAGTTACTCTACCCATTATCATATAATGTTGTTACCTGTGACAATAAAAGATGATATGAAGAGATAGAGAACGATTGAGAAGAACAGAGGAGATGTCATTTTCTTCATGATTGAAATGTACACACCTATGCATTGCTCAATTTGATCTCACTCTATATATAAGAGGTTTATTGGAGAACTTTCTTTGTTTGATATTTTAGTGAAAGGGTATATATGCATTGCTTGCAAAGTAGAGCTTAATTATCCTAATCTACTAGTAGTACTTCCTAGTTTGCTTTAGGCATACTCTCTTTTTAGGTCTGTGTGTTTCTTTATTCTTTATTGTGTAATAAAAATTGGTTCGTTGTGTGAATATTGCTTCTTCGTGCAAGTGGAGGATTCAAGAAAACAACATTGGAGAATTCTGGTCATGATTTGAAGAATGCCTTGCCTTTTCTTCACGTTGAAGCTCAAAGTAAAAGAGTGATCTTTTAACTTGAATCACATATAAAGAAATTGATTAGCGTCATTTCAAATCACATCATAAAATTGTTCGAATAAAAGATAATTTAATCGGAATAACCAAAACTAAAACTATATGTAATTTGTAAATAAGCTAGGAGTCGTGTATTTCACAAGGTCTAGCATACAAATCCAATGACGTTCCGACCAAAATCATATGGTAATGGGTAGAGTAGTAACTTATGGAAATATATAGTAGGTAATTTAGTCCTAATTTTTTCATATGGGAGAACTCTCAACATACCCCCTCGAGTGGCAACCATTACATTGTGGATCAGTTGCTCATTTATTGGACGGACTGCTTAAATATGCTCATAAAGCCGAAAAGCCCAATGATTCTCAAAGGGTGGCGAATCATCACTTGGAAAAGATTGCTCCTTTGTTGGGCGTACTATATGAATGGGTCCATTAAGCCGGCTAGCCTGAAAACATCAAAAAATGAACAAACACTGAAACTTGCACTGATACTATGATAAAATTCGATGGGCCGGTAAATTGGGAGTCATCCGTATCAAGGGCCTAATATATAAAGCCTAATGAAGACCTAAATCCAACAACTCATAAATTCATGTGTAAGGGTTTCTTTAATTCAAAATGTGGAGGGAGTTGAGCAAATTTAAAGAACTAAATAAATTCACATGTGAAAAGTAGACTTGTTAAAACATGACTTAGAGACTGTTTGGTTCCCTCTTCTTTTACTTTGAGTTAAAAGAACATTTTGATTTCTTTGCCAAAAAAAAAGAACATTTTGATTTCATCTATCTTTTTACAATTGTTATCTCCTCTTCTTTTCTCGTGGCTTTGCGCATTGTATGTCCATTGCAATGTTCTAAAAAACGCTAGACGGACGTTGGGTGTATAGGGACTACCTAGCGCCTAGACGGCATGAACGGTGGCCTAGGAGGTCCTAGACGGGTGCCTAGGCGGTCTGGACGGCTAGGCGGGCTAGGACCTTCCAGCGCCTAAGCGGAGCCTAGATGGGGCCTAAAAGGGATTTTCAAAACAGTGGTCCATTGTTTATTTTTGTCTTTTTGTTTAAGTTGCTCGTTTGTTTAGGTTGTATGGTTGTTTTCTCTTCTCAGTTTGTTGAACTGTCATATTTTTCGATCTTTCGATTTATCAGACCTGTTTGATGCATCAAATTTCTTTCCTTATCAAAAATGACTTGAGCCATCCAAAAATAAAGGGTCAAGAGTGCGACCCAAACCCAAATAATTTGACCCTAGACTTTTATTTCACTTTTCTATCAAAATAAATTTTGTTTCATAATTTTACTTTCAACTCCTTAAAATACGTGTAATTTCTTTACTTTTTATGTTTTTTTTAAAGCAATAGAATAATTTTTCACACACAAAGTGGAACAAAGCCCTTTGACGTGACTAGTTGTAACTTGTATCACATGTATTATATCATTCATATTTAGGGTTTATTTGGTGGCAAATTATGAAAATATAAATAAATTAAAAACGAATCTTAAGAAAGAATCGAAAATTCATTTTTTAGTAAATGAAACTATTCCCCAGTCCGATAGATATTCGACCCATCGGATGAGAATGAAGATAGAGTCCCATTCTACGTGTCAATCCTAAAAACAATGAAATTTATAGTAAGAGGGAAATCCGTCGACTTTAAAAAATCGTGAGGGTTCAAGTCCCTCTATCCCCAAAAACGCTCCTTTGATTCTCTAACTAATTATCCTCTTTTTTATCAACGATTCAAATATAAGTTGAGTCACTTCCTCATTTTCTCTTCTTTCACAAAGGTATCGGAGCAGAAAAGTTTTTTCTCTTATCACTATTCTTATGATGTATGATGTAAATGAGACATGAGCAGCTTTGAGCAATGAGTACTCTTACTCATTTGAATGATTCAAATCTACTTAAATGTTATGGTATATTAATTTGGACTTGCCACTCATTATTTTTCATACAAGAATGGACTTTTGCTCGATTCTTAATTATTTTTTAAATATAAAGGCAGGTTTTAAAATAGTAAAATCACTCTTTTTCACAATCTTCTAAACACACAAAAATCATCAGTGCATCAATTCACCAAAGTGGACTTTGAAATAAAAAAGAAAATTCATTTAATTTAAGAAAGACGGCAATAGTTTCATTTACTATATTCTTTTACTAAATAAACACATCGAAACATTGCTACAATTATTTCTTACATCAACTCCCAAAACTCGCCAGAAAAGACATTTTTTTTCCTTTCAAGATTACTACTTTCACATGCTACATGAAAGCTTTACTAAACACTCCTTACAAAACAAAATAGATCCATACTCAAAGCAAACTTGTTACCTTTTTTTGGTAGAAAAAACAAACGTGTTACGTAATTGCACCTATTAGACTATTATTAAGTTGTTTCTTTGTAATGTTATATCTTAATCAAATAGTTGTTAGTAACTTCCCTTTGGTCCCGTCTTAAAAGTTTTGGAGGTCCTGTTCTATTTAAAAAATTGGGCCCTCATATACTATAAATTTATACAAAATTTAATACATATTAATATATTTTAACACATATTAGAGCAACACTTGATAGATAATTGAAAAAACTCAAAGAAAACTCCATTATATAAGACTATATAGAGGGGAAATTAGTCGTTTGATGATAAATTAGAACTTATAAGTTTAAGATTTCTCTCGGTAAGAAATATGAAATTGAGATTTGAGAGAAGGTGAGTAGATATAACTATACATGGAAAATAGAAAAAAATTAATTGAAAAGGATGGGAAATTGAAAAAATTAATGGACGGTTGAGAGAGAGAAAATAGGAGAAGTTGATAAAAAGAAAAAAAAAATTAAAAATAAATGTATGAAAAAGTGGAAATTTAATTGAGATATTTAATTATAATTTTCTGATTTACAGTATAGATTTTTAAAAAACTAAATGGATTTGCTCGTCCGTTGGACGGGGTAATTTTTTTTATGTTAGTTGTTAATTAATTTAAGCAAAATGGAAGCAAGAAATGTTAATATGAGAGCAAAATGTTACCTGTGTTATTTCTTCAAATGTGTGTGCAAGCTGGCTCTCAAGATGAAAGGACAACTGGTTGTTGGTTGCCCGTTGACTTCTAAGAATAGTTGAAAGGTACATGCTTTGGAGGTCATGGCTATATCTATAATGCAAGGGAGACATGCAGTTAGGAAGGTGAAAGATTGACTGATTTATATGATATTACAATATTGAAGAAGGAAATTCAAAAGGCTGAATGATTTATATACCATTACAACACTGAAGAAGCAAGTTTAAAAGAGTGTTGTCACAATATTGAAGAATGAAGTTCAAAGGACCAAAAGAAAATTAGAAACTCAATGAGTGCTATTAAAATGATGATTAAATTCAAACAAAAAATTAAGCATTTATTTGCCCATTGAAGGACAACTTTATATGTTGTAAAGATAGATGGGCCCTTGTATATTTTTGGGCCGTGTGTTAATGGGTTGCTTAAGCTACATGCCTGCTTCCCTTATTAATAGCCGTTAGATTTAATCTTGATATCTTTCTGTTAAAGAGATAATCCCATCCTTAATCTCCATCTATATCTATAAATACACTACTTGCTTAACAATAAGAATCTCTCACTTTTCCATAATCCATTCTCTCTTTTTATGGTATCATAAGCTTGATAACAATGGCAAGGGCAAAATTTGACCACATAAGCAGAAGAACTACAGGACACACAAATTGCTTTGACTCCCCTGTACAACAATACCTAGCCCACACCAAGGCCAAACAAGCACTCTTACACCCCACAAGGCCACAACCCTCCTCTCTCCCCTCACCCTCAAACCCATCGAGCAAAACTCGTTCAAATCGACACCACAAGACGCGATCCCACACCCGAGACCCCCCCAAACTCCTTCATCGACACGCGTAAGTTGAACTTGTCCACCAGCAGATACCTACCTCTTCACCGCGTTCTAGCACTAGCCTCAATTTTCAGTAAGTTAACCATTCAGGAACTCTTCGTTTTAGGGCTAGGGCTTCTTATGATGTTAGCCTGTTAGGGTTTCGATCTTATGATGTTTTCTTCTTTGTAGATGGAGGTTCGTGAGTTTAATTGGGCTAATTTCGGATTAATCCAGACATTGAAGACTAGCGTACATGTAAGATTTTTTGTCGTCTCCTTCTTTATACCGACCAGCTCATGTGTTCACTCACGTGTTTGTAATATTAGAAAAATACAATTAAAACCACCATCCCCTCAAAAGTGATAAATTGATTGCTCTAGTTTGAGACAACTTCTTCTGCATGTTGTTGTTTTGATTGCTCTAGTTTGAGACAACTTCTTTTGCATGTTGTTGTTTTGTGTATGTCTGAATTTTAATTCTTGAGATAAAACAACTCTTTTTTTTGTCTCCCCTTCTCTTCAACAGGGGTTCTCAATGTGTATTATTCGATGGAGCGTGGCATTGATTTGAAGTTCTCTAAACAATAGTTTATTGACTTGAGTGTTGAGATAAAGGGAAACCATGAGGCCAAAGTTTTCGATGACAACCGAGGCCAATTATCCTCCCAGATACAATTTGCTTGGATTAGGTAATGTGGTGCAAGCCCATACTTTCAAACCTGAATAGGTATGCTAATTATGTTGTGCTTTTTTTGTTATTATTCTAAATTCAAGCATTTCAGATCTCTACACAATCATATATTTGTAGCTCTCTCATTCTGTTTCCCTTTCCCCTAGAATTCTTGAACATGAATTCCCTTTTCTTTTCCTCAAAACTCTACGTTTTGTTCCATGGTCTTGTTTATAATCTCACATTGTTATGTTCTGCTTCTGGCAATGCTACTTTGTGCAAGTATCGTGACACTAATCTGTTGTCCTACCTATGCTCCAAGAGAGTGCAAAGCTCTAGATGCAAATCCCTCAACTCTTACTAATGCTTTGAATGACGTGTTTGAGATGAACTGTACAGAGATTAGAGGAGGCTTTCTGAATTGAGATAAGAGTTAATTCACAAGTGTTGGATGATTATGATTGATCTTCTTCATTTGCAACTTCCCATGTATCCATATTCACCATGAATCTCTCTCACTCTTAGTTCACTTGATTACCCTTCTTCTGTTCAACCATTTCCTCAATTCCTTTTCTTCCCAAGATTAGAAATATGATGCCCGTTGAATGTGGTTACATGGGAAATTAAACAAGAAAACGAAGAGTAAAATTAATTGATCGTGGAAAACAATTAGAAGCTTCAAATGGTTGGAAAACAGTTAGAAGCTTAAGTGGTTATTATAGGTTGGAAATTTGGGATTCGACATCAGGTATATACAAGATTATTGCTTATTTGAAAGCAAAGATGTATCTTTTGTATAAAAAATTGAGGGCCTTGTTGCGTATAGGGGAATTAATGTATTGGGTTTTTTCCCTCCAAAATTTTGTTTCCCTCCGGACATTGAAGACCAACGTATATGTAAGTTTTTTTGTCGTCCCCTTCTTTATACCGACTCATATGTTCACTCACGTGTTTGTAATATTAGAAAAATACAATTAAAAACCCCCTCCCCTCAAAAGTGATAAATTTGATTGATTGCTCTAGTTTGAGACAACTTCTTCTGCATGTTGTTGTTTTGTGTATGTCTGAATTTTAATTCTTCCGGTAAAATAGCTCTTTTTTTGTCTCCCCTTCTCTTCAATGGGGGGTTTTTAATGCGTATTATTCGATGGAACGTGACATTGATTTGAAGTTCTCTGAACAACATTTTATTGACTTGAGTGCTGAGATAAAGTGAAACCGTGAGGCCAAAGTTATTTTGAACCATCTCAGTGGGTTTTCGATGACAATCGATGCCAATTATCCTCCCAAATATAATTTTTCTTGGAATAGGTAATGTAATACAAGCCCATACTTTCAAACCTGAACAAGTATGCTAATTATGTTGTGCTTTTTTTGGTTAGTATCCTTAATTCCAGCCTTTCAAATCTGAATAGTTATGCTAATGTTTTTGGTTATTTACCATAAGTTCTCTCTCGTCATGCAGGTTAAAGCTCCGTGCATTAGAGTTAAATGAAATTGTGTGATAGGTGTCAATAAAATGGTGGAACAGTTACAAAGAGGTCCTTTGGTTGGGGCGGTGACCATGTCTAAGAAATTTATAAATTATTTAGATTATACGTGTGTTTTTAATAAAGATGAGGGAGATAAAAAGTTAAAACATTGATCATGCCATCATCATTCTTGGTTATGGAGTAGATCCAATTCAAGGTCCATATTGGATTATTCAAAACTCTTGTGGACTTGATTGGGGTACTAATGGTAGAGGCAAAATTGTCATGGGGCTTAACATGTGTGCCATTGAGGAGTTTGCGTTCTATCCAGAACTTCCGGTTGAACCTTTTTACAACCCTAATCACTATGAAGAGCGTCTCCGGTTCCTTGCCTTTGGTTCTTCCTTGAATTTCCATAATTCTAGTGATAATTGGACATATATGCTAAAAAATTGGTATCTAAGCAAGGTAAATTTCAATTATACTAACCTTTTAAGAATTTTCAATTATACTAACCTTTTAAGAATTATGATGCATAACTAAAATTTCTCTCAAATGCTAGGTGGACACAGAGATTCGTGATTATCATGGTTTGGATTCAAGACGTGCCAAAAACATGCTTGGTGAAATTTTTCCAAAGGTATAAACATGTATGATTATAAGTACTTGATGAATATACTTATTCTCGAACCAAAATATTTTAATTGTTAGGATAGTGATATAAATACTTGGTGAATAAGTATTGTTTACCAAAGGTACTTGATGAATTCTTTAATAAATATACTTATTTCTTTAATGTTAGGATGGTGGTATCAAGCCTTCTTTGGTTGTGGTTTATTTGGGAAGATATGATTCCCAAAGGAACTATTTCGGAGTTGATGATTGGAACCATATTGTATTTCGAGAATACGAGCATAATTTGATTGATATAGCTTACCATCTTAAGGTATTGATTCCTTCAACTTTTTTCTTGTTATTATGTTCACCATAAATCACTATTTAGCTTGATTTTTCTTTTTAAAAAGAGCTTAGCAGATGACATGAAGATCATATTTCTCCTATGTCCTCCGGTAAATGAGGACAAGACCACTTACTCAATTCCAAGGTATTATGTGTTTCAACTTCTTTTGTTTTTTTTTATATTTGTCTTTTTAAATTGCTCTCACCCTTCAATTTTTTGCGTTTAGTTTTTATGTTAAAAATCATACATGTAAGGTGTATTCAGAGAAATGCAAAGAGCTTTTAAAGAAATTCCAAATATTCAAGTTGTTGATGTATGGATTGAAATATGCAAAGAGAGCAAAGGAGAACTTGATTGCTTGGAGTAAGTTTATCAGTTTATGAATTATATAATATGTACCTAATTGTTATGTGTGTGTCTCTTATTTTTTAATATTTTTTGTCTTGTATGGCTGATGGATTTCATCTATTGAAGAAGGGGAGCCAGATAACTTTGAAGAAAATAAATGAAGTCATCGAGTCTTGGTTCCCAGACTTGGAACCCGCTGCCACTACCTCGGTCACCACTACCTCAGCCATTGCCACCAATGAATCTACAGGCTTAGTTTCTTTCATGGAGTCCTTATTTTGAAAGCTTAAAATCTATTAGGAAAATTCTTATGGAACAGATTTTGTACTTTTGTTTTGAGTCCTTTCTTGATAGGTTGAAATTTATGAGGAATCCTTATTGAACAGATTCTGTTTAAGTCCTTTCTTGATATCTTGGAATTTGAGGAATTCTTATTGAAAAGATTTTGTTTAAGTCCTTTTTTTATAGCTTGAAAGCTTGGAATCTATGAGGAATTCTTAGTGAACAGATTTTGTCCAAGTCCTTTCTTGATAGATTGGAATCTATGAGGAATTCTTATTGAACAAATTTTGTAGTTTTTAGTCCTTTTTTGATACTTGAAAGCTTGGAATCAATGAGGATTCTTATTGAACAAATTTTGCAGTTTTTAGTCCTTTTTTGATAGCTTGGAATCAAGCAGAAATTCTTATTGAACAGACTTTATAGTTTTCAATCCTTTTTTGATAGCTTGAAAGCTTGGAATCAATAAGGAATTCTTATTCAAAGATGCATGCTCTCTTTTGAATGAGTTTGTACTTATTGAACAGATTTGTGAGGAATTTTTGTCAACCTATATTTTGGAATGAGATATATAGGATTTCCATGCGTGTACGATGGTGAGAAGGAGGCAAAATAAAATTGGGAGTTTGGTGTCTGCATTCGGAGAACAAGTCTGGGATCATGCTGCAATGCAGAGAATGGTTGCTGACCATATCAAATTTCTCTACATCGAGGAAGAAGTCCAAGAAGGGCCGATTGACCTACCGCGCGAGAGATTTCCGACTATTGAGGAAAGGGACTTGGAGAATTTAGCCAGGAGTTTTACAAGTGAGGAGTGGGCTCATACGTCCTGATGAGTGGGCTCATACATCCCAAAAGACAAGAGTGGGTTCTTAAGTCCCAAAGGCACTAAGCTAGAGTGCAACACCCTTGAATGCGACAGAGCGGGTCCGGTCATGACCAAGCACTAGGAATAATTCCATCTAGTGTGAAAATGTTATAAAGAGGAGTCCAAAGCAACTATGACTTACCCCCTGGGTCCTATGCTAATCCAAAACAAGTCTCAATCGAGAAGATAAACACAGAAATCTATAGTTATCAAGACCTAATTGTGTTATTAGGTTACTACGACTAAGCATTTAGTTATACTCTCTCATAAAAATAGAATTAAGAATAATTGTGTTATTAGGTTACTACGACTAAGTAAGTCATGCTCTCATCTGAACACATACTTGGGCTTGTCAAATGCGCCTGTAAAAATGGAAAGGAGGGCTTGGTGTTGTCCATTGTGTGACTATCCTCCCCTTTCCTGACACTCCGAGTATGATTTAGTGGGTCAAGACCGAAATCAATAATTAAAGACATAATATAGGTTCTTGATGTGGTGAAAATGATGACGTTGTTTTGTTTAGGTCTTGATGATTGTGGATTTCTGTGTTTATCGTCTTAATTGAGACTTGTTTTGGATTAGCATAGGACCTGGGGGTGAGCCATAGTTGCTCTGTACTCCTCTTTATAACATTTTTGCACTAGATGGAATTATTCCTAGTGCTTGGTCATGACCGGACCCGCTCTATCGCATTGAGGGGTGTTGCACTCTAGCTAAGGGCCTTTGGACTTAAGAACCCACTCTTATCTTTGGGAGGTATGAGCCCACTCATCAGGACGTAAGAGCCTAGATGGTTTAAAAATCGCAACCAATATGGATATGTGTGATCATTAAAAAAAAATAAGTGCGAGTAAGCACCATAAAGAACCTATGTACTTGTGTTTATTTTAGTCTTAGTTTAACAATTCATGGAATTTGTATGATGTTTGTAAGGAAACATTCGACGTAAGGTAAAGTGCATTAGACATTTAAAATGTGCATTCACAATATTAATAATTTTGATTTAATTATATACTTTGACCTAATAAACATGGAGTCGATTTAGCTGACCCCATTGAGGGTTGACCACTTGTGGTACCAGTTATTAGCAAGCAACTAGCGTCAATCCAAGAGCACTCAGGGTGATGATGAATGGAGCCCATGATACTATACAGGAAGGTTTTATAAGTAGTTGTTTCACTTCCATTAAAGAAGTCTGACTTTTATACAATAAAGTTCTAGTTAATCTTCCGCTGAATTTATCATATTGATAATAAGATTGTTATTTGTAAAAGAAAGTTTGAATACAAATGGAGTTTTCCTTAAAAGTCTTCCGCTGTTTTTATTCATATGATTTAATACATATCTTCACAAAATTCAAACTGATGCAAAGCCTTGGGTGGCTTCGGATATTAAAATCCGAGTTCACTAGTGTGTGACATTCCCGAGATAAATTGGGGGTGTTACATACAAAGCTCCCGGGCCCAATGGGTTTCAAGCCATGTTCTATCAACGGAATTGGAATCAAATCAAATAAGATGTGGAGAGGGTTGTTTTCGATATTTTAAGGGGTCATCCTATACTAAGGGCGTTGAACGAGACACTGATCGTTCTCATTCCCAAGGTTGAAAATCTTAATACGGTTAATCAACTCTGACCCATTAGTTTATGTAACGTGGCCTTGAAGATTGCTACCAAAGCTATTATGTCGAGACTCAAACCGGTGCTCACGAAACTCGTTGCTCCTAATCAGTCGAGTTTTGTTCCGAGGAGGCATATCACGGATAATATTGTAATCACTCAGGAGGTTATGCACTCAGTGAGAAGTACAAGGGGAAATCCATTTATGGCTATAAAGATCGACCTCGAAAAAGCCTATGATAGGATATGTTGGTCTTTTCTTCGTGACACTTAGATGGAAACCCGGATCCCGAGCCATCTTGTTGGAGTTATTATGGAATGTGTGTCCTCTTGCTCGATGAAGATCCTTTGGAATGGTCACATGGGTGAACAATTTCGGCCAAGTAGGGGGGTTAGGCAAGGCGATCCGCTTTCGCCGTACCTCTTTGTCCTTTGTATGGAGGGATTGGGCCGTGTCATTGATGAAGCGGTGTCTGTCGGGGCATGAAAAACTATTCAATTGTCTAATGGTGGACCGGAGCTCTCACACCTCTTCTTTGTGGATGATCTCATCCTCTTTGGAGAGGCCTCTTTGGCTCAAATGCAAGTTGTGAAGTATTGTCTCAAAAAGTTTGGTACTTCCTTTGGATCCAAGATTAATTTTCAGAAATTGACCTTATGCTTCTCCGAGAGCACGCCGGCTGAGTTGGCAGGTCAGATTGGGGAGTTTAGCGGTATTCCGGTAAAGGATGAGATTGGAAAATATCTGGGCATGCCAATGCAGAAAGCGACTTAGGAAGGATACGTACAAGCACATCATTGAAAGGGTGAATGCCAAGCTTACAAGCTGGAAAACTCGTACGCATTCTCTTGCTGGGAGGGTAACGCTTGTGAAATCTGTTGTTGCAAGTGTTCCATATTACTCCATGCAAACGGTGGAGCTTCCAAGATATGTGTGTGATGAAGTCGAAAAGAAAACAAGAGGATTCGTGTGGGGGTCAACCGAGGAGAAAAGAAAGCTGCACCTGGTGAATTGGGAAACTCTAAAAAAGCCTAAAGAGGCAGGAGGAGTGTTATCAAAATCCCGATCCGGGTCGTACGATTCGAATTTTACAAAACGACTCGGATCGTGCGTAATGAATCGTAACAAGTAGGATCGTACAGGATCGTGGTAGGATCGTATAGGATCGTAGGATCGTAAGTGGGATCGTAAGATCCTACTGAATCATACAAATTAAGTTACAAATTATCATTTTGGATATTTTTGCCCACTTTGGCTGATAACTCATTAACTTAATACATTAAATTATTCATAAATGACTCATTGCTTACTTGAAATTTACATAAAAATTCAAAAACATGAAAATTGCATTTTTTCTATCTCTTCTTAAAAGAAACATATCGGAGTATTAAAAAAATATGTCATCTTATATATGGATTTGTTGCCTTTGGAATATTTTATGAATAATGTATATGTTTTTTAATAATTAAATTTCATATTTGAGTGATATATAACATATTAATATTAGTTCTTTCATTATTTTATTAATGCGGTAGGATCTTACGATCCTAACGATCCGATTCTACGATCCGATCCTACTACCCCTTACGATCTGATCCAAGAATCCCGATCCTGACAACATTAGGCAGGAGGCCTTGGAATGAGGAGTATGAGATAGGCTAACTCGGCGTTCATGGCTAAGATGGGCTGGCGAGTGCTCACGGAACCAAAGTCGCTTTGGTCCTAGGTGATCCGTGGCAAATATTACAATGAGAGAGTGGATCGTGATATGTTCACTAGGAAACTGGGAGCTTCCAACCTTTGGAATGGAATGGTGAAAGCCAATTCACCTCTCCTTTCCGGTTTAAGATCGAGGATAGGGGATGGTGCAAACACCTTGTTTTGGGATCACCCTTGGGTGATGGACAAACCTTTAATTAATCTTGCGATTGGTGAGGTTCATGAAAATGACATGGGAAGAATCGTTGCGAAATATTGAGATGAAAATGGATGGAAATGGAACGAGTTTTCAAACGTCCTTCCGCCTGAAATTTTGATGAAAATTGGGAACTGTAAATTGCGTCTGAGGAGGTGGGAGACAATTTCTTCTGGGCTCCCAATAATTCAGGTATGTTCTCTATTAAATCGGTCATGGAGATCATAAGAAAAGGGGCGGATGAAATTCATGCTGGCCTTTGGAAAAGAATCTGGAAAATTAAAGTTGCTGAATGGATTAAAATCTTTGTCTGGCTGGTGGCTCATGATGCTATCCTGTCTAATGTGAATCGGGTCCGAAGCCACATTGGCAACAATAATGCTTGCCTTCACTGCTCGGAGGCGGAAACTACCCTACATATCCTCGGAGATTGTGAGATTGCTAAGGATTTCTGGTACAATTTTCTGATTGATGAAAGGCGCTGGGTTTTTTGGGGCTTCTCTGAATGATTGGATTGGAAGCAACATTTCAAGAGACGACAGTTCGGCGACGACATTTGCCTATGGTTTGTGGTGGTTGTGGAAATGGAGGAATGGAAGAACTTTTGGTGTGCCCTTTGAATTAACCGAAACAAGACATGAGTTTGTGCTTGGAAGGGCTCGTGAATATCGACAGTTGCTGGCGGCAAAAACTCAACTGCAGGGGTTGTCGATCGAACGACAATGCATTAGACTCGCCCTAAGGAAGGCTGGTAGAAGATGAACTCTGATGGTTCATTCATGGAAGGTGAGAGTATTATTTTTGCTGGTGGCCTTCTTAGGGATAACAATGGGGTGTTTTTAAAAGGGTTTGCTGCAAGGATGAATGGAAACTCAACATTCAAAACGGAGGCGCTTGGTATACTGTAGGGGCTGACAATTGCTAAGGAAATGAGAGCAACCAAGCTGGAGATTGAAGCCGATTCGCTAGAAATCATCCAAGAAATCACCAAAACAAATCCATGTTCGACGGCTAACTGGGCAATTTTATCGAAAATCAGGAGCCTTTTGCACGAGACGCACTGGGAGATATCCATCAAGCACATTCCAAGACAGGCGAATCAAGCTGTTGATTGGCTTTCTAGAGTCACCAAAACTGGATTTGGAGATTATGTTCTCTTCGATAACCCTCCTGATGGGCTTACAAATATCTTAGATGATGATGTTTGGATGAGTGAACTTATGTACTGGTTATGTTTTTTTTTAATAAAACAGTATAACCCTCCTTTTCTACCAAAAAAAGAAGAAGAAAGAACTAAGCTAAAACTAAGCTAAGACACTGAACGGTGATCAGACCGTCCAAGTCATCATCGGGCGATATCCACAGTTGAGCAATCTTATAGTGCCTTCCCACAGGAGATTACTCCCTCCTTAAACCCTCCATTAGACAAATAACATTTGTAGGGTTTTTCTCTAGTAAAGCCCAAAGTCTCCGGCGATCAAGAAATCCGATTCCGATCCTCTAACAAGATGTTACGCGTTGCTCTCACCAGGCTATCCAGATCATCTGCTGTCGCCGCCGGTGGAGCTCTCCACCGTTCCGCTCAATCGATTCTCCGCCCAGTCTCGACTCCAATTAGACTGTTCCGTGCTACCGATCGCCGAGATGCTAATCCTGTTGCTCTCCAGATGATCAATTATGCCCTTGATGTTGCCAGATCTAAAAAAACAGGTTTTCATATCTTCTGATGATCTTGTAAAACTGCTTCCCCAATTTTTGCGTATACTGACAAAACAAACGTCTTTTGTTTATTGATTTTTCGAAATTGTTTGATAATGTTTGTAGACGAATCTTATTCGCAAGCGCTACTGATACTCGAGCAATGTTTGGCTTCTCAATCGCAAGAGGGACAGGATGATGCGATTGAGAGTTCGAAAGGAATGGTTTTCCTTGCTGTTTCCACTTTGCTGTCTGAAAGGTTAGTCGAATTGGAAAATCATTTTGCTTTCTCCACTAAAAGTCATTAGGGCTTTTCAATTTGAAATTTTTTGGAATTTAAGTTTTGTGATATGCTACTTTTCGTACTTGTTTTAGAGGTAAAACTGATGAGGCGATACAGACTTTGCTTAGGATACAGGAATTAAGTAGCTGTTCTTTGGGCACACGAGGTGAACTATTTCAGTTATTTGTTTGTTATGATAAACTTTCTTTATCTGAATGTATTTCTGCATCAGCATTATAAGGATGAGATTGTATTCTGACATGGAATGATTTGTGCTTTTTAGTTGCTGCTATTGAAGCGCTTGTTGGCCTTAATTTAGAGCTGGGACTGGTAAGCTTCTCGTCCATAATGTTTTGATGGACTCCTCACTACGCTGAAACTCAATTCCTCGATATAGCCCCTATATTAATTTGGTGCATTTTAACTAAATTCAGTTATTATTGTCACATAGCTGAATTTCAGTTTTCCTTGGGTCTATCGGGTGCATCCTACTGATCATGGTATGGGTGCTCCCGTCTTGACCCCCGGATCCTGCTTGCACGGGACTATACTGGCGGATGATGTTGATGTTGATATATCTTGTTGATTTACATTTAGCTTCTAAATGGGAGTTGCTATAAGTAGATGAATATATCTTGTTTCTGAGATTTAGCTCATGTGGATCTTGCCCGATCTTATATAGGATGATACATCATCAGTGCTCGTAGATAATGGCTTAAAGCGTTTTGAAAAAGAAGCTCAGCAAATAAAGGATGGAAGCGGAACTGAGGCTTTAAATGCCCGTGCTAAAGCCATTAAGGGTTTGGTTGAGATAGTCCAGAATGACTTGGATTCAGGTGCCAATAACGTTAACTAGATGATAATATGTATTGGATTTTCCGCTGTGGTTCCGTTTATGTATTTACTTTTTTACATTTATTGTTTTGGTAGCCAAGACATTCTTTCAAGGATGCGAAGAGGAAGGCTGCACAGGTTAGCCTTGGGTCTTCTCACAATTGATAGACTCCTGTTTTCTTTCATTGCTGATCATGTAATTCGTTGTAGGGAATGCTGCTTTGTCATATGGAGAATTCTTGCATGTCAAACGGGATTTTGATGCGGCAAAAGAATTATACCAGAAGGTAATTAGTGGATCAGCTGAGAAAAAGGATTTTAGTGACCCAGACAATGTGGCTGCGTGTAATATGGCTTCAGAAGAGGTCCATTTGGCAGCTACCTGTGCCCTGGGACAGCTTCAGTCACATCTGGGGTAAGCATTCACTCATTTCTATGGATTTTGAATGTTTTTTTTAGTTAATGACCAGTAGCAATTATTTTTGTGCGTTTGCTTCATTAGGAATTTTGGAGATGCAGAGGGTACACTAACCAATGCATTGAAGCTTGCAGAGGAGCAGTTTGGTAATTTTTATCTGTCCCAACTGTTTCAAACTTACATGTACAGTTATCTGTGCATCTGATGTTATTTATGACTTATGAATGCATGACTTTGTTGTAGGCTCAAAACATCCCAAGGTTGGGGCTGTTCTTACCTGCATAGCTCTCATGTACCGTTACAAGGCAATTTCAGAGCGATCAAGTTCTCTCATAATCCAAGAGGTGATAAGCTTAATTATTTTTGTACATTTTTTGTACTGCATTTTCACTTTGATAGTACCTTAGTAGGACTCTAGGCAAGTCCTACGTTTCAACCCAACTTGTTGCAGTTTGCAACTTGGAGAAGGGAATTAATTCTTACAGAAATGTGTTACTTCATAACAAAACATTTACTTATGCTAGTGTGCTTCTTATAATAGCCATCTCTTCTATTTACTGAGTCACATTATATGTTATATCTTCATCATTTTTTGAGCTATGCTGTTGAAATTATGGTATTGCCAGGGGCTTTACAGAAAGGCAATAGATTTGCTAAAGGCTCCACCACTAGAGGGAGATGGTAAATTGTGGTCTTAGAACCTTTTTCCTTTCTCTCCATCTTTTTTCATTGTTGACCATACTGAAGAACTTGCATTTTCTGATTCCATAGGTGCAATTGAAACTGTGGCAAAGCGAGATATAGTGGCACTTGCCAGAGGTAAGATTGAAACCTCTTTCTTGTACAAATTGTGCAGGTTTTGAGTTTAGACCCTTGTTTTTGGTCTTTAATTGTGTTAATGGGAAAGACACTTTACACGAGATAAATGAAATCTCTGTATGTTTGACATTTGGCCTTGGTTTGTACTATCTTTTGATTTTCAAAATCATACGGAGTACTTTATAAAATCTGAACTGTCATCATCAGTAATTACATTAGTCATTTGATTATGAAGTCTTGTAAGTTGTGTCTCTGTTCGCCCTCCTCGTCAACCACAACATAAACTATATCTAAACTTCTGTTGGGGCCATGACAAAGTAAGGTCAATATTGTTTAAAAAAATAGCTATTTAAATTCAGAAACGAGGATGACTACAAGATCACTTTTTTGATGATGACAGCATATCTATACACTATTGTGCCTAGTGAGATTTCTTTTGTGATTTTTTGCTTCTTTGGTTTTGTAATCAGGAGGATATGCAGAAGCACTATGTGTACAAGAGAACAGGAAGCCAGAAGGGGAGAGGATGAAGAAGTGGGCAGAAGTGGCTTGGAGAAACCGACGCCTTTCACTGGCTGAAGCCCTGGATATCTCTGAGCCCTCCTCCAAAGTGCCCGTCATTGACACTCGAATTTGCAGAGCTCTGTAAATTTCTTAACTCTAACTCCGGCGCTCTGACCTTGCCTATGTTCCGTTGGGATCTTGTTCTACTTGTAGCTCTCACTTTCACTCTTGTCAAGGCCTGATTTACAGGCGACTATCTGTATACAATGTACAAAATGCTAGATTAATTGCCATGTTTCTTGACTTGGATCGTTAAATCGGAATGCAGTGTTAGTAGTCTTAGACCCTAGGAAAGGAATTTTGTATTGCATTTTTTCATGATGCTTTTTGTGTTACGAAAAGGAGATTGCATCGTACCTCTTGTTCATATAACTCGACAAATTCTGCGTGGTAGTAGCTCTGTAGTATTGCATATTTTGCGTGGTAATATCAAAGTTTTTCTAAATTCCGCATGGTAACTTTGAGGTGGTGGTATTCTAGAGGTTTCGCAACTTTGAAGTATTATGAAGAACGCATAGTATTTGTAAATTGTCCATATTTTTAACTTGATTACATAAAATTTCCTTTATGTTTTGGGTATTTTATGGAAAAAAACACCTAAACTTTGTTTTGTTAGAAAACCACCTAATTTTATAACCTTTTTAGAAAATTGTGAAAAATATCTCTTATTACACCTAAACTTTATTTTGTTAGAAAACCACCTAATTTTGGGTATCTTATTATTTTTTAAATCCAATTTGATATTCTTTTTTTTTAAAAACTACATTTGAAAAAACAGCCACTTTTTTGAAAAAAAAATTCTAACGTAAAATGTAAACTTTCATTAAAAAAAAATCCAACTTTAAATATTGTTTTAAAGAAATAAAAAAAGTTTTTTTCCCAAAATTACATGTGCTTTTGATAATTTTAAAAATGGTGTTTTTATAATATAAATTTGCCCAAGGTAACGTTTTTATAAGATAAAAAATGGGGTCGTTTTTCAAAAGAATAATAACGTGTCATGGAAATGAGTAAATAAGATAAGTTTTTAACAATTTTCCTAAAAATTTATAAAATTAAGCATTTTACTATATAAAAAAGTAGATGATTTATTTTGAAAATGCCCTAAGATATGTGGATTTTATGTAATAAGTAAAAAACAAGCTAAATTTGAAATATCTTTTGCTTTTTATGACACTTTGAGGTTACCATACAAAATTTTGAAAAATCTTGGATACCATAAATAATATGCAACACCTCATGGTTACATGTGGAATTTTTAAAAAGAAAGAAAGTATTTTGACCACCTTTAGAATTGTCAATCCACCTTAAACGTATTGACTCGATATTTTTTTATAAGGAAAGAATTCAATGTATCAGACAAAGATGGTATATTGAGAGACATATAAATCAACGCCTAAGTAACCAACATGATAAAATAAATACAAAATCTCCAAACAAAAAATGGAGAAACTGTTTGAACGATAAAAAAATGCAAAAGTTATCGGGAGAAGGTGAGCTAAGCACAACAACAAAAAGAAGTACCGCTGCAAATTGACCACTTTGACATTACCAGCCCAAATGAGAGATCTTTACGAGACTCGACCATGACTAAAACCTTGACTAGAATAGCTTGGTTCTTGCCCAAAATCAACTAAATTGCATGAAGGAATCTTCAATTCAACTTGACCTCCTCCTAGTTAAAGACGAATCCGACCAAATGGATTGAAATTAGGGCTTGATTGATTGTAAAATTAGATCAAACACAACAATGACAAGGAGGGACAAATTATGAGAGGGGAGAAGAGGAGTTTGAGAGAGTTGTATGGTTGCATAATAATTTGACAACAATTAAGGGGGGAAAGACGAGGAGTATTTGGGGAAATTAAAAGATCAAACAGTGTTTGAGAGAGCTTGAGAAATCCCACAAGCTTCGTAAGCTAGGGGTGAGGGTTGGGAGGTGGAGAATTCCCTCAATTTTCATCTCCGACAAGCTAGCATAGGATCCTCTAGCTGTTCATCCAGCCGCGCCGCCCCGTTCGGTAAAATTATTCTTCCAGCTAGTATCGAAAAATGCGTCTCACTCCTTCCAGCTAGTATCGAACGAAGCCTAAATCTTATTTTGTTTTACTACTAAAATTATTCTCTCTTCAATTTTTTGATTATTTTTTTGAAATTTGTTTAATTTTTAATTTGTTTAATTTTTTCAAAACAAATAAATTAAATTTTTACCCAAAATTACATTTTATCAACATCCAAAATGAGCTTACTTTCGAAAAAACAAAAATCCAGAAAAATCCTAAAACAAATAAACCATACATTCATAACCCTCCTACCAAAATGCGAGAACCCTACCTCTACCAACCACTATAGGCCCATCAGCCTATGTAACACAATATACAAAGTAATATCGAAAATCCTAACAAACCGACTGAAAAACGTCCTCAGCAAACTTATTCACCCGATGCAAGGGGCGTTTATCCAAAATCGAAGCATCCATGATAATACCCTAATTACACATGAGATATTCCACTCATTTCGCAATAAAAAAGGGCGTGAGGGATGGATTGCTATTAAACTTGACATGGAAAAAGCGTACGACCGAATTAGCTGGGACTTCTTGACTTCAATCCTACACAAATTCGGCTTTCATGACAAATTTGTGGGCTGGATCAGAGAATGCGTCGAAACCGTCTCTTTCTCGGTCTTAGTAAACAACGGGCCAACAGATCAATTCTACCCCCAACGGGGTCTTAGACAAGGAGACCCTCTATCACCTTATTTATTCTTACTTGCAGCTGAGATCCTTGCAAGACAACTCCACCTCCAGAGCACTAACCCAAAAAGTGGCATAGGGATCCAAATCTCAAGAAATGGAACTAAAATCCCCTTCCTTGCGTTCGTTGATGACATCATCATCTTTGCTAAAGCAAATAATAATGCATGCCAAAATATTAAAGGAATTGTTGACGATTACTGCCAGGTATCTGGCCAGAAAGTCAACTTTAATAAATCCGCCTTCCAAGTCACCAAAAACACAAGCAACACCATGAAGGAGCAAATTAAGCAGATACTCCGATTTGCAAATACGGTTGCATTGGATAAATACCTAGGATGCCCAATTATCAACGGAAGAGTAACACAAAACACCTTCAAACCACTAATTATGCGAACCAGATCCCAACTTTCAAAATGGAAAGCTAATGCCCTATCCCAGGAGGGACGTAAAACCCTAATCAAGTCAAATCTCTCGGCACAACCAAACTATATGATGCAATCATTTATGCTACCTCAGTCTACACTGAAAGAACTTGACCAAATAAATAAAAACTTCTTTTGGAACAAAGACCACAACTACAAACCACTCATAAGTTGGAACTCCATCTGCCGCCCTCTGGCCCATGGTGGTTTGGGAATTGCCAAGGCAGAAGAAATGAGCCAAGCACTCCAAATGAAGTTGCTTTGGAAACTACTTGCGGAACCAGACAATCTCTGGGTCAAAATTGTAACTGAGAAATATCTCAAAGAGGATAGTATCCTGAGTTATAAGAAAAAAACATAACACCTCATGGTAGTGGTCCAAACTAATTGGCCTTAAAAGCCTATTTATGAACGGGCTTATCTGGCAAATTGGGGACGGGAAAACCGTTCGAGCCTGGAAAGACAACTGGACCGGTAAGGGTCCACCAAAGCCAAAAACCGGGGCCGAAAACATCATTAACTGGGATGAAACTGTAGACGAGTACCTCATGGAGGACAACTCGTGGAACATTGAAAAATTGAAAAAGGTCATCAGCCCAGATGACCTTGAAATAATCTCCAAAATCATTAATCCCATCAATAAAATCCCGGATAGACTGTATTGGCAACCAAGCAAAAACGGTTGGTACTCAACTCATTCAACCATGGAATGGCTCCATCAATTTAAAGGTGAACCAAGAATCAATCTAGAATGGATCAACAAACTCAATATTCAACCCAAAATGAAGAACTTTATTTGGAAAGTAGCAAGAAACGACCTTCCAACTAAAGCAAGATTGACTGCCAACCACGTCCCAGTTACTCAAGGCTGCGAGGCATGTAATTGCCAGGTGGAAGACACCAATCATGTTTTACTATCATGCCCATTAACCAAGGAAACCATCAAATCCGTAAGCCCAAAAATTTGGCGGACCATCAACCAAATATCCCCGGGGGACAAAAAGCCAAATCAGATCCTAGATGAAATAAGAACGCTATTAACAAAAGAGGAAACAAAAATCCTAGCCACCACCTGGTGGTGCCTATGGTATTCAAGAAACAAAAGAGTCTTCGACAACAACAACGAGACCAACTTAAACAACGCCACAAACATTTGCGAATTCATGCGCAACCAAACTAAAAACTGGAAGCTCGCTGTAGATTTGGATCCCGATAACCCGCGACACGGCATGGCGAAAAGTGGACTTAAGAGGAAGCCTACAAAGTGGGTAAAACCCACGAGGGAGTTTACTAAACTGAATTTTGATGGTGTAGTGAATGCAGATGGCGTAGCTTCGTATGGTTTCATCCTCAGGGACTCCTGCGGCTCCCCCATCCATTTCGACGGAGGACTGATTGGTCGACAGTCTGTTTTGACCTCCGAGACCATCGCCTTACGCCAGGGACTTCTCGAGGCCACTCGTCGTGGCATTCCCCGAATCCAGATTGAAGGCGATAGTGTGCAGCTAGTCAAGGCCGTGCTTGGTGACTGGCGCTGTCCGTGGGAGATTGAGCTGTTACGTGCGGACATCCATTGCTTGCTTGCCCAGTTCCAGGAATGAAGTCTTACTCATATTTTTCGGGAGGGCAATTCGGTGGCGGATTTCATCGCTGAATCGTTCAGTCGTGTCTCCTTCTTCCCACTCGCAGCTGACCCGGGGTTACTTACCCTCATCCGCTAGGATGCTTTAGGACGACCGCTTGTTTTTTAGTGGCCACCCTAATCTCTTTCCTTATAAAAAAAAAAAACAAAACAAAAATCCAGAAATGGGCTAATAGCTCTCAAGCGCCAATTTTTTTGAAAATCGGATCCTCCCTCCCCTCCGGCCCTCCCCACTCCCAATTCTCCGCCATGGAACACACCACTCTGAAGCTGGTAATCGAGAAAGGCCCTCGAGAGGGCGACAGTTTCGAATTCAACTCGAATCCTAGATCCACGGTACGAATCGGACGGGTCGTACGGGGAAACACGTTCGCTATCAAGGACAACGGAATATCGTCCAAACACCTCACAATCGAGTGGTGCACCAGCCAGGAAAATTGGGTCGTCAAGGACCTCGATTCCGTTAATGGCACCTTTCTCAACACCTCCGCGCTCCCGCCCCTCACCGTTCACGACCTCCGCGACGGCGACGTGCTCAAAATAGGTGAGGTCACTTCGATTAGGGTTCAAATTTCACATCTTTCTGATTCGCAACCTGTGGGTAGAAATCTGAGGAGTAGAGCTAGGGTTTTGGGAACGGGGAATTCGGATGGTGCTCAGAATGTTGCGGAGGAAGGGAATTGGAGAGGGAGAGGGAGGAGGACTAAAAACTCGAAGAATGAGGATAAAGATGAAACCTTTGGTGATATTTCACAGAAAATTGATGATGTCTGTTTGAGGAGGACGACTAGAAGTAGAGGGATCAAGAACAATGAGTGTTCAGCTCTGGAAAGGATTCCAGAAGCTTCTCAGTTACAAGAAAAGCCGACAAGACGAGGAAGGAAGAAAAAGGAAGCCGAAAATGTGGAACTTAAAGGAGGAGAACATATTTCTAGAGAGTCTATGCATTGTATTGTTGAAGAAGAAGATGAAAGAGGAGCTAATGGAAGAATTTCTGAACAAGAGATCTGTCAGGAATCGGAGATTGCTGTGAATGTGATTAAGCCAGAGCCACAGTCTAATGTCGAGGGAATAGTTTCTAAAGGAGAGCATCCTTCTAAGGAGTCAATGAGTGAAATAGTTGAAAAAGATGGAGATTTAGCTTGTCAACTGGATTTTGAACATGAGACTAGAGAGGAATTGGAGGCTACTTCAAATCAAGATGATACGAGCGATCCAGAATGTAATATTGGAGGAGTTGATATCCAAGAATCAACAGCTGCACTGAAAGATGATGAGGCTGAAATTGTTCTAGACTTGACTAAAATGATAGTAGGGGAATGGCTTGATTATTTGGAGAGGATTTTCCCTAAGCAGATTCGCGCTAAGGCTGATCAGAGTATTAAAGATATGCGGAAAAGATCACAGCAGTATCACGAGTTCATGTTGCTGCTGCAGAAAGATAAATGAGCACTTAAGAAGTCGGTAAAATCCTAAGAACTTCCATTCTTAATTATGCAAAATAGTTGCAATTAAATGCTTTTATATAGTGAAAATATTATCTTGTTATGCTAATGAGTCTGGTACCAAAATGTGGCGGTAGAGTTTATAGTGTTTGCCATATTAATTAATAAAGCTTAAATTGTGTGTATTTTGAGCTCCAATATACAATGAGAGTAGCACCTTTGCAGCTTCATGGTTTATTTCTTTTGTCATTGCTGTTATGTATATTAAGGTGTGCTTTGTTTTCATTAGCTCTAACAAGTAGAAGTTTGCATATTACTTGATGTTGATGCTATTTGAGATTGTGTTATGAGATGATGTGGTTTGTTTCTTATGCTAGATGTTAAACTTTCTGGGTTAAGTGTCAGTTGATGGATTTTGTGTGCAAAATACAGAGGAGGCCCTGGGTCTGTTACTCTAAGTGGTTACAGGAAAAACATCAATGCTTCTGATTTCTAGATTGGAGGGAACTGAGGATTTGTTTCTTCATTAGGTAACTACTAATGATCTTGCATAAAATCTTTGTTTTTCATGTTGGCAATCTAATATTCTAATCTACAATCTACATTAGTCTAAGTTTTTATTAGTGCTGAAATACCCTTAGATATTAGGTTTGTAATAATTTAATTTCTATGACTATTAACCCCAAATGGGGTGAGTTGGGGATAGTGGGCAACTGGGCATTGTCAATGCCATATGAGTTTTGAGATGGATCCCCATGAGAGAGTTAGATTGTTATTGGCAATGCCACATTTAGAGATATCATTACATTGTGATGGTTTTCATGACTCTTACCAATGTCATTATGTGCTTAATTATGATTCTTTGCTTATGTTAATATGCTTATTCTCTTGTTTAGTTTTCTTTTTGGAGACTAACCCACCATGGGGGCTGGCTATGTTTTTGTACATGATCGGGTTCGGGTGAAATTATGGAGCATGGAGGGAGGCACTTGAAGGTGTTCTCTCTTTCTGCTAGACTTAGTTTTTTTTATCTATGCTTTAATTTGCCTTTCAAGTTGCATTGTGGTATCTCTCATGTTTCTCTAACGTACTTAAACACTCTACCTTGTCTAACACTTAGACAATAACTAGTACTCTATGAGACTTGTTTTGAATCCTAGAATTTATGCTTGAGTTGATAATATTTCCTTGGTTTAAATTCTGTCTCCATTTGCCTGAATGGGTTTTCCATGGAAATCCTTGGTGTTGTGACATCTCAAAAAAAATAAAAAAATATTGGGCTGTTACAAGTGCTAATCATTGTCATAACTAAACTTTCAATAGTAATGACAATGAAAAATAGAATTGGTCTTATTTTTATGTAACTAACCTTTTCAGAATCAATCAACAAAACAAAAAGTAAAGCAAATCCAGCTTTGAACATACCTAACCAAGCCTCTCGGACTTATTATTTAAAAAAAAAAAAAATCTTAGCTGGGTTCTAAAAATTGGATTAGATAGAACTTTAAAGCTTATATCCCCCACTTTGAAAACATTTTCCGTATTATTATTCATTCAATAGTCAAAAGTCAAAACAATTCTATGTTGTTTTTTTATCGCCAAATGTAAGCATCTTTTTCTTGCCACTTACTTAAGCCATAAATTATGTAGCATAACACATCAAATCTAATTTTAAATATGAAAAAAATCTGCAAACGATAAGGTTTGATTGAGATTTTAGAATAACACATTCCATGTCTTTTTTTTGTCAGTCACATTCCTAATCCGAACAAATATTCTTAAGGCTTAATCTCTCAGCCATTATTGCCTCTAATTATTCCACAATTCTTTGTCCACAAGAGTTAAATATTCCATGGATGATTGGATGGCCAAATTGTCCAAGAAAGTGAGGTTTATATATGGCTTTTAAATAAAGCAAACTCTCAAAGAGTCATCTTTTGGTGAAAAAGGTGGCATTTTAGGTGATCTAACAAGACACAAAAGACTTCATAGGAACTCTTCTTTCACATCACCTACCAAACAAAGAAAAATTAACACTTCTTTCACATTAATAACGTACTTAAATTCTCATCAAACAAGAAACAATCAGATAAAGGCTACAAATGGAGCTCTTTCTACAATCAAGACTAACCCAGTATTGCATCATTTGCTTTCTTTCCTATACAGACACAATTACTAACACAAAAAGGAAACATGAACTCATTACTTCTCCCAACTCAACATCCATTGACCCATAAGTAGAAATTACAACACAACACAACAGGTAAATATGACAAGTTAGAAGCTAATTGCAGATTCCTACAATTTCCAGATAACAAAAAGTAAAATCAGATAGATTTATTTCTCCTCAATATAATTGACACTTTTTGCAATTGGTTATTCAGAGTATCACAAGAGGATCCTGACCAGTATTATGCTCGGTAGACATTCCGCCCTTGCTCCACGAGTTTGAGCTCATTGTACCGAAAGTTGAAGACCGAAACGAGTGCAAGAAACCTCTACTTCCTTCCATATTCTCCACACCGCTAGGCGGGACCAAGTTCTCAGGCAATTCCATCTCCCCTGTCAAATAGCTCACCACATGCCTCATATTAGGGCGAGCCATAGGCGCGTCACAAGAACACATCAGCCCTAACTTCAACACCATCACAACCTCCTTCTCATTAAACTTCCCTCCAAGCCTCGGATCCGCCACGCTTGTTAGATTTTCCTCAAGCCACTTGTCCCAAACCCACTCAACAAGCACTAGCTCTTCTTGTGGCGCCTTAGGCTCTATCGGCCTTCTCCCACAAACGACCTCCAACAGAAGGGTGCCGAATGAAAACACATCAGTACTTGTTGTGGCCTTTCCAGTCTTTGAAAGCTCCGGTGCCAAGTAACCCAATGTTCCAACCACTCTAGTTGTGGTTAGGTAATCACCGTGGTCGTGTAACCTAGCCAGCCCAAAGTCACCAAGACGACCGTTCAACTCACTGTCTAACAACACATTGCTTGACTTGATATCCCTGTGGATCACAACTTGGTCCCATCCTTCATGGAGATAGAACAAACCCGAGGCAACACCTTTTATGATCTTAAACCTTTGTTCCCAGTTTAGCACCATGACTGGCTGGTCAAACAAGTACTTGTCCAAGCTTCCATTCGGCATATAATCATAGACAAGTAAAAGATCACCACGACGCCTACACCACCCCAAAAGTTGCACTAAGTTTCTATGCCTAACTCTCCCTATCGTGGCGATTTCAGCTACAAATTCCCTTAACCCCTGTCTTGATTCATGTGACACCCGCTTGACCGCCACCAGGGTTTTTCCTTTAGGCAAGACACCTCTATAAACCCTCCCAAACCCACCGCGGCCCAGAAGCTCCTTTTCCCTAAACCCTTTTGTGGCTACCTTAAGCTCCTTGTATGAATACCTATGAGGCCCAATAGTCTTCTCCCAAGCCTCAATCACATCATCATGTTTCATTCTCTTATACACATACAAGCCAATTATAGTAGCAGCAATCAATACACCAGAGAACGAAACCGAAAGAGCAATAGCCAGAGCCAACCGACTCTTGGAGCCTGAAGGCAGAGGGACTTTGGTCATAGCTAGAGATTGAGCCGAGCCACTCATGTTGAAGCTCCAACCCAACAAGTAGTGTGAGCTAGCTAGAAGGCCAGTTGCACAAGAGAAGCCCACATACATGGAATCCTCAAACACTGAGGTGAGATTGATCTTATGGGACATCAAGGGCAATCTGGGTTTTGCCCCAAATGGTGAGACAGTAACATTTAGCACAGAAGTAGCTGAATCAAAATCAACCCATGCCTGGATTGTGTTCTCACTCTTAAGGGTCACATTCACTTTGGTACCATTCTCAGTGAAATAGGCAGCAGAGGCAGCAAAAGTGGAGTTGAGGTTATTAAGATCAATACCCACATGATTATCATCAATATCCCCAAATTCGAAATCCCTAACCGAGTCAAATTCGACACCAAAGATGTGGTCAGAGGGTTTACCGATGTTGGAGGCGTTGAGGAGACCCAGATACTGGCTCGGGAGCGCTCCGCTGAGGTCCTTGGTGGGGGAGATGGTGAAGGCCATGCCATGGCCGCCGAGTTTCTGGAACTCGGGGACCATGGCGAAGGTGAAGGCGGTGGAGAAGGACTTAACGGCGCCGTTTTGAGGGTCTTTGAAGCGGATTGGGGAGTTGTGGAAGAGGTGGGCGGTGAGACGGCTTGTGGTGTTGGTGAGCTGGACTATGCCCTTCCCGATGATGGCGGCTGAGCCGGAGAGGCTGACGGATTTGGCGGCGGCGGCGGAGGTGAAGCCGTCGTAGAGAAAGTCGGCGCCTTGGACGGCGGAGAAGGTATGGAGGTGAAAGAGGAGGAGGAGAAGAGAAATGAAGGTGGATTTGGGCATGTTTTTTCTCGAATTGTGAAAAGATTGAATCTTTGGTTGGATTTCCGAAAGATTGTGAATTGATGATGATGGGGGAATTTGAGATTGGATTGGGGAGTGATGATGAATTGGAAAGGAGAAGAGTTAGTAGTGGTTTTGGTTTTTTAAAGGGGAAAAGACAAGCAAGGAGACAACAAGAAAGGTGTCAGTGTGAAGAAAGCGAGATGGGCCGGCAAAGCCCGTGAGCCCACGTGGCCCGTTTGGTGGCTTCATTCGAGTTCCATTATTTACAGTTGACTAGAAATTAATTGAAGTCTCCATCACTTTCTGTTGCCGTTTTCACCTATGTATACTTGCGGCTTTAGCATTTACTTCTTGGGTAGTTGATGGTTGTGAGGTGGTCATGAAGGTCAGCACACTCAACACAATGAAGTTTTTGTAGGTTTGCCATTGTTTTTGAATAGTTTGATAATTCGGATATAACGGCTTGATTAATCTAGTAGGTTTTGAAAAATGGGAATGGCCACATTGGGTTTCACACAACATGGGCTCGTGACCTAGTAGTCAACAAGAACGATAAACTTTAGAAATAAGTTGCGAGTGGTTTGAACCGTTGGAAAGAAGGATGGTGAGGTCTAGTTTTCACCCAAATGGAAGAGTGGAAATAGGGATCGAACTCAAAACTTTCTCAACTGTTAGAATTCATTCGTACATTAGTAGGTAAGACCGTAAGAGAATGTAAGACTCTACCCATTCACTTAAGCTTTTGAGTTAAAAAGTGAATCTCGATCTTATACGTAAAAATTATTAAAAACCCGACATATTACCCACTTCATGTCGACACATTGAAATTCTACAACAACATCTTCCCATACCTTTTATCACTAGATATCATATTTGAAATTACAATAGTTTATAATTAATTATAATAATTTTCTTTTATCTTATTAAGTTACTTTAGCCAGAGGATCCTCCTAATTATCTACGGTAAGAACCCTCCTCACCTGATCTCAATCCTATATACGTATGTGTATATATATATATATAGGATTGAGATCAGATGAGGAGGGCTCTTACCGTAGATAATTTACGCAAATAATTACGAACAACTTGATTGCAAATGAACAACTAAGGTATTTATCATGAACAAGTATTATTATTATATGGATGAACAATAATTTACGCAAATAATTACGTCACTTTACAAGTGAACAATTACTCATTAACAATTGAACAACTACAACAATGAACAACTAATACCTAACAATGAACAATTCATCTCTCGAGTCTATATAAGCGCTAATCCTAAACTTTCTCTCTAATCTAATACATATTGAACAATTAAGAGATTGCAAATGAACAATTAATGTATTTATCATGAACAAGTACTATTATATTGAATAATTACGTCTCTCTACATCTCAACAACTACTCATTTACAATTGAACAACTACAACAATGAACAACTAATACATAATAATGAACAATTCATATCTAATTTTCTCTCTCCTTAATATCATTCACGTCTATATAAGCGCCGATGCTAAACTTTCTCTCTCCTCTAATATAAATTGAACAACTCAGATATTGTAAATGAACAAGTAATTAATGTAATGATCTTGAACAATTACAACTACTTATTCGTTAATGAACAACTACATACACTAAACCCTAAACACAAAATACTAAACCCTAAACAGTAAACCCTAAATAGTAAACCATAAACCCAAAACCCAAAATAATAAATCCAAAACCCTAAAATACTAAACCATAAACCCTAAATAGTAAACCCTAAACCCTAAAATACTAAACCCTAAACCCTAAATAGTAAACCCTAAAACCTAAACTAATAAACCCTAAATACTAAACCCTTAACCCTAAACCCTAAACCCTACATCATAAATATTAAACCCTAAACCATAAACCATAGGGTAGGGTTTAAGGTTTAATATTTAGGGTTTAGGGGTTAGGGTTTAGTATCTTAGTTTTTGCTATTTAGGGTTTAGGGTTTAATAGTTAGGGTTTAGTATTTAGGGTTCATTATTTATAGGTTAGGGTTTAGGGTTTATGTTTTAGGGTTTAGTTTAGGGTTTACTATTTAGGGTTTAGTAGTGTGGGTTTTAGGGTTTATTGTTTTGGGTTTAGGGTTTAGTATTTAGGATTGTAGGGTTTAGTTTAGGGGTTAGGGTTTATTATTTAAGGTTTAGGGTTTATTATTTAGGGTTTAGTATTTTGGGTTTTAGGGTTTAGCGTTTAGAATATTGTTCATCATTATATTAGACAGTACTTGTTCATGATAAATATATTACTTGTTCATTTGCAATCTCTTAATTGTTCAATATGTATTAGATGAGAAAGAAAGTTTAGTATCAACACTTATATAGACGCGAGAGATGAATTGTTCATTGTTAAGTATTTGTTGTTCATTGTTGTTGTTGTTGTTCAATTGTTAATGCGTTGTTGTTCACCTGTAGAGAGACGTAATTATTTGCGTAAATTATTTTTCATCCATAATATAATAATACTTGTTCATGATAAATACCTTACTTGTTCATTTGCAATACCTTAATTGTTCAATACGTATTAGATGAGGGGGAAGTTTAGCATCATCGTATATATAGATGCGGGAGATATTATAGGAGAGAGAAAAGATATGGATAGATTTATTAGTTTTTCTTTTTTAATTCAAAAAAATCTTATCCATTAATTTTTTTTAAATCCAAAGGCCGAGGATCCTCCTAATTATCTACGGTAAGAGCCCTCCTCATTTGATCTCAATCATATATATATATATATATATCCTGACAAAAATTCCGGTTTATTGGCAAAGAGACGACGAAATAGATTCACCATTCCATTTCAATCGATTCAAGAACGAGAGAAAGAATCAATGCCCACTTCAGGTATCTCAATTGAAATACCCATAAATGGCAGTTTCCGGAGAAAGAGTATTCTTGCTTATTTTGATGATCCTAGATACCGAAGAGCTAGTTCGGGAATTACAAAATTTGGGACTATAGAGGCGCATTCAATTATAAAAAAAGAGGGTTTGATTGAATATCGAGGAGTCAAAGAATTTAGAGCAAAATGCCAAATGCAAATAGATCGGATATATATATATATATAGATTGAGGTTCAATAGAGAACAATTAAATATGAGAGAACAAGAGAGCAATTGTAGGCCTTTGGATGATATTCCATTGGATGGATCAGATTACATATCTAAAATTGACCCAATTTTAAATTTCAACCTAATCCCTTAATTATAGCAAGTATTTATTGATTTTCGGATTTATAGCAAAAATCACAATCCCTTAATTATAGCAAGTATTTATTTATCAATTTTAAATTTCAACATCTGATGTTTATAAATTCTCTTCATTCAAATAATTGAATTCATCTCCCTCGAACTCTGAAATTGTATTACAAAATACGTCATGTATAATCAGGAATACCGATTGTATTTAAGATAACATTACATGTATATAGACATAAATACGGTGTATACAGAGAACATTTATACATATTTACGTAATACATATATCATATACTTTAATAAAGATGTTTTATACAGATTTAGGACATGTATATACACATTAGCGTATATGGATCACAGGTGTATGTAACATAGAGGTCATGGGCATAGAAGTGTATATAAATTTTAATAATTGTATATAACAATACAACTATTGTATACTGAGATCAATATAGACACATCATACTCATTCATGTATAATTGGTATGTTAATTTCTAATAATTGTACACATATATTAAAACGGTGTATATGCTCAACATTTGTACATTTTTTTATTCAACGTAGAATTAAAAATAGTTTACAAATAAGTCATGTATATTAACTGTGAATTACAAGTATATACGCTAATAACGAATGTATACATAATTCAAATTGTACATGTAAAAGACATGTTTTCATTAATTGTACATACAATAATGCAAATAGTATCCAACCACATCAATTTTGTATATACATTTATTAAGTTGTTATATACAATATTACAATATATATATACAAAGGATCGGCGCTTGCTCGGCGTGGTGGTTCGTGGTGGCCAGAATTCTCCAACGAGCAGTTCCGACGTTCATCGTGCAGTTCCGAGCAGTTCGACGTGGTGGTTCGACGTGGTGGTTCGAGCTATTCCGACGGCGCTTCCAGCGCAATGGAGGTTGCAGGTCTCCAGCGACGGCGGGTCTCGGTGGTGGCCGGGTCTCTAGCGACGGCGGGTTCGGCGGTGGGCGGTTTCAACGTGGCCGACGCAATGGAGCAATGGAGCGGTTTATAGCGTTGATTTGTCTCCAGAGATCTTCTCCCCATTTTTCAATTTTTCCAAAATTTTAATTATGGTAGTTAGAAGGAGTAAATCATGGGGAGAAGATCTCTCTTATTTTTGATTTTTTTGCTATTTTCCTATTTTTTTTATATTGTAGATACTAATCCTACCATCCATTCCCAATCTCATCCAATGTATGAGATTTGTTCTCTTGTTCTCTATAGGATCTTGTTATCTATAGAACCCACCTCTTGTTCTCTAGGTTTTGGTTCAAGTGAGACCCACCCTTGTGGTGAGACCTTTGGCTTAAAGTGAGGACTAATCTCAACCATTAGATTTACATCATCACTATATATTGGATGGTCAAGAATTTTTTTTTCTTATTATTATTATTTATTTATTTTTTTCGGAATTTTTTTTCATATTTTTATATTATATTCTTTGTTAAAAAAAGCTTTAAAAATATTAAATATGACAGTTCAATTTTTATATACTACGAGTTCATTTTTATATACTAGAAGTTCAAATTTTTTATGTTAGGAGTTCAATTTTCAATATTGTATGAGTTCAATTTTTATATTCTACGAGTTCATTTTTTATCTATGATAAGTTCAATTTTTATGTGCTTTGAGTTCATTTTTAAAATAATTCGATTTTCGCAAAACTAAAAAAATAGCAAAAAATAAATAAATAAAAAAAGAAAAATAAGAAAAAATAATAAAAATAAAAATAATTTTTTTGAAAAAAGGCTTTAAAAATGTTAAATACGACAGTTCAATTTTTATATACTACGAGTTCATTTTTATACAATAGAAGTTCAATTTTTTTATATTAGGAGTTCAATTTTCAATATTGTATGAGTTCAATTTTTATATTCTACGAGTTCATTTTTTATCTATGATAAGTTCAATTTTTATGTGATTTGAGTTCATTTTTAAAATAATTCGATTTTCGCAAAACTAAAAAAATAGCAAAAAAAAAATGAAAAAAAATGAAAAAAATGAAAAAAATGAAAAAAAATGAAAAAAAAAATGAAAAAAAATGAAAAAAAATGAAAAAAAATGAAAAAAAATGAAAAAAAATGAAAAAAAATGAAAAAAATGAAAAAAATGAAAAAAATGAAAAAAATGAAAAAAAAGAAAATTTTTTTTTTGAAAAAATCTTGACCATTGAATACATAATAGAGGAGTAAATCCAATGGTTGAGATTAGTCCTCATTTTAAGCAAAGTGTCTTACCACAAGGGTGATCCTCACTTGAACCATGCCCTATATATATATATAGTTGACTTTATCATTCTTGCCAAACACGTTGAATTTCATATAAAAAAAATCCTAGTTGTAGAAATGGGCATCATTTTTATATACTCCATCAAGGACATTGTTCATGAAAATCCAAACAAAAAACTCATGATTCTATAATGAAATTCTAACCACTTATACGTGATATATCTTTTCAAAGTTTTAACAAGGTTAAAATTATAATAAGCGATAAGATGTTAGTGAAAAAGAAAACAATAACACAATTTTGTAAGGATGGTTTTATACTTTCATACAAGGTAGCACTATTTATGATCTGTTTAAACAAGTGTTTCAAATGTGATCTAACAGGTAAATGTTAAAAAAAAAAAAACACCATTATTATAAAAGGCATGGGCGCATGTGGGCCGCACGATTGACCCAAGAATTCAAAGTTCAGCGGTCTACATTCCACTTTGTCTTCTTCTACTCAAGTTCAACTTGCCTGACAATCCCAAAAAACAAAAGGCAAAGGTGGGATGAAAACAAGGGATTGAATTGAATTGAATTGAACTGAAGCAAGCAACTTGCTGTTTTAGACAAATTAGGCAGGTCCAAGCCATGATCAAATTAATCAGTACTCTTATGTGTATAATATTCTATACATGGTAAAGCAAGTTCTTAATTAAAACCCGTGACGTGGAGATGATGGCCGGGCTAGTTATGTACTTATGTGGTCAGAGGTTTGACTAGATGTGTAAAATAACAATATTTTCGAAAAACCAAAGCTTTAACAATTCATTCTAGTCAACATTTCAAATAGTGTCATTCATCCTTGAATCATTGAGTGTAGTAGTTGGTGGTATATGGTGAAACTATGTGAGGCTGTGCGTGGAGGGATCAAGTTCGGGTTAGTCGTTATAAATTTATATGTTCAAAAAACTTTTAAAGATAGTAGTGTGTAGATCTGTAAATTGGATCAGTTTGGTCGAATTCGGGTTCGATGTGGGTACGAGTTTGGGTCATTCGGCTTCGGGTTGAATATGGTTAGGTCTGGGTTCGATTCAGGTTCGATATTAGTACATGTTTGAGTCATTTGGATTCGGGTTATATATGGTCGGGTTCGGGTTCTGTTCGATGTGAGTATAAGTTTGGGTCATTCGGCTTCGGGTTGAGTATGGTGGTAGATATTTAATACATGTGACTTGGAGATGATGGACAAGTTATGTGGTTAGGATTTTAAGAAGATGTGTAAAATAACAATATTCCATAAACCAAAGTTTTATAACAATTGTATTTTAATTAATCTTATCATTTATTGTGAGTGTAAATTGGTGTATAGAAAGTAATTTGTGTTGGGTTTATGGAGCCTCATTTGAAATTAGGTGGAAAGAAGATGAACGCGAGCAGGAGAAGCAAAACCGTGATCGTGATCAGTAGAATCGCGATCGTGGCCCAGAGACGCAGGCTTGGAAGGGTCAAGACACGGTCACGTCTTGGTGGTGTCGCCCGTGTTCGAGCAACAGAATGTGACTGGGAAGTATGCGGGTTGGGGAAGGGCAACTTGCCGAGCCGTGCCCTTGTAATCCCGCGAATCAGCGAAGACAAATGTTTCTTGCTTTCCAAGAAGGACGAGATCTTATGGGTTTATTGTTTCTATCATTAAGTATCTTCTAAGATTGTGTTTCTATCTTTAAGTTTGTGTTCTCTATTTAAACCCATAATTATTGTAATTGTGTGTCTTGTGTCTTGAAAAAGCCCGAGGGATAAATCTGAGAGAATTGAGAGAATGTGTTAGGTTGATTAGATCAATGTAAATCAGAAAGATCAAGTCTTTGTAAATCAGAAAGATCTAGTGAAGAAAGTCCTTTGTTTGATATTGCCCCCAGACGCAGTCAATTTGACAAATTGGGTCAGCAAATTCTCTTGTATTATTTGTATTGTTCGTTTCTTTATCTCTTTTCTTGTGAGTTTGTGTTCTCCCTTAATTTAAGGGTTAATTTCCTAACAATTTAATTTAGGTATCAAAAATAGAAGAAGATAATGCATATTTTTCAACCTTCTAGCTAGAAGTTTTAAACCTTACAGAAAATAACATTTCGCCGCCTAAATCTAAGGGCGATCCAAATTCTCTTCTTGTCGTAAAAAATTATTTTGAGTGATAAAAGTACATTTCGGCGTTGTAAAGCAAAAGTCACTCGTCTATAAAAACAATTCCGTATCGAAATTACTTTTGTCGCAAAAATAGGCTTTGGCCTTTGGGTAACGGATCTTTTTATGGCCCAAAGTATTTTTTCTTGTAGTGAACTACTACTACACCAAAACATATAAAAACCGATCACTTAAATTTCGGTTTTTTTTTGGATCTTGGATTCTTGGGTATTGTTTGTAGGAGTCGAAATGAAAACCACATAATACTACCATGAAATTTTAACCGCTTGACTAAATAGACTAAATACTCGAAGACAATCACTTTAATTTCTTGCAATTCTTGAACTTTGCTTGTGAAACCAAGAAATTAGCAGCATCCAAAAGAAGGTTCTAAACATAGATATTTTACTTCACTATCTAAAGAGGTGGTGGAATTGTTGACTTTAGGGCTGCGATTGTGAAAGGATTTATATCAATATCATCACCTCACGAGTATATATCAATTAGTCAAAGCCATAAAGTGAATAAAAGCTGGTCCAATTTGTCAACAACTCTAACAGCTTCTCGATCAATTTTGGCCAGAAATAATACTTAGCTAGCAAAATGGCCAGAAATAGTGGTGGATGATGTGCGGAGTTGAAAATTTTGTAATAGCACTAGAAGCCACTTGCATTATTGTACTTTTATGACCAATTAATTATGATCAATTTGAAAATACAATATTACACTTCTTGGTTCATTAGAAGATAATCAAGATTATGGTTGATTATAACGTAATTATCCATTTGGTTTACAAAACCATCATCGCTTACTAGTCAGAAAATGACTAATGTTAATGTAATTAATGATTTCAACAAACTATGCATGGTTCATTACTTTTGAAACATGTCATCCACTTATGTTAAAATCTTGTGCAGTAATTTTTGCCTTGATTCAAAAACTGTTGTCTACCTTTAACCAAAAAACAAAATTATCTACCGGGAGACCCAAATAAAGTTTCAATTATAACTGTGAATCGATGGAACTTAGACAGATTAATCAACCCAATTCGAACATGTATTTTAGAACCTAAAACAAAAAGTAAAGGAAGAAATAAAGCATGAAGAACGTACAAAGTTGGTAATCCGGTTCGGATGAATAATATTATATCTAGGAGTCTTAGTTCATAGACACCAACCAAAATTTCACTAAGTTTTTTAAAAGCGTTTCAAGAACGGCTACAACCTCAGAATTAAACAAATGACAATCGAGAAAAGGTGCTAGAGAAGGAATCAAGATCGGGTTTCGGCCCACAATCAGGCTGGCGAAGCTTGAGATGAAGCTTCGGTATCTTCGTCGCCACGGATCTCGTCGAGATTGACTCGCAGTCTTCCTCCAGCTAGATCTCCACCGCGCGAACTAGGGGTGTCCATAAAAAACCGAAATCGGCCGAACCGGAAAAAGAGTTATTTTTAGGTTAACCAAACCAACTTTTTTGAAATTTCGGTTTGTTTAACAGAACCGAAAATATTTTTGGTTTTTACGGTTCGATTTCGGTTCACGACTTTACATATAATGGTTAACCGAAAATATATTAATATTTTTTCAAATATTAGTTATCTTTGCTTTATTTATTGATTAAACTCTATGATGGTCAAGGTGTTGATCTAATTTGAGTATTTCCTTCTCCAATTTTAATAATTTACACACTATTTTTCCACTTCTCGTTGTATTTGATTTCACACACTATACTATATACTCTCGATATTTGCTTACAGCAACCAAAATAATATGGCATAAGTACATATTTAAAATAAAAGTCAAGCTTGATCACTTTTTTAATTCAAATTTTATTATTTTAGTTTTAATTATTTAAGGTAAAGTTACATAAATGATTATCGGTTCACCAAGAGAACCAAACCGAAAAATTAATTAACCGAACTACGGTTACCAAGATTCACGGTTCAGTTACTCTCAATTAATCACAACTATAGTCAATTAGAAAGGATGGTTTATGTCTCAATTGGACATAAACAATGCTTTCTTACATGTTTGATATAAACATTGAGGTATACATGAAAGTCACCGGGCTTAGCCCATCTTAATCCAACAAATTAAGTTTGCAACTAAATAAATCTGTGTATGGTTTATAAACAAGCATTGAGACAATTGTATAGTAGATTGTCTACAACTCTTCTCTCTCAAGGTTTTTCTTACAATCACTAAATGAATCCTTTATATTTCATAAGAAATTGAGTTCGAACTTAAAATTTCTAGTTGTTTATGTGGATGATGATACGCTACAATTATGGCTGAGGAGATTATCTTAGGATCATTATTTATATTATTCCTATTTAGAATATTATTTCTTTCCTTTTATTTAGAATTATAGTTTATCTTTTAGTAAGGATATAATTTTAATATTTCAGCATTATGTTTTCCCTTACTAGTTAGATATTAGGATTTAGTATAAATACCCTATATTGTATTCTTGAGAAGAAATAAGAAATGAGAAATTAATCATTTTGCCCTAATCTCCTCTTCACCTCTCTATCTCTCGTCTGCCTCTTCCTTAGGCTTCGACCCTTCCCTTCCCTTCACTAATTATCTTACAGTTTGATTTGAATCTTGTGCAAGCTATTCTGCTTGTAACAATTGGTGCTTTCATTCTTAAACATCGCAATTACCATGTCCAATGACACGGATCTCCGGGAGGTCCGAGCACTTCTTCAAAATCTGATGTTGGAGATCCAATATACTCGCCAGGAGCAAGAGGTTCAGCGTCGAACTCTGTATATCAAGATTCATGGGGAAATCTACCCAGTTTCTTTCAACATATTAGAGCAAGTGTTTTCCGTGTTCGGAATTATAGAGTATCTTGAGAGATTGAGCCCGGACACAGGGTTTCATTCAAAACTTTGGTTTCAAGAACGAAGAATCCATCATGGAGGCTTTCATCTCTTTCAACGGAAGATGCATCTATGATGGATGCTGTCGACTGGAATTGTTCCCTGGTGACCGGATCAACAACAAACTAAACGAGATGGTGATTCCTCTCCAGGATGCGAACGAGCCGCCGCGAAACCCTACCCCGGCGACCAGCGGCGCGCCCGCGGCCACCAGCCCTGCGACCATGACCACCACTCTTGCGCCCGCGGCCCCATTCGTTGCGCTACTGCCTGCCCGCAGCCGCCGCCTTCTAAAGAAATTTTGGCCGAGACAAATCAGACGCTAGAAATTGTTGTCATTGATGAGGATACAAGGCCTGATGCGTCTCTGCAGAGGATTTTGATGCAAAATTCTATAATTGTTTGTGGACGTTTTGCTGTACAACAGGTGTTCGAAGAAATGCCTATTAGAGGGTTCAAT
The DNA here is from genome assembly GCA_964016875.1 of Fallopia convolvulus. Lineage (NCBI taxonomy): Eukaryota > Viridiplantae > Streptophyta > Magnoliopsida > Caryophyllales > Polygonaceae > Fallopia > Fallopia convolvulus. The sequence goes on along the minus strand of OZ024722.1, from coordinate 2,304,579 downwards.
GCTAATGATGCAATTATTCCAGTGAGTAATGTTAGGTTACAATTGGGTAATCGGGTTTTCGACCCTGGCGGATTATGCTGCAAGATACGATTCATGAGTCTCCTCTTGATTTCCGACTTGAGGACAAGTCGATTGTCAACGGGGAAGAATTGATACGCTACAATTATGGCTGAGGAGATTATCTTAGGATCATTATTTATAATTTATATTATTCCTATTTAGAATATTATTTCTTTCCTTTTATTTAGAATTATAGTTTATCTTTTATTAAGGATATAATTTTAATATTTCAGCATTATGTTTTCCCTTATTAGTTAGATATTAGGGTTTAGTATAAATACCCTATATTGTATTCTAGAGAAGAAATAAGAAATGAGAAATTAATCCTTTTGCCCTAATCTCCTCTTCACCTCTCTATCTCTCATCTGCCTCTTCCTTAGGCTTCGGCCCTTCCCTTCCCTTCACTAATTATCTTATAGTTTGATTTGAATCTTGTGCAAGCTAATTCTGCTTGTAACAGATGACATTCTTACAGTAGGAAATGATGTCTTCACAATTGATTCTCTTAAGAAGTTTCTACATATAAAGGACTTGGGCAATCTGAATTACTTCTTAGGCATGGAAATTTGTGCATACTTCATAAGAAATTTTCATCACTCAAAGGAAGGTCAATACTTTCCTCCCTAAAATAAAATTTTATAATTAAATAAGTATAAATTTTTCATATTTAAGAATATTGACTAATTAAATCAGACGACAATTTTCGAATTATTGACTTCATAGAAGAAGGTGTGCCATCCATTATATAAAATTTATTATACATCCATTTTGTACATAAGACATTGTTGCAATCACTAGGGGGCGTTTGGTAACCGGATATCGGGAATGAAGGTATCGGGTTCGGGAATGAAAAACCCATACCTAGTGTTTGGTACAATTTTTTTTTATTTTCAAACCGATACCCTAAACCCGATAGGTATGGGGTTTTCAAATTCTACCCCTCCCTTGAGTATGAGATTTCATTCCAATTGGGAATGAACATAAAACCTAATCTTCATGCCCCTCTCTCCACATCTATCGCCTCTCCGTTTGAAATGTGCTTCTCCACAATTCAAGGGCTTCTTCTGCTACATATTATAGAAACCTAATCTCTTCAAGTTTTTGGATAAAATTTCGGTGTTCGATCGAATTAGTTTTCGAATTTTGGGATTCTAGCATTCTACCGACTGAAACATATATATTTATATATTATAAAAAGTTGCTTGAGGAAATCGTTGTTGTTCAATTGTAAATAAAACCTAATTAACAACAAGGGTTAAGCAGTAAAAATTAAAAGAGCCCGAGGAGCTATATATTTATATATTATAGAAAGTCGAATGTTTGAGGAAATCGAATTTTGGCAAAGCATATATCTAATATTTTTAATTTTAATTTTTTAATTACAAATTTATATATAAGAATAAAGTGAAATACTTATAATTTCATTCCAGATTTCATGTTTAATAATATCAAACACTGGGTATGAGGTTGAGTCTCATTTCAAAATTGTAACCAAATACATATTTTCAGGAATCAAATTCCAACCCCATACCTTCTCAACCCCATACATCAATCCAATCTCATGCCTGATTTTATACCAAACGCAGGCAATTCAATGTAATATGCTCATTCAAAGTTTTCATTCTTCTCTATTCTGTCACACCAAAATTCAGTTCCAAGAAAAAAAAGAAGGTTCTAAACGTAGGTATTTACTTCACTGTCTAGGGGTGGTGGAATTATTGACTTCAGGGCTGCGATTGTGAAAGGAGTTTAGACCAAGCTGAGTAGTAAACTATTCCAGAAACGATACAAAATTAATGTCAACACCACACGAGGAGGATTAATTAGCAAAAACCAGAAACCGATTAAAAAACTGCTCCAAATTTTCAACATTTAAATAGATAGCTCTTCAACCCAATTCAAACAGCTTCTCAATTTGGTCATAAAAGGACTTCATATTCAAACCCACTTTCAAAATCCACAGAAAAAGGAGAAAAAATAATTATTGTGGAGTATATTGTGGACTTATGGAAATTATATAAAAGCCACTTGCATTTTACTTTTATGACCAATTATATAATCAATAAAACATCGTGGCCTGTTTTTACACTTCAAATAGGTGGTTGTTGGTGCTTGATTGTATAAGATAATCCAACTTATGGTTGATTATAAAGTACGATTTTAAGGGTATAGGTGGAATATTTTTGCTTTAAAAACTAAAACCTTACAAGAAAATAAATAAACGCTATTAAAAAAAATTAAATTATGCTAAATAATAACTAAATAAAATATTTCATTTCAAGGGCCTTAACTGTTGGATCGTGACGCGTTAGTAACAATACAGGGAACTAGTAAGGTTCTCTGGGCAGCGGAAATAAATAATAGAACACAGAATTTAGAGTGGAAAACTTTCTGTCCGACCAACAAGTCGTAGAAAGAAAAAACCTCTACCCCTGAGACTCCTTCTCAGAGGATTTTCAATAGAATACTTTTCTTAAGTTTCAACGATTACAAGGCAAGTCAAGTTCCCTGGTAACTAAGGCACCGACCAAAGTTCAACCAATTAGACTTCTACAACCCTAAGCGTAAACCTAAGACAAAGTAAACTACTGACTTACTTGTGGATTCTTCACCAGAAAAAGCCACACACTCAGACACTTGAAAAGCTCTCTCTTCAAGTTCGTCGTCTTCGTTCTCTCTCCAAACCACACCTTTAACCCTAGCTAACCCTAGCTATTTATAAGATAAGTTAAGTCTGATCTCACACGTAATTCTTGCCTAATTACGCTGATATTCCACTTAACAAATCCCACACAATAAGGAAAAAGATTGTTTGTGATTTCGGATCCTCAACCATGCCGATTCTTCCCAAAACCGAATGATCTCGGATTTCCTAAGATAAGATCGTGTGAAGATTGATCTTATCCTCTCTTTTATCTCCTTAAGCAACCGCCTACAGCTGGAAATCTTCGTAGAAGATCGCTCGCCGAAGATAAGGTAACTTGCCATTTATAGAAAGTTGCGTTCCTTCTGAGAAGCGCTTCCTAAATCTGTCACTCGTTCCCTCCATCATTCCTCACGATGTTCCATCACTCGTGACCATGTACCTGTTTTCCTGAAACACTTACATGTAGAAGCAAGTTATATTAACTAAGTTTGTTATCATCAAAACTAAGAGAAATCATGGAACAACTATTGTTCCAACATTAACATAAAAACATAATATAGAAAAATCGTTATAAAATAATCCATTTGCATTAGAAACCATCCCCTATTAGTTAGTGGTTTACAACATTGACAAATATTGATGTAATAAATGAATTCAACCGAATCAGCACCGCTATTATGCTATGGTATTATGTGTGTGTATATATAGTATATTTTAAGTTGAAAGTAAATTTATGTAAAATGTATTATAATTTTCGGTTAGGATATTCAAATTTTAGTGCAAAACAAAAATATTAAATCCCACCTGTTGATCTAACATGACCTTTTTTTTGGAGAAAGATCTAACATGACCTTTTTTGGAGAAAGATCTAACATGACTTAATTGTAGGAGAATTTGAATTATAGCATGGTTAATTATCTTGTATTTGTTATACTTATAAACACATCTAAAAATTTTCACTTGAATATTTGTTATACTTTATAATAAAAAAAATACTAACAAATATTAATGAAACCCTAAAACTAAAACTATATTATTTTAGTTAGCAACCACATTTTAGGGAAAAAAAAATCAAATAAGCAAGTCTCCTATGAGACACACAAGCTCAATCAACCCACTATTCACTAACACTTAGATAATAAAGAATTTGAGCTAGTCAATAACTTGGGATATAATATATTCATATTTGGTTGGTTTATCTGAATTATTTGTCTAGTGAATGCCCTGAAGATAGTGTGAAATCATATTATTCTGATTTCAATAACCCAAATCCAAACTAGACCACATGTGTAAACTTTGTACATGAATTCAGATAAAACCACCAAATTGCAAGCAATTCGTAGTGCATAAAACTAAACATTAATAAACAATCAAGGATTCAAGCATATTGAAATTGAAAATTGTTGATAATTGACACTCTCGCTTCTCCATGCTCAAAACGTATTCTGATAGCCCAAACTATAAGCCCATTTAACATTTGAGCCCATTATAAATCAGGCCCAGTTTTAGAATAGTTTTATTTTACATTAGTGGGGTAGTAAAATTGCACAAACTAAAAATACGAGTCATTGTTCGATAAAACGAGGTTTTTGAGAAGGTGAATGTTTTTAGGAGGTTTTTGGGTAAGTAGAAGTATGTCCAACTACAACCACTTTGAGGTTCCCTATGAAATGAGGCGTGGAAGGGAGCCACTACGAAGAAGTTTCAGAAGTTGCAAAGAAAGCTTCCGCTCATATGGGTCTTGGGCTGAGCCAAATTCAAAATTTTATCCGAATATCTATATTTGCCCCATGATCACGAGTTGGACTGTCCGCAGGCAGCCACTGATAAAATGCAAGTAATACTGATGCTAATTACTTGTATCAAAGTTAAGAACAACAAAAAATCTTTAGACATCTAGTCAAGCGCGCGGTTAAAAATTTTCATGGCAGTACCATGAGGTTAATTTCCATTTCGACTCTTACGAGCAGTGCCCAATACCAAAAAATTAAAGAGCAGCAGAAAACAGCTGGCCAGAAGAAAGAATCTGAATTGATCTGTACAAAAATTACATCTCCATTTATTCCTCTTCACATCTCTCAACCTACCTTAAAGAAACATAGCAAATTAAATAAAGAATATTAGTTTCTTTTTTCCTTTTCTTTTGATGAGCGGCCTATAACTTCATTATCATAAGAAAAAAGCTGAGTCAAACTCAATCATCGATCAAACGTGCCGAGCTCAAAATCCAGGTCGTTCGATGAGCTATTGAGCCACCCACCATAGAAATTTACGCACAATCCGACCCGATAAAGCCAACATAAGTAAGCATTCCAAACACACCCTTAATCAACTACCATTAGAGTCCATTTTGAATGAAAATATGTTTGTATTTATCTCGAAATATATAAAATATAACAACATTTTACATATTTCGAGATAAATAAAAGTATATTTTAACCTTAAAAAGTACTCTTGATGATAAATTAAAATGATGTTGGATGAGAAAAATGATTGTCCCACGTCGGACTAGAGTGACAAAAAACCACTAGCATATAAAGAAGAGTGAAATTAAACCCAATCCAATGGCTTAAGCTTTTGGGTAAAAATGGTGGATCCCGACTTTATATGCTAAGTGGTAAAAAAACCCCGACACGTGACCCGTTCTTTCAGTCCCCGGAATCTAACAAATGCGTCACATTTCATATCAATTATCTAATTCAACCCGATTTATTTGACCCGACCTGAAAAATCGACAATCTTGATTTTCCGCTCCATTTTATTGTTAATGGTTTTGATTCGTTAGACAAAGTTCCTCATTCAAATTTAATTCGAAAACGAATCAGCCAATCATGTCGTAGGGAAGCATTGAATTACGAGCCATCCACGTCACCGTCACCTAACCGCCGGTCCTCGAGCCGATAAATGCAGCTGAGTCCAACCAACACCTGAGCAACGGCGGCCTCCGTCTTCTCCAAGTCCGAGAAATGCAGCGTCTGCATGAGCAACACCGTAGGCTGGGTCTCGAAACGCTGCGTTTCGAGGCTCTGTTCTTCCAGCCACGTCAGCGTGTCGTGTGCCACGGGGCCCAGCCACTGCAGGATCTCCTCCAACGCATCCCGCCATCCGACGGCGAGAGCGTCGCCCGAGCCGCTCTTCCTTGCCTCCTCCACCTCCACGTGTCGCCATGATTTGTTCAGCTTGGACCGGACCTGGGCCCGGAGAGTCGCCGGAAGCATGTCGTAGAGGTCGCGCTTGGCTCGCTCGCTGATGACGGTGTCTGATCTTGTGTATTTCTCTGCTAGGGTTATTATGTTTGTGTACCTGATGTTAGTAGTAAAATTGAACTTCATTATTCATGCTAAACCACGAAATTTGGGGGTCAAGATGGAGATATCTTTGTCCAAGATAAAAGGATATGTCCGATGGATATAAGAAAAAAGTGAAATTCAACCATGTAACAATAATAACTGGATTTACTTAGAATATATCAAAATTAATATAAAAACTAAATTTATCTCAAAATCAATATATAAAAGGCAATGAGCATGAAGTTGTGCCGATGTATGGAAAATTAAAAGTGTGATAATGTAATACAATGCGTGCAAACTAGTTTTACATTCCAAAACTAATAATAATAATGCATGTGGGAAATCATTCAGGTGTATTATTCACCAAAATAAAAAGTGTTCTATGAATCTAAGTTAGATGCATGTATAATTATTAGCTATGATGATTCATCAATAATGTAGCTAGTTTAGCGAAAATGGGCTAAATTTGCGTATTAGAGTCACGTACGTCTAGCAATTTAATCATTAATTATTATTTGTCAAGATTTAATCATTAATTATTCTATCTAAGGGTCCGTTTGGTACCATACCCATATGACTTTGAAATCACTTAACCCGATTTTAGTATTGGTTGGAATTTTTTGTGGAATTAGTGATGCATAAAATTATTTATTCCTAATTTTTACCTCCCAACTATCTCAATCCTATTTTTCATCCCAACTATCCCAATCCGATTCCTTATACTAACATGATTTCCGATATGGTGCCAAACGAGGCCTAAGTGGTTTGACGACAGAATTAATTCTCAAATATAGAGATTCATTAAAGTTGAATGCATGATTAATTTAGTATTTGTACATAAGTTCTCATAGACATTTATGTACATTATTAGGTGCAAGTACATAAAATATTGCAACCATAGAATTGAATATCATAATTTAGTATTTGACCTTCCCTTTCTCTACGGGTATGCATGCATGCATGTGATATACTATGTCAAATGTGATCCTTTAGGCATAATTTGATACGAGTTTGTAATGTACACTTGGGAATTGAATATCATAATTTAGATTACCCTTGGGCCTTAAGCAATATTCTATCCATATAGGAAGATATAATACAAGATATATGTATCCTAATATATCTATACTATAATATCTAATATTAGTACATAAATAATTAAATACGTAGAGACATGAATTATGCAAAAACTCAATTAATAAAATGTACAAATTAAAAGTACTTAATTAATTACCTTAGGGCCAAACCGGACCCTCCAACGGTGGAGGGCAGCGCCGCCTGAAACACCCTATTCCTCGGCCTCAAAGCCGACAAAACTCCGGCACCACCGAACCCACCGGTGGCTCTAGCCTCGTCTAACCCATGAGCCCGCTCCGACACGAACCCTCTCGAGTCCCGGCTCATAAACCTCACCAAGTTGGCCTTACTATTCTGAGTGAACCCGAAACCACCCAACCCGGAGCCCATAATCGGGCCCGAACGCGACTCCGTCACCAACTCCTCCGGGTCATCAAACAGCCTATCCAAATCCTGCACCGGCGCGTGGAACCCGTACCGGACCACCTCCCGGCCACCCCGCGTCCTGCACGCGCTCTTCACGCGCGGCAAAACAGCCACGTACGGCCCGAAATGCACGCACATGCGGGCGAACACCGCGCATATCACACGCGCCGCGAACGCGACCGTCTTGTCGAACGACCGGGCCCACATTGAGCCCGCCTTGAGCTGGCGCACGAGCTTCCGCTGCGCCGCGATCTTCGCCTCGAACGCCTCCACGCTGGCGGCGTGCGCGGCCTCCGCGCACGCGCCGGACGCCGCCATCGAATCCGCCCCGTTCTGCCTCCACTCGTTCAGCCGCCGCTCCGACGCCTCCATCTGCGCCAGCGACTCCAGCTCATCGTAGAGGCTCGAGGTGGCCGCCACGCGCCGCTCCGTCTTCTCGATCTTGCGCTCGAGATCCTTCGTCCCGGAGGAGTTGTAGAGCTTGTCGACGTCGACGTAGCCGAGCTTGAGCTCGCGGTAGACGAGGTCGAAGCCGGAGAGGGAGGCGTCGGCGCAGTGGGAGCCGAGCCGGGAGACGGCGGTGGCGGCTCGGTCGAGGTCCTCGAGCCGCTCGGCGCAGGCCAAGGCTAGGAGGAAGGCCTCGTCGTCGGAGTTGAGGTAGGAGACGCCGCGGGAGGCGATGACGTGGTGGCGGAGGTGGGCGACCTCGGCGTCGGAGAGGGCGCGGTAGAGGGAGATGAGGTTGGATAGGGTTTTGGCCGTGGCGAAGGCCAGGATCCCGAGGGTATTTTTCGATTTGGTTTTCCCGGTATTTTTCTTTTTTTGTTCGTGGTCATGGTCGTGGTCGTGCTTGTTGTAATGGTTCCAAAAGAAGGCTTTTGTATGGTGTTTGGGATTTTTCGAAATTTCGGTTTCGTTGGGTTTAGGGTTGGTGGTGGTTTTGGAGCGTTTCGGCCGGTCGGAATAGGACATGTTGGCGGTGAGGGAGGTGGCGGCGACCATGCCGTAGGAGGAGCGGCCACCGGTGGCGGAGGAGGAAGAAGCTAAGAATGACGGGAATGAAAAAAAAATAGGCCTAAAACAGAATTTGCCTTTTAGGAAGAATGTTTTTCAATTAGGTTGTTGATTGGTTGGATTGGGGAGAGGGATATTGTATATATTAAGGGATGGAAATGGAGTTGTATTTTTGGAGGAGGTTAACGCGGTTTAGAGTGATTGACAGTTGGGATCTCCTTCATCAAGACAACTGAATTTTGGTTTATTTTTGTTAATAAAATGATTTAGAGGGCGGTGGATTGGAGATAAATGAGAGATTATGAAAAAATAGTGAACTCATATAGGTTGGAGTATATATACAAGGTTGGGTTGGGGAGGTGATGGGGCGGTTTGAAAAATCAAACTTCAAAGACTATATAAAGGAATCATGAGCTAAGTTGACAACTATTGTTGATATTTATTGTGAGTAATTGTTGTGTTGATAATAGTTTTGATTAGTATAAGATTCGGGGGTGCATGTGATCAGGTGGTGTTATATATGTAATAGTTTATTGGCATAGTAGAGATTGGGGTGGCACAACATTTCTAGGAGATGATTGGTTATGTTGAGCCAAGGTATCAACCAACTTTCATATACCAATCTAATTTTTTTTTAAAAAAAATTAGAGCCAGTCTAAGGATAACAAAGATTTAGAGTATATTCGGTACTTCAAACCTGATATGAGTTGATATTGATGGTGATACTGATTTTTAAATTGATGCTGATTTTACAGGTTGATTTTAGGAGTTCAAATTATTAGTTTATTTTTGTGAAAAATTATGTAGGTGTTCGATAGACTAAATTCATTGAGACTGATTTTATAAAATATAGATGTAAAATTACCAAAAATGATATATTTATAAATTTATAAAAAGAAGATTAATTGTTAGATTTTCTAAAATTAAATTAGTGAGGGGGCAATCGAAGGAAACTAGTTTCATAAGACTGGATAAGGCTAAGAGGGATAGATTAAATTTTGGGTAAAATATAAACTTACATCAACTCCCATAAAGTACAATAAACATCAACTCTTACTACCGAATAAATGATAAATACTTTATTTTTTTATCATAAGCTTGATTAAAATTGTATAAGGTCAAAATAAGACACGCCGAACGAAATGTTCAAAAATACCTATAAAAAAAATTTACATAAACCTCACCTCAAAAAGATTAGTGAGAAGATCGAACATGTAACTTGTTAGACCAACACTCTATCTTGTTCTATTAGACTAACCCTTGAGATTATATACCAATTTATGTTAATCCGCGTTTTCTAGTCCCTGTAACGACAATTATGACCCCAAAAATCAAAATACAACAATTTGGTTTACACACGAAAGAGGGTTTCCACTTTCCACGTACATATATTTCCCTATCCTTTAATCTCTCCTTAAGTTCCTCCAATCATTGTTAAATCCAAATATGTTGATCTCATTCCATTCGTATCTCACGACTGAAATTGAGCTATAATTTGACTAGCACTAGCTTCTATACATAATTGCAGGGGCGGAGCCAGGACTCAAGGAATGGAGGGGCCAAATTTTTCTTTCAACTATCAATTAAAATTCATTTATCTTTCTTTTATCAACCATAATTGACAATATGAGAATTTATTTCACAAATTCTTAGCAATTTATTAGTAACTTGCTATGTACTTATACTATTAAGAATAGATTAGTAAAATACTAAAATTATAAGTGAATATGTGATATTAAATTAGCATAACAATTACACAAATTAGGATCAATAAAAAATTACAACCCAATAATTATATAAAAATTAGCATAACAATTAAAGAAATTAGCATAGCAGTTTGATTTTTTCATATCTCTAAACTTCAAAGACTTCAATTTCAATCAAGCAGAGGCCAGAGGGCCTAAAATATTTAACAAGTCAAATTCAGTATTTAGAAGTATCTAGGAATTGTAAAACTCAGAGATTAGAAGAAGAACTTACCTGCACCGGTTGAAGTCGAACAAAGACTCGCACTCGTCAACTCGCCAAGGCCCGGCGGCCCGCCGACTTGCTGAATTGATGTTCACAGATTTGTTGTTGCTCCTTTTGTGAAGACGAACAAAGACTCGCCAAGGACCACCGACTGTCAGCCACTCCGGCTCTCCGTCGACGCCAAGAACGGACCAAAGTCACTAAACGCTTTTAAGTGTTCAACAACTTGAAGACAAAACACTTGGAAAGGTGAACTAATGTCTGATGGGTGATTTGAATCGAGATTCGAGAAGTCGAGAGGACGAAGAGATAACAAATTGTTGCAGAGATTCCATTGTGGCATTGTGAATTCTGTTTTAATGGACCAATCCAGGTTGAAGATTGAAGAAACCGATGCGTTCAGTTCCATCCAAGTCTCAAAGCACCAAATCCAATGCTCCATTAATGGTTCGGTTCAAGTTCCAGCCAAGCGGCTGATCTCCATTAATTAATGTTTCGGTTCGAGTTCCGTGTCTCGACGACGTTGTTGAAGACTGAAGCCGTAATCTGGAAATCAAATCGTCGAATTGTTTGGTCTTCGAAGACTTCGTGCGATGTTGTTAGACGGATCTCGTAACTCGGAAAAATTGGGAAGAATTAATTACTGCTATAATATATGAGTAATTTTTTGCTTTGTTTGGGGGCCATGGCCACCACCCGCCCCAAATACACCTAGTATATTGAGAGGTTGTACAAAACCAAGACTAGGGGTCTGTTCGGTGATTCAAACCTGATATGAGTTGATGTTGATGCTGATACTGATTTAATGTGGTTGATGCTGATTTTACAAGTTGATTTTAGGAGTTGAAATTATTAGTTTATTTTTGTGAAAAATTATGTAGGTGTTCGGTAGATTAAATTAATCGAGGCTAATTTTATAAAAGATGGGTGTAAAATTACCAAAATGGGTATATTTATAAATTTATAAAGAGAAGATTAATTTTTAGATTTTTATAAATTAAATTAGTGAAGGGGTAATCGAAGTAAATAAATTTCATAAGGCTGGATAAGCTTGAGAAGGGTAGATTAAATTTTGGGTTAAATATAAACTCCGATAAGCTCCAATAAACACCATCAACTCTCACCACCGAACAGAAGATAACGACTTTATTTTTTATCATAAGCTTGATTAAAGCTGTATAAGCTCAAAATAAGGCCCGCCGAACGGACCCCTAGGTAGTAATAAGGACGAACAATCTAACAAACGAGCAAGAAGTACAAATAACTAAATAAAGCGCTAAATGAAGCGCTTGGCAAAGGACAATGATACACTCACACTCGGTGTAAAATCACTATTTTACACCAAACACACGTGGCATTTTTTCATTTGTAAGAAAATCAGCAAATTTTTCAGCTTTTAATTATCTAATAAATGAAAAATTAATGCCTCTTCCTCTCCCTCCCTACTGCAGCAACGAAAATTGAATGTATTTCCTTCTTCAAGTTCTATTCTCATAGAAATTACTAGTATCTCCTAAAATCATTCTCCTTAAAAAGCTCAAATATGGTGGCGGGACTCTAGATCTTGGTGGCCAAGCAGTGGCGGAAGCCTAGACCCGATAACAAAGTTGCTTGGGACTCCAGATCTGGTGGATAAGTGGTGGTGAACACCCAAATCCGGCGATGAAACAGTGACAAAACTCCAGATGCGATGAAAAATCCGGCGATGAAACTTGGATCCAACGTCTAATAGGCGGCGAGATTCCAAATCCGGTGGAAAAGTGGTGGCGAAAGCCCAGATCAAGTGAGGAATGGTGAAGAGGCGGGAGGTGTTGCATTTGAAGAGGCGGGCAGTGTTGCATCCGAAGAGGCGCGCGGTGTTGCTTGGTCGGAGCGGCTGCCGCCGGTGGACGGAGAAATTTGATAGGAAAAGATTGAAGAAGACTTGCCTCTGGAGACATTTGAGGAGATGAAGTGGTGGGCCTCATTGATTAATTTATAGTTCCAATATATTTTTATTAAATTTTAAATTTGTTTGCCACATTTATAGATGAAGGGTTGTGATGAAAAGTGTATAATTTTAATTTTACACTTGGTGTTAGTGTACATTTGTCCGCTTGGCAAATGGTCAACCCACTTAGAATGTATGAGAAGGACTTATGTGCTAGGTCTGTCGTGCATTTGCATTGGGACGGTCTCCCCTACCATTCGTATTTAGTCCACCGAACTTTGACATTCTCTCTACCGAGATGAAAAATTACTCGAACGAAAAGAGAGAAATGTAGAGTTAATGCAACACCGCACAGTGTCCTTTGAACTCCAAAAATATATGAGAAGTTTATATTATATATAACAGATGATTGATCATCCATTGAAATTTCTCCAAGCAACGAGATATTATTGTACAGCATATCTACATGACCACATCAATATTCAATACTGTTATGCCTGTGAACTTAATTGCTTATAGCTTAATTAGATAGTATAGCTAGCGTTGGAGTGTCAAGTGTGGAAAGGCGACTTTCGGAGCCTAAATAATTATATTACGGATGTTCATCTATTTTATGACCATCAAGATCAATTCGGATGGCTCGGTGCTTAGTGACGGCCGTGCTGCGGCGGGAGGTGTGATACGTGACTCGGATGGCCAGTGGGTTGGTGGGTTCGTTTATTTTATCGGTTATTACACGGTCCCGATGACCGAGCTTTGGGGTATCTGGAATGGCCTTAAACTTGCTTGGGATATGGAATTTAGGAATGTCATTTTGGAGGCCGACTCCAAGCTCGCTATCGACCTCCTTCGGAAGCCGTTAAGACCGACTCATCCACTCTTCAGCCTGGCGTTGCAATGCCAAGGCTTCCTTGCTCGGGATTGGAATGCCCAAGCTTACCATGTCTTTAGGGAAGCGAACATGGTCGTCGACTTCCTCGCCTCTCTTATCTTTTCTTTTCCGTTTAGTTTTCACACTAAACGGAAAAGAAAAATATATTATAACACACTAGTTGTACCCGTCGTACCATGTACGACTACGATTCGATATTTTATAGACATTATAAATAGGAAATTAATAAATAAAAATATAATATAAACTTTAATATAAGTAATTTATTCCTTGTAAAATGTATAATTTTTATGAAATATTATATTATTCATATTTTATTACTTTCTATGTACATAAATTTAGAGATTATCAAATATTTCAATATATCTATCAAATATTATATCACCAATTTTTATTATTTTTAAACATTATAATTATTTATCATTATTTTTATTATTATAAAAGAATATATATATATATACGTGAAAAGATGTTATATTATAAGATAAAAGATATTTATACTTATTTTAAAATATTTCGAATTTGTTATCTTTAATTTTAAATGTTTTGTATAAGGAAGTTTTCAAAAGATATTGTTATACTAAATAGATATTTGTTTGATGCTAAAGATAGATTTAAATAGTTAGAGAAGAATTTAATAGAAAAAAATTAAAAAATTAGAAATAAAAATTAATTTTATAAATATGAGGTGGGGCCAGAATCGTTCTGGTGGCTCGAAAAGGGACAGCTTTAATATATAGTTATAGATTGTTCGACCTATTTAACCGTGATACCACACATTGTCACATACATGGCCCAAAACGTTTCTGGATATTTTGGCCCAAAACGTTTTTAATATTGGGCTGGATATCAGCCCAAACGTTAAAATGCATCATAGCGAAGGATGTCACAAATTCATAATTTAGGGGATTTTAAGAACGGTTTTTTTATCCTATGCTCTAAGGGCATAACTTATGAATACTAGTTATATAAACTAAAACCTTAAAAGAAAATTAATGAACCCTAATAAAATAATTAAAAGAATTCCAAATAATATAAAGGGTAAATTACACAAAACCACCCTTAAATTTGCTATGTTTTCACAAAATCACCCGTAAAAAATACAATTGCAGAAAACCACCCTTAAATTAACTCTGTTAGCAAAGGACCACCCAACCCTCTCCATTCAGTTAAATCACCATTCAATGTCATATATTTTAACAAATTAAAAATAAAAAGACTTCATTCTTAATTTTCTCATTAGCAAGCCAAACATAGTAGATTTGTGTTCTTTTTTACGCAGGTTTGGTATTTAATGAACAAGGTTATCTGAATGTTTCTTCAATTTTCAGTTTCAATAACTTACAAAGGTATTGTAGTGAGAGGGGAGAAGAATATCTACGAACAACCATGTTTGTTTTCAAGCTTTGACTAAAGAACTAAGTGTGCATAAATTGAAAAACGCATCTATGCAATTGAACGTGAAAACACAAGATAGAATCTCCTCTTTTTGCTAATTCCACATCATTGAATGCCAAATAAGAATTTTCAAAGATTTGAGTGAACTAAAAGAATTCTTTTTATCTTTATTGAATAGCTTTATCTTCTGCAAACATTACTTGTTTTTGCAAGTACAAACGCAAGGTCATGCAATCAAATCCAGAAACAGGAGGCTTTGCCACTAATTTTACAAATTGCTCCCAGATCGATTTGCCATATATTAGGGTTTTTGAATATGAAACAACTCAAATTTGTCAAAAAAAGACCTTTAGTGTTTGCATATTTGCTTCTTCTTCTTCTTCGTATATGAAAATGGTAAAATTCAGATTTAAGAAATTTGAGGATAGAGAATTAAAGATACTAGAACTGATTTTTATATAAAAAAATAGAAATAAAATTGAAAAGTTAACAACTCTTTTTTTAAAGAAAAGTGTAGATAATCTCATAATCATAAGATTTCCCCCAAAGATAGGCAATTTTAGTTTTTTTTTTCCAACTTTAACGGTAAACTTCACAGAATACTATGGACAGGTGGTATTTTGCTAACGTTATTAATTTAAGGGTGGTTTTATGTAATTGTATTTTTTATGGGTGGTTTTGTGAAAACACAGCAAATTTAAGGGTGGTTTTGTGTAATTTACCCTAATATAAATCAACAAATCATTTCCATTTTAAGGTTCGTAACGTATGCCTCAAGAGCATAGGTTAGAAAAACAATTTTAA
Organism: Fallopia convolvulus; assembly: GCA_964016875.1. Classification (NCBI taxonomy): domain Eukaryota; kingdom Viridiplantae; phylum Streptophyta; class Magnoliopsida; order Caryophyllales; family Polygonaceae; genus Fallopia; species Fallopia convolvulus. The sequence goes on along the minus strand of OZ024722.1, from coordinate 2,289,070 downwards.
GAAAAAAAGGGGAAAAAATCCTATGTATAATCCGTCTAGAGTGGACCAGATCGATTTTAATCAGCTCGGTCTTTGTATATGATTTGTGAAAAAATGTCCTGTTTGCACCTCTGAGTAGCCAAATCGGGTGTAAGTTCTTGAGCAAATTAATTTCCTTTGTGGCATATTCTTGATCAATTGGTGAAATGATGAACTCGATCAATGCCAAGAAATAACTCATGGCGCCCAAATCGACAATTTAAATTTGATCATCGAGATATTTTTTTCAGCAGAGATCTTCTGTGTGTATTCTAGTAGGATGTGATAACAGAGTTTCTTATCGAGTTTGACTATTGTTACATATTAGTTCATACTTTACCTTCTAATCCAAAATATTTTAGTCAATAGATACTGGCTTCACTCTTCTTATATACTATTCATTTTTTGTTTCATATGTTGATCTATGATTCCTAAAATTTCTACCAACACGCCCCTCAAGTGTAATAGGTCTGACCTAATTGACACTTAAGACAAGTTTAACACCTCATTCTCTTTATAGCCAACCCAATAACCAACGAGAAGCATCTCAGTCTCTTATATTTATAATCCCGTGGCCAAGAGAAACGGATCAGGACCGAACCTGCTGTGATACTATGTGGAAATTCTAATGGACCGTAATCAACAAAGTGTCATGTCGAATTTGACTACTTTTACATATAAATTCTTGATCTATTTTCTAACCCAAAAATTTAAGTCAATAAGTAAGAATTTCACCCTTCCTTATATAATACTATTATTTTTTTATTTCATGTGGTGGATGTGGGATTCCCACAATTTCTCCAACATCTTCAATATATTGTTTCTCATGTTTGAAATAGCATCAACATATATAAATGGACACAAAAGTTATCTAGGCATTAGACCTGTCGATCGGTCGGGTTGGTCGGGTTCGGGTTCGATCATTTCGGGTTCGGGTTCAAACGGGTTCGGGTCAATTGGGTACTGGTTAAGTCGGGTCAGGTCATGGCAGGTTATCGGGCGGGTTCGGGTTGACTAGTGGGTCAATAACATAATTTTTATTTTTCAATTATTATTAAAATAAGTTTTAATAATAATATAAAAATAAAAAATTATATTAATTGATATTTTAAAATATAATTTAGAATAATTTTCCTAAACCAAAATTTAAAATATATTAAAATATAAGTTCTAGGGTGTTTTTAACGGGAATGAGTTTTCATTTCGCGCTATTGTACATTGTCGGGAATTAGAGCAATGAAATATGCAATAATAATAGTTACAATATATGACACATTATGACATCATCGTAATAAAATTTGACCCAGCGGATTGAACCCAACCCTAATCCAAAAATTTTCGGGTTTAGCGGGTACGGTTTATTTTGGGTTTCGGGTTTAAATTTTCGGGTCTTAACCCAGAAAAAATCGGGCGGTTCGGATCGGATTGTCGGGTCGGGTCATGTTTTGACAGGTCTACTAGGCATACATAGAATTGTCATTTAAAAATTCAACTAACTTGGAAAACCATTGACTAATAATATGTTTGGATTCTCACACTTATACAATATTTTGCATTAAAATTACAATATTACATTAAATCATGGTACTTGTGTTGGAATATGGCTTCTTAAATAGGTAGTTGTGATGATAAAATACGCATCGGGTTTATGTACTAGATTTACATATGTACATGATTCTCAATTTATTAACACGCGAATTTTACTATGGTATCAGAGCATATTTAGTTCGGCCCATTTCTTACGTAAGAAGTTAAGGTTAAGGTTGGTTTTAGGAGAAATCCCACTAGACTTATGTCCCGGAATTACACACATGCCTAATTCTCATAATTTATGACTCACATACTTTAACAGTGTTAAATTCCAGTGGGCTAATACGGACGGAGGGGGTGACCATCCCAACGCACACGCGCGACATGCCCAACACATAAGCTCGTGGTGTTCATCTTAAAACAATTGGTAATAGGAAGAGTAACCCAATGATACATATTAGACAATTCATTCCTTAATTTTCCGATGTGAAATAACTATTTTCACACGCCCCATCAAGTGACAACTGACTTGACCTAGTTGGCACTTGACAACATCATGGCCTTTGAGCGGACAATTCGTCGTTGAGCCCAACCAACTAGCCCAATTTGCGTCATCATGGTATGCTAGCCAAATATATATATAACATGTGGGGAGCATTTCGTCTAGCTCGACCCAAAACCAACCAGGCTCTGATATTATGTCAAAGTCCGGTGGACCAATACAGACGAAGATAGAAACCGTCCTAGCGCACATGCGCAATAGACCTAACACATAAGCTAAGCCAGTGAGATTCCATCCTATCAATTGATAATAGAGGGAGTAACTAAAAATATACATATATTAAATAATTTATTTTTCAATTTTTTCATTATGAGATAATTATCTTCACAAATAGCTTGTTTCTAAACCTATAGAGAAATCTGTTCAATATATATGACCCAATTCATAGGTAACATCGTGTGGCCGTTTGGATCTGTTGCTATACATATTTTCCTTGTTTATGTATAAAATGTTATATGGATATGAATGTACAATTAATTACACTTTTTTTTTGGTCGAAGCAATTAATTACACTTTTTAGCATTACGTATACTGTGGTGATGTACTTAGTCATATTAAATTGTACTTAATTACTCAAGAAGATATACATGGCCATTATTAGGTGAACCACGTATACCTCGTGAACTAATCTTAATTAGACTCAACTGCGCGGTATTTAAATAATGTGCGAAAGTTGGGATTGGAACCAGGTCTAATTGTTCTTATAACTAGAAGGCTTAACCCGTCCGATGGACGGTGTGATTTTTTTTCCTATGTTATGGAACAATTACAATTAGAATGAAAAATATGTGTAAAAATCTTATTAAGAATGGTTAATCATTTGGAGGTAATTAAACTTTATTATAATCCTTAATTAATTATTTATGAAAAATATAAACTATTTCATCATATATGTATAGTTGTTAAAAATAATTTGTTTTCATTTTAATTTAGTAGATGGAGTATTATTTTAAATTTATTTACATAATTTAGAAGAAAAAAATTTAAAATATAGAATTTAAAACGTATATGATCTAAAAAGTTGTAGAATTTATACATTAAGAACTGCATAAAATTTTTGATTTTTATTACGTGTTCCAATTGCTAAATTGAGTTGTAGGCCTAATAGAAATAATAACTAAATTAGGTTGTAGGTATAATAAAAAAATTAAACTAATACAAAATTAATAGCATTTATTGATAATAGAGGGATAACTTTATAGGTTGTAAAGATTATTAATATTTGACTATTGTCACTGATCGAGACATTGATCATCTTTATCATTGTTCTTATAATTATCAATTAAATCAGCCGTTTTGTTGCAGTCACGAGGTACATGAAAAAATCGGACAACCTCAAAAGACTGTAGAATAATCAAAATATCTGCTATTATCATTTCAAAGTAAATTTTGGGTGTGATCATACAAACATTAATACACCGGATCCCATCAGAAAATGCTTAGCTGATAAATGCTTATCGAAACTAAATAGAGTTATAAATAGCTAAAGTATGGTCCAAAATCTATGTATATATATAAAAGACGCAAGGAATAAGGCTACCACGTTGCGCCACCTAGGATTTTCCTACGTGTCGTTCCCACGTTAAGCCACCTGGGATTTCACCACATAGGATTTTTTATTTTGAAAATTTATATATGTTGATATTATTTTAGGATAATATAGAAATAAGATAATTAATCTAGGAAATATTCTATCTAAAATAAAGATGTTATCTATTATATATTAGGAATTAGGATAGATCTAAAAGATATTATCTAAAATTAAATAAATTATAGAACATTAGATATTAATATATTATATATTAAGATAGATATATTGATTTAGTTTTTCCAATTAAATTTCTATCTATTTATTTGAGAAAAATTAAATTCGAATTTCATTTAAAATTAAAAAAATATTTTATCTTTATTATTTTATCTATTTATGTAAAAGATTTATCTTAAATAAAATTTTGATAAAAAATAGAACTTTCAATCTAGATAATTACTTGCCTAAATTGACTTTTGATAAAAAAAAAGTGTTATCTTTTCCTTAATTTTCTTTTTGAATTATTTATGTCAATATTATTATCATTAAAAATTCATTCTTTATTTATATTTTTTCATAGTTCTTATTAAGTATATTTTTAATTTTTATTCAAAATTTTTTAAAGAATTGAATGTGATAAAAAAAAATTCACAAGAATTTTAGATTATTTTTACCTTTTTATATTTTTTTGTAAAAGATTTTTTAAATTGAATGATTCTATTTCAAATAATTATTATTTATGTTTTTGCATAAATAAATTATTGTTAAGGCATCAAAATTATAGTAGATTCACCTTAATAATTTTGGCTCCGTTTCACATGACAGTATGACACCAATTGTAATATTTTATATAATTTTTTATAATAAATAAGTTTTTTATATTAAATTAAAATCATAATCATTAAATAAATTATATATTAAATTCATGTAGTCGTGCATGACACGACGGGTATAACTAGTATAAACTATATCTCCAAACTTAGTTTATAAAAACTTATGGAAAACTTTTTTATATGACACCGGCCCAAATTATAAATAAAATCTTTTATTTAATTTATCTAATTTTTTTTGTAACTTTTACTTCTATTATTTAAAAAATCAACTCTTATTATTCAGTTGTTGAATACGTTTCAATTAGATTTAGTTTCTACAATTAAGTTTAAATTTTAGCTCTTCCGGCTATCAGTTTCATAATACAAAATGGATTCTTAACATCTGTATTAATGTAGTAATTAGCTGCAAAGAACATTGCTTAAACTTGTAGCTTGCTGGTTTGCTTCAAAGACCGACGATAATTCATTAAATAATTAAATTCTACATTAGTCTAGTTTTTTTTTTCCATTCGTGCGGTACGTAATTGATAATGAGAGATCAAATATAGATGGGTCTCCTATGCTATAGAAGATCTGTAAATTGAGCTTGATCATGATTTTGCTAGTTTGATTATATTTTATGCATATAATAATTCACTATGTTTGAACTTCGAAGCAATTAAGCATTATTGTTAGTAAGCATTATTGTTATTATAACTAGAGGTCAAATCCATGCTATACACACATGGGACACAAATTCTATTTTAAATTTAATAAGATAATAATATTAATAACCATGGTAAATATTTGGGTAAAAATTCTAAGAAAGATCAAAATAATTGATTGTGCTTGCAAAAAAGGATTAAGCCCCCACCCTTTGTTTCCTTAAAGCGTTTAAGGGCTCATTTGGTTTCAATATCAAAGATATTAGGTATAAATAAATATGTCATAATTTATATTTGTATTTAGTATATCCTTATATCGATATTAGAGTATTACAGAGTATCTAAATATCTCTTAAAAAATAGATATATTAAAAATGTTACGTATATACCCTATATCTCTAACATCATACATGCCTAAACAATATCCATACCTATGTTGATACCTATTACCCCTTATTTCGATATCAAACTGGTATCGATACCAAACGGTCCCTAATAATCATTGAGCAAATTAAAGAAGAAGATTTCATTTGTAATAAAAGTAAAATGGAAAAAATAAGATAGAACATTTAATTTGTGAACCCTCATGAGAATTCTCGTCATAGTTAATGAATGATCTTTGATGATCGAGCCCTTTTCTCAACAAAAACAAACAAAGAAGAAGTTATTGGAGAATTTTAATTAACTTTTTTTTGTTGTTCACTAATTTATCAAAGCTTAGTCTTGACCACGTGATCTCATAAATGTAAAGCATGTTGCTTATTACTTGAGCCAACTCTTTTTGGTCTAAATTACTGACTAGTCATGAGGATAAATTTTTTAACGTTTACTTTTTCAGCATTGGAAAATCATATTCGTCAACTATAGTAACTTTCAAATCTATGTAATAAGCACGAAACTTCGTGGAAATGTTCCATGAAAATAGATAGCTAGGCACATACGTACATACCTACATTTACAAATATACACTTGCTTACCCATTGGCTTTGTCCAATCCACATTTAATTTACTCTTTCAAATTGGAAATCCTCAAGAATAATTAGTCCAAATTGCTTGTGTTTGGTTTTCCTTAGATAAATTTGTGAACAGTTTTATCTTTCCAATATTAGATTTTTTCCAATGTAAAAAAAAATAAAAATTGATGACGGTTATTTTTTTTGGTTATATTTCACATATTTTGAGGCAAATAAAATTACATTTTTTCCTAAAATTACTTTTGATCTGCCCTATAAATTATTTAATTTCATGTAAAAACTGATATCATAGTAAGAATTATAATGCATTGAATTGTATCTACACTAGTATTCTAGTATCTAAAGATGTATAATAATAATAAAAATGAAGCAATAGGACAAAGAAATTGCACCAAAAAATACTGATAAAAAATAACATAGACTTTGATCATTCGGGCACATAAATTTCCCATTGATGAACTTGGTAAATTATCATTATTTCTATACAAATGATCTCACAAATGAAATTGTTCATCATACTTATACATCCAAACTATACAATTAACCCAAGCGAGTGTATCCCATCCGTATAGTTGAGCACTATATTTCAAATCAACAAAATAAAAAAGAAAAACATTTTAAAAGAAGAATCATATACAAAACCTGACCATTATCATATATCTTCAATTTGAGCCTTTAGGAGCCGAAGAAGAAGATGAGGGCGATCCGAGCCTTAGCTCGAGATCGACCTCGTCTTCTTTAGGGCTAACATCAAATAGCCTGAGAAGTTTAGCGTCGGGATCATGTTGACCATGATCCCGATCCCGGTCCCAGCTGATCATAGTATAGTTGGCATGTTTAGTCCCCAATTCGGAGTCGTCCATGTTCCGAAGGCGGGCCCGATCTCGTCGGTGGATGTTCATGTGGCCGCCGAGGGCTTGGGCGTTGGAGAAGCCCTTTTCGCAGAAAGTGCAAGTGTAAGATCTTATGTATTGGAGAGGAGCTAGGTCTTTGGTTGTTGTTGATGAAGATGAGGATGGTTTAAGGCTTGTTTGATCGGTGTTGTTTGTTGAGTTTGTAGGAGTGATTGCTTTGTTTTGTGGGCTATTTGTTGGATCCATTGATTTGTGATAATCATTGGTGTGGCATGCAATTAAGGATGGATTTTGTGATGAGATTAGTAAAGTCAACTTTAATTGGGCGGTGAAAAAAGATTAGATGTGGGGAAATCGAAATCCAAAAGGTTTTTGTGAAGTTTTAAATTTGTTGGTGATTGAGATATATGTTGCGATGTTGTGTATATATTTGGTATTTTTTGGAAGGGCTTTCCACATCGGATAGGGAGTGATAAAATTAATTATTATATAAGATAGGAACATGTTAACTTAAGTTTTTAGATTAGAAGATGTATTTTGACTAAATCTATTTTTAGAAATATAGATGATAAGGGTATTGATATCTAAGATATGAAATATCGGATATCAGTATCGGTATGTATATCAAGAACAAACAATTACGCAAATGGATGTCTTGGATTAAGTGCCTAATTTTGCATTAGTGTCGACCATATTATTTATATCTGTCTACAACTGTTTCTCAATACCTCGTCTTATACACTTTTCGAAATTAACCACGTCTTCTTTCTTCTACTCAAGGCCCACAACACAATCTACTTCTCATGTCGTGCCAGTTTTAACTTCGTCCTGTAATCTTTAATTGGGTACATGTTTGCTTTTGTTTGTTTTGTTTTATTTATTTACTTTTTCATGTCGGTTTGTGTGATAGTCAAGTTTTTTTTTTTAATGAAAGGGGGTAATTCATTCATACGATAAAAGTTACAAAAACTAGGCGGACCTAGTGGTTACTTGGCACATCTAAGCCTACCCTAGTGCACCATCTCCGTAATTCTCTATTTCTCTTCCTCCATCTTGCCTTAATACAATTTCTTACATGACAAATTACAACTCTAGAGCACTCCTCACTTGTGCAATCCTCTTGCAGGAAGACTTTGCTATTCCTAGCTCTCCAGATGTAGTAAATCACCGCACTATTACAAGCAACCCATACATTAAACAAGAAACCTTTCTTGTGTGCCATATATATCTTCCATTGCTTCCATCCAATCTTTGAGATTGTAATACCTTTTGCTTATTTTTACCCAAGACTTTACTTTACATTGTTCAGCACTTCCTTGAAAAATTTACAATTAACTCACAAATGCTCCCTGATTTCTTGCTCATTTTCTCCACACAATACACAATAGTCAAGTTCCTAGGCCTAATCTATCATGTATATATATCTGATACATTGACTTCTTACCTTATCAAAAGAAAATATATATACGTATTTATTTAATTCACTCTTTTGAGTTGTCCATATATATTTAAAAGTCTAGTTTAGACTGTTCATTTTTGTTGTTGAAGAGTTTAGATTGTTCATTTGTCTTGATATAAACGACGACTCACATTTGAACCTGGCTCTACATACGTACATATACTTGTATAACAATTATTTGACTGATGAATAATTGGTTTTAAATTGATAGTATATGTACTTCAAAATATAAATTATCTTTAATTTTTGTTGACTACGTATACATGTACGTAAGCATATATACATACTTTATAAAAAATGAGATATGTACGTGTGTATTATAATGCATGCATATGTTGAAACTACATCTTTCCCTCAACTATATGTAAACAATTATATTTATCTTGTGTTCGAAGTGACTATATGAAAACACTATCCAAATTAAAACTTCATCAACTAAATCTTGTAATTACCGAATCCTGATTTTTCTTAAGGCACGAACATGCAAGCAAGCAAACAACAATTTCTTACTATCATTTATTTGGAAAATATCAATTTATAGTATTAAATAAGTTTTGGAGATCGAGTGGAATCCTTTTAAATTGATTTATTCCTGCATACATATTCAACATTTTTGAATTTACCCAGCTGTTATAATGACTTTGGCAGCTAAGGTTTAGTTGAGTATTATTTATGGGTAACTTGCGATAAGGTTAATCTAATTCTAAAAGCAACTAGCAAGTGCTAATTCATATATGCTGTCAATTAATTTAGCTTTGTCAATGAGTTCAAGTTATGACTGTTGGAATAGTATTAGGAATTATCACATTTTAAATACTAGAACAACGCCTTCTAATTAATAAGTTTTGATGATAACAATGATATTATGAACTAATGTGTTTATCTAAATATTTCAGAAAAATAAAGATTTACAGAAACGACAAAGGAAACGAAGTTCAAATCAATCGAATCGCTCCCTATCAAAAAGTCAGTCTTGCATGTTAAGTGAAGAAAGCTAAAGAAGTCTTTTTGCAAAACTGCCTTGCGCATCAAGGATAAAAGGGTAATTGTGTACTTTGCAAAGACAAGTGCCAAAAACCAACTTACTATAAGAAGATAAAGATGACCTAGGGATCATCGCCTCTTGAGTGAGTGAATAGTGAACCAACCTGAAAGTAAGCAAAGAGATCTATCCAAGCAAGATCAAGGAAGAGGAAGACGTCGACGATGAGTGTCCGATCTCGACGACGAATTAAGGTGAATATGGAGCTAAAGGGAACCGTGTCCTGATTGCTTGAGGTTTGATTTATTTAATTAATCGTTTGAGTGAGCTTAGGAACCAAGAGCTTTTGGTAGTTTGTTTGAATTTCGCTGCATATGAAATAATTCTTGAAACACTTCCCTCTTTATTTTAACTAATGCGTTACTCAGCTATAACCCAAAATTTGACCATATATTTCATTCTCCGTCTATATGGATAGACTTAACTAAAAACTTTTGATTTTTATTTTAATTTGTAATATATATAAACGATATATAATCAATATCATAATTATTGGTTACACGTTTTTTTTTTTTTTTGATAATGGTAAAGATTAGGAGATCCTCCTTACGGGGGACGCCCTAGAGCATCCTTGCGGATGAGAGCTACAAGCTCTGGATGATTCAAAATGGCGCCTAACGGCAAGCTGTGGCCCAGCTTGGCAATTTTGTCGGCCACGTTTTGTGATGATAATATTTTCTAATAATTATTTATGAAATAGAAGAAACTACTTTTTGTACATTATATATACCGCCCAGCAAATTAGATAATCATATATATATAAGGCTACCAATAATCATTTCCCTATTAAAAAAAAGAGGGCGGTATTCTAATCAAACTCTTGTTCTTTTTTTTTTTTAAGCCAAACTCTTGTTCTTTTTAACAATGAAAGTTATAATATTTAATGAAAATGAGAGATCAAAAGAAAAGAGAGCCAATTCTAATCTTCTTCGTTGTGTGTAAGGCCTTTTAATTTGCTTTGCCGACCAAAAATCATGCCCCCAAATAAACAAACACAACGTCACCCCATTCATCATTAGCTATATATATCGTAACTTTGTTAATTAATTAATGATTAAAAATAATGTTTGACTCAAAATTGATAAACAATCTGAATAGGCTTATCTTATAAATCTACATTAGTAGAAAATGCATAAATCTCCCTGTTATTTCCCCAAATTTATTAATATGCAGTATACAGGGATCCGGTTAGTTATGGGTCGGTGGAGTCATTTCACCGTACGATCCGTGAATAGAAATCGATCACCCAATTCATCCGTTATCGATCTGTAAAACTTTTCACTCATACCCAAACCGCCGTCATCCGCGAATGAGTCGGATGACCCATCACGGGCAATTTTTTTTACCATAATATGAACAAATTAGATCATACGAGCGAGAGAGGCAACAAAGATCTTAATTTAAACTAAACATTTCCTTAACATAATAGAAGGACTAATTGTTAATGAAACTTCAACGAGAGACTAATTTGAACATACAAGGATGATTGGATGATCGAACATAAAATAATAGAGGGGTTGAGGGAGAATAGAACTAGAAGTACCATCATTCGTGAGAGAACCGGTGGCCGGAGCATTTGAACTAGCAAGAGAATGGGTAATTGGAATGTGTAAAGAGGTCGACGACCAGAGCACAAGAACCAACAATAGATGACTAGGGCTAACAATCATAGCACAAGAACCACCAGCGAGCGATGGAGGCTGGAATGTATGAAGAGGTCGATGGAATAGAGCTGGACAAAAGCGACTAGCAAGGAAAAGGAAGTGAAGAAAGTAAATCTAATTTATATACTAGGTTTAAATTACATGTTGTAAACGGGTGACGTGGGTAATGGGTCGGGTGCATTGGGTGTAAAAACTTACTCATATCCAACTTGTTACCCATTTCACCTGTCACCCATTTTTTTACGGGTTTTCATCTGTATTTTTGGGTCGGTTGACGCGAGAAGGTACTTCGGTCAACCGCGAATAATGTCCAACCCTAGTTCCACATAATGTTGGAACCGGAATCAAAATTGACTGACCTCGGTTCTTCTATTTTTGACCAGTTCTAGGCTTGTTTTCACTGGTCTCGGGGTCGGCTCAGGTGTTGGTTCAGTTCTAGGATTTTCAATTAAAAAATGTACAAAAATAAAAAATCCTGCAAAAAATTTAAGTCCAAGATTAAGTGAAATTAATGTACCCAAATCCTATATTATAACTAAATCCCACATCGAGACTAAACCCAAAACTCTAAATTTAACAAAAAAAAAACTTAAAACCCTAAAATTAAACCTTAATTTTCTTAAAACATAATTAAATAAACCGTGTAATCTCCGGTTCGAACCAGGGTTGGAATTGCTGATTCCACGATTCCGACTTGTCACGATTCTGAGATATTGCGAACCGGAACCGAAACCAATGGAGGGTCGGTTCCAATTCCGAAACCGGCAATTTTTTCCGGTTCGGTTACTCATATCTCACTGGTGCAAACTACACACCAAATGAGAGCTGTACATGTCGTGGATCAATTTTCTGCGTACTCCCGCAAAGCTCTCGTGCACGGAATGCCATATCTTTTTAAAAAAATTTTTTTTTGTAATTATCTGTTTGGCAGTAGTAAGATTCAACTTAGAAAATGTTGACATTTAGTTAAATTATTCAATAAAGTATATAGTTTATTTAATAACTAAGTGTCGGAAACAATGACATGCAACTCGATTTTTGATACTATAATATGATTAAGAGGCTGTGTGTAGCTGACCCTTTTGCCGCCACATGCGATTTTAAATGTGTCAATTTGTCACAAAATTAAAGCTTTGTCAATCAAGTTAAGTTCGTCCTAGGCCAAGATTGTCCAAGTGTCTATTAGCTTATATTTAATTTAATCCAATTTTTTCCACGCAATCAAAATATAGCAACGGTCATAATAATGACTTTCTCTTCTATAAGAAAATAGAAAAAAAAAATGTCAAGTATGACTAGTAATCTAGTATAAATAATAGGTGATGATATTCATGATTACTACTGTGCGAGTTTGAATTTCCCATTCCATTATGATAATCCAAGTATTTCTTATGTCGGACCATAGAAAAGATTAAAAATATTAAGCATTGGATTAGTACGTAACGATCATTTTTATGTCCTATCCAGGTATGTAACAAAGCCTTACAGACTTCTCCTTCGACCAAAAAAAAAGCCGTATGACTTCCATAGTTTTTTTTTTGGTCGAAACGACTTCTGTAGTTTCTATGGACACCTTATATATTTGAACATTGTATATTCTAATTAAGTAGTGTATACCTGTAGGGTTGGCAATTACACATAGGTGACTGATTCACTCGTTTAATCCATCCAAAATAAACGGGCGAAAATCCAAACAAAGTGAGTGATGAGCGAATTGGGTGACTGGTGAAATGGGTGACGGGTCGAATATGGGTGGGAGTTTGTCACCCAAATAACCTGACCTATCACCCACCCATCACCCAACACATCACCTGTTTCACCAAACCATCCATTTAACCCGTTTTAAATCCTAGTTATCCTAGTTTATTTTGACATCGTTCTCATTTTTTTAAGGGAAATTTCAAATATCTTTTTAAGATCAAAATTTTATGATGTATTTTTTTGTTTTTTAATATTTTTTTTAGAATTATAGATTTGCATTTCTGTTTACTTAGTGTACTGATAAATTACTTATCGAATCATTATATTAATATGTTTTTTCATATTGAATTATCAATATTAAATGGTCACATACAAATAATTACTGAAAAATATATAGTTGTTATATGAGTAAACGGGTCACCTATATAACTAGCGGGTGACGTGTGGTTTGGGTGATGGGTGGAACATTTCACGGGCGACGGACGGGTCGGGTGGGGTATTTTTACTTACAGGTCGGGTAATGAAAGTGTTCCACCAACTCATAACCCGACCCATTGACAGCCCTATAGGTCAATATGATCATCACATTTTAAACATTATATTTTATTATCCGAGGAGAATCTCAAAATTGTCTCTAATTGCTATATTGCAAAGGGCTTGGGCTGGCCCGTTCCGGGGGAACGTTTGTGGTAGGAACGTAATTGGGCCAATCTGTATTCTTTGGCCCATTTGCCCGACCTGTCCATTTTGTGACTGGATACAGCATTTTGGATCACTCATTTATTGTGAATTTTACAATTATTCAAATACATTCACTAGATTCGTATGCATATCTTAAAAGACCATTTACACATTTATTGTGAATAATAGAATAAATCAAATAGGTTCATTAAATTTCTATACCTATATATCGTCTATAAGATATAAACTAAGAAAATTTGATAATTTTTGTTTTGAATGGAGTGATTCATTCATATGAGCAAAAAGCTACTTACAAAGACAATATAGGCATACCTAGATGTTACAATATATCTCCTAGGCCAATGCTACTACACCATCTTCTAGATTCTCTATAATGTCTATTCTATCTAGCATTGACATTATTTATCAAGAATGACGCTCTAGTGAAATACCTTATTAGAGTAAAACATGTGGTTAAAATCCAGCCATTAGATTAGATAGGATGGGCGAATCAGATTTAAAACAAAAAAGGTGCATTTTAAGGAAATTTGAGAGAAGCACCATATCACATCCAAACTCGCTACTTTTAAGGAGGGGATAAATACATGATCCGTTCAAAATGGAAACAAGCAAATTTAGGGGGGGTTTAAATTAACAACGGTTTTTCTAACCTATGCCCTAAGGGCATAGGTTAAGCATTCTTATTTAAGAAACTAAAACTCTATATGAAAATAAATGAACCCTATTTGAAAAAAATAAATTACCCCATATAATAAAAATCAACAAAATCTTTCCATTTCAAGAAGGGCATAGGTTAGAAAAATCGAATTAACAAATCAGAAAAATATACATCAGAATCTCAGAAAATCTTTTATACCCCGATTGAAAATCCAATCCCGCTAAACCGTCATTCATTATTCACGTCTTCTTCTTCAACAACCGTCGTTCATCTTCTCTCTCTCTATTCAACGCATCTGGACAACGATTTCTAATCATCTTCTTCAATCTCAAGGTCCATCTTCAAGATTCCAAGTTCAATCGTCGATAATCGGTGAGCAACCTTTTTTATTATGCTAATTTTTTTTGTCAATATTATCATTCTTCAGTAAAATCGCCGGTATTTACACAAAACAATATAATTTCTTCGTATGATCTAGATTTACATTTCAATGGGTTTGTTTCATTGTTGTTTTTTTAACTGTAAGTATCATTCTTCAATATTTGGATGGAATCTGGCTCTAATTTATTTACAAGTCGGGAAATTGTCGGGTTTATGTAGTTATGAGTTCACGAAATTAGGGTATAGTGGGTGATGTGGACTATAGATCAGACGCATTCAATGGGTGTTCTACTGCATGTGGTTGAGTTTGTAAAAGACGAGTTTAAAAATCTAATCAAAGTTATGGTCATATACGGTTTTTCGAGATTGATTGTGTATAAGACATGTTGTTTTCGATCTACTCTAAGAGTGTGTGCAATGTTTAATAGATGACAATGTCACCAAAGTCGAAGAGCAAGAACAAAAGGAAGCATGATAAAAGTATGCATCATTCAAAATTTTATAGATTATATATTATTCAAATCTATTAAAGTTACTGAACTGGCAATTACATATAATGTATATTAAAAAGTTATTTAACCTTTTAGGAATGATTATTCAAAGCAAAGTGACATATTATTCAACATCAGATTGTTGTCAACTTTGTTTTAGAAGGAGGATAAATAAGTAACATGTATTATTCTTGTAAAACACAGTTATTATTCAATTATAGGTATAATGTTTTTTCAATGTTAATAGTTATTCAGTTCAATCCTATTTATTATTCATAACCATATTTTTTATGTAAAGTCAATTCAAATTATTCAAATGATATCATATTATTATTCAAAGTATGGTTTGTATAGTTTTTGAAGAATGTGTTAGTTGATAGACAATAGACATTTTATTAAATGACTATGGTGTTTTTAAATATGCTAGATGGCTTGTGATTGAGCGCCACTAGTCAGATCGCCGAACGAGGCAGGCTAGAGGCTGGCCCACTGGTCAGACGCCGATTGGAGGCAGGCCGAGAAGGTGGGTTCTGGGGTTGATCACGTCAAACGTTGACATACTTCTCACTGTGCAAAGTTTCAATAGTAGTGCGGGCTGGAATTGTGGGGTCAAGGCCTTGGAAATCAGCAAGTGAGAGGGGGGAGGATCGCCGCTAGGCTAGGGATCAGCCATCGTTTACGATGCTGAAAACAGATAATGGCAGTGTGAACCCTAGAATCGCCCCCAAATCTTCTCTTTAGTTGTATAATAGGAACACCTTCATCATTTTTTGTAGTTTTGTCTCTATTATACTATAGAGTTATTATCACCAAACATATTAGAAACAAATCTTAAATCTAAAGTTTTAGCTAGCTTAATTTTGATAGTTTTTCTATAAGTTACTCCCATATAAAATGTTACTATTAATTTAGCGGGTGATTTCATGCACATTTGTATATTTAAGTGGTGATTTTTTTTGTCATCAATTTCAACCGAATGGGTGGTTTTCTTATTTTTACCTTTTTATATATTGCACTCCTCTAGGTTTTATCGATTGATGCTCTAATCAAATGAAAATACTCGCCTTCGGGCATCTAGTCAAGCGGTTAAGACTTCATGGTAGTACCATGAGGTCTTTGTTTCGACTCTCATGGGGCAGTACCATCGCCAAAAAAAAATGAAAATACTTTTATCTATGAACAAATTAAACACTGAATTGAAATAATTCTACAGCACAGCATCCAAACTAAGCAACTCGAGGTACAATACCAACATCATATGATCTCAGTTAATTTCAGTATTTCCCTAAAGCCAAAACATAAACTGTAACACAATAAGCTGGTCTCCATTCACCAAGGGTCCCACTTTCACATATGGCTGACCTCCAAAACTCACATTTCTTCCATTCACAATCACAATATCAAGAAAAGAGTTTGATAGAGACAACTCTCAACTTCACCTTCAAACCAACTCTCCTTGGCCAATTTGTATCCAATTATTCTCTCATCTCATTCTTCCTTTCCTTATAACAACTCCCTTCCCATTTATGGATAATCTACTCACTCTTCCCAAAACCTCAAACCAATACTTCTAGCTAGCCAGCCCCAAGCACACATATTTTCACACCATTCTTCAACATTCCTCAATCGGGTGCTCGGAAAATCTAGTAGATCTCATGGATCACCAACAAGATGGATCAAACACTTGGATGTGGACTCAAACAACGACGAACAAGCGAAAACTCGAGTCCTACGAATCGTGGGAAGAGCGCGCTTTCGCCGAGGATGCAGCCGGTGTTCTTGGATCTTCAGGGTGCGTTTGGCCACCTAGATCTTACACTTGTAGCTTTTGCAGGAGAGAGTTCAAGTCAGCACAAGCCTTAGGTGGTCACATGAATGTTCATAGAAGGGATAGAGCTAGGCTTAAGCAATTGCCAAACACGCCCCAAGATCAACAACAACCTCTAATAAGCCCTCTTTCTTCATCATCTCCCTTTTTGAAAGTTGACCCAAATTACAAAAAGTGCCCCTCTCCAAATCTCACTACTTTTGTGTATGGTACTAGAAACCCTAACCCTAATTATAATCCTCTTGCCCTTTCTAATGGAGTTGCAAACATGCAAGTTTGTAACTTTTCTTCTTCTCCTTCTTCTACTACCAATTTTTATCCTAATTTCGGCGAAAGGGGTTCTAAGAATGAAGGCAATGAAGTTAAATGTGCGAATTCGGAGTTATCGATAAGTTTGAATTTGGTGGTGAGAAGGAATTGCCTTGAGGAGGAGGAATCAAGTTGTGTCAAGAGGAGGAAGATGATTGTTGCAAGCTCGCCTGAAGGATCTCAGCCGTTGATCTTCGTGTCGAAATCGGGTGAAGTTGATCACAAGAGTAAGATTAATGTTGGACTAAGAGATTGTTGTTCTAGCTCTTCAAGGGAGATAGATCTTGAGCTTAGGCTTGGTGGATAATTAAAATTTAATTAATTACTATGTATTACTTATAAAAAAAAGTCTTATAAGTTAGGTTGAGATTTGTTTCTTGACTTGCATGTTTATGTTAATTTCTGTCAGTTTGTTGCATAATTTGTCTTCCTGGTTTATATATATATCACATGGCTAACTAAGCCATTGTGAACAGAGTGCAATGAAATTAATTTCTCTACTTTTGTACTTGATCTTATTACAAGATGAATTAAGCACTAATTAAATAGTTAATCCTTCTCAGAAGTGCAATAGATAGATCTTGAGCTTCATACCACCTTTCTCTGTATGGGTTTCTTTCTAATTCCTGTGCATTTTTCCAGTTATCTCTTAGCATTGACCAGGAATAGTAACGTTTCCTATATGTTCAATCTTTCTCTTTCAAGTGTAATTAATTACTTGCTTGCCAGAAAAAAAAGGTGCAATAACTAATCAATTACATGCAACTATGCAAGTGATATTTAAATATGCATATACATAAAATCAAATTTAATTTAATATAACAACATTACTTAGGACAATCGTTCTTGATCGCATTCAAGGATTTCTGTAATGCTGTATATGGGTATAATTAAGCTAGCTAATTAAAACTATTAATCATGCAACTGAGCTCAAACTCATGGCATTATCACATGTAGATAGAGATCATCATTTACTGACATACATATTATAAGATGCATACGTTCATATATAGAAATAAATACACAGCCCTTTCATTTGTGAGTAGGGTCTTACAAAAAAAAATGAATTGTATATATACAAATTCTTTAACATAAGATATTCTAGCTAGGTTTTTTTTTGTCATGAGTCAAAATATAAACTTCATGGTACTACCTTGAAACCCTAATTATTTGAATAGATGTCCGATTGCATATTCTAGCTAGTTCTTAATTTCATGTCAAATTAACTTTCTCTCATAGCCTTCGGTATCTAGTCAAACGGTTAGGACTTCATATGTGGCATCATAAAGTCTCCGTTTCGACTCTCGTGGATAGTGTCCTCGACCAAAAAAAAAAAACTTTCTACCATACAGATAGGTAAATAGGCGTTCATATGAGCGCACATGCGCGATGGACCTAAGATATAAGTCCAATGAAATTTCAACCTAAACCCTAAATAGTTATCAATTAATTATATAAAAAAAATTCAACAATATATATTCTATCATCACAAGCTAAGGCATCACATGCAGGCAAATTTTCCACGATCATACATGTAAGTTTCAAATTAACCCATAGAAAATTATCAACTTTTGTTTATTCTGTCAACCTTAACAATGTCCTTCAAATCTTAGTTTATAGCTATAGTCAATTCATGGACAATTAAGCTAATTTTCCCATTCAGTAAGTCACTGACAAAATTCAGTTCTCTCAAAACTGAAAATTTTCTTAACAAAATAATGTCCAAAGTGTGAAATGAAATCCCAGAAACAATCAAAATTACATAAAAATGGGTGTTTCGAGGAGAGACAGTAGAGGTCAGATACATGCCAACATCGATTCCCTTTTCCTTTGTTATCATTATCGTCATCATTTTTCAGATCTGTTTTTTTTTTCATATTTTTATTCTCCAAATAATTCTATTTGCTTGTGATCTCTCATATGCCTTTCCATGGTGTTAATATGTCTTAAATCTATTGTTGATCGGTACTATTCAGGGATTTTGGGGCAGCGCTACCCCGAAAAACGATACGCTATGTGTTGTATTAACGAGCTTATCGTGATCTATTTTAGGCTTAGGCCAGTAATCTGATTGCTATAAATACTCATGAAACACTTTATTCTTGTAATCAGTTCTGTTTCACCTCCATAATAAAATTCTGGTTCTCTACCCGTGAACATAGGTAACAACACACCGTTACGGAACTACATAAATTTATGTGTCGATCTTTACTGTTTATTATTCTTGTTACAATACATGGAATAATCACTCTCTTATTATATAAAGAATCGATCCAAAAATGCCACCAAACTCTTAGGTAAAGATGAATGTCTTGGGAATCAATTAATGAATAATTATAATAATAATTATTATTAATAATTCTGTTTTGTTTAATCTGAAAAAGAATATAATCACATCACGGCTCTTTGTTCCGATCCCGCTATCTAAGTGTCTTTTGTTTCTTCTCGTGGACTAGTCTTCGATCACGCAATTTCAAATAATATCTAACTGTAATTAACTAGCTAGTTTGAGTAATAATTAATATTTATATAGTATAATATCCTTGCTAATTATCCTTATCAATCTGCACCTAAACCTAACCCTAGCGTGCAAAGATTATTGTTATTTAATAAATTACTTCTCGTACGTGACTTTCAAATTTTGTAGTGTGGTAACATTAATCTCAAAGCTAGCTCATGAGGTACTTTGAGATTAGTTATCACTTGAAAACCGGAACTAAATTTGACTTAATTATAATGGGCTAAATGCTCATAAACTTAATATTAATTCAAATCGTATAATTAATGATGGCCTGGATATCTTACTTTTTGTTACAATGATAGTGAAAATGAAAGGTACCCATTAAGCGCGGCTAATGTGGGATTAGTCGGGTACTAATAGTCTCGAATATCCACGATAATTCAAAAAAAAAAAGTTAGGAACGGGATAAATTAATTCACTAGGAAAACTGATGAGGAAAAGTCCATTCCCATATCAGTATAAGAAAATGTGAAACTCTACCTATTGAATTAACTTTCAGGTTAGAAAGTGAATCTCGGATTTATATATAAAATGGTTATAAATCTGATAAACCATCCACATGTATTTTAAATTACAAGTTAACTATAGCTGTGTGAAATAAAAATTGTAAATTTAATCAATACTCTCTCCGATTCGCAATAGTTGGGCTTTTGTCATTTTTCACACATTTTAAGATTAGCTTAAAATAGAAATATGAAAATTTATTATCTTAGACTTCAATGATTCAGTGTATATTTTCAATGCAATTCTAGTAAGAATTTTATTGAAACTAGAACAAAATAAATGAATTTATGTTATTTTTAGAATGTTTTAACATTAATTGATTAAAAAAGGCCAAATATTATGAATATAGATTTTAAGCTAAAAAGCCCAAACATTGAATAGGAGGGAGTATATAAACACATGATAAACACATGATAAGGCAATAAAAGTTTAGGTCATACACTTAATTATACATAGCTTTTTTTGGTAAATGGTAATAGCTTGTTGTTATTCCAAAATGTGTACACACATTTATACCTTGCTACTTGCTAGCTATCAAAGGAAATATACAGTTGGTGGCTTAGGATTTCAGACATGGCTAAATCTGTGTAAGGAATAATAAACGTTATTATTAATTGAAACTTGTCTCATTCGGAACAGTTGGAATTGGAATTTTGGTCTTCAAAATTTGCTAAATCTTGATAGGTAGAGAGTAAGGTGTAATTAACAGCCCGTGGAGAGAACAAGAATTCTTTAAAAGAGAGCTTCTGCTAGAGTCTGTTGCCATGGCAGGGATGAGCACATGGGTAAAAAACATGTCTTTATTAGGGATAAAAATAAAACTACTAGTTTAGTTACTGAGAGAATTTATGGTTTCACAGTGCACAAAGAATTTCCGGGGAATTGAGAGTTGTTCCTTTCTCAGTTTTCAATGTTTAATGGGAATTTTGTTCTCCATTTTTTTGAACTAAGAGAATGAGAATTTGTCTTCTCTCTTCTCGTTTTTTGACTTTGGTTCTTGATCATACATTTTGTGTTCTACTTGTAGATTAGAAAAAAAAAATTATCTTTGGATATCTAGTCAAAACGGTTAACATTTTATGTCAGTACAATGAGGTTTTTGTTTCGACTCTTACAAGTAGTGTGCAAGGCCAAAAATGAAAAAGAAAATTTGTAAACATGCCAATGTTATACTCTTTAGGGCTCAAACATGTATTTTGAATGCTAACTTAGCATTTTACATGCCCCTATACTTGTCAAGAATTGCGTCGAACTCAAACTAGATCTGCCCAGAAAGTAATCGAGGCTCGCGATCAATATATTGACTCGGGCGATCATCCATCTAGATTCACTGAGGCTTCTCAAGGAGGCCAATGTAATAGTCGGCCATTTAATTCTCAAGGAAAAATCCCGCGGTTTATTCATGACTTCAAACCTATTTCATATTATTCTACTATGTACAAGTTGGCATGCCAAAAACCTTCGGGCATCTAGTCAATCGGTTAACCCTCCAAGGGTAGTACCCAGAGGTCATTGGTTCGACTCTTATGGGCAGTGCCCTTCACCAAAAAAAAAAGTTGACATGCCAAATATGATATACTACTTGGGAATTGGGACAACTTAAGCAAGTGCGCTAAGAGTTTCATCTTCCGCCTTCGCATGATTGCTTTACAACTGTCGTATATCATATTTGGCATGCCTGTAATATTAAGATTTTTGAGGAGAAATCTATCACACTACAACAATGTACTAATGCCTACGTAGCTAACATCAAAGCTAGATCTCTGAGAGTTTTTTGACAGTCGGAAAACTCTTGTCCAAAGATGGTTCCTAGCCTTAGGAATCATCTGATCCTTGTGTGTTGCGCGTTGTTGGACTGTTGCGTACAATACTTTCATTACACCTTTTTGTTGGGTTGCTTACTTTGAGTATATATCTAACCTTCCATTAGGTCGCTTGACTAGTTAAGAGTTTCTTGTAAATGGTCGCTTGCCTTTAAAAAACATTTTTGAAAATATATATATATATCTAAGGTGAAATCTCTATCCATCAACTTAAGCGTTTGAGTTAAAAAGTAGATCTGAATTTATTTTAAAAATACGAAAAATATACCGATGTACTTAACTACATTTCACCGGAAATTTTAAAATTAACAACCCTAAAACTGGCCCAAAACCAAATTTTATCAAAGGATGTGTTCGGCTGAATGGGAGCTTTTTTTTCTTTTCGATGAAAAGCTCTTATTTTCTACACCCTCCTATCCCCAAAGGTGCTCTATCTAGCGGAATTTTACTCCCAAAAAACTAGTTCCAAACGGAGCCTAAATACTCTACATGCAACCTACGTCTTACATGTCACAATCTAAAAACCAAAATAAGTTCATTTTTTTCCGGCCAGAAATACGTACATTATATTTATATATGTGTCATATAACACGTACTTCTTGGACCAAAAAACAACACGTACTTGATAAGCCTAAGTTATGAAATCAGATAAGTTATAAAATGTATATAATACAAAACTTCTTGCCACTTGATTGACCGACATACGTCTTTCTTAATCGTATGTATCCCGCGAAGATACGGATTAATAAAATCGGATTTTCTAATCTATGCCCTTAAGATATAGGTTAAGCATTTTGTTTTAGAAAGATTTGGTATTTTTATTTATTTAGAGATTTAATTTTTTTACGACAGGTTTATTCGTTTTCTTTTTAGGGTTTTAGTTTCTAAAACCGGAAAGTTTATCCTATGCCCTTAGGGCATAGATTAGAGAGATCGTAATAAAAATATATAAAGATCGAGTAACGTATAAATGCAAGTGTACGTTGGAATATTGTAACATGATGACCTTCACGAGCTAACAGACATATCTAATTACACTGAATTTGATCCTTGCGAAAGCACGTAACTAGCTTATAGAGTAGACGTATTATAATTTTCAATTAATTGCTTAGAATGACAGAATTTTTATATTGATATGATTGTCATATAATTATGGATGTCGTTCATTCATTTATACGTACTTATATATCTATAACATATATATATATAATTTTGTGTAAATGAGCACACTTAATGCACTTGATTATGATTCACTATCTATTTTATTAAAAAAATCCATCTATATATTTATTATTGTAAAATAATTTTGACCACATTTAATACAATTAATCACAATCAAATTCCTATTTTAAAATATTAAAATAATAAATGAGTTTTGAGTCTTATTTCAACTAATTGCTATATTAAGTTCTTAAATAAAATTTTAGTTAAAATCTATAATCTATATACATATAACATTTAAAATGTATGTACAAGGTGCATTTGCTATACATATTTAATTTATGAAAATCATCTCATTTTTTATAATGTCAATTATATTAGATGATAAAATAATCTCCTTAGCCCAATGGTTAAAGCCATGAAATTGTATTAAAAGGTCTAAGGTTTATGGACTCAATTAATCATTTTTGAAATTTTTTTTAATAACCTAATGAACTCATGCTAAAATCTATAAAAAATTCTATCAAATGTAACAAGGAAAAAATATTTTTTCAAAGTAAATTTTCTATAATAGTTTTGCTTACTACCCTAAAAAAATTCCATGATAGTGGACATTGGACACCATATAATTCAACATTATATTTTAAAATGAAAATTTAAAAAATATTTCATTCAAAATATATGACACGTTTTTACGGTCTAAAAATCTAATAATTATCATAAGTATTTTAATATATAATATGGATGTACACTTATACATAGAGATTCTACTATGATGTTTATTCTCATATGTATACTTATTACCTAGATTTACTATGCGTAATTAAACCTATATTTATTTATATATTTGACTCATTATATATTCCATGTATTAACATATATATTTGGCCAAAACTAAACTTTTCTAATATAAATTTATTTACAACTCTTCATAAAATTTCATGATAGTGGATATTATATAATTCAACATATATTATATTTTAAATTATAAATTTAACATATATTATTTACATATTTCCATCAAAATATCTAACAATTTTTTGTCAAAAAACCTAACAATTAGTATAAATATTTTAATATATAATATGAATGTACACATAGAGATTCTCATAAGATTCTTGCCATATGTATATTTATTATCCACATTTACTATACATCTAATTACACTCATATTTATGTGTATTTTGACTCCTTGTATTCCATGTACACATAGAAATTCTCCTAGGATGCTTATTCTCATATGTGCACTTATTATTCACATTTACTACATCTAATTACAACCATATTTATGTGTATATTTGACTCATTATATTCTATGTAATAGCTTATATATATGTCTTATAATTGGTGAAAAGGAAGAGTAAAAGAGATTCATTTGTATTCACATTCTCTTATCTATTGTTTCTATAATTCAAATCTAGATTAGTTTATAACACTTTATCAACATGAATTGTTGTAGATTGAAATATTGTTCTTTTTGGTGTTATTGTGTTACCAATTTTCTTGCTTCTTCTCAAATTTGAGTTGAGAAAAAAATGGTCATAATATTCCCCCATGAAATTTGTATTCTTATCTTATAGAAATGAGAGAGGAGCTATTCACGACTATCAATTGGTTAGGTTAGGTGAGTTGATCACTTTTGATTTTCATTTGTAATTTTACAAGGTACGAAGTAAATTTTGTTTCTTTAAATTTATCTCTTCCTTTATTTTGTGTTATTTTAGTTTTATATATATGTTGATTTTCATTCACCTCATGTGTATTTGGTGCAATGATAGATTTTTTTTATTATACTTTCACATATAATTTTTTATATTATTTTTCTCAAACATATGAATGAATAAATAATTTTCCTCCTTTCATGTTATAGATTATTATTTCTAAATTCATAGGTAGTAATATGCTCACATCTCTAATTGTTGTAAAAAGATACTTATCGCCAATAATGTTGAATCGAAGAAATTGACAATAATATTTAATTTGATAAAAAGGGATGAATTATTTTTTTTGTAAATTTGTCTTCAAATCATTTATTAGATAGTCTCTCCAAATCATGTATTTATATGCACGTGAATGAAATATATAATTATTTTAAAATTATATGTCCTTAACTTCTACGTGTATACCAAAAAATATAACATATTGAATTTATAAACTTATGATGTTTTCTATCATTTAAATCTATGTATATATATATATCCTAATATTATATGTTTTATAATAGTTTCAAGTCAACTTAAAAAATCCAAGAATCGAAATATTAGATACATTGAGATTTGAGGTGGAAAGTTAAATGGAATAAACTAAATTTAAAAATATTTTGTAAGAATTCCATTAATTTCATTTTAATCTCAATAATTTTAAAAATAAAAAGAATATATTTAACATTAATGCAATTTTACAGGTCGATAAGTAGAAAATATGCCCCGTGCGTACGCACGGGTATGTCTACCTAGTATATATATAAGACGTACTTCATTAATTAATGTATGAGGCAAGATCTACTTACAATTAAAAATTTGTTGTGACAATGGTCGGAATTCTTGATTGTTAACTTAAATCACTTTCTTTGATCCTTAATTTAGATTTGCGAAAATAGGGTGAGTCAAATTAGAGTTTTTGGTACTAAAATCCAATGCCAAATCAGTTACATTTTACATATATTTATGGTAAAAAAAAAAGATGATTAACTTATTCGTTTTAGAATTGAATTAAAAATAATTTTATCCATTAATAAAAATAATAAAGAATTTAATCTAATAATTTTTTTTTAAAAAAAATATAGAAGGGAGTATATCTAAGAAGTAGAAAATTTCCTAATGTTATATTTGAAAGGTACTAGCTTGTTGTAACGAGAACGATAAACAATAAAGAAAGACATGGGCAGATTCAAGATTATCTGAGGGGGGGGGGGAGGACTTTTTACAGATTAATATTATCGGCTTTTCCTAACTCCGCCCCCACTCTTCCCCACCTTTCACCTTGTCCTGCCCGGGCTGGATATGGGGGCGAAAGCTCAAATTTTTTTATCTATCGAACCCTTTAGGTAAAACTTATCGCTCCTCCGACCCGATGTGGGGGCGGCCTCCCCCGCCCGCACCCCCCTAAATCCTCCCATGAAGAAAGACTTAGAGATTTATGTGGTTCACTAACAGAATGTTAGTTATGTCCACGGTCACGAGAAGAGAAACTGAATTCTTAGTATGGAGGGAATAACAAAACAAATTACAATAATAAGGAATTTTATGAGTATATATAGTGACTCATGAAATCCTAATCAAATTATGGGACGTTGTAAGCCCATAAAAAATCACAATAAGTCCACTAATACAAACCATAGCATACCGCTAATACAAAACATCAACGACACCACCGTCATGGTGCTGCCCTCGAACCCCTTTCTAGGGGGCTCCACTCCGAACCCCTGGTGAGTACCGATCAGCAACATATTTAAGGCATATTAACGGTACTAATGTGCCCTCATTCCTAAAACCCTTAGGCTAGATTCCCTATTTGCAATGTTCTAAAAAACGCTAGACAGACTCTAGGCGGAGAGGGGCCGCCTAGTGCCTAGAAGGTCTAAATAGATGTCTAAACGGACTAGACGGTCTCCTAGACATGCTAGAAGGCTAGGCGGGCTAGTACCTTCCAGCGCCTAGGCGTCTAAACGGTACTAGGCGGGGATTTTTAGAACAATGCCTATTTGGGTTTCTCAGTCGCACTCCCTCAGCGTTAAGTCAAGGGTGCCCCATCTTGACATCTCAGATAGTACTTATTGAGGGGTACTGAACTGGATCAATGTCGTCGTTGTTGTGGTGGTTTCTATTTGTAAGCTTTCTTTATGAGTAATTGCCCAAAAGATCAAAATACATTTTGTTTCCTTCCAAAACTTCACACTTTCAAGTCTAGTCAGGTTTTAACGTGTCTAAATCTATATAATCACGAATCAATATGCAACAAATTGAACTAAATTATGAGCCAAACACATAATTAAACTGACACTGAATATTTAATAATTGCTTGAACTTTATTTAGAATGATTAAAAACCACTGTTTGGTTGCGGAAAAAGCAGCTGATCAAATGCATGTGTATGGACCCTAGCTTATTATTAAGTGTAGATTAATCCTTACAAGTCATGATACATATAGCTTCACAGGATAAGACACATGAATGAATTAATTTTGAATGAGTTTGCTACTTTCTAGTGCAATCATATAATACTCAAGAGACTACATTTAAAAAGGACACTAGAGCATATATTATTTATAATAAATCTCTCTTTCTTCCATGAGATTCTATGTTAGTTGTCTTCAATCCTCAACTGGTTCCTCAGTTTAATTAGGCTGCTTTTCATGCATCATGTCTCCGTTTATGTACAAAATTTACGAAATTGTTGGGATATAGAATAATCCAAGGCTGTTTATTTAGGGTCTGTTCGACAAATAGGTGTTTATTGGTGTTGAAGCTTATGATGCTGACGGTGTTGACGCTTATCGGTGATGATGTTTGACAAATAAGGCTCCGTTCGGTAAAATGATACTTATCGATGTTGATGCTGATGTTGATGTTGATGTTGATGCTGATACTTATGGTTGTTGATGTTGATCGTGGATGCTGATATGGGATACTGATATGAGTTGTTTATTTTCCAAATAATACGGAATGTGTTCGGTAAACTGAATTGCTGATATTTTAAGCAAGATGTGTAAAATTACTAAAAATGGCTTTAATAAAGGGTAAAAAAATAAAAAAAATTAATTGAGAAATAACGTGGGTCCCGCTAACTTATATTTTGGTAGAAAAGTTAGCTTATTTGACATAAGGTTGGGGGGCGCTGATTATTTTTTCAGCAGATAAGTATCGGATATAAGTAACTTATTTCAAATAAGCAAATTTTGCCGAACACATAAAACAAAACTTATTTTTTCCATATAAGTAACTGGGTACTTATAAGTATCCAAATAAGTTTTACCGAACGGAGCCTAAGTCCGATAAGCTTTTGTAAATTTGGTATTGCCGAATACGTAAAACAAAGCTTATTTTTCTCGAAAAGTGCGATAAGTCCCATAAAAATTAAAAAAGAAACGATAAGCTAGTTCGATAAGTCTGATAAGGTTGGGGTTCTGATTATCTTTTTAGCTCGAAATAATTCTGATAAGCTTCCGTAAGCTTGGTATTGCTGAACATGTAAAAGAGAACTTATTTTTTTCGAAAAATGTGATAAGTTTCATAAACTCTCCACAATGAGCCTTAATATTTTATAAAGCAACCTAACCTTGGGAGAATGCGGGTAAAAAAACTCTAAGCATACTCATAACTCGAAATGGTCAAAAACATGACAAGTAAGTTTGAAATGGTGTGATTTTGAACTTTCAAACATCGATCAGAGACTTTTAATAATCTAAACTGGGATTTAAAGTGTGATTCAATGTTACATAATTAAAAAGGATTGTCACATTTTACCCCCCCAGATTCCGATGTAGCGGAACCTCACTGGTTCAATATGGTTGTGATTTCGCAGCTAGTCGAAGTGTAATTCTTAAAAATATAAATGTAGCTACAATCAATGTTCTAAAAAAACTCTAAAAAATGTTATAAGAAAAACTAAGCAGTTTCTAGATGAAGAAGGCTCTCGTCTAACGTCTAAATAGTTTAAACGGTTGCCTAAACAGCTAAAATGAATGTCTAAACAAACTAAACAACTAGATAAATTGAAACTTTCAATCGCCTAGACGAAACTTAAACGGACTTTTTAATTTAGAACCGGGGCTACAATACTACTATATAATTTCTTGATCAGAATATGATAGGGTCTCGTCTATAATACAATATTATGGGGTATAATTGTCCCTCCCAGTTTAGCTAACCTTGCTGACAAAACCAAATTCCGAACCAAGACAAATGACTTAAATATACATATAAAAGAATACAATAATTCTGAAAAACAGGGATTCTTCTCACAAATTCCAAAAGTTTGCACTGGCAAAGAGTACTTACATTTTAAGTTACTTGACTGACTCACAACTTGCTTTGTTTTTTTTTTTTTTTTTTTGCAATACAATTATCAATCTAATTAATTTCATATGATTTATTTGTCCTTTTAATCAAAATAATTAAAAATTTTCTTAGACAGAGAAATTGAAAGGATCCAAGAAGTGTTCGGTTGGTTATCCCTTTCATATTTGTCTTAACATAGATTTAAAAATCAACCAAATATTCTCCGATTTCCCAAGATCGATATGAAATATTATCAATAACTTGTAGGGGTTGAGTTAGATGAATATGACTGATGATTATGATAGTATAATAATGCAAAATTTTCAAAGTCACATAACTAACAAGCTTTTGATGGTTTGGAAGATAATTGTGATGTGTTGGAATACCCTTTTTATGTAGAAATTTGAGAGATAAAATAGTTTAGTATACAATAAGTCTATGGTTTATTTTTCCTATTGTTAATTTTTTTTATAGGATGGAAAATATTAGATTTGTGTGTTGGGCTTACATGCACACGACTCTTGTTATGGTCTACGGATTTTCACATGATATTAGAGTTCACGGTCTCATTGTATGCGTTGAGTTGACTATAAAGAGACTGAGATGCTAGACATGTTTGTCCAAGTTGACACTAAGCCCTCCATTGAACTTGTGTGATGGGCTTACTTGTGCACGACTCTATGAATCACGGACTTTTACATGATTTGAAATGTATTCCATTTATTCCCAATTTTATAGTACTTTCTTATGATGTAGTTGGTTTTCGGATGGAACCCACTGGGCTTATACGTTGGGCTTACATGTGAACAACTCCTTGTTATAGTTCACGGACTTTTACATGGCATCAGAGTTTACAGTCTAGCCTTGGGCCAATTTTTTTTTGGTAGAACTTGGGCCAGTTTTCTGACTTGTTTGGTTTTGAGTTTAGTTATTGATGCCTACGCTTCCGTTGTTTGGATTGAGTTGGCTATAAATAGACTGAAATACTATACTCATTTGTTCAAATGTCAACTAAATTAGATCTCTCACTAAACTTGTGTGAGAGGCTTATATGTACACAACCCTATTATAACTCATGACTTTTACATAATGTGGTGATTCAACAATTATGCAAATCTTCAAACATGTGCAAGTGTATTCCATTTATTCCAATTTTATAGTACTTGCTTATGATGCAATTGTACGTAGAAATTGGCCACTACAACAAAGATAGTCAAGTCAACAAAATTAAAAAAAAAAGGTACTCAACTCATGTGGAGTGTCAAAATGTTACATAGAAATTAATAAAAGAAGTTTGAAACCAAAGTTTAGGTAGTTCACGTGTGGATTTGATTATGACGCATTTGATAATTAAAAAAATCGTAAAATTTGATTTTGGGTTAGATTCAGTTGGAAAATTCTGCTCATATCCTAAGTCGTGCCACTAAATTAGGACTTAAGCTATACATTTTTCAATTTGAGTGTTCATTTGGACCACCTTACTAACCTTAGATCAAATACATATAAAAGTGAGATTGGATAAAAGAATATGCACAAATGGATGAAGTATCATTTGTATATTTCAGACTTTTTATCGATATTAAACTAGCCGACTAATTTTTTTTATTATTTTTAACAAGAAACTAAATCACTCTATTTGGAGAAATTTAGAGTCAAAACTATCATCCTAATAACTTAAACTACAAAAAATCATCATTCGATATATGGTATGAATCAAAATCCGGCTTACTCGAAATCAGATTAATCGGAAATTCGATCAAAGTCGAAATCCAATTCACCCAAAATTCAAAAAACCCGAAACCCGACTCACCTGAAATCTGACTAAATCCGAAACTAACTAAACCCGAAACCGGACTTATCTGAAATCAAGTTGGACCGAAAACCGAATGACCCGACCGAAATTGACCTGAAACCCGAGTTTGCCCGATTAATTGAGCACCCGACCCGAAATGATCCAACCCAATTTGACCCGATTTTCAAAATATCCGAATTTGACCCGAATCCAAACTTACCCGAAACTGAATTGACCCGACCCAAACCCGACCCGACCCGCCCGATTAACACCCCTACTAATAATCTAGAATATAGATGGCTTGAACTTAACTAACACTTGTTTAACTCATTTTACACGTCTAATATAGCATACACTTTCGACCAAAATTTTCAATGATTTAGCCTTCACATGCGTTCGTCTAGACCACCTAGGCACTAGACAGCCCCTTTCCGCCCAAAGACAGTCGAGCGGTTTTTTATTACATTGCCTCCACCAACTTCTAAACTCTCCACCAAGTACCACTTGATCTAGTGGTAATTGGCGCTAGGCCGCTTAAGCATTTGTCTAGAGGTCTCGAGTTCAAGACTCTTTGATGTTGTGTATGCAGAAAAGAGGCTTTGGGAGGAGCAACACCCCTTACGGGGTCCAACCACACTCCGGCCCGTACGTAGGCACGAAGTGTCGAACCAGACAAGGGCCCGGCCCACCAAAAAAAACTTCTAAACTCTCCAATTTCTTTCAATATAATTTCTCTTGCACAAGATTTCAAAAAATCTGAATTTTCAGGCTTCAAAGAAGTGAAATATTCGTAAACCGAAAATGTAAAATGTGCATCCACTTGAAATACGGCCCAGTAAGTAACACACAAAGGGCCCATTTGAAAGAGAGAATCGATCAATTCGGCCCATTAAAGTCATCCTTTCTAATTGAAGAGAGACTATAAAATGCAGAACAACCTTACATGAAAGTTGACATCTTTCATTGAACCATAATCTAGCACGTCAATTTAAGCAAACAGTGCACAACTCAAATGATTTCTTTTACATTTCCTGGGATTTCACAGGTAAAACCACGAACTTAGCAACATAAATTACAGTCCTTTTAAAGGGAGGGAATTGGAAACAACAGTTCTCATGGCCAACTACATATTCTCAACTTAATACAGCAAAAAAAATGTGCCATCTTCAGCTTCATGTGTAGTACAGAGGAGTCATTTTCGCATTCAATCAGACTACTATCGGCGTTGTTGTGTTGTTTCTGCGCCGTTGGAGAAGCTGCATAAGTGAGAAGAAAATTTCCATCTTTGCAAAGCCTTTGGGAGCCTGATAATACATTTTAGATAATAAACAATGAGATGAAAATGAAATACAAAGGGATTTTTTGCTTCAGTAATCAGTAGGGATTTATTTCCCCATGGGATTTGAGTCAATAAATTCAGTTTTTTTTAATTATAATATCTAATAAATTTGAATATTCAGTGTGGATGGGTAAAACCATATCAAATTATCAATATGTAGCGATGCCATACCGAAAGAAAAGGGCTAAGTAGGAAAACATATGTTTACCTCAACAATGAACTTAGCTGCTGAAGTGTTGTTGCCTGAATTTGTTTCCATAATGCTATGTAAGATGGTCAATCCTAAATGAGATAAGACTTTGGTGATCTCAAAGAAGAACTCTTCTTCGTTGCAAGCCATCTGTAATGGAACGTGTACAGAGCGGTTAACGTATAATATTGCGGTAGTGCTGGGGATATTACATGAACATAAGCAAATGACGAAAAAAATCCAAAGGGATTAATGTAATTGAAGAAATCTTCAACAATAAGTGAGAGCACTGAAATCCACAGGAAGTCTAGTCTATTCTACTCTTAACCTCAACAATTGAAGGTAAAGAATCTCATTAATTCGCGCTTAATGTTTAAGCATACAAATAAGGATAATGATATACCTCTATAAGCATTGATCCTGGGCGTGGAAGATCTTTTACAGTTACTGGGCACAGTTTGAGATCTTGTACGGCTGAGCTAGCACCCTTCTGGTGATTGTTGGCTACAATCAACTTCTCGTCGGACAAAATCTGGATATAAGACATCACAAAAGAACATCAAAATTTTGGATCTCACAAAAAAATAAAAGGTTTAATAAGAATTGGATGCGAACAGCTTCCATCCCACTTCTTGTTCTTGTCCAAGCCTTCTTTCAATATTAAGTGTTGAGGGTATTTACAAATTATAACAAATCATCAGTTTTCAACAAAATAATTTCTCCAAACAAAATATATCGGCTTGTTTAATGTTTATTGCACCCAAAGAAAACCCAAGCATAACACAGTAAGGAAAAACTATTCAAAGCAACCGTTTGAAATGCACTAAAGCCACTAGTGGGAGTTTATAAAAGAAAAAGATATTTGATTTGCATGTGTAGTTGAACAAACAAAATGGAGGAATGGATTACTTTCATTTACCAACCTTCACCTACCCTCCCTTTTTCACAGGGAAGGGGTGCCAGAGAAGGTGGTGAAATTGTCACAATTGAGTTGGAATTACTGGAGCAATTAATATCAACTTCACTTTCTCCATTTTCATCTTCCAGCACTGGCAACAACAATATGAATACAAACCATTTAACTGAAAAAACAGAGCAGCATTAAGAAGACAATACAATATCACAGCAGTTACCAGGAATACAAGTAGATTCATCATTCAAATCAATAGAGTATGTTAGTAAATACTCGAGCTATGTTAACTCACTTCAAAGAGATACAACTCCTAAGGGCAGAAGTGCCTTAAAAGAAATCCCAACAAATCATGTCATCAGACGGTAGCAAACTCCAAAAGGTCTTGGTGTGCTATTTAGGAGTTTTTTAAGCTTTTATATGAATTGTTTAGTGTTTGTTCTTCTAGAAGACAAATGAATGGTATTCTAGATCAAGGACCCCTCATTTTATGCCACTTCTAACAGCACTGTATTCACCCAAGCTGAAGCCAAACTATGAACTATACCCTTTCCCATTAACTTGTGAACAAAACTAACCCAAACTTTCATACGACTGTAGATTTGTTACTTCTCTGAATGTTCCATCATTGGGCTATGATATATTTAAGGAACAGCATTATAAAGGACACTAGTCACACTACAAGTCAAAACTCCTAATAGTTAGCTCTAGGTCATCAACTGCCAAAAA
The DNA here is from genome assembly GCA_964016875.1 of Fallopia convolvulus. NCBI lineage: Eukaryota > Viridiplantae > Streptophyta > Magnoliopsida > Caryophyllales > Polygonaceae > Fallopia > Fallopia convolvulus. Next base: position 2,254,925 of record OZ024722.1, on the reverse strand, counting down.
TATTCAACCTTTCCAATTTATGCTCTTTGCCCTCAGTTTGATGCTTCAGACAATGGCCATGGCCTTCTTTTCAGATTTAAATTATACATATTAAATGTGGTCAGATAATGATCTTGATCAGAATCTTGTCACAGACATGTCCCTTAACAGGATCTAGCTGATGGGGCTACATACATGACCTGAATCCTATGAAATGGTACATGTTCAGTTTCCACATCCAAATATCAAATGATGACTTTCACAGTCTATTACCCGCCATTCCATCTAACCCACAAAGAAGAACTGCGAAGTCATGCTTCTAACTGACAAGGATTCCAAAGAGCAAGTAACTTACCAGACCTTCAACTGTTTTGCAAAACAGAAAACTCAACTGACAAAGAATCAAAACATATTGAAAGATAAATGTTTGGTCATGTACCTCTTTTCCCCCAGGATATCTCAATTTCTCGGCCTGTTCAGTCACATTTGTTAGAAACTGCATATGCTTTATAGCTTTCTCCAAGAGACTATCGATGCTACACTGTCAAGATCAGGATCAATTGTTAATATAACATTCATGTCACAAATGAAGGAAAGAGACTAAAAAGCTGCTCGAACAACACCAACCTTTTCACCTTTTGGGACAATATCCCTCAACTCCTTGAGCCGATCTTGGATAAGCTGTCTATCTTTGGGCCTTGGCTTAAGACCATTATCTGTCCGGCCCTTTTTACTAACAGCTCTCTGTTTTACAACTTTTTCAGAAGCCCCATGTGAATGCTTCTTTCGCTTCTTTCCTTCAGTGAGCATGCTTACACCACTCTTGGTTGAGGGAGTTGGAGTAATAGAATGATGAATATTATCTACTCCAATGAAGAAAGACATCAACCCATGTGTTGTTGGAGGAGCTGGTACCTCGGCAGCCTCTTCAGATGGGCTTAATGTAGGGGAAGAAGCAGCATTCTTCGACAAAGAGGTGATAGATGACACAGAACTAAGATTGGTGCAAGAATTAAGATCATCTGATTGTTCAACTATACTAGGAACCACAGCTTCCTGAGGGTCTTCATGATTACCTTCACCAAAATATTGAGAATATTCCCACGGAGATGCATCAAACATGCTGATCAGATCCTCATTGCTATATAAGTAAGTAGGATTGACACATCCATAATCGTTTGGTTCACACAAACCCCATGATGAAATGTGATCATTTTCTTCTGGGAAGCAGGCTTCAAATCCCCTAAGCAGCTCACAGTCTACAGAAAAGCCAAAAAGTGTTCCTGCAACTGTAGGACTTGTATATATATCATCACTCACTATCGTTGGTTCTTCTAGTACATCTTCATGCAAGTATAGATTAGCATTTCCATCAGAAGTATCTCCTGAAATTCCCACATTGTCGTCATTCTCACCATATAGTAATGAGCAGTGCATTACTTCATCCAAATCATCCATGTAAGAAAAAGTAAGAAAGTCACATATTGTCTCTTGGGCATCAGTATTTGTATGCTGACCCACTATATCTGATAGATTTAGAGGATCAAACGATGAATTTAATAGATCTGATTCACATGAATGTTCTAGAGCCATTGGAGGATCAGACGGGGATATAGGTTTACAGTAATTGAAGAGATGACCGTGCACTACTTCATCAGTGGAAATAACTTCTGAATCTTCAAATTGCATTTCACTAGGTACTTTCGTGCACCAAGAGTTTCCCTCATCTATGTTCATCTCAAGAATTGGCCTCATGGAGGATGAGCATACATCATTGTCAGGCAATGCATACTGCAGTAGATTACCCTTGTACAGAGATGAGTTGAATTTATCTTTAATTTCAGAGACCACGGAAAGATTTTCATCAACCTGATGCATTGATTATAAAAGCAGGTGAGTTTTAGATGTTATAATGTTAAGTAGAAAAAGAGATGCAAATCACCAAGGAATTAAAAGAGGGGAAGACCAAAAAGAACATTGCAGCTGAAGAAAATGATAATTTGTATGCATGTCAAACAAAAATCTCAATTGCTGTAAATCAGAAATAAGATTTTCGTCAATCCAAGTAATGAAATATTACATAGGGTAATGCTTTAAATCAGAATCTGAAGCTTCTTCCTATGTAAAATGCTGAAACAATTTTCCTCGTAACAAACAAACATGCTTCACTGAATCTCAATCCATATCAATTTTGATGAAAAATCAGAAAACAATTTTCTTCAGGATATTCTGTCTCAAAGAAATTGCATGTATTGTTGTACAAGTCACTTTACCAACGACACCTTAATCCCATTAACTAACATTCTAAGTCTGTTATGAAATGCCACGTATTAATGTAATTTCACACTTAATATGTCACACTTTCAGTAATCAACTATGAAAATTCCTTTTACTATCCTGTACTCTTGGATTAGAAAAACCCATCAAACAACACAAAAGCAGATTACTTTCTACCACCTCCTAGAATGCACTCAAAATGCCTCAAATGGTAATTCTGAATCACCATTATACAGTTTAATTTGACTTTCATAATAAAATCTCACATCCACTTTCCAGCAATGATTCTTACATGTCCTGTGAAACTTGCATATAGTAATCAGCACAAGGTATTGAGAAATGCAAAGCATAACCCTCCAAACTAAAAGCTTCCGCACCACACACCAGTAGATAGATTTTTAAATAGGAGTGGCCAGGTGGATGTACACCAGATTTCAAATTCACTCATGAGTGCTTATATTCATCACACCTGGTATACTTGTGCATATTTTTTCTTGTATTTTAATGCACTAATTGGAGGGGGGAAAAAACAAATTATCAGCTTCTTAAAGTGAGCTCACATGATGCAGCACCTATTCACAACAATTTATCTATTAATAAGAACAGAAGTGGGTAAGGAAATATAATAGCAAGTATTATTATGTTACATTAGCAATGAAAGAACAAACAATTGAATGAACTATGCATACCTTTTCAAATGAGCCAAGTTGCAGAACTCCATGAGGTAGGAGAGGTACTAGCAAAATAGTCTGCATAAGCATCCAACAAAGTAAGTCATTATCTTTTAACAAAAGAAATATAAACTTCGGCCAAAAAAACAAAAGAAAAATAAACCTGCCACTGTTCTAAACTTTGAGCCAGACAGTAGCACATAAATTGTATAAGATATTTGCAAACTAGGACCATCTACCAAAACAATACACTTCAAACAATTTGATGAATAAAGATTGCGACACAAAGTAATTGGGCAAGTGAAAACACACCTCGACGCCAGCTGTAACCTGAAGATTCCATTCTTCTGGAAACTATCAACAACCACCAAAAATAAAGGTTAGCGAGTAGATCACAGTATCACACTATGCTGTCCTAAAAATAACAAAGATGAATAGAATATACCTCTGGTTTAGGAGAGCAAGATTCACCAGAAACAGAATTCTGAAAGGAAACCCACATATCATCCCCAGTAAGTGCAGCTCTGCCAATGACCCTGCTCCATAGCACGGCAAATTGCTGTGAGAATCTTCACATTATTATAAAGAAAATGCATATGTGAAATGAACAGTTGAGTTACAAGGATGAAACAATCATTATTAAGACCAGAAGAAAAATTATCATCCAAGAAGAAATCTAGAATCATTGTCATGATAATTAAGAAAACAACTTTCATTAATTCAAGGGGTAGGATTTCGGCCTAAAATTGTCCTGGTCTTTTGAGTATAGTAATTATGAATTTTTAAGTTAAACAGCACATTTATCACTTTCAAGGTGACAGGCTTCAATAGCCATACAATATCATTCAAGTATTCTTCAATATAAACAACAAAAGAAACACAAACTAACAATCACCAAGCTTCTGAAGAAGAATAATGTTTAAAAAATCAGTTTTAAATACTTCAGTCCCTATCCATGGGAAAATAGACTATAAACAGAACATCTGAAAATAACCTGGATGTGTTATTAAACAAATATCATGTATATAAATCAGTTTTCCTTGATCAGCAACTAAATATAAGCCAAGATTAAATCATACCCCTCTCCAAGTGCATACTGGAGACATGACATATAGCCAATAGCAAATCCAATGGAGAAATCCATAGAATTTCTATCTGAAACACCTGGTTGGTCTCCAAATGAGAGCATTTTGGAGTATTCACTTGAGTGGGCTGGATCGGGCTTGCCTTTGAAAGAATTCTTTTGCTTTGTGTAGTCACAATAACCATCTTCCCAGGTCAGAAGCCTAAAAAAGAAGGAAGAATAAAAAGCATGACATACTGTATTTATTAGCAAATTTGGGGTCAAACAATCAAAAGGTCAACATGTAATTTGTTGCTTTGCAGATTATCATCCTAGTTCAATAATGAAAAAGGAAGACAGTGAACTAAACAAGTCATTGGTGCTTTCTAGGGTATACTCAAATAGATGTTGCTTAATCAATAAAAGGATCAATCTCTTGATCGCACAAATATCTTTATAAAATTAGAAATATAACAATACTGATGAGGTAGGAGGTTTAAGGTAAAGCAGCAAGATACAATATGTGTATGATGTCATAGCTTCTATCAATTTTGTTCCAGGATTGCAAGGTACTAACAATTTAGTGGAAAAATTCAATTACAAGAATGTAAGAAACTATGTTTTTTTATCAGAACATTGACACACTTACGTTTGGGGCGTGTGCTTGAGCTTCCAAAATACTGCATATTTCCACGGGGAATTAGCACAGAGACTTATCAGCAAATTCTTCAGCGCAATTTTTTCCATCAGCCGAGCTTTGAATGTAAAACGAGAGAAAGATAAACTTGATTTTAAAACTAAAGCTATCACTAATACTTCATTAGCTGCCTCGGTTTGAACCTTGGCGGCCTGCTTGAACAATTCTCAAATCAGATTTTCGCTTCAATTGTTGTACTTTCAACCCAAACAGTAGAAAAATCATTGCTAAATACGATTTCTCTTCTTTGCTCTTGACGATCGAAGCACTTTGTGAAATGAAGAAGTGAATGAAAAGGCTAAATTGTAGGAAAGACCAAAATAGGCTTGATATCCTGAATAGCATTTTCCATTTGAGTACTACTAAGGAAGTACTTGCAAATAAACAGTCCTTTTGACACTGCAGATCAGGTCAAGCACTATCAAGACCTTGCTCTGGCTTCTACTCAAAATCAGCTCCTGAAAAGCACCAAAACATGCAGCTTATGTAATTGACTAATTGTGTCTTGATGAATGAAAGAGAAAAAGTGCCAAACACTCATAAAGATTTACAAAGTTGCTTCAGCTACTGGGAGCAAAAAGTTTGAAGGGAAAAAAGGTAAACTTGAGAAGAAAAAATGTATCACATCATTGAAAGGAAACAGATCACAAGATGACTATAGTTGAACTCTTTTTCTTCAACGAATCTTGTTCAATCCAAAAACACCAAGTTACCATTTTACATTATAAGTGTATTTTTTGTTTAAATCACGAAAGAATATGTAACTTGAAATACAATTCATGAAACTTCTGTAAGCACTAAACGGATCAAATTCTGTTAGAACTTGAAATCATTCAAAGTTGATTTGTAAGACTCCATAAAATGTTTTGAAGCTGTCAATGTCCTCAAAACTTGTATATCTTTAAAAAAAATGTCTATTTCTTGTCATACATACTGCCAAAATTAATGTCAACCGCTTATAAGTACTCAATAAAGCTGAGTACATAACAAGACACCGCATATAAAAACAACTAACTAAACTGTGAGAAATCATTCAGAAAGGCATTGACTTTAAAATTCAAAATTTCTCGAAACTCATTATATCTTGCATAATTGCTTAAATAATCTCACCCCTTTTTCAAGATTAGTAAAGCATCTATTATTGAAAACCGCAACCTCACATTTTAGAACATCCAATCATTCATTTTGTACGGAGAAAGAAAAATAAAATCTTAAAATAAGCTACAACTTCATCCTTGATATACTAACAGCAAAGCCCAAACACTGAAATAGAATTATGCACCAGACTAAACAGCAATAATCAGATTGTGTGTTATTCTGTTAAGGAAAATAACATGTTTACAAATGCTTATAAACTGGATATAACTACGCAATTTCAGATTTCTACTTGAATAATGTTCGCAAACTTGGAATCCATGTCTAATCATATCATTCTTTCCACAATTCTTTCAGATCCAATATTATCTAATCCTGAAAATGCCAGGAAATCTCGATCTGTAAAATTGCAAGCTCTTCTCTCAAAATCCTCTCTACAATCCTTTTCAATTCCTCACCAGAATGGCCAATCTGGAAGCTCAACCCCTCTACATACAATTTCGGCACACAAATCATCCATTCCATAAAAGAGGATACAAATTACTGAACTAAAACCGAAATTCAACAGCTACGGAAATCAAATACGACGAAATACAGCAAGAAAGAGAGAAGAGAAACGCACGAAAGGGAAAGAACATAGTAATAGTATGATTCAAACCTGATATAGGAAGAAAAATGCCTCAAAACCAGAATAATATTCAAAATCCGTTCGGATTCGTTGGGCTCCATGTCAGTCGTGCTCGTATTAACACGTAGATCTAGAGAGAGATGGAGAAATCGGCTTTTGAGAAGAAGTCAACAATGGAGAAAGGACTTGCTCAAAAAAGCACTAGAAAGGGCGGGCAGAGAGTTAAGGACAGAAGCGTCGAATAGCCGCGTAGGGGTATTTATATTGAATCTTTCGATTCTCCTCTCCCGGTTGCCGGTCATTTTTCCACTCTTTTTCAGGTAGGGCTAGTTTTTTTGTTTTTTTTTTGAAATTCCGGATAGTACACCTGAGTTTGTTGTTTCTCCGGAAAGTGTCCAAAAAAATGTTATTTCAAATAGTATCCCTAAACTTTTAGAAACGTTCAATCTGTATCCCTAACTATGATTTTTATAAACGCCCGTTAATTTTGTAAATAAAATGGGAGATATTGGTTGGAAAAAAAATAAGAAAAAAATTGCTAGAATAATCCCGTTATGTAATAGTCTGCAACCTAAACAATTCTAAGAAAGAAGGGTAAATCGCCGCCCTGGATGCTCGAATCCAAGACCTCTTGCACATTGGCAAGAGGCTCAACCGTTGAGCTATGTGCACATACACAGTTTTATTGGTTTTTAAATTTACAAGTTTTTAACTTAACATTCAGTTTTAGAAAAGTTCAATTTGTAAACACTTTTGCACCTTCCACAAATTAGCATGAAGAAAATTCAAGGAGAACCATGATACCATAACATTTACTTTGGTACTTTGCACCCAACTACATAAGTGATTTTGTCGGATTTCTTAATATATACCAACTCGAATAATCCCGTTATGTAAACCGATTTGTCACGTACTCACGTCCTTCAATTCCTTCTTTGACTTGAAGTAATCTCTAGTGATCCATAATGTACACGATCCACAATTATTAACACTTAAAAGTTGAGAATCCATAATGTCTCATTTTTTTTCTTACTTTTTGATAAGGAAAACATTAGGAGAACACAGATTATCGAGACACATATCGTTAAAGAGCATTTAGATGAATAAAGTTAAAGAGCATTCAGATGAATAAAATCTCGTAGATTACTAGGAAAAATGTGGTCATAAAGGAGCTTGTAATGTGACCTGTTTTGATTAGAAAATCCGCTACTTTATTAATTGCACATGTCTCTCGCTCTGTTAGTAAGGTTGGAAATATTGTGACAGTAACAATTTATGGTTTTTAAAAGTCTGTAAAGTCACTTAAAAACTTGTAAGTTTGAATATGCTGGAATATTCTGTTTTCTATTTTTCATATAATATCAAAATAAAATAAAATAAAATAAAATAAGCGAAGTGCGGGATACTGTGAGTCTGTGATCTTGTATTTGTTTGTTCAAACATTTAAACGGGAATCTTCTATTTTTAGAATTATCAATGCGACCCCTATATTATTAGAGTTATTAATATAGTGCCCTGATCATATGATTTTCTTATCACATATTAACTCGAGAAAAATGTTCACGTGCTCTTAATTTAATTTCTCCAAACTATAAAATGATCGGACGACCCCGCGATATTATTACATAAAAAACCCATTAAGCTTTAAACTGTTTGGTTCAAGATGAGAAGTTAAATTTTTAGAAAGTTAGAAATTCTCTGGAATTGAAATTTCGTGTAAAATTGAAAATTATGTTTGGTTTAATTTTTTTATATAATAATATGTGTTCGGGCAATTGTGAATCCCAGATCACAAAGGTGGGAGATAACAAATTAGTACATAAGGTTTTGGTTACTTCTTCTATTACCAATCGATTTTGGGATGAAATCTCATTGAGCTTGTATGTTGGATTTAACAGTTAGAACCGTCTCCATATAATAAGTGATGGGGTTCAATTGTGAATCTCATATCGGAGAGTTGGGAAATAACAAACTAGTATATAAGGTTATGGGCTACTTCTATTGTCAATTGGCTTTGTGAGGAATTCACAAGTGGGGGAAAGATTGTTGTTGGGGTTCAATTGTGAATCCAACATGCATTATTTTTAGCTGAGAAAATTGGGTTTGTGTGCCTTTTCTATAGTAGATTTAACTAAATATCCCCCTCTATAATTTTTTTAATTAAGTGATCCCCTAGTATTTTGGTACACAGATTTGCCCTTTTGTAAACCCTATTATTCTTTATCTTGCTTAACCGCCTATTATCAGTATTCTACGTTTCAGTTTTCTCAATTTCCTCTTTCTCTATTCTACGTAAATCCAAATTCTCTCAACTCTTGTAGCCTTTTATCCATTCTTTCTATCAAGAACACAAACCGATTTCTAACAAAATTCGTCACTATCATCAACTTCACGTAAGGATTGGTTGTTCTTCCATAACTCTAGTTATGGTTGTTTTGTGTGCTTGCAAGGATTGAAGGGCTCTTGTACATATGCGATATCAATAACCATCGAGGACCGCACAATTCGGTATTTTTCAAAACTAAATATTTGTTTTTTGTACGTTTCTTCCATATTGTTTTTTCAAGACATATATTTCTTGTACATGATTTGTATTCTTGTATTTAGGTTTTTTTGTGTTATTATACATATATTTGTAGATTTTTTCTAGTAATTACTCATGTCTTGTATATGTATTGTAAGAGTTTTGTAAGTGTCTTGTAGGTGTCTTGTAAGAGTCTTGTAGGTGTCGACTAAAAATTTCTATTTCATGTAAATGGCAAAGACAGATTTCTTGTAACAGTAATACCAAAATAAATGGGTGTTGCCATTTATTACTTTTTTTTGCATGTAATACTTGTCAAGATAGATTTCTTGGAAGTGCACTTTCTATTTCATGTAAGTCGGCGTCGTAGTTAATTACTCGTTTTTTATTTCTTGTAACATTAATAAGGAATATTTAATTAATATGGTCAATTTATCTTGTATGTACCAAAAAAATTTATCTTATCCCTAATGAATCTTTCATTATCATCATTCAATATCCTTTTATATTATATATGAATTAGTTATCTTGAAGATCATGCCATATCGGCAAAAAACAAATAACCATATCTTAAATATGGCAAAGAAAGATTTCAAGTGGACAATAAGTTAAAAATAAAGGACTAAAAACGACTTTAATTAACATGTACATACAAGAGAAATATTTCTTGTAAAATTAATTAGCATTTCATGTACGTTAAACGACTTTAATTAACATGTACATACAAGAGAAAGGTTTCTTGTAACATTAATTAGCATTTCATGTACGTTCTATTCTAAATTATTTGCAGACTTAAATATGTACTTGCTTAAATAGATTCAATTCCCATGGAAGTAGATCCTATTTTAAAAAAAAACAGCCTATTAAATGGATTCAACAATTTATCATATCACCAACATATTTGTATGAACATCGGAGTATTTTTTTGCTAATTAGCATTTCACCAATGAGAAGTGTTTATTCGATCACTTGCTGTCTACTGGTTTGGAAATTGAACAATACAACATTAACACAAAATAGGAACGAGGTACAAACTTATTGTCGACACAAAATTAATTACCTTAGTAACCTATTCAGATGTAATTTCATGTAGCTACTAATGAAACCAACTAATTAAGAACTAGAAATATCAAAATTGACATTAAATAATAGTAGTATATATTTACCATCATGAGGAAAATTTACCTAATTTCATGTACCGAGCAATTTGAATGTACTGATGGAGAAGAAGAAACGGTGAAGAAGAATAGAAGAAACGGTGAAGAAGAATGCGTAGAATGTTTTGACTGCTGCCCTAGGTAGTTATCAAAAATAAAAAGAATTTTTTTTCATTAATTAAGGGTATTTTAGCCTTTTCAAAATAAAAGGGTACACTTAATTAGAAAATTATTAAAGGGGTCTATTTTCCTATTACAATATTGGAAGGGGTATATTTCCTCCAATTCTTTCTTACTTACTTTTATTCGCAAGTGAGATTTTGATATTTAAAAATGTAGATTTTACCTACATTAACAATATAAGTCCAATTCTTATATTTTGTAGTAATTATAATTTCTTGGAAATTAAATTTTCATAATTTTTTTTTATAAAATAAACAAAGAAACTACTCCTGTAAAGTGAAACCTAAACCAAACGATGTATTGTGCATTTCATTGAAAAATACATTCGTTAAGTTATTTGTAGACTATTACTTATATTTTAGAAGGAAAAAAAAAATCATAGACAACCATGCTAATTTTTCCAAAAAAAAACAAAAACAAAGTACAAGTTACAACTTCATGAATCAACCATGAGGTCCATGAATGATGAATCATGAATCAAGTCATCAAGATACATTAATAAATATTCTACCAAAAAAAAAAGATACATTAATAAATAAATAAAAATTACCACTTCTTGAATCAATGATCGACACATAGCTATAGAGATCCACGTACTTTAATTTAACTATTAACCTAGTAAAAGAAATAGAAGAATTTGATATCAACATGATGCAGACTAACCGGTGTGTATTAGAATAATTGCAAGTGGTCCGGTGTGATGAATTTTATTATTTATACCCTATATTTCGCCATTTTCCTTTTTCTTTTCAATGACCTAATGCACTGACTACTTGTATTTTAGCTAGTCGTCTATTGTGCTACTTATAGTTTAATAACCTAAACTAAACTCTCTTTGTTTCAACCAAAATAACAAATGTCCTTGTTACATATATATACCAAGTACATGTGGAGATTTTGGTTGCTGGTTTTGAATGAATATATAACATGCACTCCACTATACTCCACCAAGTACACAAAGTAATATCCATTTCTACGTATCATATTACTAGTCTTTATAACCTTTTTTTTTGTCTCATAGTGATCTTTTAAACTATTTTAGGGCTTGTTTGTTTCTATATATACCCGGAATCGGGTTGGAATTGGAATGAGCCATACCCACCTCAAAGGGAAGGTATGAGTTTGTGTGTATTTTGAGGGAATGGGAATGAGCCATACCCAAACCTTGTTGCATACCAAAAACCAAAAAGGGGATAGGCCATACCTAACCCGATTCCTTATACCTTAGGTATAGAACCAAACAGCCCCTTAGTGACTATTTATTAAAGGTTTATTAATAAAGTGTGAAATATACTAAGGTCGTGTTTGTTTCCCACTATGGAAACGTAAACGAAAAGGAAACGAACCTAGTTTATATTAGTGTCATGATACATCAACAATAATTTTCTCTTCTCTTGAGTCACCTCATTTTCCATACAAAAATGTATCACAAGTCCCCTTGTGGTTCTCTATCTCTTTCCCTAATTTTAACACGGGTAAGTATATCCTCTATTCTCCTCTAACCATTCCCCCCCCCCTTCTCTAGACTCACGACTAGTTAAGATAAAAAAAAAATTGTCAATGCATTGTGACACACAAGTGGGCTATATTAGTTTCTTTTCCGTTTATGTTTCGGTGCTAGAGATGAGGATGATGTGTTGGATGTGTGGGTACACGGGGTTAGACAAAATTAGAAATGATGTCATTTGCAAAGGGTTGGAATAGCTAGCCAATATTAGGGACAAGTTGTGGGAATTGAAACTAGCTCTAATGGTTCACACATGTGCATCGAAGGCAACCGGGGACCAAAGTGCGTAGGTGTGAGGGTTTGACCCTCAAGGATTTTCATCGCGGCAAAGAGCACTCCCAAGAAGAGTTGAAAGGAAGTTGTTCGACAAGACTTTACTCTGTTGGTCCTCGTTGTTGAAACGAAATAAAGAAGAGCTAGGATCGAGGCACGAGATTATTAAAATGGACAAAAACAAACCTTTACTTTTATTACGATTTATCAAACGACTGCAATTCGGGGTTATAACTTTCAGATTATTTGTGCTCTTTTAATAAGTGTGCGTAGATTGCTTTTTTGGTGACTTGAGGTCTTTTTATTGACCTTTCCTATATTACAGCACGGTCTCTACGATTGTTTCAACATGTCGATCTCTGCAAGCAAGATAAGTCTTGAATTAGATGTGTTTTTTCGACCCTTGTAACCTTCGCTATCTTTCCCTTATTTATAGACGTTTGAGAAAGGCGGTTTTCATGTGATTCCGATGTGGGACGAGTGATCCGTCACCATTTGATTGGTCGAGGGAGAGGCAGCCTTTGCTTGGTCTAAGAAGAGGCGACCTTTGATTGGATGAGGGGGCGGTCACGTCAACTTGACACTTCCGATGTGGGACACGATGACGCGTTGGTTTGTTGTTGAATGTGAGCTTTGTTTGGCCTTGCAACCTCTCCGATCTGGGATCGCGCTATTGGATGTTTTCCCTCTTAGTTGAATGTGCGCAGTGGTTGGTCTTGCAACCCTTCTTGTTTGGGATCGCGCTATCCTTTAGGTTTTTTTTCCAGATGGGCATATATAAAAAAACCCTTGAGACATACCCTCGAGATCTTTACTTGTGGGGCTTGCCCCGAGCTTCTATCTTTCTAGGCTTGGCTTCATCTTATTTTGTCTGTTTGTGCATCGTTAAATCTGCGCACCATCACTCGCAGTGGACATGGCTACTGGCTAGTGATAGGTGAAGAGATAGTATTGGGGTAGATGATATGTAGATTTGGAGTGTGGGTTGCAAGGCTTATTAAGGCTCAGGTTGTCACATTCGATCTCGAGGCATAAAAATAGATTTTACCATCTCCTCTTGCATGTAGCTTTTTCCCAATCCACCAGGTCAATGACTTTAAGATCTTCATTACTCCCATAAAAATTCCCAAGTAGCTTAAATAAGTTCGGACGTGGCAGCCACTTACCCTTCCAAACTGAGAGAGAATTCCCATTTCCAGCCTTCCACAACAGACCCTCTTCCAACGCCCTACAACCTTTAAGAATACTTCGCCAACAATAGCTAGGATTATAACCAAGCAAAGCCCCCAAGAAATCCGAGTTAGGAAAGTATCTCGCCTTTAGAATCTTGGCAGCAAGAGTATTGGGATCTTGAAGGACCCTCCACCCCTACTTAGCCAACATTACAAGATTAAAATCCTCCAAGTCCCTAAATCCAAGTTCACCCTTCTCTTTTGGCAAACACATGCGCTTCAAACTCATCCAATGTAACTTGGAGCTCCCCGAGCCACTCCCTCCTTGGGTAATTAAGTTACTATGAAATGGAGTAATTGAAAATTCTATGGAAGTTAAAAATCATGGATTTTTCAATAGAAGATTTTCAATCAAACACATGTATTTTATTAACTTCCTGAGATTTTTTAACTTTAATTATGTGAATTCGTTTGACAATCAAACAAATAGTTGTGTGGAGAGCTCCATTAATAGTTGTATGGTTTTGGTTGCTTTCAGAATTCATTTGACAACCAAACAATAGTTGTATATATTTTATTAACTTCCCGGGATCTTTTCGGGTGAATTTGTAGATCTTTAATAGCTGTAATCCTGTATGGTTTTGGTTGTTTCCAGAGTGTGAGGCCTAGGTGAGAAAGAAGTTCGTCACTCCATTAATCTTTATGCGATTTTTCTATCATGTGCCCCAAGTGCATAGGATAAGAATCCAATTTTAGAAATATATTTTGAATTTTGTATTTATAATGTTTTTTATTATTTTTTAAAAGGGTTTAGACTTTCCTATCCAGGGTTTTAGTTTCTATATTAGGATTCTTATACTAGGGCATAAGATAGAAAAACCGATCTTTATGAAGTGGTCGATTTGGTAAGTTCTAAAAAAATCTGAGATACGACAAATATCAGCTTATAACATCTCAATCTTTCACGAAGTGCTCCTTACACTCTTCATAGCGCTAATAAGATTGTCTTCTTCGATCCCACCAAACATGCACTAACACCTTGTTATTCCGATTGGTCAGACTTTCTTTTTAAATTAATAGAATTGCGGTTTCTTGTTTTCCCTTCCGTATAAATCCAATTAGTTTATGTTACAAGTCGTTGTCACAAACAATAATACAGTTAATACTGATATTTAATAAGGATTTAGGTAACAAAATAATAATAATGCAATGATGACGCTGGCTTGTGGTCCTTTCACAAGTATTAGTAGCCTAGAGGATCGATAATGCCTGTTTTCTTAATCGTTGTTAATGATGTCATGTCTTGCACTAATTATAAATTTCTAAATTAGTGGTCTGATTAAATGTAATTGCTGACTTGCTAAAATATTTTCATATACCATAACATTAATAACATGCAAATTTTGGCTTAGAATAAATAACAAAAACAGAATATTGAACATGGTGATTGGGTAGTCAACTTGTAGACTTTGATTATTGAAAAGAATTGTTCAAAGTAGTGATGATTTTATATATTAAAATTGAGATGACGTAACCATTAAATTATAATTTATTAACATTTTTTTCCCAAATGAACCCGTAGAATTAATAAAAAAAATCTTTTAACCAAAAAAAAATCTATTGAATTTGAATATTCGCTATCGTTGTAAATAATAAGAACTTATGAGGTATGTATACAATGGTTGATTAAAAAAAGGCTACGTAATCGATGATGCAATAAAATGTTGACAATAAACGTGTGTACAAGTTAAATGGCTGTTTATCAAACACACACTATGCCTCTATGGTGTTTGAACAAGTTGTGGTACAATGTTTTTATGGTTGATACCTATGACAAAGAATCATGCTTTGGTACGTTTGAACAAGTATTATTTTGTCTAATAAATTGGTAACAAACTACAAGAATACTCCTAGATAGCCACGAATCCATTGGTGTATCACTCGTAGATATATCTGTTAATCGGGTCAGTTGGTTAGGTTTGAGTTCGGATATTTTGGGTTCAGGCGGGTTGACTAACGTGTCAACAACGACAATTTTATATGTTATTTTTATAATTAATTTGTTTTAAAATTATTAAATCAAAATCAAAATATTAAAAAATAAATTTATTTTATAAAAGAACATATATTAATATATATATATATTAATAAAATTCAACATTTACATGTCAATTGGGTTGGTTCCCATGTCGCTCGGGTTCGGGTCGTATATTCTCGAGTCAGAATCGGGTTCGGATCAGGATTGGGTTTCGGTATGCTCGAGTCGGGTTAAGTGCGGGTCAGTCAAGTCGGCTTTTCGGGTTCAATCATCTTTTGACAGCTCTAATCGTAGGTAAAATTGCTGACGGTTTTTTACCGTTCAAAAGTACTCTTAATTAGGTTTAAAGAAAAAACTTTTGCACCCATTTTATTCCTTCGTTTGTAACCGTTGAATTCATTATTATAAAAAAATGTTTTCTAGTTAGCAATTTCTATTTTTTCTTTATTTCCGCTTTGGGTCGAAAAAAAAAAGAGTTGCGTCGCGTTTGAGTTCTTTGCGAGTACGTACAATTACAGCTCGGATCACTTCTGACCTTTCTAAAGGCATATTTGGTATTGCTTCTTTTATTACAGCAACAAGTTATAGTAGATGGTTCTTTTTCAATCCCATCTCTATTACAAAACCGGACATGAGAATTTTTTCTCATCCGGCTCCTCGCGAATGAAATGATCCAAAAAAAAGTATCTATTTAGAGAATTAAAAAGAGAATGCTCGATAAGGCATGAGTTCGAGTATCATAAGCGCCGAAACTTCTTCGTAGTGGCTCCCTTCCACGCCCCATTTCATAGGGAACCTCAAAATGGCTCTATTTCATTATATTCCCTATCGAAGAGAAGGTTCCGTCGGAACAATTTTTTATTTCGGGATACCTCATCTCTTAAAAAAAAGGTTGAAAAAAAAATGTACATGGAGGAAAACAAAAGCTACGAAGAAATTAAAAAAGAAGTCAATGAAATGGAAAAGGGGCGGGACGGGCAGGCGGTGGAAGAAGGTCCTACTGGAAATGAATGGGAAGATCGAAAAGTTGGAAGAAGAAGGGATTTTTTGGTTAGACGCATGGAATTAGCTAAGCATTTCATTCGAACTCGACCCAATGCTTTATTTCTGTCCTAGTTGATCCTGATTCGACATTAGAAGTATATTGATTTTTCCCCAATAACCGAATCCTCAATAGGGAGAGATGGCTGAGTGGACGAAAGCGTCGGATTGCTAATCCGCGATTTCAGAATATCCATTCGCTCGAAACTGATCTGCTTCCGCTTCTACTTTTCGTAAGCGAGCCCGGGCTTTTTCTAGCCTAGTCGGTGATAAGAGCCCATTTATCATCGCTATTACAGAACCGTACATGAGATTTTCACCTCACACGGCTCCTCGAGGGTTCCACATAAATCTAAGGATTGCTTCGATATTCTTTAATTTCACAATATGAATATTTTACAGAGAGCCGACAAGGAATTCCATTAATAACTGGCCGTTTTGATTCTTTGGAACAACTCGCCAAGAACTACGAGATCACCCTCTTCATTCTGGGGTGACGGAAGGATCGTACCATTCGAGCCTTTTTTTCATGCTTTCCCGAAGGTCTGGAGAAAGCTGCAATCAATAGGATTTCCCTAATCCTCCCTTCCCGAAAGGAAGAACTTTAAATTCTTTTTTTCCTTTCCGCAGGACCTCCACGTTCTGAGAAATATTTACCATCCGAAACGAGTAAAAAATTGCGCCTTTGGCGAAATTGGCTAAAAAAAGGCGTTGAGAAAGGGCAAACCTTTCAACGAGATAGTGCTTTTTCAACTCTCTCAAAATGGAATCTATTCCAAACATATATGCCATGGTTCTTTACTTCGACAGGGTACAAATATCTAAATTTGATATTTTTAGGTTCTATCCATATACGTTCTGATCGCCAATTCATACTAATCTAGTTGCACTTAATTTGACTTAATTGAATTGATAGAATAACCAAAATGAATTTCACTTATCCTTTACTTACCGACCGACCCCTACCGCCTGTAGGTAGTTTTAGACAAGTTTCCTTTGAAGTGGATACCTGAATGCCAAGTATGGCTCGTAATAATCTATCTTCCGGGGCATAGGATGATTCTTTTGGCCGAGTCGTAAAATTGGGTGCTATCATATAGCTTTGTATCGGCTAAGTTCACGAGTTGGAGATAAGCGGACTCGAACCGCTGACATCCGCCACAGGGTAAACCACCGTCTCTCAGGCCCTCGACTGATTCTACCCGGAAGCCGATGATTATTCATCTGCTTCGCACCTTCCGTGAATAGACGAGACATTGAGGAATATCCAGAAAGGCATTTCGGGAATCGGCCTGATCCTATCTCTGTTTCTTCCGTTTGAAGAAAGGAAGGATCCCAAGGAATCGATCTTTCTTTTCGCTGTTGAATCTCCCTTTGATTGAGAGATGTGGACGAGTCACGTATTGTGTACGCGCCGCTTGCTTTATTGTTGTAGAAATTGGATTTAGGCTTTATCGGCATCGACGCATTTCATATCATGTCGAAAAAGAAATCTTTATTGGTTTTACCTCCTAGTTTTTATGAAGAGAATGAATCTTTTTTGAATATGTAAAAGAGTGGATCTCCAGGGTCCCAAATGAATTGGCCTTTTCGAAAAAAGACTTGTTCTTTGGAAGATCTATCTCGTCCCGGATACTCCATGGGTTCACTCTGCAAGAACACAGGGTCTCAAAATTAAAACTTGAATTCGAAACTTTTGATCGTGTAATTTCGGTGAGCCAATCAATGAGGGTGTTTGTTCATGCACATATGCGCGATAAGTTTAGCGAGACTCTATCCTGAACTTAATTGACAATAAAATAAATAGATCACCGACCTTATGTGTTTATTGTCTTTTTTTACTTTCAGACATATGCCCCTTTAAGTGTTAATTCACTGACCTAATTGTCACTTGAACATAGGCAGATAGGTAAGGTAAATAATCGACAGATAATGTACACCTTAGCCAACCCAAACAACCAAGCAAGTAAGCATCGACCTAAAATCATACTTGCTAAAGTTCAATTTGGTCCATTTATACGCACATGCACGATAAGGACAACACATAAATCCAAGGAAATTTCATCCTAAAATTAATTGATAATAGAAAGAGTAACACTCTTCTTATATGTTAGATTTGTTACCTTTTCACTTTCCGACGTGGTACTTGTATTTCCACATGTTAATCTTAAAAAAACGAACTATGTGATCTTAATTAGATGTTACTTCTCAATTTTTGTGAACTAAACAATACTCCTTTTCATAGAAAAAAGTCATATGAAATGGTTTAATTTATCATAGAGTTTGAAATGTCATTTTTCAGCCAATTAGCCATGCATGTATCCCGTCGTGGGTACAAAAAAAAACAAGAATGCACATAATTATGACTAAAACAAAACATCATATGAATACACATTCAAATGCCACAAAGTTTATGTCATAAACAAATAAAAATCCAAATGCAACACGGGAAGTATAAAACAAAACAAAAAAAGCGATCGTTAATTTCTAGGAAATTCATGAGCAAGTTCATTGGATCGTTAAAAGGATTTGTACTAGTGAATTTGAATTTTTATTTTGGGAGTCTGTATAATTCAAAGTATTAAATAATGGAGTAAAAAGTATGATCGAAGTAAAAGGAGAGAACGAGGGAAAAACGCGTGTAAACTCGATCCAAATTCGAGGCAATGGGACGATGACACTCCCAAAAAGTCGCACGCCTTATAAAAACTTACAAGTACTGGATGTTGATCCCTACCCATGTATACGCTTGACTAGGCAAGGCTGCTTCACCAGTGTATGAACATCACGCAGAATCAACTAAAAGCTTAATGACCCCAAAGCAAGTGAACAACTCCCACGAAGCCCAAGTGCAAATAGCGCGTTCATCCTATATGAGTTTATGACACCCAACTACCCTAAAAGCTTAAGGACACCAAAGCGTGTGAACAACGCGCTAGATGAATGATCGACGAGGTCGCAATCTATGAGGACCCTAGCTAATTGTTGATGACGATCGATGACATCACACATCTCACACTCTACTAATCAATGGTCGACATTTTGAAGTCCAACAAATCTCTACCACATTGGAAGATGTTACACCCCTCCTTACCTAACTTGGGGTATTACCTCCAATAACCTTGATTAGTCCTAATCCAAGGTTACCCATAACTTTATTATTTTACATAAAAATTATTACACCACTTTATTACATGTTATTATATCTATTCCTTCACACCATGAAAGACATATCCAAAACGTATACAAAAAAATAATTGTCTAACAAGCAAACTCGTCCTTCCTTATTTAACAACTTTAAAAATTCTTGTCATCCTTATTTGCCTTGGCAGATCATACCATCTTAAAGTGGTGTAACATTCTCTTGTTTAGCCTCTACTTCTTTGGTTAAACCCCTTTTGTAGCTGATCCGTTGTATGCAGACGGTGTACACCAGCAGGCCATGCAATCGAATAAGGTGGCCTGATTATTCTAATGAAAGACTAAGCAAAAGAAGAATTTAAGTAATCCGAATAATAACCTATCGATGTTCCAACAGTTAGCAGGCCCATCAGAAATGAGTGAGGCAATGTTATACAAAAGATAGGACACCACAGTTTGCTGTTCCATAACGAAACATGAACAATTGTTGAAAACTTATACAAGGTACGGGTACTTAAGTTAGGGCAAGCCTATTTGCATATCTAGGAGCGAAAGGGAATAATTTCATCAATTATTTTTAAATCCATCCCTATATATTTGAAAAATAAGATTGGATTCATTTTTTTTTTTACGTTTTTATAGTTTACAAATTACAATCAAAATGGTCCTAATAAAGATATTTTAAAAAACTATTAAGTAAGAAACTTATGAAAAAAGTGAAATTAGTAATATATGAAAGTTATGCTGGATGAAAGCAGTCAAAGCACCATGTATAATCGACACCTGAAGGCTTTCAGAGCGAGTCCAAATCTGAGGTGTCTACAGTTGTTCCCCAAGATCTCGTCTTGTGCATTTTTTTCCAGTTGGCGTCTTTCCTGCTTCTCTCGTGGTGCTCTGCACAACCTGGTCCTCATGTGCTTTTCAGTTCAGTTCCATCTTCGATTAGCGATATTTAGTTGGTGTTTCTGTTGCTTCCTAGGTTGCTTGTTTGGTAGCATGTCTACCTTCCTTTGCCGGTATCCGACTGTCGTTTTTCAACCTCTCAATCTGCCATGCATGTCTGGTACATCGAATTACTTTCCTTATATAAAAAAAGCACCATGTATAATATATACCGAATACAGAATAGACAAGGTAGCCTATATGTGATTAGTTTGAAACAAACAAGATACGAAAACAAGCAAGATACGAATCGTCCTTGTTTTATATATGCTTAGCTAAGATATGAAAGTGACACTATCAGATTAGATTCCTTGCATTACACATACGATAGAAAAAATGGTTAATGGTATTGGTAGATTTATAAATTATAACTCAGCTTCGTTTTCAATAGTGGAAAGATGGGTCACAATTCACAAATCACACGAGTTGGAAGTTTCCTTAAGCAATGTTGTGTCCACCATATGGCCTCATAGTCAGAAACACATTATTTAAAGCTAGATCATAATAATTCAAAATATAATAATCATATTATAATTGTTGTCCCGATGGTATAAACACTGAAAAAAAGGAATAATTTAGCGATCATAACTCGGTCGTTAAATGTTTGGTCACTAACGACTTTAGCAACCATATAAAATGGCGGTCACTTAGTCAATGTATCTGGATTCAGATTTAGCGACCACGATATGGTCGCTAAATTATGGATGGTAAATCAACGGAATGGTGTAGTGAACGCCGTGTTAGCTTTTTTTTTTCTTCTAATTCATATTTGTGTCATACTTACTCCGTTTTTGAGTCTTCAAGCTTTCCTGTTGTTTTGTTATTTCTCTTTCGTCCTCCGACGGATTCCCACAAATAGGACTTACGATCACTCGCAACTTGAGTTTGTTGTTATTAGTTTCTCATGTCGATCTAGCTGACTATTAATCTCATCTCGGTCTCTAACGATTTAGCGATCATAACATGGTCGCTAACGATTTAGCGATCATAACCCGGTCGCTAACGATTTTAACGACCACACAAAATGGCGACCATGTAGTCATTGTATCTGGATTCAGATTTAGCGACCACATGAGAGTCAAAATCAACAGAATGGTGTAGTGAATGTCGTGTTAGGTTTTTTTCTTTTAATTTTTGGTGAAGGATACTGCCCATGAGAGTCGAACCGGAGACATCTGTGTTAGTTTTTTTCTAATTCATATTTGTGTCATACTTACTCCGTTCATGAGTCTTCAAAGCTTTCATGCTGTTTTGTTATTTCTCTTTTGTCCTCCGGCGGATTCTCACATATGGGACTTACAATCACTCCATTCACTCGCAACTTGAGTTTGTTGTTAATAGTTTCTCATGTCAATCTTTCTGACTATTAATCCGATCTCGGTCTCTCGATCTCTCGATTTATCATACCTAGGGTCCGTTCGACGGGACTTATTTTTGACCTTATACAGCTTATTCAAGCTTATGGTAAAAAATAAAGTTTTTATTATCTGTTCGGTAGTGGGAGTTGACGATGATTATTGTAGCTTATGGGAGTTGATGGTAGTTTATATTTCACCCAAAATTTAGGGCCCGTTCGGCGGGCTTTATTTTGAGCTTATACAGCTTTATTCAAGCTTATGGTAAAAAAATAAAGTTCTGAGATGGTGTTCGACGTTAGGAGTTGAGGGAGCTTACAAGAGCTTATACAAGCTAATGGGAGTTGAAATCTTGGCCAAAAAATCAACTCCCCCCTCCGAGCTTATACAAGCTTATACGACCTTATTGTGTTTTTTCCTTCTAATGCCCTCCAAATTCAATTTAAAAAAAAAATCTCTAAAATGTGGATATTTATAAATATACCCATTTTGGTAATTTTACATCATCTTTTTATAAAATCAGTCTCAATCAACTCTATCTACCGAACACCTACATATTTTTTTATAAAAATAAGCTAATAATTTCAACCCCTAAAATCAACTAGTAAAATCAGCATCAATCACCGAATCAGCATCAACATCAACATCAACTCATATCAGGCTTGAAGCGCCGAACGGAGCCTAATCTACCCCTTGCAGCCTTATCAAGCCTTATGGGATTTATTTCCTTCGATTGCCCTTTACTAATTTAATTTTGGAATATTTAAAATTTAATCTTCTCTTTATAAATTTATAAATATATCCTTTTTGGTAATTTTGCATCCATCTTTTATAAAATCAGTTTCGATCAATTTAATCTACCGAACACCTACATAATTTTTCACAAAAATAAACTAATAATTTTAACTCCTAAAATTAACTTGTAAAATCAGCATCAACCATTAAATCAGCATCAGCATCAACATCAACTCGTATCAGGTTTGATGCGCCAAACAGACCCTAATTGTCTCGTATTTTGAAAAAAAGATCTTTTTGAAAAAATAAAAAACTTCTTACCATTCGCACTAATTAATAAACACGATCTAGTGAATGGTGGCACGAAAAGAATTCGCTCTTCATTAAACATCTTGCTTTGAATAACTGGTTGATAAATAGTGAGAATATTGCAACAATTGGTTGATAGTTTATGTATACTATCAGATATAGTAAATGCTAGTATAAAGTACATTATTAAATTTCAAGTTGCATGACGACACCATATATTATAGTAAAGCTGACGTCGTAGCCACTATATGTTAAAAAATAAATATGCTTGTAGTTGGAGGAAACAAATGAGCACATCAGCCTGTCACACAATATAAAATTGAAAGTAATTTTTTTTTAAAAAATGATAATCTTTTGTCTGGATTTCTTAAATCTGGGGCTATTGCCAGATCCAGATTATCCAATGGGATGCTATTTTGGTAATTTGTCTTGCTAATTAAATATTATTGGGTTTTAACTTTTAGCTTTTTCATTCACTAAAAGGGTTTAAAAATAAAATAACTTGCCACCTTGGTCCCTTTGAGGAGATTTTACTTTGAAAAGGTTAAGTTTTCTAATTTCAAAAAAAGGATATCTCACAACAACACCAACCGCTATTAATTCGCCTCGAATGGAATCTGAGGGACAAGATGTACACACCCTTACCCCGACATAAAATTGAGAGGGTGTATGTGCAAAGCCCAAGCATTATCATCATCGCTCGACAAACGCAAAGAAAACTGAAATTCAACTATGTGACAATAATAACCGAATTCAGTTAAAATGCACTAATATTGATATAGGGGCTATATCCATCTCAAAGACATTGTATAAAAGCAAAGGGATATCTAATTGTACTAATTTAATTTCTACATGTATGGTTGCTTCAAAGACCATAGAAAAGATCTGTTTTCCGTTGTCATTTCACATATTTGAAGGTCTTTATAAATAAAAATAACTTTATAATAACGTAAAAATAACAAACCTAATTCAATTGTGAATAAACTCCAATGCTAGGCTAGTGGTAGTCCGACGGGAGGTATGGGTGGTGTTAGGAGGTTTTTGATTCAATCTTGGTCTTCGTCCCTTCATTTGAATCAAAATCAAGTTTTATCATCATTTCTTTCATTAGGTTGAGCCAGTTTATCTGGTTCGTAGTTTTTGCCGTCTGGGTCACGAGCTCAAAAATCACTACTAAAGATCAGTTCCTCGTCATAAAAAAAATAGGAAAAATTAATTATATATCCTTCAAATCTTTCAAAATCAGTTATATATCCTTCAAAATTATAAAACTAGTTATTTATCCACTAAATTACAATATTTTCTTTTTTATGTAAAATCTTTTTTCTTCCCATTAAACATAATTGTAAAATCTCACTAAATCTATATTCTTACATTATTTAATAAATTTTGATTAAAAAATAATATTTTCCTCTTATCTCGTTATAGTGATCGAGTGTTTTCTTTTCCCATTTCTTCATTGATTCTTCCCTATCTTCGTTTTACATACTTTTTTTATTATTAAAATTGCATTTTAATTGGTAAATCAATTTAATTATATACAATAATATGATGGAAAATATGGTCTGGGGGTGGAGGTACGTATATGATTGCAATCAATTAAATACCATGGATAAATTACCTTTAGTACCTTTAAAGCTTTTTTTTAAATAGTACTTAGGTTTTATAAATCTAGTGATTTTAATTATATTTAATAGGGTAAATTGAAAATGGATAACAAACAAACAATATTATAATTTGATGGATAAATAGCTAGTTTTAAAGTTTTAAAGGATATATGCCTGATTTTGAAAGATTTGAAGGACATATGGACAATTTTCCCAAAAAAATAACTTGGTGTAAGAATAGGTCAGAAAAGATGATCATCTTCATAGTTTTGGTCTTTGGTATCTTCCGCTATCAAATGTGGGCTCAGCCCTTAAATAAACCATTCGACTAGTTCCCTGGACAGTACAAGCAATCAGGCCCAAGTAATGAGGAGTGGAGATAAACGGGCCGGTCCAGGCCCATTCTTGCATTTGGACAAAATTCACTTGTATGCTAATAATGAACAGCGAACAAATGGCCGATCACTTGTAAATTGTAACATTGCTGTTGAAATTATCTTCAAAGATCGGATAATTTCATTCAGAAAATCTACTGTTTGTAAATGGACAAAATAAATCCTCTCAAAAAAAAAAAAAATGGACAAAATAAATACGATGTAGGCATTTTAAACATTTTCTGATTTTTATGCATGACAATTTTTTTTATAAAATGCAATAAAGTTATAAGGGTTTTTTATTTCAGCCAAATGCGAAATATCGGGTTTTTATATCCCAAATCAAACTGTATCGACCATAACCTCAACCAGACACAACTTGGGTTCATGCTCATATCACTTCCTAATTATGAAAAATAATCTATGAATCAACTTGAAATGGATTTGAGAGGTTTCTTCGAATCAAAAAAGTAGTTCTTTGCAAAGTTAAAAATACTTTCCTAAAATTGTTGTGTATTTGTGTTACTTTTCTCGACCAACATAAAATTGATGTTTATTTTTAATTTATTGAATGTTTGTGTTATTTTTTTACAACCATATGTCTGTAATGTTTGCATTGTTTTCACCAATTTACTATATATATTTAGGCTCGTCTATTAAAAATAAATAAATAAACAATGTGTATAAGTTAGCCAGCAGTTTTCCAAATCCACCTGATATTATTATAAAATTGATATTGTAAATTCTTATTAATGTCTACATTCTATGATTTAGGCCTATTAGTTTTTTCTTAAGGAATTTCAGGTCAATTAGTTAGTACAAAACCCTGTTAAACATTTTGTATTGAAGGTGTCAGTATATATATTTTTTTATGTAAAATCCCATATGCAAAAACAATAGGCACATCTAATGACGCTGGCAACCAACAATTCTAGTCGAGCATGTATAAAACGGTGTTTCTAACTTATGTCCTTAAGAACGAGTATTAGTTAAGAATTTTAAAATTAATTTAATTAATTTTTTAATAGGGTTTACTAATTTTCTTTTAAGGTTTTAGTTTCTAACAATAGCATGCTTAATTAACTTATGTCCTTAGGCAAAAGAAACCGATATACAAAACTTATAGTGTGATTAGCATGAGTAACATTTAGCAATTTATCGCATAAAATGGTGTTGAATGAGCGGTTTTGTAACAGTTAAGACTTTTTTTTGGTCGAGGACACCAGGGACGGACCTAAGGGCAGATTTGGGTACGCCCCAGCCCACCCTAAAAAAAAAAATAAAAAAAATAGGGTAATTAAATAATAAAAAATAAGGTAAATTTAGTGTTAAATTAATTAAATTAAGACAATTTAGCCCACTCAAAAAAATTTAGCGACAATTAATCCACCCTAATGTTAAATTCTGGGTCCGTCCCTAGAGGACACTGTCCATAAGATTTGAAACAAATAACTTATGATACTAGTATAAACTTTTAATCGCTTGACTAAATGCCCGAAGACTTGTAACAATTAAGACTTGAGAACACTACCCGCTATTTTTACCATAAACAGTAAAACACTACTGTTTGACACGTAAAAAATAAGTCCTAATTTCTGATCAAAAGTGATTCAAGATAATTCCATCAAAAAAAGTGATTCAAGATAACAATAAGATGATGCCCTATCAATATCGATCTTATATGAGCAGCAAATCAATGGGTTTCGATAAAATGATGTCTTAACCGCCTCTATATATTATTAACGAAAACCGTATTAGGGTTTATCGATCCGCTGGTTTCGGTAAAATGATATCTCAACCTCTTGTTTTGTATAAAAGTAAACATGATAATTAACAAGATAGAAATAGACAGCATAAGGACGTTACACCTTCACAAATTTATCTATTCCTCGTCTCTCTTTCAAGTAGAGGTGCCAAAATTAGATCCGATAACCTGATCTGAATAGTCTGAAATTTTTAGTGTTGAAATTTTATTCGAAGATCAATAAATTATAAAAAGATCCGAACCTAATTAACTCCAATACAAATTCTCTGTTTTATTTTTGGTGTTTCACTTTCACGTTCCACTTAAAATTTAGAAATTAGATTAATATTAATTTTTTTAAAAGATTATATTTATATTATAAACAACTATATACAAATGTGTGCAAATTTTTATAATTATATTATAAAAGTTTAAAAATTAAGAAAATGATTTCCATACAAAATATTATCCTTTTAATTTTTAAAAATAATATGATAAAAATTTTAACCTAAAAGTTTGTACACATATGTATACATGTATTTGAAATATAAATATAATTTTTAAAAATTTTTACATTAATTTAATATTTATTTAAGTAATTGAAATATAAAAATGGAACATAAAAGTAGAATAGAAGATTTACTCTTAAATTAACTCGATCTGATTGAGTTGAAATCTGAAACTCACTAGGTTGATTGAATTATTGTTTTTTAAAAAATTATTATTTATTTTAAATATTACTATATTTTATTATTAAAATATAAATATTATATTTTTATGATTAAATATTATTATTTAAGTATAATATTGTTTTACCAGTTATAAAAATTTGGTACTCTTGATCCGTTGTGTTGACTTGAACCTGCACAAAAACCTATCATAATCTGATCCAATTTGACATGTAATTTAATTGATCTGAATCCGTACTCAACTCGAACCCGAACCGACCAATCTGACAGGTTTACTTTTAAGGTATGAATTTAACGTTAAACCGCCATTCTCAAGATTAACGCACAAGCATTTGCTAACGACGATGAACAGAAACAGATGGGTAATCAAGGCTTTGAAGTTAAAATAATTGAGTTCGATCAATGGGAATTGAAAGGGACGTCAAAAAAGGGGAATATTTGATTCTAAGATGATGGTAAATGTGTACCAATGCCAGTATAAAGTAGGAATTATGTGTCGTGAAGCAATCAAATTATGATTAGCATTATAATTTTATTTAAATAATAACAAATCACGACCTTCATTATTGAATTAATTTCGTGATAAACAAATTTCCATTTAATATCGGGTTTGTTTGCTCAAGATAATATTTAATGTGTTTATAAAGTCCGGTGGATCGATAATCTGGGGTCGTACGGTAACGGACCTAACACACAAATCCAATGGGGTTTCAATCCAAAACAATATGACAATGGTGGATGTGAGATTGAGAAAGCCCGATGAAGGGTTGCCATTGTATTAGGAAAGTATATATAGGATTACAAGGGTGTGAGGATAAGATCTCAACATACAAGATATGAATCTAAACGTACAGGAGATATATCGTAACAATAATCCTATAATACATACTCTCTCCGTTTCAAAATAGTTGTTCTTAAAGCCATTTTTTCTTGTTTCAAAATACTTGTTCATCTAACTTTTTTTTCATTTATACCCTTATCTATACCCCACATTACACATATCCCAAAATTTATTTTTTTAGTTGAATCCCACAAAGTGTACTTATAGGGGTAGTTTGGGTAAAAAAAAATTCCTTAATAAGTGTGCAATTTTGTCTAAGATCAACTATTTTGAAACGGAGGGAGTATATTCTAACATCCCCCCGCAGTCAGAGGGTGAGGTTCCCGAATACACAGATTGGTCCGGAAATCTTGAAACAGCGGGAAGGGCAATCCTTTGGTGAGCACATCTGCAAATTGTAAGCTAAATGGGACATGTATGACTCGAACTGAACCCATGGCAACCTTGTCTCTCACAAAGTGTAGATCTATTAAAGTCCGGTGGGCCAATAATCCGGGGGTCGTGTGTGTAACGGGCCTAGTATACAAGCCCAATGAGATTCCAACCCAAAACCATATGGCAATGGGTGGAGTAGTTCATTAGGTTATATATTAGGCTTTGTACTTCCCAATTTCAGATGTGGGACAATTCTCAACACGCCCCCTCAAGTGCAACTGCCCGGGCCAGTTGACACTTGGACAGAATCCCTCAAGGCATTAGCGAACCGTCACAATTGGATCGGCCGCTCCTATATTGGGTTGGCTGCTTGAATGTGCTCACATGGTCGACAAGTCCGAATAAATCCCTCAAGGCTCGCGAACCGCCACTATTGGGACTTGGTCGCTCCTATATCGGGCAGACTACCTGAATGGGCCCATGTAGCCGGCAAGCCCGAAGACTCTGGGAAATGAACCCACACCGAAACCCGCTCTGATACCATATTAAAGTTTGGTGGGCCGATAATCTGGGGGTCGTGTGTGTAACGGGCCTAGCATAATTTCGACGTGCTTCGTTCTTTGATGTTGGACGGGGTTTGATGCCATGTAAACAACACTCACATTATCACAGAAAACAATTGTAGTTGAGTGTATTTGGGAGTTCGGTTCCATGAGCAAGCTTCGAATCCAGCATGACTCGGCAACAACATTGGCTACAACCCGGTATTCTGCCTCGACACTCGATCTTGAAACTGTGGATTGGCGCTTCGAGGACCATGAAATCAGGGACGGTCCAAGATACAAGCAGTAGCCTGAGGTTAATTTCCTTGAGTCAGGACATCCGGCCCAATCTGCATCCAAGTATGCAGTCAAAGAATCAATTCTGCCTTTGAATATCTGTAGCCCAAGAGAAGTGGTGCCCTGTATGTATCGAAGGGGTAAAGATCACCATTGCTATTGCACCGATGGATCACACTCTTGGTTTTGATATCCTTCACAGAAAAGCCAAATTTGTCAAATTCGATAGTACAATTGTTATCATGAGTGAATTTTCGAACACTAATGAGATTTTTGATGATATGAGGGGCAACGATAACATTGTTGAGTTTCAGGGTAGGTTGGGTTTTTAGGATTTTCTGGCCATGTGCGGTAATGGGTAAGAGGTTTCCATCACCCACGATTACTGAAGAAGGAGAATTAATGTCATGTTTAAAAACAGGAGAGAGAGTACCTGAGTGCGACGTCATATGCGATGAGGAACCGGTATCCATATACCAGTTGTCGTCGTTGGGTGATTGAAGACTGGTGGTGTCCGTGGCATGGTAGAAAGCACTTGGATCCCAGTTGAAATTTCCATGTCCAGCAAACATAGAATTTTGTGGTGAAGGAGGCGGGTATTGTGGCCTTGGACCGAGAATGCCGGGACGCCAACCTTGTTGCCATGGAGCGTTCCATGCTTGCTGCTGCCAGAATTGATTCCAATTAGGATTCTGAGATGATCCTCAGCCGCCACCGTTGTTATTACACCCTCGACCTCTCCCACGACCCCTGCCACATCCACAGCCAAACCCATTGTTTGGAGCGGGGTCCTTGGGTTGTTGATTTTGTTGGGCAGGTGGCTGGTCATTGGTAGTTGTTGCGGGTTTAGGAGGCGGGGTGGCGGCTAGAATTTGTAACGCGTTATAAACCACAATCGAATAATAAAGCAAGATAAAAGGCAAGAAATGCTATAGGATAATAAGGTCAATATTATGATTGAGATTGAAGATCTTCTGCCAACACAAATGGATGCTTAGAACAAAGTAGAACGTCTAGAAAAAAGACTTGAGCTTTCGTGAGTGATCTTGAGTATCGATGTCCCTCTTGGCTGTCCTTACTTCGTACCTATTTATACCCTTCTTCCCTACTTTGACCGTTGGTTGAAACGTTTAGCCAATCCCGGAGATCTCGCCCCCGTCGTTAATGAAATAGCCGTTGGTGTCGATCATAGGATCCGAGATTTCCGTCCTGCTTTGACTGCTCCATCATCGTCTCCTTCTATCGATTTACTCGGATCAATTGTCTTGGGCTTGTCATTCTTTTTTGGGCCAAGTTTCGGAGGGCCCAACAATACCCCCATCAAAAACCCGGGAAAATTCCCACCTTCACTTTCCTAGGGTTTTTGATTTCGTGTCTTGGAAGTTGTAGCAAGTCATAACACGTCCAATCAGCCCCTATTTAAAGCGGTTATGATGGCTTTCAAAGACTTCAATTGTGCTTCTCGGTGTCCAGGTACGTTTTCCCCTACTTTCGCTTCTTCGTCTTCTTTTCTTCCCCCAACTATGGCGTCCTCTGACTCTCCTTCCCTCTACTGCCTTGAATCCACCCTTCCTCCTTCTCTGACATCTTCTGGTTTCCTCACCTCCTATCATCGGAGGGATAGTACTTCCGAGGACCCCCATATTTTCGCCTTTTCTGCGGGTTTTCCTTCACATGCAGAGGTGTTTCTCCCTCCCCCTGACGTTCATGCGGATTTCTATGCCAACGATTGGGTGTGCTTGTATGAATACCCTTTTCGTATTGGCCACCGTTTTCCATTTTCTCCTCTAGTTGTTGATTTCTTGTCCACCCTCAATGTTTCTCCGGGGCAATTACTTCCTCAAGTTTGGAGACTTCTACTTTCCGTTGATCAATTATGCTCTTCCCGGGGTCTTCCCTTCAAGGCTGCCGACTTTTTCCTAAATTATCGTCTTTCCAAAGGCGGTCTGGGCCGTCTAACTTTGAAAACCTTTACCAACAAATCTGACTTAGTTTTTAACATATCAAAATTTGACCGGGGCTGGGCTGATAAGTTTTTCTTTGTGAGACTGTCTTCTCTAGGGATCGATACATCTTTCTTGAGAAGTCGTTGGCAATCAACAGGTAGTGTTTCCCTTTTGTACTCGCTGGTTTCTATTCAAGTCTAACCGCTAAGTGTTTCTTGTGCAGAGTGTCTTGCTACTCCTCAACCCCGCAAAGTGTCATATCAAGTCATCTCCCATATCGAGGCTCTCTCGTTGGAGGAAAGATCCTACCCCGATCTAGTAAAGGCGTGTTTTGCGGAGCCCGAAGAAACCGAGATGTCGAGTAAGTCTCCCTCTCTTCTCCTTTATAGCTCCCACGTTTCCTGTTTTTTGTCAACCCTGTTTTTCTTGTGATGTCAGGTGCAAGGACTACCAGATCAACCGCTGTTTTGTCAACTCTGGAGAGGGTCGAGGCCAAGAAGAAGAGGAAAGCGGATACAACTTCCACGGCGGATACATCTTTGATGGTGTCACTACCTCCCAAAGTGACAGGCGACTCTCCCAAGGTCTCTCTGTCAAAGAAAGGTACATCCTCTCGCATGACGGATCTTCCCAACACCATGATGTCCTTGGATATGGATGCGGAAAAATGCCTTAAATCTTTGATGCCTCTACAAGTAGACTGCCTCCATGGTTCAAGCCATCGATCTTCTTTTCCTGAATTTCTCGGCGAAATACTGGCGGCCCAATGGCAGGTATTCATCAAGTCCCTTTCTTGCTCTTGCTATTGATTTTTTGGACGTCTACTTAATCCATACTTGTTGCCTAGGGACTTCAACTCACTCTTGCTGCTTACGACGCCTTTAAAGATTACCCTGAGCAACTGGCTCAGAGTAAAATCAGCACGCAGCTTGAAAAGGATAGGTCTGTCATTCTAGGACAGGAGAAGAAAGCTCTGGAGAAGAAGGTCCTTGATCTGCAAGGTGCCCTTGTGAAAGCTCTGGATGACTCCAAGGCGTGGGAGGACAAATTCATGGAAGTATCAAAGAAGAATGCCGCTCTTGCCCAAGAAGTTGAAGATACAGCCGACTACTGGTCGCTCAGGGCTCGCGTCGAGACGATTGAGGAATTCGCTGCCGGAAAACACTCCTCTTGGGATGCTACTAAGGAAAGGGAACAATTTGAGAACCTGTTTCCTGAAGAAGCCAACGCGTCAAAGAAATCCTCTCTCATCGACGACATTTCTCAAGTCGCCAAGGATGTAGCCCAGATCGAGATGGATAACCAGAAGTCAGCCGAGAGCACAGACAAAGAATGATTCCTTTCTTCTATTCTTAAACTCTTTTTTCTACCCCCAGTGTGTTGGGGCTTTTTGAAAACATTGTGTTTTGTGTGGCCGCTTGTATTAGGGCCCAGACGTAGACAACTTTGTACCCCGTGTTGGTTTATGGGGTTATGTTTTATTTTGATAATGTTTTACTAGTTGCTATGGTCTCGGATTTGTGTTTGATTTTCTTTTGCAGGTAAGCAGGTTCAACGCTGAAGAAGATCAACGCGTTCGTGGGGAAGTCGACTTGTTTGAAACACGTACTCGAAATTTTAGCCATAGGCTCTTCGTTGTATAGCGCTTCTTATGTTAGATGCAAAGAGAGAGAGAATGATGTACTTGTCTGAATGTAAACTTTTGCAATAAATTTGTGAATCGTATTACAAATGAAAATTCCACTTGTTTTAGAATTCCTGTTACATGTTCTCGTCTCTTGCATCTTTTGACTAGTCGTTGTGTGCACAGCGTTGCCTGATCATAAGGCGAGGGCCTATGTTTTGGCCTGTAACGTCACAAGGCGTCCCTTGTTAGTTTTCTTGATACCGTTGTGCTTGTGTATGTACGAAGACTTTTAGTGATATAATGTAAAAGGAGAAAATTTATGAAAATTACCTTACTAGAACTCGTACGTTTCAAAAGTGATATAACTTCAAGTTCAGCGCATTCCAGCTTCTGGGGACTGTCTTCCCCTCTCGTGATATCAACTTGTAGGCCCCTTGTCCTACAACCTCCGTGATCTGATATGGTCCTTCCCAATTTGCTCCTAACTTACCAGCGTTCAATTCTTGCGTATTCTGAAAGACTCTCCTTAATACCCAATCTCCTACTTGGAATACCTTGACATTAACGCGTTTGTTGTAACTCCGAGCTACTCCCTGTCTGTATGCCGCCATCCGAATCGAAGCCTCATCTCGTAAATCGTCCACTGTATCCAGATGGTGTAACAGGTTGGATAGGTTTGACTCTTCGGTAGTGAGTCCATATCGGACCGTAGGCAGAGTAACTTCTACTGGTAGTACGGCTTCACACCCATAGACTAAGGAAAAAGGTGTATGACCCGTAGCTGTCTTAGGGGTTGTTCGATCTGACTACAAGATAAGGGGTAACTCGTCTGCCCATTTCCCCTTTGCTTCTTTGAGTCACTTCTTTAAGTTGTTAATAATCACCTTATTACTTGCTTCTGCTTGCCCATTAGCCTGAGGGTAACGAGGCGTTGACATCACCAACTGTATGTTGTACTGCTGGCAGAATGATCTCGTCTTGTCACTGATGAACTGGGACCCGTTGTCGCATACTATGGTGGATGGTATTCCGAATCTGCTCAGAATGTTCCTCCTTATGAAGGAAATGACTTGCGTATCTTTAACTTCTTTGAAGGCCTCAACTTCAATCCATTTGGAGAAGTAGTCAATCATTGCCAAGATGTAAACACGTTGCCCCGAAGCTGGAGGAAGTTTTCCCACAATGTCCATCCCCCATTTCATGAATGGCCAAGGGGATGTTATAGGATGCAACAACTCAGAAGGTTGGTGTGGTATAGGTCCATGACGCTGGCACGCGTCACACTTACGAGCAAACTCCACTGCGTCTTTGTTCATGGTAGGCCAATAGTAACTCATCCTGCTCGCCTTCTTCGCCAAGTTGCGACCCCCTGTATGGTTTCCGCATTCTCCATCGTGTATGTCCTGTAACACCTTCTGTACTTCCTCTTCCTTTACGCACCGTGCGTGTATCCCTGACGACATCCACTTAAACAAGATGTTATTCTTAACAGTGAACGTGGAAGCTTTTACCTTAAGTCGTTGAGCTTCTTCCTTGTCTTCTGGCAAAACTCCATCTTGTAACCACTTCAGATAAGGGGTTACCCATGACTTGTCTTCATCAAGGATTTGAATCTCCAACATGTCTGCTTCTTTGGTTATAGATGGTGCATCAAGATATACGAAAGGTATCTTGTCATACTCCCTTGGGTCGATTGCGGATCCGAGGTTGGCTAAGGCGTCTGCTTGCGTGTTGGCATCTCGAGGAACCTGCCTTATCTCGAAATGTTTGAAGTGCTTTACGATCTCTTGGACCTTTTCCAAGTACGCCTTCATCTTCGAATCCCTGGCAACATACGAGTTCGTAACTTGATTCACAATAAGTAACGAGTCACAGATTACCTCGATTTCCTGCACATTCAGATCTTTAGCAACAAGTAACCCTGCAATAAGCGCCTCGTACTCTGCTTCGTTATTAGTAGCCTTGAATGTACACCGAACAGCCTGGTCTATCCTATCCCCCTGTGGTGACTTCAGGACTACCCCCAATCCTACGCCAATCTGGTTCGACGCTCCATCCGTATGCATCAACCATTTGTCGTTCCCTGCTACGTGCAACACATCTTGGTCTCCATTCTCTGAAGTAGTAGGAGTGAAGTCAACCACAAAATCTGCCAACGCCTGAGATTTAATTGCTGTTCGGGGCTCGTATGTGATGTCGTAACCATTTAAGTGGATCAACCATCTTGTTAGCCGACCTGAAAATTCTGGCTTTGACATGATACTTTTCATTGGGTAATTAGTTCTCACGATTATAGAATGACTTTCAAAATAAGGATGTAACTTTATTGAGGCCATTACCAAAGATAATACTAATTTTTCCATGGGGGAATACCTCGTTTCTACATCAAGCAAGGTTTTACTTACGTAGTAGATGGGCAACTGGTCTCCATTTTCTTCTCGGATCAGGACTGCACTTACTGCTACCTCTGTCACGGCCAAGTACACATACAAGTTCTCGCCTGGCTTGGGTTTGGATAACACTTGCGGATTGGACAAATAATTCTTCAATTCTCCAAAAGCTTTTTCATGTTGTTCTGTCCACTCGAACGACTTGTTTTTCTTTAGAATGTCGTAAAACAATTTGTTCCTGTCCGAGGATCTCGATATGAACCGGTTTAATGCAGCTACTCGCCTTGTTAGCCTCTGGACATCCTTAACGCACTTGGGTGATTGCATCTCCATTATGGCCTTGACTTGTTCTGGACTCGCCTCGATTCCCCTCTGCGTCACTATGTAGCCGAGGAATTTTCCTGACGTTACTCCAAAAGAACACTTGGTGGGATTCAACTTCATCTTGTAACTTCGCAGAATCTCGAACGCGTCTCTTAAATGATTAACGTGGTCCTCCACCTTCAGTGAATTGACCAACATGTCGTCTATGTATACTTCCATCGTATCCCCCAGTTTTTCCTGAAACATCTTATTAACCAATCTCTGATAAGTAGCACCTGCGTTTTTTAACCCAAAGGGCATAACTTTATAACAATAAGTTCCTTGATTGGTCACGAATGCGGTTTTTTCTTGATCGTCAGGATGCATCATTATTTGGTGATATCCACTAAATGCATCCAAGAAGGTCAATAATTCATGCCCTGCCGTTGCGTCCACCATTGCGTCTATATGGGGCAAGGGGAACGAATCTTTGTGACATGCTTTGTTTAAATCGGTAAAATCTACGCAAACGCGCCATTTACCATTTTTCTTTTTAACAACAACCACATTCGCAAGCCAATCAGGATATTGTACTTCTCTGATTTTTCCAACTCAAGTAAGGATTTTACCTCATCGTTGATTACCTGATTTCGTTCAGGAACGAACTTGCGCCTTTTCTGTTTTACTGGTGGCACCTTTTTATTGACATTTAAGGCGTGGGTGATTACGTCGGGATCAATGCCTACCATATCCTCGTTCGACCAGGCGAAACAATCTTTGTAGGACCGTAGAAATTCCACTATTTGCTCACGTACAGTCGGTTCCAGATCTGCTCCTATTTGGATTTTCTTGGATGGCTCCAAGGGATCAAGGGCTACCTCTTGGAGCTCGGGCGTCTCCGGCTTTGCATGGCATGTGGTCGTTCTACAGTCCTTTAAATGCTAATCTGACGCCTTCTTCCCTGCTCCAAGCTGTAAGTTTTTGAAAGTCGTTGCTTTCATTGTTATGGAATAACATTCCCTTGCCAGTTTTTGTTCTCCTTTAATCTCTTGAATCCCCCATGGTGTTGGGAACTTCACGCATTGATGGTAGGTAGAAGGGATAGCCCTCATCCCGTGTATCCATGGCCTGCCCAAAATGACATTAAAAGGTGAAGGGCAATCAAGCACTTGGAATTTTACCTGGTAGTTAACTCCTCCTGCAACGGTGGGCAATGATATTTCCCCGAGCGTGTTGCGTGATTCTCCACTGAAGCCTACCAAAGTCGTCGACTTTTTGGTGATATCATCCATCCCGAAACCTAAATTCCTCTTCTTCGACATCGTCGAAGGTGATTGGCATCATGGCAAGACTTGTTCGGGATGGTGCTTTTGGGCACTCTCTTCTAGTATCCCTTGCGATCCTTTTGGCTGCGGAGTAGGTTATACCACAACTCTCCGATCCCCCTGTGATGACATTGATTACTCCAGTGTGCTTCGGTAGAGGTGGTGGACTTGCTCTTTCCTTGTTGCGCTCTAACTGCTCTTTTGCTTTCTCCGATATTAATTCTCTGAGATGCCCCCTTCGTAACAATTCGCTCACTTCTTTCCGCAACGCGATACACTCATCGGTCCGGTGCCCATGATCAAAGTGGAAATCACACCATCTGGATTTGTCTTTCTGATGTGCTGGCATGTTACTCTTTCGAGACCATTTAACATTGTCTCCCATGGCGTTGAGGGTTCGGACCACTTCGGTTGCATCCACGCGAAAATTGTAGTAGGAGAGTTTCGGAGGTAGCCTAGGATTCTCGTGTCTGTCACCTTGTCTAAACATCGTTGCATTGACGGTAGTCTTAGCATGAGGTGCAGTTGGATACGGAATGTATCTTGTGTCCCGTCTTCCCTGTCTCCGATCAGGTCGATGTGGACTCGTTGCTTTCTCGGCGAAGAGGTCGTCTTCTTCTAATCGGATGTGGGCTAAAGCTTTTACCTGTACTTCATCAAAATTCGAACAAGGATACTTAGTTAGTTCGCGATATAACTCAGGATTACATATGGATATACCCCTTCGAAATGCCTCCACAGCCGTAGCGGCATCACATCTTTCGATAGTCACCAATTCTTCATTGTAACGGTTGAGGAAAACTTTCAGAGATTCTCCCGGTTTTTGGACCAAGCGGTATAAATCACTTGATCGTTTTTTGGCATGTCGACTGCTTGCGAACCTAATCCTGAACTTGTCAATCAACTCAGCAAAAGATGAGATACTTCCAAGAGGTAAGTGCGAATGCAAATTGAGAACGGGTCCAAACAACGTGTTCCCGAACCAACGGCACATAACAATTTCTTTCATATCAAAAGGGACTGTACTAATATTCATAACCTGTTTAAATGCGGCTATGTGTTGATCGGGATCTGTCACCCCTTCGTATTTAGGTACGTCAGGGACGTGATACTTTCGAGAAATATCAACCCTTGCAATAACAGGTACGAAGGGGGAGTCGGTGTAACCGTCTCTCCTTTCCATTGCTATCGGTTGAGGTGCCCCCGGGACTTGAGTAATTCGGTCCTCCAACGCTCGAAGGCGTTCCCGTAATTGGGAAACCTCGGTATCTTCCCGTACCGCCCTTAAAGAATTACCGTTTACCTGATACCCGGTTATTGGCCTGACGACATCGGGTGTCACGAGACTCGGATCATCCATGTCTAACCGCCTGGCGACTCCTTCCACCACATCAGTCCCACGGGGACGAGTTGGAGCCGATTGTACCTGCGATCGAAGCAAGTTGCGTTCATTAGTTAAAGTTTCAATCTGTTTTTCATATACCTCGGTGAATCTGGCATTGGCCTCCTTTTGGCTTTCCAAGTCCTTCTGAAGGGCAATCATTGTTGATCGGAGCTCCATAATGACGTCGGAGTCGCCTCCTCTAGCTCCCCGTTGCTCGGAAGTACCAGGATTGACATTGGTGTCTCCAGAACCTTGCTCGATTCCATCGCCATTCCCTGTTCCATCCATGTTCCCTGTACCGACTACGTTTCCAGTTCCGTTCATGTTCTCATCGCCTTGATTGTTCGTCACTTCATTGACCTCGTGATTGTCGAGATCCCCTACGTGGCTGTATGTAGTTTGGATTCCCTCCATGTGACGGATCTTGCGGTTGTTTTAGCGTAACTCCTTTTTTGGCTAGGCCCCACGGTGGGCGCCAATTGTTTTGGCAGGATAATCGCACTAACGCGTTACCTGCTATAATGTGAGAAGTCCTAACCAAACAGAATTTGTAACGCGTTATAAACCACAATCGAATAATAAAGCAAGATAAAAGGCAAGAAATGCTATAGGATAATAAGGTCAATATTATGATTGAGATTGAAGATCTTCTGCCAACACAAATAGATGCTTAGAACAAAGTAGAACGACTAGGAAAAAGACTTGAGCTTTCGTGAGTGATCTTGAGTATCGATGTCCCTCTCGGTTGTCCTTACTTCGTACCTATTTATACCCTTCTTCCCTTCTTTGACCGTTGGTTGAAACGTTTAGCCAATCCCGGAGATCTCGCCCCCGTCGTTAATGAAATAGCCGTTGGTGTCGATCATAGGATCCGAGATTTTCGTCCTGCTTTGACTGCTCCATCATCGTCTCCTTCTATCGATTTACTCGGATCAATTGTCTTGGGCTTGTCATTCTTTTTTGGGCGAATTTGCCGAGGGTGACAAGAAAGAGTTCACGCCATTTGTTGTAGTTGGAAGAAGTAAGGTCAAGTTGAATTGGGATATGGGTCTTAATGCTGGCAACATGAAGGGCCTGAGCGGAAGCGAGAGAAGTTTGAGAAGAGGTTGAAGAGGAAGTGTTTGCTGGGGTGGTTGAATTGTTCAACCCTGGTGTGACTCGAGGTGGGTCATTGTTTCCAGTTTTGCGTCATTGTGAAGACAGAGGAAAAAGAAGGATAAGTGGGCGTATTTTAGGTCAGGAAAGAGCCTGATACCATGTGAGATTGAGAAAGCCCAATGAAGGGTTGCCATTGTATTAGGAAAGTATATATAGGATTACAAGGGTGTGAGGATAAGATCTCAACATACAAGATATGAATCTAAACGTACAAGAGATATATCGTAACAATAATCCTATAATACATATATTCTAACAGTGGAGTAATTCCTAATCTTATATACTAGACAATTGTAGTTCCCAATTTCAGATGTGGGATAACTCTCAACACGCCCCATCGAGTACCTGCCTAGGCTAGTTGACACTTGGACACAAATCCATCAAGGCTTAGCGAACCATTACAATCGAATCGGCAACTCATGTATTGGGCGGGCTGCTTGAATATCCTTATAAGCCCGACAAGTCAGAACAAATCCCTCAAGGCTCGCGAACCGCCACTTTTGGGACTCGATCGCTCCTTTATTGGGTGGACTGTCTGAACAAGACCATGAAGAAACCTGCTATCAACTCGTGTATTGGGCGGGCTGCTTGAATATCCTTATAAGCCCGACAAGTCAGAACAAATCTGCAAGGCTCGCGAACCGCCACTTTTGGGACTCGATCGCTCCTTTATTGGACGGACTGTTTGAACAAGACCAGCGAACCGCCACTTTTGGGACTCGATCGCTCCTTTATTGGGCGGACTGTTTGAACAAGACCATGAAGAAACCTGCTATGATACCATGATAAAGATTGGTGGACTAATAAGGTGGGGATCGTGGGGTAACGGGCCTAACATACAAGCTCAATAAGGTTCCACCCCAAAACCATATATATGACAATGGGTGGAGTAATTCTTTAGGTTATATACTAGGCAATTGTAGTTCCCAATTCCAAATGTGGGATAACTCTCAACAGTGTTTACCAATTCGTACCTTTTTGGTTTGAATTGTTCACATCTAAGTTTACAATAATGTTTCACATTTTTAAATTAATATGATTTGACTCTTAAAACACTGAAATATATCATAATTAAGTCATCCCGATTTGAATTCCAATACAACTTATTTTCGTTGCTCAAATTTCTAGATTTCGGCTGACTCATAATCTTTAGAAGCATCATTCACTTCCTTTTTGTTGTTGAATAGCCGTCGAGTACTTTCCTAACATCTTGCGAGTCTAGTCACACTAAAGCATTTAGACAAACCCATTTGAGTCGCATTTGAACAGCCTAAAGACCCTTCCGTGACAATTAAAAGTTTAGTTATGAAGCAGACAAATCTGAAATCTTAAATACGCTAATGAAATTGAGTTTAATCTTAGAAGAAGATCAACAAGCTAGAATTTTCCTTTCTATTGTATTTGACTCAAAACAAAATCAATTTTCTAATGGTATGAGAATGTAAATAAATATCTTGCTAAGATACATATCATTATCTTATCTCGTTCACTTATGGAAACGAAAATCGAAAAAACGACTCATATTTTAGTTACTAGTGTTCAAAAAATTATTATTTTGATTTTAATTAATCGAATGTTAAAAAAAATGGTTACTCAATCTGGTTACAATTATGAATTTATTCTACCATCATTTAACCTGAAATGTATAAACATATTTTCGGTTTTTCTTACCTATGCCCTGTAAAGACTGAGCGTCTTGATGGGAACAACCAGTGAACTCCCTTGTCCAGTCTTGAATCCTGCTTGCAGTCTGCGAGGAAACAATCAATGATACCTGCACTTGGATAGATTTGAATCGTGTGAACACTTTCCGAAATCAGAATTTCGCCCCTTACAAGCCTTAGGGAATCCACGAAATCTGAAGTGAGATAAGACAAATCTTCTAGTTCTATCCAAGGCTTTTGGAAAGAACTAAACTATAGAAAATGTAATAATAGATTGTGGCTTCGGTTTTTGATTTGATTGAAAGATAGATCTTGTTCAACAACCACGACTCTAATCCCCTTTGCCTTTAAATAGGACGTGGGAAATGATAGGGATTCATTTCTGGTCGTTTAACAGAAGTTACATGGTGGTTACATGGCGGTTACCAACAGTTACCAACCCTTCCTTCTAGCACCAACGTCTCTCATCAAAGAGACACGTGTTTAACTTCAAACCAGTCATAAAGGGAAGTTACTAGACGTTTAAACATCAGTTATCAAGGCGGTTATCATCCACTAAGCACGTGGCGAAAATTCCGCAAGACTGCTAAACTGCTGTTCCCTACAACACAGTTGTTGTTCCCTACAGTACATCTGTAGTTTCCATTGTTCCTTAATGAACAGTGTAACTTAACCTTTATATACCCCTCTAGACCTCAAGTATACTTACACAAGCGTGTACTCCGCACCCCCAAACTTGTGATATAGCTAAGTGAGATCCCGTAGCGTCGTATGAACCCCGATCACACTAAAAGGCACTGTTCCCATACAGGGAACAATCACTTGATGACATTAAAATCACCAACAATCCTCCCCCATTTTAGTGTAATCCTTGATTCATAAAATAAGCAAGCTTTCATCCCAAACTCATGCATAAACACAAATATCGAAACGATTGAATTTATGTCTTAGTGTAATTACACATTTCAAACACCCCAGAATCATGATATCTTAAAGATTGAACCAATCAACCACTTTGGATGCATGAAGATAACACACACATAAGTTACTTTACAATTCTATAGTCTAACATGACTCCATTTAGGGCCTTGAGTCCTTATCCATTCTTGAGCGTTTTGAAGCCAACCCAAACTTCATGGAGCGACCAAACCCCACGCCCATATAGGTAGAACCTTTAGTCGTACACCTACAATTGCACTTTTTCAAAGGAACTATTAAAAAGAGTAAATCTTTAACCTCCAACTTGTAGGAACAGAGCACACATTCGGGGACTGATACTGTTCCTTTGTGCTCACAGTTTCTAGGTGTGGGCTTTCCACATTGAATTCTGTCCCTAATTTTCATTAGGTAGGAATTGGTTATCCCACCACTAGAAAGCTTATACGGGTCTTAATCCCATCCCCTTAGCAGACTTGGAGACCAAGTCCCTAGCCAACCCCTTCGTCAAGTGATCAGCCAAATTTTGTTGTGACCTAACAAAATCCACCGAAATCACCCCATGCGTAATGAGCTCTCTTACCGCACTATGCCTCACGCCCAAGTGACGTGATTTCCCATTGTATACATGGCTATATGCCTTAGCCAAAGTTGCAGCGCTGTCACAATGGATCGATATGGGTGAAATTGGTTTTTCCCACAAGGGAACATCATATACCAAGTTCCTCAACCATTCGGCCTCTTTTCCAGCCGCAGCCAAAGCAATAAACTCCGATTCCATGGTAGAACTTGAAATGCAAGTTTGTTTCTTGGATGCCCAAGATATAGCTCCTCCACCAAGAAGGAACATCCATCCACTAGTAGAAGAATGATCATCTTCATTCATGATCCAACTTGCATCCGAATACCCCTCTAATACCGAGGGTGATCCAACATATGTAAGACCAAGATCTACTGTTCCCTTCAAGTACTGAAGTACTCGTCGAACTGCTTGCCAATGATATGCACTAGGATTACTAGTGTAACGGCTAAGTTTCCCTACTGCAAAAGCAATATCTGGTCTTGTACTTTTCATAGCATACATTAAGCACCCAATTATCCTTGAATACTCAAGTTGCAACACTGTTGTTCCCTCGTTAGGGAACAGTTTGACACTTGGATCATATGGAGTTTTCAAAGGAGCATAATTGCCACAATTAAACTTATTCAACACTTTCTCAATGTAATGAGATTGTGATAATGACAATCCTCCTTCAACCCATTTTATCTTTATCCCTAAGATAACATCAGCCTCCCCCATGTCCTTCATGGAGAATTGTGATGACAAGAACTCCTTAACAAGATCAACTTGTTCTTGATCAGTTCCAAAGATCAACATGTCATCCACAATTCTCCATTGTTTTGGGGTTACAACACGTGGTTTTGGCAATTATATTTATCAAATTTTGTGGTTGTCACAAAATTAAAAGTGGAAACAAGAAATAATGGATGATGATTGCTATATTTAACCTTCCATATTAATCAATCTTCACCGTTTTTAGTCAAACTTAATCGATTACAGCTACCAGTGATAAAAAAAACAATTAGGGCAAATTTCGAACTAATGAAAAAAAGGGGACGATTTCTAACTTGCAAGATTTGCTTCAAAATTAAAACCGTGTGCAATGCCGACCCACCAGGTTTTCAAAATGTCGAGTGATTGGAAGAAAATTCAAGATCATTGATTACTGATTAGGCATATGATAATAATTATTTAATTCAATTAATTCAACATAGAAGTATTAATTATCTTGATTACAAATTTATGCACATATGTAGGACAGACAAATAGACAATCATCATCTATTTTATTTTGTCTTGTTGAAAACTTGTAACTATAAAGTAAGATCACAATGCAATCTCGATCTAATTTATGCTCTAGAAATCCAGATTCATGTTGCAATTAATTAATGCGCAATAATTAAATCAATAGCACAACTTTAAGTCTTCAGCCATACAAAAGTTTCATGGATTATTCCTGAACACATTACACATACATTCCCTTGATCAATTTTATCAATCTTTATCAAACTGAAATCTCATTAGTGCAATAATTACAAATTTACAATGATTATGCGTATCATCATATATAGATAATAGATAGTCTTAATTTAACTGAAAGGAGGTTCTATTGTAAATTTAAATAATGTTACTGTTCAAATCTTATCAG
Organism: Fallopia convolvulus; assembly: GCA_964016875.1. NCBI lineage: Eukaryota > Viridiplantae > Streptophyta > Magnoliopsida > Caryophyllales > Polygonaceae > Fallopia > Fallopia convolvulus. The sequence goes on along the minus strand of OZ024722.1, from coordinate 2,210,727 downwards.
TGCTTAATTGTATCCTAGAATTCTTTTTGAGGTGTACCCGTGTACGTGTCCTAAATTGATATACTGTTGATCGATTTTATCAATCTTTAGGTGTTTAAGTTTATGGTATTGACGATGCTAAAGTTTTTCGGTACTGATGCTGAAATTGGGTGTTGAAATTAAATGTTTATTTTCTTGGAGGAATAACACTAACAATAAGCTAGTTTGATAAAAAAAAAATAACTCCCCCTAAACCCTAAAAAAATTTAAAAAAGAAATGATAAGCTAATTCGATAAACTCGATAAGCTCGGGGGTGTTGATTATTTTTTGAGCTTGAAATAAACTCGATAAGCTTGGTATCGTCGAACGTATATACAACAAAACTTATTTTTCTCGATGAACATATTAAGCTCCATAAGCTAGCTTAAATGTCATTGTCGAACGGGCTCTTAATACAATGCATTTTCAGTAGAGATTTCAACAAAAACATATGACATAACTATTGTAATTTGATGATTGGCTTAATAAACACTAACGAGCAACGACTAGAATTTTGATGTTAATATGAATATAAATTACATTTCACATCATCGTCACAACAACAAAATTGATATTATTAATGCCGAATCAACAAATTCAATGGCTGCATCACACATAGTTCACCGAAATTTCAAATCTCCGCAAAACAACTTCATATTAATTCTTGATTAATACGATTAAAGTTAGTATTATTTCTCGTCATTTTAAAAATGTATTATTTTTATTCAAAAGACGAAATGGGTACAATTTTTTTCTTTTTATATTTTAAGATCAAATAATTTATTATTATGTTTTTTGAGTAATCAGTTAATCACCTATTAGCCTCTATAGACTCTTCAAGTCTCAAGTGTACAAGATTTCCTCTTCCTTAGAATATTGCCGTCAAGTTTATCTCTCGCATCACCATACTATCTTGCCGTGCACAGCTGGACTCTCTCTCTCATCCACGTCACCACCTCCCCTTCTTTAAAACCCTTCACCAGCTCGCCCCATTTTTCTTCGAGATATCATCATATGCTCATACCAAACCTCTTCCACTACTAAATTAAACACTATCAATTTTGTCACATACACACTAATTAACCACCCATGGAGGGTCTAATCCCGTACGTCTACAGAGCATTTCTCCAGCACAGGAACGGTGGAGATGATCCCTTCAGATCATGGATCAACGGCTCTCCTTCCTCCTCATCCTACTACGTCAGACTCCCTGGCGATTCCGGCCGTTTTCAACCCTCCGATCTCGCCACAACAACACGGACAACGTCCTCGTTTCAGGCTCAGTCTCCTGTCTCGCGTCGATCGGTCAACGACGGTCAACTGCCGAACCATGCACTGAGCACGTGACCGGTAAGTGAGTTGCCAGGCCCATATATATGCACTTCTGGCTCAAAGGAGCTAGCTAGGTATATATATGGTGAATGTTATGAAATATATGTTATGACTTGTAATAATAATGTATGTTGTACTTGGCTTATGAAAGATGTAAATATTGGCCAAGTTTTCATATGGGTTTATTTGTGGTATGGTCAAAGGGGCCATGGCTCAAAACTTAAGTGTAAATTTGTCTTATGTGTTTTAATTTCATTTACATTGCTTTGTAATTGGCTAAAGGCCAAGTTTGGTGTTGAACCCGTTGGTAAAAGTGTTATTTTATGTATTGGCTTGGTTTAGTTACTCGGATTCTTTTTAGGTGAATCGCGATCCGGTCAATAAGGATCACGAACCAGATAAATTTGTTTATGTCTATCGATTCGATCCAATAAAAGGGGTTATTTTCTTTTATTGGCTTGGTTTAGTTATTCGGATTTTTTTTATATAAACCGTGATCCAGTTAATAAGAATCACGGACCAGATAAGTTTATTTATGTCGATCGATTCGATCCAATAAATGGTGTGATATTTTTTTATGTTTTTGTTGTTTGAAGTTACAAACACAAGGATGTTAGAGCAATAGAAAGTCGTGGTAGCAAATGATCGAAGGGGGATAAAATCGATTTGAAAATGAGGGATGACATGGACTAATACCTAACCAAACGAGAGGATAATATGATATTATATATGAAAATGACATTTTACTAAAGTGGAATAAAGAAATATAGGTTAGGTGAAACAAGCTATGTATAAATAAATGTATTATAGCTAATTAATATATTTTGATTGGTCATATTTCGAGTTTGCTGATGACATGACATGCCATTTGTCAACAAGAAGTTACAATGCTATCATGCTGACGATTCTTTAGTTAGCCCTCGTTGTATCGATCGACTTAAGAGAAGTAATGTGTAAGAAAAATGTAACAATTATTGTTCTTTTCCGCCAAGTGAAAAATTACATTCACATGTCATGATATTGTCCAAATCACACCTTGGTTATCTATATAAATTTCACCTTCCAAATTATAATAACAAATAATCCAACTTTGGAATATAGTGATAAGAACTAAATTGAATTTTTAACTCCGTGGAAAATTGAGAGGGTTGTTTATGAAATTTTGTGCTTGCTGAGAAGAAATCAAGAGCTATCAGATTAACCACATCTTTTGGGAGATCAATCGAGTGACGGAGTGTATGGTAAAGTGCAACAATATTATTAGAAGTCTAGAAGAGACATATTTTGGCTCTATTCGATTAACAAGGTTTTTGAGGAGATGGAGGGTTTGTATGAGGTTTTTTAGTAGGTGGCGGCTTTTTGATAGGTAAAAGTTTACTTATTTGAAACCTCAAAAAAGTGAAAAAATATAATTGAGCATTTGACATTATAAGATTTTTGGGTATGTTTTAGGTTAAAATTATAAAAAAAAGTAATTTAAATTAATTAACAAAAAATGGTGTGTTAAATTTTATAAACCTCCTAAAACCTATGTATTCAAGGGTTTCTATCTTGTGGTTTCAAATTTCCTCAAAAACATCCTCCTTTTAAAAAACTTTATTTCACCGAACCCTCATTTATAGGGATGCTCACGGGTTGGGTCGTGGGTCGACCCGCTTGACCCGTTTGACTAAGTCAATCGGGTCAAAAATGATTTTTTTTACCTAAAAATATGTATTTTTTTAAATAAACCCGTCGGGTTTGCGGGTCGATCCGTAAATCCGCGCGGGTTTAACCTTACCAGACCCGCTACACGCAAAACAAAAAAAAATCGACCTGAGATCCGACCTGCACGGGTCGCGGGTCGACCCACAACCCGCAAATTGCGGGTTGGGTCAGTGCGGTTCGCGGGCGACCCGACCCGTCGAACACCCCTACTCATTTAGGTCGGTTTTAAATAAAAACCTCTCTAAACTTACGCCGAGCATGACCATAGAAGTTCTTAAAGATTTCATCCGACTGGATGCCTTAAAGAGATAGGACTTTTCGTTAAACCAGCCCCTAATTCTTTCTTTATTAAAAAAAAAACTACATGAATTTAACATTGTTTCCTACAATCATAACTATAACCTAAAGCGGAGGTTAAAAAAATTATTAAACGATACATGTCACTTTTAGTTAGGATCACATCACCCCTTTTTTTAAAATAATCTTTTATTTTTGGATATGATAAAATTCTTTTGCATGTTTTTAAAATATAGGATAGAAAAATCTCATTATTAAACAATCTTTTATTTTTAGATAGGATAGATAAGATGATCATTAGGATATTTTTTTTATGTTATCATACAAATTCTAGAATATTTATTTTATGATACATTACTAATAAAAAAGAGTTCTAGATTCTAAAAAACCTTTAAGTTTATCTTAGTTATATACAAATTAAAAATTAAAAATTACTCCGTAATTATTTGTTCCTAGATAATTCATGTATTTGAAAAAAAACTATTATTAATATTTTGTTTAAGCAAAATCCGTACACGGTACGGGAATACATACCAAGTATAGTTTTCTCCAAAGAGGAACTTGAACTTTACGCCTGATGTTGGGCAAATGACATGTCATGTCAGCCCACTAACTGAGACTATATTGGGCCGAAAGCCCAACGAATCTATGCACCATAACACAGTAATATTCCTTATTCCAAGCGGAAGAAAGTCAATGAAGTTCCGGTGGTGACCAACACAATTCTCCCGGCGTTGCGACTTCCGATTCCGCCCTGAATTGGTGACTCAATTACACTACACAACCAGGCAATCCTCTCCTCCTCTCTATTTTTCTACGAAATCGTGTCCATCGATTGTTCGAAGCTTCAGATTTCCATGCTCTTTCGTGATTTGATTATTGAATCCAGGAAATTGATCAAATTTGTCCGTTTATCATAGCTAGTAGTATTCATTTGGAATTGTAGTTGCGTTCAATAGATGGATCATTTTCAATTGGATTTGGGAAAACATGCGAATTTATGCTCTAGCAATTACTAGCTAATTTATACTTGCGTAAACATTTATGGAATTTTTCGATTGATTTGGCGAATTGGCTACCTGATGATTATTGGCTTGCTTGCTTTGCACAGAGAACCAGTTTTTTTTAGAGTAATTAGCTACGATGAAGGCACTCATTCTTGTTGGTGGCTTTGGAACGCGACTCAGACCGCTTACCCTAAGTGTGCCGAAGCCTCTCGTTGAGTTTGCTAATAAACCCATGATCTTGCATCAGGTTAGAATGTTAGATCTATAGTCTACTTCATGTAGATACAAATGCAATGTGGCTTTTTCTTTCTGTGTTTGGCAATTGGCATTGATTTTGTTTCATTGCCTTTTGCTTGAAAAGACAGTTCTGTCAAGCAAATTAGCCTGCATGAGCTTTTTTAGGCTTCAGATATGAAGTTGAATGGACAATAGTTTAGTTTGCAAACAGGTTCATTTGCAATTGGATGATTTGGAAGATTTGTATCCTAGTTCATCTCTAAATTCCTGTGGTTTTAGACTTCTTGTTTGCTTCTGTATCCTGCGTGCCATTTGCCTGTTTAAAGCATTTGCTGAAACAAAGGTTCTGATATTTGATCTTGTAAAATCCACATGCTTCTTAATGTAACTATCACTCACATTGATTATCTCCAAATGTGACCTTTCTACCAGATTATAGCTCTCAAAGCTGTAGGTGTAACCGAAGTGGTTCTGGCAATCAACTATCAACCTGAGGTAATTTGCACATAGTCATTGTGATAGTCTGATAGACTGAAATCAACTTGATGAAAAAGATTATGGCCACTTATTTGTTGAATTTGTTTGCATTGTGACAGCTTATGTTGAAATTCTTGAAAGAGTTCGAGGAGTTGCTTAATATTCAGATAACCTGCTCACAAGAGACTGAGCCCCTTGGTACAGCCGGTCCACTGGCTCTGGCTCGTGATAAGTTAATTGATGGTTCTGGTGACCCCTTTTTCGTACTCAATAGTGACGTGATCTGTGAGTATCCATTGAAAGAGATGGTGGCCTTCCACAAAAGCCATGGTGGAGAAGCTTCCATTATGGTCACCAAGGTACACAGTCTTTCTATCACAACTAGAAAAGCAAGCCAAAGCTAAGGGCCTGTTTGGTTCAGTTTTGAGTTTCTAGTTAGTTTTAAGAACTACCAACAAAAATTTGAAAACCAGACAAAGGAGTTTCCAAATTCCTGATTTCAGTTTTTAAAATTTACTGAAAACCGGAAATTCAAAGCTGAATGAACCAAACAAGCCCTAAGGATCTCAAGTTTATTTGTATTTTAGGTGGATGAACCATCAAAGTATGGAGTGGTTGTCATGGAAGAAACTACAGGGAAAGTTGAGAAGTTTGTGGAGAAGCCGAAAATATTCGTGGGCAACAAGATCAATGCCGGGATTTACTTGTTGAACCCATCAGTGCTAGATCGGATCGAGCTAAGGCCCACCTCGATTGAAAAGGAGGTCTTTCCCAGCATTGCAGCTGAGAACAAGCTCTATGCTATGGTTCTACCCGGATTCTGGATGGACATTGGACAACCAAAGGATTACATCACAGGTCTAAGGCTCTACCTGACCTCATTGAGAAAGAACTCTTCTACCAGTCTAGCTTCCGGGCCCCACGTAACCGGAAACGTCCTGGTGGACGAGAGCGCTGTGATTGGCGACGGGTGTCTCATAGGGCCCGATGTGTCCGTTGGGCCCGGTTGTGTGATTGAGCCCGGTGTTAGGCTTTCGCGTTGTACTGTTATGCGTGGCGTTAGGATCAAAAGGCATGCTTGTGTTTCGAACAGCATTGTTGGGTGGCATTCAACAGTCGGGAGGTGGGCTCGGGTGGAGAATATGACGATATTGGGAGAAGATGTGCATTTGGGAGATGAAGTTTACATCAATGGAGGCGTGGTTTTGCCTCATAAGGAGATCAAATCGAGCATTTTCAAGCCTGAGATCGTTATGTGATTGCATTTTATAGAGAACCTTTTGGTTGTAACAGAAACTGATTCTCATTCCCAGTTTTACTGCAAGAGGTGTAACAGAATAATTTGGGTATTGGGATTTTGAAGGCATCACCTTAGACCATCCATCATTGTGAAACTTGCAATTTCCATCTTGTTACATTACAAAAAGAGAGATCATTTTGATTGACATTTGTAGAACAAAGTTTCATATTTTACCATGCACATTGATTTATCTTTCCTATAAATTTTGTTGCAAGGAAACCCAAGATACCAATGTAACACAAGGAATGCTCAGAATGGCTTCATTTACAACAGAAGGATTCAAGTATACTATTTTTTGTTCCCTCCCCTCTACAATGACCAGTTAAGGCATGAAAGGCGACAAATCTTAACCCACCCAAGAAAATGAAAATTTTAAATCCACTGCAGCCTGTAACAATGGCCAAAACAAAATCACCTTTAGGTTGAAGCAGTTTTCAACATCGCCATGGTGAAGTTAGACAGAAGCCAAAATCCAGAACATTACATGAGAAGAGACGGCGATGAGGAACCAGGTGAGGAAGGAGAATGCTATTGAAATCTGAAACTTGGTACAAGGTAGTGGCGAGGTCTTGATGTTACAAAAGTCGAGGTCTGAAGAATACAAGACCACAATCCCGGCTGAGGAACAAGCTGCAGCTAGTGATAGCGTGGCCGTCACCTGTCGTTACAAACAGTAAAAAACTTGACCTTACAAAATAACTGAACTTGTCTGTTTTCTGGAGCAAACAAACAAAAGTTTTGACAGCTATTAGAATTTTGGAGTGAGGAAAATGAACTACATACCCAATCACCAACTACGAACAAGCTAACGAGGATTGGGCTTTGCAGGTCTCTCTTGATTCGTAATGCGTACACATCAAGACATGCAAGTCCCAAGCTCCACAGAACTTGGAGACCCATTGATGCAACCAAATAGCTGAATATAGAGGACACCATTAATATTCAACGAATGTGAATTGAATGAAGCAATACTACACTAAACAGATTTGTTAAACAACAAATCTGTTAATAACATATTATTCTCTTAGTTATACAAGCATAAACCATTAACTGGAATTTCAGACAGATTAAACTAGAATCAATGCAGATGTATTCTTTTTATCTGGCAATTGCTCATGTAATTTTCCTGAAAGACCATCCATCAAAAATAAAACACAGCTTCTACTGCATGTAAGGAGTTTAGGCATGTGAGTCCCAAGCTCCACAGAACTTGGAGGCCCATTGATGCAACCAAATAGTTCAATAAAGAGAACACCATTACTATTCAATGTAACATCTTCTAAGAACATTGAATGTAGATTGAATTGAAGCAATGCTACACTAAACAGATTTGTTAAACAACAAATCTGGTTTAACAAATCTGTTATAACATACTATATCCTCTTAGTTATACAAGCATAACAGCATAATACCATGAATGAAATTGGAATTTCTGGCAATGTTTCATGTAATTTGCCTGAAAGACCATCCATCAATAATACAACACAGCTTCTTAAACTAGCTGTATGCAAGAAGTTTAGGCATCTAAAAGAATATGAATCAGATATATTGCAAAGGCGAACCTCCTCTAGTTATGAATTGAAATCTGAACAATCAAACTAACAACAACATGGATTGTCATAATAACCACAACATTTCTGGAAGCAAGACATAGATTGATAAGAGTCCAGCTTCCATGACGATAAACCAAGTCTCCCATTACAGATATTCTATCAATTGAGAGCAATTAAAATACTCCATGGATCAACACGAGTTCAAATTTCGCATGAAATTCAAATGCACAGAAGATTCCAGAAGATTATAAAACTCCAAAAAGGCAGAAATTGAAGGAAAGGGGAAGGAGAAGAGAAGTACCAAAAGGCAGTGTAGCTAGAGAAGCCTCTAGCAGCGACCATAACTCCGAGAGAAGCAGCTGCAAAAATACACTGCCCTAATCTCAAGATTAGCCCGCTCTTAGTCCCCGGACTCCCAATTACCTCCTTCATATCTCTTCCTTTTGACCTAATTCAGCCAAAGCTTCCCTCCGAAACTGAAGGAACTTCAAACAATCCTCGATTGACTACAAATCCGCCATGGAAATCGAAAGCACACCCCGATCTCTTCCGCCAGCTCAGATCCGCAGACTGAAAAGATCCCCAAACCTCAGGAACGCAAACGGAAATGGATTCGAAATGCCTATCTGTTTCGATTGAAAATTTCTCCGCGGATTGAAGATCTGTTGCGCCGGAGTGAAAGCAGAATATTCTCTCTCGTCTTCTTTTTGTTCGGCTCTTGTTTGTTCGAGTTCGACAGCTTAATCCCACCAAGTCGCCAGTTCTGCTTTTCACCCTTTTCCTATTCACCAAGTTTTGGGTTCATCATTGTGCTTTTTACCCTTTTACACCATAAAGTATTTTTTTACGGCTAATCCCTTCTTAAATTTTGTTGTTTAATAATATAAAATTACTAGCTGTCATACCCGTACTACGTACGGGTCAAAATTTTTATATAAATTTCAGTATTGTGTGTAGATATATCCTTTTATTTAAGAAATTAAGGTAGTTTATTTGAAAAAATGGAAGAAGACATAACTAATATAATTTGAGCTACATTATAATTCTTAAAAAAATTTATTCACCAATCTACCATTCAAGGGAGATATATGACATATAAATTTCTTGTTCATTTAAGTATTAAATAGTAAAGACCAATACATATTTATTTTTGAAGGATAACAATGTAACATATTTGTAAAGGCTATAATGACAAATAAAAGGTTTAAGAATTTGTAAAGATATTTGGTAATGGTTGTTGAATTAAAACACCTATTAATTTTATTAATTTTACATATTCTTAAAGGATAACCTTAGGTTTTCTCTTTTAGTTCAATGAAAAGAAAACACCTAAGGTTATCCCTTAAGAATGTGTAAGGACATTATATAATGAGGAATAAGGACCTTAAGAATTTGTAAAGACATTTGGTAATGGTTGGTGAATTAAAACACTTATTAATGTTCTTAAGTTTACTAACTTTGGGTGTTTTTATATTTGTTTAATGTTCTATTTAATTCAATGGAAAATCAAAAGTCACAACTAAATCAACCAAAGAGGTAAATTTTCTTTCTTTTTTACTCTTTCACCTAAAAATGTGAATTAAAAAGAGGAATAAGAGGCTTAAAGATTTGTAAAGGCATTATAATGACGAATAAGAGGCTTAAGAATTTGTAAAGACATTTGGTAATGTTTGGTGAATTAAACTACTTATTAATGGTCCTAATTTTACTAACTTTTGGTGTTTTTTTTTTTTTTGATGTTCACTTTAATTCAATGGAAAACCAAAATTCACAACCAAATTAACCAATTAAGAGTAAATTTTCTTTCTTTACTTTTTTACTCTTTCACCTTCATTGTGAATTTAATAGAGGAATAAAAGACTTAAGAATTTATAAAGACATTCGGTAATAGTTAGTGAAATAAACACTTATTAATACTCCTAATATTACTAACTAACCTTGTGTGTTTTTATACTTTTTAATGTTCTCTTTAATTTAATGAAAAACCAAAACTCACAACCAAATCAGTAGAATTTTTTTCTTTTTTTTACTTTTTCACCTTAACTGTGGATTGATCATAAATGACTAAAATTTTAATCTTTATATGACATGGAACATACGCGAATAAAAGGTAGGTAATGAAACAACAAATATAAGATTTTTTATACAATAAGATGAGACATAAACTTACTTTAAAGAAAATTCATAAACTTGATACCATACTTACATCGAAGTGGATCATATTTTGGCCAATAAATCCACATTGGTGCATGTCAATCAATTGCATCCAATGTTGACCATTAGAAAGTTAGATGTTACATTAAACACACATACATATACATGAAAATGAAGGAAGAAATTAGACTTAAAGAAAGAGGATTAGGGGAATGATGATAACAACATGATGAGAGGATGTCTTTACGATGATGATAAGTTGAATACAAAGCATCTAAAAAATTAAACCAGGATGATGCATAATCTATATCTAGGCTTTATACATGGGATGTAGTTTTGTGTACATCTACATATTTATCTCTTCTGCACTACCAACTTGGCTTTTTGTGAAATCTTCCAAAACTCTCCTATAATGGATGGGTGGTGTCCATATGAAGAGGATGAGATGACCTTTTATATTAGAAAAATTGGAGGTTTAGAAATATGAAAGGTTGTTTAGAAATGTGAAAAGTTGGAGGACTTTAATAGAAAATTAATAGGTATCTAATTAATTAGAGTTTAATCACCCATTTTATTAGAGAAATTAAGTTAAAAGAGGGTTATTAGTACACAAAATGGTAGATCAAAAGTTTCCTATGGAAGATTAAAGGTCATTTGAAAGAAAATATATAATAAATTCAATTAACTTTTTTTATTTACTTTTTATTTTCATTAAATGACTAGTCATAAATTGGCCAAATTTTTCTTCTTTATATGTTATATAGATATAGATAGATTGTGGTCGAGCATGGTTGGTGAATGCTGTTTGGAAAAGATAATTTTCCTTTGGTAACTTTTTTTTTCCATACAACATTAAATTATAGATGTCTTCCGAAAATATAATTGAATATTTTAGTAGGACTTATTTGGTTGAACGCAGGAAATACAATTTTTAGGAAGTTATTTTTCAAAAATTAAATTGGTTATGATTTGAAATTTTATAGATTTGAGAAAATAAAAGAAATTAAAATTTTACATGAAAAATAGGAGAATCGAAACTTATCAACTTATAAAGTTAAAATTTAAGTCATAATTTCTCAACTAAAAACATATATTTAATCTTATTTTCTGTGATTTTCTAATTCATGTGATTTGAACCAAATAAGCACCTAACTAAGTAACTAGTGTAGTTAGTTGTGATGATGTTTATGATCATTAGGTCTCGAATTTAAATTCCCTCCTGTCATAATTAGTCTAAATGCTTTCTATGAACCCAAAAAAATCGAAAATTTTAATTCATCAAGCTTGGATTATTTTAAGAAATGGAAATTTTATTTACTTTGAAAAATGTGATTTTAAATACGATCTTTTCATCGAGAACATAGGTTAATCAATCGATACGTGACCATTAGTTATGAGTTCAAATCCCCCTCCCGGTTGTAATAATCTAAGTGTTTTCTATAGACAAAAAATAATCTAAACTATAAAAAAGAAAAAAATAACGAAAGAAAGATGGAAAATCTTAATAAATTATACTCTACTTATTCAAATATTTCTAATTCGGGATTTTAAAGGTACAGTTTGAGGGAAAAAAACTTTTAAATTAAATCTATTCATTAAAAAACTTATAGTAATTCACAATAACAAAAAAGTAAAGCAAAATTAGTTTTAGTTCATTAATCTCATTTCTCTCTTTTTTATGTGAACCAAATGCACATTTTAAAATAACAAAATCTATCTCATAAAACCTATTGTGGCAAAATAAAAATGAAAATATGTGTCATTTGTATTGATATTAAACTACCACGTTTATAATGCACCCATTAAAAATTATTTTCTCTGCAAACTGAAGACATTGACTACCAAAACGACGTCGTATATACACCAGACCAATTTAATTTTCCTCCATTTTCGGAATTTTCCCTGCTGAAAAAAAAAATTATGCAGGAAAATTGTAGCTCAAAATTCAGTGGAGAATCAATCCATCCACTCCTCTCTCTCATCCGATTTCAACGAGAGTCAAGGCTCAAATGGCGAGCAGCTGCATAAATTCGAAGCTCCCCGGTCATTGCAATTCGCCCTTTTCTTCTTCCCCCTTATCTCGCCCACAAATCTCACTCTTTCTCTCCCCTCACTCTCACTCTGACCAAATCCCGAAAAAGGTGAAAATTTTCCAATCATGGTCTCCATTTGGAAAGTTCAATTCTCAATTTATTATAAATAGAAATCGGATTTGATAAGAAGTTAAGAAAAACCCTATTTAACGGCTTAAACCCTGATCTGCGCTTGACAGATTTCCGTCTCTAGCGGTCAACGTAGTAGCCGTCTTCCTTCATTCTCTGTCAATTGTCGTGCAATGGCCGAACAGAAGAAACCCCTTTCTGATAACAGAATGCTGGTTAGTGGTTACTTCTCCTTGTCTCTTTTGAAATTGGACTTTTGGAATCGAGTGGAAAAAGAAGAAGATCTTTTTATATGTAATTGCGGTTAGGGATTTGCTTACTAGTTGTTGTTTGTTGTAATTCCAGGTGTTTGTTCCTCCACATTCGCTGATCAAGCACTGGGTTTCGATTCTCAGGAATGAGCAGACACCTTGCCCTATTTTCAGTGAGTCAGGGTTCTAATTTCGGTTAGAAAGTTGAAAGCTTTAGGCAGTTTTTGTTCAGGGAAATTGAATTGAGATAAATTTAGAACTAAGATTTGGGCTTGTATGGCTTGGGCACATGTGGCATTGCTTACTCTTGATCGAGATTTATATGGATTGTAGTTTGATCTGTGCTTCAAATTGTGGAAAACCTGAATCCAGTTAAGGATTTCTTGTTTTTAGTGCCATTGTAATTGCCATTTTTTCTTTTTAAGCTTTATGTTGCCTAACTTTTATGAATTCTAGATCACCCAATGCAAATGGCTAATTTCGAAAGTACAGAATGGATAAATATGTAGCCTATGATTTGTTACCCTTCAAGGCTTCATTCTAAACAACAGCTTCTCAAAGAGAAGGCAATTTACAATAAAAATTCTTTTCAACTTAATCCTCCCTCTTTCTATGTTGTCCCAAGGCACGATCAATATGTGATTTTTTTTACTTCTCACTTTAGAGAATGCAATGTCTGAGCTGGGAAGACTGCTGATGTATGAAGCTTCTAGGGATTGGTTGGTAAGACCTCATTTGCAATCTTTTTGTGTATCCGTATCCAAGACCTCATTTGGAATCTTTTTTTGTGGAGTCTGATCAATTCTCGTTTGCTGTCAGCCTACTGTTTCTGGAGAAATTCAGACTCCAATGGATGTTGCCCAAGTTGAATTCATTGATCCAAGGGAGCCTGTGGCGGTTAGTACATGATGACATTGTCTGTATTCAATTCATAATATAGTATGGTCAAGTTTTGGTCGTGTTCAAGATGTAATGTCGATATTATTCTTTCTCCAAATTGTTGTCACTTGTTAGAATCGCTTATAATTGTAAGTGCATCATGTAAGAAGAGTCATCGGTAGGTTGTTTTATTGTTTGATGCTTCTGATTCACCCATCTTCAAAATTTCATTTGCAGATTATTCCTATCCTCAGGGCTGGTCTTGCTCTTGCTGAGCATGCAGCATCTATTTTGCCAGCTACAAAAACCTATCATCTAGGTAAAGTAGATTTTATAGAATTAAAGTTGCTAGTATGTCTTAGATTTGTACTTCGGAACTATATTATGGATGTGGCCCTTGTGGGGACTTATAATTAATGCTGGGCATTTGATATGTAGCAACTGTGATAGGATTCTGATGATTTGAATGAAGATGTTTAAATTTGGTATATTTTATGCTTGTTGGAAGCATGAAGCAATTAATTTCTGATTAATTTTCTTATCGTCTCTCTTTCCTCAATTTAGGGCTTAGTAGAGATGAGGAGACACTGCAGCCTACTGTATATTTGAACAAGTAAGGTCTACCTTTCTTGAGTATAGATTGTTATCATTCCATTTCTACATATATGTTTATTCATGGATCCAATCTGACACTTTTGAACACTTCACCTTGGTGTTACTTTTTCTTTGATCATTTTAGAACCTTGGTTTTAGTTTTGTTTCCTGACACTTATCTCTATACATTGTTCCATCTCTCTTTTCCCAAAAGAAACTCTAATTCTGTTGCCATGTACATGTATAGGTTGCCTGAAAGTTTTCCAGAGGGATCTAAAGTATTTATCGTCGACCCTATGCTCGCAACAGGTACTTCAATGTCTCTGACTTTGTTCATCTTTTTCTTATGTTGTATGTCTTTTCATGGAATCATTTCTTCATTGAGTACCAATGATGAAAGCATGTTTTTATTATTCAACTTAATATCAAATTTTATGCCATAACCTATGGTGATAAGTAATTTCATCTTTGTGTCATAACACAATGACCCTCCTGTGACATTTGGACACTGTCTGATGATCTTGTTCAGGTGGTACAATAGTAAAAGCTATTGAAATGGTCAAAGAACGCGGCGTTGACAACATACAAATTAAAGTGGTAAGTGAAACTCGTTTCTGGATCATGTTTAGGTTAACAAAAGTCAAGAGGACAATCTTTATCATTCTTGATACAGCTAGAAATCAAAATTTATGGATATTGGATTGTTGACAGATCTCTGCTGTGGCTGCTCCTCCAGCACTTCAGAAGCTCAGTGAGAAGTTTCCTGGGTAAGTCAATTTCCTCTGCCGTGACGTTGCTAAGGGTTTGTTTGGATGTTGTACTTGATTTGAATATGCATTAAGTTTTATGACCCAACAAAAATGACCCAGTGCAGCTCCCCTTATGGGAAATCTGGGGGGTCACCCCTGGCTTAACGCAAAGGGGGAGCGCCCAAAAGACCCCTGGCTTAACGCAAAGGGGGAGCGCCCAAAAGACCCGACGGGACCACAAAACACCGATAGAGGACAAGGCAACCAAAAAAGAAAAGCCAAAACATAAACTTAATAACACTTAAATCTTTTGGCTTTGTAATGTATTATTCATCCAAACAGTCGCTAAGTAACCCTTTGTTCTTCCGGCTCATTATGAACTTGTGTTGCTCTTTTCAGGCTTCATGTATACACTGGAACAATTGATCCAACTGTCAATGAGAAGGGGTATAAATCTCTTACATTTTTTTTTGTCACCAATTTGCAAGTGTTTAATTTTCTCTATCTAATACATGATTCATGCATCAATTTGGATCTCAGATTCATTATTCCCGGGCTAGGAGATGCTGGGTATAGAAGTTATTCTACATGAGATTGATTTTGCGGTGCAGAGTTTGTACCTTCTACGTCGAAATTTTGATTCTTCTGTCTAATAGGAAGATATATGAAGTGGTTGATATGATTTGTGCATCTTGCATTCTAGCTTATATTCAGGGTTCTTTCATCTCCATTGTTGCATAGTGTTTTACATAGTAGTCAGAACAGCATGGGCAAAGGCCTTCAAGTTTCTTTTTTGTTATGATTTTTTTTAGTGTATTTGATATGAATCTTTGAAGATTGTATTTAGCAATCTAATTTTCTTCAAGGAATAGAGTTTATTCACAACTCCACTTGATCTCATTAGTATTTAGATATGCATTGCTGACCTTCAAAGTTTACAAATATTCAAATGAGAGATTTGTAGGTTGAAGAGAGGAAAGGTTCCATATGAATGACACTCGCACATGGGTTAGTCGATCTTAAAATTCAGGGGACGCCAGTCCAATAGCCAATTGGGGGAGCTTTGAATGGAAATTGGGTTAAAATTTCTGATCGACGCATAGCGGTTGATGGTTATGTTAAGGAGTCCAGAGACGTCGATGGCAGCCTCCAAAAGAGGTTGATGATGGTAATGTTAAGGAGTCTAGAGACGGCGAGGGCGGCCTCCAAAAGAGTTATCGTTTCCACTTAATAGCTTGCCCACCTTGGAAACGACTCATCTAGAGGCAATGTTCTAAGAAATGCTAGACGGACCCTGGGCGGAGAGAGGCCGCCTAGACGGCCAGAAAGGTTGCCTAGGCGGGTCTTAGATGATGGGCTCGACGACGGACTTGGGCCTTCCAGCACCTAGGCGGAGCCTAGATAGGAGTTTTAGAACAATGTCTAGAGGTATGGACCAAGTGTCTACCATGCCCGATCGTACTCATAACTGCACCAGGTCTCTAAGGCGGACAACTAGTGGCTGATGGAAATGTAGGCAAGAAAAGTAGGTAAAAAAAATATCAGTTTGGAGGGATTAGGAATGCATAAGATCTGATAGTTGCTTTGCTTCGCCATGTAGTTCAGTCCTAGGTGAGTGAATTGAGTTCATGCTCTAAATCTGCCAAAATCAGCAACTGATATGCAGGGTTATCATGTTTTCTTCTTCTTTTCCGAATATTGATTGCAGGATTAATTTTTTTTGTTTGGGTGGATACAAATATTTGTTAAGGGATCAAGCAAATCAATCCCATAGAATAAACTGCACTTGTATTATTTATATATCAGCTGGCACATATGTGAGCATCATTGTCTCTAAGTCTGAAATTTGAAGGATCATTGATATAAACTGCACTTGTAAAGACACTGTTTTAATGTGTGCTTTGTACGTCCAATTTAAAAGAAGGTGGCAACACTCAAATCTAACTATGCTAAATCCCATGTCCTTATGAAGCATAGAGTAGTCCTTCCATCACAGGCGCGGCTTTCCCTTGAATTAGTACCTTTTGAACCTTCTCGTCGACGTGCAAAACCAGTGTTCCGCCTCTTGGTGATGCCTGAACCGTGCACACCTCGTGCTTAGTACGCTTTTATACAGACACAAATGCTGGTGATACATAAAATCAATGTTCTAAAAAACGCTAGGCGGACCCTAGGCAGAGAGGGATCGCCTAGCGCTTAGGCGCCTAAATGGACACCTAGACGGGCTGGAAGGCTAGGCGGACTAGTACCTTCCAGCACCTAAGCGAGACTTAGATGGAGCTAGGTGGGGATTTTTAGAACAGTGCATGAAATTAAAATGGAAGCCAAGTTAGATGATTGGTTACCATGTATGCCTTGAGATCTTTCTTGCCGAGCTTCTTGCTCCAGTATGGAGCTAACCCACAATGTACGCTTCCACAAACCGGATCCTATGCCAAACAACACAAGCCCTTCCAGGTTATTTTCGGTTTGGTTCGACAAATCTTTGGTAATTAGTAAATAAAAATTGCACAAACTAACCTCGTTCATGCCTAAGTTTGGGCAAAAGAAGCGGCTGTAGAAATCGAACCCAGACTCTGGAGGAGCAGCCCCGGTAGCCACCACTCCTCTCCCGGGCCATTCTTTGATCTCATCAAGGGCTGGTTGCAGCTCCACGACATGCTTTCCTGATGCGTACTCGACCTGATCAAACACAACACACAACGCTAATCAAAATCCATCCCATACATCATCATCATCATTGACCCAGTAAGGCTCCTACAGCGGAATCTGAGGGGTCAAGATGGGGGTACCCCCGCCCAAGGGAAAGGGGTGCTCCCGATAGACCTAAGAAAAACTGAAATTCAGCTATGTGACAATAATAACTGAACTTAAATCTATCTCAAAAGTAGTGTATAAAGGTTTGCGTTCGTACAAGGAGTTCTCCTTCGTAGGCCATTTTCGTTATGTTGAGAATGCCTGGTACACCGACATTCATTGATTTCGGAATCAGTTGGGCCTCGGTTTGATCATCACACGCGACAACCGGGATCAAAGGGAAAGCCAACCGAACCGAGAAG
Organism: Fallopia convolvulus; assembly: GCA_964016875.1. Classification (NCBI taxonomy): domain Eukaryota; kingdom Viridiplantae; phylum Streptophyta; class Magnoliopsida; order Caryophyllales; family Polygonaceae; genus Fallopia; species Fallopia convolvulus. The sequence goes on along the minus strand of OZ024722.1, from coordinate 2,192,950 downwards.
TCATTTCCCGACGACATAAATCCTAGTAACTTGTCGCCTTTTGTTTTCTCGGATTTTGGCAATGGGAGCTTCTCGACCAGCATGATTCCGGAGTTGGTGTGGAACTCTATGATGTCGGATTTCACGATTCCAGTCGAGAAGAGAACATAGGCTGACGCTATAGATCCATGGCCACAAATGTTCAACTGCATATGTAAACTAATTGTCATTAATACTTACTACTTTGGTACCAGATCTATATAAACGTGGGTTTAGCAAGAAACTGAAAGAAAAGAACTTCGAATTTTTTCTTAATCGACACGTGCCCATGTGCACATAAACTATATGGAGTCTTCTAAAAGACGCTAGGCGGACCCTAGGTTGAGAGGGTCCGCCTAGTGCCTAGGCGGTCTAAACGGACGTCTAAACGAACTAGACGGTCTCCTAGACTGGCTAAAAGGCTAGGCGGACTAGCATTTTCCAACGCCTATAGACAGGAATTTTTAGAACAGTGACTGTATACAACATTAGTGACAAGATCGATCGTCCCATCCCCACATACCTCAGCATCAGGGGCGAACCATCTCAACCGAAACCTAGGAGTGAGAGTTCCATTTTGGTAGCCATTCATTTGTTTGTCATCAGAGGACGGCGAGAGCTCGTTCAGGAAACAAGTGGCGGAGAGATTGAATTCACGTCCAACTGCCTTCATCCATTTCTCGTCCCTTTCTGCCTCCACCACGCAAACTGCCGCCGGGTTTCCCTTCAACACCGCATCTGCAAACGCATCGACCTACACATATGGGTATGTAGGTGAATATATACAACAACAACATTGACGCAGTGCAGTTTCCTCAAGAAGAATATGGTAGGTCAAGATGGAAGCACCCCTGATTTAACGTTGAGAGGTTGCAACCGAGAGACCCAATGTAGGCGAATATATACGTGTTTGGATAAAGTATAAGGTACCAAGAGAATACTAAGATGCAAGTAAATGACAATACCACATAGTATTTGAGGGCTTGAATGTGTGCCATTGTTAGAACTCTTCAAAAGCTTCTTCGATTTAGTTCTATGAGTTTATCTTGTTTGTGAATGCTCATGGTTATAACTTCTAGATCTAGATATATACAAATTCTTCCGCAGATGCATGCATGTAAGAAATGAAGAATTGAAACAAATCTTATTGTCATTTGTTTCACGTGTGAAAACATTATCCAACACATAGAAACTTGAGATTCTAGCCATAAGATTTGCTTGGAATAAAAACATTCTATATCAAGGTAAGATTTGATCATTAATTTGTTGATCATTTAAAAAAAACGTAAGATTTGTTCAAAACGTGCTAAAACTTAGGACACAATTTACAAAGGGATAAGACGATAAGTTGTCCTAGGAATAAGTTGTAACTATATATTTGAGTCAAAGACAAACAGCTGGGCGGGCATGGGAATTTTCATAGCCTGGAAGATAGCAAATTTCAAATGGATATATAATTTTTTTAAATATAGAATAGTTAACAATTTTATAATAAATATTCATACTGAAATTATTCGATCTCATAATTATAATACACTTCAAATGGCATGGAATTTAGAAATTAAGTTAGAACTATATATAGCCATATATATGTAGACAGCCATATATATGTAGACCTACCACTTGGGTCAGTTCGGTCGCATTTAAGTTTGATTATTTTGGGTTCGAACTGAGGGTAGGTTTGGATCAATTGGGTTATAAGTAAAATTGGGTCAGGTTATCGTGCAAATTCAGATTGATCAAAAATCTATAACGTCAATTATTAAATATATAATTTACTATTAAATTATTTTAAAAATATTTAGTTAATAAATTAAATAAATTATTTTAAAATTAAAAATATTTAAATAAAATGGTCAATCTGGTCCAATCTCAAGTCGACTGGGTTCAAATTATATATTTTCGGGTCAAAATCAGGTTCGGGTCTTGGATTTCGGGCCAGTCTAAAGTCTACAATATTAATGTGGATTGGGCTTCTTTGAACCCAGGATCTCGAGAGAGAGAGAGAGCGGACAAAGTTTGTGAACGGCTTTATAGGTTGGGTTATACAGGTTGTGATAGAATTGAGGCTCGCGGTTATGCTGGAGGAGTCTGGCTGCTCTGGAAAAGTGGTACTTTGGACTTGAGAGTGGATTACAGAAATACTAATTTCATTTAGGCTTCCTTTTTGGATGGAGGCGAGCGTATCCATGTTTTTGTGGTATATGGGCCGCCTTCTGTTTCTGAAAGGGTTGTATTTTGGGAGGACTTAGAAAAAGCGATTAAGAGGGTGTCAGGCCCGGTTTTTGTTGGGGGAGACTTTAACTGCATCATGGCTTCACATGAGAGACAGGGGGTGTTGGTGTTCTTCATGCAGACTCCCACAAATTCAATAGATGGTGTAACAAGCTCTGCCTGGTGGATATGGAATTCATGGGTCCTCGATTTACTTGGAGCCGTCGGCTTTCGCCATCTACGGTGGTCCACAAACGTCTTGATAGGGTTTTTGTGAATCTTGAGGGCAGAACAAGATGGCAAGAGGCTAGGGTGCGACACCTCCCTAAGTTCTCTTCCGACCACTGCCCGCTTCTTCTTAACCTCAATCCTAAGCTGAATTTGAACAGGAAGAGGAGACCGTTCCGTTTTGAGGCGGCATGGCTTACGCATCCGGAGTTTGATAATAAGATCAAAGAGAGCTGGTGTAATGAAGCAGAGGCGCCTCGTTCTCTTTCTATGCTCCAAAAAGATCTTTTAATTTGGAATAAGAAGGTCTTTGGAAACATCCATACTAGGAAAAGGGATCTCATGAATAGATTGGAGTGTGTACAGTCTAGCCTAGCTAGGAGCGTGACTACTGTGTTGTTGGATGTGGAAAGTGATATGCAGAGAGAGATTGACATGGTTCTTGAGCAAGAGGAAATCTTGTGGCATCAGAAATCTCGGGAGCAATGGATCAGAAGTGGCAATCGGAATACCGCTTTCTTCCATACTTCTACTGTTATAAAGAGAAAACACAACAGAATTGAGGGCCTGAAAATGATCAAGGTATATGGATCGACAACAACTCAGATTTGGAGCATTTGGCTGTCAGTTTCTACCAATCTCTGTATTCGGCTGAGCTAACTGATTTAGAAAGCTTTCCGGGGACGATTCCGGGTTTCCCGGGCTTTAGCATTGATCAGTGCAGGTCGTTAACTTCCCATGTTAGTGCTAATGAAGTTTGGAGAGATGTTAAGGCAATGGGGGCGTTGAAATCTCCGGGTATCGACGGTTTCCAAGCGGGTTTTTTCCAAAGGAGATGGCAAGTTGTTGGTGGATCGATTATGAGTTTCATTAGGGACTTTTTCAGGAACTCAAAACTGCCAGATGGGGTGAACGACACCCTTCTTGTCCTCATTGCTAAAGTTGCTAAGCCGGAGAAAATCCAACAGTTCAGACTGATAAGCCTCTGTAACATTCTTTATAAGATTGTTACTAAAGTTCTCGCCAATAGACTCCAACCCTTTATCTCTAATATTATTGGGCCAACCCAAGGAAGCTTCATTCCGGGAAGAATGATTACAGATAACATCGTCATTGCCCAAGAAGTTGTCCATTCCATGAGGAAGAAAACAGGTTCTAAAGGGTGGATGATCCTTAAACTTGATCTTGAGAAAGCGTACGATAGACTTAGTTGGAATTTTATTGAAGACACTCTCAAGGTGGCAGGTTTCCCGAATGATTGGATCGGTTGGATCATGGCTTGTGTTTCGTCTCCACGTATGCAAGTCCTTTGGAATGGGGAGGTCTCGACTCAGTTTTCTATGACTCGAGGAATTCGACAAGGTGACCCAATCTCGCCGTATATTTTCTTGCTTTGCATTGAACGACTAAGTCACTTGATTTCGAGTTTGGTGGACGGTGGGGATTGGAAACCCATCAAGCTGACCAGGAATGGACCGCTTTTGTCTCATATTTTCTTCGCGGATGATATTATGTTGTTTGCAGAGGCTTCGGTTGAGCAATTCCGTATTATTAAGCAGTGTTTGGATATGTTTTGTTTGGCGTCGGGCCAAAAAATCAGCATAAACAAGTCCAAATTTTTTGTCTCCAAGAACGTGAATTCTAGAGTTGTTAGGCATTTGAGAAGGGAGAGTGGATACTAGGTTACTACTGATCTGGGCATTTACCTTGGATTGCCTATCCTTCATAAGAAGATTAGCAAGCACACTTATTCTCAAATGTTGGATAAGTTCAATAGCAAACTTGCGGGTTGGAAATCGAGAACTCTTAGCCTTGCGGGGAGAATCACTCTTGTCAACTCGGTATTGACCTCCTTACTTGTGTATACTATGTCAGCTACGCTGCTGCCTTCGTGCATATGTAATGGGATCGATAAAATCAATAGAAATTTTGTGTGGGGAAGCTCTGCTGAGAGGAGAAGGATGCACAAAGTGGCTTGGGACGAAATTACGAAGCCAAAAGTCAATGGGGGTCTCGGCATTAAAACCATGCGTGAGCTTAATGTGGCCTTGGTGGCAAAGTTGGGATGGAGGTTCATCAATGAGGATGGCGAACTGTGGACTTCGGTTTTGAAGAATAAATACGTTGACAAGGCAATTGGTAGATCTACTGCTTGTTCGAACATTTGGAAATGCATTCGAACCGGTGTTTCTGAAGTTATTGTCAAAGGTTCACGGTGACTTCTTCGAAATGGGAATTCGATTCGATTTTGGTCGGATGTTTGGCTCCTCGAGTCCCCTCTTGCTGATGTTGCTACTGGTGTGATAAGTGATGATATGCTGAATGACTTGGTCTGTAATTACTGGATTGAACATCAGGGATGGAATTGGATTTTGTTGTCAGATTTGCTGCCGTCTGCGGTGATGCTCAAGCTCGATGCGTGTGCTGTCTCACCGGATGAGGAAGGCGCTGATGATGAACTGAGCTGGGCCTTTTCTTCCGATGGAGTGTATACTGTTGTCTCAGGTTATAAAATCATATCTGGTGATGTTTATCGACCTGGAACTGATGAATCTTTTTTTTTGCAGAATTTGGAAAATGCAGGTTCCTGAAAGAGTGTGAACTTTTTGCTGGTTGGCAGCAATGTGAGGAGTGATGTCAAATTTAGAGAGATCAAGAAGACACATGGCCACTCAAGCTGGTTGTGCTTATGGGTGCCAGGCGGATGAGTCATTTGAACACTTGTTCAGGGACTGTAATGAGGTGAGACTTATTTGGGAGAGTTTAAATGTCGCTAATTTCTACCCAAAATTTTTTCAGGACAGTTTTGCTACTTGGATCAGAGCCAACGTGATGAATGGTAGCAAGGTGAACAATCTGGATTGGAATACGATTTTCGGCATGATACTGTGGTGGACTTAGAAGTGGCGAAATATCAAGATTTTCGAGGACCGATCGGAGCACATGGATAAGCTTGAGTTCATCATGGAGCGCTCCAGAGAAGCACATTGCAATACTGGTAAGGATAGTATTACGGGTAAGCCTATATCTAAGGAAATGCAGGATATACACTGGAGCAAACCGGACGAAGGATGGATTAAGATTAACACGGACGAATCCTTGAAAGAAGGAATTGCTACTTCGGGGGGTGTTATTAGGGATTGTAATGGCAAGTGGTTACACGGTTTCGTCCATAATATCGGGTCTTGTACGGTCCCGATGGCGGAGATCTGGGGGCTGTATAATGGTTTAAAGTTAGCCTGGGAGAACGGATATCGAAAAGTTCTCTTTGAGGCGGATTCTAAACTTATTGTACACCTCTTGAGCACCGGGGTCAAGAGGAGTCATCCTCTGGCTAGCCTGGTATCGAGATGCCAAGGCTTCATTTGTAGGAATTGGTCCATCCGATTCCGCCATATTTATCGTGAGGCGAATTCCGTTGCTGACCACCTTGCCTCTCTTGCTTTTCAATTTCCTATAGGACTTCATGTATTGAGTGCCCCGCCTGAGGAGATTTATTTACTTTTGTTTGATGATGTAAGGGGCCGGGCTATCCCTCGTTTGATGACTACTTAGCCCTTTTTTCTCATTATTAATAAAATGCCCCCTTGAGGGGCCGGAGAGTGCCGTCTCTCCTTCTACCAAAAAAAATGTGGATTGGACTTCGGCTTGATCTAGGGTTAATTAGAAAGCACTTGGACTATCAAATCCAACATGTCTATCGTTAGGCAAATTGAGCAGCGGATGGCCTAGCGTCTCTATCCTTTAATTATTTTGTTGGCTTTCATATATTGATTTTTCCGTCAAAGGATTTTTTTTATTGTTGTTTGATGATGTAAGGGGCCAGACTATTTTCCAATTGCTTACTTTTCAACCCTTTTATTTTGTTTTAATAAAATATCGGAGAGTGTCACCTAACCTTCTATCAAAAAAAAAGTGCACACAATACCATCTTTGAAGTTTCAATGAGGCAACAACCGTCTTTATTTTTTGGTTAAAATGGAAGGTATGTAATTTTAAGATTTTTCCAATCATGATCATAAGTTTTGCTGAACTATTTAACACAAATAAACTAAAAGTAAAATGAAAAAAAATTAAGGTGAAATACATCTATAGGCTACTGAACTTGCACACTTTTGTTAATCACCACCTCGTACTTTGCGAGTTTCAAATAAGCACTTGGACTTAACTAGATTTTTTCTATTAAACACTAAACGCTAATGTGGATCTCAATTTTAAGATACAACGCAAATTAAAACCTTTCTCCAATGTCGTATGTGTTTATCTTGTGTTATCTCTTTGATTTTGAAAACCTTTGCATCTGAAAGGGATTCGATGATCTTTCATTTAACTGAAAGAGAGACAACGATTTGGAAAGCCCTTGTAAGGGGTTCGATTTGGAAAGCCCTTTACGTGGGCAGATAGGTGCTCGTGCGAGAGGAGGTCGATAGAAAAAAAAGGTTGGATGCCTTCCCCAAAGCCTGTTGTGGCTCTTGATTAGTGAAACGAAGAAGAAGGTGGAGAACTAGGCAGTTTGGGAGAGATAAGAACGACATATCTGATATCGGTGTTTCGCTTGTCGTTGACGGTGAAGAATTCGAACCCTCGAGTCCATATATGATGACGGTCCTTTCTCTCTGGTTCTAGTTCACCCGAAAAAGAGGAAGAAGACCGAAAAAGGAAAAAAAGTATTTGGAGGATGCCATGGAAAGTGGATCTAGGACATAGATCTGAGATTTTTTGGTATAAAGATACATTTGGGATTTTTTGGCAGAAAGATAAATTTGAAATTTTTAATAAATATAGATTGTGGTTTCTTAATAATTGTTATCTATTTATTAAATTAAAAAGTAAAAATAATTATATATGTGGAATCTATGTGGCACCTGTATGGCACATATGTGACATCCATGTCATCGCAAGTGAATTTCACTCAAGCACTCAGTGTCTAAATGACAAAGAATAGTTAAGTATAAATATTTAGTTAAAACTTGTAAAGTACAGGGGGAGTGATTGACAAAAGTGTGTAAGTTCGTTGGCCTATAAATGTATTTTGCCAAAATTTAAAGGCTCCATATATATATATATATCATCATACATAAATTGATATATTCATTGCAGATAATTTACAATCACTACTAGAAAACGTTGTAACATCGACCGTGAACAACGACGGATTATTTCGGTCGCCATTTCCGTCGGATTTAGCGTCTAGTTTACCATCCGTCGCTAATTTAGCTTATGAATGGCATTTAAGTTTCAATTAAATATGTTCATTTGCTCTGTGTTTTTCTTGTTTGATTTAACCTTTTGATGATGTTAAAAGGGGGAAGTTACGAAAAATGCAATGATGTGTTCTATCCAGGAAATGCAGATGGAACTTTGGCTAAGGAGGAATATGATGGTACGCTTGGTGAGTAGGAACAATATTAATTTCGTTGAGGGTGAACCCGTTGAACTTTTGTAATTCTTCCATGTCTTATATTTCAATTGTCAGCCCTAATAAAAACTATGTAAAACAAGATCATTTTCGTTGATTTTTTTAAGGAAAAATTAGTCAAAATAATACCAACTTTTGCCTATTGACTTGAAATAATACGAACTTTTAAATTGACCAAAAATAATACCAACTTTCATTGTATTAACCAAAAATAGTACAAAGACATTTTCAGTGGAGATTTCGGCAAAACATATGACGTGTCTATCAAAATTTGTTAACTAAACATTAAAAAATATTGATGGCTAAGATTTTGTTGTGATTATTACTCACTACATCATATAAATTACCATTTTGCATATAAATAGTATCGATTTACATTATATAAATTATCATTTCACCTTGTGGCATCAACAAAAGTTGGTATTATTAATGACCAACCAACATATTTCAATGGTCACATCATATATTTTGCCAAAATTTTCACAAAAAATACTATTATACTATTTTTGGTTAATACACTGAAAGCTAGTATTATTTTTAGTTAATACGATAAAAGTTGATATTATTTTTAGTCAATTTAAAAGTTCGTATTATTTTGGGTCAATAGGCAAAAGTTGGTATTATTTTGAGTATTTTTGAGGGTGCTTACTATTCATAGCTTGAATTGGTAAATCTATTATATAAAAAAGAATTTAGATGATCATATCATATCATTTTTTTAATTATTGTTTTTTGTTAATATACATGGTGGCTTGTGCTCGCTTTGTATGGCTACTAGCTAGTGGAAAATTATACACACGGCGTGTTAATTTTGTGTTAGGTAGTGTTTTCCTTCAGCTGAACGTAATAGAGACTTAAATAACCAATAACTAATAACCAATTGGTCTAGTGGGATGAGGTGTTAGGTTCTTTAAGCGTTTGTTCAGGAGGTTCGAAGTTCAAATCTTCCTGGCGGCGTGTATGGAAAAAATTGAATTGGGAGGGTCGCCCCCAACAATGGGCCTCTGCAGTACCCGGTTCGGACGTAGATTGGCCCCGGCTAATCGAACCGAGCGAGAGATCAAAAAAAAATAAAATAAATAAATCAATAAATTTTTGGTCGAATCGATTTTGTTTGAATAATGATTAAGAACATAGATAAATTTGGTGTTTGGATTGAGAGGTTATCAATTCCAAATTATTGTATTTAAAAATAATCTTAACAAGGCAAAATATATATCATATCAAAAGATTGAGTACCAAATTAAAAGAGCATGAATCAAGCAAAGGACCTATGATTATCCCTTCTATCGATCGAGGGAAAAACAAAAGCAGCAAACGTACTTGAAAATCAGAACCGTTACAAAAGTTCATTGCTTACATAAACCCGACTGCAAAATGAGGAATTAACCATCAAAGGGAGAGAGCAAGGACTTGGCGGTACTTGGGTTTTTCTGATTTCATAATGCAATTTTGTACCATATAAATCGATATTTATAATTAACTTTTTGCTCCCAACCATGAATGATTTCCAATGGAGCTCGCTCTAGGATGGATCTACACGTTTCCGGATTGTTAAGTTGAAGTGTACGTTTTGTTGTAGTGATTCTTGCCGGTACTTGGGTTATGAAATCAGAAAAACCCAAGTACCGGCAAGAATTACCACAACAAAACGTACACTTCAACTTAACAATCCAGAAACGTGTAGATCCATCCTAGAGCGAGCTCCGTTGGAAATCATTCATAGTTGGGAGCTAAAAGTTAATTATAAATATCGATTTGTATAGTACAGCATATGGATTTACAACCGGCTAGCGTTTTGTTGGTAAAACTTACATTTCGTCTTCCAAAGCTGTGGCGGAGGCGGTCGTAGGCGTCGACGCCGACATTGGCGGTGCGGCCGTGCTCTTCGACGGAGCCACGGTTGAGGTCGACATTGAAGCTGTGGGTGCAAGCATATAGCGGCAACAATATATAGCTACAAGAAAGCCAAGTGAAGCTATTTAATGCTTAATTACTTTGTATTAATTAACTTGAAGAATAATGTACTTTATTATATATACTATATAAAAGTCTTCATTGTGTGAGCACGTTCGATTTGAGGATCGAGATCAAAACTGTCTACATATTTTTTAAGTAGTACCTGATCTTCGAATCTTGCATAATGTTAATTAACTATATATAAATATCGTGAATAATGTCAACTATATATATATCGTAATTAATTATATAGTTGTAAACCCATTTGTGGTTGAGGGGTGGAACCATTGATCCAACTGTCAATGAAAAGGGGTATAAATCTCTTATATTTTTACAGCTTTGATCATGGCAACGATAAGCTATATATGAAATGCTAAAACCAAAACCCAATCTTGATTACAAAAGCTAAGAAGAAATAGAGTAGAAACTAAAGAGTTGCGTAGAAGAGAAGTTGTATAATGAAGTTTCATAGTTTTATTATTGATATGGGTAGAGTATTTATACATAAAGTAATTGAGAAACCCTAGTACAATTCTATCCATAACAAGAAGATATGATTGACAAATCACGTTAACCTATTCTAGGTAACTAAAGATTGACCATCAATTAATTATAGAAATTAGGTAACTTAATAATATAAAATCTAATATTATTATTAGAAACTGAATGGGTTGAATAACTAAATCCCAAGATAAACCAAAATTGAATGCTAATATATGTAAATGATTAAGGCTAATTAATAAAAAGAAACTAATGATGGGTAGTGTTCTAAAAAACGATAAGCGGATCCTAGGCAGAAAGACACCGCCTAATTCTAGATGGGGCCTAGACGGAGTTAGACAAGGAATTTTTAGAACAATGATAATGGGACCATGAATATACGGTCTTTCTCTTTTTTACCTGAAATTCCAAGAAATTTAATGCGTAGATACTGAACCACAAGTCTCACCAAAACAACTAAAAGCAACCTAAAAACACGAGATGCAAGTTAAAAATATAACTAAATATGATCTAAAATGCACCCTAAACATGTTCTAAATGCAGGTTATCAGCTTGTGCTCGCTTTGTATGGCTACTAGCTAGTGGAAAATTTTACATTGTTAATTTTGTGTCAGGTAGTGTTTTCCTTCCTGAGAAGGTAATAGAGACTTCAATAAATTTTTGGTTGAATCGATTTTAATTTGTTTGAATAATGATTAAGAACATAGATAAATTTGGTGTTTGGATTGAGAGGTGGTTATCAATTCCAAATTATTGTATTTAAAAATAATCTTACGAGTCAAAATATATATCAATATTAACATTAAAATATCAAGTACCAAATTAAAAGAGCATGTATTAAGCAAAGGACCTATGATTATCCCTTCCAGGGGCGGCCAATGAAATTTTAGGGCCCTGCTCTAAAATTAAATGATGGTAGCCAATTTTCAAAATCCATAGAACAGAGGAGAAAATTTCAATAGACAATTAATTAATATTTGGGAAATCAACCAATTAAAAGATAAGGGAGAAGCGTTTTCTTTTAGGAAGTTTAAAAAAAAAATCTTATTAAGTATTTTTTGTTAGAAATAAATAATAAACTTTTAAAATAAATACATATTATATCAGATTTGGATGTAGGGAAAATAGGGTTTGGTGAATGAACAGGATGCTCGAGAGAGAAAGAATTGGGGATTTTTTTTTCGGGTTAATCTCTAAATATCTGATTCTACAAAAGAAAAGTAAAAAGTTGCTAATTGCTATATATACAATCTGGGCCTTTACCCATTGAGGTAACTAATAAAATTACTGTCTACTAGCTAACATATTATATTTGGGCCAAAAAAATTTGGGCCCTTTGTATATTGGGGGCTCTGTGCAGGTGCACAGCTTGCACCTGCTTAGGGCCGCCCCTGATCCCTTCTATCGATCGAGGGAAAAATAAAAGAAACAAACATACTTGAAAATCAGAAATATTACAAAAGTTCATTACTTATATAAACCCGGCTGGAAAATGAGGAATTAAAAATCGAAGGTAAAGAACAAGGAATTGCCGGTACTTGGGTTTTTTTGATTTCATAATGCAATTCATGAATTGCATTATGAAATCAGAAATTGCATTATGAAATCAGAAAAAACCCAAATATCGACAAGAATCACCACAGCAAAACGTACACTTCAACTTAACAATCCAGAAACGTGTAGATCCATCCTGGAGCGAGCTCCGTTGAAAATCATTCATGGATGGGAGCAAAAAGTTAATTATAAATATCGATATGAACAACATATGTATTTACAAACATACATATTATTAATTAAATCAACAATCCGGCGTTTTGTTGATAAAACTTACATTTTGTCTTTCGAAGATGACACAGAGGCGGCCATCTTCGTCGACATCGACATCGGCGCGGCCAGGGTTGAAATGGACATCGAAGAGGCCGTGGTTGACATCGACATTGTAGCTGTCGGTGTTGCCAATGATCCTTAATTACTTTGTACTCAAGTGATCGATGAAGACATTACTTTGTACTCAAGTGATCGATGAAGACAAGAGCAGAAGGCGGATGCTTTTATAGGTTCACCGTGGTCGGATGAATGTGCATTTCAATCATGTACATGATATTATTATTGAGCACTTGTATACTTGTATTGTATACATATGCTTTTAATTAACTTGAAGGATAATGGACATTATTATATATATGCTATATAAAAATTTTCATGGTGAGCACGTTCGATTTAAGGATCGAGATCAAAGCTGTCCTTACATATTTTTTTGAGTAGTACGTGATCTTCAAATCTTGCATAATGTTAATTAACTATATATACATCGTGATATATCGTGAATAATGTCAACTATATATATCGTAATTAAATAACTGTAAACCCATTTGTGTTTGAGGGGTGGATGACAATGACTGGGATGAGACACTGGAACCATTGATCCAACCGTCAATGAGAAGGGGTATAAATTAATCTCTTACATTTTTAATTTACAGCTTTGATCATGGCAACGATAAGCTATATATGAATGCTAAAACCAAAACCCAATCTTGATTACAAACTAAGAAGAAATAGAGTATTAACTGAATGGGTTGAATAACTAAATCCCAATAATGGGCAGTGTTCTAAAAAACGCTAGGCGGAGGGGACCGCCTAGCGTCTAGGTGGCCTAAATGGTCTCCTAGACGGGCTGGAAGGCTAGATGGGCTAGCACTTTTCAGCGCCTAGGCGGGGCCTAGACGGAACTAGATAGGAATTTTTAGAGCAGTGATAATGGGACCACGAATATCCGGTCTCGACGTAGAGCGGGTTGTGTTGACCGATCAAACCGGTGAGCCAACCAAGACCAAAAAATGAAGAGAAACTAATTAATTGAAGGGAATAAATAATAAAATAAAGCTAATTTATAAAAGAAAATGATGAAGGCTAATTAATAAAAGGAAACTAATAATGGGTAGTGTTCTAAAAAATAATAGGCGGAGAGGGACTCCCTAGCGCCTACCTAGGCGTCCTAAACGGACGTACTGGAAGACTGGACGGGCTAGTACCTTTCAGCATGAGCCTAGATAGGGATTTTTTTTTTGGTGGAAGCTAGACCGGGATTTTTAGAACAGTGATGATAATGGGACCACAAATATCCAAATCCGACGTAGAGCGGGTCTTGTTGACCGATCAAACCGGCGAGCCAAAGGCAAGACTTAAAAAATAAAGAGAAACTAATTAATTAAAGGGAATAAATAAATAATAAAATAAAGCTAATTAAACACCGATGTAACCGCCGTCGCAGGTGCAGCTGCAGTTGCCGGAGTTGGGATCGGAGTGCGGCCGGGGCGAGGAGTTGATGCAACAACACATGAGCCCTATCAACACCATCAAACCACAAACTGAAGCTATAGCCTCTGCCCAGTTCAAGTACCCTTCATGCTCCATTATAGTCTATGTTAACTTAGTTTTTTGGTAGTGAATTGAATTTGCTTTGTTCTTTCTTGTTTGTGTGGGAGTTTGATGTTCTTCTTACTATGTATACGGAAGAGGAGAAAATTAAAGTAAAAAAAGGTTTGAGAAAGAGGATCATCTGAACAGGCCAGCCACCAGGCTGTATGATGTAAAAGTAGTGCTAGAAAAATTCTTTCCAATTATTCTTTCGTTTGCTTCGTTAGGTTGGTGTATTAGTGCAGAGTTAAGATACGGTATGTATTTTTTTCTTGGCCGAACGACCGAAAACCACCCTTATAATATGTCCTATTGTTCTAAACCACCCTTTTAATATCAATTTATCGAAAATCACCCTAATAAGGGCTTCCGTTAATAAATGACCACCCGCCCCCAACTCCCGTCAAAAAAACCGTTAGTGTTGTATGCACATGCCCCATTATTAATTTTTTAATGTGAAATAAAAGTAAAAAAAAAGGAAATGGGCCAAAAAAATGAATCTCAAGATCAAACCCTAAAATTCGAGTTCAAAGAAAATGAATATCAAGATCAAACCCAAAATTCAACGATTGGTGCGCTTAACCCTAAACAAAGGCGAGATTTGGGAACGGAGGGAGTTGACGGCGAACCAGTAGCAACCCAAACTGCACAAAGGCAAGCCAAATCTGGATTGGAGAAAAGTGAGCCTGTGATTTTGGTGGTCGAAGTTCAAGATCCGAACTCATTAATGTTGTCCCCGGCAAGGTCACTGGTGGCAATGAAGTCATTTGAGTTTAAAGAAAGGGTTAAATCGTGTTGGAATTTTGCTTGGTAGACGTCGAGGCTGTCTTTTTTGTGCAATAATTAGTTTTAATTTATTAGGTATATTTATAATAATATAATATAATGAAAAATAAAGGGTGGATTTGTAATTTCATACTTTAAACGGATTTTTTTGACGGGAGTTGGGGACGGGTGGTCATTTGTTAACGGAAGACCTTATGAGGGTGGTTTTCGGTAAATTGATATTAAAAGGGTGGTTTAGAGCAATATGGCTTTTATAAGGGTGGTTTTCGGTCGTTCGGCCTTTTTTCTTTGATATTTTTTGGTCTAGTAGTACTAGGAAGGCCTTAGGCCACCAGGGAAGAAATTTGAACACTAGGGTCTATTTGCCAAAACTAGTAGTAGCGGATAGCTCATAGTTGTAGTAGTAGTTGTAGCAGAGCGGTTGAAAGTAGTGATCTAATGAAATAAAACGCTAATGTGTGTTTGATTGAGATAACTTTTGAGTCTAGCTTATATTTATAAAATCAAGCTTCTAAACGCTAAAAAGACATCTACCACTAATTATACCAAACACTCTAGTGGCAAACAGAGCCTAGATGATCTAGGGGTTATAAATGTCATTATCTACTAGTTGAGCTAATAAATGAAGGTAAAATAGAGATACTCATATATGGTGTTTAGTAGTTTCTCATATCAGTTATCACTTATATCTGTTGTTTGATATATGAAATATCGATATCATATCAATTGATATTACTATATCATAGTGATATCAAAAGTATATTATTTTGACACCTCCCAAAAAATTACTCCCTCCGTTTCGCAATTCAGGGGTTTTTAGAACATTGCACATATATTAAGACAAGCTTAAAGTAGAATTGATAAGATTTTGTTTTTTGTGTACAAAATTAATATGAGATTAAATCATATAATATCACCCAATGGGTAACATTTTTTAGTATTTATAAGTACATTGGAACTAGAAATACATTAATTAAATGTTATTTTTGACAAGTTTTAGTATTAATTAATTAAAAAGAGACTTATATTGTGAAATAAGATTTTAAGCTAAAAATGACCTATATTGCGAAATGGAGATAGTAGTATATTAAAGATATAACTCCATATTCATACCTATATCCGATATCTTGAGATATCAACCATACTCATACCGGGATAGATACACGATATCTCATATCCTTTGTATCAATACCAAACTAAGTTTTGAACAATTATGAGATCAAACGAAGCATCTAACCTTTCCATTACTGGTAATTAATTAAAATACAGTAACTAGAAAGAGCACGCATGGACAGATGATATCAGCTAGACGCTCAATAACAATTCTAAAGCTATTAAGCACCTTTACTTATTCCATGGGGGCAAAGGCAAAGCACTTAGATCTTAGCAGTACGTGGTTTAGATGTTAATCACAAACATCAGCTTTTCACTTCTGTGGGTTTTACACTTTTCAAGTTGTATTCGAGAAAGGATGAACCAAACAAATACTAATATAGGCCCCAGGCCCATACATTTGGGTGAAAAACTAAGTCTCACCATTCCATCCTTTCATTGGGTTGAGGCTGTTGAGCCAGTTGGCGCAAGCGGTTAACCTAGTTCGTGCACTTTACCGGTTATTCACAGACCGGACACGGGGTTTACCACTAAAGATGGGTCCTTCATTTAAAAAAAATCTTAATAGGGCCCTTACAGTAGGTCCAAACAAAGTTTGGTTCCAATTCAACAAATGTTAGTAAGGTAGAGATTCCTAATGACACAAAATTCACTGTAAACAGCAAATCAGCAATAACATCTCAAGAAAACCACTGATTATGTGTTGTTACTTTACACTTTTAACAATTCCCCTTTTTCCATCTTCCTTTCTGAGATTTCTGCCACCCAAACCCACTTTTCTCCCAAAATCTCACTGGAAACCATGTAAATTCCAATTGCCACATTGCTACCATGATCGACAGAATCTAACTTCCAGAATGAATAACTAAAACTAGGCCTTTTTTCCCTTTTCAAAAAGTCCAGCCTTTTTCCTTGCATCATACAACACCACAAGCACTAAAAGGAGCCTAGACCTTTTTAACAGCAGAAACTCATGGCGGTTTCCAGTGGCAAGTTTATTGTGTACAAGGGAGAAGCTTATTCATTTCACATGACATTAGCATGTCAGCATGATATATACAAGTAGAATTCAAAACAATTTACCTGCACTAACACCATGGTAGTTTCTAGTGGCAAGTTTATTATGTAGTACAAGGAAAAAGCTTTTCATTTCACATATGACATTAGCAATGTCAGCATGATCTGTTATCTATACAAGTACAATTCAAAATGCTTTACCTGCAATAGCCGAAACCTTGAGAGATATCACTGACCTTAATGAATTTCCAACATCCATCAACCCTTTCAAGAGGAGTCTGCATTATCAAGCAAATTTAGAGTAGTTGGAAATACAAATCCAACAGATTGAATCTCCATCCATCCCAACTAAATCAAAGTGCAATAGAACATTGAAGTTGATTTTTCATTTAGTTAAAACTGATACTAGCGCACAAACAACACATAAGCATCTTCTCTCTGTCACTACATGCATTCCAATGTTTCACATCACTTTCACCCTATTTTTGTAATGGATATTGTTTACGTAAAAAATAACAAAGGAAGTTGAATTTCAGGAAAATGTATGTGCACAGCTTGATCTGGGTAACTTCTCCCATGGACATTTACCACCAGGGTCACGATTCCACTTTTCCGTTGAGTAGAGAAGAATAGAACATTATTGGACAGAGCCTAATCTGACATGTTGCAGAACAGTGCACCACCACAACTGATGTTGGGGTTCCTAAGACAGTGAAAAAACATGTCAAGTAGCGTACGCAGTTAAGAAATATATGCACTCATATGAACAAGATACATGCAAGTATAGTAGCATTTTTATATGTAAACTTTTCTAGGCATATTTCTAGATGAAGTACAAAATAGCAGAGAGCCCAAATAAGTAAACAGCAGTAATTTACAGATGAAAGCGATCAGAGCATAAATTCAAGTTCCTGGCCTGAGACCGAAGACCAGAATGGACTCTCTAACATACGATATAGATAGTAATCAGTAATCAGGATCTAGTTCCTGAGGAACTCAAAGGCACCATATTCATACAAAATTATTTAATGAAACCAAGAGAATTTGTGTAAATTGATAGGAGCACAATGTATTGACTATATGCCAAAAGAAATCAACCCTCCTAATTAGCGATTCACAAACCCAACCCATAACCTAAGCTCTAAGTCACAGCTATAGCAAATCACTGTGTACTTTTTACATGACACCTTCAGTGGCAAGCATGCAGATATACTTGCAAAAAGCTAACTAGTTCATAGTGCCAACTGGAAAGTGTTTAGGGATAGGTTATTTTCTGCACACGGTGATAATTAGAGTTATATGAAACCAATTTTCTCTAACAAGCACCTCAAACTTTCTGGAAGGTAGAAACAGAGAGATAAGTATCACACACCCAACTAAACATACAACATACAAAATAAGTGTATCCTCTAAGAGCAAATGAGCAATGGTGAATCAATTTATCAGCAGACAAGAGACTACTTGGGAACACAATTTTGAATAATGACGCAATACTAGTACATTTGTAACTTCTAAGTCACAATGCAAGAGAGCCAGGCAAATGCTATGTGATCAACACAATTGTGGAAAGGAGTCCACGTAAAGAAAAGAATGCATAGCTAGTCATCCTTCTGATCAAGAAAATTGGTACAGTAATTACATGCTCATTTTATATTATAACTCATTTTATATTTGTGCTTCCATCTAGCCTGAAATTGCATAATAAGAAACAAGTTAAATTCACTGACCTCATCTACAACTTGTCACGGCTACAGTTCACTATAGTTACGCCAAACTGCACGAAATTCCTCCCGGAAAGTGTTAAGACGTGCTTTCAGATTAGGAGTTCTGAAACTTGCATGGAGGAGGGTTGCTGAAAAGTCAAAAACAAAATGTCTCAGCAACATATCATCATCATCATCATTGACCCAATGAGGCTCCGCTATAGCGGAATCTGGGGGGGGGGGTTAAGATGGGGGTACCCCTGCCCAAGGGAAAGGGGGTAGGCCCGATAGAAGACCCAAGAAAAACTGAAATTCAGCTATGTGACAATAATAACTGAATTTAGTTAGAATGCACCAAAATTGATATAGGAACTAAATCCATCTCAAAGGCAGTAGTGTATAAAAGCCAATGAGCATGAGGATGCGCCCAATATCAAATTAGGAAATTGAAAAAGGAAGGAGCCTTTCCACAAGTAGCTGGATTACCAAGAAGACCAAATGCAAGTGCCCACAGCACAGTTAGGAGGCCACAGGAGACAAACCAAAGGATGAAGCTCACTGCAGTAGAGAAGACAAGCCATTATTCCAAAATATATTCGAAGCAATAGCACATGGAACATCACACTAAGCTTAAACTTGTCCACTAAAAAAACAAGATTTTCTAGAAGGAAATCAATGTACCAGTAGAGAAAATGAAGACAAACACCCAACGAGGACGTCCACAAATATATATTGACCTCTTAGCAGAAGGGCGTCCACGAATAACAGGCCTAGTGTTAATATCAGCAAAACCAATTAGTGGGGAGAAGCATAAAGGATGCCGAAAGAAAATTCCAGTAAACAGACTCACGTAAGTGGAGGCCTCATCTTAGCGGCCAAGTGTGGAGAGAATTGTCTCACTGTCCTTGTCACCTTCTCACTAAATGTACCGGCAAAGCTGTAGAACAAGGTATAAGCAGCAATAACACAAGTTTTATTTTCAAAGACCTAGGTCAATATTTTAGGTTCTTTAACCCAATGAAAAATGCATAAGGGTACACAGGGCCCAAATATTTCACTTTCCTCCAATTAACACCAGACCTAATAAGTAATGAAAGTTATTCATGACCACAGATAGTACCTAGAGGGGGAAAAAAAGTAATTTACCTATCATTGAGGAAAGCAATACTTAGTGTTGTTAGAGCAGCAGCTAGAATAGCAAGTGGCCTCCTGAGGAAGCCGATACCTGCATATTAAATAGGTTTAGCCAGAAGTGAATGTTGCAGCATCATCAAAATTCTAAGAAGTGATAATAAAAAAATCTCATTAACAAAATTACTCTATTCGCTTACCAAGAATGAAAACTATTAGGATGAAGTAGTTGGTGCGATAGCTGCAGCACAATAGTTTGAGAAACAGTGTATTAGAGAACCTTGCAAATTATCAACCTTATTGCCTTAACATAATTACATAATCCATAAGAAGATAAAGTAAGTCCTTGGTGATAGAGACTTTAATTGGATAACAGAAGAGCATCAGGTCTCATGATTATAACAATCAAACTCAATGCGAAAAGCTTATAAGTCCTAACTTCAAGCATTAGAGGGTAAATAGATTGCAACATATATATGTCCCATGTAACATTAACCATGCATGTCACAAAATCCTGCCACGCCAATCCATTTAGTCCATCTTGACAAGCACCATTATCCTTCATTTATTAAAATTCCTTTTCAGGCAAAAACATAATCAACCAAACAACCATATATTGATTTGACACTTGACAGATAATTAAATTTGTCTATTATGTTGCCTAGAGCTACCAAAATTCCTCAAGACATAAACAACTAAGATATACATGCTTAGAAGTTAATATGTATACAAAACAATTTGGTCTTATAGTGTCAGATGCAAGTCTCAATTCCATCTAATTTTAAGAAACAAGTGATAGCTTGAAATTGTGTTCAACCAGCCACATTTCATAACCGGACAGCATTAGATATCCACTGCTACGTGCTAATGTTGCAATTTCAAATCGAAATATGACACCAATTTCACGGCAACAATGTTATGCGAGCTTCCATGAGCACTACTCGTTCAAAAAAAACTGTTCAAGCAGATCTCATCCAGGTCCTGATGACCGATCAGTAGCCAAAAGCGGTTTTTCCCTAATGAAAACTTAAAAAGGAACCGATTTTTACATCTATTGGCCCTATCAGAGAGTTTTCTTCCATGTTCCGCATCAATTTTCCAGATTCGTGCAGCAAATAACAAGAATTGTAATTATACGCACAAGAGAGAGACAGGTTAAACGTACTAGTAGAGATTGCATTTAAGACGGCTACTCCACTTGGAATAGGATCGGGGGAGGGTGAATCGGGAGAAGAACTCGGAGAGTGGACGAGGCGGCGAAGACCAATCCACTTCTCTGAGCGCGTCTACCAGATCTTCAGCTGTCACACTTCCCCAGTCCATCTCGATCGGTGACCTTCTTCTGAATCCTGAACTCGAAATTCTCAGATTCAAACCCTAGGGACGGGGTTTACAATATGATCGGAGCAGTCTGAGGTAGAAGAACAGGAAAGCAAGGAATCTATGGCGGACAAACAGGGAATTTTTAGAAGGTAATCAAGCCACGGACCCGTGAAAGAGATAATTTGCAACGAGTAATCGTGTGCCAAACAATGCGCCCGATGATGAGAGATCGATTACGGATTTCCCCCTTTCCAATTCCAATTGCAACGAAATATATGGACAGAAATACCCCTTCTCTATTTTGCTTGGTACACATGTAGAAACAATGAAGAAAGCCCAATCACGTATTGGGCCCTAACCAGCCCAATAACTTATTGGTCCGTCTCACCGAAGCCCAAAGTAAGATACTGCTGAAATTGTGGGGCCGAAAACCCTAAAATATCAGCTATCATGGTTGTCCCCACGTGCAAGATGCGTGCGACGCAACGTCTCTGTTATTTATGCGAAGTGCCCCGATCAAGGCGCCAGCCATTCCCCCACCACCACTCCGCCGCTCTTCCTCCATTGACACTCCTTTCTCAAGCTTTCGTTTTCCCTCTCTTTCCCATTCTCAGCTATCAGCCGTTGCCTAGCTGAAATTGTAAGTAGTTCTCTTTCTATTTCTTCGGTAAACGTAAATCTTAGAAGTGGAAGAAGCACGAAATCGCACTTCCGTTGAGCTAGGGCTTGTCTGAAATCGTGATTAATCTACCAGTTCGTTTCTTGCTCCGATTATTGTTCATCGGCTTTCTTAGCGATTTCGGTGAATATTTATTGCGTTTCGTCGTTGTTGTGCTACTAATTTGAACTACAAATTTGTCGACACTTCGTTGCCAGATTGAAACTGAGATTTTTTTCTTCCCCAAAGCTGTCAGCAATTTGAAAATGGCGAGCTTTAGGATGTTGAACTTCGCAAATCTGAGTCCCGTAAATGGTCAGGATACTGTGAATTTGATGCCCCGAGGCCTGGGGATAGTTACACTGAAGAATCAAGCACCGTTTAGGATAGCCGGTATGCGTTCATACAAGAACAGAAGTCAATTTGTGATTATGAGCGTGTTGGAGCCTGGAGGTGATGTTCAATCTGGAGCTAGCTCAATTACAATGCCCAACGAAGACGTCAATATCTCCATAGGAAAGGATGTTAAGATTTTGGAAACTAGTTCTGTGCCTGAGACTGATTATGAAGGAGGTGGTGGTGGTGGTGGAGGTGGAGGTATTGAAGATGGTAATGGTGGAAATGGGAAGCATTTTGGGGGAGGTGGAGGAGGAGGACAAGGTGATGGTGAAGAGGGAGATTATGAGGAGAAGGAATTTGGTCCTATAATGAAGTTTGAAGAGGTGATGAGAGAAGTGGAGGCTCGAGGGGCTAGCCTTCCTTCAGATATGCTCAAGGCCGCTCAGAATGGGGAGCTTCGCCAATTGCTTCTATTTAGATATTTGGATTTGCAGGTATATTGTTTCTTGATGTTTTCATCTTGTTTATACATCTGCAATTGCTTTGATTTATTGGTCAATTTCTAACTCTTCAGTTTGGTTATTATGTAATAGGGCTCAGCATGGCCTCTTGGGTTTTTGATGAGGTCGTGGGGAATGCTCCGCAATCGAATGTTGGCTGATCCGACTTTCCTTTTTAAAATCGGAACAGAGGTTTGTGACATTTTACTATGTAGACATTGAGGATGGTTCTATGTGATTCTTAGGCTATGTTTTTTTAAGTGTATGGAAAAGAAAAGTCATGGGTTTACAATGGAATTACTGCAGATAGTTATTGATTCTGTTTGTGCCACATTTGCTGAAGTTCAAAAACGAGGAGAAGATTTTTGGTCAGAGTTTGAATTGTATGTTGCTGACCTCTTGGTTGGGGTTGTTGTTAACATAGCCTTAGTTGGTATGCTTGCACCCTATGCTCGGATTGGGAAGCCATCCGTGTCTGGAGGTGGTCTTCTTGGATCTTTCCAGAAGATGTATGCAGATCTTCCGAGCAGGTTAGAATCGCCCAATGCCCATTAATAAACTTTAAACAGTGTTCTAGCATGAGATTTTCCTCTTCATTCCGCAAGTCATGGTCTATTAGTTTATTGCTCTTATTGTACTGGACTGATCTTATTATTTTCATATTTTCAGCGTGTTTGAAGCAGAAAGGCCAGGATGCAACTTTTCTGTTAAGCAAAGGATTGCCACATACTTTTTTAAGGTAACATTTGGGCATGGAGTTACATACTCTTTGTCAATGTTATTATGTGATTGGAAATGCAACCTTGGTAATTCACCTTAAATTTTTGCTCTTAACTTTGGCCCAATTTGCATTTCCAGGGAGTCCTTTATGGGGCTGTTGGATTTGGATGTGGTTTGATCGGACAAGGGATAGCTAATTTGATAATGACTGCAAAGAGGTATGCTTAGCTTTTATAACACATGACATTTCTGTTCAGTGCCACCATTTTTTTAATTTGGACCCGGAGTACTAAAGAGCTCTTATTATTATTATTGGTAGAGGAAAATCAGCATGCAACTTGCTTTTTACTGCCTTTGTCTACTTTCCAAAGTGCATAATAAAAACACAATGTATATCTGCAGAATATCTCAACAGATAGATTGTAATGCTGAAGCATTATTAGGAGATGAACTGAACTTAACAGACCCTAACTTGTTTATTCTGATTAAACATGTACTATGCTTGACCTTTGATACTGCCAAATCATGCAACTTAGCACGAATTTGTTGGCTATGTTCATTCATTGACATGCCTATTAGTTACATGCACGGTATCTCATTATTATAGAAGTATATGTACCTTGTTTTGGTTATAGCGAAATAAGTTGAACGGAAAAAGTGGCGCATACTTTGCATAGGTATATTTTGATGTTGAAGTGTCAGCATAGAATATGGATTTGAGAATTTTAGATATGCTTTGGGTAGCTACATGCATATCAACAATTGTCAGCTTAACTGTATTGAAATATATCAATTGCGAGATTAAAGTTGAAAATAGAACATTTTAAAATTCATTTGCTCAATCATTATTCTGGAAAGTACAACAACTCTTTCTGATGCACCTCCTGTGGTGTAGTTTACAATTGACTGAAGTGTAGATCAGTTATTTCTAAACCTCGGGGCATATTAGACAGTTGTACTTGATTATCACCCTGCTGAATGCCTGATTAAAGTAGCTGTCTTTTTGTCAGATTATCTAGGTCAGTATAGAAATTTGCTTATCTTCATTGCAATTCCTTTATTTCATTTTGAAATGATTTGTGAAAAAAAGAAGACGGCATATCAGAAGGAACAAAAATTAGTTAAAACCTGAGTTCTTTCTTGAATATCTGGCTAGAAATCCATCCACATCAGATGGTTGATATTTGCTTGGTTTTATTTACTCATTTGTTTCCTGGGTTTGATTACTCATTTTTTGTCTATCCAGATGGTTGATGTTTGCTGGCTTTTATTACTCATTTGTTTTCCTCTTTGGCATTTCAGGAACATCAACAAATCTGAAAAGGACATACCTGTACCACCACTTATTAAGAGTGCAGCTCTTTGGGGTACATTATACAAATCACTGTTTAATATTGCTAAATAACATTCATGGTTGATTTCATAAAAGTAAAAAACTGACAAATTCTTGTGTTCTTGTCACCTCCAGGTTTCTTCCTAGCGGTTTCTTCCAACACCCGATATCAGATCATAAACGGGCTAGAGCGTTTCGTAGAGGCTTCCCCTCTAGGGAAGAAGGTTCCGCCGGCTGCCTTGGCCTTCACCGTTGGCGTGAGATTCGCCAACAACGTCTATGGTGGGATGCAGTTCGTTGACTGGGCGAGGTGGAGCGGGGTCCAGTGAAAGACACGTCAGTTGGCCGCTTTCACGCCTGTGTGTTGTGATGGCTCTATCAATAAGCGTGTAGTAGTGTGTCTGAGCAGGTGAACTTAGCTAGAACGCAGGTTTTGTTGTATGTATTTGGAGTTGGTTTTTTATTTGATCAACAAATTGGAAGCATAATACTGTGTTTTGGTGAGCCACTTGCACAGTGTTGCACATTCTTTAAGCCTATTTGGGAAACAACGAAGCTGCAAGCGAAAGGGAAGCCTTTCACATTTTCCTGTGGGGAAAAGTGAAAGCACATTTTTTTGGGAAAGTATAAAAAAGTAATATATATCAAATGTAATAATATAGATTATTGAATATAACATGAAATAATCTGAACTTTAAAAATTATTTAAAAGTACAAATTATTTATAAACCAGAGATGATACAACTCACTTAAATCCATTGATATAAGTGCGTTTTCAATTTTAAATCCATAATTAATTATTCACTCAAAAAATGACATTAATCGAAATTTCCCTCCTTTTTCTAAACACTTTTACCATTTCCAGAATAATTTATTGTAATTTTTTCTATAGAAAACACTAGTTATATTATTTATGGTCCTTAACAGAAAGCTTCACTTGTAAAATAAAGTTATTTTTTTGCCAAAAATGTATTTTTTTTAAAACTAGAAATGTGTAAAAATCAATCAAAATTTACACATTGTTAAGAGGCGATTTTGCAGTAATACACCAACTAAAAGTGTTTATTGCAAAAATGACCATGTTATATTTGAATAGCATTTGAATACCCACGTGGGCATCTTTGCTATAAAATGAATATTAATAAATATTTTTTTAAATAAATAAAAATTCTTTTTTTGATTTATGAGTTTTAAAAGAAATATGAAAATTCTATCATGTCTTTCTATATAGTACATCCTGTCATTATGTATGCTTTATCCTGTCGCCGGAGAATTTTTTACTGGGAGTAACCGCCGAGCAGGGGGCACCGGGGCGGGGCGGGGCGGGGCAGTGGGCCGAGGGGCATCACCACTAGGGAATGGCCGGGAAGGTCGGGTCCGGCCGGGGGAGCTTCGATGGGTCCGGGATCAACAAGGGGATGGCCGAGCTGCGCCTAGATCTGGCGGGTTAGGGTTTCGGGGCTCGCAAGGGACTGTTGGGGGGAGGCGCGACTTTTCCGGGGTGTAGGGTACGGGGCAGGGGCCGCGCTGGGTTAGTGGTGGCGGTTGGCGTTGGATCCCGCGGGTTAGGGTTTCGGGACTCACGTTTGGTCGCGCGCTGGGGGCGACGGGGCGAGGGGTGGGGTGCGACTGGGCCGGGGGTGGTCTAGGCGAGGTGGGTTCACCGGTGGCAACCGGAGGTCGCCGGTGGAGAAGCGACGGTCAGTGGTGGCGGTTGGCGTCAGATTCATCAGATCTGATACGCGAAGTCGTCAATCCGATTACACGGAGGAACTCCGATCGATTCCGCGCAGATCTGGTTTCTCACGTCACCAGAGCGGCGAAGATCTTCTCCCTCCTGAGGCGGAATCCGGCAGCGTTCAATCGCAGCGTTATGAGCTATCTCCATGAAATCGGCTACGATTCCGGCGTCTGCAAAACGAATTGGGAGGTCGTTCCCGTCGTCGATCTGAACTTCGGCGCGCAATTCGAGGTCGCGAGGGGGACGAAGAGGTACGGGTGCGTGATCGGCGCTCTGCCGAGAGTTTTCGTCGGGAAGTGTGGATAAACAAAATTAAACAAAATTAAACAAAAATCTTTAATTTACCTTTTTTTCTTTAATTCCTAAAAAATTACATTTGGGGGATGAGTGGGTATTTTTGCAATAAAAATGGGTACCCACTTAATTAATTTTGGTAAAGTTGCAATTTTGAAAAAAAGGTATACCTTTTTCACAATATTAACTTTATTTTGGTATATTTACTACTCCCTCCGTCCCATATTGTTTGTCCAAAAGGACAAGTTGCACAAGTATTAAGAAATTGGGAGAAAGTAAAAAGCAACCAATGAGAAGAGGGGAGAGGTTGTGATAGTGATGGGTAAAAAGGGGGAAAAGGAGGAAGAGAAAGGAAATTACCAAAAAGTTAAAAGTGGGTAGATTTTTGATTGGATATTGTGGATAAAAAGTGAGATTAGATAGGGGTAATATTGTAAGGAAAGATTGATATAAAAAGAAAGATAAAAAGGTGGACAAACATTTTGGGACGCTCGAAAAGGAATACTGGACAAACATTATGGACGGAGGGAGTACTAATTTGTCATGTTAAGATTAGAAATTTAAAAACGATTTTTCTAACCTATGCCCTTGGGGCATAGGTTAAGGGACTAAAAATGGTAATATATTTGGAATTTGTATTTATTTAGATTTAATTATTCTTTCAATAGGGTTTATTAGTTTCCTATTAGGGTTTTAGTTCCTTAAATTAGTACTCTTAACCTATGCCCTTAGGGCATAGGATAGAAAAACCGATTTAAAAAATATGTTTTTTATGTCGTGAGTGAACCAATCCCCGGTACCCATAGTGTTAAATTGCAATTCTACTGGGTAGTCTAGTATTGCGTATTTGCGTTATGCGTAGTTGTAATTTCCGAATTGTTGTAAGATTTTGAATTAAATGAAGGGGTTAACTTAACTGACTTTCCAAAAAAAAATAACCGAGTTAACTCGCGAGTCACGACTCGACCCTGAGAGCTTACTTGAGTCAAACTAACGGATATCCGTTACATTTTTCCCGCCTTCTCTCCTATATTAACCCCCATTCTCCAACAGCCTTCTTCCTCCTCCCCACCCTCACTCAAACTCAAAATCCCCAAAATCAAAATTCCCCAAATTCCCCATTTCCCCTTTCTTGCTCCATCCAAACCCTAAATCTTTCACCTTTCCAACCAACCCAGAAACCCCCAAAACCATGACCAAGATGATCCACCACACTTTCCGGTGCCTCCTCCCCTGCTTCACGGCGGCGCCCGCCGCCCCCACCGCCTCCTCCACCCCCAAGAAACGCCTCAGCACCTCCCTGAGAGACGACATCCCCCAAGACGCCGCCGCCGCCGCCTCCTCAACCTCCTCCACCGCCTCCACCTCCTCCCCCTCATCCTCCTCCCTCGAAAGCGTCTCCTCCCATATCACCACCACCATCCCCCCTCGCCCCTCCAAATCCATGGTCACCTGCACCTTCTTCGGCCACCGCCGCTCCCACGTCTGGTTCTGCGTCCAAATCGACCGCCTCTCCTCCAAGCCCTCCCTCCTCCTCGAGCTCTCCATCTCCACCCAAACCCTAATCAAGGAAATGCAGTCCGGATTCCTCCGAATCGCGCTCGAATCCTCCGACGCCCTTTCCCCGCTCCACTCCGTCCCCGTCTGGACCATGTTCTGCAACGGCCGCAAGATCGGATTCGCCTCCCGGAGAAAGGCCTCCGACGAGACTCGCCTCATGTTGAAGAAGATGCAGAGCATGACGATCGGAGCTGGCGTGATCCCGTCCGGATCTGGCGCAATTGAGGGCGCCGATGTGATGTATATGAGGGCTAATTATGAGTGGGTCGTCGGCGGCGCCGATTCGGAGTCTTTCCATCTGATTAGTCCTGATGATGATTGTCCTGGTCAGGATCTCAGTGTGTTCCTCTTCAGGACCCGGAAATGATGATAAAGATTGAATCTTGATTCTGAAAATTCAGTTGAGTGAAAACGACGCGTTTTCTCATCTTTTGGGGAGTTTTTGTGTTTTAACTTTATGGGGATTTCAGAATTGGGATGAACAAGAAGATGGGTTTATTTGATTCATAATTTTCTGTTCTGGGTCGTCTTGTAAAACGTGTTATTATGTTTTGAATGAAGAAGAAAGGTAAATTCAGGGCTAATTAGGGTTTGCAGAATTGGGATGAACAAGAAGGGGTTATCTTTCTCTTTCTTTCTGGGTCATCTTGTAAAACGTGTTATTATGTAATGAATGAATGAATTCAGGGCTAATTAGGGTTTTGCAGAATCTTCCTTTTGATGTTCTGTTCTGTGTATACTGAGCATCTGAATTCTAGCTCTGGATAAATGTAAGTGGGTTTTATCTTGTTCTGTTATTGACCCTTTTTCTGACTCTCCTTTTAATGCAAAAATCTGAATCTTTGACCATCTTAGCTACATACTAGCTCATATGCACAATGAATTCTGTACTGATTTCAACAGGTTGAAGTTTCTCTTACATATAGCAAAAGAAGAGTATAATGGATGATGGATTACTATAATCTTGCCTTTTTATGGAGGCCCAATTTGCAGGATTAGTTTAAGTAGCTTGTAATCATGAGAAGTTTCATGATCTAAGATTTTTGTATAGAAAGATTTAAACTTTATGCTGTGTCACATGACTGGTCCAAACGACGAGAGAACAAACAATGTCTGTATAAAGAAGAAGCCTTTGAAACGATGTCGTTTTGAACTTGAAGTAGAAATGAACAGACAGAATTATTCTGAAAGAAAGGCTTTTGCTTTTTGTCTAAAATGTGCAATTTTATGCACAAAGTAGAAGTCACATACTATTAAAGCAAATTCTCATCTTTATTTAGGAATCGGCGAATCGCCATCTGTCTCATGAACAAAAAACTTTAGCTCCAATCATCAATGTGTGCTCCTAATGATTCTCTCGAAGTAGCTTTATGTGAAGCATATGATCTATATCATTAGCAGTTTTGCAAAAGAATAAGAAAGTAATTAACAGTTTAATTAGCAATCATGTTTTTGATGTCAAGAACATGTATCAGAACACTGCTTTTCAGTTAACATCATTTGAAGACATAACAGACTGGCATTTTCATTTGATGACAAGAAACATGCTTTTTTTCAGCATAATTTTGTGTGTGATTTTTTCAGCATGGACTGGAATTTTAATGATAAGGCATGAGATCAAGAAGATATATAAACAAGTATGAGAAGAAAGAAGCTGATGGATAACACATTAACATCATTTATCCAACAATGGCTGCAAAAATCCATAGCTTGAAATTTGAAGATTGAAGTAAAATTTGGAGAGAGCTTGGCAGCAAACACCTCTTTTGGTTGTGTTGTTTTTACCTCTCGGGTCTATCGGAAACACTTGGATGCGTACATTTTGGCCCCTAGATCTTGTCAGAGCGGGATTTCCCTGGGTTGTTGTTTATATTGGCAAGAAATGGGCTAATCTGCACCCGTAGGCTCGGAAATTGGATGGAAATAGATCCGAGCCTCAGGATGCAGATTACCCAATTCGAACCAATAACATATAATGTTTATCAAAAGTGTGGTATTGTTAGAGTAAGTAGAAGTTACATTGATGAGATCAAGTTAAAGAAGTGGCAATTTATATAGCATTAGAGCTTTATTTTCCTTTTTTCTTTATTGTTTTCTTGGCATCAAGAAAGGTTGTTGATTGAAGATGCTTCTTTTGATGGATTTTTAAGTTATGTGACAAATGTTGTGTGCTTATATGCTTGTATAAGCTAATTAAGTTCAATGATTTAGAATTAATTAATTGCTACCTAAGATATTTACCATGTAATGCAAAGGAATCTATATTAAAACAAATATATATGCTTGTTGTCCAAGGATACTCCCAATATATTTCTTACTTTTAGGAAAGACTGATTTGACACAAGGAATATGATGAATACATTATGTGGAGATCAAATTGAACTTAGTATACAAGGTTGGTTATTTTTCCTACTGTCAATTGGTTATATGATAAAATTTCTCTGGACTTATCGTGCATGTGTGTGCGATCAGACACATTCCCCCGTGATTAGCCTACTAGACCTTAACACGGTATCAACGGTCTGTTTCATGGTGTGTTTGGGTTAGCCTGTTTGGCTTTGCCGACCTTAAAACATATTGCTAAGTGTTGGACCTATCTTGTATATGCACTTGTACATAGACACCCTGTTTGATTGGCCTATTAGACTTTAATACATGCACATGTTTTTATTAGAAGGTTATTATTAGTGTAAATTTTCTCTATCACAATTAACTTTTTCAAGTTTGGTTGTCTTTACATTGATCACAAACTAGAAGGGAAGATGGTTTAACTTGCATAACTAATCTAGAACAGACAAATCATATGTGGTAAAGTATATTGTTTCTTTTTTTTCTAAAAGCCAACTATATACAAGCTTCATCCATTGGTTTCTCTACAAGTTTCACAATGGTGACAGTGATACGAACCTGGTGTGGATTCGTATCGGAAACCATTGTTGGTCAAGGGGGTGAGACGCACCCGATGTGGGATTGGCTCGATAAACGTGGTTGGTAGCCACGGGAAGAAGAACGATAATAAATTTAGAGCAAATGGATAAATTAATTAATTGGTTTCATTGATTGATAGCAGCCTAACAACTTAAGGGTATTTATAATAACCCTGATATCTAAATAAGAAAAACCCTAATTGCTATAATATTAAAAAGATACTCTTACTAGAAAATCAAATCAAATCTCTAAATAAAAGGAAACAACATATTCTAAAATAAATAACTATAATTAATTAATGATAGCGTATCAATTTTCCCCCGTTGAGATTCGACTTGTCCTCAAGTCGGAAATCAGGAGGAGACTCATGAAACGAATCTTGGAGTTTAATCCGCCAGGGCCCCATTGAACATGTAGCACAACTTGAGTCAGCATCCGAAACTCAAATTGTTGTGACCCCCCATGGGCACTAATAATCAACGACCGTTCTTCGATACTGAGTTGAATCCAGTCTCCCTTTGGTGAATCAGACTCCGGAAAAGAAGTTCCCGAGCCCAAAACTTTTGGAGAATGCGGCGGCAGCAGGCGCGGGTAGGCAGCAGGCACAAAGCACGGGACCGGGTTGGTAACGACCTTATCTGGTGCGGTACGCGGGTCGGTAACGACCTTCACGGGTTCGGTACCGAGGGCAGGAGTGGTGGCCGCAGGCGCGGGGCTGGTGGCTGCGGGCGCGGGCTCGTCCTCTTGAATCAAAGTGTCAATCTCACTTGATATGCTACTGATTCGATCATCAAAGAACAACTCAATTCGACAATATCCCGCATAGATGTATCGTCCATTGAAGCGATTGAACGCCTCAAGGGTTGAAGCACGACTTTGAAAACGGATACGTGAGTGGAATTCAGTTTCGTCATCCAACGGTACTATATCTTCGATAGTTCCAACGCTTGAAAACATTTGCTCCAAGACGGCATGAGGAACCCGATAGAATTGGGCATGGATCTTTACATACAAAATAGTTTGGAGGAGTTCCCAGAGATCCCGCAGAGCAGCAACTTCCGAAACCCTTTCCTCGTTATTCATGGCACGAAGAGTTTCGGGATGAAAGCACCAATTGGTCAAGAAGGAGGCGAGAATGGTCCGATGTGGACTCACTCTCAATGAAAGCACCAATTGATACGAACCGGTGTGGATTCGTATCGGAAACCCTTGTTGGTCAAGGGGGTGAGACGCACCCGATGTGGGATTGGCTCGATAAATGTGGTTGGTAGCCACAGGAAGAAGAACGATAATAAATTTAGAGCAAATGGATAAATTAATTAATTGGTTTCATTGATTGATAGTAGCCTAACAACTTAAGGGTATTTATAATAACCCTGATATCTAAATAAGAAAAACTCTAATTGCTATAATATTAAAAAGATACTCTTACTAGAAAATAAAATCAAATCTCTAAATAAAAGGAAACAACATATTCTTAAATAAATAATTATAATTAATTAATGATAGCGTATCAATAACTTATCAGACAGATTGTAAAGAAACCATGATTTGGATACTTAATTTACCAGCTTATATTATTTGATCATCCTAATATGAAAGAAGGGTATCATGATTTGTCAAGGATTAGATATTCTACCCAAAAGTTATTTCTACCCAAAAACTACTTTTAACACTCTTAAAATACGTGTAACTCTCTCTACTTTTTACGTTTTTCAAGACACTAAAAATCAATTTTCACCCAAAAATTCATTTCTACCCACAAGTGAAACAACCCCATTATAGAACTCACACAAAGTAGCTTTACTAGTTATTTGGAGCGTTGTTGAATCATTGAAAGCTATAGTTTTAATTATTATGTACCATATCATACTAGTTATAAAAAAAAAACTAGAAGTGTTACTAGGAAACACTTAAGATGTTTGAGAACAAGTAGTCCCTAAATTGGGGAAAATTGTCTCCTTGAGTTTTTCTTACAAAATGTCAAAACTATGCATTTTGGGTTGTTTGTTATATAACAAAAAAAAAATTGTACAAAAGGCGAATTATAGGAAGCCCTTTTAAGATAAGGCCAACCTAAATCATCTAAGTCAATGATCTTCATGATTTCCGCTAACAAAGGGTGTCAGCTATCCGCCATATTATGCAATAGACTTGTACAAAAGCGGGCTCAGGTCAGGCTTGACACAAATGGACATGCGCCACCATCGGGCTCGGGCCAGACTAGTGGACCAGGTCTGTGTCATTTTACATATTTTCTTTGTCCAAGCCCGCTAAAATTTGTAGTTTTTCCACTTCATTTTTATTGAAGATTTTTCAGCTTTGAGCACATGTGAATAGAGATATGTAATGAATGAATATCTTGTATTCTTGTATAATTATATGCCATGGAAGTGATGGAACCAAACCAGATAAACTAAAACAAAAGGAAATAGAATCTGTTCTTTAGTAAAGTGAGACTTTATTGTAACCAGATTTATCTCAATAAAATTTCAGCCGCCAACTCAAATAAAACATGAAAGATACTGATTCTGGAAAATCAAATTCAGTTAAATATTAACTGCTCTCCAAAACCAGGATTTATAAAATTATTCTTGCTTGTTTCTTCCATACATCCAAGAGATTTAAAACAGTTTATTTATTTATAGTATGACGAATTTAGAGTTTTTTCTTTACAAGGTAAAATCCAGATTGAACAAATAGTATACTACAAGTACTAACTTCATTCAAGATTGATTATTGTTGGAACGAGAGATCGAACGAGAACAATAAACAGAATCGACAAAAAGAATTACGTGGTTCGGTAACAGTGTTTACCTACGTCCAGGGGCAGAGAAATATAATATTATTACGGAGGCAGATTTCAGAATACAGATTATTAGATATTTCGAGAGTTTATATAGTGACTCAAGAAACCCTCTTACGACTTATGGGTCATAGGCCCGGCCAAACAGATCTCGAGAGTCCCAATAACAAATAATATTGTATACCGTTCGAGCCCCTCAGTGTGGACCCCTGACTCAGCGAGACTACCGCCGAGGGGCGCTTCCCCTCGGACTCCTTGCCGGGGACGGAGCCCCCGAACGGCCGAACCCCTGGCGGATTCCCATCAACGACAAATTCCATATTAACAATTATATTATCATTTTCAACATACAAAACACAAATAAATTCTTCCATAACTAAAAACACTCGACCTTAGATTTGTACTAAGAAGCAAATTCTCATGCAGCAAATCATATAGAAGCATATAATTGCGTATAAGCAATGTGTCTGCATTAAAGGATACTTTTTTTCCGTACTGAGAATATTATATCTGATCTATATCAAGTTGAAGATATCTTTGAGAGCATTCTTTGATTAAATCTTGGACCTCTCTTCTGCATGAAATTATATGACTTCATCATCTTCCACATGTCCAAAAGCTTGAATCTTGTGGAGATTAATATTCAATAAATATGGGTGTGTATGGTAACATGAAGTTTACATTATAAGGCATCCATATAACAATATCTCCTCATCAACTTAACCAAATCATTACCTTCTTACATTATCAACATGCCTTAGTACTAAACTCCCTGATCGTGTTTGTCGTTCTCTCAATCTCCCCCTGGCTTGTTTCTTTTTGTTGTTGTCGTTCCTCAGGCGTTTAGATGCCTGTTTATTGGACTCTCGGTCTACCAGATATGTCTGGTACATCAAATTCTTACCTTATCAAAAAAAAAGCACGCCTTACCATATACACTTGAATTTCTGCATTAGGTTAGCACTTTCATATATGTATAAAAGGAATAATGGTTAAAATGATAGAATAGCTAATGAAAGGATTTAATTAGTAAGATAGAAATTTATGTAAAGGTGGTGTAAATGGAAAAGATGATTACCTATTAGTTGCAAACAGTCTTGCTATGTTGATCTAAGCAATCAAATGTATAGTGTTGGCAAGGAACAGATAACCTGCATCCGCGAGGCTCGGAATTATCATTGTACTTGAGTACAAAGAGATCTGAGCCTCAGGATGCAGATTAGCTATTTCTAACCAGCATAAACCTCTCAATGATGATGATGATCAAGGATATTGAAGATTGATAGAGAAGATAAATCCAAATCTATCACTACTTTAGTGTTTGGAATCACTTGTTTCCTGCTGCCCTTGCTTGATCAAAGCATGGTGAGAAGCAGAATTTATAGTAGTTCCATACATTTTATGAATGACCCACAAAGGCATAAAGCTAGAAACATGAAAATCCATCATTGGTCTTGATTTTGTTCCCTTTTTGACCAATCATGCAAATTAGGAATTTGGGATATCTTTTTCATGACATGAAATAAATTCAATTTTTGACTGCTTTTTCAGGACATTAAGATGTTTGAGCTATCAATGTAATTTGCATTATTTAGACAAATTCACAAAAAGACAGCAACACAACAAAGTTAAGAAACCAGTCGCCACAAACACTTAGTTTTCTCATACCTATATTAGCCTTATAGGGAATCTTAAACTGCAACGCAGATAAATCTATCATAAAACCAATTAGCAATAGGAGAAGTTATATACCACCCTTTCTTAGTCCTAAACCTTCGATGTGAGAACTATATTCCGACAAAGAAAAATAATATGCTTGCACAATCGGTGTTGATTCTTGGGTCTTTTTATTAATGTGATTAGACGCAAAAGCAAAAGAAATGAATGGTAATGACACTCTTGAGATGACTACAAATGGCAAAAGCCTAACTTTCTTCTTAATGATGGCACTTTGATTGAATTGAACCAAGGAGAATTCATGGTTTATTCTTTCATGTATTATTCCCTAAGCCATGTTGTCACTATGTGCTCCTAATTTTGCTTCAATTATAAGATTGTAACAAGAAATGAGCATTTGGAGATGAAAAGGATGTAATATGTCATCTCAGGGGCTCTAGAGTTCAAGGCATCAAAATCTGCAAAAAAAGAAGGAAATTGAAGCTGGCATTAGAATAATGCTGGAATGATTCATACAAAAAAACAAACAAAAAAAAGCATAAAGAGTGAACAAGTTAGGAAAGAGATATAAGATGATTGCTTTGGTTTCTTACTTTCATGGATGCTACTAGAATCTTCAATTGGCATATCCTTGGCATTGCAATCAAAATGCTCTTATGGGTCACCCCCGTTTTTGTCGAACTTGAATGGGTCTAAGGGTCCGTTTGGTTGGCCTTATGAAAACGTAAACAAAAAGGAAACAAATCTAGTCCACTTTAGTATCCCAACACATTACACAAGTATTTATTTTGGCTTTGACATTTTATTTCAATCACAAAAATGGACTTGCGGCTCTCTATTCATCCCCCAT
This sequence comes from Fallopia convolvulus, assembly GCA_964016875.1. Classification (NCBI taxonomy): domain Eukaryota; kingdom Viridiplantae; phylum Streptophyta; class Magnoliopsida; order Caryophyllales; family Polygonaceae; genus Fallopia; species Fallopia convolvulus. Next base: position 2,156,715 of record OZ024722.1, on the reverse strand, counting down.
GCCAATATAGGGAAAATTTTATACACAAAAAATATTAAAGCCGCTCGCCTAATTCTCTTTCATTTCGTTTTCGTTTTCATATTTTGTAATCAAACGGACACTAAATACGTTCCAACGGTGCTTTAATTTTGGACTTCGAAGGTTTGAGCCAAGGAAACATACAAAGGGGATTACTATCAATTGAGTGAAACATGACTCTGAACATGTTCCAATTCCAATTGAAATTAATTCAATCAAAGGGCGTTTTTGATGTGGTGTTAACGAGAACCACAAAAAGATTCAATCTTTATGTAATAACTTGACATTTCTTCTCTTAGGGATGACCCTAAAAATTGTTCATATCTTATGTTACTTAAACTTTGGCTAAATCAGTAATTAGCCTTAAAAATCCACATGTAAAGAAAGAGGAACACAACTTCTTTTTTTTTTTTTAAAGAATCTTTTATGGAGGTAGTTTTCAAGTAGAAAAGCCAGGGAGAATGAACAGAAACTTAAACATCCATTAACCTGTAAGCATGGAATTAGATGAAGATGGAATGCATGAAATGAACAACTTACAAGTGAGAGGGGATAAAGAACAAGAACTTCACCGCATGTATCATGTGTACCAGGCTACTAGCCACTAAATTATAAACAGAATTATGCTTATGCACGCATGCCAAGTGGATATGGATAAGATCCGGGGCAATGCTGTTTTTTAAATTTTGAGCATTATAAATTTTTAAAGCTTTTTTTAGAATAAAGAAAGAATTTGATGTATCTAGATTGAGAGATCGGAGGGATTGTTGGGCAAATCGATATGAGAAAACATAAACCGAAAAGAATATGGTCCTATTTGTCAAAACTAGTGGTAGCAGATAGTTGTACTTGTGGTAGTAGATGTAGCGGTTGACAAAGTGATTGAAAATAGCGGTTGATCAGAACACAAACCAACAACATCCAAGACACAATCGAGTATCTACAAAATGCAAGGAGAAAGACAAGCTAGATTTGGCTTCCATCTTTGGGTCACTTTTGTTTTGGCCTTGATGTAAAATATTTGGTATTTGAGGAACCATGAGGAATTCCAACAGAGGGACATTAGTGCCATGAAATGTACTATGATCATTCTTAATCATGTTCGAAATTGTATTAAAGCGAGATGGCGTAAGAATAGTCAAGAAACCATGAGATGGTGTGAGAGAATCGAGATTAGGAGATTGTTGTAATACTTGAGGCTTCTAAGTCTTGTTTGTAAATTTCTCAAAATGAATGAAGTAACCATTAAAAAACGATAATGTGTATTTAGTTAAGGTAGCTTTTGGGTTTAGCTTATACTTATAAAATGATGAAATAGTAGGACATATGATTTATTAAAAAGGTCGTGATTTTGTTTTTGGATTGAGGGCAGATACGAAAAAAAAAAATCTCAAACGCTAGTTTAAATCTCAAAAATACTTTCTAGAATAGCTGTCAAAAATCAAGCTTCTAAATGCTAAAAATACATCTATCGTTGATCGTACCAAACACCCTATGTAAAATGGGTTTTAAAAGCTAAACACTAGCGTTTTAGGCTTGGCAAACAATGTCTATATCTAAGGCCCATTTGGTACAATAGCGGGAATAGGTTTGGAATGAGAATGAGATGTGTTTGACTAGTGCTTATTAGATATAACTGTAGCAATTTGTAAATTTATACAAGCAATAGCTACGCACTTTGATTTAGAGACAATCTGATCACCACTCTGTTGTTGATCTGGTGGTGAAGACTCGAGTTTCAAATAAAGTTGTTGGAAGGAAAAACATACACATACCCCAAGTTCTCATACAACAAAGGACTCAAACATGAAGGATTACTCCTCAAAAGTTCAGATATCCCCAACTGTACCTCACACGAATCCAAACCTAACTTGATTTCAAAATTCCATAAAATAAATCAAATGCAATCAAATCCACATTGAACGTTGATAACTGATTTGATTTAAAGTTAAGGCTAGTCAATTATTAATATAAATACTGATACTGATTCCAGTACTATAATTGCCACATTGCTGAGCTTTTTTCATCACAGCAGTAAGGAGTTACCTCTACCTTTTGTCACAGAACATAGCAAGTAATTAGAAATTTAGAATAGTAGAGCATACCTTGCTAGGCTTCCCACATCAATGAAAACAATCATTCAACTTTCTCCACAGGCTGCTTGAAGAGGCGATAGAAAAGTGATACAAACCAATGCCAGATAAGGATCAGCCAATTGGTTCTTTGGGGTTTAGGCTCGGGTCTTGGTCCAAAAAGCCCTTTGTAGATTTCCTTCTGCTTCTGGTAAACGGCCTTGTCATGTTCAGCAAGAAGTCGCAGTTCCTTCACGATTGCTTTGTCTTCAGGTGCATATTTCCTAGCCTTCTGAAGATCTTCCCTGGCTGCATCTGTCTGCCCAAGTTCCGCTTTTGCTTTTCCTCGTCTGTATAATGCCTTGGCATTCTTTTCGTCCTCAGCCAGAACCTGGCATCATCATAATGTTTTAACTATTAAGTAAAAAACTTTAACATACAATAGTTGAACATAAATTCAGAAATCATTACCTAAGATGCCTTACGTTTCTATCAGCCACTTTAATAATTTATCACTTTGGCAAGTAAAAAGAAGAAAACACCAAAACTACAGTACATATAACGAATGATATTGCAAAGTATTCATGCAGAATCCTGTGAAGAGCATCATTGTATTGTGCTTAAGCTTTTTCAAGTAGTCAATAGCAATAGCTGACATATTGAACTTGAAAAGGCATCAGCAAAAGCATTGTCAAAATCTCTTATGATCCACATCTTGTTTAAGGGAGTAAAGTAGAAATATAGTACAGTAGACCTTGATGAATAGTGTGTGTGTGTGTGTGTGTAGATCTATATCATAAAACAAATGCCACAACTTGCAACCATTTTTTTACTACACGCCCGGTCTTAGCAACTTTTAGCAGGTGTGTAATTAGCACTGGCATATGATTCTATATTTCTATGATCCAAATCTTCAAATTTAAATAATTATAGGAAAAAATTTATACGTACCATGCTACAATGCATAATAGCATCCTCATAGCGGTTAAGTTTTATCATACATGCAGCCATATTGAGGTGGCATGGATTCTGGACAGCCATAGCCATGTCACGATATTTCCCAAACAACTGGAACATGAAGTCATCTCCCATGTATGCTAGTGCCTGATGTACAGCATACAGAGAAAAAGAAAAGGGTGAAAAAAGTTCTAAAGATCAGGGTGCAAAATACATGGAATCATATTTGCCAAATAATGAAAGCAACCATTTCATACTGTTGCAAAGCTTCCTCCAGCTTCTCCTCCTTGAATAAAGCATTCCCATTCATTCTTCTTCTATCTGCTGCTCCAATTCGTTCCTCCACAGTCATGTCACTGCGAGCTTTACCCTATACAAAAAATTGTAAAGTAAAAGGGATGCTTAAAGCCTCATGTTTAGCCTGTTTAGATTCACTTCAAGGGTTTAAAAGCAATCGAGTAGTTTCCACAAAAAAAAATTGAAACGCTTTACTTCTTTTGCCTCGTCAAAGCCAATAAGATCAACTTCATATATAACATCCGCCATTGGTGGGACATTAGGGAAAGAAAAGCTTCCCTCTTTTCCATAGGCTAATTCCCAACCAACATGCAACAGAGCCCGCTCACCAGACTTCATGCTGGTAACCCCAATTCCCAAACCTGTCAACTCTTTCTTCTCTGTCACAAAAAGAGAGCAATTAAGAGCAAAAAGTAATGGAAAAAATCACAACCACAAACACATAATATTAGAGTAATTTTTTATTCTAATGTTCCACAGTTTGTAACTACTATAACCTATGATTTCTCATGATGATTCACAAAATGCTAAGCCTCTCATTGTTATAAAGCAATATCCTAACAAAGGTCACTATGTGAGGTTGGGATATATCACCATTTTTTGGCAAAATTTTCAAATTGAAACCAAGGTTCTACACTAGCAACTCTCCTTTTAAACCCTGCTTCTCAGTTAATTTACAAATCACTGAAGAAGGCCTGAGACATTCAACCCAAGTATGGCAATTAAGATCTGTTCACATATAGATTAATCCTAAAAACAACCTCTTTTGGAAGTTTTTCTATAAAACATTAGCCATTTCATGCAAAGTAGTGGTAAGAAGAGGAAGAAATGAACAACTATTTTCTCCTAATCCCATTGATGCAACTGACTCTGCCAGAAAGTGTTAATAAATGGAGTTTCCTCATATAAACAAAGGTCAAAGTTACTAGTATAAGTATGATGAAATGAAGTACCTTTTCCCAAAATTAATTCAACTGGCCTTTGCTCCTGCCATGTGTCCTCAAACTTGTGTTGGGTGCTCTCAGTCCACGCCCTATAGTGTACTGTGAGAAAATATGTGGTTATTTATTGATACCAGTAAAATACTTTATTGGAATGTTTATTAAATAAAAAAAGTAATAGCTACATGAAGATGGACAAATTTATAACATGCAAGGGTATAATAGAGACCTTAAAATATATTGAACTATTCAAGTAATTCAAGTGAACATAAGAAAAAGCACCTACTGATGGTTAAAATACTTTTTTCAATAAGTAATTTTTTAAATTTAAGATAAACAGGTTTTCCATCAAAGATTTTCTAAGCACATCAGTGCCTGGAGTCTGAGGCCCAAAATAAATTATGCTTCGCAATAAACAACAACAACATTGACCTAGTGAGGTTCCGCTACAGTGGAATCTGGGGAGTCAAGATTGGGGGTACCCCTGCCCAAGGGAAAGGGGACGGGGGGGGGGGGGGGTGTATGCCAGATAGACCCAAGAAAAACTGAAATTCAACTATGTGAAAATAATAACTGAATTTAGTTAGAATGCACCAAAATTGATATATGGACTAAATCCATCTCAAAGGCAATGTATAAAAGCCAATGAGCATGAATTCAATTTTATTATGATTTTCAGTATAGGATATATTTATGTCCTCCAAGACTTTGTCATGCAATATTACTTCAAGTTTTTTATCTCAATAAGACCATAATGCACAAGAGTGCAGATTCATCCATGTGTAAATAAAAATAACAAAATACTTACTGAAGCATGTTGAATATTTGGATGGCTTTTCACCATGGCCTTCCTTAATAATATTCTTAGTTACTTTCTCATGAATGGTCTCAGCTTCAGAGTCAACTTTTGGCGGGGCACTATCATCTTGAATTATCTCCCCAGGAACAAATGTTGATGATTCAGCAACTATGTCATTGTCAGAATCCTGACCTGCATGAGAATAGATTTTAATGAATTCGTCAATGTAATAATGTAGAAATGACGTTTTGTTTGTTCTACATAAATATATAGTCCAAGGAAATGCTCAGCAACGAACTCATTGATTTATGAAAAAAACAATATTTTTCCAGATTAAGTCTCACATAACTAAACTAAATTTAGATTTCAAAAAAAGATGCTGCTCAGGGAAAACAAAAAGCATTTTGGGAGAAACATTGCCACAAGATATACTGAATTGAGCTTTGAAATTTTTACATTTAAACTATACAGTGAAGGAATATACCACATAACAGTCAATCACATCTGTAGCTATGGTCATTTATTGGATAGTTGACTGAAGAGCAACAAACTACCATGACACCATTCTCCATCATAATCGCAATTCAATTCTAGCCATCCTCCAAATTTCCTTACTCCTCAATTTGGAACTATATCCTCAATCTAATTGGACTTGTAATGACTACAATAGTCTAATACAGTATTACTCATATATATGCAGCATAGCTACAAATTTTCACAAGAAAAGAGGAGCCTTATCAAATTTGGTAGCAGCAGATCAAGTAGTTCTTACCGGGACCTGGACTCCGGTGCTCCTCGGTGATCTCCATTTCCTAATCACAAGAAGTGGACGAGTAGTTGAAGTTATCAGGAAATTTGGATCTTATTTCTCAATTGAGCCACAGTTGACCTAAAAACACTAAAAACAAAATTCAATTGAGAAAGAAATGTTCAAACCGATCAATTTTGGAGACGAATTTGCAGACTTTGACGAGGCAGAGAAGATATGCCGGCAGAGAGGAATTCAGAATCGGAATCTTTCTCCCGAGTCCGTCGTTCCGTCCTGATGAATCCTCAGATGATGAATCTACTTTCCTAAAACAAATAAACAAATCAGTTTCTACCAAAAAAAATAAACAAATCAGTTGAATGAACTTGGGCCTGTTTACAGACAGGCCCGCTGGATAAGCTTGTAATCGGCCCGCTAGACAAAAAAAATACAGTTGAATGAACTTGGATCTGATTATAGACAAATGAACGAATTTGAATCGAAATATTTTTAGTATACATTTATAATGGTTAATTAGTTTAAGATCCTTGATATGAAGAGTGATGGTCGTATAATTCGTAATATTTCATTTTATAAATTAGAAGAATTTGAACTAAACTATATGCTAAATTAGAACAATAAATTTATTAGTGACATTCATAAGTTAAAAATACATATATATTATCTATAAACTCATGTATTTCTATTTTTTCTACAAAAAAATTTATTAAAAGAATTTAGAATATATTTTCATATAAATCATTTATAATTTATTTTCGTACTAAGATAGTTAATTGTATGATGTATCATACAAAATCTCCAAATGAATATATCAGATTTTTATTTTAAATCTTATTGAATAAAATAGAATCTTACGGAGTACATATTCTTTTTAATAAAAATATCTTTTTATCTTATTAAAAGATCTTCATCTTCATATTAGAAATGATGTTAATTTTAAAAGGAATGAATAAAAATAACTTCTGACAAAAAAAAATCTATAATATTCACCTATTTAACAAAGCCTTTATTAAAATTAAAATAATAAATGCTTGTTGTGTGTCGCTTGTTAGTGAAATGGTTGGTTGAGTTTGATGAGTCTATCTATGGCCATCTTTTTTGGTCTTCAACTATGTTTCTCGCTTCATATACCTTCTATTCATGTGGAAACTGATTCTTTATCAAACGAGCTGGTAGTAGTAGTTGCAGTGGTTGACCAAGCGATTGAAAATGGAGGTTGAGGGCGAAACAAAATATCATCCAAGACGCTATCAAGTACCTTCAAAATGCAAGGAGATAGACAAGGTTTGGCTTCCATCTTTGGATCATTTGTATTTCGGCCTTCATGTAATATATTTGGCATGTGAGGAACCATAAGGAATTTCTACAAAGGGACATTAGTGCCATGGAATGTACTAGGATCATTGTTAATTATGTTCGAAATTGTATTAAAGCGAGATTGCCCAAGAACAATTGAGAAACCATGAGATGGTGTGAGAGAATTGGAATTGGGAGATCCTTGTAATACCTAGGCTTCTAGGTTCTTTTTGTAATTTTCTCAAAATAATCAACCCTTAAAAAATGATAATGTTTGCTTGGTTAAAGTAGCTTTTGGTTTAACTTATACTTATACAATGACAAAATATGACATGATTTATTAGAGAAGCAATGGTTTTCTTTTTTGGTTGAGCACATATATCTACTCTAATACATTATAAAGCAGAAACCAAGTCTGTGTAAAAATTTGTGCCACGTGGCAAAACCTGAATAAAATAATGGACAAACTTTTTTCAATATAAAAAACTAAATAATAATTCTAGAAATCTTTATCTTAACACTTCATAAAATAGATAATGGATAGATACCATATTATATGTGTAGTTTGTTTCATATAGTACCTATCACATTAAAAATAAAAAAAATTAATATGCACATATTTAAAAAAAACAATAAACACTACTTAAAAAGGCATTTATAAGGATTGAAGTTTTTTAAGGGTAAGATTTTAGATGTTATAAAAATAGATAATGTATATATTTATTGATACCGATAAGCAATATTATATATTGTATCTTAAAATTATGCTAAAATATTTTTATCGGATTATTGAAAAAAAGTTACCGATATAAATTTCTATCTATATCTACGCTAATACATTATAAAATAAAAATAAATTATCTATAAAATTTGCGCTATGGCACTTTAAGAACCAATCACTTCTTTCAATTTTTTTATTTATTTTTATTTATTATACTTAAAAGTGAATATATAAGGTTTGATATAAAAAAATATTTTCCATATTTATTTCTTTTTAAGATTAGAAAACAAAAAAATCATTAAATTTTATATAAATATCATTAATAATTATAATAATAGAATAATTATTATAATATACATTACCTTTGTTTTTTCGCTTTAATTTATTATAATGTGTTACATAGCATAATTTTTAAAACTACCCGAAAATCTACGGGAAATTTTCTTTTATATTAATTTTATACATAATAAATTTTCTTTTATCTTTTATCAAATCTTGGACTCCAAGTATATAATTTTTTAACTATATGTTGATATTTTGCAATATAATAAATTATCTATAACTATATATTAAAGATATACCTTTTCGAGCCACCAGATGATTCTGGCCCCACCTCATATTTAAAAAAATATAATATCAATTTTTATTATTATAACTTCTTTCTATTAAATTCTTTTTTAATTATTTAAATTTATCCCTAACATCAAACAAATATATCTATTTAGTATAATAAGATCTTTTGAAATCTTTCTTATACAAGTATATAAAATTAAAGATAAAATAATTTAAATATTTTAAAATAAATATAAATCTCTTAGAATATATATTTTGATGAATTTATTTATAGATATATATTGATTTTTTTATAATAAAAAATTCAGGATAAATATTTATAATGTTTAAAATTAATAAATATTGACAATAAAATATTTAATAGATATATTGAAATATTTGATAATCTCTAAATTTACGTACATGGAAAGTAATAAAATTTGAATAATATAATATTTTATCTTATCTAATCTTTATTTTATCGAACCAAAAAATGAGTTTGGTCCCATCTTAAATTAAATTAATTAAATTTTAAATATTTTATATAATTAAATTATCTTTGTCTTTCAAACTTTATTATATCTTATTTATTAAGTTAACTATTAGTCTTAAAATTCTTCTCTCTTCCATATTTGAATATATAAATTTTTTATTCATATTTTTATCTTCTTTTTCTAATTAAATATCTATGAAATATCATCAAGGAAAAGGAGAAATATAATTATTTTATCTTAATAATATATCTTCATTCTCAACATTAAATTTAATCATTTATATTGATTAACAAAATTATACATTCAAAAAACAATAAATTACTTATATTATATTTTTATTTATTAATATCCTATTTATAATGTCTATAAAATACCGAATCATAGTCGTACATGGTACGACGGGTACAACTAGTTTTAAATGAAATCTCAAATGCTAGTTTAAATGCCAAAAAGCTTTCCAGAGTAACTGTCAAAAATCACTTAAAAATATGTATTTCTTTTAAATTTAGTTTGACTCTTAAAATATTATGTTGATATTTTTTCACTTGGTTGATCCTTTTTATCAATTTAAATATGCATTATTTTTTAAACCTCCAAACAATCACATATTTATAGCTTTGTTAATGTTGTTGCAACATGTACCCATCATGTTCAAACCCTATTTGATTAGGCATTCAAGAAAAAACACCTGATCTATTTTCGAAAAATATTTTCAAATTCCCTTTCTTAATGGAAATTTACCTTTTTCCAAAAAAAAAAATATTTTCAAATTCCCTTGCTTAGTATAGCTAAGCCCTTTTTGTATATGTCCCTTTCTTAATGGAAATTTACCTTTTTCCAAAAAAAAAAAAAATTCAAATTCTAGGTTTTAGTAAGAAAAAAAATCCAAATTCGAGCTCATCAATCAACCTACTAAATTAAACAATTTTACAGCATCAGACAAGCACAGTAACGTAGCACAGTGCAGCATGTTCTTCCACTCTTGGTTCCTGATCTTAGAATAATAATGAACCAATCATATGATAATCATCTCTCCCAAAATGGTTTACATATATGAAAGCAATGCATTGATAAAACCAAATGTGTTAGCCTATAGCCCATGGAACACTTGTTTAGCAAAACTGAGAACAGTACACAAAAAAACCCTTTGGGTCACAAAGCTCTTCTAATGGTGCTGGATACGAGTCCAATTCGAGGCATTATATCATTCTATACATACGTGGTCAGATTCCTAGAGCAAGCAAAATGATGGAGAAATTACAATCATGTGTAAGATGATAGACTATACAATTGACATGAAATTGTATCCTACGAATGCGCAAGCCATGAACCTCAACAAATCAAACCAGGGTTTCCTCGTAATTGATTAGTTTGAAGAAAGCGACTCGTTATATAGGCTACAGGTCATTGTAGTCTAAAACCTACACAATAAAGTATGGAACAATTTTTGTTTTTATGATCTTCATCTTCATGACCCGTTTTGGGCATTTTGTGATACATTCCTAAGTAAAGGTCAAATTAAGCTCGTAAGTTCTACGGCATAATGAAAGACTAAAAAAAGACTCGGTTGCACCTTTTATATAGACGGTCTTGGTGATAAAAGCATCTTCAGGGACTCGTATGTCATGAATGCAATGCCAACACCGGGAACAACTTTGTAATATTCCGGCAGGATTCCTCTATATAGCCCACGCAGGCCCTCTGTTCTGAATATGTGGGTAAACGCCCCAAAAATACCAGTGTTATAAACACGAGCTTGACCACCGGCACCCTCCAACTGCATTCTTCGTCTCACAAGATCTAAAGGAAATGTCACTGCAAGAAACAAGCATGTCAAAAAAGCGATACACCAGCTGAGATGACTAGAAAATCTCTTTAATGTTTAGGATTACAAAGATTTTTTTTTATTCAACTCACCAGTTGAAGATGCCATGCCTGATAAACTGCCACAAGCAAGACTAGTTGTAAGTGTGGAGTCATTAGGCCTGATAACAAAAGAGGCATGTCAGAACATCCTTACACAATACACATATCAGGAGGGAAATCAATTATTAAGAGTCTGTCTAACCTTCGGGATTGCCAAGAGGATCTCAAAGTTTCATAAACCGAGAAACTTATTGCCAGACTTGGTCCAACTCCCTGCATCATAGGATAATTTGTGAGAGTCTTGCAGGGGTATATATGAGAGTGATTTAGCTACTATCAAATAGGAAGGACGAGGATCGCAAGCTTACCAATAATGTAGCTCCTAGTCCTTTGTACAAGCCTTTAACTCCTTCTTCTCTAAATATTGTACAAAGTGCATGAGATAGACCGTTATAATATATAGCACTTCGCTGCAAAATCAATATTGTCGATTAATATATAGTATAATTTTTCGAATAACAAACATCTACAATAAATTCATCAACAAGACGTATAATATAAATGCATCACCATAATTAACAGCTATTTACTTGCAGATTGCAAATAAAGACTTGTCATGAAAAAGACTGAATCTGCACTGCTCATATGGTGTCATTTCAACAGTCAGCCAAAAGCATGACTGTTCATCCAAAAAATAATCCTAGTTACTACAAACAATTGATCGCAAAAAAGCTGAAGTTGAAACATATCATCTTGAACACATAACACCTTATCCCTTGTTCAAGGCCGATGATGATGTTTCCACTTAACAACTGATACAATTATGTTACAAATTAACAATAAGTTACAAATAAATGATTAAACTTGGCCACAGTCAATGACGAGCTACTAACTGCTAAACAAAATTTCAGTAAAATATTAATATTATATATTCAGGAAAAAAAAAACAGATTAACTGTTAGAACTCAGAAATTTGATTCTCAATCTCACTTAAATACTATAGATGACATAAAAACATAGATAATATAAAAATGTATCTGATCTGTAAAAAGGTTTTATAAGTTAATAAACAGATGCGGGTGGGATTACCTGTGCTGCAAGACGTGTCCTCACAAGGTCTAATGGATATGTAGCTACGGCAGACGTTATCCCTGCCATTCCCCCACTGACAAAATGGAGTGCAACAGAACTACCCGCATGAGCGCCATCATTTCTAAGGCCAGGAAATGATTGTAACAACTGCAAAGAATAGTTAATTAACTAATCTGAAACCAACAACCATTATATAACAAGGCAAATCCAATCACAAAGTATACAGTAACAATAGCTGAATAGCAACCAACCTTCTTGAAATGCTCGTAAGCATAGAAGTTGACAGCAGAATAAGGAAGGCGATGTATGATTGTAACCATATTCCCCTTCCAAAAAGCTCGGAGCCCTTCCTCATTAACAATGCGTGAAGCCTCATTCCATATGCTTGTTTTGCTCAATGCTGCAACATCAGAATGCATGCCTTGCACCTATATGGGAAGAGGAGATTAAAAACACATGTTAAATTGCAGAACCTTTACAAACCAAGGCAAGGTAGAGCTCTAAGTTCTCTCTTTACTAAACAAAAGGATAGTCAACCATACTATTACAAACATGTCACCAGTTCCACAATTATACATAGTCATCTTTTATCAAAATGCAAGTCAAAGTTTCTTGAAGTAAATCGTCAGAGAAGTGCCAATAGAAACTCCAGAAGCTTAATTCAGCTACTTTTCATCTCATTCCTAATTTCATTATGTTTCAAGCAGTTATTTACAAAAGAAACCTAATGGCAATGAATCGCTCTATTTAGATGAATTAGAAAGGGGTTATAAACTTCAGAGAACTCATCAATAATAGTCAGAGACCAGTGACTAGACCTATACTGGCGAAAGATTTCATTTTAAAATACGGACAAGCATAATGATGGCAAGATGGAATCAAGCACATTATATAACGGAATCCTACATCAGAAACTCAAATTGAGACCGATTCCCAGACAATCCAATGCTCATTACAATCAGATCAGACAAAACAATGGAGAACAAAGCCAAGGCAAAGGGAAAACCTGAAAGAGAATCGTAAGGCGAGCGAGAGGAGCGGTGCAAGTTTTGGCAACGGCACCGGCGACGCCGCCGGCGAGAAGCTGCGATACCGTTCCCAATTGCGATTGGGACTGTTGAAGGAGCTTCCGAGTGGCGACACCATCGACAACACCGGCGTGGGACGAATTGACGGCGATTGTTCCTCTCTCCACCGCCACTCCTCCAGGCTTCGCTCCCATTGAGAAGGTCTAGTTATGGCGGTGGAAGTTGCAAGAGAATGTGAACAGAGAATTGGGGAAAAAAAGGAAAGAAAACAAAGTTATGGGGGTTTATTGAAAACCCTAGTTTAAACCCTACCACACTCGCACTTCTGTAGGGTCGGTCTGAAATCTGAATGCGGTCTCTGAATTCTACAACAAAGGTAGAGCGAATTTTAAAGATTTATAAATTAGAATTTTCTATTCTATCTTGGAGGAAAAGATTTAATATTTTTTCTTAAAAAAATCCAGAATTTCGGATTTTATTTTTTATAGAACTTAATTTAATTTCCGTGCCATGATTTTGTTTAAAAATATTTTGTATGAATAAATTGTTTTTAAATTTTAGCTATATAAAAAATATTAATTGTTAAAAGTTGAATTCCTAAATATTAGAAACATTAACTATTTTTTTATCTCAACTAGGATAAAAATAATTAATTAAAATATAATGGACCCAATTTGTTAATAAAAATATTAATTTAAAAACACCAAAAATCGACACATAAATGAATTGAATAATAGGTTGATATATGTCCAAAAAATCTCTTCTTTAGCATATAGATAGACTAGTTTTACCCGTCGTACCATGTACGACTACGATTCGATATTTTATACATTATAAATAGGATATTAATAAATAAATAAAAATATAATATAAACTTTAATATAAGTAATTTATCGTTCGTAGAATGCATATAATTTTTTAATCAAATATTATATTCTTCCTATTTTATTACTTTTCATGTACGTAAATTTAGAGTTTATCAAATACTTCAATATCTATTAAATATTTTATTATCCATTTTTATTAATTTTAAAAAATTTAACTATTTATTCATTAATTTTATTATAAAAGAAAATCACTATATTTCTATAAATAAATTCGTCAAAAGATATATGATAAAATATTTATATTTATTTTTAAATATTTTATCTTTAATTTTAAATACTTGTATAAGAAAGCTTTCAAAAAATATTGTTATAGTAAATAGATATTTTTTTGATGTTAGAGATAAATTTAAATAGTTAAAAAGAATTTAATAGAAAGAAGCTATAATAATAGAAATAAAAATTATTTTTTTAAATATAATGTGGGGCTAGAATCTTTCGGTGACTCGAAAAGGTACAACTTTAATATATAGTTATAGATATTACCTATTTTTTATTTTTAAACATTATAAGTATTTATCATTAATTTTTTTATTATAAAAGAAAAAAATATATCTATAAATAATTTCATGAAAAGACATCATGCTAAAAGGTAAAAGATATTTATACTTATTTTAAAATATTTTAAATTTGTTATCTTTAATTTTAAATATTTGTATAAGGAAGTTTTCAAAAGATATTGCTATACTAAATAGATATTTGTTTGATGTTAAAGATAGATTTAAATAGTTAAAGAAGAATACAATAGGTTAAAGTTAAAATATTAGAAATAAAAATTAATTTTGTAAATATGAGGTGGGGCCAGAAACGTTCTGGTGGCTCGAAAAGGGACAGTTTTAATATATAGTTATAAATTTCAGTTCAATTAGTCAGAGCTACTTAAAATGTGAATAACGGCATAGGTTGTTTAATGGGCGGCCTTTACAATTTAGTCTTTTATATTGTTAGGAAATTTTGAATCAAAATCTTAAACAAATTAATAAAAGCTTAAGAGCATCTCATCTCGCTAGACCCTCAAGCAATTGGTAGAACTAAACTTGAGTTTTTATCATATGCTTAACTGCTTAAGGTTAAGTTTTTATCATATGCTTAACTGCTTAAGGTTTTAGTCTTTTAGGCCTTAGTTCACTTCTAATTCGAAATGTAATTTTTGGTAAAAAGTATGCATTTTTTAAGAGTTTTAAAATATAGTAAGTTTTAAGATAGAGTACTTTTATATTGTTAGGTGTTGCCACCGCACAACCTTACTCACAATATGTAGTATTATTTTGGACTCGTCCCACATCGAGACTCAACGGGGATATCCAACAACAAAGTAATATATATAGAGGAAGAATGAGATCAAATAAAGGGTTAAAAATACATTTTTGAGTCTAGATCTTTTTTTTGTTAATTGATATTTGAGGGGATGATTTTGCTTAGGAGATCGCTGATACGAGCAAGAAACCATGCTTGTCACATGGATCACTTCCAAAAGCAACAAACACATTCATAACGCAACAAAGAAAAACGAGAACTCAAGATCACAAAGAAGCAAGAACTCAAGATCACAAAGCTCGGGTCAATGGAAATCAAAAGGAATGATCGAGCTTTCCCACCTAACAAGTGGTTTTGCACGTCCATCTTGCGATAATTCATTCAGGAGATATGATTATCGTTTGAAGCTCCATTTGGTGTCATCAGAAAGCTAACTCGACGAGCTACAATTCATATTTTTACTCCGAGTCCAAATTCCAACTCGAATGGTAAAAACTATGCACAATGAAGCGGTCAATTTCAGTTGGGTCGTGCGCCCACCTGCACGGTGATGCACCAGACCGGAATCTAGGCTGAGGTTGTGTGCTAAGGGGCGCACGAATGTGTGCTTTCTCTCAAAGAAATACTAAGGTCGTTGTTGAAACAAAAAAAATCACAAAGTTAAGCTTGGTTTGGTTTTCATCAAATTATTACGCCAAACCTATAGTTTCAAGTCTAAACCCACAAATAGGCTTAAGACTCAAGTTTGTGAAGGTGTGTCTTCTTCAAATTTTCATGATCCATAAATATAGATGGGATAATATAAACAAGAGAAAAATAGCCACTTAAATTAAGAGAAGGTATTTATACTATTGACAACTTGTCTTATTTTCTTTTCTTTAATAGAAGGTATTTATTCTAAATTATTTATTTTAATAATTTAGTTAGAATAACTCAATAATAATATTCTTTTATTATTATTTTAAGGTAAGGTCTTAAATAATTTTATAAAAAAATTTATAAACAAGCTAGATGGGCATGCAAATGAATTTAATTCCATAAATTTCTTTTTAATAACCCACTTATAATATTTATTCAATTAATTTAAATAAATATTATATATAGGTAGAAATTATTTTATAAAGAGATATTAATTACAATACGAGTCGAAAATTAATACCGAGAGATAACGAGACAAAAATATGCACGGATTTCGAGATGGACGAGATGGACTTGCTTCTTTCTTTTTCCTAGAACAAAAAATTTCTGATTTAATAATTTGGCATATATGGGCCTAATTATACAGCCCAAAACTAGTCCAAATTACCCAAAAGAAATTAGGCCCACCTCTCATTTCTAGAATTTTGGTGGCTTCGATGTGTAAGCCGTTTGTCACCGACGGAGAATGTCGTCCATCTCTGGTCAAGAAGATCGCATGCCCCTGGCTGAGAATGGGAACTCTTGTGTTAGCAGAAGTTTGTTGGTTTATTTGTGTTAGCAGAAGTTTATGGGAACTCTTGTGGAGCTATGTGGCCTTTGTTTGCATTTTAGGCTATGGGTTTTTGGGCATTGGCCCTCTTGTTTAGAGTTTTCTACTTTGGTCCCCTTCTTTAGGTTGGATCAGGTCTTTCAGTCTGGGTTTGCCTCCTCGACTAGTTGCTCGTTTTTTTTGTTTCCTTTTAGGCTGATCCAAGCTTGTGTGATACTTCTCCAACTAGTTGGAACTGTGTTTGGGTTGGGTAGAGTAATTTTTGGCGTGATTGTTTTTTGTGTTTCGTGGCTTCTGAAAATCTTCCATCTCGATGAAAGGAACGCCAGTAGTCCTTTTGCACATCCCAAGACGGGTTGACCGCTTGCCCACGACACTATGTTTTAGTGCTTAACTCACCCCGCTCCCAAATTCGTTTTGGGTCCTAATTTGTTGGCTACTTGTATATTGTTGCTCATTTTGTTCGTGTACTCCTTTTTGTTGGCTCTTCGAGCCGGTCTTGGCCGTCGTTTTTTACGGTCTCTCAGATACCATGCATGTTTGTTACTCCGAATCTTTTCCTCTTTAAAAAAAACTCCAAAATAATTTGCTAATCGTTTTCCTACACAAATGGGCTTTTGTTCTCCGAACTAGAAGCTACCCAATGCCATCTGTCTGCTAATAGTTTTCCTATATTGGGCCTGGGCTGGTTTGGGCTATTCAATTCTAGAAGTTCAGGCCCAATGTTATAGCAAAAAAAACTGTACTGAACATCAAAAAATTTCAAACAACAAAAACTTGCATTAATAACAAGTTCAGTAAGTACAGTTACAAACATCCATTCTCTGCGCACCTCCTCTCTACTAGTCCTCTATACCTGCATCTATGCATGTGCATTAAAATTAGGTTTTGCAAGAATTGGCAAAAGAAAGGACTCATAACAACCCACCAGAGATTGGAACTCATAACATATCTAGCTTAATTACAACCAATTCAATAATTCGCCCTGACCATTTCCACATGTGATAAAGGGGCCCCACAATCCAAATTTGATCAATGATTGGTCAAAACTTTCCCATGATCAACCCACAAAGTCATGCAACAGCTGCCCACCCATTACATCCCTCGTACTAAAATGCCGGGCCTGAGCGGCCTCGAACCCGTTCGGGCCCACCACGCACCCGTCCCCATCCGCCCCAAGCCCGTACCGAAACGGGTCCAAGAGCCCGTTCATCCCGTGGTTGTTCTGGTGGAGGGCGAGAGTGAGCGAAACCCCGTTGCTGACCCCGAAATGGCCCGCGTAATCCATGTTCAACTGAGGGTGGTGGTGGTGGTGGTGGTGGCTTTCGGGGTGGTGGTGGTGGTGGCTTTCGGGGTGGTGGACGGCGGCGGCTAAGGGTAGATCCACGAGCTCGTTTCTGACCCGTTTTTCAGGAGGAACGTCGACATGGCCCGAGGAAGACGGGTTTGTCATACGAGTATGGTGGTGATCCTTGTTGGTGTTGGCTTGGACGGGGGGCTCCGCTTGTGACGACGAGGATGCGGTTTTTTGTTGTTGGTGAGTTTCTAGGGCGTGGATCTCTTCCACCATCGGCTTCCATATTCGAACCCTCGCGTTTATGAACCAGTTTGAGACCTGTTTGTTAATGTGTTATGCTAGCTAATTATGTTTACATATATGTAAAGCACAACAACAACAACATTGACCCAGTAGAGTTCCGCTACAACGGAATCTGGTGGGTGGTCAACAACATCTATGTAAAGCATGGATTTAGAGTAATGAAATGTCGAACCTGGCTCCGAGAAAGACCCGTCTGCTTAGCCAGCATCATCTTGTCGGTGTCCGTAGGATACCTTAAAAAAATAAAAACCGAAAAAAAAGATGTAAATGAATGTTATGCAATCAATATGTGTTATGGTTGAAGCTTGATGAGGATGACAATGTTATGCAATCAAAATGAATGTTATACATTGTTACAATTTGATATTGAACAGAATATTATTTCTCTCATGCCTTTCTTAGTTCGTGGTTCGATAATATTATCTAGGCACAAACTCCTTATAAAGAGCTTAATGTATAAGAAGTTTTCACCAAACATAGAGTGAATAATAGGATGAAGTTCATCAAATCACAATAAGGAAATCACTTACGGGTGGAGAAAATGTTCAAACAGCCATGAACGTAACACGGAGACAGCTCGCTCGGGTAGGCCTCTTTGGGGACGCCATACGGGTTGATTGTCCATAAGCCTAGAACTGCTATGAATCGGTCTTTGGCTATAAAGGACAAACTTGTCACTTTCACTAGACTCTTCATGCCCGTGTTTCCTTCCGGAAAAACTAACCGGTGCTTTGCTTATGAACCGAAGCTGGTCAGTGATGGCGTTTTTCAGGCATTTAAAATGCTTTGACAAGGCTTTTAATGCAAAGTTTGCAAAAGGGGCTGCATTGTTCAGCCCCGGGATTGATTCGAATGACGCTACTACCGCTTGCACT
The DNA here is from genome assembly GCA_964016875.1 of Fallopia convolvulus. Lineage (NCBI taxonomy): Eukaryota > Viridiplantae > Streptophyta > Magnoliopsida > Caryophyllales > Polygonaceae > Fallopia > Fallopia convolvulus. Next base: position 2,137,729 of record OZ024722.1, on the reverse strand, counting down.
TGTTGGTAGCATTGCTTGTACTTCCTGTAAACCTAATAATGACATTGAGATTTTATTAGAAAAAAAAACAAGTGTCAGAACTTATTGAAGATTTTTTGTACAAATGAATGAATGTCAAGAGGGTCTCTTGTGTGCATAAAACAAGCATCCAACTATTGACTACTATTTCTCCATACAATTGCACTGATCACATGTACAAAACTGAACTATAGCCACAAGAAGATAATTCTGCAAAAAATGTAGTTCACACTTCTCAGGAACTTTGACCACTAATGTCAATATTATGACTGGGTTGTTCAATGAAGTTGAGTACACAAAACAGAATTCATAATAATATCAAAGACTGTATCAATCACTAGATAGATGCCTTATCAATAGAAAAAACATGTCAATATGTCATGTAATGAAACTAATAGCCAACTTCAAGCTTTTGAGATTATTCATTGCATTAAAACCATTCAATTAGTATAAAAGACATAAGACTCTTAATAGCCACATAACTCAAAACCACAAAGACTACTACTTTCCCTAACATTCCAAACTTTCCATTTTTAGTTAACTCCACTTTCTTATTTTCCCATTTGAATACATAATCAAACTAATCACTTTAATTATGAGAAGTACTAACACCTTTTGCATGGATTCCCACTAATCACTTTAATTAGCACATACATACATAAACTCAAATTCAGATGTATACATCTATTAATTGTTGTCAGGTTCTTTTAAGGCACAATCTTTGTGCATATATTCCTCCAATCCCCATATTTCCACACCTTTGCCAAAAGATAAATTTATTATATGGCCCTTAACTCATTGGCTCCTCACATAAAATAAGAGGGCATCTTCCTGTCCTGACATGGAATATGACCAGCCAACCCAATTCAACTTACTCTGAAAACAAAATAAAGCAATCCAAAAATCTTAAAAGAGGTACTTCTGAACACTGAGCAATTAAATCTGTTTTAGATATGGTGAGAATATAAACCAATTTGGGGCTCTTCACCAAAGAGATCAAGCTTTTGGCCACTAGAACAAGCTAGGTTCTCTCACCAAAAAGCCATTCATATTACCAAGACTCTTAACTACAGTATAAAACCATCCTATCAAGCAGTATTTGGATTGGAACTGTACTGATTCCTTTTGAGGCATGGAACTATGTGTAACAAATCTTAGGCTACCTTAGTCAAGTACTTTTTTAGGCATATAACCCATTAAAGTATTTCTTTAGGACAATTTGAATAACTTGATTTCAAACATCTATATTACACTTTACTCAAAACTTTGCATAGTAACAAGACTTTGAATCATCATAATGATAACATAAATTAACAGAAAGGCATTAATTTTACCTCATCAAGCATGGAAATCAGCCTGGACTTAGCCTGAGCACCAACTCCATCACCATCACTCAAGCCAGAATCATCCAAAACAGGAGGAGGATCCAACAAGCTCAGATCCGGGTCCAACTTATCACCAGAACAAAACCCACCCACATCACAAATCTCCTGCAAAAGCTGCTGAGCTGGCCTCAGAAAGATAGAGCCTTTCAGAACAGAAGTGTAGCCAGTGAAGGGACCAGGAGGAGCTGCTGAGTACTGGAAATTGAGCTCCATGGGAAGATTGGTATTATGATTAGTATTGTTATTGTTGTTATGTGAGGAGAGTGAAAGAGAAAGCCCTTGTGAATTCCCAAATTCTCTGTTCTGGGCAGCAGAAGCATAAAAGACCTGGGAATTAGTACTATTAGGATCAATCAAGGAAGGAGAAGAAGAAGAGGAGTTGTTGGTTTGATTTTGGGGGTTTCCAAGAAAACCCATGAAACCAGTGCCTTCTCCTTTGATTATAACAGGTGGGTTTTCTGATCTGGAGGTGGATTCAGGTAAAAGATGGGAGCTTTGGAAGCCATGGCCGGCGGTGGAGGTTAGCAGATCAAGGTGTAAAGATGGGTCATAGAAAGGGACGACTAAACCACCTGTTTGTTGTTGTTGCTGTTGCTGATGGTGATGATGATTAGAGGTCAAAATCATGGTAGGTTGAAATTGAAAGGAATTATTGGAGTGATTGAGTGGTGGAAGATGAGGAATAGTAGAGGTGGAAGAAGAATTCACCCTCAGCTTATCTCTTCTGCTTTGCTGTGGGACATGGTAGAGCTCAAAACCCTCAGCCATGTCAATGAAAACAAGAAAGGTGGGTTCTTTTTTGATGAAAGATTGAGTTTTTTTTTAAAATTTTTTGTGTATTTGGGAATCTCTTAAAAGGAAAATGGGTGGTGGGTGAAAGGAGGAGAAGATGAGGAGAAGTTGTAAAGGAGGAAGAACAGTGAAAGAGATTGTGTTTGTGGGGGAAAGTGAAAGAGGGGTGTTTTTATCATCATGATGATGATGATGGTGATGAGGTTTGCTCTACTACAGCCTCTCTCTGAGTATTTGCAGAGGAGGAAGCCATAGTCATGTAGACCAAGCTGGGGAAAATCTCAGTTTTTCAGAGGAGAAAGAAAGAGAAAGATTGGATCTTTTATTGATTGATGGTTTTTTTTTGTTTGGTTTGTGCTTTTTGAGTGTCTCTCTCTTAATCACACAAACACTCACAAGAGTGGGTTTCTCTCTTTCTATCCACCAGAGATATAGGGTTTAGGAAGAGGAGAAAGAAGCTATATTTCATTCAACCAAAAAAGAAGTGTCCCACATGAGTAGCCTACTCATAAGAAATATGAGAGATGTTGAAAAATTTCGGGTTGGATTTTATCTTCGCTTCTTCACTTGGGTGAAAAACGAAGTTTTGTTATTCTTCCCACGCACTACTAGGTCGGGCCGGGTTGATGCAAGGCGGTTTACTTAGTCTGTGCGCTTTACCAGCTAATTCTAAAGGTGTGTTCAGTTCCACCGGACCATGAAATCGGGACCGAATCCGGGAACCCTTCGGTTCCTTGGTTCAGTTCCTGATTCCATTTTTTTTCCAGTTTCGGGGCGGTTTCGGTTCCGAACCTTTGAAAATAAAAATAAACGTTGAAAATGCAAAACCGCGATCGTGGTTTTGGAGCAGCGATCGAGGAACCGACGGTTCCAGAACTAGCGGTTCCGGTTCGAAAACTGTCGGTTTGTTCCGATTCGGTTCACCGGTTCTAAGAAACCGAACACACTTCTAACTAATTCACAGACTTAGGGTTTACCACTAAAGATAGGTTACTCGTCGTTGCTAAAAGTCAAAATATATTTCATGGGATTTTATTTGGGGGTTTGTCAAAATTGAGAAAATTTGACAATATTGAGTTTTGTGGCTTTAAAGTTTATTGTCCTTTTTGTGTATTTTTGGCATGGTTTGGCTGGCACAAAAACCTTAATACATATGAAGATTGTACGTGTTGTATTTGTATGAATAAATACTTGAAAATGTAGATAGGGATCTTGTCACAATTAATGATGTAATGGGTCATAAATGTGGTGCGTTTTTCTACAACTAATTTAGGTTTATTTGGAAAAATATTTTAAATAATTGATTGTGATTTGTTTTATAGTTAAGAATGTATGTATGATATTAATATTATATACTAGTAGACTTTAACACATGAGATTAAAAAAAATTATAGATGAAATGAATGATACTAGAATCTATTTAAGTGAGAATGGATGTTCCTTATTAGTGAATTTTTTTTGTACAAAATAAATTCACACGTTGAAAAATAATGTAAACATAATAGAAAATAAATTTACACAGTATAAAATAAATATCATTATATTTTCAATAAATATGGCGTATATATGAAATAAAATACACAATATAAAAATAGACGCACACACATGTTTCATTATAATGATGTCATGTTGTATAAAAGTTACACACATGATACATGCTTTATAGTGTGTTATTTTTTATCAATATGTACATTTATGTGTTATATGTTGTGGGTATGACATTTCTCCATTTTCACGATTTTTTTAAAATGCTTGTTTATTTTTTTTAAAATGCTTGCTCTCACTTGATTCATTTTCATAACACACATAATATTGTTTTTCTAAATATGAGGCTTGAGTAGGACTCTCTAACTATATTTATACAATGTATTTGAGATGCGTATACTTTTTATATTAAATTGTGATGTTTTTAACTAAATTCAGTTACTTATGTTAAATAGCTTAATTCATTTTTCAAGTTTGATCTTCAGTCCCACAACGTTCGTCGTTCATCGTTTTCTCTATATATAGGATCATATGTAAGCCCTAGAACCAGTGACGGACGCAGGATCTTTTAGAAGCGGGGGCATAATCTACATTACCCGTGAGGGTGGAGTTGTCGGCAGTGATTGAATCGGTGATCGAATCGGTGATACTAGTGACATCGTTTTCAGGATTTTTTAAATTTATATTTTTTATTGAAAATGATTACTAAATCATAAAAAAAAAATTACAATTTGTTAAAATATTTTTCATTCCATAGTATATTTTTTAAAATTGGCAAGTTCTTAAAAAACTTAACAAACTAGAAAAGAAGAAAAGACTAATTTATACTAAGGAAGAAAAAATAAAATAAAAAATAAAAAATACGACAGATAAAACATATTCAAGTTATTAAAAAAAATACCAACAAAACTAGAAATAAAAAAATGTTAATTTAGACTAAGTGACAAAATTTGAACACTAAGTGACAAGATTTCAACAATGCACTCTCCACTAGTAAAATAAGGACTGGACCAACTAGACTAATTAGTAATTGTAGTATTAGTGTAGTTTTTATTTATTTTATACGTTAAAAAAATTAAATCAATAAAAATAAATAATTGTTCGGATGGAACGCCGGCCCCCGCCCCGGTCAGTCACAGCCTAGAATTTATCTTTATCATCATTATTCATAATATAGTCTTTTCGATGGATTTCCAGTTTCTTGTGTTTAAAGTTTCGTGTTTGCGATTTCTTATTTTGCAAGACTCACATTTTCTTGTCTTTGCGCGCTTCCTAATGCGTCAAAAACATACATTTCGACCTCTTAAATTCCACTTTGAGAAAAATTACATTGGCTAACTTGAATCGTATACTCTTCAATTAACTGATAGAGCGTAGTATAAAGCTTACTTCATGCTTGCCAAGATATGAAATCTATATATAAGGTCTAGTTTTTATGGTCAGGAATACACAAATTCTGATTATTCTAAACAATTGGAATACTTCTCGTGATGGTATAAGAAGTTCGAAAGTTCGAAAGAAAGTTTAGCTACCTCCTACAATTATTCTTATTAATATCTGTACAAAGCATATATCAACCTCGATCTTTTATTGTACAAATGTTAATTTACTGAATTACTTGATCCATAATTGAAATACTTTCATATCTATTTTCGAATTAAAAGCATTAAATTGGTAAAATAATTAAGGGGAAAAGTATTGAAGGTATAATTTTTGAAGGCATCACAACTTGTTAGGCAAACATTCATTTGTCGGTAGCTAGATGCCAAAAGTTGAGCATCAAAGTAGCTTGAGAATTAATTCTACATAAATGTAACTAGATGCAAATTGCTTAAAAAGGCTTCCAAATTAAAAAAAAAAATGGTTTAGGCAAATCATACACCTATTAAGTTACTTATTTTTCTTGCACTAATTACCAAGTTAATCTTGTATTTTAGCACAACCTAACTACTTATTTTAACTACCTTGTTATCTTTGAATCCCAATGCCTAATTTGAGTTTTATTTGTTTTTTTTTTATTTTTTCGCTCTAATATGAGATAATTAAACAATTATAATGAAGGAGAAATTTTTGAGCTTATAACCTAAGTAGTCACATATGTTATCAACTATCAGTTAGATCAGTGAGGTTTGATTTTAAATTTCATCTATTTCATGACCAACCAAATCTATGATGTTTAAGTACAAATTAAAATCCGAAAAAGCCCAAAATAAAGAAAATAGAAAAGGCCACAACATGAACTCTACAATATAAATTTTGATGGATCAAAGTATACATAAAACATCGCCTCAACTGGATTTGTGATTAGGGACCAAAATGCAAGCAAACAAATTTGGTAGTACATCCATATTGCAATGCAAGCCGAAACTGTAGCCTTACGAGATAGGACCAGGAAAGCAAAACAACTAGGAATACATAAAATTGAAATAGAAGGTAACGACCTTACAGTTTTAAATGCAATTAAAGGTACCGTTAAGTGCCCTTGGGAAATTTAAATGATTATCTCGGACATTTTGGTCTCTCTCCAATGGTTCGAGATTGTTCATACTTCACACGTGGGTAGGATTTTTAACGCGTTGACTGATAAAATTGTTAAGATGGGCCACTCACTCCTTCATTCACACATTCGGAGTTATATAGAACTTTAAGTTCTCATCCGTAAGAATGTTATTGGTCGTGCTCCATATAAGAAGTATTCATAATACTTACCTTATAAAAAATCTATAGTGTTTATATAGGTCTTTCAAGTATTAGCGATGGCCATGTACTATAGTAAATCTTTGTTTTTTTTGGGTCAAGAGTGAATTTTTGTTCTTGTTAATAGTAAAAAGTTAATTTGTGAGAGTGAAATGAAACATGTCACGAAGTGAAAGAATAGAATCAATCCCACGTAAGTTGTGAATGGGCGGAAAGCAATGATTATTGATAGTAAAACAAGTTTAAAAGGTGAAAACAAAAAGTTACCCTAATCACCAAATTCCACATTTGCTGATTTGCATATCCTTTTTACTGTGCCTTCAAAACCTAAAATAAAGGTGAAAACTTTCTGCTTTTGGCAAAGTAAGCCTACGGTATAAAAGCAAAACATGCTAATCATTTATTTGGGTAACCGCGTCCAGGTAAAAGCAAAGCAATTGAAGGGGGAATTTTACTATCAAAACTCGGATACCCATTTCAATTTTGATCATTATAAATAGATTTCGAGTGTTCCATAAAGCAAATTGTTCGTAGTGATCTTTGAGGAGAATCGGATTGTCTATGTTGGTGTTGAAAAAAGTTCTAATTTAGTGTGAAAGTAAAAGAAATAGAGATTTGAACTAAAGCAAAACTAGATGACACTATAAATATGTTATTCAACTTGTTACCGAGATTACAAGTGTCTAAGTCTTATATACATATTTGTGTTATGAACCCAGTTTATGCTAAACAGCATTTTTAATGCTAACATCTCCCCTCAAGTTGGAGGTTGATTCAAAATAAGGAATCAATCCCAACTTGGATATTACACTTGAATGTAAATTGTTAGGTAAAGACTTAGTAAGTGCATCAGCTAATTGTAAAGAAGTTGGTACATGTTATAAAGATATTAAGCATTCTAGAAGCTTAGCTCGAACATAATGACAATCTAGCTCGATTTGCTTCATCCTTTCATGGAACATCGGGTTCTCAGCGATGTAGATGGCAGCTTGTGAATCACATTTGATGGGTATTGACTGCACATCAGGAACTTCAATCTCATGTAATTAATAACTTGTTGAGCCATGCTAATAGAACTATAACTCTTCTTAGTGCTTTGTATTTTGCTTCTATAGAGGATAAAGATACCGTGACTCGCTTCTTTGATTTCCAAGACAAAGGTGAACCTCCAAGTATGATATAGAACCCACTAACTGAATGTCTGGCTGTAGGGCATGAAGCCCAGTCTGAATCATAGTATGCTTGAAGTTGAAAATCAGACCCTAAATTCAACAATAAACCCAATTAATGGTATTGTTGTTACGCCGATCCCTAAAGTTAAGGATCTCGGGTCTATTAAGGATTATCGTCCATTGTTTGTATAGTGTTATATAAACTTGCGCCTAAGACCTTAGCCAATCGATTAAAGCTGTTTAGGGGGGGGGGCTTTATTGGTGAAACTCATAGTGCTTTTAATCCTAATCGCTTAATTACAATTAATGCTCTTTTGATTTATGAGGTTTTCTTGTATGAAGAATAGAAGAGGTGAAATAATGGTTGTTTTGGTCTAAATTAGACATGATGAGGCCTACGATAGAGTCGAATAGGATTTTTGAGGTGTGATGGAACTTCTTGGATTTTCTCTTTCATGGATCAATCTAGCTAGTTATGAGTTGTCTACTATTTGTGACTTTCTCCTTTAATTTTAATGGTATTGTTCAAGTTCGAGTGGTTGCGACTAAGGGTTTACATCAAGGATGTCTTTTATCTTCATTTTTGTTTATTATTTGTGTTGAAGGACTCTCGTCTCTCTTACATATGACATAATCTTCCAGGGCTATTCACGACATTCAGGTTAGTAGAGGGGTTCCTCCTCTCACACATCTTTTCTTTGTCGGTGATAGCTTTTTGTTCGCTAGAGCAAATTTGTAGGAATAATCAAACCTAACTGAAATTCTCAATTTATACAAGAAGGCATCCGATCAGAAAGTTAGTATGGAAAAATCTGAAATTTACTTTAGAAAAATGTTACTTCCTCCAAACAAGCAAAAATAAAAAATTACATTCATGTGTTGGGACTTGGGAGGTTAATTGATGTTCTAAGTACTTGGACTGCCTACAATTATAGATCGGTCCAAGAAGTATGTGTTTTGCTAGTGTGAAAGAATGTCTATGGGAAAAAAAGGTTCATGGATGGAAGGAAAAATTGTTGTCACAAGCAGCCACATGGGCAATGATCAAATCAGCCTTATAGTCAATTTCACCCTTTGTCATAAGTATTTTTCGAATACCTGATACTCTTCTTGGTTAAATTCACTCTTTATTAGCCCGATTTTGGTGGGGATCAAGAGATCAGGAACACAAGATTCATTGTTGGAGTTGGATATGTTATGTTTGCCAAAAAATGAGGAACGGGCTTCCGAAACTTGGAATTTTTTAATGAGGCTCTCTTAGCAAAACATGTGGAATTTGGAGGCGCGGGGTGGTGCGCGGCGGTCCTGTGGTTAGCGGCGAAGAGAAGAGGAAGAAAAATGTGGAATTTTGAGGGAAAAAATTCAGATTTTGGGAGGACTTAAATTCTAAAATTTGAGACTTTCGAATTGAAAGAGAAAGAAGGATAGAAATATATGGTGTGTCTTTCTTCTTGCCCAAACACCCCCTTTTATATGGAGGAAGTGGAAGTTCGAATCTTCCACCATGATTTCCTTGATTTTGCATGCCAGAGATGAGAAAAGTGAGATTGGTTGCATGAGAAGCGACTCGCTAGAAAGGAGAAACCACTATTGGTGAAGATGGAGGTGAGAAGACCTCTAGTAGATTAGCACCATCACATTATAGGGTAGGAGATGATCTCATTTGATGAGATTTTAGAAGCTTTCTTAGAGAGAAGAAAATAAAATTTCATATATTTAACAAAAATGATTTTTTATTTTTCATCATGTTTGATTTTACTCAAGTTTAAAATTATGAATTTATTAATAAAGAGTAACTTTGCTATTTTAAAAAAAAATATTAGATTTAATATTTCTTTTATTAAAAATAACGGAACTAGACATTTAATAAAATATTATCTTTTCTCTAAAGATGAAGTATTTTTAATGAAACGTTGCACTTTATATCGGGTAAGCACAAAATGTAGTGTAACATTTCATCGCAAATGCTAAATTTATTGCATTCCTTTTCATTAAATTGGTCTACAAAGCTCTTATGAGAAGAAATAATAAGAGACCTTAAAGTCAATCTAAAATAATTGCATTCTAATCACAATGTCATATTGCTTTATTGGGTAAAGTCAACCTTAATCTGATTTTTTTAAACCAAATATATGCACTAGTTTTTTTTTTGAAATAATAAAAGACATTTATACTACGAAAAATATATTCAAATTAGCTAAATTACAGGTCATAATCACAAAAAAGTAACATTGTCAAAAATTGTCAAACTAAATTTATCCTCGCCGTGAATATAGGCAAAGATGAAAATTAATGGAATGTATGTTAAATTTTTTGTTTGATGTAAAGTTGATTACTCTAGTATGACTTTTCTTAGAACCTTTGTGTGGGAAGAATTTACTTGACACCATATAACCAAAGGCAGAATACATATACGGCTCCCTGACCTTTGACCAATTGGTCACTTTGACATCCCACCTTTGAAAATGTTCGATTGAGTACCTAAACTTGCACATTGTGACCTATTGAACACCTGGTTGGTCCAAAAAAATGATGTACACAGCACGCGCGCCATGTCAGCATGTCACATCAGTTATAATTATCAAGTCAAATGCCAACTCAGATGTAACTAATTAAAAAAAGTTAAAAAAAAAACAAAACATACAAAAGTTTTGCCACGTGATTTTTTGGTAGAAATTCACATTCCTCAACAAAAAAAAGAAAAAGGGTAAAAAAAAAAGAAAAAACAAACAAATCCAAATGTCATAGCTCATCTCCGCCCAAACAGATCTGGACCATGGCGGTGGCACCAGCAGATACGAGTACGACGCCCAGATCTGGACCATGGCGACGCGTCCCCTTACCAATTTGGTCGCCTCCGACGGCGATGGCACCAGCAGGCAGCAGCTACGAGTATGACGCTCCTCCGCCCCTCTAGACCGTCGAAAGCAAAGGTCGTTGGAGAAGGCGTCCAAGGCAGGAGGTGATACAAAACCCTAGAAAACAAGGTCGAAGGCTGCGTTTCGCAAGTTTGGGTCCGGGCTTACCTTGACCAAGACAAGAACGTCTGGTTCGAAGCCGATTCGGACTCCGTACTCACCAAGGGTTTAGCTACTCTCCTCGTTAAAGGGCTCTCCGGTCGACCCGTACCCGAAATCATCCTCGTCTCGCCCAATTTCATCAATCTTCTAGGGCTACAACAAAGCCTCAACCAATTTCATCAATATGCTGAAGCTTATGCAGAACAAGGCGATTCCGTTACTGAATTCGACATTGAAAAAACTGAAGGAAATGCAATTGATGACGAAATTGAAAGCTCGAGTTCTAATTTGGATTCCGGTTCTGAAAAGCACAATTAGAAGGTTAAGGAAGCAGACTGAAAGCTAGAGGGAAGCAATCGGGTGGCCTTTGATGTACTTGTGTAATGGGAAGACTGAGAGAGGAGTGAGAGCTAGAAGGTTGAGAAAATTATGAGCTGTTAATTAATTCTTAATCTTGTTTAGGTTGGGTTTGGGAGATCCTCTCCATTAGGAATGTTGTTTTCCAGTTTTGTTAAAATTCATTCCTTTAATTTGGCTTGCAATGGGATAATTTTTCTGGTTTGTACAAATCTTGCTTAGGAGGAAGAATGTAAGAAAAAAAAAGAAAATAGAAAAAGATAAAATAAATGAGGAAAAAAAAAAGAATTGGTGCTCAAATAAGGTTTTAGAGAAAAAAGAAAAAAAAATTGTCATATTAGTGTTATTTTAGTCCCATTTTAGTCCCTTACTCGCTCATAAGAGAGTGCATCTCACGCAAATGGCCACATAGGCAAAGAGGTGTTCAATAGGTCACAATGTTTAAGTTTAGGTACTCAATCGAACATTTTCAAAAGTGGGGTGTCAAAGTGACCAATTGGTCAAAGGTCAGGGGGCCGTATATGTATTCTGCCTATAACCAAATATATTAAACATGCAATTTTAATTAACTTATATTTATGCTTATTTGCCGTTAATCATTTGGATGTTAAAAATAATTTTAGAAACTTCCAATTTACCATTCTCTAGTATAAAATATATTTATTAGAAATATGTAATTATAATGTATATTTTAAATTATCTTATAAAAATCGAATAGGATCATCGTAAGTGTGTGCGTTGAAAAGTGGAAATATAACAACAATCAAGAAGTTTATTTAAATCTTAAAAGGAAATCAATAAACAAAATCCTATATAAACAAATTTAAATAGTTATAAATAATATAATTTAATAGATAATTTTCATTTCAAGGTTCTATAATTTTATAAAAACTAATTTTCTTAATAACTATAAATAATAATATAATAATTAAACTAAAATTCTAAAGAATATAAGCTAGAAAAAACTAAAATTCTACCCAATATTTTAAATATTATTGGGTAGACTAGTAGTATGAGGTATGGAGAGATGTTTGAAGGCCTTATATTCGATCCTTGCCTATATCCCTTCGACCACTTTAGTAGAAAATCAAGTCTCACCATTCCTCCTTCCATTGAATCGAGTCGGTCGGCGCCAACTGGTTTACTTGGTTTGTGATGGCAAACATCAGTCTAATACTCCTAAGGACATCGAGGACAAGTCAAATGTGTCATTTGATGGGCCAATCATAAGAACTTGATCCAAGAAGATCAAAGAGGCGACCCAAGCTCTAATAGCTCACTTAGGAGCCATGACGGATCAAGTCTCGCAACCCCCGAGATATATCACCATGCTTAGACATCGGGTTCCGACCAACCCGAGATCGGATTAAGAGGTCTCAAGGCCAAGCTCGACGTCCCATGCAATTTCAGGCCAGGGTTGTGCATGATCGTACATCATCCCTCAGGTTAACTAGGGTCGAGTGCTTGGTTGTGCGCCATAGGCATACGACCATGCACCTACACCCAAGTAACTACTAAGGTGGTGTGCGGGTCGTCTACATTGGAGGTCATGAAACGGGGGCGCACGATCGTGCACTACAACCCTTGCGCCTTTGGAAATTTGGTCGTGCGCTGGGGCCGAGGGTTAGGGTTCGAGCCATGCCTTTGTTTGTTGGTCTCTTAACCTAGTTTAACTTTAAGTTTACTCTTATAAACACTTGTTAGTCTCTCTTTTTAGTTATACTCTATTGAATTTTAACCGAAAGCATTTTGGCTAAGACACTTCTCGATTTCAACTCAAAACACTTTTGTAATCATTGCTTGCATTTCAATATAGTTCGATTATTTTACATTCAATCTTTCACATTTTTCATAAGTTTCAATCCCAAAGTAATTTATAGTGCTTATCGAACTTTTATCAACACGAGATAATTCATTTACGAATCGTCATGTTGGGCACCGGTCACCCACATTGTTGGGCCACAAGCACACATAGCGCGCTCCATATTAGTATGATATTGTCCGCTTCGAGCCTAACCTGCACGAATTTGTTTTTAGGCGCCTTACCAAAAGGTCTCATACTAATAAAGTGTGATTTCTCTTTATAAGAAAGTCTTTACTTTCTTATTTTTTTCATGTGAGACTTGGATTGTATACCCAACAGGTCAAGCATTCGGAATTTACTAGCAAAGGTACGGTGAGTCTTTGGTAAAAAGAATAACATTAAATAAAATAGAACTAGAAGGGTGTGTGATACTTGTATTTAAGTTGAGATAAGACCACGTGTGACGTGCTCCTCTCGGCCTATAATCAGAGATCCCTCTCTTGTTCAGGTGACGTCGCCATCTCCACTTCTCCAGCAAGCAAAAGATCTCCCTTGGCCTTAATATCAATTTTAATTAAAAACCAAAGTTAAAATTACAACAGTAAAAATTAAAAAAATGAGATGAAACTCATTTTGGGTTTTGGCGTTAGCGGTTGCTTGTATGAAAAGCTATGCAAAAACGCAGGCAGCATCTCATGCTGATCATCAGTAAATTTTTGCTGACGCTTTCCTTTTTTCACTTTTTACAGTAGGCTTACAGATTTTTAGTGGTGGTATAATCACATGTGCACAAGCTCACGGCGCCCAGCAAATCTGGGCCGTCCGATGGATATGATGGGAGATTCTTGATAAGCGTGATCTGTCCATGCATGCATGATTGATGCCTAGCTAGCTAGGCGTAAAAGTAGGGAGTACGTCGGACGCAGAAATAAATACGTAGTAAAAAGTAGTATTTTTATCTTTGCTTGTGAGATTTAATTTGAGGGAATTAAATACAAGTGAGGAAAATGGTGTCTTTTGGTTGCATGTGATTTGGGCCAGTTCAGAATCAGGAGAACTGTTGAGTTCATCAGTTAGTTCAGTTTTTACTTTTCCGACTGTTCTCTTTCACTCTTCATTAATTACCTAGGAGTAATTTTGGTGGATTTGTGTCTGTTTTGTTTAGAGCTAACATGGGTAGGATTCAAAATCGAAAATTTAAGCTGAACCGACCCAATCGATATTATTCGGTTTGGTTTTCGGTTTATAAATTTTTCAAAAGTCGATCGGTTCGGTTTCGGTTAAGTTCGAATTTTCCAAAGAAAATCCTTCTATTTATCTAGAGTCGACAAAAATCGAAACCGAATTGATTTTAATTCGTCTTAAATGAAATTTCGGTTTTCGGTTCGGTCTTGTTTTTGTGGTTTCGGTTTGTTGGCAAAGCAAAATAATATGGGATATTCAATTTAAAAAGGAGTTACTGTTGGTATATGGGCTTTTAGGCCCATGACAAGTCTTTACAGGGGCCCAAAAACATGTGGAAATTAGTACAATCCTGTGATTTAGTTCATATATAAACTCTGGATTGATGGGCTCCCAAGAACAAATTTTGATGTAACTTCTGGATCAAATCGTTTACAAATTCTTTTGTGGAAAAAAAATGTTCCATGTCAAGCAATTGTGCTATATGGCATTGATGAACGAATATATTGTAGGTGGGGCCGTAATGGGCCAATGGATGTCTAATACCTAGGGGTGGGCCTTGGTCCAGGATCGGACTGGACCGGGGAAATCCTAAAATATATAGAATGAGGATTGGATCGAAATTCTCGTCCCAGTCTAGTAGAAGGAGCGTTGGAATTTTGGAAAGTGATTGTTGTTCCCTTAGATTTTGATGATGAAAAATCTCTTTAGATTTATAATTTATATTTAGAGGAATTTCAGGTGTTTAGCTAGAGGAGAATAATGTGTATGGAAAAATCGCCAAGACTTAAGGAACTGACGAACGCAAATAAAAAAGCTAAGTCTGTGTCCGTTGATCCCAAGGGAACAGTGCAAAGACGCAAAAAACTATTTATGGAATGCGACAAGCGAGGAAGACGCCTAGGGCTTCCGAACTCGAAAGGTGGTTTAAGAGACATGGACTTGACGCCCACGCAAGATAGATTGGCGTCAAGAAAGAGCGTTTTAGATAGATTATATGTCCGGAAAGTCTTAATCAATAACTTATAATCTATGTAATTGATATAATATCTTGTATTTATGGATATAATTTATTCTAGTCATGAGTATATAAGTTTAATAGGTCTAGGTTACACACACATTCACATATTCACGCATAGAGAGAGAACTCTAGGAGTTGTGTGCGAGTTAGAGTTTGGAGGATTAAGAATGAACATTCTAGTCCAAAAAATTGGTGATTCCACTCAAGACCAACCGAATCAGCTCACATCTCCCGACGCATGAGAGAAACTTAATTTAATGTCCAAGATTGAATTCTACTCGTGATCTTGGCGATGAGCATCTCACATTTTGAGCTAAAAAGCTTGGAGAGTGCACCAACAAACCCAAATAAGTGATTAGGAGCTTCCCAATTTGCAAATTGAAAATGCTAGTGATATGTGATGGTGCGCAAAATAACCGCTAATTAATTAAGGACGAAAAGTCTAAAATACAATAAAGAAACGAGATAATGTGCCACGTGATATATACGTGTTCAAACATGCCATGTCTAATTTGTTCCAGCATGGACAAGATCGAATTGCATGGTAATTATTAATCGCAATGCATGTACTTGGTCTATATTAAAGCACAAATGGGCTTGGCCCATAAGATGAGTATAAAAACGCATTGCTTGGCCCAAGATAAAACCGATCAGTAAAGCATCAAATGGCTGAAATCTCAACTTGTTTTGATCAAATAGGAATGAGGCAAGCTGCCACATCATCACCATCATTTGCTCCTATATACATAGGTCTTTGTTTGCTTTATGGTGGAAGAAGTCAAATAGGCTATCCCACATCGGCCAACTACATAAAAAAGCTAGAGTCAAGTTATTATAAATAGAACAGAGGTGAGATAGAATTAAAGGTCGAAAATCTTCTCTGGCTCGAGAACTATCTCGTTTGCCAAAGCTCGACGTGTTTGATCTCCGAGTGAGGTCGCGCTATAAACGGTATAAAGTCTAAAGGCTTTATTCGTAAAGAGCACAAAAACAACCGGCTGAGGGGTGCGGTTTATTTCGAGTTTCATCAATATGTTGTTGACAAGTGGGAACCATACCAATACAAATGACGGTAGAAATATGTTGTTGACAAGTGGGAACCATACCAATACAAATGACGGTAGACTTCTAATGGTTTCCGATCTGCTCGTAGACTTAATTTAGAGAAGTGCTTCAAGGTTTCCGATCTGCTCGTAGACTTAATTTAGAGAAGTGCTTCAATGAGTTAGCAATGAGCGGAACAAAGAAAGGATTACCTTTACTGAACAGGAAGAAATCGTCAACGAAGGCAATGTGCATAAGTATAAGTCTCTTTGCACGTAGCGTGGAATTTGAAGTTGTAGTTGTTGCTCATTTTGACCAAGATTCTGTGTAGGCCGGTACTCTGTAGCCAATGTGAACAAATAAGCATAAAGGGAGTCGCTGAGCTTTGAAGAAGCCGACAAAAGCCCCATTCATGTTAATGGAAAAGCCTACAGTTTCCAAGCAGTCTTGAATGAGATTAAAGAACTGAGCCGGGAATTTGAAGGCTCTGAGAGTACTGATGATGAAATTCCACTCGATGGTGTCATATGCTTTTTCAATGTCTAGTTTGATAGCACATCTCAACAGTCTGTTAGCTCTGTTATAGTGCTCGAGGACCCCTATTTTTCGAAACCACTTTATGCACAATTTTTGTGGTATCAAAATATAAAACTTGCTTCTGAATTCAACTTGTAATTTTTGTTTTTATTTTCGAACAAGCCTCTAAATTTTATTTATTTATTGATGGCTCATGTGTAAATGAAAAGTTGAGAAAAAGAACAAAACAAGTGAAAACATTGAGCAATGACCCTTTGTTTGTCCTCTTATCCGACGCCAAATACGTAACGATCATGAATCACTTTTATACTAGATATCAAATATGATTTTTTTATCGTTAATTAATAACATATAGAAATTATTGCCTTAGCATCGTTACGTTATAATCACACTTGATGTCATTGCAACAATGATATTGATGTATTGAACATGTACTAAGAAAATAATGAAACGCTACGAGCCTACGAATACCAGCACATGCATCGGTTGCCAATTGTCAACGACAAAAGTACGTGTCTCTTGTCCAAACAAATTATACAATTTGTTTGCAAGAAGACAATTGATCTTAATGCAAATAAATCAGCAACCTGTTTGTAAGGGTTGCATGACAACGTATTCAAGCCTAAGGATGACCTTATTATTCTTATCGTTTCATTTTTCTTTGAAGAGGTTATAAATTGGGGTACTTAGACAAATATGGTAGTTCAAGAGACCAGTAAGAACATCTAGACAAAAAACCACAAGTAAGAAACAATAATCGAAAAAAAAAGACTGAAGCAAAGTAGCGGGGAGAAAACGCACAAGAAGTCAATCATAATCTAAGTGTACATTAATAATTTCTGAATTTATATCTCAAAAGTTGCGATTAATTAGACTTATAAATAGACAATTGGGTGGGCCCTTATGTCGATTTGGAGTTGAGTTGGATTGGATCGAGCCATGTCTGGTCAAGGCCGTGGTCGAGCTTTCTTTCTGAAGATCACTCATCTGATCTAGGTATAGGGGACAACGTCGAGGAGGTTCATTATGCACTCCCTAACGGAGATGATCCGTTTTTCATGCGTATTGTCGAGTCGGTGTTGTGTTTTGTAGTGCTTGGCTGATGGCTCACCCATCCCGTCCTTTTTGTTAGCTTCTGATTGCCTTTGGGTGTCTTCCTTTGAAGTGCGGAAGAACGAAAGAGATCCAAACAAACAAAAACGAAGAACAAAGACAAATCAAACAAGTTTTATTTGGCTTTGAGCCTCAATCGGAATGCTAAGATCATAAGGGAAATCAAAGAGGGCAAAGAGAACAGAAATCATCGGAGAAAGAAACAAAGTGAGAAATGCACAACTTGAACGAATCGAACAAACACAAAGGTCTCCAAGGTGCATTCTCTTTCTCTCTTCCTTAGTTTGGATTTCGGAGGGAGCTCGAGGTCGTCGGCGTCAATCTCAGGCAAGCAAGCCGAGTAAACGCTCTCAAGGCTCAAACCTTAAAGCTTCTCCAAATGATCCAACAAGCGGCAAGAAGGAGAAGGCTAGCCTTATAATTATAAATGACATGTCTTAACCCTAGAACCACAATGACGTCGTTAAAGTAAGTGAAAGGAAGCGGATCAGGCTTAAGATGTGCGAGTCGGCCCAATAACTCACTCCTGCGTTTTAAGCCCGAATCCAATAACGCACACATACACAATGTTTATATTACAAGCCCAAACCAAACTTAGGAAATTACATACAATATGATATCTACTCTACATCTTTGTTTGTTATGAGTTCTTCATATTTGTGCAACAAGACGTGGATACTATCTATGTGCACAAATACATGTAACTTATTCAATCTGAACTTGTAATTGTAAAAAGAGCTTCATATTCTCACCAAAATTATTTGAAATTAAATATTCGATTTTGTATTGTCTTTTTTATAAAGACGTCCTAGTATCCACGAAAGTGAGAGCTTTAACTTATCCATGTGTGATTGTGTGAAATAGTACTATTCCCTGCCACATTTGTTATCTCCCTTATCTTCTTTTCAACTGTCCATTGACAAAGTCAAGATTGAAAAGTTAGTAAACTCAAGTATTTCTCAACCCCTTAATTTCACTGCTTCATAATTTCACAATATGCTAAATTAGTAGCTACTATTACTACAAAACGAGTCCAATAAAGATACCAACAAACCAAAACGCTACATTATTCGATCTTTCGTAACGGCTAAAAAGCACGTACAAACTCAATTATTCGCAAACAAGCCCGCGCCTAGGCCCACACCAAAAAGTTATCCCTACTCCGACACCGCCCGTTCTATGTTTACATGATAATAATGCTCCACTTGAATTCATCATCTTTCTAGCTCCATTCCAATGGCTTCATCTTCTTCCACAATTCCCCTCTTTTTCCTATTCTCCCTCCTATCACTCGCACGTGCCCAGCTCCCGGGCACATGGGAGCTCCTCGTCCCCGACGCCGGCATCGCCTCAATGCACACGGCCGTCACCCGCTTCAACACCGTCGTCCTCCTCGACCGGACCAACATCGGCCCGACCCGAAAGCTCCTCGACCGGGCCCGGTGCCGGCCCGACCCGACAAACCCAATCTCCAACAAAGACTGCTACGCCCACTCCGCCCTCCTCGACCTCCAAACCAACCAAATCCGGCCATTGATGATCCTCACCGACACGTGGTGCTCATCGGGCCAGTTCCTCCCCGACGGCACGCTCCTCCAAACAGGCGGCGATCTCGCGGGCTTCAAAAAGATCCGGAAATTCACCCCCTGCGACCCGACCCGGTTCTGCGACTGGGACGAGCTAAACGACGTCGGATTGGCCCAGGGCAGGTGGTACGCTACCAACCAGATTTTACCGAACGGCTCGGTAATTATAATCGGCGGTAAAGGGAGTAACACAGTCGAATTTTACCCTCCGAGACCCCAAAACGGCGCCGTTTCGTTCCCCTTTCTAGCCGAAACGGCGGATCGGCAAAGGGACAATCTCTACCCGTACGTCCACCTCCTCCCGAACGGGCATCTGTTCGTGTTCGCGAACAATCGGGCCGTATTATACGACTACTCAGCGAATTTAATTTTACGAAATTACCCCGAATTGGAGGGCGGGCCCCGCAATTACCCCTCCGCCGGGTCGTCGGTGATGCTTGCGTTGGAGGGAGACTTTTCAACGGCTGTGATTGTGGTTTGCGGTGGGGCCGAGTTCGGGGCGTACATCAAGATGGACACGTCATCCCCGGCGCACGGTAGCTGCGGGCGCATTGTAGCGACGGGGCCCGACCCGGTTTGGGAGACGGAGGAGATGCCGTTTCCGCGGATCATGGGCGATATGGTGATTCTCCCAAACGGCGACGTTTTGATAATTAACGGCGCGCAGAGTGGGACCCAGGGGTTCGAGTTGGCGTCTAATCCGTGTTTAAACCCGGTTTTGTATAGACCGGATCAGCCGGCCGGGTTGAGGTTCATGGTCCTGAACCCGGGGGCGGTGCCCCGGATGTACCACTCGACGGCGAACCTCCTGCCCGACGGGCGGGTCCTGGTGGCGGGCAGCAACCCGCATTACTTTTACAATTTCGAGGCGGAGTACCCGACGGAGGTCCGGATCGAGGCGTTTTGGCCCGAGTATTTGGGCCCGGATCGGGCCAATCTCCGGCCCGAGGTGGTGGAGTGGCCCGAAACGGTGCGTTTTGGGGAGGGGTTTGAGGTGGCGGTGACGACGGAGCTGCCTTTGGTGGGGCCCTTGGAGGTTAACTTGGGGAGCGCGCCGTTTGCGACGCACTCGTTCTCGCAGGGGCAGCGGCTTGTGAAGTTGGGGGTGGCGCCGACGGTGGTTGATGGTGGACGGTATAGGGTGAGGTGTACGGCGCCGCCGAATGGGATGGTGGCGCCGCCTGGGTATTATATGATGTTTGTTGTTAATCAGGGGGTGCCGAGTGTGGCCCGCTGGGTGCGTTTGGTGGTGTAATTAAAATTAAAATTATTTATTTTAGGGTGTGTTTATTTTCCAAGGAATAATTTAGTAGGGTAAAGCATTGTCAAGGTGGAGATATTATGCCATGTCCAATTTGTGATTTTTGTTGGCCTCAACTGAATATTAAACTTCAAATGTAAGCAAGATTAATTCAGAAATCAATGAATGAATTCATGAGTGTGATAGACACGGATTAATACCAAGTACTTCTCTTTCACCAATACTCAATTGGTCTAGTGGTGTTAGACTTATTAAGTATTGTTCAGGAGATTCGAAGTTCGAATCCCACTGGCGACATGTATGAAGAAATTGATATTGGGAGGGTCTCTCCAAAATGGGGCCACGAAATACCCGGTCCGGATGTAGAGCGGTGTCCGACAGATCGAACCGGGCGAGCCAAAAACGCAAGACCAAAAAAAAGGTACTTCTCCTTCCAAGCCCAATGTAAGGATGTGATCATGTGCATTGTTTTTTTTGTGTGTGTGTTTTTTGGGAGTGATTTGTGAGTTGGGTTCATGGCCCACTTGGGGTGGCTTTTAGTTTTTTGTATAATGGGCTAAAAGCCCAACATTTTATGGTTCGTATAGATTTATTGGAAGAGAAGATCAGATGTCATAAATTGCTCATGCTTAGCATGTTGTACAAGCCCTAGGCTATTCCCACGTAACTAACTCCAAGGGCAAGACATAAAGCTCAGCGAAAGCTGTCAAATTCCACAAGACCGGACACATCAATGTTCTTAAAAACGCTAGGTGCACTCTGGACGGAGAAAGGTTGCCTAACGTCTAGACGATAAGAACGGTTGCTTAGACGGTTCTAAATAAGTGTCTAGACGGATTGGACGACTATATGAGATTAACTCAGCTGAAAACAATAACCCAACCCTTCACAACAAAAATCCATTTGAAGTCTTGAACTCCTTTACCACAAACCTCCAAATCTAAGTCTTCTAAAATCATTCGGGTGTCTTTACTTTCCATATCTACACCATACAACCCCACAAAAATGTCCTATCGATCCTATCCTTGCACATTTGTTGGCTATAGTACTAAGTATAAAGGGTACCTATGCCTTAATCACTCGAACGGGAGAATTTATTTCTCGTCCCATGTTGTTTTTGACGAGAATATTTATCCATATTCCAAACCTCATGCAGCTTCATGCTCGTCACCCGCCCCTGCTCACTCGTCTCTGACGCCCACGAACCTTCTACAATCTGTCTGCTACATTTCTGGCGTCCAATCCAGTCGTAACCTCTCGTACTAAACACATTCATTTAGATTATTATTTCGTCCGGGAAAAAGTTAAGTCTGGAGAACATCTTGTGTGTCACATCCCAGCCAAAGATCAACGAGCTGATGTCTTTACAAAGCCGATCACTGGTTGTGTGTTTCATAAATTAAGGTCCAATCTTCATGTCTTTGCCAAACCTTCAGATTGAAGTGGGATATTAGATAAGTGCAAATAAGTTCGTTACCATATTTTGTATTATCTTGTAAGATATGCTCATATTTGATCTGATCCATTGTAACTCTCTTGTAGCCTAAGTATCTTGTATTATATTCCCTCCGTTTCACAGTAGATGTCCATAGAGACTTTTTTTCTTGTTTCACAATAGATATCTATACCCCTAATAATTATATAACATTAATCCTATACACTTCTCCCAAAGACGACTTTTAAAGTAGGAATTACTTTTTAATAGGGGTAATTTTGGGAAAAAATTACTTTAATATATGTGCAATTTGTCTATGAACATCTACTGTGAAACGGAGGGAGTATATTGTAAAGTCATCAATGAGAAGAGACAACATTGACGGACGACCGGCGGTGGCCACCAAAGAAGATGACCGACGCTAGTGAAGAATTCCTTCCCCTCGGCAAACTCCCGAGTCCTGATTCTCTCTGGTTAGGCTTTTCACGATCTTTGCCCATAGGAAGGAACCGGGCCTAGGGAGATAATCTGGACGGAACGACGGACTCGATCGGGAGAAAGAATTGTTTCACCGCCGACATTCTTCTCTACTACTCAAAAAACCCCAGTGCCCCCATTATTTTCCCAGATCTGTCTTTTCTTCCCCGCCATTGAAGCCCCGAGCTTGGGGAGAAAGAATTCCTCACCGCCAACGAACACCAGGAGAGAATCCGGACGATACGACGAAGCTCCGGAGGAGGTGAACGACGGGGGTGGTCGAAGAAGGCGCCGCTGGCGAAATCGGGAATAATAGAGAGAAAATCAGGAAATCATCGAAGGATTTGGTCGCAAATGAGAGTTCGATCTAGTTTTTCATATATGTTTTCAATTTCTGTTTTCTTTTTCCTCCAGGTAAATTTACTTCCAATCACCAAGATATCAAAGAGGTTACATCTATCCTTAAAGTTAAGTAGTCTTTCAAATCTGTTGTGATCTGGATAAGCCCCTCCTTTTTTCTCGCTCGGTTCTTATATTTCGTTAAGATCCCGCATGATGATGATGATGAGAAGGTTGGTTTGCTGTATAGATTGGATTAGTTGTTGCCAGAAGCTATCTTTATCACTTTCTTGAGGAGGAGCATAGACTAGAAAAAATGCTAGTGTGTATTTAGTAATTAGATTGGTGTATTTTAATGCTACATACCGGGGTTCTTGAATAATTAGTGCAATTCACTCATTAGTAAATTGGTGTTCTTTTTGAAGGACACAAATTCCATCCGATCTACCATTAGCCGTGGACATACTATGTTATCAAACCCCGCCCTACACCATACCTGGTCAAACGGGGTCTGATCTATTTTAGTTTCAACTATGACCATAATTTGAATACCCTCTATTTTACAAAAAGAATCGATTTCTGGCCAAAATGACTTACGTCATATACCCTTACAATTCGAGAGACTAATTTTCAAAACGGAAATTTCGCGTGGTAACCCTGAGTTTGAACGTTATTTATGAGGTGTACCAAAGTTTGACATAATATACCCGATAACCTTGAGGTATGTACGAAATTCATCTCATGCCCTAAAAGGTTAAATTTAACCTTAACCACTGTTAACTCTATTTTTATGAAAAAATAAATAAATTGAATTTAAAAGAGCACGATTTACTTTGTTTGATGTGTACGAGAGGATTATCGATTTACTTTGTTTGATGTGAACGAGTGGCTTGATATAACTAACAAATCCATACTGGCCTTAATCTGAGGCATGCTTTCTCAAATTTTCGTATTTTTAGATTAATTAAGGATTGATTTTTTTAATTGGATTAAAAATTTAAGGACTGCTGTTATCACTTTTTTCAATTTAGGGTTTCGTTCTTTGTTTCAATTTCTGCTATATGAAGATGGGTCATTATTCGAGGAAGATTGTATGATTTACAATTTCCTTGTTGATTATGCTTTACTAGACTGCAATGCGTATGTAAACAATCAACTAATATGTTCATTGAACTAGTTGTTTATCATACCATCGAAAGTTTTCACATCCTAAACTCTTAAATCGATAATCCTCTCGTACACATCGAACAAAATAAATCGCGTTCTTTTAAATTCAATTTACGTTCTTTTAAATTCAATTTATTTATTTTTTCATAAAAATAAAGTTAACGGTAGTTAAGGTTAAATTTAACCTTTTAGGGCATGAGATAAATTTCGTACATACCTCAAGGTTATCGCGTAAATTATGTCAAACTTTGGTACACCTCATAAATAACATTCAAACTCAGGGTTGCCACAAGAAATTTCCGTTTTCAAAAATAAACTATCATCACTTAAATTGGGATGATCAAACAAATCCCAATTGATTTCTAAACACACACTCTTCATTTTAGTGGATAGTAGGTTCCTAAAACTCCTTTCAATTATGAGATACTCCCTCCGTCACATATTGTTTGTCCATAAAGCGGAATTGCACAAGATTTAAGAAAATAAAGGGATGAAAAAGTAAACAATAGGAGTAGGAGAGAGATTGTGATGTTGATGGATAAAGTTGAGAAGAAAGAGAAGATAAAAGGAAATTGCTAAAAAGGGTATTGAGGTAGATTTTTAATTGGATAATATGGATAAAGATGATTTTAAATGAGGGTAAAATTGTAAGAAAAGTAGATATATAAAATGAAAGTAGACAAATATTTTTTGACAACGAAAAAGGAAAGTGGACAAACATTATGGGAAAGGAAGAAAGCGTCCAAATTTCACCGAACATTGTACATTATTTTCATTTATTCAGGAAGTAACATTGAAAACTTTGCCGATACATATATCCTTTTTAAACTTTTGCGGAATCCTAAAGTATAAATCTATGTATATACTAAAGAAGAAGCCTTTTTGCCACGTGTCAGCCTCACGTTCATTTCGCTTATGTGTCGACCTGTAATTCATTTCGCATACGTGGCGCCACATCATCAAGGCTTTAAAAAATAATTTAAAATAATTTTTAATAGAAGATAATCTTAACCATATCCAAATATCTATCTTTATCTAAATTTGTTAAAAAACAATAAATAAATCTATATCTATCAAATCTTTCTTAATTAATTATATACTATTTTTTGTTTTTTAACAAGAATTAAAATTTGATAATATTCTTCACATAAAACAAAATTTATACAATAACGTTCATTGTATTTAAAAGTTTAAAACATTGGGTGTCACATTAAGACAATCAACAATGTTCACATTTAAATGAATGATAAAAATAAAATATTTTTTATTTAATTTATTGTTAAAATATATCATTTATATTTAGCCAAATCCGTACATGGTACGGGTACATATGCTAGTTTAGTATCAAACATTCAAACCCATGAGTGAATAAGAGTGTTCATAAGCTAATTTATTCAAAATTAGAAGTATCAGCACCAGTGGTCTAGTGGTAGAATAGTACCCTGCCACGGTACAGACCCGGGTTCGATTCCCGGCTGGTGCATAATATTTTTTTATTCATAATATTTTTTAAATTAATAGAAGACTCAATTATTGATCCATTATTTTTTTTTCGGATATTGATCCATTATTAATTGCAATTTTATTAGCCGGAAAATGAGGGGTGCCCACGTTGAGCATTGATTTGTTTTGCAAACGAAAAAAAAAAGCCAATATAAAACATATAAATCGTATATATAAAAACAATATTTTAGAATTAATCAGATACAAATGAAGATGATGGATCACGATTCACGACGGCTTCCGTCCGGTCCGGTATTCAATTAACAGAAGCTAAATTCCCCCCAAAAGTTCATCCTCTTCCATTTTCATATTTCAATCTCTCAGTCATTCTTCAACTTTGAGCCGGTATGTTCGTTCTCTAGTTCGAAATTATCAATGAATGCATCGTTGTGTTCGAATAATATACGTATACCTGATACCTGATGCAGAATTGCAGAAATGAGTGGTGAAATTGTTCCCGATGTTGAAGGAACTCAAACTTCATCAAACTGTAGACCAATTCCCATGGAAGGTATTCGGCCTTTTGATTTGTTGGATCTGCGTACAAGTCTGAACGCGGAGGCGATCACGGTGGATCTAATCGGCGGCGACTATCACACCCAGCAATACCTAGCCTCCGAGAAAGGGCACAGGCATGTAACTCAGCTGAATCCCTCCCCCGCCTCTCTCAAGCCTGTAATCGACAAGATCAAGGATCCCTCTGTGCTGATGCTTCGAGGCTGCGAGCTCTTGATTCGTGCCGATTTCCCTTTCCAAAAATTCAAAACCCTAACTGCTCTCGAAATCTCCAATTGCCCCAATCTCAACGCTGTTCCTGAATTCGCAATCTCCCAAATGACTCAGCTCCAAACGCTCAACTTGTCTCATCTCCCAATTAAGCAGTTATCACAAGAATTCTTTTCTGGCCTTTCGAGCCTGCATTCCCTCATTCTACGAGGCTGTTCTAAGTTAGACTCCATTCCACCCAGTATCATTCATCTCTCTAGCCTTCAATACCTCGAGCTATCTCATCTTCTCATCAAAACGTTACCCCGAGCCAATTGTTACAGGGATTTTGACAAACTTCGGTACCTCATTCTCAGAGGCTGCTCTAATTTGGTGACAATCAAACCATTTCGGATTCATAGGAGCACATTAGTGGGGATTGATCTATCTCACTGCACAGCTTTGCTTGATCTACCTGGAACTTGGCCCGTTAGCCTTGAGTGGCTTGATATTTCTTATACTGCCTTGCGTTGGACATCAGAAACACACCCTCATTATCATCTAAACACCAGTGGTAACCTCTCTCGTCTACTCTATAGGGATGCAAAGGAGTGTCTGCTGAAAGCACTTCACCTGCGCCACGTCGAGGTGCTGGATCTCTGTGGAGCTCAGAATATAAGAGATTTCAATGAGTTAGACACCAGTCTCTGTCTTGTAGAGCTTGATCTTTCAAGAACTGGGATTGAATCCATAGATTGTGTTATGGGGATGGCTCGGCTTCGTACCCTATTACTCAGGGAATGTACTGGGTTGGTAAATCTTCCTGCGATGCGAGGGCTGACAAGCCTTGAATTGCTTGACATCTCAGGATGTGGAAGCCTGGTTGATTTGCCTGATGATCTATGCAACCTCAGCCGTTTGAAAGGGCTTAGTCTCTCCCGGTGTCGCGGTTTAACACAGCTAAGGGAGGGTGTTTTTGATCAAATGTCACGCCTTGAGCAACTTGACCTCTCCAAAACTAATTTCAAGTATCTGCCCTCCTTTGAGAAACTTATAAGCCTTCAAACTCTCAATCTCTCACATACCTCAGTGGAACAGCAGTTGCTAGACTTGTCTAACCTCACTAGCCTCACTGAACTCTTATTGACCCCGGGCTGTCACGGATTAAAACTTGTGCCTGATTTCCATGCTCTCACCAATACCAATTTGGAGATAGTGGATCTTGACCAGCCAGGAGGAACTGAGGAGATTGATTGCAGCGGAGCGAAATCGCATTTTAAAGGCCAAGAGTTCCATCTTGTATCCACTTTTATTACCAATTCAGGGTTTGACCGATTCAGATATGGATTCCCAAAGCTTGTCGATCTCATCGAGAAGAATTTTAAACCAGGCAATATCCAGAGTGAAGGTTTCAAGTGGCAATTTGGAAGACTGCGTGCTGATTTGGAGTACATATCCAAAAACATTGACCTCCTTGAGAGCTCCACCAATTGCAGTACTAGTGAGGAGCTTCTAGCTAAGCTGATGGATCTCTCAGCCAACGGATTCCCACTTGATACCACCAACTTTAGTCGATTCCTCCGGATAGTTCTTAAGCTGAAGCTCCTAGTCCCTTCGGATGCCTTCAAGAAGAAGAAGAAGAAGAAGCAGGAGAAAGAGGAGGAGGAGGATGAAAAGGACGAGGACCAAGACGAGGCAGCTAAAATTCTCCTACTAGAAGTCATGAAGCAATTGAGGCTGTTGAAATTAAAGGGATTTGCAGCAATCAAGAAGCTTCCGGATTCTGCTTACAAGCTCACCAATCTCAAAACACTCAATCTTAGAGGTAGTAGCCTCAACGAACTCCCTGCAGGCATCGCGTCGCTCAAAAACCTTACTCATTTAGACCTAACAGATTGTCACCTCCTTTATAAGTTGCCAAAAGGAGTGAGTTCACTATCCAAACTCGAGGTGCTCCGAGGGTTTGTTATCAACTACCAAGTCGGTGGCCAACAACCAGAGAAAGCATGCACCCTTAGAGACTTGTTGAAGTTAGAGAGCCTGAGAAAACTAAGTGTTGTTGTGAACAAAGACACATTTCCCGACAGTAAGGACTTGGTGGTATTCATGGGAATGAAGAATCTTTGCAGCCTAGCAATTACATGGGAAAATGATTACAATAAGGACGCCGTCGAGGAAGCACATGACAGCATCGGGCGCAAGCCATTATTAAGGTACTCTTGTTGGCAGCGACTGAAATGCTGGGAGCAAACACCACCACCACCCATTGTTGACACAGAGGACTCGTTACGAAGCGGTGTTCTCTTTACCAATCTAAAGAAACTGGTCTTGTGCTGTGTCCCTTGGGAATTTTTCCCAGATTGGCTACATCCAAGTGAAATGCAGAATCTTGAAGAGCTCCACATCCTGGGAGGAATGCTGGAAGCCTTTGAGCCAGATCCATGGAATAATGTCAAGAAGTTGATATTGAAGTACTTGCCAAACGTGTACGGGAATGAATATATTTTGTCTAAGGTTTTCCCAAATCGGACGTATTTGGAGATACTAAAGTGTAACGAGATGAAGGATGTTGTTTCGGGATAAAAGATTTCAATTTGCTATCGGCTCCAACCTCCATCACGTGTACGTTTTTGTTGCGGGGGCAGATTGTAGAAGGTTTGTACAATGAATCAAGATTTTATAGAAGAGGTTCGAGTTCCCTGGACCAACATGAGAGTGGCTCTAAATGGGTGTACGTTCTCTATAAATGGTTAACAACAACTAAGGTAGCTCTGTTAGTCTGTTTTGTAACATTAGATATTCCAATCTGCATTTAGAGCTTTTCTTGAGCTAGTAATGAGTTTCAAGCTTTGTTAAGACTTAAGACATATTTTCTGATTTTATATTTTTATCTTTGAAGTACATATTGTTATATATCTTGTAACATGCTTGGCCCCTGGGCTAGGTTTAGGGTTTTGGTAGAATCATCTATCTCTTGTAAACTATATATGTACATGTTACGACATGAATGAATAATCTTTCCCTATCAATTCTATTGTTTGATTTGTTTGTTTCACATGGTATGATCATAATTTTCGATCCTCACGATCATGCATGTCGATTCTACCAAGAAAATAATGTGGATTGTATGTATGATAAATGCATAAGAAAACATATAGATTTAAGATTAGAAAATTAAAAGTAATTGTATTTGACATATCAAATTATAAAATATATAGAATGTTGTAATAAATTTCTTATTTATTTTATATTTTCTTCAATTATTATTTATATTTATTACTTGGTATACGTATTTTAAGATTATCTATAACTAATCTCCTATAATTTTATATGTTGACCTATAGTATTTTTAATTATTAATTAATAATATAATATTTTGTTTTAAAAAAAATCACATTTATAATTCTCGCCCCTCCTTTCCAAATTGTCTGGCTCCCGCCACTGCCTATTGCCAATTGATTTTAGGATGGAACCCCGTGGACTTGTATGTTAGGCCCAACGCATATGCGCACGGATGGCCGTGACGTTAACGGCTCACGGACTTCAATAAATCTTATTTCCGTTTCTAAATTATCCCGTGACAACATCGATCTCTACATTGAATTTCATCCCACTTTCTGTCTTGTCAAGAATTTTACAGGGGCAAACACTTCTATGAGGAGATCTGGACAATGGATTGTACCGTCTGTCATGACCACTAGTGTCGTCTCCTTCATCTTCTCCTTGTACATTTCTGGGTGAATAATCGTTCTTGCAGTGTTGGCATCACCGTCTTGCTCATTACTGTGTTTCATTTATTTGTTTTTATTTTCTTTTGTCAGTAGACAGAAGTCTGACATCTCTACTTTGTTAATCCACACAATTTGAAGTAAACTTTAATATGATCAGACTAATAAGGTGTTCGAAGTTTCTTTATGTTACCTGTAACTTGGGCATTTTCTGTTCAATGCATTCTTAACCACGTAATTTTAATTAAATAATTTTTTTTTGTCTGTCATCAGCCATCATACGCATGCATGTTAATTGTTGAATTGAAGCTCGCTAAATAGATTTTGACGTCATGAAATTTTGACTATACATTCTGTTGAAATTCCTGTAAATAAAACTTCTATTAGAAAAGCTAATCCACCAAGTTTTATGTGGTAGAAAAAGGTATTTGAATTAGTTTTCAAGTGTGGTAAATGTCGCATATAATTTGCGTACGTACAAACTTTTTTGTACGAGTGATTATTTTTTTTACTGCATTTTTTTGGTGAGGAAAGAATTTAAAGCACTAAATAAATTTGGTAAGTTGAGTTGAGAGACCGGAAAAAAAAAGCTTGGTGTCAAATTGAGCTAGAATTGAAAGAGGCGACGACAACAACATTTATCCAGTGGAGCTTCTCTTACTAGAAATCTGGAGAGTCAAGATGAAGGCACCCCAGACTTAACACAACGGAGGAGCGACTAAAAGCAAAGCCGGAAAAGAACAAGAACGAAATGTAAAAACTATAGAGGTGAAAAAACTATAAAAAATAAAAGAAGAAAAGATAAGGGCCAAGAAAGGGCACAAGAATTAAGAATCTAAATTTTACTTAAATTACATATATATTACTATAATGTGTGCAATGATTAATAATTTTTATAGATGTTAATAAGATTTTGATTGTAATCGAATCGAGGCCGAATTTTAAATTGCTCGAGGTTGACTCAGTTTAAAATAGGCGAGTCTGACCTTAAATGCTCAAACTCGACTCGTTTACAATTGTGTTAAACATAAACACTATTTAACCGAACTAAACACCGAATTACTCACAAACGAGTAGTATTAATTTACTAGCTAACCCTATTTTTCCATCTTCTCCAACACACAAAAAAAAATTCTATCTTTCCCTCTTGGGATAATGTGCGAGTAAAAGTTTTCCAAATTTCTATCACTCTTTTGGGGCGGCCACACACTCCAAAAACACCATTATATATCACTCTTCTCAAAAGTCACAAGATCCATAAAAGCAGCAAAGTTGAGCCAAAAAGAATCTTTCCAGTGCTAGCTAGTTAACAGTTAACACCCAATTATCTTCACCGGAGTACATAGTTTAAACATAATTCTACAAATCATGTTCCCTTGATTGCACGTGTATTTCTCTAGATTCTCTCCCGTTTACCGACAAAACCAAAAACAATTAATTAATCACATTAACTAAAATTGAAACCCCCACGTACTATTCCAAAATCCAATGGATCTTAAGGCCTTGGAATCGGATTGGAATCTAAAATCAGAAATCAAAATGAACCAATCTCGTGACATGTTGTTTGGTATGCTGTCGGAATGAACCATTCTTGAGAATTATGGTTTAAAATTTAGGTTTAGACCTTATAATTTAGGGTTTATGAATTTTAGAATTTATTATTTAACGTTTTGAAATTTTAGGATTTTAAGGTTTAAGATGAAAAATTAACTTTTTTTTTGAAATGGATAATACCTTCCATTTTCTGTTGGAATCAACTTTGTTTGCAAGCTTGAAATGAGTCATTCTTAGAATGAAATCGATTCTAAATTTTGATAAACCAAACAATATACTGAAATCAACCATTCCCGATTCTCATTGAATCGAACCAAACAAGGCCTAAATCTTAATTAATAATCCCTCAATCTCTATAAATACCCTTCTTTACAACTCTCTCCTCTCCATTCAAACCCTTAAACTGAATTCAATCCAAATGGGAAAATCCCATTTTCTTGGCTTGGTTTTGGCATATTCTTCCATTGCACTAGCATTCTTGGCAAATGAAGCATCTTGTAATTCTAAAGAGAAGCAATCTCTTAGTCCAAGTCCAAGTCCAAGTCCAAATCATTCTTCTTCTTCTTCTTCTTCTTCTTCATCATCGGATAATAGCCCGGTGGTGGTGCACATGATAAGGGAAAACCACCGATCAAGTTTCGACAAGTCGGTGGCCGGAGGCGGCGTGATATTGGCGGGCTTGGCGGCTTCCTTTGTGCTGGCGATCGTCTGCTACATTCGCGCCACCGGACGTAAGCACAAGGATGTTGACAACTTTAGTGCTTCGGAGAGTAACGTATGATATAATGTGAGTTGAAACTTATGTGCATCCTTAATAACGTACACATGCATTGATTCTTGTATAAAAGAGGAATATTTTGTAAACATTTTTCTATTGTTGTTATATTATTATTCGAAAAACAAATAAAATATGTATTTACGAATGTACAGTTTTTATTTAGAATGAATTTGATGTATCAGACAAGTCTGGTAATTAAATTGAGAAGTTGAAAAATTAACAATTTAAAAAACTGGTATGAGAAAACAAACACGCCGAAAAGAAGCAAACAAAGCAACACCAACTAGAAAACAAACTAATAAGCAAAAAAAAAAAGTGAAGAACATGGTGCAAAAACCGGAATGAACAAACAAGGTGGAGCTTATGTGGTTGGCATATCGTGCATGTGACTGGGATGTTCACCCCGCCCCATATGTTCGTAATTTTTTTTTTGATTTGTAAGAATTAAGGTAGCCCAAGTACTACTTGGACTAGCTTAGAGCACCCGTAAACGGGTGACAACTGGTTACTAACCAGTTAGAAAGGGAAAATGAGCAAACCGCCGCCCCGGGGATTCGAATCGAAGACCTGCAAGAGTGTTGAGGCCTTAACCGGCCGAATCATGCACCATGCGCACCCCCTATGTCAGTATTGGTCAACCGGAACATTAACAATTGTTCTTTTTTTTTTATATAACTGAGAAAATCCTTTAGTTTGGCTAAAAAAACAATTGTCAAATACATGACTATTTTATCCCTTGTTTAAAGTAAAATTATGGGCTGGGCTAGCTCAGAGTGACCAGGCCGATCAGATGTGGGCCATGTGGCCCAATCAAATGCGGTAGGTTGGGCAACTCTTGGGAATCTTGACTGAATAGAACCAAAAGAATCATGCAATGAAATTAAATTTCCTCAATTTCTGATTTCATTAATTAATTTTTTTTTGAAAAGTGTAGTTATTTAATTAATTATCAATCTAGAAGTGAATTTTTGATCTGGATCGTAGATTGGCAATATGAAAGGTAAAGATTGTTAGAATATCATATTCATTTCATACTTTATATGTAAGCTTGCGATGTATAAATGCTACTAGTAATATTCTACGTACAAGTCTCTGAAATTGAAACGCCAACGCCAAGCTAACAGAAAAAAACAACAATTATTTTGACATAATCTCAAGGTCAAAATAAAATGTATTGATTTTCAACTTATCCCAATTAATTAACTTATTCCATACATATATGTTTGAACTAGACCAAGTAATTAATCATAGGTAAAATAGCTATTGAATTAATGGAGTGATCACTAACCTTGGTGCTCAAACCACCAAGGCGCCCGACTCCATCATCTCTCTCTTTCTATCTTCCTCTTTCTTTTCTTTTTCTTCTTCGGTCTTGGCAAAGCTTCGTTGAACTATAGCGGAATCGCCGGGCACAAGCTCAGAGAGCGAAAACCCAAGAAATCTCACAGTGGCTCGGAGAATGAGCAAGACAGAGCTTCTAAGATTCTCTCGCATATATATTAACCCCATCTCCAAGACGACGTCGTTCCTTCTTATGCACATCTCATTAAGCCAAACACAACGTTTTGCTTTAAGAGATCATCATCGAAGATGAGAAGCGGAGGGCGGCCCAAGGATAGGCCAATTTAGTCATCATGCAGTCACACATGAAACTAACCCAATTCAACCAAACAACTAAACACAAGAGCCATACTTGATCATGACTGGATCACGCGACTCAAGAATCGAGTCATGATTCGAACCAGGTGGTTCAGTGACAAGCATGAGTCAAGTACTGAAGTACCTATATCCTAACCTCTACCTAAACCTTATACTATAGTACATGTGTGTTACATATTACAACTTAGAATTATCAAATACGACGTATAGTACATATGTGTTACATATTACAACTTAGAATTAATAAAACAATAGAATAATTAATTAATTTTAATTTATCAAATACGACGTATATGAATGGGGAGTATGAGAATATGCATACATTACTCCTGACTCCTGTGCGTGATGTACAATAAATTTGAAAAAACATACAAAACAAACAAATCAAATGCCGTAATTTTTTTATTTTTTTATTTTTCAATAGATAAACATTCGAAATGCCATGAAGACTATCTTTGACCGTTAATTCGTGCACCATAGAATAGCTTCGACTTGTTTTGTTCTTTTGCCTATCTGTTTTTAATTGTAGGTCAAAATAATAGAAAGCCGTGATTTGAAATTTTGAACATGAATGCTGGTATTCAAAAAGCACATCTCTAGAAAGACATCGAATTTAATAATCCTATTCATATGCTACATGTACACTATTTTGTTTTTGTTCCTTTTTCTAATCCCCTTCTCGATCCTTCTTTTACAATTTGTTGATACTAAAGAACTATTTTTAATCAAGTCTCACTAGGTGATGTTGTTCATGACACTTATTTTAAAAAATTATTTTTTGGCGAAATATTAATTATTTGTATAAACTTGGGCAAAAGTTATTTACTTCCTACTATTTTAAGACAAAAAAAATAATATTCTTTAATAAGAAGTGTAGTAAGTCCTAAGACGCAAGTTCGAATCTCCATTCTCCCATCGTAATAATCTAAGTGTCTTCTGTGGATCCAAAAAAAATATTTTAAGAAATCACAAGAGCTCAATAAAGTTGGTTAGAGATTCACTCCCATAATATATTAGAGATATTAAGTTCAAGCCTTGAGAATAAAATAGTTTTAAAACTTATGAGGAACTGTTGTTAAAGTCCGGCGGGCCGATAAATGGGTGACTTATCGGTAGTTTTACCATTTCGCATATAAAGTCGAGATTCACATTCTAACCTAAAAGCTTAAGCCAATGGGTAAGAAATTCACCCTTCTTTATATCTTAGTGGTATTTGTAATGTGTTTTTCGATGTGGGATTATTCTAACAAGTTTTTTTTTATAATCTTTTTAATGGGTCTATCCGACACAAAGTGAACTACCAATAAATGAGCCAAAAAAAAGAACCATTTTAGCCTTAAATGACTGTCTTTTATTATTTCTTATATATTCACCCAATCAATGAATGTTTGATATATCTTTCTTACCTATTTTCTTTTGCAAGTCAATTTGAATTTTTCAATTTTACGTGCAATAACTTTGGTTGAATAATTTCAAAATTTTGGATTAGCTTAACAATAAATCAATCTGCATTCTATGCCCTTCGATTAAAAGAAGCCATGCATGGTTAATGATAATCACACTCTCTTAGTTAAAAAAAAATACATAAGCTAATCCAAAATAGATAGTTGGACAAATCAACATAAAACACGCATGAAAGTACAAAAACCGAAAGGATCGGTCATATATACCGTGTGGAGAATAACTATGAACCCTTCAAATAAAATAGAAAATTTAATAATTGACTAGATACTAAATAGCAATAACAATATGAAATTATGCAGCCCCTTTTGATAACATACTTTCGGTACGAGGAATCGGATGAGGAATTACTCAAACATAAGGATGATTCTTTTCCCACTTGAGGTGTTAATTTACCTACCAAAATATCGCATGATAGGATATGGAAAAAGAAAGGGATCACCCATTGAAGAAGCTGATAGAATGTCATAGATCATTAATGTGTTCATTCCATTATCGTAGAAATATTCTCTCATTGCTATTTCATCTCCGACTAATGAGCCAAGTGGGACAGAAGGAACTCTTACTGTTCTTGAAATGTAACTCTGCCTCACAAAGATTTTCACTCAAAGACGATGAAACTAATTCCAATTTCTCTCCTATTTACTACGTTGAGAAAAGCCCATTGACCCCCCCCCCCAACTCTGCTGAAGAATATATTCGAGATAAATTAATGTTTAGTAGAGTAATCAAATTCAAAAAAATTTCATATTTCAGATTTTACTTGTTTTTCATGTCCTATCATAAAAGTGCCTAAGAGACAAACTTATTTCATTCTCATCTCAAACCTATTATCGATTCTTGTTGGACCGTGACGCGTTAGTAACAAGTCAGGGAACTAGTAATGTTCACTGGGCAGCGGAAATAAACAATAAGAACACAAAATTTAGAGAGGAAAACTTTTTGTCCGATCAACAAGTCGTAGAAAGAAAAAACCTTTACCTCTGAGACTCCTTCTCAGAGGATTTTCAATAGAATACTTTTATTAAGTTTCAACGATTACAAGGCAAGTCTAATTCCCTGGTGACTAAGGCACCAACCAAAGTTCAACCAACTAGACTTCTACAACACTAAGCGTAAACCTAAGACAAAGTAAACTACTGACTTACTTGTGAATTCTTCACTGAAAAGCCACACACTCGTACACTTGAAAAGCTCTCTCTCCAAGTTCGTCGCCTTCAACCACACTTAAACCCTAACTATAACCTAGCTATTTATAAGATATGTCAAGTCTTATCTCATACGTAATTCTTGCCTAATTACGCAGATATTCCACTTAACAAATCCCACACAATAAGGAGAAAGTATTGTTTGTGATTTCGCATCCTCAACCAAGTCGATTCTTTCCAAAACCGAATGATCTCGGATTTCTATAGATAAGTTCGTGTGAAGTTTGATCTTATCCTTCCTTTGATCTCCTCAAGCAACCACCCACAGTCGTCGTATCTTCTCAGAAGATTGCTCGTCGAATATCTGGTAACTTGTCATTAATAGAAAGCCGCGTTCCGTCCGAGACGCGCTTCCTAAATCTGTCATTCGTTTCCTCCATCGTTCCTCACAATGTTCCGTCACTCGTGACTATGTACTCGTTTTCCTGAAACACTTACATGTAGAAGCAAGTTATACCAACTAAGTTTGTTATCATCAAAACTAAGAGAAACCACGGAACAACCATTGTTCCAACAATTCCAACCCGATTTTCACTATATATTATACCAAACATGCCCTTAATATGATATGCTAATTACTTTTAGGAAAAAAAACTCTTTAATTATCACCTTTTTTTGGATTCATATAGGAAGCTTCGCCAACTAACATGTGTGAGATCGAGCAGCACGCTATACAGCAAGCAATCTTCCAGAGCAACAACGACGTATAAGAAAAATCCGACCGTTACTTGCTTTTTACGCTTCTAGCAACCACCCTTGATTGAATTCTTTTCATATTTTCATATTATAAAATACACTCTAAATATAATTTATTGGACTCAATCTTCTTGGTCGTCGTATATGAAACCCCGACTTCTAGAACACGTACTCGTTTTCCAATTATTTGAAGCAACAAATTCAACAAAAACAGATAGCCTGCAAATTTAATTTGTACTATATAAACATGTACATATTCAATACAAATCTCCCAATTTTTTCTTATATCCTTCAATCACTATAATCCGATCTGCATATATCTCAAATTATTGGGTTTGGATCGAAATGGGTTTTACACAAAAAGGGTTTTTGGTATTAGTTTTGCTTTGTGTGATTGCTTCTGATCATCCTTGTGCTATTGCACTTGCAAGGCCCATATCTTCACCTAATTCTCACTTTGGTAAGTTTTTAATGGCCCTATCTTTATGTTCTTATGCTTTCACTTTGATTTGTTGATGTTGTTTGGTGTTTAACTTTGGATTTGGATTGATCATTGAATAGGGAAATATTCAAATGTGTTGGAGACACTTGGAGTTGTTTGCAAGTGTTGTGAAGATGGAGGATGCAAGAGTACTTGGACGGGGTCGTGCTCTCAATTGCAATGTTTGCCATGGAAATTTCACTGATTTTTCGATGATTATTCGAGATGCGAATATACATCAGACTACCAGACTTTGCTTCAGCGGGATATACTGGATAGTCTTGTTATACGTACTACAGACTTTGCTTCAGCGGGATATACTGGATAGTCTTGTTATACTACGTAATATTTCAACGACGATTTTGTCTATAGCTAGGTTAGTTTTTATATAGAAAGAGAGAGAGAGATTAAAGATGAATATATAATATGATTTAGTGTAAAATGTATATACAATTATGTATGTATTGTAAGATGATTAGTTATTAACATATTTTATGTGATGCCTGACTTTTTTCGATCAAGGACATTGTCTATAAGAGTTGAAAAAGAAATTTTATAATATCATCGTTAAGTTTTAGTTACTTGACTAGATGCTTGGAGACTGTGATGCCCGAGTACCATTATATCTAAACATTTCAACAAAAGTCATCATTTTATTCTATATGAAGAAAGAGTCACCATATATACTACCTTTGAAGCATAGGATTCTCTTAGAAATTTCGATGGGTCGTATTTCGTCGATTGGTGTTGAAAAAAGGTTCTTTTTAACAACCTGTTTGACAATTGCGAATTGATGAGAAAGGAAAGTGATGAAATGTAAGAAATAAGAGAAAGAAAAGGGTGAGAAAATAAGAAGTAAGAATATATGGGATTTAATGTTTTCTTTGTTTGGATAGAGTTTGGTTTTAATGAAAAGTTCTGGCTACAATTTTATATTTTTTTCCCTTATTTTGTAGCATGTATTTCTATTTTTCTATCAAAAATCACCAAGTTTGTTAGATTTATTTTTTCATCATTTTGCTCCCATCAATTCTTACCTAAAATTAAAACCAAACAATAAATAAATGTTCCATACAACCCCCTCCATAAAATTCCTATCAAATCTCATCATCCAAACGTACCCTAATAATTTTGTATATGTACAAATGCAATCGGTACAAAGGCTTGCATAATTTAATAAAATTGACTTTTTTTTATTATAAGTCAAAAAATATTTTCAATTAGACCACTATACTCTTTAATATGAATTACACTTGTGGTTCACCACTTTACTCGAGCAAGCTCACACCCTCCTCCATTTGAGCTCAATTATTTTCTTGCTTGATATTCCTAAGTGCAAACTACAAATTCTTATTTATACTTGTAAATGTTGGCTACATTCCTTGCAATTCACCAACAACTAGTATAATTCTCGTAAATTTACGGATAGTTTTAAAAATTATACTATATAATATATTATAATAAATTAAAGAGAAAAAATAAAGATAATGTATATTTTAATAATTGTTCTATTATTATAATTATTAATGAAATTTATATAAAATTTAATAATTTTTTTGTTTTCTAATCTTTAAGATAAAACTAAATAAACATGGAAAATATTTTTATAAATCAAACCTTCTACATTCACTTTTAAGTATAATAAATATAAATAAATAAATAAATAAATAAAATAAAAAAATGATTGGTTCTTAAAGTTTCATGTAGCACAAATTTTATAGATAATTTATTTCTATTTTATTGTGCATTAATTTAGATATAGATAGAAATTTAAATCGATAACCTTTTTTCAACAATCCGATAAAAATATTTTAGCATAATCTTAAGATAGCATATATAATATTTCTTTTCAATATTAATAAACATAGATAGAAAATTATATAGATAAAATTTTATTTTGATACATTAATTATTTTATAAAATCTAAATTTGCCTTTTTTTATATTTATGAATTTTTAAGAATAAAATCAATGGTTACATAGATAGAAAACTATATATATATATATATATTATCTATTTTATAAAATCTTAAATCTTACCCTAAAAAACCTTCAATCTTTATAAATTCATTTTTTTATTTAGTAATGTTTATTACTTAATTAAAAATTTTAAAAATATAATTGCATATTAATTAATTACTATATGAAACAATCTATGCATATAATATGATATCTATCCATTATCTATTTTATGAAGTGGTTAAGAATTTAAGATAAATCGTGATTTCTATAATTATTATTAGAGTATAATGTGTAGGGGTATTTCTAGAATTATTATTTTAGTTTTTTAAGTTGAAAAAAGGTTTTTCATTATTTTATTCAAGTTATGCCACGTGGCGCAAATTTTTACACAGACTTGGTTTTTTCTTTATAATGTATTAGGGTAGATCACAGCATACGAGATTAATTTTTTCTTCCCAATTCTAGATCATTATTACATGCTAAATTAATTAGCTCAAATCCTCTAAAATTCTTCTAATTCAAACTTCCTTTTCATGCACATTTTAAAGACTTCTCTCAAGCATTTCTCTTGTATGTATCCCTTGCATGCTTTTGGGCCAACATCCATCAGGCCAAGTTCCATTAATAATGGGCTTTCACTTAGTTAACTCGAACAACCAATTAATCTTTATAGGATTCAGAAATATGAAAACATAAGGACTTGTTAAAATTTATAAATAGAATTCTAGTTAAACTCGTTGGAGGTTAAATAATTTTAGTTTTTGTGTACGTACGAAGTTTTATAGAATTATTGTATTATGTATTTGTATTTGTTTAATTTTTTTATTATTAATTTAATATAGGCCAGAATTAGATTTGGTGAGAGGGAAATCTAATCTAATCTCTCCAATAGTCCATACTCTATTGGTGAAATCTCCCTCCCTGCACAAAGAAGAGATCCAGAAAAAAAAAAAAAGAAGAAGAAGCACATCCTGTTTAGTGTAATTTGACTTAAATATCCCATAATTTTGTGAAGATCTTTTCTTTTCTATTTTATATATTTATTATTTTTTTTAATTAATGAGGATAATATTGAAAAAA
This sequence comes from Fallopia convolvulus, assembly GCA_964016875.1. Classification (NCBI taxonomy): domain Eukaryota; kingdom Viridiplantae; phylum Streptophyta; class Magnoliopsida; order Caryophyllales; family Polygonaceae; genus Fallopia; species Fallopia convolvulus. The sequence continues at coordinate 2,097,023 of OZ024722.1, read as the reverse complement.
AATATGGTAAATTATGTTAAACATTAACATCATATATTTATGAAGTGAGGGAGTACTACTTTGTTTACGTTTTTAATTGAAATTTAAAAAAATATTTTTTTTTAAATTTTTTTTAATTGAAATAAAATTTTTGATTATTTTGTGCTAAAAAAAAGATTGATTATTCAAAAAGGTAATCGTTACATTTCAGAGAAAATTAGTTTTAAAAAGGTAAAAAATTATTCAAATAGATAAGGATTTATTTAATTTTTTATTTACGTAGTTTTAAATTAAAAAAAAAAATTGGGGTTACGGATTATGGGCTTATAAATAGGGAGGCGAAGCCCTTTTTCGATCATCTATTCTTCTCCGTTTTCTTCCTTCTCTTCTTCCCCACCATATTCGTCTGTGTTTTTTGCCCTTTTTCAGATATGGGTCGTTCTAAGAATAATAGGAAGTATCATCCTGAGAAAGTGGATAAATTCAACAGTGAATCTGGTTGCTCTTGTGCATACTCGTTAGGATCTGGTCCTACACTTCCAGAGTTTCGCCTAACTATGCCTGCCTTTAAGGTATTCAAATTTGCTGTCTTTCTTTCTTAGATCAATCTGTTTATGTTTATGTTTATGTTTCTGTTTCTGGGTTCTTTGCACTTTTCGATTTCAATTTGTGGGCTTTTACAAATTTCATAGTTTGAACTAACACTCTTAGATAATGTTTTAAAAAACCCTAGAGGCCGTCTAAGGTCTATGAGACCTAGACGGCTTCCTAAACGGCCTAAATGAGCACCTAAGCGATTTAAAAAAGTGTTCTTTTTAATAGAAAGTATGCAACTCTTAAACTATTTACTAATCGGGAACTGTGAGGAGATTGCGATTAGGATGTAACAAAAAAAGATGTCATCACCTATCAGTTAGTCTAAGTGAGGCCTTAGACTTTATAGTAATTAATGAGACCTATACGGCTTCCTAAGGTCTATGAGACCTAGGTGGCTTCCTAAACAGCCTAAACGGACACCTTAACGATATGAAAGTCTAGATAGGTTGGGGTCGCCTAGTGCCAAGCGGCTCCTAGGCGGGTTTTTTTTATGTAAGAATTATTTAGGTCTTGCTATACGTTCTGCTCAAAAGTATTTTTCCATACAAAGTACGAAAAACAATTACTTTTCATGAATTTGAGGCCAAAAAAACGTGCTTTTTGATTGGGAGCATGCAACTCCTAAACTATTATTACTAACCGGGAGAGTGTACTTGTTAGTTTGAATTAACACTCTTAGACAATGCTCTAAAAAACGCTAGAGACTGTATAAGGTCTATGAGACCTAAACGACGATCTATAATAATTATATAAGAATTATTTAGGCATTGATACACTTTCTACGAAGTATCAAAAAGCAATTGTACAAATTATAGTAACTCCTTTAGAACGGGAGATTGGGAAGCGATTTAAACTCGCGATTAGGATATAACGAAAAAGGATGTCATCACCTACCAGATAGGCTAAGTGAGGTGAGGCCTTACGCTTTAATAGTTGATGAGAACAAATTCTCATAAAAAGGAACTCTTTTTTTTTTTTTTATCATGATTTGATTTCCCAATTCATACAAATTGATTTATGGTTTCAGACTTCTTCTTCTGCCAAGAAGCAAGACACTGAACATGATCCTTCGAGTGGCAAAGCAGGTTAGGTTTAATTTCCTCAACAATTCATCTACTAAATCAACTAAAAAAAGACACTTTTGATTCCCAATCAAATATTATTTCTAAACTTGAGTGAATTCTCTTTGTGGGTTTGGTTTATTTCAGAGAAATCTTCTGAGGGAAAGGAAGGTGAGACCAAGATCAATGAAACAGTAGGAACATGGCAACCTTGTGAGTATAGTTTTATTTTCAATGGTGTTCAGCAAAATTATGATCCCAAGAGCATGAATTCTTCCTTTGTGAATACTGTAAGTAAAGATATACAAATAAAGTTTCTTACTTTACATCCTTTCATGATAATCTGATCATACGTTTTCGGTCGAATCTGATTATATAGTACACGAGTGATTCCGAAGAAGAAGTTGATCGCCCTGCTGAAGCTATAGAAGCGGATAGTATGATGGCATTTCGCTGGTGGGAAGGTATTTTTTTTCACGTATTTCATATAAAGGTTCATGTATATATAATACTAACGAGTTCATGTATTTTTTTCTCACATGTCCATATATATCGTTTGGGTGTTCAAATGTCAAAAAGGTTCACGTAATTTATATAAAATTTAGATGTTTGCGTATTTTTTATAAAGGTTCACGATGACATTTCGCTATATTTTTTTTCTTGATGAAACAATAATTCATTCATAGGGTATTTGAGAAAATCGTACACGAAACCTAGGTATTACAAGGTTTCTTCCCGTCCTAGATTTGGCAATGTGTAGGGATAGGTATTACAAAGTTTCTTCTAGGCCCAGATTTCCCGTAATAATTGTTGTTGTTGTCGTCATCGTCTTCTTCTTCTTCTAGTCCTAGACTATGAAGCCATCGCCTAGTCTCTAGATTTATTTCACATAAATGATTCATGCTCTACTATTTCTGTCATTTTTTCCCCCAACAGGTGGAGTTTACTATTGAGAAATCATGTCTTGGAGCTTCACTAATGGTGAGAAGAGATTACTTTGAGTCTGCAAAAGTTTCTAAAGTTTTGATCTTTCTTTGTCATGTTATTCAGGCCCTTTTTTGTGTTTTGTGTAATTAATTGTATTGATGGACAATTTGCAGGGATTGTTAGTCTGTGTCCAAGTCTTCAAGTTAGCACAAGAGGAAGGATTGTAGTCTACTAGTTTTTTATATATTGTCCTAATGACTTTGAAAAAAGTAGTACAGCATTAGACTGTTAGCTAAATTTGCTCTAGGTTAGATGAAATATTACATATTAAGTGCATTTTCAATTAATATTATGATCATTCAGTTTTTATTGGTGTGCCATCATTGCATAAATTTGTGTGGTTGTATATTTAGCCTCTTGTGTTGTATTGTTGTTAATGCTTTTAGGCCCTCTTATGGTGGACATAAGCATTTCATTATCAAAATAAAATGGTGTATCATGACAAGAAGATTTGACCAAGAGATTTGTTGACCCAATTCGTTAGAATTACTACGTTTGATGCACTACCAAGCTAGGGATTTTTCACTCTCAATATTGTGGATACATGCAATTACAATAATCATAGGTGTGGGGCTGTCAAAACTTGACCCGACCGGAAAAACCCGCCCGACCCGCCCGACTCTGAACCCGACCCGACCCGAGAAAACAATAAAAAGTTTTATACCCGAGACATGTTTGACCTGAACTGATTAGACCCGAATCCGAAAAAACCCGAACTCGAGATTAACCCAAAACCGATTATACCCGAATGGACTAGCCTGATGGAACCCGATATCCGATTATACCCGACCCGAAGTCATCCGAAAATCCGAAGTTACCCGACCCGAAACCATCCGAAAATTACATTATGTTATAAAATATTAATAATAGTGAATATTTATTATAATTATGTTTAAATTAAATGTTACATTAAATATTTAGGCCCTAGAGTAGTTAAACTACAAAAAATAATCATTCGATATATGGTCTGAATCAAAATCCAGCTTACTCGAAATCATATTAACCCGAAATTCGGCCAAAGTCGAAAACCGATTCACCCAAAATCCGAAAAACTCAAAACCCGACTTACCCGAAATCCGACTAAACCCGAAACCGAACTAAACCCGAAACCAAACTTATCCGAAATCAAGTTGGACCGAAAACTGAATGGCCCGACCGAAATTGACCCGAAACCCGACTTTGCCCGATTAATTGAGCACCCGACCCGAAATGGTCCAACCCAATTTGATCCGATTTTCAAAATATCCGAATTTGACCCGAATCCGAACTTACCCGAAATTGAATTGACCCGACCCAAACCCGACCCGACCCGCCCGATTGACACCCCTACATAGGTGTGCTTAAATATAGAAGAGCCTTAAAGATAGAAAAATATTGTCTTCCGAAGATAGAAGACACAATCTACCAAAAAGATCACGTTATCCTTACCAAACACGAAACAAGTCCGTCATGCGGGCACGTCTAGGGAAAGTTACGCGTCCGCGCTTTTTAAAAAATATATTAAAAAATGCTTAAAGATAGCGATAAAAGCTTTTATTTGTTGCCATAATGCCATCTTTGGGCGACAAAATACAATTTCGTAGCCCAAGATCAAACTTTAGGCGAGAAAATACAGTTTTGTAGCACAAAGGCTATATTTCGCGACAAAAATTGTTTTTTAGCCGAAAATAGTTTTCGGATATTTTGTCGTCCTAGGAACGCTTTTGGCGATGAAATAAAATTTCTCGCTCATAATCTAAAAATTTGTCGCCGAAAGCTATTTTTCTTGTAGTATCACTTTCTAGAACAATTATCTTTATATCGGAACCTCTCTCATATATGAGATATATGAGGGAATATATATATCTTATGTACGAGCCAAGGAGTCTTATCCACTATAACAAAGCTGAACTTTGCTAAATTATTATAGATAGGAATCCATGCCAATTAATTAACAACTAACAAGACCGAGACGTAGTATCATGAATCTTCCCTTTACTTCCAGACGAAGAATCCGGTGAAAAATCACTCTTTAATCGCAAAGCCTCCTCCACAGGTATATCCATCACTTCCACTTTTATTGATCCCATGTAGTTAATCTTCTTGGCATTGTCATTATGATCTTTGTGCTCTTGAATCCTTGTTAGCACCTCAAGCACTTCATCCATGGTCGGCCTCATGTCTCTATCATGTTGTAGGCACTGAAATGCCAACTCTGCGACCATAGTCACCTCCGCCTTGACCCTGGCATCCACATCAAACCCTAATGTGGGGTCAACAAGCTCAGACAACGCGTCGTTTTGTATCTTATTGATGGCATGGTTGGACAAGTTGATCTCATGGCGATGCCTTGTGATATCAACTGCAGGCTTAGTTGATATGAGCTCAGTTAAAACGACTCCAAAACTATAGACATCACTTTTATCTGTAAGCTGGTAGCATTGGTGATACTCTGGGTCGACATACCCAGGAGTGCCCTGTGGTGCAGTGGATACATGGGTGAGGTCCAAAGGAAAGAGTCGGGATAGCCCAAAGTCGGCCACTTTGACAGAGGAGTGGTCGTCGAGGAGGATGTTGTTGGTCTTGACATCACGGTGTATGATGTCGGACGCATGGAGGTACACCAAGGCGCTCGACGTCTCTATTGCAATGCTCAAACGGGTGCTCCATGAGAGGGACGAGAACTCGGTGTGGGGTGGAAGTCGGGATCTACGGCCATGGAGATGATCGGCTACGGTGCCATTGGGAACGTACTCGTAGACTAGGAGCAACTCCCGGCTGTGGCGGGAGGTGCATCCATAGAGGGTGACGAGGTTCTTGTGGCGTAGGTGTGTGAGTATCTCGATCTCGTTCATGAACTGTTGGACTCGTTTCGAGTTGTTCTCGAACATGCGTTTGATCGCAATTTCTCGCCCGTCTCCGAGTTTTCCTATACAAATTAAGGCAACAGAAAGACATAAGCAAGATAGTCAAGCGGTTAAGCCTCCGAGAGTAGTATCCAGAAGTACAGCTTTGAAGGGATTTAAAATTGAACTAGATTGTTATTGTCTTTCTAAAGACGGTTTCAATTTATTATATGAAAATGTTTTTAAACTAACATTCATAACTGTAAATTTTAATGACAATTTGATACCATGTTAATGGTGTTTTAATTAACAAGATTGGAAGGCTTAAAAAACATTCATTCTTAGCCAATATGGAATTAATAAAGGGCTCGTAATTGAGTACCTCCGGGCATCAAATCAAGCAACTAGGACATTAGGATAGTACCATGAGGTTTTCGTTTCGATTTTCATGGGCAGTGCGCCTTTGGAAAACAAAAAAAATGGACTCATAATTGAGTCGGATAGTAATTACTAATTAGAAAATAGATACCGTGATAGACGGTGCCAAAGCCTCCTTCCCCGAGCTCCTTGGAGGGGTTGAAGTACTCCGTGGCTTCTTCGAGCTCGTCGTAGTTGAACAAGGTTACCCCAGGGAAGGAGTCTCCACTCTCGAGATTCGACAATGCAGAGGGATCTGAAGGCCCATTTCTGGGCGGAGATACTGCAGTTGCTAGGGCTTGGCGACGCTTCTTGTCTCGACGTCCATAGAAGATGAAAGCGGCACTTGCAAGAATTGCAGTCGTAAATAATGCTGCTCCGACCCCCACTCCTATATATAGCCAAACGGTTAGACCTTTATGGTAGTACCATGAGGTTTTCGTTTCGACTCATTCAAGCAGTGTCCAAGACCAAAAAGAAAATAGACGAGTTTGTTTGATAATATACCTATAAGAATAGTTCGCTTGGCAGATGGAGATGAAGGTGGTGGCGCGGAGGACAAAACATTAGTATCGTAAGTATCTCCACCGTCGCTGGGAGCAGTGTCGCCAAAGGTGGAGCCTGAAAATGAGGATAGGAGAATGAGGAGGAAGGTGGTGGTGGCTAGGGATGCCATGTAATTACCATAGAGCAAGGGCAACGGATTTTGTATACATTTGGGAGAATGCATTGTTTGAATGGCTAATGATAGAGCTAGAGAATTATAATTTGAGGGAGGAAAACTACATGTACGTTGACTTTGGCTTTGTAGGCATATGGCAAATTGTGATAGTTGGCAGCCACGTTCTAGGTGTAATCAGTTAGAACAAAACAATGGTTCTCTGATAAGAGATAGGTACGTGGGCTTCCACTACTAGAAAATGGGTTATTTTAAGACGCAAAAGTATGTACATTACAATGGGTTTTTTTCGGATATTGGTCACTGCCCGTAAAAATCGAAACGGAAATTTCGTGGTACTATCATAAAATTTTAACCACTTGAGTAAATGCGCGAATGCACAAAAATATTTACTTTGAAGATAGTGGATGTTCTTCCTAAAATTTCCTTGGAATTCAATTTTCCTAATTTTGCATAAATTCAACTACAGATTTTGTTAGGTTCCCCCGTAGACTAAAAACAAAAGCATCCTAATAGGAAGCAAAAGATTTTGGGCCCAATTGGGATGGCCTATTCAATTCATGGCCCAACACAAATGGATGACCTTTGATTAAAACATTCCAAGGTCCATGGCCCTTAGATTAAAATTTAATGCAATGGATGACCTTTGTAGGCTAAAAGGCCCAACACAAATGAATATTTTTGTAGGGCTTTCTGTCCATGTTCTCTATTTCCCAATTCTCATTCGTTATAAATATATTCTTTATTAGTAATTAAGGTTGGTCAAAATTTGGTTCGGACCGGATTTTTGGAGCAGACCGGGATCGGATAGAATCGAGGGATATCTGATCTGGTCCTCGGTCCACAAAAAGTTAAAAGTTGGTCCCTTGTCGATCCAGTCTAAATTCGGTCCCGGTCGGCCAGTTCGAACGGACTTTTTTTTACTCATGGTAAAAAAAATTATTTTGTATAAAAAATATGTATTGTTATATTATAAAATTTATTTTATAAATATAACTTTATTTTTTATATGATATAATATATATTTTCTATAAAAATAATGTTTTTTATAAATAAATAAAAAAAATTATATAAAATTATATATTTTATTGATAAAAGAATATATCGGTCTAAAACAAGACTGGCTTGAGACCGGACCGAGAATATTCGATCCTTCCTCGGTCTAGTTTTGTGGGGAATTTGGTCTCGGTCCAATCCCAGTCCGGTCCGGTCTTGAACCGATGCCCACCCTTACTATCAATTTTTAAAATACTTATTTACATACATTATAAATTTAAAATATTAATTAATTTGATGGTTCATAAAATGAATGATTCAAATCGAAAATAAAATTATACATTTTTTGGATTTTCAAAGCAAAAGTATAACACAGTACATAATTTGATAATTCAACGTAAGCCAACACATTACAAGAAATGTAAGAACATTACAAGAAACACAATTTAAATAGATAATTTAAATCTAGTACATGGAAAATAAAAATTGGATACATCGCAGATAATTAAAGCAACACATAACATGAGAACACCCTAATCTTTTTCATTGAAAACTTGCCAAAAGTGCTCCTTTAGGTCCGACTTAAGTTGCCAGATTGTAACTAGATCCCGAAGTTCAATTCTCAAATGGATGAAGTTCCTCATAATCTGTGGTCTATCAAATCAGCATGAGAAATCATCATCCCTGTTATCGTCCGCTTCACTATCGCCTTCATCAAATCGAGGAATAACATTACCCAATCTACTTGCTCCTTCATAAGTATCTCACTCATTTTTCTACAATAATATTATGAAGAATGGTGCAAGTAATCTCTCTAAAAAGTAATTCTTCTCATTAGGGTGTTTTTATATTATGTGTTACTTTTAATTCTCTTATGTATTTCCATTCATGTGTTTATTTTCTTTTTCCAAGTAATATCTCTAAGAAGTAATCTCTTCTTATTCGCTTTATATTTTGTGTATTTTTCTTGCATTTCATGTAATTTGTTGGTTTGAATGTATTTTATATCATGATTTTACCAATGTCGTGGATAATTAAATCTAATTTATAAACCAACTAAATTTCTCTCCATTATCATAGACCATAAAGTTTCATCACACAATTATTTTAGAACAAACAAATACATTTTAAAAAAAATATTAACACAATTATTGTAGAAAAAACACATAGTTTTTTTTTAAATTATTACAAATTTTAAGCAATTAAATTTCATCAAAAATGCCATAAATAACAAGATTTAAGTATTTTTGGAGGTAAAGATACCCAAAATACACAAATTTTTTATAAATATAGTCAACTATTGTTAAAATAAATGTCTAAATGTAGAGAACAAAATCTAGACTTATGGTAATTTTTTATAAGTTTACAATGCCCAAATTTTCATTTTAATACATTAACAAAACCACGCGTCGTCCAATCAGATGGAGACGCGTGGCACGCCGCTTTGGAGAAGGCTTTGGCTTTGCCTTCTCCAGCGAATTGCCAAAACGATGTGTATATTCAAAAAAAAATCTGCATTTGTGTAGAAGAGCACAGGTGCTAGGATCCTCATTTCTAACACTGATGCTCTCTTTCTCCCCAACATTTTGTATTACAATAAAATTATATTATAGCATCGATGTTATCCTCCCCCCCCCCTCCTCGGTTAAACTTGCTCTAAGGTACTCACTGTTGGATAGAAAGTGCATTCCCATATCGAGATTACATGACAAAAGACCACTAGTATATAAAGAAAGAGTGAAACCCTACCCAATGGCTTAAGCTTTTGGGTTATAAGGTGGATCCTGATCTTATATGCAAAGTGGTAAAAATCTCCAACACATCATCCATTTATTTCAGTCCTTCTAATCTAACACTCACAACATGGGTGGCGCACAACCACACAAGAAAGGTGAAATCCTGGAATTTAAGGGTGAGGAAAAAAGATTCTTGCATGTGGAAGTATCTCCTTAAGCTTAGGCAACCGGTTAGAGAAGCCATCCAAGCGGGAGTCGCTAATGAAGATCTGATTGGCCTCAACGCTCTTACCCTTCCAAATATAAATCTTGACTCTCATAGCCTCTATAACTTGCTCCGTAGCAAGGGCCCAACACTTCCTTAGAGTGAGCTCATTTGGACAAAAGTTAGGGCAAAGAAATGGAGCTTCTAGTTTTAGCTTGCATACCTTGGGAGGCTTCCCACACTAAGCCAACTCAAGGAAAGAGGTCTTGTCACTATTGACACATGTCTCCTTTGTGGGAATGGGGATGAAACTTTCGCACACCTTTGGGGTGATTGTGCCTTTTTCAAAGAGGATCGGGTGTGGACATGGCATGTAGGGGTGTCCAAACAACCCGGTTAACCGAGATTTTAGTTAGTCGAAGTTCGGTTAATCATGATTTTGGTTAGTTAAAATCATGAACCGTAATTGAACCGTGAATCTCAGTTAACCGTAGTTCGGTTAACCAATTTTTCGTTCGGTTTTCTCAGTTAACCGATAACTATTTATGTAATTTTAACTTAAATAACTAAAACTAAAATAAAAAAAATTGAATAAAGAAAGTGATCGAGCAAGACTTTTATTTTAAATATGTACTTATGTCATATTGTTTTGGTTGTTGTAAACAAATATCAAGAGTATATAATATAGTCTGTGAAATAAAATATTTTGTGCATTATTTTTTATCCCATCAAATTTAATAAGCGAGTCTTATATCAATGAAAAGGGGAAAAGTAGTGTGTAAATTGTTAAAATTAGAGAAAGAAAGACTCAAACTAGATCAACACCTTGAAGATCATAGAGTTTAACCACTAAATAAAGCAAAGATAACTAATATTTGAAAAAAAATATTAATATATTTTCAGGTTTTTTTGGTTAACCATTATATGTAAAGTCATGAAACGAAACCGAAAACCAAAAATATTTTCTATTCGGTTCACCAAACAAAAATTTAAAAAAGTCGGTTTGATTAACCTAAAAATAACTGGTTTTTCTGTTCGAATTTTTTGTTTCGGTTTTTTATGGACATCCCTACGCATGGAGTTTTCACATGTAAGTCGAGCCTTGAGCCTTGGATTGATTGGTTCTTGCAATCACCTAAGAAAAGCAACCGCATCTTCAAAGCATGACTCATCACCCTACTTGGTATCATCTACCATGTTTGGGACATTAGGAATGATGTGCAATTCCGGTGTGCCACATCCAATGCAACCGAATGTGTAATAAAAATTGTGAAAGCATGCAAGGCTAGAATTTCTAACTAGTGCAAGGTCAACGGAAGAAGAGGAGCGCGTCTCCGAAGGCTAATGCGAAATTGATTCCACCCTAGCTTGCCCTCCTCATCGCGCCTCCTCTTTTTTTGTGGTCACTTTTGCAACCGACCTCCCTTCTGTTTGGGTTGTCTTGTCTTTTTTAGGGTTGTAGGATCTTTTTGATCCGATTTTTGAGTTTCGTATCTTACACCTTACTTGTTTGGTTGAGAATTTTTTGTACAAGTTTCCCTTATATATTTACCACATTTCAAGACTCTTAACTAAAAATTTCGAGTTTAAGCCAAGCAATTTGAACAACTTTAAGGGCTCGTTTGGTGTAAAAGTATGGAAAGGAAAGGGAAAGAAAACAAATTTATATTGAAGAGTGGTGTTGATTCTCTTTTTTTTTGTCTAAGGAGAGGGAGAAGGGAAATGATTAGAGGAGAATGAGGGATATGCTTATCCCATGTCAAAATGAAGGAAAGGGATGAGGAGAGTTAGCTCAAATTTTACATGAAAATTAGGGAAAAGGGGCAATGATTACCACTTGTATTAATGAATCTCATAAACTAAAAATAAGCTAGATATATTTCCTTAACCGTTTCCTTTTCATATCTAAAACCAAACGGACCCTAAAACTTATGAGAGATGTTTTACCCCCTTAATAAATCTACCCAATACTTGTTCATTTGACCAATTAATTTTGTTGTATTTTATTTGTTCGAATGCAACCTTTATTAATCATTGATATCCATTATTATATTAACTTAATGCAGACATTAGTGGTGGACTCGTATCAAATGGCAAGCTGACATTGGACGAGGGATGCTTAATCAATTGACTAATTGTAATCTTTTAACATTAAACTATTGGTTCGTGCCCCATGCTAAGTTTGTATAATTGTAGTGGCATGAAATATTACGCTTTCTGTGATGACAGTTGTGACCTCATTCCAAATACAATAGAGGATTAACTAAAAATAATTTTATGATTTGGCTTTTTAATTAAATTTGATTAATTTGACAACAATTTAACTCTCATGGACAATGCCCTTCAAAAAAAAATTAATCGATGGCAAACTCCTACAATCGAATTACTATGACCAATTTATATCTCAAGTAACTGATGTGCAACACTTTAAAACCATCAAACACCCAACCAAAACTGATTTCAAATACGATTATGTTTTACAATATTCGAAGAACCCTAATTTAAGTATCGTTTTTCTATCCTATGCCCAGAATACTAATTTGCGAAACTAAAACTCTAATAGGAGAATAATAAACCCTATTGAAAAAAAATTAAATCTAAATAAATACAATTTCAAAATAAATTACCATTTTTAGTCTCTTAACCTATGCCCCTAAGGGCATAGGTTAAAAAATCGATTTAAGTATGTTCGATTGTGCGGTAAACATGTTGATAATATAAAACGGTTTATAAAATCACTTATAGGAAATGATTTTTCTAGGACATAGGTTAAGAACCTAATTATAGCAAGAAATTAACGATTTTGTATTTAGAGTTCTTTTAATTTTTTTGTAAAAGGTTCATGATTTTCAAAATAGGGTTTTAATTTCTAAATTCGGGTTCTTATATTTATATTTTTTAAGACAAGATTGAAATAGACGGGAAAGTAATTTTTTTGCTTTTTCATTGTGCTTTAAAATTAATTTAATGATTTTTTTTCATTGAATGTTTGTTTCAATGTTTTTTTTCACTTTTCATTGGTCTTAGTCTTAATTGAAGCTAGAAAAATCGTATTAGAATATTTTTAATGAATGTTTGTTTGAATGAAATAGAAAGGCGTAGTAAGAATGTCATCAGTTGAGATATAAATTGGATTGTAAGAATGTGCTAATTGAAGGTCAAATCAATGTGATTTTTTTAGAATATTTTAGCATTAATTGAAAGGAAGTGGACAAATTTTGTGAAATAAGATTTGTAGCTCATAAACTAAATATTGCAAAATGGAAAGAGATGTATGGATTAAAAAACCTATAATACATTTTTTTATAAATATAATACATTGTTGAATTGTAGCATAAATAAAATTTGCAACATCGTGTTTATTTAACATATTCATCTTCCCCAACCGATGAATAATGAAGCTCCATTTATTAGCAATGTCAAATTAATCAAATTTGCACCATCAAATACAAGCAAAAAAAATCATGTGTTTGCAATGAAAGCCAAGTAGAAGAGACTAGCTACTAATTAATTAAACTTTAGCTAGCAAGTATCAATTTCACCACATATGAAATTCTATACTTTTTGTCACCTCCATCAAGCTACATTCTCTTCTACAAACAAAACATTCTCTCCATCTCAAAAAACTCAAGCTCAATTAATTGGTCATCCCAATTTGCTATAACAAAGAATATAGCAACTTTATCAAATTAGCTAGAGCTAGCATTATTTAAAGACTTGGCGGCTTCCATTCGAATGTTATAGAAGGCGACGATTCTATGTCTAGGAGGGAGATTGAACTTCACAAAGTTTGAATCAAGAAACTCATCTTGCCATTTGGAGAGCAAAGGGAATGATTCCTTAGTCAAAATAGGCTTCTTGGCCACTTCTTCAATTGCACTCAACCAATAACCTATGAAATTAGCTACTATGTCTAAGAAACCAAATCTTTCTCCGCCAAAGAATCTCTTTCCTTCTAGAAGCTTCTCGAGAGCCTTGAGATTTTGTCGCGCTTCTTCTGTCGCCTTCTCTTGCTCTTCATCCGGTCCCCAAAATGCCTTCCATAGCGATGGCAAACACTGCAAGAATTCTCAATCAATTATAATGAATCATTCAAAACAATACGAAATCTCATTTATATATTTTGTAAGGAATGAGATCCTATAGAGTACGTTGACAGATAATTCCACAGTAAAGTTCAGAAAATCTAAATCACTCAAATCAAATCTAATCATAAGTTTTAAAATCATTTCTAGTTATTTTTTTTTTCTAGGGTTCATTTTTCTCTAATAGAATAATATATTAGTCTGGAGTAATCCTCTGAGTTATATATCAGTCCAATTTAATCACAATTTTCAGATGTGAGATTGATATTCTAACATAATGGATAATTTGTACTCCATATAAAGTAATTCGTAAGTAAATCTAAGGAGAAAAATGGGATATAAGAGACTTAATAGCAACTTTGTTGCAAAATTGTCATGAACAACAAGTATTCAAATCAATTGTTGACCAATACTCATTTGTAGCAAATTTGTCATGAACACCAAGTAAGCTTAGGCTCTCACAAAAAAGCATATAAAATTGTTTGTCAAAGGATGATTATTGATTAATGTACCTCTTCATCAATAAATTTAGCCCAAAAACGTGCCTTGGCTCTCTCAAGGGGCGATTGAGGCAAGATTGGCGGACCCAGTTTCCAAGTCTCATCAATGTACTCAATGATAACTTGAGATTCAACAATAGAGTAGTCGCCATGGATGAACACCGGAACCTTCTTATGAACCGGGTTGTGCTTGAGAAGCTCGGCGCTCTTGGAATAGAGATCTTGCTCAATGTAGCTATACTCCAATTCCTTCATGTCCAATGCGATTTGAACCCTTCTACTAAAAGGGCTTCCCCAAAACCCTAGAAGCTTCAAATCACCTATCTCACCCAAATCCATGTATAAGTAATGTATGAATGTGATGAATAATTCTAGTTTTGTTGTTGTTGTTTTAAAGATTGAGGTCTTATAGGGTTGTGATTGGATGATGGGTTTGGAAACCAAGTCTATGTGGCAATATTGTATTCGTCTAGAATATTCAAAAGTAGTTTTATATTACTAAATATACCCTACATGGACATCATTACTATGATATTTAATTAATTGATTCGAAATTGTTATATCTATATTTCCATTGGCAATTTGGCATCATTGTTGATCGAACGTTTGCATGTAGAGTAGTAGCCTAGTCAAATTCAAATTCTTGCTGAAATTACTAAATGAGTAAACTTAATATGTATTCATTACAACGATATGAATAATAATAATAAATTTAGCACCACATATATAAATGTTCAAAGTCCCGACCAATGCTCTTATGCCCATGTAAAAGTAGCTATCTAATAAAATTTACGAAATTATAATTATATATTTAAATATGAAAGTGATATAATATTTATGTGTAGTACTTCATACAATAATATTTTAAATAGATTTCTTTCATTTTTCTACTAGATCGATTCGGTCAACATAAGCCAGTTTATCTGATTTGCGTGTTTTGTCAATTAATTTATAACGGTTTTTCTAACCCATACCCTTAGGGCATAGGTTGAGCATATACTAATTCGAGGAATTAAAAAGAAGCTAATAAACCCGTTTGAAAAATTAAGTTTACCACCAAAGGTGGTCTGATGATTATATTTATATGCACAACTATCAAGTAAAGGGTAAAAGATCAATCAAAATCTATTTACTCAACTGATTATATATTATTAAATAAAAAGAACCGACGTCGGGAATTCGGAAAAATATGTCTAACATACAAGTTTGGTAGGCTATTTTTCTTTAGGATAAAGTCCACAAGACGTATGCTAAAATTATTATGTATGTGCGTATGAATGAACACTCGATCTCTTCGTTCTTATTTTTCCATCGAACTTTAACATTATATCAGAGCTAGTTTTGGTATTTGTTGATTTTAAGACACGGTTGGGATATATAGTCCATCATCTATCAGACATTTGGAAAGACATTGTCTAATATATAAGTTTAATGAACTATCCATTCTATTGTTAATTGACCTTAAGATAACACAATAAACTTATATGTTAAGTTTATCGCGTATGTACGCATAGACGAACATCCTAAACTTAAGATAACACACTAAACTTATATGTTAACTTGCTATGGTGATTAAAGAATTTGATTTCATTCCCCTATCAAAAGAAAAGCTATGTGCATTTACAAAACACAAATCTAGATAAAATCTTTACTTGTGAAAATTAAAGAAAAATTAAAACAACGACTTTTTTTTTGGTCTTAGACACTGTCCATAAAAAAAACCCCGACTTCAATTACTAGTACATGAAATAAAAATTATTAGTGTGGTGGACCATCTATTTGGGTTGCGGACTTGTTTCAAGGGCTACTACCCTTTCGTTGTATGCATAGGTCAATATATCATTTAGGTTATTAGAAGCAAATTGGATTATTTTTTTTAAATCTAGAAAAGTGATTAGGATATCATAGAATAGTCCATCTTAGAGTATCATTTCTGATAAGAGTTAATTTTTATTTTTATGATTTTAAGAGATATTAGTGTCAGGATTTTATATCCTAGATCAAGTTTATTAATTTAAAGAATCCTATTTTAGGTTCAGTTACAAAGTTATGTTATTTAATCGCCTAGATCTAATAGAAGGTTTAGGTCTATGAGGCACCATATCTAAATTTGAGTAGGATTCATGTTTTAGATGTTCGATTTTAATTTTTAAGACCATTTTTACATTTAATTTAATGCTCCTTCTGTTTAGAAATACATGATATTTTAAAATTTGTCTCTAAAAATTAACAAGAATAATATCAGAAGAAAGCATGGTAAAAATATATCAAATAACAAATATTATTGAACAGGAAATCAAGCTAAAACAACAAGTATCTCCAAAGGGAGAGAGTAAAATAATGAAAATATGAAATGAGTCTCATTTATTATTGTTACCCATAATTTTATGATTGTTGGTTTACCATCTAGCTATATCTATATACTCCAATATGTAAAGTTATTTTCAAGGCCACAAATATTATAGCATTTTATATAAATTTATATATAGGTGAGAAAATTATTAAAAAACCATTCATAGCATAGTGGTAATGGTATTTCTTAACAACCTAAAGGTTTTTATTGTTAAAGTTATCCTTATTGTCAAAATAAATATCCTGCTTTCTAAAGAGAAAATATCGAGGCCAAAGCATGAAGGTGCTCTTGGCATTCACTCTATGCGACTGTCTAACTGATGCAAACCTTGCAAAGATCGGTCAGAGGATAAATCAAGAACCTCACTCTCTTTGGAGCCGAATCCTTCGAGGAAAATACTGGGATAATTTGGCTAACATTGATATCTTCCTACCGGTCCCTCGTTCTTCCCACACTGGGAAGAAAGTCTTGCAAGGAGTTCAAGTTCTATCAAAAGGTCGTCGTATGACTATAGGTAACGAATGCTCTACCTTGTTCTCCCTAGAGAAACCTTTAATCGATTTTGCAATTCAGCAAGTCTCGGACTCTCTTATTGGTGCCATAGTAGTTGAATACTAGTTGTCTCATTCTTGGGATTGGGAAACACTTACATGTGGAAATGTCGAAGCAAGTTGGTTTTTGACTTATTATAGTTCCCTTAAGATGGATGTGTGGGTGATGGATGAGTACGGTGTCGAGAAGTCTTGGGAGAAGTGGGCTAGCATTGATCCCATTGATTCATATCTTGGTATAGCGAACAATACGCGGAGTTGGAAGAAGCCTTATATATTTCTACGTGAATGTGAAGATGGGAGAAACAGAGGGTTGGTTGTGTGTGATTATGATGCAATGCAATTTTGGTATGAGATTGATGAAAAGAAGGTGAAAGTGATTGTGTTTTGATTTGATTTGTCAATAGTTGAGTTTTTCTAGATGTTCTTCTTAGACTTTTGCTTTATCAAACATGCTCATGACTTTTCTATTTCTTCAATCAGAAGTTATTTTGACTATAGTTTTGTTAATAACGGTTTTCATTCTTTCAAATTTGCATTTGTTAATAAGAGGTACCTCATCTTGATCCTCAGATTCTACTAGGAATACCCCCATCTTGACCCCTCAAATTCCGTTGTAGCAGAACATCCTCAAATTCTAATAGGAATACTCCCACCTTGACCCCTCAAATTCCGCTGTAGCGGAACATCCTCATATTCTACTAGGAATACTCCCATCTTGACCCCTCAAATTCCGTTCCCATCTTGACCCCTCAAATTCCGTTGTAGCGGAACCTCACTGGGTCAGCATTTGTTAATATCTTCTTGCCCAATCTCATTGGTTTTATGGATATGATTTGACATTAAAATATCGGTGTAGGTATGAAAATGAATATCTCATATTTCGAACCGCAAATATCAATTTAGTAGCAATATCAAAAACACTACGAGTAGATGTTTATCAAATACCTATACTCATACTTTGACCGGAATTTATCTTTTGTACAATTGCGTTATGGAAATGAGCAAGTTTGATGTTTTTTCATTGTGCTTAATGTTGCTTCCTTTATTATGAGATAGCTAGAAAATATACAAACCAAATGTAAAATCCAACATACATGCAATGTAACGAAGTTACAAGCTACCATCATACCATTATTAAAAAACAAAAACAATCTCAACCCAAACTCTTAAACAAACAAATCATCTTGACTTCTCCAAAGCCAAAAACATTTTACAAACTTCAAGCCTTAACAACGGTAACAGGGCAAGTTGCATTGTCCAACACATAGCTCGTAACACTTCCCACCAATATCCTACAAAACATCAACAAATTTTGATCAACATAAGTTTTTTTTTGTTGGTTTCTCACCCAGTTCGATCGGTCAAAATCTCTATAATTCGAATTGGGCAGAGCAGAGGCCCTTTTTAAAGGCGACCCTCCCAATTCGGTTTTATTTTCGGTTCCCGCCCGATTTGATCAAGAACCACTCTAATCCGAATTGGGTAGAGCAGAGGCCCTTAATAAGGCGACCCTCCCAATTCGGCTTTATTTTTTGTTCCCACCTAGTTCGATCAGAACCGCTCTAATCCGAATTGGGTAGAGCAAGAGGCCCTTAATAAGGTGATACAGTACAAATATAGCCTAGGGATTATTGTTAGTAATTTAATTAATGTATTTTTTATACAGAGTTTTATAAACTCCTTCTCGGGTTTTCTTTACGGTTCTTTTCCGGGACGCTTTATTTGAACTGTTAGAGCTTAGTATACTCCTATATTGTTATGTTTATCAATCAATCAGAAACTAATTATCCAAACCCTAATTCTCTCTTCTCCTTCTCTTCTATCTCGTCTCCCTCTGGCCTTTGTCCCTTCTTCCCTTCCCTAGTTACAACTTATTCATTGAATTTGGTACAACGCTACTACGGTCTTGTATCAACAACCTGTGACCAGGGAAAGGAAGAAGGGCCAAAGGACAGGAAGGAGAGTGACACAGACGAGACGAGGAAGGAGGCAGAAGAGAGAATTAGGGCAAGAATAATTAACTTCTGATTAATTGAAAAGCATAAAACATATATAAGAGTATTTATACTAAACCATATCGGTTCAAATAAAACGTCCCGGGAAAGAACCGTAAAGAAAACCCGAGAAGAAATTTATAAAACTCTTGTTTAAAATTTCATTAATTAGAATACTAATAATAATTCCTAGGCTATATTTGTACTGTATCATAAGGCGACCCTCCCAATTCGGTTTTATTTTTGGTTCCACCCAGTTTGATTGATCAGAAGTCAGAACCGCTCTAATCCGAATTGGGTAGAGTAGAGGCCCTTAATAAGGCGACCCTTTCAATTCGGTTTTTCATTCACACTACTAGAAAGATTCGAACTCAAATCCCTGAACAAATGCTTAAGTAAACCTAACGTCGTATCTCACTAGACTGAAGAAATGCTTAAGTAAACCTAACGTTGTATCTCACTAGACTGAACAAATGCTTAAGTAAACCTAACGTTGTATCTCACTAGACCAAACTGGTGATTGGTACTATAAGTTTTTAGTAATTAATTCAATTTTTGGCCCCAAAAAAATCATAAATTTTAAAGAACATACCTTTTGATGCCACTTAGTCCTCTGCAACCCATAACCAAAGAGTTGAGTCTCAGATCAGAAATGGCTTCACACACCTTCTCCCTTGCATCTCCCCAGTAAATCTTCACTACAATCGTCACCTATTTATTTTTTACATTTTTACCAAAAACCCAAAAGAGAAATCATCAAGATCATTCCCAAGAACCAAAAAAAAAAATAATGAAATTAGGCAATTAATCATAGATATTTTGAAATAAAAATTACCTCTTTCTGTCTAGAGGCAGTGTCCAACATATCAAGCACTTCCATGTCGGCATCTACTTCATAATGCTTCATCACAGAAGGGTTTCTAAACTCCACCAGAGGAATCAAAGCTACACCAACCACAAAAATTTTAAAAAAAAAACCCAATTTTTAAATAATAAAAAAAAAACTATTTACAAGTAATTTTATATATGCAAATTATACTGACTTATGTAGTTATGTTTTAGGTTTCTAAACTCAACCATTAAACAAGACTCAAATTTTCAACAACAAAAAAATCAACATTATATAATACTCATATCAAAGTTGTTGAGTACTTTTTCTATTGTCAATTGGCTTCAAAACTCCGCCAGAGGAATTCAAGGCTACAACAATCATACTAAAAAATCCAAAATTTCATCAACAAAAAACATCAAAATTTTCAAATACCCATATCAAAATCGTTGAGCACTTTCCCTACTGTCAATTGGTTTCAGAATTGAATGAAATCACACTTGATTTATGTATGAAGTTAATTTATATATGCGTGATACTTATGTTACTCGAAAACTCTAACAAGATAGCATTTTTCGTTTCTGACCTAAACACCAAAACTCATTTTTAGTGTAAAATTATGAAAATAGATCAAAAAGAGTACTTACGAGAGCCCGAGGAAAGCCAGAGAGCGTTGCGAGATTCGTCACCAGATTTGGATTTAACATGGATGATGTAAAGGGTATCGCCCTTATCAGCCAAATTATCAATCGCCCATTGAAGGGCAGATTTGCTACTCTTTGAGAAATCCATGGCCACACCAATTGCTCTGTCTTTCACCATTTTTGCCTTTGTTTTTGCTCTGTGTGAAATGGGTTCTAGTTGTTTCCAATGTTCAAAGGCGCACTAGTGGGTTTATAAATCAGGAGATCGATGACGTGTTCGTTTTCTGGCCGGGGTCTAAAACAATGGGCGCCACTATAAAACCGCCTGTAAAGGAAAAGTCTCTGGTTTTATCTTTGGACTGGAAAGGAAAGATGCTGAATTTGTGAGGACAAAATAATGGAACGATTCATAATGTAAGGATCAATTTGCTGGTTTCGGATGATGACGAGCATAAAGAAGAGTTTTAGGAACAGAAGCAACTTGTCTTTGGAAGTTGCTGGGAAGCAACGCATGAGTGGGCCCTACCCACTTCATGGTTTCTGTGGGTGGGTCCTACGAGGTTCTAGATTTCAGGAATTTTCAATTTGGGCCGAAGCTGGTCTTTGTACATGGTCCAGTTCTTATGTTGAGTAGGCCCAATAGGCCCATTAGTTATTGCGGCCCAATGGAATCGGGCTTCTTTGGGTTTTGGGTTATGGGGAAGTGTGCAAAGGCAAATTTGATGAATCTGGAATGACAGATTCCTCAAACTAATAATTGTTGAGAAAATTGAACATTAAGGTTTCCACTAGGGTTGTTCAACGGATCGACTCGACCCGACCCATGACCCGGTTTACGGGTTATTGGGTCAACCCGTAAAAAAATTAGTCGACCCGTTTGACCAGTAAATATATATACAAATATTAATATTACAAGTTACAGGTCGACCCGTTTGACTTGGTCAAACGGATCATACGAGAAAACTTGTCTACATGATCGACCCGTAAATATATATGAAATACTAGTATTTTTATAGTCAAATGGGTCAACATGATCGACCTGTAATATATATAAATATATTAATATTACAGGTTACGGGTCGAGTTACGGGTTGACCTGTAACCCGTAATTTCAAAAATCTTGACCCGTGACCTGACCCGTAAACTACGGATCGGGTCGGATTACGGATCAACGGGCATTTTGAACAACCCTAGTTTCCACAAGTCTTTTACCAAAAAAAAAGTTTCCACACAAGTCAGCTAGAAGCAGAGGAAATCAACATTGCAAGAGAGAGCACCACAAAAAAATGCGTGTCATATCATATTAAGCTTATTGAAACAGAGCAAAAATAGAGTAGATGTGATAAACGTCGAATTTATGTAGTTAATGTATTAGATTGAGTAGGCCCAATAGGCCCACAAGTTTTGGAGGCCCAATGCAAGCCCGTTTCTTTGGGTTCTGGGGAATGCAAAGGGAAAATTGATAGTGATTCATCAAAATAATTGAGGAGAGAATTGAACATTAAGGGTTTGTTTGAAACGTCAAATTTAATGTATTAGATTGTAGTATTAAAATATGTATTAGATTGTTTGTTTGAAACATCAAAATATGTTGATTGTATTAGTTGCTTATTTATGTATGAATATAATAGTTTTCTAGTTTTTATAAACATAAATTAAAGTTAGTTTCGATGCACTTATAAAATAAAATGCACTTTTGTATAGTTTTGAAGCACAAGTAAAAATAAGACACATTTTTTTGCATTATTTTCACCTTGTTGTGTATTAAAACTAGCAATTTGTGCATTGATTATTTTAAGCATAGTATGCATATATCAATTTAAAGCTTCTTCATTTTTGGATGCACATTCAACTGATTTTGATACACTCGCAAACAAGATGTATTTTTAGTTGTTTTGATCCACATAAGATTCGTTTTGATACTTAAATATATATCCATTCACATAGTTTTGATGCACACTCATACAAGATACATTTTTGGTTATTTTGATGCACATACGACTCCTTTTAATACACATAAGACAATTAATTTTTGTGCATATAAGACTGATTTTGATGCACATACGACTTCTTCTAATGTCTTAACTAACTTTGTGGCTAATTGTAATTGTGTGGTTAGCTACTTAGATCTAAGCTTTGTGCCGCCTAGTTGTAACTTTCTTCCATAAAATCAAAACTGTTTATCTTAGCAATCCCAATGAAATAGTAGTAGTGTTGACGGATGCATAGATCTGGCCGACTTATTAAGCAATGAGCATGTGTAAATCTATCTGGTCGATCATGTGTACATATTAAAAAGCAAAGAGAGAAAAAATGAAATTGAAGCGTTACATAGAAAGATGCATATGAATTAATGAATATAGGATGATGATGGGGAAAGTGAAAGTGCCACGTGCCCCCATCAAATGGGCTTTTGGGTGGCGGTGGACTGGTCAACCTGCCAACATGCAAAAGTGGCAAGCTGAGTTTGCACACACGACACACCTCATACTTAACACCTAATAATCTAATATTAGTATGCAATTTTTTTTAGGCACATACAACTAGTTTTGGTAAATTATTACTTTTAAATCATCATAATAGATCTGTTTTTTTTTTAAACAAGCAACCCACGGCTAGAATATAAATAATTATTATTTTACGAGAGTAAATTCCATGTTCGTAAACTAGGCGGTAAAGAGTATGAATCGGGTAAATCAGCTTGTGTTGACCGGCTAGATCCAATGGAAGAAATAATGATATGACTTGATTTTTCACTCAATTAGAGGGGCGGATACAAGGATCGAGCATGGGACCTCTAACCATGTTCGTGAATCATCTTTGGTGGTAAATCTCGTATTCGTGAACTAGGCGGCAAAGCGTACAAACTAGGACATTCTTTCTTTTCACATAATGGCAAATATATAGCATCTCAATGTATAGATAGACGACATAAAGGACATTCACACTCTCGGACTACATTGTAGATGAAATATGCCAAGGTTTAATAAAACTAAACTTTAACGGGTCAAGAAGACCTTGCTCCTCAAACCATATAGGATATATTTTGAGAGACATGAACTCTAAAATTTATGCAATGGATAGACGGAGAATTGTTGCCACGTCCATCTTCTAGGTTAAAGTTCTATCTGCTTTTGAGGAGGTGCATACAACGGTACCCCTCAAAATATAAAAAAAAATTAATTGTAGAGGGTGACAACCTATATGTTATTAATAGTATGAGAGATTTAAACTATTATCAGTGATGTTCTAGCCTTCCTGACGTCGTTAAAAATTTCATTCTTTTCGGAAAAACAATAGAGCTCTAGCCTTTCTTACAATCAAAAATATTGCCTCGCACTTGCTTTTCTCTAGTGTTACAATCAACCAGGTGTCATCCCGACAGATGAATCGCACGAAGAAAGTTACAAATATCAAGAAAGGATTACAACGCGACGTACGAGAATGCTTAAAAATTATCCGCTTAAATAATTTAGACCAGACCTATTCTGAACGGGAAGCCTAGTGTTTGTCATTGTATTAAATAAATACAAGGTTTAACCCAATATATACCATTTATAAAGGACCCAAATGGGTTAGTAGTTTTCAACTCATTAAAAAGTTGAAAGTAACCCTTTGAGATTCTTCAATTTGGCAACTAAATGAAGTGGGTCCTATAAAAAAACACATACATATGACATAGCCCGCCCCATGTGCTGCCGCCTACCCAAGTATGTGCGCGCCATAAAGCCATGGATTGATCCATCAACCGTATCATAATATCTTCATACTTAAGAATATTTTATATTATTTTCCAAAAATATTATATTCTTTATACATCCTAAAATAATTTCAACCAAAAAAAACAATTATCATAATATAGTATTCAAAAGATTAGAAGGTTTCAAGTTTAATTTTTGTCTTCGTTTTACTTGGTTGCAAAATTAAGTTTAATTATTCTTTTTTTTAAGTCAAATTGGTTGATAATCTGGAAGCCGTGTGGTAACAAGTCTATCATACAGATCCAATGAGATTTTAATTCAAAACCATATGGTGATGGGTGGAGCAATTTTAGTTATATTTTTCCATGTAGGATACTCTCAACACACTCTCTTAAGCGCAACTAATTGGGTCAGTTGCCACATGAAAATAATCCCTTAAGGCTTAGCGACCCATCACAATTAGATCGGTAGCTCATGTATTGGGCAGGATGCTTGAATATGCTTATAAGGCCGGCAAACCCGAATAAATCTCTCAAACCTCGGAACCACCACTTTTGGGATCGGTCGCTCCTTTATTGGGTGTATTGCCTGAACAGGCACATGAATCCGGCAAGCCTAAAGACTCCAAAAAATAACCCACACCGAAACCTACTCTAATACTATGATTAAGTCTGGTGGGTCGATATTTCGAGGGTTGTGCGGTAACGGGCCTAGCATACAAGCTCAATGAAGTTTTAACCAAAAACCATATGCCATGGGTGGAGTAACTCCTTAGGTTACATAGTAGACAATTTTAGTTCTATTTTTCCATGTGGGATAATCTCAACAATTAGGTTGAGCCAGTCGACAAGCAGATTTACCTGGTTCGTAGGCTTTGTCAGCTAATTTACGAATCCATAGTTTACTAGTGAGTCTTCGTTCCAAAAAAAGAAGAAGAAGAAGAATGAAAAAAGTAGCCAAAATGAGAGGATGGATGGATTGACCGATTGATATTTCAACCATTAAGGTTCAATGCTTTCAATTGAAGCTTCATAACTATTATTCATTGATTCATTATCATGATCAAAATACTAAAGAGGTATATTTGTTAAATTACTATATGTATGCCAAACTTCATTTGTAAGCAAATGTTGATGATGTTCACATTAAGTGGAATTTGTGTCTATCTCTTTTAGCACATCCATTCTAGTACTTAAAACTTTCTTTTCTTTGGAATAGAGTCCTCCATATCATATTCATATATACTTTTGCTTTTTATTCGTCTTTTTGCCGACCCAATACAAAAGTTAGATGGCTAATTTAATTACTATTGTCATCAAGTATGACTGATGACTAATAATCCTAGTACTTTATATCGATCGTAGTTGCATGCTGGTACTTTTTTTTCTTTTAAGAGCATAGGTTATATAGTTGTACAAATATGAGAAATTTGGTCACCAACTTTTTACAAGTATGGTTATTATGTTTGAACCATTCAAAAAAAAAGTCGGTGATAAGATATCTTGTCTCATTGTAAGTTTGTTTCTCATCCAATTTCGTCTAATTCAGAGCTGACCAATTAATAAAACATGACTCATTTTTCGCCCTTTATAGGTAAGATTTGAGTTTAATTAGCATATGTGTGATTGTCGACTTATTCTTTTTTATGGACGATTGTGACTTCAAACGCGTTATATCACATGGGAAATGATCTTCACAATGCTTGTATTCTCTCGGTTTATGTTGTGAGGACTAATATAGAAGTTTTAGGCTTTTCATTCGGCATGGCCTAGCATCTGCCAGCTGACGTGGAAACGTTGTACAAAATGTTGCAAGTCGATTGGGAGTAGGAGGGTGCCAGATTTGGCATAAAAACGATAGTTTTCGCTCCCACTCATTGTTAGGTAACGTTGTCATGCGGGTACCGAATAGACGCTTAAACTAACCTGTATTTTCCAGAGAAGCAAACATGTCAATTTTTCTACCATGAAATTCTTTCCACTAGGAGTTGTTTTTTCGACCCTTTACACAATGACCTTCTTGGATATTTATAGAGGTGGGTAAGCAGATCTCAAACTGTAGGGAGTGCGCACTACGTGTCTGTTTTATGTTTTGCATGCTAAATGTGACATTGTCGTTGCAAGACGCAATATATAAGGGGCTGGATTATTTTTGGTGTGCACCCTAAGACGGTGATATTGTGGTTCCTTGAGTGGTTGCGCACTACGCAAACATCAACAAGTCACTTTTGTTGTGAACTGTTGGTGAGTTGTGATCAACGGGATGCCTTGTCTTTTGACAATTTGTATGTTTAGACCATTCTCACAATCTATGTTGTGAGGACTAATATAGGATCTTCAAACTAATCCGCACTTGTAGAGAACAAAATATGACGATTTTCCTATCATGAAATTCTTCCTTTAAGATTTGCTTTTCTCGATACTTTGCACAATGACCTTCTTGGATAGTTATAGGGGTAGGTAAGGTGTTCGCAAGTCGCAAGCGCACACTACGTGTCAGTTTTATGTTTTGCATGCTAAGTGTGACACTGTGGTTGCAAGATGTGATATATATAAGGTGTTGGATTATTATTGGTGTGCATCCTAAGACAGTGATATTGTGGTTTCTTGAGTGGTTGCGCACAACGCCGAGATCAATAAGTCGGTTTTCTCGTGCCTTGTTCTCATTAGTTCTTAGAATTCTGGTGGGTCGTGATCAACTGGGTGTCCTGTGGGATTTAGACCATTTGTATGAATAAGGTCAGGATCTACTTTTTAATCCATAACCTTAAGTTAACGAGTAGAGCTTCCCACTCCCTTGTATATTACTATTTGTTCTTTGAATGGGTTGATGTGGGGATAGCCCCCACTTTACTCACAACACTTCCCTCGAGAGAACCTGGTTTGGCCTAGTTGACACTTGAAGACGGGTCTAGCATTTTATTCTTTTTATAGCTAGCCTAATTAACCGACGAGGAGTATCTCGGTCACTTATAGATATAATCCTGCAGCCAAAAGAAATGGACCTAGGTTGAACCTGCTATGATACCATCTTAGTGTCATGTGAGATTTATACCATTTGTACGTATAAGGTCGAGATCTACTTTCTAATCCAAAAACTTAAGCTGATGGATATAGTCTTTCCTCTCGTATATATTACTATTTGTTCTTTCAATGGGTCTACGGGGGATAGCGCACTTTACTCCCAACATTGGTGCAGTGCGACGAGGGGGGAAAGTTTTGTGAGCCCCAAGCCTCGTATTTGTATCTTTTTTCTTGTAGCGAAAGGTGATAAAAAGATTGCACTCTGTTTCGACAATGCTTATGTGGAAGAAAAACTTTCCACATTGAAAAATAGAAAGCTAAGCACTTCAGTTACTCCTAATATTGTCAATTGGTTTTAGGATGAAACTTCAAGCTTATGTGATAGGCCCATAACGCGCATATGCGCACATACGGATGTGTGGATCCCCACGTTATATTGGTCAACTAGACTTTAACATGGTTTTAGAGTCGTTCGATCTTAGGTCCCAACTCTTGGTCTATTAATGGGCTAGTCGGCCTTAAGGCATAACGTCAAATGCAACTGGCATGTTGTGGGGCCAAGTAGTTGCACTTGAAGGGGCGTGTGGAAGAAAAACTTCTCACATTAAAAAATTGAAAGATAAAATGCCTAGCATATAAGCACTTGAGTTATTACTCCTATTACCAATTGATTTTAAAATGGAACCTCGATCACTAGACTTATGTGCTAGACCCATAACGCACATTGCGCACCTACGGACATGTGGACCTCCCACGTTATATTCGCCCATTGAAATTTAACAACTTCACATAAAAAAGGTCATCGTCATGGCTTCATCGCTTGATTTATGGCCTCTTAAGTCGTTCACATCTATCAAGTTTAGTGCGGTGTTTGTGGAATAACATAAACTTTTTGTAGGATATCATTGTTTTGGGTAAATCTTACGTGTAAACATGAGATTTGTTAAAATACAGGAGTCTCTAGGCAAACACCAATCGTCAGTTGTCGACACGTTAACTAACAGAACAATATAAAAGATATTGAGTAAATCAAATAGGAAAAGTTATGCAAGAATTAGGATAAACTTCACTAGTATTTCATTCAGGCTTTAGAGCACAATAGACAAATACAACGGACTCGATTTCTCCAAATGAAGAACCAAAGAACTACGAAAACA
The DNA here is from genome assembly GCA_964016875.1 of Fallopia convolvulus. Lineage (NCBI taxonomy): Eukaryota > Viridiplantae > Streptophyta > Magnoliopsida > Caryophyllales > Polygonaceae > Fallopia > Fallopia convolvulus. The sequence goes on along the minus strand of OZ024722.1, from coordinate 2,068,701 downwards.
ACAAAATCAATCTTTTGTGTATATTGTCAGAGCAAAAGGCCACTGGAGTCCTCTATTGTCGCCTTCTCTTCCCTTTTATGGATTTCCTCCTATCCCATGAATCTCGCTATCGCGTTACCACCTCTCAACGACTAATGCGCATTTACTCCTTCCGTGATTTTCGCCATTCTTCTCAGACGTTTTAGTTTGGCGAAGACTTCTTCTTCCGCCCGATCCGGATCGTGGCCCATTATCACTAATGGCCCAACAATCCTTCGTTGAAAATTTTAGGCATTAGATCATAAAATCACGAACTTAATTATTATGTTGTATCATCATTCAAAGTAAATCACCCCCATTTTGATCTAATAAGCTGTAACATTTTTCGTACCTTGGATCTAGACAACATATTAGGCGATTCTTCGAAATAGTATGTTCACGTGACAGGTAGGACCCTAGATGATTAAGGGCAAATATTCTAATTACAAAGTTAATATTTTTATAATCAATTAACATCGTCATAATTAGATGACAACCAATACTGTTTTACGGACTAATACCGTTATGTGCTGCCAATAAACCCCACATCTCTGGTCGGATTAATTAAAATATAATCTATGTTAATAAAAATATAAATATGATTATATAATATAAGATTTAATTAATGAAGAAAATGAACGTCGCTAACTGGCAACCCACTAATTAAGCTGAAATAAGGATGGACTTATCCTAGTGGGCCCAGACAATGCATGTTGTTGGGCCACATGAATTTAAGAAGATCTATTCATAATATACTCTTAAAAACATTTAATTATTTATAATTAATAGTCTGATATCAACACCTCATTACTTATAGTTGTGGGCTCTCTGTATTTTTTTTTTTTAAATTTGCAATTGATACTGATAGTGACAATTTTAAACTAATTTATTGTATCAAGTTTGAAATATGGGAATTTTTACATAATGCTGTCAATTATATGATTGCCCTTTTGTTAAAAAAATCGAAGACAATAACAAAAGTTTAGAATAATTATCTTTTACGGCTAATTAATGTGTTCCGGATATAATTGCATCATTTGATTAAGCGTGTGTTTCAAAAAGAAGAGACGAATAGGGTAAAGCAATTTAAATTGGTCTATCATATTCGAGAGTAACCAATTTAGCTGGTAAGTGATGACGTCCGTGATCATTAGATTATAAGTTTGAATTCTCTTTGCTCCGTTGTAATGGTTTAAGTGTCTTCTATCAATCAAAATAAAATAAAGTTGGCCTATCATAAAGAGAATGAAAGTTTGCATCGATCAAAACTCTTTGTTGCATACTACTATTGGTTTGTATATTTGGGTTATGTGTGTTTTCTCATGTCGGTTTACTTATCAATCGATTTTTTCGATTTCTCGCTTTACCGTGTTTGTCTAGTACAAAGGGTTTGTTCACAATATCGGGGTTTGCTCGATACTGAAAATGAAGCTATGGGAGTCTTCAATGGTCTCAAATTGGCTGGGAGTGGTAGTCATAGGAACGCCTAGATTGAGATGAACTTCGCCCTCGTCGTCAATCTGCTGCAGCAACTCATGGCGCCACATAGAGGTGTCAAACAGGTCGGTCGGGTTGGGTTCGGGTTCGGGTCGTAACGGGTCATCGGTCAAATCGGGTCGGGTCATTGCGGGTTGTCGGGCGGGTCGGGTCGACCTAACAGGTCAAGAAAATTGATTTTTTTACAATTATTAAAATATTTTTTATTTAAAAAATGATATTTAATAATAAATCTATTATTTTTATATATTTTAATAATAAAATATATTATAATTTTCAAAATATATTATATATTCTTAAAATATAACAAATTGGGTCAACCCAACGGTTTTTTCGGGTTTGAACCCAACGGGTTTCGGGTCTATCGGGTTCGGTTTATTTTGGGTTTCGGGTTCAAATTTTCGAGTCTTGACCCTAAATTTTTCGGGCGGTTCGGGTCGGTTTTTCGGGTCGGGTCAGCTTTTGACAGCTCTAGGCCACACCACCCTCTCTTTAGCCCCGTCTTGTAGTGTCAGAGCTTCTTTAGTCGGCAATGGAACGTTCGACTCTATCACATCTTCGGGAAAGCGAACTTTGCCGCAGACTCTCTCGCTTTTTCTTTCTCAATTGGTGTTCATGCTCTTGCAAACCCGCATGTGAGTATTTTGAAGTTTATTTCAGATGACTCTTGGCGTGTTTTCTTCCCATACTCCTAAGATGTTAATTTTACCATTCTAATAAATTTGGGGAGTCGTCAGGCTCTCCTTGTTCGACCAATATTTTTTTATCTATTAAATCAAATTCTTTTCTTAAATAAAAAACAGAAAATGAAAGCATAAATTAATTACGGAGTATAAATTATGTATTTGATGGTTTTTTTTATCAAGCCAAACAAATAATATGATGTCACTTAAATGGGCAAGATCTAAATCACATGATTATATGTTATATTGTACCAATTATTAGGGCACGTAAGTAAAAAATTCACTAAAAAACAAATGGGCTTGAGATTACGTATGTTATTAACATTGCTTAAATCTATAAGTATAATTAATGGATTCTAGAGGATGAGCCATGTACTCTGCATGTTGGCAAGTACCACATAGTTGAATGCAGGCATGTGAGTATATAATGTTGTATAGTACGTCTAGATTGGTACAACAACATTATCCACAACTTATGGGTATGATTGATGAGTGGTCTTATATATTATTTGGTTGACCAATCACATCCTAATTAATCCGCAATTGATTGATATGGTTGAAAATGTATATATAGAACATATATGTGTATATGTGAAGGATCAATACTAGTCATTTTGAGAATATGTTAGGCAAACTAGGTGACGATATGGTCATATTTCGGTAATTACAGCAAAAGCTTTAGCTTTAAGAGATGATGTGTGAGAAGCGAAAAGAATAAAGTACAAAAACATTGAAATAGAGGGTGACAACTTGCAAATAATCAAAGCAGCCCAAGATCACTCGATCTGTCTGTTGGAGATCAAAATGATTATTTCTGATATTTTTGTTTCTCTTCAAGAATTTAAGACGGTTCGTATCAATCACATTAACAGGAGGTGTAATATTGTGCTTGATAAAATTGTCAAATAGGACCATAGTTTTCCTGTTAATGCTATTAGGAGTCACCCAAAATTTAAGGTTCTCATCCGTCTGGATGTTGATGTTTTAGGACGTCCTCCTTAATTGAAGTGCCTCCTAAATCTTAACTAATCAAAAAATAATATTAGGCAAACGAGGTAAGAAAAACAAGCGAAAAAAGGGACATAACTCGTGCATTATACACGAACACGACAACTCTATTGAAATTGGTTGATTAGCTAAAAAATGTATCAATGTCAATAAAGCGATATGTCAAAACAAGTCTCGTCTTGTTAGGATATTCATCTAATTGCTACTTGTACATGATTTTCGATCTATAAAAACAAGTATAAACGTGTCATATGAATAGATAGAAATATGTTTTTGGACATAATCTTTTATGGATGAAAAATATATCTTCCAATTGATAGTGGAAATATGGAACATTAGATATGCGAAAGAGTTTTATAAATACTATAGGATTCTAAGATTTAGCATTCATAGAATTTTAGAGCAAATAGAGCATTCGGAGAACCGAAGGTGTCTGAAGTAAAAAGTGCGATGTTGGAGCAGTAAGTTGTTGGACTTTGAGTTTGTTTGTCTCGTTGAGATTGAACTTGTTTCGTAAAATTAGGCTAGAAGACAAGGTATTGTCTCTTAGGAACACTGGTTTGTAGGCTAAAAGATGAGATAAAGTCTCGTAGAAACATTAAGTTGCTTAAGAACAAAGAAGTTTGAGTCTTGTCGTTATATTACATAGAACTTTTAATGATGCAAGTAAATCATTCGAAATATGGCCTTATGGAAAAACACTCATGGATATATTTTCCCTCTTCAACTAAGTTGGTACTTGGAAGGACATAGTTTCTTTATGAGTAACTATATCTTGTTATTACTTATTTGCTTTATTTCCGTTGTCGAGAGAACTATCTTTATACAATTTCTTGTCTAACTCAAACACATATAATTAGTACACTATATCATACAACGAAGATTTTTTAATCACAAACCACCTTTTAAGGAAGAGTTTTTTTATACCTTTTAATATATTTTTTATGGAAAATCTTCTTATATATTATAACTCACTAAGTTGTGCCACAAATACTCAGTTTTAGCTAGAATTTTTATCAATTGACTATAATATCCTTAATTATTATACTTTGGAAGTATTTAGTTTATTTTTTAAAAAATCACTTTTTATCATTGTTATATGGATTGAAGAAATATAGCATAAATAATAAATATAAACATATATAGATTTATCATGGTTACTAATAATGTCTTAGCTAAATGACCAATTAAATAGCTCATAATTTTGGATTAATGTTGGGTTAAGAATATAGGAGACTTTATAGTCTAAAAAGTCCTAACATCGTAATTTGAGGGCACTATTGATATGTGATACACCTCAAGAGATCTGTCTCATGTTAGGGATGGCCCGATCTTGCATTAGTTGGTTGATGTTGAGAATATAATATGTATCCCACATCGGAAATATAAAGAGAAACTGCCTAGCATATATACCCTTGGATTACTCCTCCTATTACTAATTGGTTTTAGGATGGAATCCCATGGGCTTGTGTGCTAGGCCCGTCCGCGCATGTGTGCGCTCAACCCAACACGTCCCCGATATTTCATCATGGTATCAGAGCCTGTTCGGTCTAGATCTCGACTCCTGGTCTATATGGGCTGGCCGACCTAAAGGCATGTCATCAAGTTGCAACTGGCATATTGCGGGGTCAGGCAGTTGCACTTGAGGGGGCGTGTGAAAGAATGTTATCCCACATCGGGAATTCTAATATAACTTGCCCAACATATATACCCTTGAGCTACTCCTCCTATTGTCAATTGGTTTTAGGATGGAACCCCACGGGTTTATGTGTTGGGCCTAACGCGCTTGTGCGCATGAACCGACGTGTGTACCACCCACGTCATATTGGCCCACATGAATTTAACATGGTATTAGAGCAGGTTTCGGTGTGGGTTCGTTTCCCGGAGTCTTCGGACTTGCCGGCTACATGGGCCCATTTAGGCAGTCCACCCGATATAGGAGCGACCGAGTTCCAATAGTGGCGGTTTGTGAGCCTTGAGGGATTTATTCGGACTTGCCGGCCAGGTAAGCATATTCAAGCAGCCCGCCCAATATAGGAGTGGCCGATCCAATTGTGACGGTTTGCTAAAGCCTTGAGGGATTCTGTCCAAGTGTCAACTGGCCCGGACAGGTGCACTTGAGGGGGTGGCAGTTGCACTTGAGGGGGTGGGTTGTGAGATATCCCACATTGAAAAGTTGGGAGATAAACAACATAGTATATAAGTCTATAAGTCACTTTTCCTATCACTAAATTAGTTTTGGATTGGAACCCCGCTAGACCATTATGCGGGGCTTGACAACTAGGCCCATCTCCCCGCCACAAAATCGTATCAAAGTTGATGTTCTTCCTCTCCACAACTCCATTCTTTCTTTGCTAGGTCGGCGTCTTTCTCTAAAGCGCGGTTCTGAAGTGTATGCAAGTCAATCTTCCTCAAATTTTCGACCTTTATCGGTTTAAGTAGAAGATCGCAAGCACCATGGCTCATAGCCTTCTGCACGGTGTCTACATTGGTGTATGCAGACAAAATCAAAATGATAGGAATGTCACTTTCCTTTCGTATGAGAGCACATAATTCATATCCATCAGTTGCTGGAATATCAACATCAATAATCACAAGATGAAACTTGGTCTTCCCATCTTCAAGCATAGTCAAACATTCTTCAGCCTCTTTGCATTTTGTTACCTTATGATTGCAATCTTCAAGCACTTTCTCAAGACTGAGCAGGGAATCTTGGTCGGCGTCGATGGCGAGAACGTTCAACGAAGAATCAGCTACGACGTCGTCGGATTCAACATCTGCCATTAATGATTGGGGAGAGCTAAAGAAGATTTGAAGGAGGAGTGGTCTAGAGGAGCACAAAAAGCTCATTGCCATATGGTTTTGGGAGATATCCCACATTGAAACTTTGGGAGTAAAATTGCCTAGTATATAACCTAATGAGCTACTCCACCCATTGCCATATGGTTTTGGGTTGGAACCTCATTGGGTTTGTATGCTAGATCCGTTACACGCACGACCCCCAGATTGTCGGCCACCGGACTTTAATATGGTATTAGAGCGGTTCGATCCTTCGTGCCATCGCATTTGTCCTCGTTCACGACCGCCCTTGTGCCGCCGCATCAGTCACATTTATTCTCGTTCCCGGTCGCCCTTGTGCCGCCAAATCAGTCACATTTGTCCTTGTTCCTGGCCGCCGTTGAGCCGTCGCATCAATCGTCCTTGTGCCAGTACATCTGCTTCGTCACCCCTGGTCTTGGGCCCATTATGGATCTTCTATGTTCAAGTGTCAACTGGCTGACCCAGTTGCACTTGAGGGGGCGTGTTGAGAATAAAATATGTATCCCACATCGGAAATATAAAGAGAAACTGCCTAGCATATATACCCTTGGATTACTCCTTCTATTACCAATTGGTTTTAGGATGGAACCCCATGCGCTTGTGTGCTAGGCCCGTCCGCGCATGTGTGCGCTCAACCCAACACGTCCCCGATATTTCATCAATTGATCTTTACTTTGCTAGACTCGATTCCATCCTTGGATCCGTATACGAACAAGGCTCGAGAAGTTAAATTGTTTTGGCACACCTCTTCGAAGGCGTGGATTGATGATGAAGAAAAATTATAAACAATTCACAAGAAATTTAATTATAACACACAATAACCTCTACGAGAGATAGAAATCAAACACTCGAATAAATTTGAATTGAAATCGAAGAAGACTTAACCAAGTGTTTCTAAATTAAACTCAATCCATTTAATAAAATGATTCCAAAGTGTTTAAGTAAACAAGAAACGAATCTAGGTTAAAGGCGATAACGAAAACCTTAAACGAAAACCAACTTCGATCTATGATGGTCATCATCATGATCATGGCGAATCATTCGAGAGTTCACCATGGTCGAGACGAGGTTGTTGCTCGTGTTGATTTGTTACGATAGTGACGAGCCTCGACCTTCCGTCACAATGTCGGCCATGATCGTGACACCTTGTCACAAGCTAATCCGAAACTCCCGACTTTTTCGTCACATGGTAGTTATTCTAGTAACAAAAAACAAACTAATCTAAGATAGGCATACAACAACCCTTGCATGTAGGTTGGCTCGAGACAAGAATCATTGAACCATGCTCTCATGCATGTCAAGTAACTAGACACAATGCTAGTCGATGGCTTATCATGTTGACCAAGGAGGGTTAAGAGGCTCCTCCACGGTGGCTCCTAATCGCGCCAAAGGAGTGTGGGTTGCGTCTTTGATAAGTTTGGCTCGTACTTTCGTGATAGAACCATAAAAAAGTATCTTCATTTTATCCTCAATTCCTTTAGGAGCCATCAATGGTCGTTTGGTATTAGTTGCCTCAGAACCCTCGTGCAAATCAACGAAGCGTCATATTCAAGACACTTCAACAAATTTAAGATTAGGGTCGCCACAAGTACTGCTTGGGCTCGCCTAGATCATCCACTAGGGATGAAAACTGGTTACTAACCAATTCTAAAGAGAAAGGGCAAACTGTCGCCCGAGAGATTCGAAACGATGACCTCGGTGTACTACCCCAAAGGCCCAACCGCCGAACCAAATGCCCGAGGGCGACACTTCAACAATTATGTTCTTTATATTTTACCTTTAATATGTAACTTCATTTTTAATTATTTATTTAAAATATAACCATAGTACAATATGACCCATTCGACAGGTGTCACAAAATTTAACCATATTGCAACCCTTGCATGTAGGTCGGCTTGAGACAAGGATCATTGAGCCATGCTCCGAGCTATGTCAAGTGACTAGACACGATGCTAGTCGATGACTGATCACGGTGACAAAAGGAGGGTTAAGAGGCTCGTCCACGGTGGCTCCTAATCGCCCCAAAAGAGTATAGGTTGCGTCTTTGATAAGCTTTGCTCGCGCTCTCGATCGAGATAGAACCGTCAAAAAGTATCTTCGATTTATCCTCAATATCTTTAAGAGTCATCGGCGGTCGTTTGACATCAGCTACATCTGAACCATTATGCAAATCAACGGAGCGTTAGATTCAAGACATTTCAACAATTATTTTATTTATATTTTACCTTTAATACGTAGCTTCAATTTTTTAATTTTTTTAAAAAATATATAGAAAAGACTTTCAATTTCTCAATCTAGCTACAAATATTTGTGACTGTTTTCTTAAAATCTAAAAGGTTATCCAAACAATATGTTATATGGCCCATTCGACAGGTATCACGGAATAAAACCATACTACAATTAAAATGAGGTAGGGAGTTCTTCACCTATGGTTGTGGAGGACCATATTTATGAAATTGGGCATTTGAACATTACTTATTGATTAATCCATATTTTATGAATATCTCTATGCATCATATGCACCCACTACATACATACTACGAGCAAATTGCGTATAATGCTACTATTTATAAATAAAAAATATTCGGTCAAATTTTACAAGTGGATTAAAACCTAACAATAACATTGCTTCAAAATATAAAGTAGTCAAACAGGCAGTAACCAACAACGAAATATGGGTATTTTGCACTATTGTTTTTTTCTCTCCCGAGGTATTAAAATTAAAAACTTATTCGTACCATAAAAAATACTCTCTTCATTTTTTAAAACATGTCCTTTTAATTTATTTTTCATAAAACATTTTCTTTTAATATTTTTTTCCACTTTTTTCAAATTTATTTCTACTTTATAGAAATAATAATTACTATAAACAATTTTCTATGAGGGGTAAGAGTATACATTTTTCCAAATATAGGGATAATTTGTCTAAAAAACTCATTCCTTAATAATCGTGTAGTGGGCTAAAATGACAACTTTTGATAAACGGATGGAGTATTTAAAAATTTATTGTTAAAAATACCCATCAAATAAAATAAATTTTTTTAACGAGGGACCTATTTTTGATGGATAGACCTCGAATCCGTAAGCTAGCGGCAAAACGCACAAATCAGGTAAAATCGGCTTACACCGACTGGGTTGACCTAGTGGTAGAAAAAATAATAAGACTTAGTTTTTAACCAAACGAGGGAACAGAGATAAAAATCGAACCCGATACCACCAAAGTGACCAAACCTAAGATTATTGGTGATAATATTTTTCAAAATGAAATAAAAAATAATTTATCAAAGAATTTCCAAAAAAGTGACAATTTCAATATACACTACTTTTTTGGACGGGTAAACCGTAAACAACGACCATAAACAGAGAAGTGGAGGGAGATTTTTATTTTTAAATTTAAATTTTTTTGGTACAAGAAATGGAGAAAATGGTGGTGGGGGCACGCCGCACACGTTGTCCCCCCAAATTAGGGTTTCTCCGTTTTCCCATTTTCTTTTTCTTTTTTCTTTAAATCCCCCGCCTCCAAATCCCCTCATAAAACCTCGCGCGTAACGTACGCTCCCTCCACGCGCCTCGAGTCCTCGCAACCGGTTACCGCCTATAGCCCGTCACCTCCCTCTACAAATATCACCCCCCTTTCTTCTCTCTCCTCTCAAATTCTTCGAACCTCCATCATTTCAATCAGGGCCCCTCCCCCCTCCTCGAGCGAAATCGGCCAGCTGTTTCTTCATCATTAATCTTCAAGATCCAGCAAAAAAAAACCGCCATAAATCCCCCCTTCCTTTGCTCCGTTTCTGTGTTCAGATTTCAGTTAGTGCTTTTGTTGTTTGCCATGGCGGACGATTTGGACGACGGAGAGTTCTGGCTCCCTTCTCAGTTCCTTACTGAGGAAGACATCCTCACCGACTTCGGCGGCGCCTCCACTCCCACCACCACCACCACCAACTCCGACCTTGCTTCCCCCGGCGACTCCGTCTCGGAGACCGAGAGCGACGAGGACGAGTTCTTCGCCGAGTTGACTCGCCGCATGTCTCGCTCCTCTCTCGTCCACGACTTCGCTCCTCCTAATAAGGTTCGTTTTGTGTTTTCGCCTTCTCTAGATTCTTTGTTTCTCAGTCTGATGGATTTCTTGTTGCGATTTTGTAGGGATTGGTGTTGTCCGGCTCGCCACAATCGACTCTCTTTCCGTTTCCCGTCGGCGGAGGCTCGAGCCGCGGGAGTCCGACGGGGCCGGTGTCGCCTCCGCCGTCGAAGGAAGGATGTTTCAAGGCGGACGCCTCTTTCGACCTGCTCAACGCCGCCGCCGGAGAAGTGGCGAAGCTGAGGATGAGAAGCGAGCAGCAACAGCAGAAGGGAACAGGATACTTCGACAGTAGCCGCGGAGTTCTCAACCCGCCGGCGAAGCTCCAAACAAGCCCTATCCCTCTCCTCCGACCTGATTTCCATGGCTTCTTCGCTCAGAAGCCCGAATTGACTCACCACCAGACCACTTTTCAAGTAAGTAGCCCCAAATTAACTCCCAATTTCTCCCGAATCTTCGATTTCAGTGACGAATTTACTAATTTGAACTCTATTCACAGTTTCCGCAACTTTGGAGTAGCCTGGAGGCGATGAAGCAAGCGAATCTCCTCCATAACCGTCCCCTTGGACTCTCGCCGGCGGCTTGGCCGCCGCTTCAACGGCCCGTCCACCGACAACCGCATCCCCCGCCGGTCTCGCAGAATCTTGCCGCCACCAAGCGGGAGAGCGTCGGAACGGGCGTGTTCTTGCCTAGAAGGGTGAACGCTAGCCCTAACCCTAACCCCACCCCCGCCGAATCTCGCAAAATCAGGAACAAGCACGGTGAGATTCAACTCTTAATCTTCGATTTCAGTCGATTAAGGCCTGATTTGTGATTCTAATTCGTCTAATTTCGTTGTTTGAGCAGATTCAACAGGGAGAATTCGGAGTCAGAACAACGGATTCCATGGTCCAAAACAACAACGCCCAGTGTCAGGGGCCAACTCCACTGAGATTCGGCTGCCATCTGAGTGGACCTACTGACAAATCCAGGTCAAAGAATGGAAGAAAAAGATGACTAACAACAACAACAACAGCTGGAAAGAATGAAGAAAACAGGGGCAAAGCAAAGTGTTTGTTTCAACATATTTTGGTAGTGGTATTAGGGTAAAGTATAAAATAGTTTCTAGGGTATGATTATGATGATGATAAGAAAAAGGGTATTTTTTTATTATGTGTGTTAGGGTTTTACTAGGAGAAGCAAAATAAGCAAGCTTCAATGGGGAAGTTTGAAAGTTCAAGTTCAGATGGTTTCTTGGCTAATTTTGTATGGAAGGTAGCAGAATCTGAAGGGTTTTGCAGGAGTGCCTGTTTTGTGGGTTGGCCACTCCATTGCCTTCTGTAATAAAGATAGTATAATATGGGGATGAAATTTGTGGTTTTTTTTAGGGTTAGACATAATATAATTGCTTCTTAATGTTGGGTCCTCTTTTGTAACTCAAGAATCCTTGTGTAATTCTATATGATGATATTGGGACGTTTTGAATCAAATTGATTGAAATTTCTTTAGTTTGATGTTTAAGTTTCTTTCACCTGAATTGTCCGACCTTCTTGTCTTGGGCCAATCTACTCACCCTACACCCAATCACTCTTTTAGATCCTTTTTCTGATGTACCCTCTAAGCTTGTGTTTGTTGTTTCTTGTTTGTCTAGTATAATTGGTCTCCTAGTTGTCGTCCTTAACTACCTCTCCGTTGTCATCTTTGACAAATTCGGTTTTACCGAGCCTGCTTGATAAACCTTGCTTGCATTTGATGCGTCTTGTTTGTCTAATCTCGTTGATCTCCCATTTGTTGTCTTTAACGACCTCTCAGTTTCTCTCGTCTGTAGTCTTTCGGTTTTAGAGTGTGATAAAACCTTGATTTTGTTTGTTGTGTCTTGTTTGTCTAATCTATTCACTCTCCCAGATGCTGTCCTCAACGACCTCTCAGTTTCTCTCGGTGTTGTCTTGATAAACTTTGCTTGTGTTTGTTGTGTCTAGTTTGTCTAATCTAAGTCTTCTGTTTGACAGACTTACGGTTTTACCGGGCCTGACTGATAAACTTTGCTTGTGTTTGTCGTGTCTTGTTAGTCTAATCTAGTCGACCTCTTGTCTATCGTCTTTGACAGACTTGGTTTCACCAGACCTATCTGATAAACCTTGCTTGTGTCTGTTGTGCCTTGTTTGTCTAATCTAGTCGGTCTCACGACTGCCATCTTTAACAGTCTCTCGATTTCTCTCAACTGTCGTCTTTAACAAGCTCTCAATTTTACCGAGCTTGTTTGTTAACCGAATACTTACCTCATAAATAAAATTAATACTACAACTATTGTACTTGTTTAGATAAATAAAATAATTTTGACCAAATAAAAAGATGTATGGAACTAGGAAGTGGTATATAGTGGCCAACCACCTCGGAGAAGGTGATCACTTTGCTGCACAAGACGTGCTGTCGTGTATTGGTTCCGTGATGGGCCAGACTAGAAGTTGCTTCTACTTGTAAAAGTTGCCCTCAAAATATCACCAATAATTTTATTAATATCAATAGGGTTTAATTAATTAATTAATTGAGTCTTGTCGTCTAAATCTGTATTAGAGCTGGGATTAGCAAATAGTTTAATCGGAGACAGTTGGATTTGGTGCTTCTTTCTTGGTATTAGTTCTGGTCGTCGTCCCCTACATTCTGTCAGCTGTAAAATTTAGTGATCAGGTGTCAAAGGTCTGGCCAAATTCACTTTTTCAATTAATCGTTGTACTAAGTTAATTATAAAGTTGATTATCATAATCAAATCCTTAATTACCCTTTTAGGGTCAGAATATCCTTGTTTACTTGTTGTATCACTTCGATTCGGTATACTTCCCGCTCATTTTCAGTTAATTTAATATTTCAATTTGATTTCAAATTAAAATATTAGTATTTGAAAATACTGTTAATTACTCGATTAATCTAGTAGTAAAACTACTGTTATATGAAAATATTACTATTTGAAAATTTTGTCTTAAAATTAGATATATTTATATACCGAGAAACCAAAATAAATAAATAATTGAAATGACATAATTTTTTTTTATTTAGTAAGGATTAGGTTAGCCCAAGTATTACGTAAACGGGTGACCAGTTTAGAGAAGGCTCCCGAGGGTTCGAACCGGAGACCTCATGCACAAATGTTGAGACCTTAACCGGTCGAACCATGCGTCATGCGCTAACAAATTGACATAATAATATACTTTCTACGTTGAAAAATACATATCATTTTAGAATCTATTTTAAAAATTAAGAAGTAATATTATTTGACTTAAATATTCATAATCTTATTTAGTTCTTTCGACTTTAATTATATATAAATTATATAATTTTTTAATTAATAAGAATAATATTGAAAAATATGATAAAATATGTTAGATAATAAATATTAATAAAAAATCCTATTTAAAAAAAAATTATTACAAAAGTAAGTATGGATCAGATCAACTCAAAAAAAAATATAATTAATCGATTTTTTTCAAATGTATATCCAATAATAAAGAAAAAAGTGAAATTGAATCGGAAAAGCAGGGGAAAAAGTGGGGGCAAAGGGAGGTGGGAAAATGAGAGATTTTTTCTTGGTAGAGAAGAATTAAGAGGATGATGGCGGGAATGAGCTGGCAATGAAGTGTTGTGTATGGGCCCCACGCGCTGGCATTGTTCTTCTTTTTAACTTTTTCACGTGGCACCATCGCTCACGTCCCGCCACGTGTAAAACCTTCTATCCTCCATTAATCTTCTTCTTCTTCTTCTCTTTAATTTTTAAAAATTAAAAAGAGAAATACTCAGTATGTCATTGATGGTTGCGTATAAAAGATTTGACGAATCTTGTGGGGAAGTTGGAACATCAAACTGCGGCATGGATTGAGGTGGCTTGATTTGAGTGAGGTCCGAGTTCAAGGCCCCATTTTGTAACGTGCATCAACATTTGTTAGGTGTACAAATTCTAACGTCCAAAGTTGGGATGTGTTTAAATGTGTTTATGGTAGCTTATGAGAATTAGATAAAGTGCGTTTATGAATGAGTGTTCGATATTGGGAGGGTATCTTTAAAATGAGGTCACGAAGTGTCCTGTTCGGACGTCGAACGGTGTCTGACCGATCAAATCGAGTGAGCCAAAGGCAAGACTTGAAAAAAAAAAAGAGTGTGAATCATGTGCGACATAAAAATTATGTGTAATATGAGGCTTACTGTTGGTCGTTGTATGCACTCTATCTACGGTTCTTATTAAATACGCATCGTAAAATGTCAAAAGTGCATTCTATCTACGGTTCTTATTAAATGAGAGATTTTTTTGCTTGCCGCATATTCGCACGGAGCATTTGTTCCGCACAAGATTCACGCTCTAATAATAGATAGTTGAAATTTGGGCCAAAAAGTTAATCAAGCGGTAGAGAACTAATAGTGTTTGTGTGCGTTTAAAATTTTCATTTCACATTGAAATTCAACTTCCATCAACTATCCTTTACCGAACACCTTATAACTTTTCTAAAAAAATAAGCATTGGTGGAGAGGAGGGGTGGGGGGCAGCCGGCTTCCCCCACCAACGATCGGGAGAATAGAATTTCAAAGGTAATTTTTGGAGTTTATATGCAATCCGCCCCACGGGGCGGCTCGAAGAGGGGTGAGCGGCTAGTTGAAGCTCGGGGTTGAAAGTGATTGGAATTGGCGAGAGAAACCTTGGAGCGTTGTCGTTTGACCTTTTTGGTTAATTGTTTTTAATTCAGTAAAAAATCAAGAAATTAGCTTTATTATTTTGAAATTAGGAATTTCCCTCTTACATATATCCTCAAATTTTTATGGGGCACTTGACTCGCTATCTCTCTCAGACCCTCACTTCTTCGATTGAACACTTGGATTGATCGTGCGATTCGTGCACCACTCTACTAATTACCGACGAGACACCGATGGGCTCATCGCAACAGCTACTACCCTTTGCATGACTGATTTCCGCCCCCACTCCAGACAATCCTGACTCCATCACTAAAAATCAATCTCCAATTTCAACTATCAATTTAATCATGTAATATCAACATAAATAAGCTTAAGCATCAACTCATATAAGTACTCAATTATCGAACGGACGCTAAAACCCGCACGAGCAATCTACATTAGTCCCAAATTAGTACTATACATGTAAATTTCAAGCCGATTTGTCTGGTCCGATTTGTTAGCCTGTAATGATCGCTACAATCAAAATAAATAGTGTCAAATTTAGATCTGTGGCCGTGCGTTTGATATAAGAAGCCAAATTAGTGGTACACATGAACAACTATGCAATAGTGTACGAATAACTTCAAATGTGGAATTGGTACCACTACCTCCACATGTTGTTGCCTCCATCATGGCTTCTTCCTATCACTCCATTTTGCATTGCTATAGAACCAATTGTACTGCATTTTAGGGTTCTAATTAGGGAGTAATGACACACATTACATGTATGTACTGTTGTATCGAGAACGATATATAAAACGAAGAAAGATACAGAGATTTAACGTGGTTCAATAACAATGAGTTAATTGCTATGAAATCAATTATATGGCATTTCAGGGTTCTAATTAGAGAGTAATGACACACTGGACACTGGTTCACGAATAATGCGCTAGTTACGTCTACGGGTAGAGAAATAAAATTCTAATTATAGTGATTGAAAATTGATTACAATTATGATGCATTTTAAGAGTATATATAGACTCTGAAATCCTAATTTGGATTATGGGCCATCCACCTAAACTGATCACAATAGGCTAAAAAAAAAACAATTTATACCGTCGTAAGGCACTGCCCCCTGAACCCCTTGTCAAGGGGTTCCGCCCTATGCGACCCCTGGTTGGTCGGGGGCTCTACCCCCGAACCCTTGACGGGTAGTGGTTAATAACAAATTCAAGACATGTTAACATGTAATTAGATTGGTTTGGTAGAATCAATTTGTTTTAAAAATAGCTGTTTTTGTATCGAGTTTTTATGCACAAAACATACAAAATCTTACGAAATTACGATTTTACGATTCTATAAGACTGATGTAAAACCGGTTTGTAAACCGGTCGATTTGGATTGTTACATCGTCGTGATACTTATACGACATTTTAGGATTCTAATCAGTGTGATTTTGTAAATTGTATATCGGTTTTTCTATTTTATGTCCTAAAGGCATGGGGTAAGAATCAGGATTTGGAAATTAAAAAATATAAACCTTTTTAAAAATTAATTAAAAGAAATTTAAATACAAAATATTTTTTTATTGCTCTTATCTTTTTTTTGAGAGGTTATAATAATGTTATAATACTTGAAGAATTTGCACAAAGTTGGATGGGAGCTTAGCAACTAACTAGGCTCCGACACCCTTATTCATTGCAAAGCATAAACGCTGAAAAATAAAGGAACGAATACTAACGTTAGTCGTGTTATTATGAGCAGTTCGCGTGACCTTAGACAACAACTCAAGGGCATCACTCCCTAGCTCTCCAAAAGTAGAGAATGCAAAATCAATAAAACTATATACATTGTCTGTGCACTTTAATTCATACTTCCTCTTCTTTCGGACAACAACATTAGAAACAACAGCACCATGAACAAAAGCATCAACTCCAACCCGCGTCAGGTTAAATTTGGAGCAATTGGGTTTTTAAATTGGGTTCTTAAACATTAGAGCAATTGTGTATGTTAAATTTGGAGAAAACACGGTAGATTCTATGTGAAAATGACACAACACCCATCAAATACCCAATATGTACAATACAACTCGATGGAGTAAAAATTGACCTACAATCTCATTACTCTAATTAGTACGAGTAATTGGAAGGTATTACAGGTTAAAAGTGTGGCGGTGGGAGGTGAAAGAATTGAGCGGTGGCCACTGGCCAGGTACTTAATTGGAGGAGGTGGGGGCCAGAGTGTGTCGGCTAGTGTGGATCACCATGTTAAATATCTTAGTATTGTAAGCTCATTTGGTTAATTAAACGTAAGATTTGTGATTTAAAGTAAGTTACTTATCGTGAATTAATTTTCTATAAATTAAGTTATTTCGAATTATAGAACTTTGAGAAGTTGGAAAAAATGCATTTGGATAAATTTAAAATTTAAAGATTAAATGGAAATAGTTGAGAAAAAGGATGAAAGAAGATCTTATCTAAACTAAGTGAGTTTAGTTGTTTCTTTTGCTATAAATTTAAATTTTGAGAAATCTAATCATGGTTAGTGTGTCCATGAGACACACTAGAAAAACCCATTAGTCCATTTTAAAAAATTCAACGCATGTATTTTTTCATACACAAGATATTGTGATTCATAGAATATTAATGTCAATCAATTCAAAAACTACTTGGGGTTAGACCTGAATAAGTTCGGACTTATATCTATCCGTAAATTAGGGCGGATTAGGGTAAAGAAAGTATACAAATTTATAAAGACTCGGCCTACTAGAACACTATAATTCCGCTACTTGCAAATGTCTAAGGGCCAACGTTATTTCGGGACAAGACGATCATTTTTGATGAAGTCAATTCAGTCGTTGTGGTCGGACTCCCTAAACCTGACACGAATCCGACCCGAACCCGCTTTTGTACATGTCTATTTGACATGAATTATATATGAAGACTATTTATTTTACAAAATATTAAATATGTGCGTTATCATCTATAATGTCTTTGTGAGCCCTTTATAGAATCCAGACTATATATGTCGGCATATATGTCCCTATCCATCTCTCATTTTCTTCTTCTTCTTTTAATGTCCTAAGTCCTAACCATTATTACTTGGTAATGGAAAAACATTAACATTTCTTTTTATGTCGGAAGCAAATCTATTTTAAACTAAAGATATCAAGTTGAGGGCATATGAACTATTTATTTGTTTGTATGTAATATGGTTAAATGAGTTAAGTTCACTCATTTTACTCATAGGACCCTATCCAAATTTTTTTGCAAGTGTGTAGATGTTTGTCACAAGTGAAATTGTCAAAAAATGTCAGATCCAACAATAAAATGGTCCACCTATCAATCAAATAGTATATTCTCCATAGACCCTCGAACTCTTTTCAACATTTTGATACTTGTTCTTAACTTTAGGATGACCATTTGCCCCTTTGGACTTAAATTTGATCGATTTTCTTTCCTTAGGTAAGGGGAAACAACATGAATTTGCGGTCAAATGTGAATGTAGTAGGACCTTACACTGTCTAATAAATATATATGTTAGATTAATTTGACCGATTTTATGTATCATATATGGGTTATAAGAAAAGGCCTCCTTAGAGGAGTGTGTTGGGAAATTAATCCCCTTTCGAGTTTAGACTTAAAGCGTCAAGATCGATCATACTAGGTTATTAAGAAATATTAAATTTGACATAGCTTTAATCCTAATCGCAATCGAACCTTATGCGGAACTACAAACGAGAATCGTAGGTATGTGATCTTCCTCAACCAAATCTAGGCTTTATGCTTTCACTCTGATGGGGAGAGTACCGTAGAAAACCTGAATGATTTAGCGTATTGGGGAACATAACCTAAAATCTCTATTTATTTGACCCAAGAGAATCCCATTAAGCCTATTGGGTCAAATCCGGTATCCACACATTGGGCCCATACCATTTATTAGAAGTCCGAGGGCTTTTCATATAATTGAATCACTTAAAATAAACCCACTAATAATTAGCTATATAATATAATTGTTTTATCAAATATGTAAGTCCACATAATAAAGATTAAAAATCTAACAGAGTGAGCTAGAATGATTATTAATCACATGAGAAACTACGTGTTAGCCACTAGGTGGAAAGGGAAAAATAGAGAAACATGGAGAGTTTATTTATTTATTTATTTTTGATTAGGTAAGAATTAGGGCGCACTCCTTCACGGAGGGCATCATAGAGCATCCTTTCGGATGAGAACATCATGTTCTGGGTGGGTCTTAATAAACCTATCGGGGAGACTATGGCCCAATAGAAACAGGGAGAGTTTATTATGATTTATGAGGCTTGGAATATATTTTTTTTTTATAAGGAAAGAAGTTAGGATGACCCCTAATAATCTAGTGATCGCCTTATAGCATCCTGGAGGATGAGGGTAAGGAGACCCGAATCAACTGCAAGTGGGACGGAGGAGACACGCCTGAACGATCCAGCGATGAAGTCCGCCACAGAATTGCATTCCCGAACAACGTGAGCGATACACCAATCCTGGAAACGAGCCAACAAGCAATGGATATCCGCACGTAGCAACTCAATCTCCCACGGGCAGCCCCAATCGCCGAGCATGACCTTGACCAGTTGCAAATTATCGCCTTCAATCTAGATCCGGGGAATGCCACGTCTGATGGCCTCGAGAAGTCCCTAGCGCAAGGCGATGGTCTCGGATGTCAGAACAGACTGTCGACCAAACAATCCTCCGTCAAAATGGATGGGGGAGCCACTAGAGTCCGTGAGGATGAACCTGAAAGAAGCCACACCATCTGCATTAACTGCACCATCAAAATTCAATTTAATATAGTCAATTTGGGTTTTTCCCATTTCATTCTCTTTCTGCCATCCCGACCGCGTACACTACAGTTACGAGGGCCGGAGGAGGCAACGGTTTATGCAAGTTTCCATTCTTTAATCTGGTTTCGGACGAAACCAGCGATTTGATCAGCATTGATCAGGTTTATTCCGTTGTTGCTATCAAAGACTCTCTTGTTTCTCGAGAACCAAAGGCTCCACCACGTGTTGGTGAGGAGTTCAAATTCCTCTTTCGTTGTCATTTTCTTGATTTCCTCCAGAACCTCGTGTGGTTTTTTCCCGTCCGGGGAAATCCGGTCATTGATCCCCCTTATTTTCGGGTCTATTGAATAAAGGGTTGCCTTAGTGAGAGGACATGATAGTAACACATGGTTTGTGTCCTCCACCGTGTTGTTACAAGCTTTGCAGCCTTGTGTTTCGGAATGTGGTTTGCTGCAAGCCTTGTTTTAGTTGGTAGACCATTTCGGGCTACTTTCCACATGAAGTTCTTCATTTTAGGGGGAATATTTAGCTTGTTAATCCATTCTAAGTTAATTTTAGGTTCACCTTTTGCTTGGTGGAGCCACTGCATGGTAGAGTGGGTAAAGTACCAGCCATTTTTACTTAGTTGCCAATCTATCCGGTAGTTTATATATGATTTGTAATTACCAAGCTTTGTCTAGGATTTTGTAATCGTTTTCATTTTAAGTAGTTTCAAGACAAGTATTTTTTTTTATTCATTCGTAGGACACATTATACAAAATCGTAGATGTTAATGTGTAATCTCCCACTTATTAGAAAAAAAAATGTAGTCTCCCACTAATGTACAAGCTAGTACTTATATAGGTATATACATACATGTCTATTTTTTTGGAATATACTACTATGCCTTTCCCAAACATAGTAATGTGGCTTCCATGTTTTTTGTAACTTGTTGTATGCACGTATGTATGTCTTCATCAATCAAGGGAAATTGATTCCTTCCAAATCCAATCATTTTCTCATTTTAAAGACAATTTTAAATTATTCCCAAAGCATTTTATATGAATATGAAACCTCTAAAAGTATAGATTTATAAATGGATCATTCTAATTTGTTTCATTTTTTTTTTGAGTAGGAAAGAATTAGGTCGAAAAAATTCAACCTAGTGCTTTCTTACGGATGAAGGAAAAAAGCCCTAAATGAGTCTGAGTCTGATTAACACTAACCAAATGTCTTAGGTCAGCGATCAAATCCGCCACTTTATTGCAGTCACGTGGTATATGTATGAAACAGATCACCTCAAAGGGCTGCAAAATAACCAACGTATCGACAATTAGCATTTCAATTTGCCAAGGGCAAGATCTACTTCCTTTTAAAGCATTTATGACAATAAGACTGTTTCCTTCAATTTCAATTTTCGAAATATTATTCTAATTTGTTTCATGAACACATACACATCACTGTAAGTTTGATTTTTTTTTTTTAAAATCCAAACTTTTTTTTATCATACTTATTAAATTTTGATCGACATATTATTATATCTTTATTGTCACAAAATAAAAAAGTTCTTTATCAATAAATTACTTTCAATACCATACTTGACGACTAGCGCAGCCCGTGGGAGATTGAGTTGATTCGTGCTGACACCCACTTCCTTCTTACCCGTTTCCAAAGTTGGAGCATTTTTCATGGATTCCGAAAAGGTAACTCGGCGGCGGATTTCATCGCCGGCTCTTTTCGCCGTGTCTCCACTTGCCCACTCGCAGTTGATCCAGGTTTTTATAACCTCGTTCGCAAGGATGCTCTAGGGCGGTCCTGGTCCTGTTTCTATTAGGACCACCCTAAACACTTTCCTTATAAAAACAAAATTACTTTCAATTCTTCCTTATCTAGGAGTCTTCTCAAATGGAATCCTAGATTGCCAATTTCAACACATTGTAAAGCCCAATAATCCCCTAATCTAGAAAGTAGAGACCGACCATGTTTTCCATTAATTGTCTAGCTAACTCAACATTTTTAATACGTAGTGATTCATATTAACCGCAATTATATGATCCTAGGTGGATTTTTTCAACACGACTTTGATATATCATAGCATAGGAGTGATGCTAGGAGCTCAATTAACTAGTATTAAATGAGAAGATAAATTTATTTGGCCACAATAATTGACATTTAAATAACAACCACACGTACAATCAACATTTGAAGTCTTAATCTATAGGGAGTATGTATTCGACACTTGCAAACACCATATTCACTCGTATATATACTATACTATATACCTATCCAAATGTATACCATCATCGTAGTCTTACGCGCTTTCTCAATTAATTAGGTCAGAAGTTTTGTTGGATGAGAATTTAAAGTTTTGGATGAGAACTTATAGTTTTGAAGAGTACGAGTGGACTAAACGAGCAATTTTATCAGCAATATATTTCTCCCTATAAATATGACAAATACATATCAATATAAATGATGTAAAAAGCACCTTCATATTAACCATTAGAATTTTAATTTCCCATGGATACGAAGTTGTTTCTTCAATGCTCCGATAGTAGTAATGTAATAGTATCTCCTTCAATCTTAATATTTATAATCCCTAAAGACTCGACTCTCAAGATGCCCTAATTAATATGGAGCGAAAGTTTCGGCCTATTAGAAGTCATATGATACTATGCATGGGAGAGTTAGCAACATGAAAAATACCCCTCAACATAAAAATAGAAAATGCTACATGAAAAATATATATTTTTACGATTTTTTCTAACTTATATTCTTGAAACATATGATAGAAACTAGTTTTAGAAAGAAATCATGAATTTGGTATTTATATTTTTTAATTTTTTATAAAAAATATTTACGCTCTTCAATTTATATTAGGGTTAATTAGTGTTCGAATCTGGAGGGCATCGGATAAAAAAACCGATATTTTTATTTATAAAAAGAATGGTTATAATTTTCTTCAACAAGCTAAGTGTCGTGCAATTGTGGATTAGTAGTAGTAGCTTGGAATATATTGCGTGGCACAACTTTCACGCTACAAAAAGGAGGAATCTTCGTACACCACTCTCACTTAAATTCGATCTTAATCGAATGTATATATTTGATGTATATTATATGTAGTATAACTAACTTATAAACAAATAATGGCGTATTTGATGGAGATGGGTAGCAATTATCTTGTATCGACTAGATTCTTTGTTTTTAGTTAAATAGCTAATTATATACCTAGGTTGGTCTATTTTCAATTGGTTCACCTAATGAAGTGGCGTGTGATTATCAACTTCATTATGTATGATTTTTTGTGGACATATTATAATTATTATTATCAACTATGCAAAAAAGGGATTGCTAGATATATTATCTCATACTTTATTAAATATTATAAGACACAAATTACATTATGTGGTGAGTAAAACACATCAACCTTAGGCGTTAGATTTTCTTAAACGTTTTTCAAAGATTCGAGTTTGAATCTTTCTGTTAGCATGTATGAAAAAAAATAGGATTCAAAAGATCGTTTTTCATTATGGTTCTCTTCAGTATCTGATCCGGATTAGAGCGGCTCTGATCGATTGACCGGGGAACCCAAAAAAAAACACATTCAATTTTTTCTTGTCGTGATTTATTTTGAAATTATTTCAAAATCTTAAAGATAGAAGTGGAATTTAGAAAGGGAGTTTATTAATTTTGTGCTTCTGGTCTAGCTAGTGGACTTGGTTATCCATTGGGCCTAATCATGGGCCCAATTAGCAAAGCTCTAATTATTGCTTGCTAGGCCCAAATATTTCCTTTGCTAAATGATGAGTTTATCTTGCATTGCTCTAATTGTTAATTGCTTGCATGTGTAGGACGTTCTCCGATTGAAGTTGAGTACAAAGCACTCGTTGATGTTGCTTCTGAACTAGTATGGGTGAAATTCCCGATTTCTGATTTATTGTGACAATTTAGGTGTCACGAGTCTCAGCTCCAATCATGTATTCCATTCCCGAATGAAACATATTATCATTGTCTTTCACTTTGTTCGGGAACACGTCCAGAAGGATACCTTTCATGTGTCGCACAAATCCACACAAGATCAGCTGGCTGATATTTTAACGAAGCTTCTATTGAAGCCACGATTCTTACAATTGATCAACAAGCTCGGTCTAACCAAAGGAAGTCTCGCTTGAGGGAAAATGTCGATAATTCAATTATTATTATTAAATGGTCAATTTTTTTAATGTTTTTGGAGAGGTGACATTTTGGTGCACAAGACGTGTTGTCTTGTATTTGGTTTCATGACAATTGACAAGCCAAAACCTCTTGCGTCTACTACTTGTAGAAGTTGTCGTCACAAAAACAATAATTAGAAAGAAATCACTTGTGCTTACTTCATTAATTTAATTAGAACTGGGATTAACAGATAATTTATTCAAAGACAGTTAAATCTTTGTACTTTATTAGTTGTTGTTGTCAGTGTCAAAATTGGCTAATCCACTTCTCAATTACCGATTAAAAAAATACTTTCTCATAATCACATTCTTATTGCGTACTCTTTCGGGTAAAGATATAAATGTCTTTTTAGACATTTTTACTAAAATATTTTTATTAATTATTTCTTGTATAATAACCCCCTTTTTTTGTCAATGTTACGTCTAAAATTGAACAAATTTAATTTGTCCAATCGAAGTAAGAATGTCACATTAAAAAATGGCACATAAACTAACTCATTTAGAAACAAATTTGAAAAAAAAACTTGTTTAATACATCTAAAATGACAAGTTTTATGAATTGGTTTTGATAACTGAAAGCTGATTGACGGTAAAAAAAAATATGGATAAATTTTGGTAGGTTTTTATGAAAAAATAATTTTCTCTTCTAAATTGTAACTAAATATTTTTTGAAAAAACATTACAATAAAATAAAACAAGGAGCGATTTCACATTAGTGTTTTACTAATTATGATATTTAAAATTTTTATTACATAATGTTGCGTATTAATAGAAGAATCTTAATAAATAAAAACTTGAATATGTAAGACCTAAAATAAAATGCAAGTTGAATTCAAACTAATTTAATCTTGAAAAAACTTAAATTTACTCTAGAATTTGATGGTAGAATATAATGTATCATTAAAAGAATCTTAATAAAAACCTTGAATTTCATTACAATTTATTTTGATACAATACTCTAAATCATTACTCTTCATATGAATCAAAATTTAGAAATTGGAGTACTTATAAGGACAATGGGGAAGATGTTTTTTAGATAAACTCCTTAAGCTTCATAATGTTGGGGACTTGGGAAGCAACTTGTTTTTTCAACAAAATTTCAACTTCCTTAATCTTTTTTTTGGTCTTGCCTTTTGGCTCGCCCGGTTCGATCGGTCGGACACCGCTCTACATCCAAACCGGGTACTTCGTGGCCCCATTTTGGGGGAGATCCTCCCAATATCAGTTTCTCCATACATGCCGCCAGTGGGATTCGAACTTCGAATCTTCTGGACAACACTTAAGGAGTCTAATACCACTTTACCACTAGACCAATTGAGTATTGGTTCAACTTCCTTAATCTAGGTTCAACTACAATAAACTCCTTATTAGTACTACCAAGCTGGGCCTAAGTTTGACCAAGGAAATCATAGCAAGGGGCAAAATAAAGAAAAGCTCATTTACACTTTGAGCATGTTTCAAGTTGAATTGAAATCCTACAAACCTGGCCTTCTCTACAAGTAGTAGATTCCAAAACAAGGCAAGTTAGTACATGTCACTAGCTCACAAAGAAACAAGACAAAACAAAGACAAAAGCAGATCACCATTATTCTGCACACAGGTGAGTGATATTATGTGGGTGGATAACAGATTGCCATTATTGCTTTTACACATCCAACCAAGAACAAAACAAAGGAAGTTGACTTTTGTTGATATTCTCCATACAAACTTCTTATTCAATAACTTTCCATATTTGTTTATGTATGAATGTGATCTGTGCCTTTATGTGGTTGTGGCTCTTAAAACAAATAAAAATCAGGTAACCCAAGTTTCCAATACAACTGAAGAACAAACTTTTGAGTTTGAGCAGTAATTATGATGATCAATCAAGAAAGGCAAACATAAGAATCATATAAGATTCAAACAGGTTTTCTTAGACTTGGCAAATAAAATTCAAATCCACTTGCTACCCACCTACTCTCTCTCAAACACATGTAAACTTGACACAAAAGGAGGAGAACAAAACAAAGAAAGAAAACAAGATCTTTTACCTACATTGTAAACAATATACATCTTTCCATGCACAAAAAAGAAAACCTTTGGCTACCACAGATGAATCTTCTTACCAGATGAATATTCTTCTTCTTTTGAGCTAGATCTTGGTTAGCTGTTGACACCCTTTTGCCCCTTTTAATCCAGCTTCATGAAGAGACTTTGAAACGGCGGGTTCTACTAGAGTGTGCTTTCCGAGATGCAAGTAGTCTCTTTGAGCTTCTTCCCAATGCCCAAGCTGCTCCATATGAAAGAAACATCACACAAAAATAAGCTAATCCATATCAAAATACAATATTCTCAACATCAACATCATCGTTCAGTATAGTCTCGCACTCTCGAATAAGCAAGATCTGGGGGTCAAGATGGGGGCACCCACACCATGATCAGGAGGATGCGCCCGATAGACCCAAGGAAAACTGAAATTCAGCTATGTGACAATAATAACTTAATTTAGTTAGAATGCACCAAAATTACAATTTTCTCCGCTAAAGAATTTAAATAGGTTTTTATACCTTGGCGTGAGCTTGAGCGCGTTGAAAGATGGCTTCGGAGTAATTTGGACGGATTTTCAAAGCAGCGTTGCAATCTTCAATAGTTTTTTCCCATTGTCCGAGCTTGAACCTTGCAGAAGCTTGTTTGCAAAGTAGGACGCAGTTTGAAGGAACGTATTGAAGGGCTTGGCCAAACATGGCACAGGCTTCACAATACTTTCCCAATCTGTAGTATTCATTTCCAGCTCCATGGGCATCAGCAGCTCCCCAGGCTTTCTTCAGCTGCATCAGCGAACTCTTATTGAATTCCAAGAAGACGGCTTTCTCTGCAACTTGAACAGCTTCCTCAAACCTGAAATATATACCATGCACCCATTTAGAAACATTCCTAAATGGTTGAGCTTCCTAATGTATAACTAAGACTTGGAAATCATAATTGATGAAGGTTCTATTCCATTGTATTTGGCAAAATTGCAATACCTTGGCTTATTTTGGCACATTTTGAACTAGTTTACGTTATTTTGAGTAGTATTTTTCAAGGGTATGCCTTCAACATTTTGAGTTGTATTTTTTCAAGGGTACGCCTTCAAAATGCATCATTTTGAGAAAAGAGGTATCAATTGTTATCCTCACCTTCCAAGGTAAAAGTAAAGTTCAATCTCAAGCAAGAGTAACTTTGAGGAAGATGTTTCAGATATTTTCTTAGCATCCATCAGAGCATCCAGAGCTTCATTTGCTCTATTGAGATTCAGAAGTGCTTCAGCTTTAGCCACTAAAACCTGTTCAAAGAAACATTACATATCTTAGTAGAATGATCTAATTGATGATAATATGTAATGCGTAGGGGATGGTACCTCTTCAGATGCATCAGCTCCAGCCTTAGCAGTTTTAGAGCATTCCATTAGAAGCCGTTCCCAATCTTTAGCCTTTATTGCTTTTCTCATTTTCATTAGAGATGCCTCAACGGTAAGTAAACGCTGCACTGCATCTGAGCTATGACCATGCCCTGATAGCTTGAAATGCTTCTTGGCATCATCCACTTGGCCCATTCTATGAATTTCCATTGCAAACAGAATATAAGGCGAGAGCATTAGAAGGTTTTAAAGTCATGTGTGCACAATTAAGCTAACTACTTAAACACAAATGAGGCAACTCCTTGAATACAAATATAGTGATTAACACATTCCACCTTCCTAATTGTACTACCTTAATTCAGTATGTCAATATGGCATTTATTGAAAATCTAAATGCACAATTATATGGAAACAATCTCATGTGTACTACATAACAACAATTTATGCTAGCTCAAAGCTTAAACAAGTAATGAGAAACATTATTATACCTAGTATAAAGATTTCCAAGGCGATAATGAGCACGAACATACGACGGATTGCAACTGACTGCTTTGAGGCACTCTTCCACAGCCTCTATAATCCTACCAAGGGAAGACAAAGCTGCAGCCTTATTGTGGTGACAAGATGCATTTTGAGGGTTCAAGGCAATAGCTTTATCAAACAAAGATATTGCATTCTCAAACAATCCCTTCTTGTACTCCCTAGTTCCTGCATTCTTGATCTCTTCAACACTAGCCCCATCTAAACAAGGATCATAACAAGATTTCTGCTTCCCCATTACAGAATCCTCAACTTTGTGGGTAAAATCAGAATCCTTTTTCAAACTCTTGAGACTCTTCACACCATTTATGATACTCCCATGTCCATAATTACACCCTCCAAGCCCAAATGTATGTCTCATTGATCTCCCAAGCTTCAACTCCCCACAATCACCATCACTCTTATC
This sequence comes from Fallopia convolvulus, assembly GCA_964016875.1. Lineage (NCBI taxonomy): Eukaryota > Viridiplantae > Streptophyta > Magnoliopsida > Caryophyllales > Polygonaceae > Fallopia > Fallopia convolvulus. The sequence continues at coordinate 2,040,622 of OZ024722.1, read as the reverse complement.
AAAGATCAAACTGGAATCTTGTCTATCATCTTTGGTAACTAAAGGTTCCTCCTTTTTTGACTTGGTTTTTTTAGAGGCATTGTAAATGGTTCCATATGAGAGGTTTCTACTATGCACACCAATTGGTGCTGGAAGCCTAACCTGTTGTGGGTTTTCCTGGTTCTCATTTGCAACCAATGCAAGAACAGATGATGAGCCTGTGGTTTTGAGCGTGTCTTCAGTGGAGGAGATGGCAGTGGAATTGGCCTCAAGATTTCTCCTTTTTGAATCAGAAGTGGAGGTAACAGCTTGTGAGGATGATGAGAGGGATTTTGAGTTGGCTTCAAGATTTCTCCTTTTTGAATCAGAAGAAGAGGTAATAGCTTGTGAAGAGGATGAGAGAGATTTTGAGTTGGTCCTTGAGATTCCAGGCCCAAGAGGTGAAACCTTCACATTCCTGTTACATTTGCAATCTTCAAACTTGACAGATTTGGTTATGGTGGAAATTTTGCCCTCTCTTCTCTTTGATCTCCTTGGTGGAGTAAAGCTAGAGGCTTTCTTCTCCCTTCTTACAGCCTCAGGAGCAAGCCTAATAGAGCTCTCCTTAGGGTTGGGAGTAGCCATTTTAGTCTTGATTTTCTCTTCTTGTTGGGTTTGGCATTTTGAAGAAGAAAACCTTGAAATTGCTTTTCTGATATCAAACCCCATCTAAAGATGGAATCTTTAAAGCAATTGAAGAAAAAAAAAACACTTCAAAAGAACACAATCTAAGAAGAAAAAGAAGAAGAAGAAATTGAAGGAGGGTTTTTGATTGTTGATAAAACTTACAAATGGATCAATAAACACCAAGACATTCTTGGAAGGATTCAAGAGGACACAGAAGACCCATAAAGAAATGCAGTGTGTGTGGCCTTTTCTATGGCTTTGATTTGAGCTTATCAAGATTTTTTACACAAAGATAAGTTCTTTCTCATCTGACAGCATTAAGTTTAGGTGGGTGGAGGAAGAGAGGGAGGAGATGAAAAGAAATAAAGGGGGAGAAAGAGAGGGAAATTAATGAAACCCATTTTTTTAAGCATTTCATGCATAGTATGTAGAATCTTGATGCATAGAAGTCATGGGAGGAATTAAAAAGCAGTTGAAAAAACAAAAACAAAAAGAAGATGAAGAAAATACCCAGCTGGCAATTGGCCCCACATAGATTGTTTTCCTATGGAGTTTTTTTGGTATATGAACAATTGGACACTAGTAACTAGTTATGAGACAGATGGAGACTGGGGAGGAGAAAGTTGCCATTTTGGACTTGAAAAAAAAATTGGAGAAGTGTTCTGAAAAAGCTTAAATGGATTGCTCAGGAAATATGATGGAGGGTTTTCTTCCCAACAGTAAAGAACAGAAGAACACAGTGCACTAGTGCATGCTCTGCACTTTCATTATTTGCTCTGTTCATGCTGCTACACCACTACTTCAGTATTGTGTTACTTTATTATGCAGAATTGCAGATAAATAATTCTGTTCCTTTTAGGGCCCGTTTGGTATAAATTTGTTATCGGGTTGGAATAATGTAGGGAGTTTGAGATGGAAATGGGTTAACGAAGGGGTTTGATGAATTTAGGTGTGGCTCATATCTTGATTTAGAAGAGAGTATGAGATTGTGTGTAAAATGGTGGAAATGGGTCATTTCTAAAATGACTGATTGCGAAAAGAAAATCTAACCAAACACAAAAATCGGAAATTGAATTGAGTGATTTTTACCCGATTCCTAATACTCAAGGTATGGTACCAAACGAGCCTTAAAGAGTTCACACTTCACGTCAACTTTACAACATACTCCCTCCGTCCCCTTTTGTTCGTCCTAAAGGACGGTTTTTGTGGTTATTAAGAAAGATATAAAGTAGGATTGGTAATTGGGAAAGTGGATAAAATGTGAGATTGATTAAGGTTATGTTTGTAATTTTATAGGGATAAAAGGTGTAAAGTAGTATTGGTAATTGAGAATTTGGGTAAAAAGTCGATAGTATTAGGTATGAGTAATATTAGAATAAAAGTATAAATATAAAAGTAAAGTAAACAAACAAAAGGGGACGCCCGAAAAGGAAACAGGACAAACAAATGGGGACAGAGTAGTTTAGTAGCTCCAAGCACGTAAAGGCCCTTGTAATCACTGTACTAAAAATCCCTTCTAGCCCCCGCCTAGGCGCTGAAAGGTCCTAGCCCGCCTAGCCGTCTAGACCGTCTAGGCACCACTCGTCTAAGACCGCCTAGGCCACCGTTCAGGTCGTTTAGGCGCTAGGCGGTCCCTCTCCGCCCGGCGTCCGCCTAGCGTTTTTTAGAACATTGCTTGTAATTGATCAAAATCATGGTTAAGAACCTTAATGCTAAGGATGGTTTAATGATTTTCATAGATTAGTAGTACACTAGTACTACAATAACTATCCGCTATATCCGGCCAAACAGGTAGATTCTATGGTTGAGATATATGTACTTGTATTTCTAACAAATTAATGGGATTATACTTAAAAACTCAAAAAAAAAAGGGTCCGTTCAGTAACTGGATGTTTATCGATGTTAAATCTTATGATATTGACGGTGTTAAAGCTTTTTGGTACTGATGCTGAATATGATATTGACGGTGTTAAAGCTTTTTGGTACTGATGCTGAAATTACGTGTGTACGTTTTAGATAAGATAGGGGGTGTTCAATAAAGACTAATGGCTTGTTTGTGGGTGTATTTTTTTTTGATAAAATAAAAAAGCATGTAATATTAACAAAATAATACAATAAATAAATAAAATACACTAAACCCTTAAAAAATACTTAAAAAATAAACGATAACCTAGTTCGGTAAACTAGGATTGTGCTGAATATTTTTTAAACTCGAAATAAGCTCGATAAACTTTCATAATATGGTATTGCCTGATACTCAAACGAAGTTTATTTTTATTGAAAAACGTAATAAACTTATAAGCTACATTTTTTATGCCTGCGTATCACACCCTTAAACGGACAAGAAAGTATACGAGGGGTTAGACCAGTTTGTAAGTTGTAACATGGTTGCTATTATATGTGGTCGGACTATTATTAAGTGAGAATTTCTATTTCATTTTATGATCTTATCCATCCACATGAATCTTTGAGCAAATGGGCCAAATGAAACCATTTTTTTTTTTATAAGGAAAGGAATTAGAGAGCTCCACTCTAAAGAGAGGAAAACTGCCCTAGAGTATTCTTGCGGATGAGGTCCCTAAGGACCGGGTCGGAGGCAATCGGGAAGGAGGAGACACGTCGAAACGATCCTGCGATGTAGTCCGCAACAGAGTTGGCTTCCCGGAAGACGTGAGAAATACTCCAACTTTGAAAGTGGCCTAGCAGACTCTGAATATCCGTTCGAACAAGCTCAATCTCCCATGGACAGCTCCAGTCGCCCTGCACGGCTTTAACAAGTTGCAGGTTGTCGCCTTCAATCTGGATGTGGGGAACGCCACGTCGGATGGCCTCAAGAATCCCCAAATGAAGTGCAACAGCTTCAGTCATCAAAACAGAATGACGGCCAAGTAGTCCACCGTCCAAGCAAACTGGTGCGCCTTGGTGGTCACGAAGGATGAATCCGATTGAAGAGACACCATCATTGTTGACTGCACCATCAAAGTTGAGTTTAAGTTGATTTTGTGGGGGCTTTACCCATTTAGCTTTCGCCCTTTTCCTTTTACCGGGATTCTTGATCCCCATGGTGGGGCATTCCGGGTTTGTATTGTTCGCATTTTTCCAATCATCCATTTGTTTGCGAATGAACGCGCAAATATTGTTTGGGTTAGATTGGGTTTGGCCGTCGTCGGGATTAAATGTTTTTTTGTTTCTGAAGTACTAGATGCACCACCAGGAGCACGAAAGCCATTCCAAATCATTCTTGGAGACCCTAGATCGAATTTCCTCCAAGAATTGGAGAGGCTTATTACTTGCGGGGTTAATTTGTTCGATGATACGGACTAGGTTTGGGTTGATGGTTTTTAGGGTTTGGATTGTGAGTGGGCATAGCCAAATGAAACCATAATATATAAATGTAATGCATATTTATTTATAATTAATAACTATTAATATATTTCTAAGAAGACGTTATAATATTTTAGATAAAGATGATAATAATATAAAATAAGCCAAATAAATATTATTTATTTCATAATATAACTCACATGCTTTATTAGAAGATTAATTGGAATTAGCTAGTTCTTGCGCTAATTAATTGTTAAATGGATTGCTAAGGCCATCGACGTTTTAGAGCGTTTTGGAGAGGAGTTGAAATGATCACACTATCGTCCTTGTTTGGTATTGGAGCTTAGCGACTAGCGCTAGCAGCTTGTTTCAGTGTGATTCCGCTCAATTTCCCTAACTTCTCTAGCTTGTCCCATCTAGATGACAAAATTAAAATAAGCAGTGTCCGTTCGACAACACCTAGCGTTCTCCAACTACCCTCGAAACGCTAGCGGAAAAGCAAGAAGCTTGGGTGTAGGAGCTTCCTAAAAATCGTCAAAATTCCGCTCCAGCTAGCGGGAATAAGCTCTCTAAACGCCAGTGCCAAACGGAGGCTAAGTCACTATTTCGGTGTCATTTCATCTTATATGGTCAGTATTTTGGCAAGTGAAATAACCAATGGTTATCAATTATCATAAAAAAATTGGGCCATTTTTCTATCATTTAAAAAGGTTACCTTATAAAATTATATTAAAAAATGCATTAAAGTCAAAATAGAATACTGGGGATTTGTTTTTTAATACAATTTTTAATTCTAACCGAAAATAAAAATAAAAATAAAAATAACCCACTCATCACATGTAAGGAGTTGGGGGCCTTAAATAAAAAGTGACCCCATCTCCATTACTATTTTGCTTAGTTTCATCCATATATCATCACATATTCACATGTACTTCTATTGCTTAACTAACAGTCTCAAAATCCACAAGGGGGTTAGTTAGTTTCCGTTTGTTCGATTAATCATTGAAATAGATCTACACCACCAACAACGTTATGTAGACCATGAAAAAAACTTTCACCATATTTGATAAATTCCTTTGGTGTACTATCTATTCCATAGTTTCATAGAAAAAGAAACTTACATACATTTGTTTGTTATGCATATGCCTTGTTTGATTGTCTTTTATATCGTTCATCCATCAAGTATTTAGGGTTCGTTTAACTTTAAACTATGAAAACGTAAATAAAAAGGAAAGGAATCTAATCCACTCAAGTGTGTTGATACATTAATAAATAAAATCATTTTAACTTACGACTCCTTATTTTTCATATAAAAAATGGGCATGCGACTCAATCAATCTCCATATATAAGTGTGTTTCAAAATCGTATCCTTCCACCACCCTCTTGAAACACAAATAACAAGACAACGAGAAAAGAAATTCCATCATATGACACCAAATAAGACTAAATTCATTTCATTTATTTTTATGTTTACATTTTTATGGTTTGCCATCAAATAACCCCTTAATGACGATCAAAGGACGCCAAACTTATAAATGGGTATCAAAAAAAGATGTCTTAATCGCTATGTCGACCATCATCGGTTAAATCGTATACTTAAAAGTCGTATACTTATAAGTTGCGACTCCTCAATCATTCTCCAAATATAAGTGTGTGTTTTAAAATGATGAAAAATCATATGCTTTAAAATCGTACCCTTCCAGTTCCACCATCCTCTTGAAATACAAAGAAAAAAAAAACTGCAAGAAAAAAAATCCATCATATGACACCAAATTGACTAGATTCATTTCATTTACATTTATGTTTAAGTTTCTATAGTTTGCAATCAAACGACCTCTTATGACAATCAACGAACCTCAAACTTATAAACGGGTGTCAAAAAAATGTCTTTAACGCTATGTCCACCATCATTGGTGAAATCATATACTCAGGAGTTGCGACTCCTCAATCATTCCCTAAATATAAGTGTGTTTTAAAACGTTGAACTCGTATACTTCCACCATCCTTTGAAAACACAAATTAAAATTCATTTACATTTACGGCTCTATAATTTGCCATCAAACGACCCCTTAATGACAATCGAAAAACATCAAACTTATAAATGGGTATCAAAAAAAATGTCTTAATCTCTATGTCTACCATCATTGGTGAAATCGTATACTTAAGAGCTGCGACTCCTCAATCATTCTCCAAATATAAGTGTATTTTAAAACGGTGAAATCATATACTTCCACCATCCTCTGTAAACACAAATTACGATTCATTTACATTTATGGTTCTATAATTTGCCATCAAACGACCCCTTAATGACAATCAACGAACGTCAGACTCATAAATAGGCATCAAAAAAAATGTCTTAATCGCTATGTCGACTATCATTGTAATGCAGTTGGCTAGGCATATGCACTACAGTACATTGCCCTTAATTTGTGCAACCAATGGAGGAGAATTTGTGGGTAGATAGATAAGAGTTAATTAAGGAATTTAATAAGGCCATTAGGATTTATGGGCATGGACCATGTTATGAACAGAACTATCTACTTACTTGCAAAGAGGGAGCACAGCCTGTCAAATGGGGCATGCTTGCTTGCAATTGTGCATATATATGGTCCTTACACTTCTGTGTAAGATTTAAATTTTTGTTATGGGTAATTTATGAGGGAGGCTTTATAATTGTTTTCTTGATAAATGAATAATACTTGATGTGTTAGTGATTTTGATAATGCATGCATGCTTGCAATGAATGAGCCCCCATATATGTTGTTGTAAGCCTTTCTTTGCCAGCAAATGGTACAACCCAACACAGATGATGTATTAATTCAAGTCACTGCCAAGGAGGGACCAATCCAATAAGAAAGAACAAGAAAAGATGATTATTTGTTGCAACTTTTTTTTAGGTTTTGTGTTGCATGGTTGTGTACTTGTACCTAACTAAATATACACATACACGCACACACACCTAAAAGGTTTAGTTAATAAGATCCATCACTTTCAACCCACAACTTAAAACCCCATCTTAGTTTAAGATAATCCAACCTAAACACAATCCTATCCTCTACAACATGACATGTCAATGTGTAAAGTTTTGGTACAATCCCAAACAATATGAATATGAAGTATACACTTCGAATAAATGCACGCAAACTCGTTTGTCGGTTTTTCTATTTTGTGTTTGTACTCCTTACTCGTTCTTTTAGCTTGTTTTTAGCCTATGTCTTTCCTGTTTGTACTCCCTACTTGTTCTTTTCGCTTGTTTTTAGCCTATGTCTTTCCTAGCCGTTCTCAGCTGACGCCTCGTGCGGCCTCTTGGTTTACCAGGCTTGTCTTATTACCGAATTCTTATCTTTTTTCAAAAAAGAAATAGAGTTTTACGAATAACTCCATCGTAAAGGGAGTCAAAGCCAAAATAGAGGTGGGCTTTGCCGAAATGGACGATTAAGACGTCATTAAATCCTAAATGTTGTTGTAATTATATCTCATTTTTATGGAGTAATGTCACAAAACTTGCTAATGCAACAAATTTAAGGAAAAGTGTACTAAAAGTTGTTGTCCAAGTGCAACATCTGCCAGCAAAGACCACCAATACCATTTATTTATACAAGTGCAATTACTCCAGTCCTGCCTAATAATTTAATAAATACACCAATGCAACTTGAAAGATGTAAGTAGGGATGTGTATTAGCTTTGAAGTAGATTCAACGGCCAAAGGAAGAGTTTATGTACTAGGTTTCAATCATTAATATTTTAATTAATTCCATCTTTTATTTTTAATTATGCATTTATCTCCCTATGAGCATTCATTAATATTAATTGTCACAAAATCTTGGCTTAAATTGTGAGGAATAAAGTGCAACGATACATCATTCATGGAATCTAACAAACACCGGTCAATATATAATTCAATTCAGACACGTATTAACAATAAAAATAACTCCAAAAGTTAACTGCAACATATGATATACATCATCAATTTGGTAAGCATATTTAAGTCAAAACTGTACTAATAAACAGAGCATAGCTTAGGCCCATCTAAGCCAATCATGGGCCTGGGCCTCGGATGAGGCCAGGGAACGAAGGTTAATTATTTGTTCAACACTGTAAACTTCAGTATCCATTTCTTACTCATGAGAGAAACCAAACAGGACCCAAGTGTACTAATGAGCAACAATTTGCAGAATATGACAAGAACATCACCATCAACCACCAGCAAAGTAAGTATCAATGATCCAGTGATCTAAAGTTAGGTCTATGGTGGGCAGGATGTGGGCTTCAAGAAACAGATACCCGTGTCGAACGGGAACAGTTAACCAATGGTGGGTTCTTCACAATATCATCATATCCCAAAATGTAACATTTCACCTTTTTAATTAAGTAAAAGTTGAATTGATCTAAAGTGAAGGCCAAAACATTTCACTTTCGAAAAAGAATGAATTACCTGAAGCTCTGCAACTCTACTTCACAAGTCTACAGGTGAAGCATGATGAACTGAGATGAGCCATTGGCCATCAACTTTTTCAAACACATTTGTAGCAAATTGTCTTCCCCAGTTGCTTCCCTTTGTCCTGATTAGCTCAACACAAGTAACATATCCAATGTCACCCTTTACATGCGCTTGAACATCTCGCAACTCAATCTCCAAAGGGAAGTCATAATTTACCCATACATACTCCCAGCTGCTCATCACAAGATCATAACTAGAGATTCCACTTGCACCAGGGTGAACGCAGCACACGTTTTCTCCTCTTGCCCAGAGCGTTTGCATTGTGGCCAGATCACCATTCCGGAAAGCGTCATAAAATTGTGTATTTGCAGTGAGTACAGATGATTTACTGTCCTCCTGTAGAACTCGGAGATTGTCCCTGATCTTTGCAGCTTCTGCATAGTTCTCCTCGTCAATGGCAGTCTGTAGCTTTTGCTTTAAAGTCTCTTCATCTAGCAAGATGCTTTCACTGCTTGGGGATTGCCCAGAGTCCTCGCTGGTTACTTTACAAGCCTTTACAGAAGAAGCGCGTGAAGACTTACGGATATGTGCTGCACTGGACATAAATTGACTTAGGTAAAATAGAGCTAAAAATGACTAGTTTAGAGATATATTTCCCAATTTCACAAACTCCTTTCATGACTCCCTATCACACCTCTCTGTGGAAAAGGGTGATTACAAAATGTCTGAACTCAAATTGGACATAGCATGTACACACAGGCTTTAAATTGTACATTTAAAAACAATAACAATGCTTCTCCCCTTAAAGTCCATTAGTGGGATGCACTTCCCATGTATTCTACTTTACAAAATTTAACTTTCTTACTTATAGAGCCTTTAGCATTTAGAAATATGTACTCACTTTCAAGAAATCTATTCTGCAACATCAATTGTTTCAAGGTAGCATTTTGCATTTATCTATAGGAAAAGGAATTTCCGAGTTTGTTTCAATCACTATGAGTTCAAATGCCTAAGCACAAGAATTAACACCCTCCTTACTCTTTCACACTCATTCCTGATCACTTACAGAAGATTCCCATATCAATTCTCATGAAGTCGAACACTAACATAAGAGAGACTGAGAGAGTCCTTAATTTGGGGGGAGACAAGTGCAAGAAACTAGTAAGTAACAACAAAACTGATAACTCAGGAAGCATGTTGCAAACATCTTTAGTTCTAACATATCCACATTTATACATCAAGTAAACAACACAATCTGCTGTCTAGTTCTAATTTCCCAACTAGTTCACTCATCCTGCTCTCACAATATCCTTTGCAGCTTAAAATCAAAGGAGTGATTGTGTTCCGCAAACCATCAATAGTTCTTTACTACACAGTCTACACACACAAAAATCGCAGGAATCCAACAGGCTCAACATAAATTCATAATCGGAGAATTGCAAGCTTACTATGTGTCAGTTTGGCACCAGAGCCAGTCACAGCAATTCGTCTGTTTGAATACATAAACCCCTGATTTTGGCAACTGCTTACCGACTGCTTGATATCATGAACGTTTGCCTGTAACAAGGTGTACAGGTCAAGATACACTTCCAAAGTTGATATCCCCATATCTCAATATAAAACTGAAATTGAGCTCTTTCATTCGGAAATGTAGGTTCGTCTCCGCTCACAATTGATGGCAATAACTTAAAATTAATCCGATATAGTGGATTTCTAGTTATCTCTAAGAATCAACTCAAATAATACCGAATCAAATACTAGTTTACAGAGCAGAAATCAGACAGCGGCAAATCAAATGCAAAAGAAAAAGGGAAAAACTAAGGCTAAGAGAAAGCATCGCACCATCCTGTGGAAACAGCTCGGCCGATGATTAGACGCCGAATTATGATGAATCATCCATGGCTTCAGCGAAATTGCAGATAAGTTCGAAATTTCCATTGGCGAGTGAGAAGAGATTAGACAGACAGGATGACGCAAATTCGAAGAGCTAGGGTTTTAGAATTTAGTTCTGGAAATTCAGCCTACGAGATTTTGGTAACAAACACAGCGTATATGAGAAATTCATATAAACTATGGGCCCAATCAACGAAGGCCCAACATAATATTTCATATTTAAATCAATGGGCAAAGCCCACCAAGCGTCATATATATTGTACCAGAAATTTTCATTTACCATAAATGGTTATTTTCTCTCAAAAAATCTACTATATATATAAAAGCAATAAGGATTGGAGCCTCCACGTTGCGCCACCTCATCATTTGCCACATGTCGTTTCGAGAATGTGCCACGTAGGATTTGACACATGTCTTCACCATATTAATCTATATATTTTATTTTTAAATTATAATTTTTGGTTTAATAATATCCTAAAAAAATCTAAAAGATAATTTTCCTTTTTATCTAATGATACACTTGAAAAATAAAAGAAAATATAATACCAAAATGGAAAAAATATTATCAAACAAAAATATAGAATATTCAATATAATATCTAAGGAAAAAATTAAAAAAAATATTTAAACATATCTTTTCAATTGATCCTAACAACCATATTAGATAATCTACCCAAAAAAGCCTCTCCTAGAAAAAATTACATTTATTTATTTTAAAATGGTTTCCTTTTTTTTCTTATAGGAATTTCATAACGATATATTCTTAATTAGTTGAAAAAAATGCAATTTCATATATATTTTCATATGTTTGTTATTAAATCTATTATAGCTATTATCGACCATGCAAAGACGATTTTTTCCATTCTATTCCACTATTGTCTTATCGTTTCTTACCAATATTTATTATCGAAAAAGTTATTATAATTTATTTTTTATCCAACAATAAGGATATTTTCTTTATTTTGTCAAAATCATGCAATTTGCATTGTATATGGTAAGATAAAATTCGTTTCTTATATAGCTCTTTTTTGAGTTTTATGAAATAGATTTTATATACATTCCATAATATAGCTCTTTTTTATTTGATTTAGCTCTTTTTATATAACTTTCTTATACCCCATAATATAATATAACTTTGCTTAATAAAACTATATCACCTCAAATCTATTTTATATAAAAAGGCGATATTAATATACTATATATATATTATTTATAAAAACAATAAGGATTTGAGCCATTCTATTGCGCCACATCAGCTTTTTCCACATGTCGTTACGAGATTATGCCACCTCAAATTTTATCACATGGCATCTTTTCCTTAAGCCATGTCGTGATATTTTTTACACATCATATTATATTCCACCTCATCATTTACATGTCATATTTAACAATAATTATAAATTATATTTGTTAGCTAAATATTTCTTTTATCTTTTAGATAAGGAAAGAACTAGATATGAACAAATCAATTCTTTAACCAAATCTTTTATTTGGAGAATTAAGATCAAATAAAATAATTTTTTTACTCTACTAAGAATAAACAACTATAGAATTTTAAATAAAGTAAATAACTTTAAATAAATAAGGAAAATTAAATTGAAAATATACTATCCGATTTTTTTACCAACTCATATCTCAATGCATATTAGTTATGATACTTTACATATTAGTATAAAAACTATTAATCAATCAATGTTATAATATTTTAATTTGTATCTCTTTCATATTTTTGAAATACTATCCGATTTTTTTACCAACTCATATCTCTTTCATAAAATTTCTAATTTATTAATAGCTCTAATTATGTAATACTTCTTTTATCTATCAAATTTTTATTTATTTAAATTTTATTATCAAAATATGGCGCCACATCATAACAATCTAAAAAACAATTAAATACTAATTTAAAAAAAGATATTTATAATTATTTTGTTTTATTTTTAAATAGGTTTGTTACAAACTAATAACTAAATATTAGATTCATTCTTATCTCATTTTACTTTGATTACTTATACATTTTATTGATTAATTATATATTTAAATCTCATATTATAATAAAAAAATTATATAATTTAGAATTAAAATTTTTAATATTATATGTATATATTTCAAATTTAAACATATGTTTACAAATTTAAAAATTGCTAAACTAATCTATGTATATAAATAAAAGACGCAAGGGATAAGGTCACCATGTTGCGCCACCTGAGATTTTCCTACGTGTCGTTCCCACATTAAGCCACCTAGGATTTCGCCACATAGGATTTTTTATTTTGAGAATTTATATATGTTGATATTATTTTAGGATAATATAGAAATAAGATAAATTAATCTAGGAAAGATTCTATCTAAAAATAAAGATGTTATCTAATGTTAAATCTTAATTATTAATGTTAAATATTTGATATGATAATTTATTTAACTTAAAAAGATTATATCTAAAATAAAATAAACTATAAAAGCGTTAAATATATGGTAAAATATTATTGATGTATATTATTTATAACAATTTATTTAATTTATTTTTTCTATGACAATATAAGCTATCTGCCATGTAGGATTTTACTATGTGTCACCTATGCTTTTTTGTACATGCCATTCTCACAATTCATATATATTGAAAAGATTCTATCTAACTTAAAATAAATTATAGTATATATTAGGATAGATTTTGAGTATATGATTGATTATAAGTTGATCATTATCTTTTTCTATATATCTATTTCTATAAAAGTCTTCTTAAATCTATTATGATAAAAAAAAATAAAAAAAATTACAAGATGATAAAAATTAAATTATCTATGTTTTTTTTATCCATTTATAATGTAAAATAATTTTTTAAAATGAATTTTTGGTTAAAAAATCCATTTATAATTATATATTAAAGTTATATCTTTTTGAGCCACCACAATGACTTTGACACAAATTTATATTTAAAATTTTCAATTTTTATTCATATTACTTTATCTTTTTTAAAATAATTTTTCTCTCTATTTATTTATAAAAATTGTAAAAGTTCAAAATTTATTTGATTCTAAAAAAAAACTATTGTATGTGAGTACAATTTTTTTATCTTTTATGTATCATTATATTAAAATAATATGCTCATACTTAATCTGAGTCGTAGTCGTGCATGGCACGACGGGTATAACTAGTATAAAGTAAAATTGCTCTATGTCTATGATGATTTTTTATGCGGTTGCACATTCTTGCCCTAATCTTTTTGAATTTTATCAAAACTAGTTGAAGTACCGTGATATTCACGGGATAATTTACTAAAAAACTACACAATTCTACGATATTAATTTAAAATACTAAATAAATTTATATAATATCATAATAAATTATGCAATATACAAATTATTTTTTTAGATTGTACTCCATATTTTAATTGAACATATTTTTAAATATTTTTTCATTATTTGTGGAGATCTTTTCCAAATTTAGATTGAAATTATTAAAATATTGATTTTACGTGTTATTGAATATTTTTAAAAAATATTTTCTTATTTTTTAGACACCATGTATAAAATACTTGATTTTTTTATAAAGATAATAATAATTAGGATAGGTTATCTACAATACAAAGCATAATATAATTTACTAAAATATGTTTTTAAAGTTAATTTATTAAAATTATATATTAGGGTTCTTATCTTTTACTCTATAATAATAAAAATGTTTGTGAATATGAAAAATACAATATAAAGATTAGTATAGAAGAGAACATTGTCCTTGATTTAAGAGATAAAATATAGATAAAATTATCTATGTATTATTTTGCAAAATTCAATCCATCTATAAACTTGTTTTCCATACTAAATTTACATAACAAAGAAATAAAATATAAAGGAAATTAATGATATGAAAATTTATAAAATTCAATGTATTAATCAACCTATCAACCATATTAAATTACAAAAAAACATAGCGATAAAAAAAATTCAATTTAATTTTTTTTTCAAAATTCAATTTAACCAAGCATTCATCAAGATTTGTAAATTTTTCTATTTATTTTTTATTTGTAAATTTTTCTATTTTTTTTATCAAACTTTGATTTAAGAAAAAATCTTTAATATAAATTCATAAAAAGATAAAGAAAAACTAATTTTATTAATTAAAATTAAAATTCGAATTTTTATTTATTTTTTGAAATTTACATATAATTTTAGTCATCAACATAAAATTATATCTTTTTCTCAAAATAAAAATATATTAACATAACAAAATTTATTATTTAAAATTATATCATTATATAGATATAAATTTTATACTTGGAGCTCAAGCCTTGTTAAAAGATAAAAAAATATATTAAGACCCTAAATCTTATTAAGAGATAAAAATATTAAATTAATATGGAAAATATCATCTCATAGGAATTTATGTATATAAAAATTATATAAATATATTATCCATTGTAGTAAACTAATACATAATCTATAGATAGAAAATTATATACATAAAAAATTATATAAACATGTTATCTATTTAGTGTATATATAGCAAGAATAGTATAAGTTGTTACAAAATTTATTAAAATATAATTTCACATTAATTATTCAAAAATGCCACGTGGCGCAAATTTTACAACAGACTTGGGTTCTGTTTTATAATGTATTAGGGTAGATATCTTATATTTGGGTTGTTGCATACTCTATTCTTAAAGTGTCCACGGTTTAATTAAGTAAAATTGTGGATTGATCCCTCACATTTTCATTCTTGTCTTTAAAGGATTGAAACACTTTGAGGATATAGCGTGCAACGGCCCTCAAATATAAGATACTTTGTTGAATTCGAAAAGGTTAGTGTAGAGAGTGTAACCTCTTAGAAGGTTAGAATATTCAGACCAATTTTGTCCAGTTATAAAATATAAGGTCGCGTCCAGGCCCGACTAATTGGGTAGGCTAGGAGGGGCGATCGCCACGGGCCCCAAAAATATAAAAGCCCCCAAATAGAAAATTACCACTAATAAAAATAGGCCCATTAAAGTTAAAAAGGTTCATTAAGGTGTCTTCGAGCATTTAGTCAAGCGATAAAACTTTATAGTAGTACCATTAGGTTTTCGTTTCGACTCCTACGGGCGGTGCCAGTGCCCAAGACCAAAAAAAAGTCTATTAATGTTAAAAAAGGCCCATTGATTATCTGATGTAAAAAAATAAATAAAAATTGTATGAAAAACCTTATTTATTTATTATACTAAAAAAATCTATTTATTTGTTAAGTTTAAGGGCCCTTAAATTTTATTTCGCCCTAGTACCCCTGGAATATTAGAGATGGGTCTGGTTGCGTCATACAAAGGTTTCGTCCCTTACATTATACAAAGGTTTCGAAAGAATGTGCAAATTCAAAGAAAAGTCCGGTACAAAGAGAGCCAAATTATTTACAACTCTATTTGTTTTCTTGTGAACCGAATTGTCAAGGCTAAGCCATCCAATCCAAGTGATAGTGCTTATTTGAATTTGACCAAATTCCTACCTTGTATCCGAGTTTCCCAACTCGTGCTCTAGGGCTAAGAAAACGTTTTGAAGATTCCACCAAAAAACAAAACGTTTTGAAGAAACTATTATTCAAAATCCAATTATTTGAAGTTTTTAAACAAAAGCTCATCTTACTAATGAAAGTAGCTTCACGTGTTTTTCCTATATGCATTTCTCATAACGCATCCTTATGGAGCCTGAAAATGGCCATGAAGATTAGGAAATAAGATACTAAATGCATCATGCATAATGCATCGAATGCCATTTCGGTTCAATTTCGTGTTCGGTTCATGCTCTCAACACGCATGTTATAGTACGGTGGACTGATAATCTGGAGGTCGTGCGATAACGAGTTTAGTATACAAATCTAATGAGGTTCCAACCCAAAATCATATAACAATGAGCGGAGTAACTCCTTATGTTATATAGTAGACAATTTTACTTCTATTTTCAAATTTGGGATACTCTCAACACATCTCCTCGAGTGTAACTACTTGAACTAGTTGACACTTGAAAATAATCCCTCAAGGGCTCAAGGCTTAGCGAACCATCACAATTGGATCGACAACTCCTGTATTGGGCGGGCTGCTTGAATATGCTCATAAGGCCGACAAGTCTAAACAATCCCTCAAGGCTCGTGAAGGGACTCGGTCGCTCCTTTATTGGGCGGGTAGCGGACTACTTGAACAGGCCCATGAAGTCGGCAAGCGCAAAGACTCCATGAAAGAACTCACACTGAAACCTACTCTGATGCCATGTTAAAGTCCGATGGGGTGATAATTTGGAGGTTGTGCGGTAACGGATCTATCATACAAGCCTAATGAGGTTCCAACCCAAAATCATATTGAAATGGGTTGGAACCTCATTGGGCTTGCATGTTATGCTTGTTACATGCACGACCCCCAATTTATCGGTCCACTGGACTTTAATATGGTATCAAAGTAGGTTTTGGTGTGGGTTCATTTCCTGGAGTATTTGGGCTTGCCGGCTTCATGGGCTTGTTCAGGTAGTCTGCCCAATAAAATAGCGACCGATCTAAAAAATGCGACGGTTCGTGAGCCTTGAGGGATTGTTTGGGCTTGCCGACCTTATGAGCACACTCAAGCAGCCAACCTAATAAAGGAGCGACCGATCCAAATAGAGATGTCTCGTTAGCCTTGAGGGATTTTGTCCAAGTGATAATTGACACATGTAGTACGTTGCACTTAAGACGGCGTGTTGCGAGGATGATGCCCACATGAAAAAC
This sequence comes from Fallopia convolvulus, assembly GCA_964016875.1. Taxonomy (NCBI): domain Eukaryota; kingdom Viridiplantae; phylum Streptophyta; class Magnoliopsida; order Caryophyllales; family Polygonaceae; genus Fallopia; species Fallopia convolvulus. The sequence goes on along the minus strand of OZ024722.1, from coordinate 2,023,596 downwards.
TTAAATATAAATTGTTTAATATATAATCTCATGAGTTACTCCACCCATTATCATATGATTTTGATTTGAAACCTCATTGAACTTATATGTTATGCTCGTTACAGCACGACCCCAAGTTATCGGCCCATCGGACTTTATCAGTATCAAACCAGTCCTGAAACCCTAAAAGTGTAAAAAAAAAAGTGATACTTGGATTGGATTCTGCGACGTTGAGGGTGATGACGCAGACCAGCGATGGCGAGGAGGCAATTGCACCATGGCTGGTGAGGACTCTGACCAATATTGACTGTGTTGTCGAGGCGATGGCCTTGGCACGGCTGCGGGTGATAGGGCCATCCGATCTTAGTGACAAGGCTTGCTCTTTCTCGGTAGCGTCCATTGGCGAGGTCGCATCACACTGCCCATATATTTGAGCTACTACCAAATATTAATTTAGGTTTAAGTGATTCCCAACTCGATTTCTCGTCCCGATAAAATGGTAACAAACAGGTCCTAAAATCTGGAAGAAAAAAAATGATACGTCCACTTAATTTCTCTGCATATGACAGAATTGACAGCAACTTACAATTAAAAAACAGGTAGATTCTCACTATTGTTCAGCAAGGATATAAAAAAAAAAAAACAGTTTTTTGTGGGTACATACGTTGGATCAAAATACTGATCAGAAGCGTCAATTCACACCCAACTCAACTGTTAAAATTGTACCTACCCACTGCAAAATTCTACAAATTACAATCAAGAAGCATGTGACTACCAAACCACTTCAATCTTCCAAGCAAAGAATTGATCGATCGATCGGGTCCATCTAATTCCATGTTCATTTACCTTTGCAACAAGTTGTTCAAATTTTAGCTCAATTTGGGAGCCTTGCAATTGCTGAAATTGAACTATACAATAGATGCGAATTGTCCGTTGTGTATTTTTTTTAAAGTTAGTTCGATCTTGACATGACATATATGTTGGATCAACATTGTGTATTTATGGATGAAGCAATTTGTGTTATTTTGACCGAAGGAATTTCTCAAAATTATGAAATCTGAGCAGGCATGTGACTGTACCTAAAGGTAATTAAGGTCGTCCATGTGGAGTGATCAGTCTGACCGAATGTGACATATCATGGATCAACAAGAAAGTAGCTATAGACAGTAGACTATAGCAACTGTCCGTGACCAAAAACTTAGTGTTTTTTTGGTCTTATTAAAACTGTTTTGATGTATGTTATATGGGTTTCAATTGTCTAGTGTGTGTTATTTGGCAAACTAGGAATGATGTGGGTTTTAGAAGTCTTGTTAGTTGTAGGATTGAGTCTTATATTGTTATGGTTTTAAGAGGGATTGTATATTAATCAGGGTCTCCATTATAGGCGAAACTATATTGGGGTCAGAAGGGCCATGAGGCCCATGACCCTCCAATCCATTTCTTTTGTTATATATGTTACTTTCGTCGAGAGTTTCGATTTGGTATATTATAAGCTCAAATTGGACATGTTAAACAAAAATTTTTAAATGTGTAAAGATTAAATATATGCAAATTATTTTTATATGTCATTTACGTAGTCAAAATGCATATATTTTTTTACTAAACTTCATACATTAAAGCCCAAAGTTTCTAAACAACAAATTATATTAAAATACTTGACAATCGTACTCTAATTGGTCGGAGATGATTTCTTACTAATTTCAAGTCTTAACTAGGGTGCGATTACAATCAACTTTCCATATTCAGGTTTAATTTCTACTTCACAAATTTCAAGCCTTCATCTACAATCAGATGAATCATATCAAGACCGATCTCCAAACTACAACCAATCGATAGACCCTCTCGTAAATGGTCGTAAGAAGCAACGATGTGAGAGATGATATTAGGCATACAAAAGCATCAGATCTTATTTACCTCGATAGTAGTATTTCCAAAATTGAGTTTTATTTGATCCAATTTGAATTGACATGTATTCATTAGGCTTTGATTTATGCTATAATTATTGTATGCCTTTCAATTAATTAATTAATAAATTTTACTTTAAAAATACAATCATCATAACTATATACTAAAGTAGAGGTTAAAAAAGTATTAAACGACACATGTCGCTTTTAGATTGGACCACACCACCCCTTTTATTAAAACCAATCTTTAGCAAAATAATTAAGTTTAATTTAAAGATAGTGTAATGTATGTACAATCTTATATCATAAGTCTACAATCAATGGATATAAAATCACATTCTTAATTTAAAAAAATAATCTTTTATTTTTGGATATGATAAATAGGAAGATTATTGAGATATTTTTATGGTATATATTATACAAATATTAAGATATTTATTTTATTTTTAGATAGAATGCATAAGCTAGGTTTAGATAATTAAGTTTAATATAAAGATAGTGTAATACGTACTTTATTTTGAATGGTCTCATTTATATAATAAATTGATAAGTTTTTATCTTATTACTTATCTATTTTTATAATTAAATAAATTATCATGTTTTGGATATTAGTTTAATTCGTTTTACTAATAGAATATTATTGTTTTAAATAAACAGCTTTTATAGTGTATTGATTTTAAATACTGATTCAAAATTTATATTTAAGCATTTACGTGATTATTTTTCTCATATAATAAATATATTTGATAATATTTTATTATTAATATTTTATTTAAGAAAATCCGTATGGGAATATATACTAGTTTTTTTACTAATTACAGATTAATTATTAAATAATTAATCTACAAATAATTAATCTACAAATTATTCAATAATTAATAGCCAGCCACGGCGAATTCCCCGCCGGCGATTAGTACTATAAGCAAGTCTCGAGTATGCCAAAAAGCAAAAGCAAAAACTATATTTTTACACTTTGCACTTTGTATTATATTTTCACCTTATAAAATAATAACCCATCATGTCTTTCAAATAAAGATGTTTGACCAACGACTTTCATTATTAATCATGTTAAACACTGTTGCAACACCCTATGTAATTGGCCCTTGGATTCTTAATCCATTTTATTTTTTAATTAGTAAATTCTGCCTTTTAGAGTTTAAAAAAAAAGGTTATGCTCTTTTTTTTTTAAGTTTGACATAGGATCGAATCAAAAGCACCATGGCGTGAGCTCACGATAATGACAGCTTACCAATCCAAGCATGCTTGTAGTATGCATTATTTTCATGCTTTATGCTTAATCACATCGGATAACACAAGCTAGTTTAAAATTTAAGGGCGTGTTCGAATCGCAAGGAATAATGTATTATTTTGTGTAAGAGTACATTCCCCCATCTAAAGTTGGGACCTAGTATATATATCCCTTTGGTTACTCCTCCTATTCAGCCCAGCGAGGTTCCATCCTAAAACCAATTGGCAATAGGAGGAGTAACCCGATGGATATATATACTAGGTCCCAACTTTAGATGTGGGAATGTACTCTAACACGCCCCCGCAAGTGCAACTGGGGGAACTAGCCTAGTTGACACTTGGACAACACGACGGGGCGGACCCATGATCGAGAGAGGCCGTTAGGCAAATCACTTTGCTCTAATACCATATTCAGCCCAACGAGGTTCCATCTTAAAACCAATTGACAATAAGAGGAGTAAATCAAGGGGTATATATACTAGGTCCCAACTTTAGATGTGTGAATGTACTCTAACATTTTGTATTTAAAATTTTCAATATAAAGTTGAAATCTACCTTCTAAATTATAACACAAAAACTTAAATTAATGTATATAGGTCTCACCAAACTCTAACTTAAGGGCATGTTCGAGTCGCAAGAGATAATGCATTATCTTGTATTATGCATTAAATCCTGCATTATAATATAAGATAATGCATTATCTATTGCGATTCGAACATGCCCTTAAGTTAGAGTTTGGTGAGACCTATATACATTAATTTAAGTTTTTGTGTTATAATTTAGAAGGTAGATTTCAACTTTATATTGAAAATTTTAAATAAAGACGATGTAATCTCATATGGTGCTTTAAGAAAATACGACCTACCGAAATTTAAATAAGTACCATTCTTAGGCCATCTCCAACAGCTTCCCCAAACTGTTGGAAATTGTGCATTTGGAGAATTTTACCCATTTTTTTGTCCCAACAACTTCCCTATCCAATTCTCTATAATGGAGAATTCTCCAAAAGATTGAAGTGATTTCTCTATATTTAGATAATTCTCCAAATTTATTTGGAGAATGCATTAATTAAAAGTGTATACATGGAAACTTGTGATTGGTCATATGAAATTTTATAAAAAAATTTATATATAAATAAAACTAATAAATGTAAGATTCTCTAAAATGAAGAAGCTGTTGGAATTAACGTAAATTTTATTTGGAGAATATGACTTTTGGCTCTTCATTTTGGAGAAAATTATAGGGAAACTATTGGAGATGGCCTTAAGAGAAAAATTATATAGTTGCATACATGCCTCTTTTCAATTAAAAAGGGAAAATTCAAACTGGCATCCTTGAATTTGGGTTCTCTTGAATAATGTCCCAAAGTTTTTTGTATTATAAGTTTTGCCCTTGTGTCTTTTTTCCGTTCTACCTTGCACCTTTATCTATTATAGTCCTTTGAAGACATTGAAAGGAGAAGAAGAAAAAAGATAATTTTTTTAAAAAAAGTGCTCTAAAATAAGGGGTAATTTTCTGTATTTACCCTAACCTTTATTTTAAAGGACCCTAACCTTTAAATAGTTACAACTATTTCATTAGACAAGAAAAGACCAAAGTCCGTTAATTTAGTGCAAAAAGTAGCAACTGTCTATGTTATAAGCGCGCTTTAACATGATTCAATTCCTTCAACACAAATCCCATTTATCATAAAGTCCATATAAATAATTTATACAAATAAATCTGTAGTAGTATTTATAGTCATGGGTCCAGTCCAGTTCCAATAGAACTGTGAAATCGAACCGTAAAAAAACGGCGATTTCGAAACTGGAGTTCGGCCGGTCCCAATTCTAATTCCATGTTCCCTAGAACCAAAAAACCTATGGAACTACCGGTTCACGCCCATTAAAAAAATAGCAGCTGGAAATGTAAAACCGTGACCGCGATTTCGAAATCAATTGAACCATGGTCACGGTTTTACATTTTCAACGACTATTATTTTAAGGGCCGGAACCGAGGAACTGGGTCCCGAAACCGGACCCATAACTAAGTACTTACTTGTAATCCCGTTTGAATTTTCAAGATGATTCATTAAACGGCAATGCTCCAAATGAAAGCGATGACTAATAAATTAAACACACCGTATTAAATTTAGAAAACCTTGGTCTCCTGTATTTGTAAAAGATTCATGTTTTAAAACTCAACTTAAATAAATGCATGATCTGTTGCAAACGCAAGATCATGCGTTGCATGGTTTTAATTCGTCACTAAATTAATTAAACTGTTAATTTCAAATTGTTTTTAGTTCCATTGTACCTTGGACAAATATTATGAGATCGAGACAGTAATAATTACAATTCAGTCATTAACCACACAACTTGTGAAACTGAAACCACTATATCTTTTTTTTTTCAATATATGAGACAAATCTAACAATTTAAAAGGCCGAAAAATTTTAATATTGAGCACACCATTTTTTGGGTTGAATTATAAGCACAATATTTATTTTACCATTTTGTTATTTTTTTTACTGTTGGTCCCAATTCCAAGATCACCACTCGGCCTCAACATGGACATATACGTTTTTGATGCCCTTCGGGTATTTGGTTCAACTGTTAAATCTTGGGGGTAGTATCCCGAAGTCACCGTTTCGAACCTCACGGACGGTGATATGCCCATTTTCTAGAATTGATTACTAACCCGTTCTCATCCCTATTGGATGCTCTAGTCGAGCCCAATAGTACTTGTGGCGATCCTAATTCTTACCATATCAAAATATTTATATATATATATACACTATCTCCGTTTCGCAATATAAGTCATTTTTTGATTTTGCACAGGAATTAAGACAAACTTAAAATGGAAAAGATGATAATTTAATGCTTGTTTTTATCCCATGCACTATTAACTCTTTAATCTTGGATTTATAAATACACTAAATACTCCCAACAAAAGTAAACTTTCAATACAACTAGAATTACTTGAGTTAATAAATGTTGTTTGAATGTTAAGTAAATTAAATAGATTAATGACCTATTTTAGAAAGTTTTACATTAAATAAGGAAATGAATGACTTACAGTATGAAACATCTTTTAGAGTTAGAAACGACTTACATTGTGAAACGGATGGAATATATGTTTTTTTTGATGATTTTTTTTCAATATATAAGACATATCTAATAAATTAAGAGACCAAAATAAATTAGCATATGAACAACAAGTCAGAAAAACTCCAAACACACAAAAAAAAATTCTAACAAACAAAAAAAATTAACAAAGTATGAGAGGGCTAAGCCAAACAATACTTACACGAAAAAACGAGTCACCATCACGTTGTTATTCTCCAAAAAAAAACAGAAATTTCCATTTAATCTTTCAAAATCAAAATCATTATTTAAATTAATTAATTAATTACTTTTTTCAAAAAAAAATAAAAAATAAAAAATAAAAAATAAACATTTTGAATTTAAATGATATATTTTGTTCCGATACTCCGATCGTGTCTTCCCCTTTCTTCTTTTCCAAGAGACGGTAGAAGAGGGGGTGGTTGTTAACCATTATCAGCCCTCTTTTTTTATACTGTCTCTCCGTGTTCAACTCGCGTTCAAGCAGCCCAAACTCGACGAATCCAATCCAAGTTTTCTACATACAGGATCAAACCTCAGCGAAAAGTTTCCCCCATTTTCATTCCTTCCTCAATCTCCTTCAGAGCTTTCTAATTCAATTAGAAAGCCCTTACCTTTACGATTTTTCACAAAACTGTTTTCAAAAAATCACCTGAATCGGAGTGCTTGCAGTTTCTTGATTGCGAATTTTATCAAATAGATTCGCGCTGCTGATCGATCTCGACGCGTTTTTTGGGATTTAATTTGGTGCTTGCGGAGAATCTGGTCTCCGTTGGCGGAGATTTGGGAGTTTGTTGCCGTGATTTTGAGCATTTCCGTTTTGAGCTGAGGTTTGACGAGGAGGTGTGATGGTGGCCTTATTGGTGCAATTGTGAAGTAATATGGGTTTGAATGCTCATCGAGGAGAAAATGTCGCTTTACATTCGTCGCGAGTCTTCAAAGGTTTCTATCTTTTTCATTGTTCCTTCTCTTTTTTCAATTTTCTGTCCTCGTTTTGGTTTGGATGGTATGTGGATTTTGTACTTATTTGCTTTTGTTTTGTGTTGGGGGTGAAGCTATGGAAGAGATTTTGTGCGGAAATATCTACAGAAATCCAGCTGCTCTGTGAAAAATGGAAGTATATTCTCGCAGGTCTTATTTTTCAGGTATGCTCTTTTGTTTCCAATTTGGCTTCCATTGTGCGGTTTATCAATTTACTCTGCAACTCTGTTGATTATGTGGTATGATGTCATTTTGTTTGGTTACTTGAGGGAAAAATTGAATTTTTGTATTTGAACAAGTCTCAGATCCACTCTTGATCATTTAGCTCTAGTTGGTTGTTTGATTCATTAGCTTTGATGGCATCTGAATATAATTCCATACTTCATAGTTAAGGTAGTTTGAATGTGTTGGAACTGATATGATATCTCTTGTGCTCTCAGTTAAGGATGTTTGGTAATTACTGTTGGGTGTTCAGTGGAATATCAATTTTCATGTTTCTAGGTTGTTCAATGCTTCATAATGGGTTTTGTTTGGGAGATGGATTATTTTTTTATATTTTTGTTAGAGTCTGTCTGCTCATTTCCTATCTTGCATAATGATGTACTTTTATATGCATTTATTGTCATCAATGCTGAAGTAATCTGATATTCAAATGCTTACCATTGAAGTACCTATTCTTTCAAACAGTATATTCATGGACTAGCTGCTCGAGGTGTTCATTATATACATCGACCAGGGCCAATCCTCCAGGATGCTGGCTTTTATCTACTTCCGGTACGTGCTTGGAGGCTTTTACCTAATTTTGCTTGAGTCAAATTTCATGTTCTAACATAAAAATAATTTGTGGAATGCAGGAACTTGGACCTGAAAAAGCTTACATTAGCGAGACTGTTTTCACCTCGATCTTTATATCCTTTTTTCTGGTAAGCATATTGCACTTTTCGGTTTTCTTTCAAGTTTTATGTTAATGGCATAGTGTTATTGTGTCTTTCTGGTCTCCAATGTCTTTGATATATAGCAGTTAAGAATTCTATTGGCTTTCTGTTTTGCAGTGGACTTTTCATCCCTTTATCTTCAAAAGCAAAAAGATCTACACAGTACTACTCTGGTGCCGGGTCCTTGCTTTCTTGGTTGTAAGTGCTTAGAGAAGGCCATTTCAATTGATATTATGCTTTCAGTAAATCTTCACAATTGTGTTTTACAAACTGGCAAAATGGCTGCTTTTGCGTTTTAGTAAGTTCATTTCCGGTTAATATCCCTCAGCCAAAACAGAAAGCAGGATGCATATCTGCTTTTTTTTCTTTCTAAAAACAGTTGGTGAATTATTATAGATCACAATTCTACATTCTATGGCAGGCTTCTCAAATGCTCCGGATCATAACATTCTACTCTACTCAGCTTCCTGGTCCAAACTACCATTGTCGCGAGGTAAACTTCTGGAATACCCCATAATCATCTAATAAAGCGTCTCTCTTGATCACTGAAGAAGTGATGTTTAATTACATGCAGGGTTCAAAACTCGCCAGGCTACCTCATCCACAAAGCGTGTCTGAGGTCCTATTGCTCAACTGTAAGTCCAGATACTTTTGATTAACATGCTGGTCAATTTTTGTGAACTGCAAGATTTGTCTAGTGCTCACTTGATGATTCATGTATGCAGTTCCACGAGGAGTACTCTTTGGCTGTGGTGATTTGATATTTTCATCTCACATGATCTTTACACTTGTGTTTGTGCGCACTTACCATAAATATGGCACAAAGAGGTAAACTGTGTTTCAAAATTTGTTCATATACATTTTCAATGTTTCCGTCAACCTGGAACCTTAAAGCAGCATTAGTCCTAGATTATATGGTTTGATTGTTTAGCTGCTCATGTTTTAGTAGCCATTCATCTTTAATGATTCTACCTATCAGTTATAATTCAGATTGTCCTTGCAGATGGATTAAACAGTTGGCATGGTTAGCTGCTATAATCCAAAGTCTATTGATCATAGCATCCCGCAAACACTACACGGTGGATATTGTAGTGGCATGGTATGAGTTACATCAGATAGATAAAGTTTTAAAAGTCTGCTAATCCCTACTGATTCCATTTCACTGTATTAATGTAGGTATACCGTTAATCTGGTGGTGTTTTTTGTCGACAAACAACTTCCAGGTTTAGATCTCATTCTCTTCAACGTACTGGTTGTTTTAGTCATATGTTTTTGTCGTGCTGTAATTAAATATGTACATCAATCTGTTTACAGAAATGCCAGAACGTTCAAGTGGAGCCGCATCATTGCTTCTACCATTGAGCAACAGAGAGAAGGATGGAAAAACGAGAGAAGATACCCACAAGCTGTTGAACGGAAATTCAGCAGAATCTGTGGATTGGGTATGTAAATATTGAACTCTATTAACTTCATACAATTATTGATCTCTTAATTATTAAGACTGAATGATACTATTAATGTATACGATCTGATTATACAGAGACAAAGGACACAATTGAATGGAAAAAATATGGAAAATGGCCACGCTGTCCATCCAGATTCAGCAATTAATGGAGTTTAGATGCCAGACGGGTATGTATCAAGGCTTAACTCATCATCTACACCATGGAAACCGGAAGAAGCTGCTCCATAAATGATTGGTCCATGTTTTGGAACAAGGGTAAAGCATTGTAATTTGTTTATTGACATTAAATTTTGGGTTAGGCCTTCAATCTTTTCATCTAATCCTGTTCTAATCTTATCCCTGGCTTCTTCACTGCTTTGTAATTGATCCCATGTCAAAATTCTCTCTAAAGCACAACATGTAAAGAGAAAAGGAAAGAGCAGTTGGAGATGGAGCTGTTCCCTGGAATGTTTGGTAACTTTGGTTGGTTGGTTGGATGGATGTGGTGAGGTCAAAAAACATTGTATCAGAAAGATTAAAAATGTGAAGATTTTTCTTGACCCTGCACAAAGTGCAAATGTCATGACTTGACCACCACAATTTGTGCAATTTTTTTTCTTTTTCTTTTTTTCAAATACTGTTCTTATCTGGATTTGATAGATCCATGGACCCCCATCTCTCCATCTCATTTGATGGCATGAGCTGTTGCTGACAATCCTGGTCCAATTAGGGAGCTGTTTGGTTGTGGAGATTGTTTGAGAGGGAATTCCGGTTTCAATTTAAATGATTTTGTGGGGACATAGCATTGCAGATTTAGTATCACATGGCTGCTTTATTTTCTTGTCTGGGATTGTCTGGTTGGAATTTGCTTTGGACCTCTTTCTGCTGTCTGGAACCCTTTTTCTCTATTTTTCCTCTTCTGATATTGCAGGTTCTCTTTAAATAAGGGTGTGTTTGGTAAACACTTTATAATGTAATGTAAATTGTATGTTGTCAAACACACCCTAAGTTTGAAGCTTTCCATATGAGTCTTTGTGACAGGTAAGGCAGTGTTTTTTTTTTGGTCTTGCCATTGGCTCGCCCGGTACAATCAGTCATCACCGCTCTATCGTGGCCCCATTTTGGGGGAGACTTTCCCAATATCAGTTTATCCATATATGGAGCCAGGGGATTCGAACTCGCAGTTGAGAGTAATTGGGGTGGTTTTAGATCTCTTGGTTAAAAGTTTGCCACATCTGATGCTTAATACAATAAATCAATAATGTAGAAGGCATCAGAATGTGAACTGTATTGCCATGAATTATTGCTTATATAGCCCACCGCCCACTCACATGACAAATTGCCCATTGCTAAGAATGAGGGCAACTGGGCAAGGATATACAAATAATATATATGGAAAAGGAAATGTTTATCCTAATTTTTGGTTGCTGCATCAGATACATGATACATTCATGCATACACCAAATTGACAATGGTGAGTACAAAGATTGAATTTTAAGATACTGGGTGGGTCCATTTCTGATGCCTTAAGTTTTTGAAATTTCCTTTGTTTGATTTCAATTTCTTAAACAATGGTTGGTGACGGGTGCAGCTTGCCGTGGATTGTTGTGATATGGTTTGCTACAATTTATAATTTGTAATGGTTAGCTATAATATACAGGGATGAATTTATGTACACTAATTTATGTACACTAAGGGGTTGGCAAAAATGGAGGGTCGCCTTAGGGATTTTATGTGACAAAAAGGTCCCCCCTAAGCTAAAGGGCAAATTCTACAAGTCAGTAATTAGACATGCGATTCTGTAAGGGGTGGAATGCTGGCTTATCAAGAAGGTGCAAAAGCAGAAATTGATGGTAAGAGAGATGCGTATGTTGAGATGGATGTGCGGACACACGAGGCTGGACAGGATCAGAAACGAGGTGATTAGGAATAAGGTCTGAGTGGCTAGTATAGGAGAGAAACTGAGGGAATCGAGGTTGTGCTGGTTTGGGCACATACAGAGGAGGCCACCAGAGGCCTCGGTACGAAGATGTGAGAGCATGGTTTTCAACGATGTTTGCAGGGGTAGGGGTAGACCAAAGAAGAGCTGGAAGGAAGTTATAAAATATGATCTAGACTTGTTGGATATTTCAGTGGACCTGCCAGGCTGAAGGGAAAGGGAGAAGTCAGAAGATTACGGTGGAAGAGCGGTAGCAGCAGGGCACATCCCACACTCCTGCATTTTTCTCTCCCTTTTCTCTTTTTCTCTCCCTCTCTTTTATTCTCGTTCTCCCTTTCTCTCTCTCTCTCTCTCCTGGTGTTTTCTCATGGTTTTTTAGGTCTGTAGGCCTCTCTTACACACCCTCTCAATCTTTAGGTCGAGGAAAGGGTGGGTACATCCTGGTCTCCCAGACCCTGCCCGAGGCAGGTATAATATACCAAGAAATCAATGTCATAACTCATAAGTATAATAATACAATAGCCATCTTTCTTTGTCAAGGCTTTGAATCATAAAAAAAAATGTTAGTTACCATTTGAGATTTAATGATGAATAATGATATCCCATGCATTGATGTATTTAGAAATAATTTTTAAATGTTGCTCATTTCAGCACATTGCACATGGCATCTCAAAACTGATGGCTATTTGCTCATTTCACTCCGTCCAGGAGGTTCGAAGTTTGAATCCCACTGGCGGCATGTATGGAGAAACTGATATTAGGAGGGTCTTCTCCAAAATGGGGCCATGAAATACCCGGTCCGGATGTAGAGCGGTGTCCGACCGATTGAACCGGGCGAGCCAAAAGGCAAGACCAAAAAAAAATTGCTCATTTCACTTATTTCAAAAAGTAAAATTATGGGCTGGGCCTGACAATGGGCCAGATGGAGACCTACAATATGGGCTTGTTGGGCTGTCCAGTCATCTAGGCCCAAAATTAAAAACATGCAATACAAGTGTACAATATTATATAGTGACAGAGGGACAAATAATATGGAGATGCATTAGATTTAAGGCATGTCTAACTTTGCCAGACTTAATTAATTGTGAATGCATGAAAAATGTATGGTAACGTGATTAACGTCCTTTTTACCTTTTAATTTGCTTAATTATGCTCTTCCGGCATGCATTCATGGCTTTTGCGCAGCTTCTTCTGCATTGTCCATGTGATCTTATTATAGTATCTTTTTGCAAACATAATACAATTAATTTAAGATTATTTTCACTTTATCACCGCATAAAATATCAGTGTATTGATACTAATTTTTATTTTGTTCATGTCTTTTTTGTAATAAAAATGGTTTGTTACCATCAAAATGCTATATCTCTAATACTCCCTCCTTAGGATAAATTTATCGTTTTAAAGTATATCTTAAAAATTAAGAAAATTGCTTGAATTGATTTAAATATCTTTAATGTTGTTAAGATTAATAGGGATATTGTTGGAAAAAATGAGTTAAAATAAGTCAAATGACAACTTTTATTAAACAATAAAATCAAGCTAAAATGACAAGTTTACCTTAAGGAATGGAGTATATTTTTTTGATAAGGAAAGAAATTAGGGGGCACTTAACGATAAGATGACCGCCCTAGAGCATCTGTTCGCATGAGGTTCCAAAAGCCAAAATCAACTATGAGCGGGATGGAAGAGACACGCCTAAACGATCCAACATTGCAGTTCGCCACAGATTTAACACTCCCAAAAATGTGGGAGATGCTCCAACTCTGGAAACAGCCAAGGAAGTAGGAGGATGTCGGACCTAATCAATTCAATCTCCCGCGGACAGCGTCGGTCGTCGAGCACGACAATATCTCTAATATTAGGCAAAACTTAGATTGCTTATACAGTAAGATCAACCTAGATATTTTTTTATGGATAAAATTTGTGAGAGCATATGAGTGGTGGATTAGACATATTATGAAACTATTGTTTTTTCACATAATAATTTAAAATCTACAATTGTCATTGGGGTGAATTATGAGAATATATAACCCTACACCCCTAGAGGGCTAGAAGTCACATGGGCCCATAATGAGCCCAAGTCATCTCACACAGTTGGAAGATGTTTGGAGATCAGTCTGCAAACAAATCTTAAGAGTATAAATACAAATCAAACTTGGCCCATATGGGTAGAGCTGTAAAAGGGGATTTCCATGAAATATACATCATCATTATAAGTTAAGAATAAATTAATTTATGTCCATTTTTTCTAATTTATGTTTAAGAGCATAGGTTAAAATCTTAAATTGAAAATGATTTATTAAAATATATTATATGTAGTTATTTAATTTTTTTTAAAACAAGATTCATAAACTTTCTTTTAGAGTTTTAGTACAATCCGATTTACGTATCATCAGTTGGTTTAGAAAGATAAGACGCTAGATTCCCTTTAGCATTTGTTCAAGAATTCGAATCTCCATGACGGTGTGTATGAAAAGACCGAATTAGAAAGTTGTTCTCATCAAGAACATCTACAGTACCCAGTTCGAACATAAAAAGAATAAAAAACAAATCACTCTAACATTATCAAACAAAAAATATCAAATCAACAATGGCATTTTCACATAATCAAATCTACCAAATGAAAATCAACATTTTGTTTTTGATTTTTTTTAGTATTGTGAAGGTAGAATGGGCCAATCTTGACACCCAAGTGGGTGGCACTCATAATGAATGCCCATCTGGATTGCAAAGATGATTTCTTTTCTCTTGGGTATGGTGGTCTAATCATCACTATTGCTTCATCATGCTTGATTTTGCCTCCAATTAGCTTTCCGAAGGCTACACAACTTTTTCCCTAAACTTTTTTATAACTTTTCTTTGTTTTTTAAAAAGGCATCTTGTTCATATGGTACTATTGGTTTGATAATTTTTTGGGTATACCATCACAAATGGAAAGATATGATTGACACTTACTACACTTTGTGTGGAGAGGATACATTGTGAAAAGCTTGCCAACATGGAAGCCTGACTTGGATTATGATGATTAGGAATGATGTTGTGCTTCTTGTTTAGACTTCAATGGTGTGATTTTGTAATTCTAGTAGGCTACTATATACAATCTATACATAATTTCATCATAGTGTGACTACTTATTTTACCTAGAGTTTTTTTGGTACAATGTGAAAAAATTAGATGCCCTGGTAAGGCTAAATTAAATTATTTATGCGGATGATCTTCATAACTTTCATCATCATATCATAGTTTTGCGGACCTTGATTACAGATGTGTTAGAGTATACCATGTCGCAATTTCTTGATGCTATAAAATTTGCTGGATTTTTTCCTTCTCCGAAAAAATGATTGGTTTTTCGCATCATCAAAATTAGGCTTGGCAATTTCACCCGCACCCGATGGGTACCCGAAAAACCGACCCGAAAAAAACCCGATTAAAAACGGGTGAAAAACGGGTTTCGGGTGAGCGTGTGATGGAGCGGGTACGGTTTCGGGTATAGCCTCACCCGACCCGACCCGACCCGATCACCCGACCCGGTCACCCGACCCGATCACCCGGTTTTTGTCCCACATCGGAAAATTGGTAGAAGGAAAGGAGAAGAAGAGCTTATAAAAAAGGAAAGGAGAGGAGGAGAGGGTTAAGTATTTGAAGTCTAACCATAGAGATGGGCTTTGAGACTTCTAGTTAAATCTATTTTTTGTCTAATCCAATGGGTAGACCCTATATAAATAGGTTTAAATTTTAGTTTATTTTTTTACGGGTCATCGGTTGACCCGTTGAACACTTAAGGTTAATTTATGATTGAAAAATAAAAATTTTAACTTTTTATAACACCCAAAAAAAACCCGACCCGACCCGAAAACCGACGGATTTTGAGTGGGTCGGTTTCGGGTGGAACCCATCGGGTAAAAATACCGGGTCGGATGGACGGTTTACAACCGCGGGTCGAGTGGTGGAAGTAGTCCACCCACACCCGACCCGACCCATTGTCATGCCTAATCAAAATTCTTACAAAGTGCTTAAAATTTTAAACGATCACCTTGATTTTCCAAGAAATATCCCAAATATGTATGTTTAAAACTATCCATAATAATTTTCTTAAAATCTAATTATGGATTCACTACCTAAACATTACACCCTTTATGTTTTTAGGATTTGTGATGTGGAATCATTACCCTAATTTTTGGGCCAACCTATCACTACTTTAGCATGTGAATTTGATTTCTACCAAAAAGAAACATGTGAATTCTATTGATTCACTCATCAAGGTATATTCTAGATTTTGACATTGTGTTGTAAGCTTTTTTTTAATAGATGAATTCACATTGTTCGTCGGCAATTTTAATGAAAATCGTAATCGAGATGTGTATCATTAAGAGATGACTTTTTAACTATTGTCTCGGTTACTTATAGGAGTTGAGTGAAGTTAATAAGAAACTCACTCCCTTAACCAAAAATTTCGAGTTTATGTCATTTGAATGAAATAATTTTTAAAACTTGTGAGACAATACTTTACCTTTTAATGAGCATACCGGACACGAAATTCTGCTTAGTATTTAATATAACATTCTTAGAACATTACTTTTTTTTTTTTTTTTCCAATTTATCAATGGGAAAGACGAGAATGGCATTACAAATAACTCCATACATTCACCAAAAAGCAAAGGGATTATTACCGGATTAACTTTCTCTTATTACCCACTAATTAAGGCGGTTATTTTTTGAGGATTTCCACAAGATCAATTAACAAAATAACAAGTCAATTCGGCCCTCGTCAAAGACTCAAAGTCATTAACAATTTTCTTCCTTTCATTTTCCGATTATGATGTCCTAACAACCATTAGACACTCAAAAAGGTAAGACTTACAACTTCCTTTTTGTTCACTTTATGGTTGTTAAGTTTGAACATTTCCAAAAGTATGTGAAGATAAATTGATTAATTTTCTACATTAGAAATTTTAAAAAATGTTTATTATATAAATTTGATGTAGTAGGAAACGTGAAAGACAAGCAAGTACGAACCTATGACAATCATGCATGAATCGCAAACACGAAACCCTAAACACAAGAAACTGGAAATCCACTAGATTGAAAGAGAAAAACTCTGAATTATGAAAAATAAGATAGATGTGTTCTTAGAGCTATACTATATATATATATATATGAAAAGATAAAAATAAAAAGTCTAAAAAGATAGAAACACAAAAATTGCAAAAAAAAACCCGAAAAATACTAAAACTCTAATTTAAGTTTTGAAACGATTTTAAACACCCGAAAAGCCCCTTAGGTCAGGGCGAAGCGTTGAGTTTGACTCGTGAGCGAATTCCCTATCCAGAAAACTATGGTGCGGCCCAATCAGACATCGGACAACCGATATCACTTTTACCGAGAACGTGATTTTCGACAATCAAGATCTTCTTGTATGCGTGCTTGAAACATATATAAATTAAAATCATTACATTACTCCTTTTAATGCAAATTTGTTTGATGATAGAACCTTATTATACTTACATTATAGATCAATCACACATATGTAGATAAACAAATGGGTAAACATCCACATTATATTGACCCACCCGACTTTATCAAACTACCATTTTAAAATTTTGGTTTTTTTCCTAATAATATGGATATAAAGTTGAAAAATGTATAAATACAAACCCAAAAAATAATTCTATAAATTAGAGAAATATAGAGGAGCAAATCTCCACCGAAATCTTGACCTTGACCATGCAACAGAATGCTGTCGTGATCCTTGATTCCTTCGACCAAACACGGCCTTAAAATTGTCTTCTTTCTTCTTCTTTTTTTTAATAATTAATCTTCAATTAACCGTTATTTAAAACGCGCCGTTCTCAATTATTAAAAAAAAACTAAAAATTAAAAAAGAAAATAATATCATGTGCAGCAGAAAGTATCCAACAGAATCATCATGACACACCAGGAAAAAAAAATTAAAAATTCAGAAAAAATGGAAGCTCAAATTCAGAGAAGTGATGGGAGAGAGAAGAGGAAGAGGGTATTTTTTAAAATATTTTTTTTAAAATTTTACAGTACAAAGAATACTCCATTTTTTATGAGGGAAAAAAGTTTGCTCTTTTATACACTACTTTCAGAGGGAGACAATTGAGAGAATGAGAGGGAGAAGAAGAAGAAGGATTCACAAAAACTAACTTCCATCTTCTTCCCCAAACTCTCAAAAGCTTCAAAAAATGGGTGCAAGGTGCTCAAAATTCTCACTCTGTTGGTGGCACTCTCCGCTTAAACAAGCCGTTCTGGAGACTCCTGATCAAGGTAATTGACAATTTCACACTTGCATTCTTGTTCTTTGTTGAGTTTGATTAGCTTGTGGGGAGAATTTATGAGCTGGGTTTGTGTTTGATTGAGCAGAAGACGAGAAAAATTCGATTCCCTCTTTTAGGGAGTTCACCATCGAAGAGCTGAAATTAGCCACATCAAGCTTCTCGCCGGAGAGCATCGTGTCGGAGCATGGAGAGAAGGCGCCGAACGTTGTGTACAAGGGGAAGATCGACGGTGGGGAGCGATTCGTTGCTGTTAAGCGATTTAATCGTTCCGCTTGGCCTGACACTCGCCAATTCCTAGTTCGTTTCACTTTTTTTTAGCTCTCTTTGCACAGCAGTTGTTTGTTGAAATGTCATGAGTTTAGAATTCAGCTTCTGTGTTGGCCTATTTGTATGGTGGATGTTGATTTGGGGTTGTTCAATTTTGATTCACAGGAGGAGGCAAGAATTGTGGGGAGCTTGAGGAGTGATAGGCTGGTGAATTTGATAGGTTGCTGTTGCCAAGATGAGGAGAGATTGCTTGTGGCGGAATATATGCCTAATGACACCCTTGCTAAGCATCTTTTTCACTGTGAGTTTTCTCCCAGCTTTCATGATTTCCAAGAATGGTGAAGTTCATTTCATTTTATGTACAGGCAATTGATATGATCTCCAATTAGTCAGGGATTTCATACACATATCTTGATCCGGGTATTGGGTTAGGCTTCGTGCCTTCTAAAATTCTGTAGTCATTACTGTTTTTGGGTAGATTGGTTGTTGATTCAATTCTGGTTTTAGGGGAGAACCAACCAATGAAATGGGGAATGAGGCTGAGAGTGGCATTGTACTTGGCACAAGCTCTTGAATACTGCAGTAGCAAAGGGCGAGCGTTGTATCATGATCTTAATGCGTATAGAGTCTTATTTGATCAGGTAAATTTGTCTTTTGATTGTTTTAAGTTTTATCATTTTGGAGCTTTACTTGCTAATTGAGTTGCCTCTGACTGCAAAATGTTGCATTGAACAGGAGGGCAATCCTAGGCTTTCTTGCTTTGGTCTCATGAAGAACAGCAGAGACGGCAAGAGTTACAGCACAAACTTGGCTTTCACTCCTCCAGAGTACATGAGAACAGGTAATATGTTTTGCTCTTCTTAAGTGTTTATAGAATTCAATTATGGATTGGGAAGTGTTGCTATTGAATGTGGGGTGCTAGAAAAGGGGAATGAGAAAATAAACTTATTTAAAGAGAAAACAAAATGCAGCTCAGTGCTCCTTGATCATTAAATACATTGATAGGTAAGTAAGTCTTAGCAGAAAAGAGTTCTTTTGAGCATGTTTGTGGTGGACAATGATAATAAGGTGAACATTGGCCTGTAGAGCACCAAAATGGTAAATGGTTTGAGTTGCAACACATAAATGGGAACTTCTATTTATGCCGAGTAATTCGGAAAGTGTTTGTCTTTTTTCTCTCCTTTTTATTGGACTTTACCTTTGGTGTGACTTCCATAGTTGCTGATACTTTGTGATGTCCTGTCATTGCTTTTAATAAGCTAAGAGTAATACAATTCTATCTCTGGTTTTTTTGGGCAGGTCGGATAAGTGCAGAAAGTGTTGTCTACAGCTTTGGAACTATGCTGCTGGATCTTTTGAGTGGAAAACATATTCCCCCAAGCCATGTAATGTTTCTATCAATCAAAATTTGCTAACAAATACAATATTCATACCTAGCACAAGTAATATTAAGTTCACCAAGGCAGCCCGAGGGATCATGTGCAATCAAAAAAACATGTTTTTACAAGTGTGTATCTTTATTCAGGCACTTGACTTGATCCGTGGGAAGAACTTTCTGATGCTAATGGACTCTTGCTTGGAGGGCCATTTCTCGAATGATGATGGGACTGAATTAGTAAAATTAGCCACTCGCTGTTTGCAGTATGAAGCTCGTGAGAGGCCCAATGTGAAGTCCCTTGTCACTGCTCTCATGTCTCTTCAAAAAGAAACAGAGGTATTAACACGAACCATCCTACTAGACAGGATTTTCTTTTGGAAGGATAGAAGAAAACAAGTTTAATGGTAAACAGTGATGAATCTTCAACTCCTTGGCAGGTTCCATCATACGTTTTGATGGGCATTTCGCAAGAAACTGAATCAACCGAACAGCTGTCACTGACACCAATTGGTGAAGCATGCTTGAGAATGGATCTTACAGCCATGCACGAGATCTTGGAGAAAGTTGGCTACAAGGACGATGAGGGCATTGCAAATGAGGTATTTTTTCTAAAACAAATGGATCCTCTTCAAAAATCATGTTGGTTGCTAAATAAAAGGATCTTTTAACTGATAAGGCTTTGCATTTTTCTTGCTATTTCACTTTGTAACTTGTAGTTCTATGATTCTTCTTTTGCAGCTCTCTTTCCAAATGTGGACCAATCAAATGCAGGAGACTCTAAATTCAAAGAAACAAGGAGATGCGGCATTCAGAGCCAAAGAATTTCCAACAGCCGTCGATTGTTACACCCAGGTAAGTCTATTTATCAACTTACTTGCTTTCATACTTGGACCGCATTAAATCTTGCATTATAATGCAATATAATGCATTATCAAGCGCGACCCAAACAGGCCCTAGGTGTTAATTTTGTCTTTCTGAGACGTAAAAAACAATCTGCAAACTTTCATCTAGATTTAATTCTACATTTTTGTGCAGTTCATTGAAGGAGGAACTATGGTGTCTCCAACGGTATACGCAAGGCGGTGTCTTTCATACCTGATGAGTGACATGCCGCAAGAAGCTCTTGGAGACGCAATGCAAGCTCAGGCAGTCTCACCCGAATGGCATATCGCCTTTTACCTTCAGGCAACTGCTCTTTTCATACTTGGGATGGAAAATGATGCTCAAGAAATACTCAAAGAAGCAACAAACTTAGAAGCCAAAAGGAGCAAAACCTGAAACTGTATAGTCCCCTTGTTTATCTTCCACACCCTCTTATTTATCCTGATTTTTTTACCACGCAATTCTTCAGCTGACTTCCCCTTCTGGTGTTTTTTTCGCCTTTCCTTGTATGTAATCCTTTCGAACAACTCGTTTTTAAGTGTCCGAATTGGTTGAAATTTTTTGCTTAGTCTGTTGGGATTTTCAGGCTCTATATGTTGCTCCGCTTTGTTGGAAGGAACAAGTATTTCTTCACCCATCAAAGCTTTCTCATTTCCAGATTTAGAAAGGTTAAGATTGGTTGAATTTGGCATTGTCTTGTACGAGTTGCAGCAAAATTAACCCTGAGAATTGGGTTAATTGCAGTTCAATCTTGAGAAGTTGTTCCAAAACTATTATCACATTTGAAATAAAGCTTCATTTGGTTCACAATTCAAATTTATTGGAAGTTATGTTCTTTTCTGTTTTGAAACATTGGACATGGACCACAACATGGTGGTTCATTGGACATTTGGACAGATCTTTTTGCCCTCTGAAATGGGAAACCACAAGTCATGAAAATGACAGAACAAGGCCATAAGGGGCAACAAAATTGGATAAGAAGAAATCCAGAAAGCATCATAATGTCACGTGTTCTGTTATCTTACCCTACCTACTAAAAAAACCCTATGTTGGTTAGTTTTTTTTAACGAGGTAGTAAATCCCGGGTCTGTGAACTAGTCGACAAAGCACACAAACTAGGCAAACCACCTTGCACTGACGGACTCGACCTAGTGGTAGGAAGAATGATGAGACTTTTCACTCAAGTGAAGGGGCGGAGACAAGTATCGAACCTATGACCTCCCAACATCATCCCATGTGGGGCCTATGTTGGTTAATATTAAAACATACTAAAGTCTAAACCAGTTGTAACATACAACATATAACAACAAAGACCAAAGAGGAAATAGACAGGACTAATTAAGTAGCTTTATATGAGAGACTCAACACAAATGACATTATATTAGCTTCTCATGATCTTACATTTATGGCAGAAACATAATCTACCCAGAAGAGGGTAAGAACTCTTTTTTACATTTTATCTCAGCATCACAACAACAATGATCTCAGGTGAGAAAAAATTGCAGCTTGAGTAATCAGTAGCATGCATTCAAACCCAACTAAGGAACTCGATTCGTCGCACATTCAACTCTTTCGCTCTTCGTCTACAAAGATCCGAAAGAACTAATGGGAGCTAGAGATTTTAACTTAATCCTACTACACTACTGGAAACTAAGATGGATGATCAATGCCATCAAACTTATCAAATGCCAGGAAAACACTTCATTTTTTCTAGCAGTTTTCCCATCAAGCACATCAGTGGAAGCAGTGTACTACTCTTTACCTGGTGGCAGTTTTTATGATGGCACTTTGAAGTGAAAGAGCCAAGATATGACAAAGGCAAACACCATACAAGCCAGCAGGAAATTCAGGAACCTATTCCCTTGCCAGAACCTCTGTGGCTCAGGAGTGACAGGAGCCGATGCTGGCTCGCCTGCTGAGTTGGCGTTCTCGTTCGAATGTTGCGTTGAGTCAGCGTTCTCGTTTGGTCCCACCACATTGCGGGCCGTGCAATTGCATATCTCACATATCCTAAAAGAAATAAACATGAAGTTAACTTTACTTGTATGGTATTATAGAGGATTTACAATCAACAAAATGCAAATGCAGTTGCTTCATCTTAGGGGAAACAATGAAGGAATGAAGAAACAAGCTTTGTAACACCACCTCAATCATGAATTTGGCAATAATCACATGCACATTGTATTACCATAAAAAAATTTCTGTAAATTGCTATTTTTAGTCCAGCAATTCCACATCCCACATACAACAATGGTAATTACAGGTCATGCACAACAACAGAAGAGCATCCAACAGTTTAAAGATGAATAGATCAATCTAAATATCTAATCCAAAGCCCATAGTTACCCACCAAAGATAAACCAAAATGAAGGAAAATGACAGATAATTGGTCAAGCTACAATGCTTTTTGGTCTTTGCTTCTACTTTATTCCTCTCTTTAACTCCTCCATTACCCTTTCCATGTTAAGATAAGCCTCCTTTAAAGCTTTAGCCTTTATTCTCCTACCTAATATAGCTATGGAATCTTAATCACTCCACATAACAAAGCAAGGCCAACAACAATCACCATTCACCAACATCATGCAACAGATGAAATGAAAAAGATCTGAATCTGTAATAGAATAAAGAAACTCACTTGTTTCCTTTGATTTTGAACCAAGTTTCAGCACAGTGTTTGTGGGCAGTCCCCAAATCATCTTTGCATGAACAGCCCAACTCAATCGGAGCCCCAAACTCTTCAATTCCGCCATTTTCCTCAACTAAATTCAAATGGCAAATCCTGCAAATCCTCTCCACTTTCCCCAAATGCACCTTGATTTCCACCGCCTCCTCCGCCTGAGACGAGTCCACGGCCACGGAGAGCTCGGACGCCGACGAGATTCGGCGCGAGCTCCACCCGCCGCCGCCGCCGCCGCCGAAGCTGAAGCCGTCGATTGAGCCGCCGGTGGTGGAGTAGAACTGAGAGTAAGTCGAGTAGGTCGAGTGGTCGTCATCTTCCTCCTCCTCCTCCTCCGCGTCGGAGAAACACAAGCTCCCCTCCCCCTCGTACTCTCCGACGGCGGCGTTGGTGGCTCTCCGGCGGCGATTGACGCCGTTCTCGAGGTCGATGTGGGAATGTGAGCAGAAGAGTTCAGCCGTCGCCATAAATCTCACATGCCCAGCTTCTAGAAACTCGAAATCAACAACACAACACAACAAACCAAAGCAAATCTGTCCGTTTTTCCTCAAAATTAGGGCAAGATGGAAAATGGGTATTCAAAATTATGGGTTTATAGTAGCCATTTTTGGGAGGAGAGATTGAAAGATTGAGTCTTTGAGACAAAGGGAGCTTGAAAATTTTACTATTTTGGAAAAATGGTAAAAAAAAAAAGTAAGAGTAAAATAACAAGAAGAAGAATGCTTGGGATGTCTGTGATTGTGGAGACCAGGACAAGAAGGGCGTGATAAGAACAGAGAGGGAGAAGAGTTTGTGGGGGCCCTTGTTTTGTTTCGTTGTGGGGAGGATTTTTTTTGAGGATGAAGAAGAGAGAACCTTGGACAAGTGAAATTGTGCAGAGGGAAAATTTTAAAAGGAAGAGAAATGTGAATTCTAGAGTGGAGATGGCAGGGGGGGAGAAAGTGAAGTGTCGAGGGGAAATTTTTGTGCTTTTGGGCTAATGGAATTGAAAAAGGGGCAAGGCAGAGAACAGTGGCCTGGTTTTAGTGCTTTTGCTGGTGAATTGGTTGGGGAAAAACAAAAAAGATTGAATTTTGAAGGGGCAATGAGTTGGGTTTTTGGAGGGTTTTTGAGTGTTGGTCATGCTCCTTATATGATCTCTAGTTGTTGGTTGAATTCAAGGAGAGGGTTAGGTTTAGTACTGATGTTATCAACAACTATGCACATAACTTGGGGTTAGGGGAGACTAGTAAGCTAAAAACATGAAAATTCTTAAAAAGGTACATATGGTTACTTAGGGGTGAAATTGTTAACATATATGTGACTTACCCAAGCACCCGACCCAAAACGAGTAACCGGATGACGAGTGGTGGGTCGAGTCAGATAACAGTGGAGGTCCATCTAATATATGTTACGTGAATTGAGATTCAAATGGTTTGGACACATGTAGAGTAGGCAAGAGAACACCCACCCTAGTGTGCATATGTGAGGTTTTGGTCCTTGATGAGTTCCGCTACAAAAAAGAGGAACCTAAAAAGAGTTGGAAGAAATGAATTAGACATGATCTTATCCTCCTAGCTCTCATAGAGAACATGACCCAGAATAGGGCCTTGTTGAGGGGTAATATTTGGGTAGAAGATGCCAAGATAGAGGTAACCACGGGTAGGGCTTCAGGGTTGGGGTTTTGCGAGGGTCGGGTACATGTTTTAGAGTTTTTAGGGTTTTAGAACTTAGTGCTTGGTGTGTTTGGGTGAGCATTTGATGCTTCTTGATACCTTGTTAAAAGTTGGTTCATGTGTGTAGGGTTTTGTCTTTCTTTTCTGTGCTCTTGGTCTTTTGCCTCTTTCTGGGTCAATTAGAAAACTCTCTCAACTTACTTGGGATATATGTGTACATTTTGACCCCGAAACTTTACTCGTGTGAGATATATTGTTTCAATGTTACTTGTGTTTGTATACTAAAAATAGCTTTTACACGCATTTTAAAAGTTTAAACCAAAAACACACAAGAAATAACCCATTATTAAATAAATAAATCCAAACAAATTTGCTAAGCATTTTTGGGTGAAACAAAGTTGACTAGTGACTTGATTATTGATATATCGACTAGTCCGGTATAGATTGAAATAGGAGCCGGTTAGACATAAAATATTTGGAAACACATGATCTAATTGAATTCAAAGGCCAATCAATCTTATGTGCCTTGGGTTATTGTACAAATGCGAGTGATGAGTTTCGTGGGTCACGGAGAGATCGAATGAAGCAATGATATATCTAGCATAATAGCATATCAATGAGGTTTTTAGAATTGATCATTCCATCACTCAACTCATTTTCATCTCTATTATTAAGTAGTTCTATTTGGTGGCAATGAACACATTAAGAGTTTTATTCAATTAAAATAACTGAAACCAGTTATTGCAATGAATTGTACAATTACACATAATCAAACAGAAACTACACAACTCACAAGAGCTTATTAGAGTTAGTAAGGGACTCACTTCCTTGCTTCGAAGTCTCGAGTTCGAGCTTTGAGAATGGAGCGACTTTAAAATTTGTGAGGAAAAATTTTACCCCCTTAATTGGCCTACCTAACACGAAATGAGGTGCTACTGTTGGACCTAGAAATTCCAAGTAAGATTTCTCTTAAGGATCTAAGTTTAGACGCGAGGATCCCGATGAAGATTGTCATCCTCATCGGATTTTTATCACCACAGCTTGTAACCGCACATATATGATTCTCTCGGCCATGTAAAGACACCTAAGAGCATAGTCACGACTCATCTGCGTTGATACACTATAATTCCCTCTCTCACTTGTCATCCCAATACCCTCGTAGCTCATATTGCTCTCGAAGACCGTGACATTAGACAAGACTGTCAGCATCTGACGATCGTCTTCCTAGTAGTGTTTGCCAGATTACGGGTCCTAGACCCCGAATTCCAGCTTGTATCGCTTGTTCATTATTAATAAAAGGAGATAAGCAATTCTTCTTTATTTATATTGTCTTTACATTCAATTTCATTACTTATTTATCGCTTTCAATTATCGTTTTTATCCGTTCTCCCGACAACCGAAAACGATCTTATACCTTTAGCTATCGACCCCTTCAAAGGACATAAAAGTAATCATTTAATCATTTTTTATCCAAAACAACCACTAAATAGAGTAATAGACCAAAAAAATCAGAAACTACACAATGAAAAATGGTTACTAGAGCAATAATTCAAAAGATAGTGTTCATCTATTAAATACAGCCAATTCCAAAAGTTATGCTAGTTTCTTTCTTTCATTTTTACAAAAATAAAATTCAAACAAAAAACTTAATCTTCACACAAGGAATCATGTGACTGTTTTTGACCATGCTTTCTTTCCTCCCATAAAATGACACTCAAAGTAAAAATGGTTCTACAATTCTACCCCATAATCTGTCCTTTTGAGTCACTGAATCCTTCTGCTTTTGATCCACTACAAATTCTTCACACCAAATAGGGGAACTAGATTTTCCCCCAAGGGTACTTCATTGGGAATTTTTGCTTTGTACTTGCACACTGTTTTTGTTAGGTCTATCACCAAAACCGGTCTTATCATTGTTCAAACAACAACAAAAAAAAAAATCAGTAACTTAAAATCAAAATGTTATGCAAATGAATGGAATTTAACTTTCAAGGAAAAAGATAGAATAGAATGTAAGAAGGATCATAATTGAAGAGTTTGAATCTTGTGTAGAGAATAAATATTCTATGCGAATATACGATAAGCAAAAAGTGCATAGTAAAGCCTAAAAAGTGTATTTCTAAATGACACTATTACGAGACATCATAAAGCATAAAAAATGCACCGTAAAGTGTCAAAAGTGCATTCAAAATGACACTATTATGAGGCATCGTAAAACATCAAAAATGGATTGTAAAACAACAAAAGTGCATTCATAATTTTAATGCACTTTGACACTTTACAATGCGTTTTTAATAAGGACCGTAGATAGAGTGCATCTAACAATCAGTAGTGAGTCTCAATTACTAGTATATCAGACACTAGATATCAGTCCATACTCATACCTAATATCAGAATATGGGTCCCAAACGAGCCCTAACACAACACAACACTGAAATCAATTAACACATGAAGCACACATTGTGTAAAATTTGTTATAATAAGTTAAAAAAACTATAATCATCACATGTTTCCCTTCTATTGGCTCTTTAATTATTCAGAGTGAGGACGAAAAAACAAAGATTACTTATATTTTTAGGAAAAAAGACTGCACTAATGAGAGTACAAGAACATTGATTTGTGTTTTCAGGATTTGTATAATTAAAATAGTACTGTAAGTGGTATATAAAAGAGGACATGGATGAATAATGGTGCATGATTAAAAACCTATCCACGTACCACATGTTACCAGCAGCTAACGTGTCAGAGTATCATTGGGTTACATGAAAGTCACTATTGTGTTTTTGTATTGAAAAAGTGTAAATGCACGGTTAGACTCCAACTTCGTAATTGGTCATTCTAGAGAGATTTTTTTAGTACTCCAACTTCGTAATTGATCATTTTAGAGAGACTTTTTTAGTAGATAAGAATTCGGTTTATCGGACAGGTCGTGTATAATTGAGAGGAAGAGTAAACGGCAATCGAAAATCGACAAGAACAGATAAATATGAACAAAATAAACAGACAGAAAAGAACAAAACACATAAGTAAGTACAACTAACGAAAAAGTACTATAACGAAAGGAGTAGCGGAAGACATGAGGAGCTAAAGATCAACGTCTTTAGCAACCGGGTCAAAAGCGGACCAATTTTTGTAAATTTTGGGCTCGTAGTCCAGCCAGCAAACACTATAAATTAGGTCGACTTGGGTGAAAAACCAAGCCACCGTTCTCACTATCACTAGGTCGAGCCGGTCAGTGTAAGTCGGTTAACTTGGTCTGGGCGCTTTACCGGCTAGTTCACGAACCCGGAGCTTACAACCAAAGATGAGTTTCTCGTTACTTAAAAAACACCATAGATTAGGTAAATTAGTTTACGTCGACCAATTAACTCTAATGGCAGGAAAAATAATAAGATTTACTTTTTCACTAAAATAAAGAGACGAAAGCAAAGAACATGTCATAACTGCTTTTCCTTTGAATGCCTTCACCGTTTCCTGGCATAAAGCTTGCACCAAATTAGGATCTATGTTGTTGTATTTCCCTGAGCTTGATGTCTCAGCCGACTCAAGTGGTGTCTTGTTCATGATCCGTGCAACTACCTTTGATACCCTTTTATTCTTCTTACCCTTCCACCAATCTGGATAACCTATCGCTTTAAAACACCCTTAGATGAGTGTCCACGCTAGTCATAAAAAGAACAATGCAGTTTTTGTCCTTCCTTCTTGAATTTATGTTGCTCCATTACAACTTCTAACAGACCTGTTATCTACACTATTGACTTGTCCTCCACGGTTTGCTCTTGGAATAGTATTAAGTACTGGGAGATAATATGTGATGGTGCGCAAAATAATCGCTAAGATAGTTAAAGCCAAAAGCTACAAGAGGGAAAAGTGATAACACGCTGCGTTATATATACACGTCCAAGGCATGATATGCACCCAATGCAAATATCGTTGTATGTGTGGATATTAGAATTAGGTGCATGGACTTGGGCCCAATACCATGGGCAAAAGGCTCTCGGCCCAAATAGGCCTTGAGTGGGCTCGACCCAACACAAAATGGCGGCAGGTTCACTCCAAAAGCCAACTATAAGTTCCTAATCAAATTCTCCATGTTGCAAGGCAACGTTGCCATCATCCCACGGTGCTCCTCTTAAAAACTGGTCCATCCAAACGTTGCCACCTCGGCATACAAATTGATGAGTTTCAAATAGGAGCCATCCCACATCGTTCATATACAAACAAGCTAGTAGGTGGCCGGTTGTATAAATGGGGGAGGCACCAAGGAAAGGATTAAAAATCTCTTCGAGTTGAGATCTTTTCCCGTATCTAGATTTGATGTGTTTGAGATTATTCGGTTAATTAGCTAAAGGGTGGGGAATCTATTGTACAAAAATCGTTTCGGTTAATTAGCTAAAGGGTGGGGAATGTTGGGTTCTAGGGATGCAAACGCAGCGGAAAAGACAAAAACTTTCATGGGACAATTTTCTATACCGAAAAACGCTTGCTAGAACGTTGATCAATATATCTATTATATATGAACGAGAGTTGGAAATTTTTCTTCTGGTGAATCACTCCTAGGGTGACGATATTCTCATATATATTTATCAGCCATACCCACGTATTCAAATCAAGTGAATATCTCAATCTTACCAAATATATTATTATTTTAATAGTCTGTTAAGATCTCAACTTATCCACTTACCATAAGAGATAAACTCTATCTATTATCTCTTTATTTAATTTTCTAAAATCATAATTAATTAAATTACCTTATAATTAATTATAATTGTCTAAGAAAAATAAATATATGTTCTCCATAATATTTTATAGGTCTAATTATAACTAAGACCCATTAAACCCGGTTCGATAAATCTAGACCCGCTGACTTGGTACTCTCCATTCAGATTAACCAGAAAATGAATCAACCTATCTTCATTTCCCAACTCCATGCATTTTGTCAATCTTCATTTCCCAACTCCATGCATTTTGCCAGAAATCCACATGAACAACTAGGTATTCCACAGTCTTCATTTCTTGATTATACCTCTCAAAGATTTCAAATCTAGTGCTGAGTTGGTGTAGATGAACGAATTGGCGAGATCCGATGACATTGAATTTACTAATCTAGTAACCAACATGCAACCATTCTGTCGCACCTTTTCTAGCTTCCATACTCCATCGAATCTTCGCACGACATCGCGACGATCCATCGATAAACCCTAATTTGAGTTTTGCGTTCATACTCCACTGAAGTTACTCCTGCTTCCGGCATCTTCGATTACAACTTTTGATAGATAATTTTGTATGAGATGGTTTCTCTCAGCTCTCAATCACTCATGTGCTATGATATCATATGGAATTTTTAGATCAGGATTGGGAGCTCCCTCTTTTGTTTATAAACTCACTTTTTGTGATTCATTCCAACAAATGAAATTACAGAGAGGGGCCATATATATTGTCTTACAAAACATCTGTAACAACCTCTATTGTTTCATTGGTGGAATAGAAAGGAGCACACGTAGGTGCTAGGTCAGTATAAAGATAAAACTAAATTAAAATAACTAACCGACTTGCTTAATGACACTTCACACCTAATGACTCTAAACAACTCTGCTATAATGTATTACAACACATAAATGGACTATTTTCGTTTACGCTTCGGGGGTTAAAAAGCAACGAGCTCTCATTATATAATTATTTTAGGTCTTTCAATAAATTATCTCGAAAAAGTGTTTTTTTACTCAGTAATCTTAATCTTAACAACTATAAAAGTTGTCCCTCTATGTATAATAAATGCCCCATTCTCCAGTAATAATTTCTATAAATATTAAATTGCAATAAATATATAAAAGTTTTTTTTTGAAGAAAGTTAAATAAATACTTACAATTGCACATTCATTATTTAAGGGTTTTAAAAAAAATTAAAAATAAAATAACGTCATAATGAACAATACTTAGAAAGTAAATAAAACATCTATTACTACATATATAAACTTGTGTACATGCCCCATTTATTGCCTCTAATAAATCTTTGGTCTTTGATAAATTGTATAAACTCATTCAAAATATTTTGTATATTCTCCTTAATAAATTGTATGTATTGTATTGCCTCTAATAAATCCTTATTCTTTGATAAATTGTATAAACTCAATTAAAATATTTTGTATATTCCCCTTAATAAATTGTATGTATTGTATTGCCTCTAATAAATCCTTAGTCCTTAATAAATTGTATAAACTCAATCAAAATATTTTGTATATATTTTGTATTTTCCCCTTAATAAATTGTATGTATTGTATGTAATGACTAATGAGCTTGCAAAACATTTCAAGTTTATAAAGATCATTTGATTTGATGACATATTCAAAATATGTGTATATAAATTAGATTTTTTTATTGTACAAATATCTTGGACAATTAAAGTCTTCTACCATACAATACAAATTAATAAATTATATAATTAATGTGAATACAATACAATTTTTAAGGTAATAATCATAGGGCGCAATATGCCCAAAAATTTCCCAGTTATCATTTGCACACATCAATTTTATGAAATAAAAATTATTTATTACTATATATTGACGTTGGAATAATCAACTAGCACATTTCAGGAGAGCTTGAAGATAGTTTTCAATTTTTTTTTAATGTTAAAGAAGCAACTTTTCAGTATATGAAATATTTTCTATAATGCATTTCTCAATTTAGTTGGAACCATTTTCTCTTAATACTAAAACAAACCTTAGTAATAAATTGTAATTACTAATTATTGTTTCTAATAATTTTTTACGAGTGAATGTTTTTGAAATTATATAGTTGAATGTAAAGATCAAGAAAAGATATATTTCACTTTAATTGGAAGCATTGAGTGCTAGAATTAAGTTACAATACTAGAAAATCAAACCCAAAAAAACGCCTACTATATCCTATTTAGGAGCATTAAGTGACACAATTTAATTCCTATATTTACTTCTTCAAATTTTTAACTTCCTTAATCCTAAAAAAAACATCTATGGTCAATTTGTTGGAGCATTAAGTGTTGTAATTTGTTATTTCTTCAACCTCTTCTTACCTCTCTGAAATCCTCTTTATATAGCGCTCCGTATTTTGTTTGGAGTGGGGAGTGCCTCTTTCCTTCTTAGAGTGATGAAGACTACCAATATGGAGTATTTTGTATTTTTGTTGAATTTTTATTATATAATATAGTTATTTATAAAGGGGTTTTCGGGTTTGTTTTGCTCAAAATTGTGATTTTTTAAATTATTTGCCAAGTTTCACATACTGGTTGTCCAGGTTACCATTGATCGATCAACATGTACAATTCCTTCTACAATGCATAGATGTTGCATTTTCATGCCATAATATTTTGCATACACATAGAGGTAATTAATTCCAAACATCTTTTTCAATATCATTATTCACTTACATATTGAAAAACAATTCTCAACTAGATCAAATATTTTGTGCAAATGTTAGTTGTTCTTATTTTTTTAATCATAAAAGTCAAATAAAAGACTACCAAAGTGGATGATCTTTCACTTTATTATATTTTTTGATCCATTGTTAAATTTATTTACATGTTGCTAATCAATCATACATTTGTTTAAACATAGTTTTACGACGATCTAAAATTAATTTCAATAGTTTCACCTCAACATCTAAAAAGTGAAAATTCCCAAGTTTCAATCTTTCCATTTTTTTACCTACTACTTAGTTCTCAACATTTATAAAGTGACATATATACCTAGAAGAAAAGTAGCCTTCAAATAGCTATAACTATTTAAAAATATGTTGTAGTATTATTCATGAAAAACAAGTTCATTTACATCTTTGGTGAGTGTATTTTGGAGATTAAATTGTATAGTTTTTCATGTGAAATTATAAGAATTAAGTAAATTTTAATGTCTTACAATGAGTTAAAATATAGAATTAGACAAGAATAATAACAAGATCTAAATTAAAAGAATAACACAAATGAACTTTTATTCCATGACCTTAATTAGCTTTCTATTGGTATTTTTTTATGATCATGTGTGCATTTTACTTTTAATCAATAACACAATATGAAGCATCTATAGATTCGAGCATGACTACATTTGGATATAAGAAGATGAGTAAGTAGTCTAATATGTGTTCATGTATTATCTTTAAATATAAAGTTTGGTATCTATTCTCATTAAACGTGAACTAATATAATTCTCATTAAACTTGAACTAATATAATTTTATGTGCAAATTTGTAAAAACAATTGACAAAAGTCTATTGCACTTCATTGCAATGTGATTATTTTAAAAGCGTTCAAATTCTACCAATAGTATACTTTGTATTTTTTCACCACTCTACCGCATATATCTATGATAAATTAATCGTAATAAATTCAATAATGAACAAATGTCGAAACTTTATTTCCACAATTCCATAGCATTTTCAGTATGTCCATAACCAAATAAATGCTTGAAAAAAGGGAACTTGAAATTCCTTTTACTTGAAAAATAAATTGATTTGAATAAAATTAATATCAATTATGAATATATTTTCTGCGAGTTTAGGTATTGATTGAAGAAGATATGGGAATTGGATGGCTTAATGTGATCCACAATTAGCCCTCTCACCCTACATAGGAGATAAGGGATTGAACAAGATACTTTGTGAAAAGTGCACATACTTGCTCTTCATGTGCAATGGAAATTTATAAAGACCAATTTTGATCATCACTATGAAAAGAGCGTTACTAAGAAAATAAACACATGTAAAAAAAATTGCCCCGTGCGTATGCACGGGCCTGTTCCCCTGGTACAATATTATTTGTTATCGATTATTCATAATTTTATATGCACGAAAATCGCATTAATCTAAATCTAAAAACATAGTTAAAGAAACTTGAAATTGACAATAATTTAAATATAAAAAGTGAAATTAATGCTTGAACTGTCAAATTAGGACGTAAAAGAAATTTATATATCTTAAATTATTATGTAGTGATTAAATGATCAAATAATTTGTATATATATTTTTAATATTTTATTTTTTGTATATAATCAATTATAATATTTCATAAGAAAATTAATTATTATACTTAATCACATGTTATGATATCTAAAAGCTCAAACATCTAAAAGAATAACAAACACCTAATATAAATTATGTCTCGTCCAATATACCAGTTAGCACTCTACTACTATATTGCAAAAATGTTGGAAGAACAAAGCTCGGAAGCCATCCTGTCCTGGTGATCTACGACCACCCTCGCCTGCTTTGAATAAATATAAAATTTTGGACTTGATAAAAAAAATAATGACCAGATAAAATTATAAACATAAAAGAATTTGTAGTTTTAAAACATAATCTAAAAATATAGCACATGCTTAGAGTGTATACAAGGACAAAATTTTCGGCCATCAATTATAATGAAACAACTTT
This sequence comes from Fallopia convolvulus, assembly GCA_964016875.1. NCBI lineage: Eukaryota > Viridiplantae > Streptophyta > Magnoliopsida > Caryophyllales > Polygonaceae > Fallopia > Fallopia convolvulus. The sequence continues at coordinate 1,989,502 of OZ024722.1, read as the reverse complement.
ACACATATCTATCACCATGTTATACAATGCTCAAAAAAATATTTTTGGCACCATATTATCTAAAATGATGATTAAATTACTCCCTTTTATATTATTTTATAATAAAAAAAATCTCTTTTTTATGACCAATATGTTAGCCAGCTATTGGATTTGGATATACTACTATAGCGGAGTATTATAATATATGAAAATCGGTCTCATTAATATGAGCACACAATAAATATGTTAATTTTAAAAATTATTTCAAAATTATTACTTAAATTAAAATTAATAAACTCTATTAAAAAATTATAATTAATAAACCATAATTAAATTTATCAAAGTTAATATTTTTATTGTGTATTTATTTATTTTATTTTTATTATTTTTTGTGTATTTATAGGCACACATTAAAAAATTTCTATCAAAATTGTTTTTAGAAAATAATGAGAAATAAACAACACAAGGTCCTAAAGAAAAAATTTAACCTAATTCCAAAACCTAAAACCTCGTCGAATTGTCCCCTCTTCTTCTCCAAATTTCCCCCATCCCTGCAACTTCTCTCAAGTTTGAACTCACCAATTTGTTTCGTCTCCATTAACAAATACGTGCTTTCTCTTATTTTGGACTTACCTTTGCTTTCAGTTCTTAATTATGCTATTATTTGGACTTTAATCGAGTTCAATCATTTGATTGTTGTAACTACAATCTCTCTTATGCAAGCTGTATCTGATAATCAGGCGGGAAGAGATAAAAAGATGGGAGATTTGAGTACTGAAATGGTGGTTCCAAGTGTAAATGAGGAAAATTTCGGATTTGCATTCAATGATTTTGATTTCGCAGATCGGGTTCTTCGTCTTGAGATCACACCGGATGAATTTATTAATTCCAGCAAGAAGCTCAAGAAAGAGGAATATCATACTAGAAAAAAAGAGAAAAAACAATTCAGGCTCTTATGATGGTGGTGCCAAAGTTGTAACTTTGCACATAACTTCTGCTATCCTTGCTGCCAAAAGTCCATTTTTCTACAAAGTATGTGTTTTCTTCCCTCTTCTTTTTATCTTCTTTTGCCCATTCAAATTAAAATTTGTGTTATTGTTTTCGCTATGCAGTTGAGATGGATTTAGTCCCTATATCAATTTTGGTTCATTCTAACTAAATTCAGTTATTATTGTCACATAGCTGAATTTCAGTTTTTCTTGGGTCTATCGGGCGTACCCCTCTTGACCCCCCTAGATTCCGTTGTAGCGGAGCCTCACTGGGTCGATGATGATGATGTTTTCGTTATGCAGTTAGTAAAAAATGGCATGAGAGAATCACAACAAAAGAATGATGTGTCCTTGAGAATCACTTCATCTGGTATGAGATCAATATCTGGCATTCCTTTGAATGAAATGAAATGTAATGTTTTCTTAGTTTAATTGGACCTTAAAAAGTTATGAGATTTTTAACATGTCAACAGAGGAAGCACCTTTGATGGATCTTCTTAACTTTATGTATGGGAATACACTTAGTGCAACTTCAGCCCCTGATTTGATCAATGTGCTGATAGCCGCTGACAAGTTTGAGGTTACTTCATGTATGAAATATGCAATTCAAATGTTGCTTAAGCTTTCTATTTCATTGGAAAATGCACTTCTTTATCTCGAGCTTCCTTCAAGTGTTTTGATGAGGGACATAGTTCAGCCGCTGATTTGTGAAGCAAAGAAGTATATTGTTGCCCGTTTCAAGGATTTTACCAAGTAAGTGCTTCATATTTTCATCGAAAAGCGATTTGGATTTGTGTTGATTTTTACTTGTTGGTTGAAGGTCCCAAGAAGACGCGATGGAATTATCTCTTTCTGCAATAGAGGTTGTTCTAGGGAGCGAGGGTCTCCAAGTGACTTCAGAAGATGTTGTTTATGACTTTATATTGGAGTGGGCCCGTGCACACTATTCTGATCTAGAAGAGCGCCGAGAGATCCTCACTAAGCGCTTGGCACGCTTGATATGTTTCCCAAACATGAGTAGCTTAATGTTGAAGGAAGTGCTAGTTTGCCCCGAGTTTGAGCATGAAGAAGCCTCAAAGCTTGTGATGGAAGCGCTTTTCTCCAAGGTTGAACACTCATGTGGGCAACATATTCATTCCTCAATGGGCATTGCAACCACCGATTGCAATTTTCTAGGACGTGTTTACGGGCCTCATTGTGTCTTCTACTCGCCTTATTGTGTCGTCTACTTTGACCTTAAAAAAGACGAGTTAAAGAGACTATCCCCATCAAAAGGGATCAATTCTCAAACATTCTGTCTAGGAGGGAGACAGCTTTTCCTCTTGGTGGAACGTTGCCAAGAACATGATCACTTTGATCTATTTGTGTGCAAGGACAAAGACTCGGAAACTTGCACTTTAAATTATGAATTTGCAGTGATGAAGAAATCATCCAAGAAGTTTAATTGCATGTATATTGTCAAAGACCATACTTTGCTCAATGATTTTAGGAAGTCGATCAGGTTGAATATCCCGTGGACCGAGTTGATGAGTGACGATTGCGATTATTACATCGATGGCATCTTACATCTTCGAGCTGAGATTACCCTTGTCAACAAAACTCAGCCTTGACATGTATCTTTAATGCTTTTTTATGGTTATCTAAGCAGTAACAGTAAGAGTAAAATGACTGTCATTTTGGAGGTCGTAGGAATGTCTGTAGCTTGTTTTCATTATGACTGGTTTGCACTTGATTGAATCAGGTTAACTGAAATGACGAGCTTTGCACTTGGCAAAGGTTGGCTGAACTCATTTGACTGCCAACTCTCCTCCACTCACAATCTTCATTGTTTCATTAATAGATTAGATTGCAAATTTGCAAATTTGAAGGATTATTGTTTTGCTGCATCACTTTTTTCTCCATTCTCTGCGTCCTCCTAAATGATGATGTAACAAGAAACAATGTAATGTTTTACTGCATCAACCAATGGCTTAACCATGTTCGTTATAGGGCGGATTAAGGGGGTGCGAGCGGAGGCGGCCGCCCCCACATCGGGCCGGAGGAGCGATAAGTTTTACCTAAAGAGCCAAGGAGATAAAAAAAAATTGAGCTTTCGCCCCCATATCCAACCCGGGACAGGACAAGTCAGAAGGTGGGAAGAGTGGGGGCGGAATTGGTAAGAGTCGATAATATTAATTTGTACAAAGTCCGCCCCCCTTCGAGATAATCCTGGATCCGCCCATTATAGCCCTCGTTGTTTGGTCTACTTTACATGAAAAAAAGATGAGTTGAAATTGTTTGGTCTACTTTACATGAAAAAAAGATGAGTTGAAAAGTCTTACACAAGACAAAGCGACCCAAATCTCAGCCATTTTGTCTATATCGAAAATGGCTTTACCTCTTTGCGCAATGTTGCAAGGAGGGACAACACCACACCACTTGGGTGTATTTGTGAATAGGGTAAAAGGTTCTGAAACTTGCACTTTAGATTATGAGTTTGCAACGATGAACAAGTCGTCCAAGAAGTTCCAATGCAAGATCAAGAACCTATTAGGAATCGCGTAGACCGAGTTCATGGGTAACGACAACGATTATTTCATTGTATTCATCTAGATGTTTCTAGATGGTCTTAAAGTAGCTACCACATTATCTTCTCATACAAAAATCCCATACTTTAGCTTCAAGAAATAGAAAGAGTTCAAAACATATCACTTTATTCTCAATGTCCAAACAATCCTCTCTATCCACCATTCAAATCGGAATGCTATAAACTCTCCAAGTATCTCTTGTATGTATAAGAATACGTATATTTGTCTACAAATAACAACAATGTGTAAATAGTGTACAGTCATGGCGCCATAATTGCACAGAATCAAAAGAAAAATCCAGCAAACGGAGACGGCGCAGAGGCCGGAGAAGCCGCCGGCGTAGCAACGCTTTCTGACATCTCCGCCGAAACAGGCCCCGGCGCCGCGCCTGAGCTCATCAGCTCCACCATCGCACGCCGCGGGTTTCTCCTCTGGTTCTCACACACGAACGGCAAATATCCACCTGCAACAACAACGATTCACGAGTTCAACACCGCAAATTTTACATCAGCGTTCCGAATTTCAGATTCCTCAAACGCAATTCCTTCAGATCTGACCTAATCGATTGAATTACCTTCTCCGGCGGCCAAGTTGGAGTAGAGATCGACGATGTTAGGGCACTTCTGGTAGCAGGCAGGGGAGCAGAGCTTGGAGACGAATTGAGGCTCTAGGAGCGCGTCGGAGGAGATTCCGACCGTCTTCCGATCGACGCCGCAGGCTCTGACGCACGCGTCGGTCTCGATGTACTCCGACATCCGCTCCACCACGACCTCCGACGTCTTGCACTGGTACTCCTTCTTGGCCTCTCCGTTCACGAAATGCTCCAGCACGCACCGCTTCCCGGAGCTCGAGATCGAGAACGCGCAGAACTGGATCGGCAGATCCTCGCACGTCATCTCACCTGATTCAATTTTCAAATTTCAAATTTCAAAATCAAACAACCGAAAACGAAAATTCAATTCGTCTGTTGATTGTTTACCTAGAGATGCAGGGATCTGGAAGAGGGAGGCGACGAGGAGGAGGAGAAGCCATGGGAGTCTGGAATTCATGTTGATGATTATCGATCGATCGATCAATGGTGGAGAAATCTGGTTGAGATTTTGATTCTTTGTGTATTGGGGGTTTTTGGTGTGAGTTTGAAAGTTGATGGAATGAGGAGTGTGGTATATATAGTAAGCGTTGATTCGGGTCGGGTGTCACTGACGAATTTGGTAGGGTGTTGAGTTTCAATCTTTTGCCGCGTTTACGTGGGTGATGGCTTCGCTTTGCTTCTTCTAGATTTTCCCATTTAGTTTTGACCAATTTGTCTAAAAAAATGAAAATATAATTGAAAGTATAAACAAAATAAGGATTTTCTATAGTGTGCAATTTAGAATAAGTTTAACTATTTTTCCTAGAGTTGAGTTTATTAATTCAATTTTAGGATTTTAGTTTTTAAATCAGGTTGAGTATAAAGTGTTTTTAGAACATACTGTATAAATATCGACAAAACAATTTTGTAAGGATCCACTTGTTGCATCTGTATAATCCATTTATTGTCTTTTTTATAATGATGAAAAATAAACTTTCGGTGGTAAATCCTCGTGGCTCGGTCGACAATTTGTCTGATAAAAATGAAAATTTAATTGATAATATAAACGAAACAATACTATAATGATGCTTTCGTCGACTTTATATAGTTTATTTTTTTTAAGGAGGGGCCCAATTTTGATAAATCGGTAAATTTCAGGTGTGTAAACTAGTTGATAAAGTATGAACTAGATTTTGTGGTTCTATAGTCCATTTTATAATCTAACTATACCCTTATTTTTTAATGACACCATCGAAAGCAAATCTTGGGCGACAACGACAACAGCAACAGCAACAACAAGAGCAACAACAACAACACCAACAACAACAGCACCAACAGCAACAGCAACAGAAACAACAACAACAACAACAACAACAACAACACCAGCAACAGCAATAGCACCAACAGCAACATCAACAACTATTGACATTGCGTTGATCGGCTCGACCCAATTGAATGATGGATGATGAGATTTGGTTTTCCACTTAAGTGAAGGGGGCGGTGGCAGAGATCGAATCCGATACCTATTGACATTCCCCTATGGTTCCTACTACTAATTTATCTACTTTTATTGTTGAAAATGAATAATTTTTTTGTAAAAAATACTTCTTAATATATAATATAAAGATATAAATTTATGCGATTAAATTAAATGGACTATAAAGTAGACTAGAAAAATGGACTAAAAATCTCTTGTTGAAAAGAACAAGATTTAAGAAATGTAATTTATAACCCAACGAATTAGTGCAGTGGTGTAAGACTCGATCTGTTGCGTTCACACAAAAAGGAAACGATCTATTTAATATGAGGTTTTGTATTCGATTCCTCCCTATGTAAAATCTACTTGTGCTATCAATAGTCATGAAACGTGAACAAAGATTAGTCCTTAATTTTAGTTCTTGGGCCAAAAAAAACAAAATAACGTAATTTATTATTTAAAATTTCACATCCAGGCTGCTTTGAAGGAGTCCTCAACCATGTGTGTGAATTAATATCAATATATATGGAAGATTAGGGATCTTGATTTGGCTTTGAACTCTTCAAAAATTAATATGAAACTTAATTTGTTTTGTTTGTAAGAAGTCTATAGTTAGGCGTCGACTTCGAAAATATGATATTTCAGTCAAATTTTATTGCCTAATTGGTGCAGTTTAATCAATGAAGTTTGCAAATAATACTATAGATAATAGATTACGTCAGTATAATCCATGCATGTAAGATCAAAGTTACTATATGAGCAGAGTAATTAAGTTGCCTTCATCTGTTGATCACTAGTGCGATATTTTTAAGGGCTCGTTTGGTATTGATATCCTGATATCAGATATCGGTATCGGACCATATCTTGTGTTTGGTATGAGAGTATATGGATTTAGATATCAATATCGGGCCATATCTTATGTTTGGTATGAGAGTATATGGATATCGGTTATATCTTGATATCAAAACAAGGCAAAAGACATAATATTTGATATACTCCAAAAAAAAGAGGTATGAGAGATATGGGATATGAATGATATCCCATATCCGATACCGATACCGATATCGATACCCGATACCGATATCCGATACCGATATATGGTATCGATACCAAACGAGTCCTCAATTTATCAACTATAATAGTTGCATGCTATTTCATGCAAATATCTTCGTTTCTATTTCAAACTAGCTTTATTTTCTTACAAATTCTAAGCTCACAAATTCTAATTTTATGATACTACCATAAAGTGTTAGTCAATAATATGTTAGTTTAGAGTTCAAGTGCTCGGTTATAACGTTTACACACATGATTCACTATATATGATTACCATTTTTTTTTTACACACATGATTCACTATATATGATTACCATTTTTTTTTTGATAAAGAGCATTGTCCACGAGAATTAAAACAGAGACCTCGTCACATGTTAGCCGCTTAATTATCATTTACTAGTATGGATTCCCGTACCTTGTACGGGTTTTTCTTAAATAAAAAATTAATAATAAAAAATTTTAAATTATATTTATTATCCGAGAAAAATAATCATGTAAATACTTAAATATAATTTTTGAATAAATATTTAAAATCAATAAACTATTAAAGTTGTGTATTTGAAACAATAATATTTTATTAGTATTACTAATTAAATTAATATCCAAAACATGATAATTTATTTAATTATGAGAATAGATAAGCAATAAGATAAAAACTTATCAACTTATTATATACATGGGACCGTTCAAAATAAACTTAATTATAGTGATATAAGATTGAACGTACATTACACTATCTTTATATTAAACTTAATTATCTAAACCTAGCATATGCATTCTATCTAAAAATAAAATAAATATCCTAATATTTGTATAATATATAGTATAAAAAAATATCTTAATAATCTTCCTATTTATCATATGCAAAAAAAAAAAGATTGTTTTTTTTAAAATTAAGAATCAGATTTTATATCCATTGATTATAGTGATATAAGATTGTACGTACATTACACTATCTTTATATTAAACTTAATTATTTTGTCATAGATTGGTTTTAATAAAAGGGGTGGTGTGAGCCAATCTAAAAGCGACATGTGTCGTTTAATAATTTTTTTAACCTCTGCTTTAGTATATAGTTATGATATGATTTAATATAATGAACTGAACTTCAACTTATGTAGTTTTTGCAACCTATGAAATTATAAACTCACATTATTATTTAAAATAAATGGGACAATCATAAATAATATTTGTTAGACTTAGAGATGGCAATAGAAGGAGAATTTTCCGATAAAGAAAAGGGGAAGCCGATTCTAAATTTGAGTTGGGGCGGGATAAATAGAAAAATAATCCCCTAATTTTTTGAATGGGGATGGGACGAAAACGGTGATAAATGTCCTCGTTAAATTCAATTTAGAGCCATTAAACAAAATCTATAAGTTATAGTATCAATTTAGAACCATAGAAAATGCATGGTTAAATGATTGTTACTTTTTGGTGCATTATAAATTCTAGGACTGAGCATGGTTCAAAATTGAACCGAAGGCGAATCGAAACCGAACTGAATTGGTTCGATTTCGGTTTTGATTTCTGTCGGTTTTCGATAAATAGAAGGGTTTTTTTTTGGAAAATTCGAACCGAACTAAAACCGGATTTTGAAAATTCCTAAACCGAAAACATCGGTTTCGGTTCAATTCAGTTCGACTAAAAATTTCGGTTTGAACCGACCCATACTCAGTCCTAATCAATTTCGATCTATTTTTCCTCCTATATTAGCGGAGGTTTTGGAGGTAGAAGAATTAGCCTACATAACATCATCAAATTAAGTAGGGTTGAACATTTTTGTTTTCTTCCCAACAACTTGACCAATCTATCAAATAAAAATCAACCTCACCATTCAACTTCAAATTATTACTATTTAACAGAAGATTATTTCTTCCAATCAGTTTGAACTTTGAAATTGCATTGTAGCTTCAACCTGCAAGGTCTTTGCATTGGAGCCGCCACTTCCAAAATGCTGAAATTTCTGCAAAATTGCCGTGTAATTGACGAGAAGTTAGTTAGTTGGAGAAGTGCCATTTTCATCAATGTGAAATGTCTTATTCTTCCACTTCAAAAATAAAATGTCTTATTGTGCACGTACCTTGTTTCTTGTTTTTTGTATGAAAAAAAATAGTTTCTTAGATGTTTAATGTATTATAAACTCTTAATGAAGCATCCTACACCGTCCATTTACAATCTACTATATATATAAAAGCAATAAGGTTTGGAGCCACCACATTGCGCCACATCATCTTTTACTGCATGTCATTCCTAAAATGCGCTACATCAGATTTTGACACGTGTCATCTCCTCATTAATTCATATAAATTATACAAATAAATTGGTAGTTTTGGAAACAAATCTTATAATATCATCCAATATTTTAGAAAGAATCCAAATTATAATTTTGGAAGTTTCTAGCATATTTATTATGTATATTAATTATTCTTTTCACTTCATATTCCATATTATATATTAACTAGCATTTATTCCCGTACCTTGTATGGGTTTTAATTCAAAAATGTTATGTAATGAAAATTATATTTTTAAACTTGTCAAATTTTAAGATCTCTAAATATAATTATATTATTAGAATAAAAAAATACTTTATAATGAAGATTATGTTTCTATCACTTCCCAAATTTCAAGATCTTGAAATATAATTGTATATTAGTAATATAAGTAATATTATTATATTTAATAAAATTATTCCATAATGGATTATACTCCATACACAACTTGCCAAAATTTAAGATCTCTAAATATAATTGTATATTATTAATATAAGGAATATTGTTATATTATAAGGATTGTAAATACTTAAATAAATGAAAGGCAAAGAGGTAAATGGAAAAATTAAAAAGCCTACGTGGCACAGTTAAGACGATGACACGTAGGATAGAGGGATTCGACTTTAGTTATAGTATATTGATTATTCTTTCCACTTCATATTCCACATGGCAAATTTTTTCCACTTAATTAAAATTTATTTTTATTTCTCAAATTTAGATAATATCTTAATTTTTTTTAGGAGATAATATCTTAACTAAAAAAAATTAACTAATGGTAAGATTTTTTTCCTTATAAGCCAATAAAATATATATGCCCAATCTCATCTCTTCCATATTTTCAAAATATATCTTTTTTCCTTTATTTTCTTCATATTTTATCTCCTTCTTTTAAATTAATCATATTTATCAAATATTGTCAAGGAAAATGAGTAATGTAGATTATTTTATCTTAATAATCTATGTTTATTCTCAATTTTAAACTTAATAATCTAGATTTAATTTATTTTATTTGATTTTAAAAAAATAATTTTTATACATATTACGAGCAATAAATTACTTACATTAAATTTTATATTATATTATTATTTATTAATATCTTTTTTTATAGTATATCTAAAAAATATCGAGTCATAGTCGTGTAGGGCACGACGGGGACAACTAGTATATTAAAATTTATGCAACCTTTGCTATATCGATTTTTCTAACCTTGCATAGGTTAAACATACTATTTTAAACAACTAAAATCATAAAAAAAAACACTTTTTAAAAAATTAGTTAATCCTAAATAAATACAAACCAACAAAATGTTTTTCATTTCAAGAGTCTAACCTATGTTCTAAAATTCATTGCTATATTTATAAACTCTAGTGTTGTTATATCGTATTAATTCTCGGTTACTACTAAACATCAAAATCAATATCATCGCCCAGTAAAGTCCCACTCGAACAAGATCTGGAGAGTCAAAATAGAGGCACCCATAGCCTGAATATATGAAGAAGATGTGCCCGAAAGACCCAAAAAAAACTAAAATTCAACTATATGATAAAGATGACTGAATTTAGTTGAAATGCACCAAAATTAATAAAGAGATTATATCCATCTCAATGACACTATAAAAATCAATGGCAGAATACATAAACGGCCCCCTGTACTTAGGTCAATTGGTCACTTGACCCCCTGTACTTTAGCCCTAACCGTTTAGCCTCCTATAGTTGCACATTGCAACCTATTGAACCCCTATTGAGCCACTTATCCCAACTTTTTTAGGAGTGTGGTGCACGCGCGACCATGTGTTATACTGTATTGCCACAATGGCGATGACATGGAGGCCATGGATGACATAAATGACATGGCGATGACATGATGTGTTATATTGTGTTGCCACAATGGCATCCATGTCATCGCCATTGTGGCAACGTAATATAACACTTCATCGCGCATGCACTACACTCCTAAAAAAAGCTGGGATAAGTGGCTCAATAGGGATTCAATAGGTCTCAATGTGCAACTATAGGTGGCCAAACGGTTAGGACTAAAGTACAAGGGGCCAAGTGACCAATTGGCCCAAGTACAGGGGGCGTTTATGTATTCTGCCAAAAATCAATGGGTATGAAGATGCGCCCCCAACCTCATGTTACTACTAGCTTCTTTTTTTAAAAAAAATATTGCGTGATTTACGTCCCAAGAAAAGGAGTATCATATATATGTCATGTAAACTTCTATATGACTATAGAATGAAAAATAAAAATGCGACACGTGATCATTAAAGTAATAACTATCCAACTACCCCATAACAATGATGTGCTAAAACTAAAAGCAAATGTTTAGAAGTTTCAAAAAGTCTAACCTTCTAAAATCTTAAATCTTAAACGCGTCAAAAGATTTGACAAAACCTCCATTACAAATTTCAACCTAGTGAAATAATGGTCTGAAGAGATGGCTCATTCAACAATTGGACCAGACATAACAACACACAAGCCCGGCCCATTATCAAAGCCCAGATACAAAAGCAGGCCCATTGTAGAATTCACACCTCCATCATGTACAAAAGCATACTTGAAGAGGAAAAATGGATAATACAGCAATGCAATTATCAGGAGGCAATATAATTATGTATTAATTAGAAAAGCTTGGTCAGTTAACATTTCCAACCTCCTCCTAGGAGGTTCAAGATTTGCAAGTCAAGATAGTGTGTTCTAACTTCTAACTGTACAAGCCAGAATGAAACCATATGATGCGAGATAATTCATGAAGTGTTACGCTAATGGGTACCCGATAAAGAAATTTGGGATCCACTCGAATTCTTCTCGCTTCATAAAGTGTGTCTCTTTGCGAAGCGCGCCGCTTCATGAAGCGAGACATACCACTTCACGAAGCGAGAAAACTCGCAATAAGAAGCGCTAAAAATTCTTCCCCTTCCTTCGTCTTCTCAGTAACCTAGTCGACGCAGTAAAATTACGCCGCCGCGATCAATTCTTGAATCTCCGATAACCAAATCAACCCCCACGGGAAAAATTTCGGCCGATATACTTGTCTTCCTTTTTCATATCACAGAGTGAGACGCTTTACGAAGAGGTCAATCTCGCTTCATGAAGGCGATGCCTTGTGCACAAGAATTTTTGCCCCCGACTTTTGGAGTTACGTTGCCTCACTTCATGAAGCGAGACCTTGCTTGTGTGCACCAGGCAAAAATTCTTGTGCACAAGGCATCGCCTTAATTTAATAGCATGAACTTTTAAATGGCAGAAGAAAGAACAACAATACCCACAAAGGCACAAAGTTTTTATGTTGGTACTTGTATCTATCCGACTAAAGTTAAGACAACTATGTTTTATCACCAAAATGCATAGTATCAGATCATTTTGTTCAATTTCATCATGTTTCAAATATTTAGGCGCGAATCATTTTGCTCAATTTTAAAATAGAGTAACTCTATTTATTAGTGGTAGAATTACACATTACACAAAGACATCAGATTTTTAGAGTAGGGAGGAGAAGAGAGCTATAGTTATTTTACTAATCCAAACGGACACCTCCATGGGTGTGGTAAAACCGCACATTATTTCCACATCTTGGGAATAGACGTCGGTTGTCTGTGCAGTTCTAAAACTTTGTTAGATCCGGGCTCATACACATCCTGATTTCCACCATGTATCCGATTTTACATCGGATGACTGTGACAAGGTGGAAGTATGACAAGATGGCATCGTGGATATCTCTAACTGCTACACTGCCAACGTTGGACGGACGAATACCTGTAAAGAAAACAAAAACAATTGATATAATCAAAATCATAATCATAATTAAAGAGATTAGATATTGATGGTGCGCGAAATAATCGATAAATAATCAAGGGCGAATTAGTGAATATAAGAAAAGGAATAACACGCCCTGTTGTTTATACGCGTCTAAAATAATATATGTATAATCGATCGCAATTATATACACGCCTACATAAACTTTCACCCTATGTATGTATGTTCTTGGTCTCGTGACTATTAAGGCACGAATGGGCTCACCCCATTTTCGGCCCAACAATACAAATGTGGGCCTAGGCCCAAGAACCAAAAACAAGCAATTCAAGGTAAAGTTCCATACATGTGTCTCCAAATAGGTTGTTAGCTTGCTATTCTTGTCCCACATCGAGACATTACAAATAAGCAAACTCAATTTGTAATTTGGCCAATAAAAAGGGAGCATTCGGCCATGTCACCGTCACAAATGGGTATATTTGCCCTCCCACATCGATGAAAGCATTAAAATACAAGCAGTGGAAACTTATAAATAGGGCGGAGGTGAAATAGAATAAAGGGTCAAAAAACATCTCTAACTCAATAACTATTTTGCTCGTTAAAGTTCAACGTGTTTAGTACAAAAATAATCATGCACGGACATGCCCGAGCACGATCCATGCTTGTCCCATTCAGCTTGTCCCATTCAGCCTTTCTAAACTCTTTGTCAGTTTTCCCATCAATGAAGTTGGGCCAAAGTAATTGAAGATTGGGTACATCCTAAATCAATATTTAATTTTTGCCTCTCAAAATTGAACCAAACAGCGGGAGTGTTATATTTACCTGTATAGCCGAGTTACTATACTCATCATCTCTGCAAAAAGTTATTTGAGACATTATTGGCGTCTACTGGCTACATTCCATGGATTCGAAATTGTTGTGGCAGGTTGTCGTTGTACTCGCACCTTTGGGTCTGGCATAAGCCCATCGGCCAGTGCATGACTAACATTTCGTATGCTGGGGGCGGGGGCAGGGGTGGGGTGGCTATGGTCATTAGCCATAGCAAAACTATCATGGAAAGAGAGTGAATGTTATTGTGACTTTAAGATGTTATTGTGGTATTTCTCTATAGAGGGCCTTTTATATAGTTAATGGATGTGTTTATAGCTATGCCCCAATCACATTCTTTATTCATCCGTAATTTAGGCTAGGTAATCTTTTCCTCATCAAAAACATAATCATACATTATTGCCTAGCTTATCAAAAAATTTAGGCTAAGTACATGTAGACTTGAAGCTGTTGTTGTGTGAGTTTTGGTTCTCACTTACTAGTGCCCTTATCTTTAGGCTAATTTCACTAGCCGTAATCCAATTTCTAGGTGAGAGCCAGTTTTGGTTTGACTAGTTTAGTGCCCATGCTATGTATGCGGTGTAAATGAGCATGTATTTTTTATTAATTGGATCATATTAAGTGAGATTAATGGCTCCATTTGGCGGTGTTGAAATTGACTTTGTACAGCCTTATTAAGCTTAAAGTGAAAAAAATAAAGTTCTGACCATGCATTCGGCGTTGGGAGTTGAGGATACTTACGGGAGCTTATACAAGTTGATCGGAGTTGAAATGTTGGCCAAAAATTCAACTATCCCATACGACCTTATGCAGCCTTATGAATGTTAATTTGTTTTTTCCCTTCAAATGCCCTCCATTTTCAAATAAGAAAATAGTTTAAATGAGACTTTTATAAAATTATTAATTTATAAATATATCCTTTTTGGTAATTTAACATTATCTATTTATAAAATCAATCTCGATCAACTCTATCTACCGAACACCACATATTTTTTTTATAAAAATAAGCTAATAATTTCAACCCCTAAAATCAACTAGTAAAATCAGCATCAACCACCAAATCAGTATCAACATCAACATCAACTCATATCAGGCTAGAAGCGCCGAACAGACCCTTACATTTATTAGTAAAATGCCCGATGACCCGTAACCCGATCCGACCTGTAATCACGGGTCAAGTAGGTCAACGGGTCAAATGGATCATTTTAACCTATTTGACTGGTAAAACAGGGTCAACGAGTTGACCAGTGACCCGATCTGCAAAACCCGTAATCTGAGTTACAAGTCGGGTCACTGGTCGATTATTTTTTTTACGGGTCAACAAGTCGACCCGAAACTGGATTACTGGTCAGGAAGGCCCATTAAACAACCCTAACATTTATGGTTTGTGGGGAAAGGGTGACACTGAAGTAGGGTATAAAATAATTTCGTGTATGGAGCAAGTAGGATGCTTGCCAAATTCAGTTACTACTTACTTATAATACAATAAATATTATATGAATATTAGGGGGACAAAATCAAGCACCAGAATCTCATCAAAGTCTATACAAGACCTGGTCTATAAAATTTTATAGCATTTGGTGATGCCGTGATGGTAGTGACTAGTGAGTTATGTGTACCTCCATTTTGTTGAGTTGTTCTTACTTAAGTCAACTCGGCTTCCTGTAAATGATATATAAGAAATAGTGATACATTTTTTTAATGCAATAGCTTTGTTTTTTTTTAATGAATGAGTGATTCATTTATAAAAATAAAATAGTTACAAAAAAATTTAGGCGAACCTAGATATTACTTGGCATGTCTAGGCCTATTCTAGGGCACCATCTCCTCGACTCTCAATGCAATAGCCTTGTTAGTTTGTGGTAACATGTATGTTTTACTTCTTATTGGGAAATTTCATACCATTACAACATACTTGTGCTTAATTATGACGTGCATGATAGGGGTGGTTTGATATAAATTTTGATCAAAATTGCTTGAATCAAATGTTAAAATCATATCAATTTTCCTTAGGAATTGAGGCTACTAGCTTATTTTAAAAAAATGTGATTTACGTCCCAAAAAAAAGTATCATATAGAGTTTGGTTCAAATGAAACAAAATTTTATCTTGAAACGTGAAACGAATGCACTTTTTCTAATTCGTATTACACTTTTCATACGAAAATACATTGCAAAATACAAAAAGTGTAATCCGAAATAGGAAAAGTGCACTACAAGTACGAAAAGTGCACTACGAACTAGAAAAAGTACATTCATTTCAAGATAAGGATTTGTTTCACAATAAGGATTTGGTTCATATATCATGTAAACTTCTATATGACTATAAAATGAAAATAAAAATGCGACACGTGATCATTATAGTAATAACTATCCAACTACCCCATAACAATGATGTGCTAAAACTAAAAGCAAATGTTTAGAAGTTTCAAAAAGTCCAACCTTCTAAAATCATAAATCTTAAACGCGTCAAAAGACTTGACAAAAACCGAAACTAGATCCATGCAAGAATTACATCCATTAGAAATTTCATTCTTCCTTCCAATGAATTTCAACCCTAGTGAAATAATGGTCAATTGATGATGGCTCATTCCTCAATTGGATCGGACTTAACTGCACACAATCCCGGCCCATTATCAAAGCCCAGATACAAAAGTAGGTCCAATGTAGTGAGACTTGTAAAGAGCTTATTGCTCTTAACAATGCAGAATTCACACCTCCATCATGTACAAAAGCATACTTGAAGAGGAAAAATGGATAATACAGCAATGCAATTATCAGGATGCAATATGATGTATTAATTAGAAAAGCTTGGTCAGTTAACATTTCCAACCTCCAAGGAGATTCATGATTTGCAAGTCAAAATAGTGTGTTCTAACTTCTAACTGTACAAGCCAGAATGAAATCATATGATATGAGTGAGGTTCATCATGAATCTAGTTAGCTTCTCGTGGCATTCGTGATCTCATCTATTGATTAGAACTCGTCGCTTTCTTGGCTGCAAGTAAAAAAACAAGAAACCATGTTAGCAAACCTTTGAAGCATTGCATATACAAAACCATATTAGAGGTAAGCAAAGGGACTCACCAGGACTTGAGATTTGTATGCATTGTGTTATGGACCTCACAGAAGTAATTGCATCTGAATCTACAATGAAACACAGTTGTTCATATCATTTAGATAGGACTTGGAAGAGATGACATGATTGTTATACACAACAAGGTCAAGTTTGTTACCTTTTGTAGTAAAGTCTTGCTGTATCAAATCTTGGCTAACATGAATCTCACTTTCAGTAGGCTGACTTAGTGATCTGTGTCAAAGGAAAAAAGAATAAGAAGATATCCAATTAGGAAAAATAAATACCAATAGGTTGTCAAGGACTATCAAGAAACTGAGCAAGAAAAACATACTCAGCTACTTCACAACCAATGCCCCAGTCATGCAAAAGCTCAGAGATGGCAAATTCTGGAAGCAAGGGATCAAAATCCAAGTCATATAAGTCTCCATCCTTATCAGAACCAGAAGTTGTACAAAAATCAGAACTTGCATTCTGCGGCATCAGAGGCAAATCAGCGGTATTATCGAAATCCAGCCTGCCCTTGATTTGCTCCCTTTTGTTTGGAGAAGAAAATGCACAGTGCTTTCTATCAAATGGATAGTGCTTAGTTGGACTATTAAATATTATGGTCTTGGAAGCGAAAATGGTGCAGTTGGTAGGTGTAGTCTCTGCAGAAGTGCTAGTGAGGTTGGACTTGACAGCAGAATACACCATGGACTTGTCACTATGAGAAGAGTTTGATCTTTTTGGTGTATGCAGACCAGATGAGTTGGAGTTGGGAGATTCGGATGAAGATTTGAACAAGTTCTTTGCAACGGTTGAGCCTTGAACAGGTGATCCTTCTGGTATTACTGATGGTGAGATTGAATTTCCCTTATTGGTATCCTGAGTACTAGCTAAACAAACTTGAGGTTGTCCTGTGATTCCTACAGGGTAAACAGATTGGTAAGATTGTAAGAAGAAAGAGAAACAGCAATAATATTGTTAAGTGCATGAAGATAGAGTCTACCTGGGAATGTTGATTGATTATCAGATGTTAATCCACACGATTTCTTGATAGTTTCAGAGGTATTACTAACTGTAGCACAATTCTTCCTTTTTCTTTGAGGATGTGGGTTAAGAACAGGAGTCAAGAACATATCAGGATTCGGTGTGTTGCTGTGATCAGGTACAAATTCTGATGTCCTAAGTGGAGTGTCCAAGGCAGGAAAAACTGGTATATGGAAAAAGTATCAGCAGTTGCTAATAGACCCGATTCGACATTCTATTAGGTTAATACAACAAAGCATAATGTTCAGTTCATGCCAGGGAAAAATAAGAACTCCACATACTTCCATTGCTCACAATTTTAACTACATTTTATAATCTCTAGCTAGTAAAGAAAAACATCCTGCAAGTCCACATTCTAATTCATCAATTCCCAACCATGTAAAATCAAAACGTCTTAGTTCTTTCCCGATCAGTAAACCAGCATTGAAAGTACCAAAACTATTCTCAATCTCCATGTACTTCAATTTCTCACAATTTTAACTACTTCCATTTTCAGCTCTAATTTTTCTTTCTTTCAGATACAGTATAAAAAACATCTTGCATTTCCAAATTCTATCCAAATCCTATTCCATTAATTTCCAACCATGTAAACAGCAAATAGTCTCAGTTCTTTCCAGATCAGTAAACCAACATTCAAAGTACCAAAGTTCCAAAACTCTATCAATTTCATTGTCAGGAGTAAATTGATCTCAGATTTAAACCCTAAACAAGAAGATTAATCACACTAGAGAGGAAACTTCAACAGACCTGCAGGTGAAAGGTCCACGGAGTTCGACACCATAGACGGAACAATAGAGCAATTGGAGGAGACAGGCAGCGGCGGAGTTGTACAGCTCGGAGAGGCAGACACTTTGTATGCGTTCAAACGATTGTGCTTACCTTGCAAAAGCGTCTGAAGTCTGGTCTTCTCTTGATCAAGATGAAACATGGTCTGGTCCATCATCACCTTCTGCTCCTTCAAACAGATGTACTCGTCCAGTATCTCCTCTAATCTCAACAGCTTCTCAGGTACCTACAAAAGCCCTAACGGAGGTCAGATTTAGGGTTTGGGGGAAATTAGGAAAGACAGAAATTGTTCAACGAACCTGTTGAAGGAGGCGTTTAGGGAGAAGAGAGGAGGCCTCAGATCGGAAGAGGGAGTGAGTTTCGGAGAAATTGTTGTTGGCGAGGTAGCAATCGACGATGAAGGCGACCTGAGCGGGGGTGACTTTCCCCTTGCCGACGACATTGGCGTCTGATTTCTTGGATCGCGTTCGCCTTCCCATTGAATTGCGTTCTGGTAGGGAGCGAGTGATGGAAACGTGGAGAAGAATCGGATAATGGAAGTGAGATTTGCCATGAAAGAATGGAGGGAGAGGGGGAAATGGGCGAGGGAAATTGAAAGTTGGGAGAATTCAGAAATGAGTCGCGGGAAATTTGAAAATTTTGAGCCCGGGAGCGAGTTGTGTGGATTTTTCAGCTTTATTTATGTGTTTTCATTCTCATTTAAATTTATTTTATTTTTTGTCATTTTTTTAATCTTTAATTGCTAATAATGGTTAGATTGAGTGGTGCATTTTAAAAAAAAAAATAGTGGTGCATTTATTTTATTATTTTTCAAAAAAAAAGAGTTAATTTACAAATAATTAAATAGAG
The DNA here is from genome assembly GCA_964016875.1 of Fallopia convolvulus. Classification (NCBI taxonomy): domain Eukaryota; kingdom Viridiplantae; phylum Streptophyta; class Magnoliopsida; order Caryophyllales; family Polygonaceae; genus Fallopia; species Fallopia convolvulus. Next base: position 1,970,272 of record OZ024722.1, on the reverse strand, counting down.
ACATTTTAGTCTAGATTTTTACTTTCAAGATACAAAAACATCTAATATGGGTGATGGGCTCCCTCCTTCGGTCTTCGGGTCCCTTTTCATGGGCGAGCTTCGGGCTCCGGGTCCCCAAGGACCCCGTAGAAGTGGAGTGTTGGGATCCCCCATATGGCCCAACAAGCGCGATCAGCGTGGAATAGTCGGGTGCTAGTAGCCCTAAATACCCGTAATAATCCAAAAAAAACATCCAATATGAAACAAGGAGAGTACGTACAAAAAAAACCATCAGCCTTACTAATGATGGATTAAGATTTTGTTTTCCTTTTATTCGGATAATAAATATATTTTTTCGAAAATTTTACTGAATTTATAGATTTTTATAATTTTTAATATAAAAAATAACTAGCAATTATTAATTAAATTAGATATAGTAATAAAATAAAAATAATAATAATAATGAAAAAAACAAATTTATCTTCTTATAACTTATAGAGAGAAGAAAAAATCGTTAAAAAATATATTTATAAACTCCGAAAAAATTACAACATTGCCCTTCTCAATCATCAGAATCCTGAAATGTAATTGTCATAAAATATCATATCTAATTCTTGTGTATATGTAAGTAGGCATGAAAATATTGTTGTTGACTTTGTATCTTGTTATAACTTGCTACATCATCATTAATCCAGTGAGTCTCCGCTACAACGGAATCTGGGGAGTCAAGATGGGGTACCCCGGCCCAAGGGAAAGAGGGGTACGCCAGATAGACCCAAGAAAAATTAAAATTCAGCTATGTGGCAATAATAACTAAATTTGGTTAGAATGCAAAAAAATTGATGTAGAGACTAAATCCATCTCAAAGGCATAAGGGCATCACCATTAAAATAATAATATTTTTATAGTTATTTTATTTTGAGGGACTTAGTAGGTTTTGATACTTCCATTAATAGAGACCCAATGGGTCTCTCATGTTTTTTTAAAATTTTTACTATTTTATGTCAAATTACATATATACTCTCAAATAATATTATAATAGTATTTTACATCCCAAATAATATCTATATAATATATTATAATAATTTATAACTAAATTTCTAATAAAGCATAATTATAACATTAAGAAAAAATAATAGAAATATTTTGCTCACTTACACAAAATATTTAAACATAAAATTACACAAGATAATTCATAAAAGAGATACACCAAAATACTAGAAAATGAAAAATAATACAACAAACACAATTAAGCATAAAATAACATTACTTTTTTTTGGTAGAATTACTTTAATCTTCACTAGTCGTACCAAACTTTTGCCATATGTTCTCAACCAAATCAACTTGTATTTATATATATAATTTTTATCTTGTATTTATATATATAAATTATTACACTAACTATATTCATCTTGTATTTATATATATAATTTTTATGCAAAACATATACAAAATGGATTTCTATAGATAGAGAATTTAATTTTATGCATTTTAAAAAAAAGAATAATTTAAAAACACAAAAAATTAAGTAAATAAATCAAGATTTATGTTTTTTATATATATTTATTATTATTAAATCCTATCCGTCCAGATCATGACACGTGACGCGCATCCAACGAGTGGAATATAAGCCAATCCGTGCGCGCCACGTGTGCGTCCCTCAAGGGCTCTCAAAGTCCCTCTTATGAGGGACGTCCCTCACCCATTTTGCATTTGTTTTTAATTTTCTTTTTCTTTGTGCTGAGGGACGCATGTTAGAGACCCCAAATGGGGGTGCTCTAAATTGTTATAACTTGCTACAAGACATAAATAATTGTATGGTTCTAATTCTCCGCATAGTGTCTTAGCTTTGACGAAATTAGACTTTTAATTAGAGGTGAGCAAAAATGCCCGATCCGTTAATCCGATCTGCCGATCCGGCCTATCCGATCCGAAAAAATCCGGATCCGAATGGATCACAAATTTTTTTTTCCGTATCCGATCCGATCCGGTTTTTTTTTCCGGATATCTGGATACGGATCGGGGTTTTCAAGCAACCAGATATCCGGAATATCTGGTACTATATATATTTTTTAGAAAATACACATTAATACTAAGTAGAATAGCTTATTAAATGATTATTTTGTAAAAATTCAACACATCAAGTGTTCAATTCTCCTCAACCATGCAAACTTTCAATTAAAATTTAAACGGATCGACAGATATTCGGTTCCGATATCCGTCAATCATGCATATTAATTGGGTCTAAATCAAAAATAGTAGAAATATCTTTCAAAACGGATAGTTCAGATATCCGCTACCGGATATCCGTTCCAAACGGATATTTCTTACCGGATATCCAACAATTAACGGATCGGATACGGATCGAGGTTTTAAGGAAAAAATACCGGATATTCGGTATACCGGATCGGATCGGATATATCCGTTTGCTCAGCCCTACCTTTAATAATATAACAACATTTTCTTCTAAAATAATTGTCTAGGATCGGGTTTTCAAGTTAGGTCGTGTTTAACATGTCACAAATAATTTTATTTTTTTCATAAATGTAAGAATTCGGTAATCAGACAATCTTGATAAACTGAGAGGGTGCACAAGACGGTAACCGAGAAACGGCTAGGAAGAGACAAAGTCTCAACTCTCAAGCAAGCTAAAAGAGATCGAGCAAGAAGTACAAACAACCAAAAGGGAAAGACATATAACAAGTTCAGGCTCGGGGTGAGTAACACTACAAAAGCGCCCGACAAAACGGTCAACCTCAAATCAGAATGCGCGAAAAGGGTAGCTGACATCCCCTCCACCGAGATGGACTGATGGAGGGTCTTCAAAACATGTCACAAATAATGCTTGTACATGTTCTAATATTTTAGGTTTTATTTAAATATAATTTGCTTAAATAGGTCAGAAGTCGGTTGGGCCAGAGGAATGTAAGTATGGGCCTAATCGGGCCGGATAGTCCAAGCCCACTAGTCCGAGCTCTTGTCTTTCTTCCAGCTGTCTATCTAGTAGACTAGTAGTAGTACTTCTCAAGTCTCAACCAAACACACAAATAACAATGTACTTTCTCTCTCACAAGTACTATTTTCTATTAGGATTTAGGAGCCCATATTATTCAACTCAACGTTGAAATTCAGTCTTGGGTCATGGCAATTTGTGGATAAAAGTATTAGGAAAAAATTCTAAGTTAGTTGGCTTTCGATCCTCTAAATCCATTTTAATAGCCATAGCCCATAGGTATCCTCAAAATGAGCATGCCTTTGGAATCTTGTCATTTTGCAATTCGGTACTCAACTTCTACATGATTTATCCTTTTTAAGTCCCATTTTTTCTTTTCCATGCAAATCAACCCAACTAGTATTCCAAACAAATCCCTCACAACACTAAGTAAACCTAAATCATTCCGTTAGTACATAAATACCTAATTGCTAAGTAGTAGTATTCAGTAGAGCTTACCAAGTGTTTTATCTAACAAATAGGTAACCTAAAATCAACCATCAAAAACAGAATTTCGAATGAGATTAGTCTGAAATCTGTTGTGTACGTGTTCTTCTCCAATGAATCTCGAATCTTTTAAGCCAATCATGGGATTCCTTTCAACGAGTAAAAAAGTTGATTCGGGTTGAGTTCGAGTTGTCTGATCGAGGTCGTGTTCGAGTTGTGGCCCCCGAAGATCCCTCATTTAGGTGTAGACAACGTTATGGTAGTTCTTTTTACACTCTCGGGATTGAAATGACCCATTTTTCTTGCACAGTACTACTTTAAGTAGTGTTTAGCTCTCTTTGTTTTTTTTAGCTTTTTTCGTTGTTAGGATTCTCTCTTACTTGTTAGAAAATTACTCCGTATGTATTTGTTTTCTCTTGGAGGTTTATCCGGTTTCCGGTTATTTCGCTCTTTCGATCAATTGGACTTGTGTAGTACATCGAATCATTATCCTTATAAAAAAAAACCTAACACAAAAATGTGTCTACTTTACAAATTAATGCCAATTTTTTCTCTTCAAGTCCCATTTTTCCTCTAACAAATCAAAATCCCAACTATTACTTATCCACCGATGTCATTATCCACTAATCCATTCCAAAAAAATCTCCCCCAACACTAATCAAACCAAAAGCATTCCATTAACACCCAATTTAAAATATTGGCATAAAGCAAAAGAAGTCTGCACTACAACCACAAGAAAGAGAACATACCAATATGAATTAAAAAACAAAAAGGAAAAGGAAAAGGAAAGGTGGTGATAAAGCTGAAGAATCTGAATAGTACAAGGCTATTTAATTTATTTCATTGGCCAGCAACCACTGAAGAACGTGAATTCTGAGACCAAAACCCCAGTAAATTTGCATTTAATTCTCACTCTCTTCGAGCTCTCAAACCCATTTCTCTGCATCCAACACGATTTACATTACATTCTCCCTCCACTAACCACAAAAGCCCTAAAAAAGCAAAAGGGGGTAAATCACAAAAAGGCGCAGAGGAGGAGGAAGAAGAAGAACAAGAACAAACCTTGAAGGTGGGAATCAAGAACTACCGACAAACCCTAGAAACAAGAATCTCAGTAAATTCCAAGGCACAGGTAAACAAACACCAAATTGAGGAATTTAGCTCATACCTAACTTAACCCTAACCCAGGTTCTGTAATGGGTTCTTCTGTAAGTCTCTGGGTACTCTTGTTGCTTGCTGTGTACTCGTTTTTGGGTGTTGCTTTGAATGTTCAGCAATTTCCGGCTTTTGGGTTCCAAAGATTTGACAAAGACTCCAACTTTGAGTCCCAATTTGCCCTCTTTGGCGATGCTAGGGTTGGTCATGGAGGGGGGTTTCTGCAATTTACTAATTCCTCGAATTTCAGTTCTGGGAGAGTGATTTATAGGGAACCCATTAAGCTATCAACAGGGAATCCCAAGGGGAAGTCTTCTTTTGGTACTTATTTTACTTTCTCACTGACCCCAGAAGCTGGGGATGGACTTGCAATGTTCTTGGTGTCTAATGGGGTTGCTTTGAAAGGATTTGATGGGGGAAAATTTGGGATTTCTGATGATGGGGGCAAAATTGGTGCTTTTGTTGTTGAATTCGACACGAAAATGGATGGTCAGTATGGGGATCTGAATGACAATCATGTAGGGATTGATGTAAACAGCCTTGTGTCTGTTAAAGTGGCGAATGCCTCCCATGTCAAGCTGGTGTTGAATAGTGGGAAGAAATTGCAGTGCTGGATTGATTATGAGGCGACGTCGAAGCGTATAGAAGTCAGGCTTAGCAAATCTGGTGAAATGAGGCCTATTGAGCCTTTAGTCTCATGCCCTATTGACTTATCTGCAATTTTCAAAGGTGAAGAGGTATGGTTCGGTTTGAGCTCTTCTAGTGCGAATTCGTCCCAAGTTTGTAAACTCTACTCTTGGAGTTTCAAGCTTAGGCCTGTCCCTTATTGGATGCATTCTCAGCCATTGAATCCTGAAGTCTTTACCAAGGATCCCGTGCCCGAGCGCGACCTTGAGCCTGTTGTAACAATGCACAAGAAGAGCGACTGTGTTTTACGGGTTCTTACTGCTGTAATTGTTGGAACAGGATGTGGAGCCATGGGGGCTCTTATTGTGCTTCTTGTTTGGACCCTCTTTGTTAGCAGATTGCAAGTCATGCCAGAAGAGTTTGTTTCCCCTAAAGTCGAGTACGATTGTGACAAAGTGAAGGTGATTGTGGTGGATAAGCCTCTTAAAGAGATTATGAAGAAGTAGATATGAGATGAATGGATTACTTGTTAGGAGATGGATTTGTAGTGGCTTCTGTGATGTAATTGTATCATCTTCTGTGTTTTTTTCTTCTCTCTTTTTTACTATTATTATCTTGTTGTGGTTTAGTTGTCTGGTTGCTGTGTTGATTGTGGAAATGTAAGTTTATCATCCAAATGCTTGTTGAAAAAACTTTGTTTATCCATATGGTTTCTGTTTATTAGATTAATCCTCTTCAAATGTAGATCTGGATGCTTAGCAAACTCCTGATGTGGATGATTTTTTTTCCCTCTAAGCATAATGATGCTCATTGATTCCTTTGTCAAGTCTGATGATTTTGCCACATTCTTTCTGATCAGTGAATTATTGTTCAGCTTATTCCCCTTTTCTTTATGTCATTTAACAATGGTAATTAAGCATTGAGAAGTGAGAAGTCTATGAGTACATCTGTGTGTGTCTTGATTGCCTCATGTTGTGCAAATATTCAATAATTTCTCTTTTGTTCTTTCAATCTGCAATACATAATAGAACATCTTCCAAGAACCAAGATATAACAATTTGTAAGCACTGTTCTTAAAACCGGGTTGAGCGGCCTCACCTTGTCTAGTCTTCTAGCCCGTCTGGGTCACCTAGGCAGCCGTATAGACTATAGACGCTAGGTGGCCCTCTTTGCTCGGGTATTAGTTGTAACGTTTTTTAAAACATTGTCTGTAAGACTTATTTTCTTATGAGCTACTATATGACGACTACGACAACATCAACAACAACATTGGCCCAGTGAGGCTCTGCTATAGCGGAATCTAGGGGGTCTACTATATAACAAATTGCATAAATTGATGGTTTACCAGCACATCATAACTAACTTATATAGATCTAACTTCATACATAATTTTCAGATAGATAAAGGGGTTTAGACTTTAGAGGTAACATCATTACCAAGTGAACCAAATAGGAAGCACTACAAGCAAACTAATTGACCCACCAACTAACCACTTAACCCAGAAACTTGCAAACTCAATTGTTATTGTGTAAATCAAACTACTAAGAAACAAAAAAAGGGCAATTGTTAAGCCCATCTCTTGAACAGGAGGATTGAAGACGACCCATGAAGTGAAGTTATTGCCAACAGGGACCAATGCTGCCTTAGTTATGCGATTCTTGTGACATGCTCTGACTTGTTACTATTGTTGCATTAATGTATTGGGGAAAGTTTTCTTCTTTCCTACTTTGTAGTTGATACCTCATACCAGATTTGATTCAAGAAAACAGGTGTCCATCTTCAAGAACTTAACTCTGGTCCCATTTATTAAGAAAGCTCCCAAATGCAAACTGTTTTCCATTGACAACTCACCGAACTAACTATTCAATTGTTACCGAACTTGCCTAATATGGGTAATCGGGTTCGGAAAAAAAATCAAGTCTCGTCATCATTTCTTTCATTGAGTCTCGTTAGCGCAAGCCGATTTACCTAGTTCGTTGCCTTCAGACTCTTTGAGTGTGGTATTTGTCACCAAAAATGGGTTCTTTCATAAGAAACAAGTGTAAATCCAGCTTATTTTTAATTGGTTTCAACTCTATACATATTTTAATTATCAACCTTCTAAAGTCAATTAAAATTGGGTTGGACCATTTGGTGGTAGGGTTATTTAGCATGTTAGATTTTGGTGTACATGTTTTCACACTTGGACGTTATAAATGATTGAATTTTGTATTCAAATTTAGATCATTCGCTGACAAGCCAAGGACTTGTTTAGTTAAGTTTAGGTTCTGTTCGGCGCAGGTTTATTGAATTTTTTTTAAGGGTGTGATGAGATAATTACATGTGTTTGAATAAAAGAAGGGTGTAATGAGACAATTATAGGGCAAATTTTGACTCGATAGAAAAATAATGACACATTTTGAGATTTTTTATACTTATATTTTTGGACATGGATTAACCATTAGATGATAGCGCCAATAATTTATTGCTCTAGATAAGTTTGATAGGTAAAGAGACCGAAATATTCGACAATCGGACACAACTACAAAAAAAAAGAACAAGCAAAGAGCGCAAACGAGTACTAAATTTGAAACTGAAGATACAAATTAGGAGCATGATGAACACCATGAGAAAAAAACAAAGAAAACATCAACTAAAAAATTGCACAATATGAGATTTTGGGAAACAATTGTGACACTTTCGATAAACGATAAAAAGAGCGCAAAAATAATTGGATCTTAACTATTATACGGAGTATTATTTATGTCTTGTTTTACTTACAACCTAAAATAACTCTTTCCAAAATTATACTCCTCCCGTCTAAGTCTAATTGGCATTTGAGCAATATACACACATATTAAGACAAATGTTATTCTTACCAAAATACCCTTATTTATTAATTTTTTTTTTACAACTTCCAATCTAATTGTTACATTTAATACACTTTACATTTTCCAATTCTTTTAGTTAAGGGTAAACGTGGAAAGTGTTGGACAAAATAGCTAAAAGACCAAATAGAATTAGACAAATATTTATGTCTAAAAGGAACCTGGACGGAGGGAGTAATATTTTAAAAAAAATTTAAAATTTATATAATTCTCACTTTTTACATTTTCATTAAAAAAAACTTTTCATCCAAAACTAAATTCTGATTAAAAGTGAAACAAAACCAAATTGATGCATTAAGATTTAAGATTGGTTTAAATTAATTTGCATGACAATCTTGTCAAGTCTAAATCAAAAACCTTACTATATATAGATTTTTCAACCAAAAGAAGTATGTTTAAATTAGATAAATGGATCTAATAAATATCTAATCATATCTTCAAATAAACAATCTCAATCTACTTTAAGATTCCATATTCCCATCCCCACTTGCCCACTAGTACTACACTACTCCCCCTCCAAAATCAAAAACAATGCTTTGGACGGTGCGCGATCTCTCTCAAATCTCCTGCAAAAATCCCCTCAATCGAAAGATTCAGAGATGAAATTCGGCAAGGAGTTTCGCATCCACTTGGAAGAAACCCTACCTGAATGGCGCGACAAGTTCTTGTGCTACAAGCCATTGAAGAAGCTCCTCAAGCGCTTCCCAACAAACCCTAGCGCCGATCAACTCCAATCGGATGCTCTCCCCGGCGGCGGAGATCCGGCGGATGAGCCTCCTGTGGAGCCGAGGATTGAGAGGAGTATGAATTTGACGGAGTTCCAGGACTGGTTTGTGAGGCTGCTTAATGAGGAGCTTGAGAAGTTTAACGATTTTTATGTGGATAAGGAGGAGGAATTCGTCATCAGATTCCAGGTTTTGTAATTTGGTTGGAGTATGTGGTGCTGTGATTTTCTCTGATTCTGTGAAATTTGACTGGTTCGTGAGAGAACTTTGAAATTGCTGTTTGAAATGAGTTCAATTTTGCAGAAAAAGAATGAAATTTGATACATTAGTAGATTTGAGAGAAGTTCTCAAATGATATGAGCATGTGAGAGTAAGTGATTATCATCCACTAAACCCTATAATAAATTTCTGAACCTCTAGCAATCTTAGATTCTTAATCACTGGTTGGATCCTTGAATAAGCTTCTCCAGCTCTCCATTGTGTCCTGGTGAATTGTGATTATCTCTTGTATTATCCTTTTGGGGAGACTGTAATCCTAATATGCTGCCTGAGGCTTGAGTATTCAAATTGGTTGAAGCTTTCAGAGTAGTGCTAGATTGGTTGGAGTATGTGGTTCTGTGATTTTCTCCGATTCTGTGAAATTTGAGTAGTTCATGAGAGAACTTTGAAAGTGCTGTTTGAAATGAGTTCAAGTTTGCAGAAAAAGGAATGAAATCTGATACATTAGCTGATTGAGAAGTTCTCAAATTAGAGATTGGAAAGTGGAAACACTCTATAAAGAAGATTTTAGAAATTCAAAGTTATTAAAACTGTCTATAGAAACAGCAGGTAAAAAACAAATGATATGAGCATATCTGCATATGAGAGTGAGTGAAATTTCCTCTAGCAACCTTAGATTCTTAATCACTGGATGGATACTTGAATAAGCTTCTCCATCTCCATTGTGTCCTGGTGAATGGTGATTGTCTCTTATATTATCCTTTTGGGGAGACTGGAATCCAAATAATGCTGCCTGAGGCTGTCTTTGTTTGTGTTATTGTGTTAGTATATTTTCAAAAGTAAAGCTACTATGATGTTTCCATTGGTGATTGGTGGTGTGTGAGAAATGTTGGATGTGTGTGCAACTTTGATCTTTACCCTGTTACTTACTAGTTTGCCAATTCAAGCTCTACAGGAACTGAAAGAGAGAAATGAAAGGGTGAATGAAAGCAACAGTGTAGAAATGATGGAAGTTCGTAAAGAATTCGTCAACATACATGGAGAGATGGTGCTCCTCAAAAATTACAGCTCCCTCAACTTTGCAGGTAAGATCTCGAATTTGTTGTCTCTGATCACATAAAATCTGAATTCAGATCAAATCTGTACTTAATTCAAATCGAAAACAGGGTTAGTTAAAATTCTGAAGAAGTATGACAAAAGGACAGGAGGGTTACTTCAACTTCCATTCACACAAGTAGCAGCTGACCAGCCTTTCATCACAACCGAGCACATAACGCAGCTGGTTCGCGAATGCGAGGCCAAAGTCGACCTCCTGTTCCCGCTAGAAGCGGAAGTGACCGAGTCAATACCGCGGGACCCGCCCCTCAACGACATTACAAACAGCACCCGGCCCGAGAGTGACATATACCGAAGCACGGTATCTGCAATGAGGACGATACGGGGGCTCCGGACGAGCTCCACTTATAATCCGATGTCTTTTGCGGAGCTGTTTCGGAACGAGGAAGAAGATCAGGGTACCGGAGCTTTGACTGCGGATAACTCCCCTTCGAGCCATGCAACTCTAGAAGACGGTAATTGTATGCCTGAGAAGGACGATACGAGTTCGCCCCAATAGTCTATAGTGTTCTAAAAATTGGCTTAGGCAAGCACCTAGCGTCCTATTTAGGAGCTAGACGGGTGTCCTAGGTACTGTTCTAAAAATCATGTCTAGACCCCATCTAGGCTCCTCCTAGGCGCTGGTGTCCAGCCCGTCTAGGCGGGTCTAGGACCACCTAGGCAGCCGTTCTGACCGTCTAGGCACTGGCGACCCCCAGGGTCTACATAGCGTTTTTTAGAACACCACCTAGGCGGGTCTAAAAGATTCCTGCCTAGGCGTCCATCTAGGCACCGCCTCACCGTTAAGCTTCTGCCTATCGTTTTTTTAGAACATTGATGAGTCTATAGTGATTAGTTTGTCTCTATTGTTTTGGTTTTTGTAGGATGTGTTTACAGTGTTTTGCTGTTGTAAACTGTACAGAAACAGTTGCTTAGACTTTAGATGAAGTTGCCTGATGGATGGGTGACTTTCAAATTTTGTTTAATTCAAATAGTTTTTCTGTGTTTATTAAAATTAGTTTGATTCTTGAATACTTGTAATTTATAATTGCATCTGAATGAAAAATGGAAGAATACAGCAGTGCACTGACAATCCTGTTTGCCCGCCACAACTTTTCAATTTATTATGAAATTAAAGGCATGTTTGGTTTCCAACTATAGAAATGTAAATGAAAAGTAAATAAATCTAGATCGTTTATGTGTCACAATAATGTTTTTAGCTTAGATTGGAGATTCAATATTTGTGTCTAGAGAATGGATGAAAGAAATGCTTTCACTATTTCATTACCCAACCCATACATTTGGAAAATGGTTAGAGCCATTTTTGTTTGGAATGAGTTAAATCAAGCCAAGATGGAAATTTTTTGTTGATGTATCATTACATTCATGGAGACTACTAGACTAGATTCGTTTTTATTCTGTTTACATAGGAAACCAAACGGACCCTAAACATTTATTATGATTTGATTGATCATATTACAATCCAATTTATGATGGCCGAATGTAGGGTTCCTGAAAGAGAAATTGCATCCAAAATGTAATGGTCGACCACGATCAATTCACATTCAAAAACCACGAGTAATTGTTACATTTTGATGGAAAAATGCCTATATAATTCTTCATTTCCAACTACCTATTATTGTGGCCGGTTGGTCCACAAAAACCACTAGTCCCTAACTTTTGTTTCTTTTTAACAAGGTCCACAACTGTTGGGTTTATGTGCACCATTGATCCTTCTCTTAATCATTCGAAAAATGTAACAGGGATTAATATAGAAAATGTAACAAAAGTTAGCATGACAAGGGAAGGACAACTATAAGGAGATATCATGGCATTACAGTTTTTACTGCCTCCAAAGTACAAGTCATTGGAGGAGGCTCCTAGGCCGGTGGACGAGAGGATCGAGATCAAGAAAGAAGGCGAGAAGAAGTATGGAGTGGTGAATTTTACTGGGGCCGTTGGGTCGGTTAAGGATCGGGTTGTGGAGGAAAAGGCAAAGGAGCTCAAGGGTTTCTTGGAGAGGAATGGTTATGATACCAATTGAATAAACACAAATAATGGCGTGTTGAGCTATATCATCAGTGTAGTAATGCAATGAAGGAGATGTGAGTGAAACTTTTCAGTTGTGTGTATATATATAGAACAAGTAAAAACTGCAAAGCTACTCATTATATGACTTGAAGCTCCAAAAGAAAGAATACAATATGAATGTCATGGAAAGTAGGTTTCCAATGAGCAATGAAGGCCTATAGTTTCAATACAAGATGGGAGAAATCAACAGATATCACTTACTGAATGAGCATGAAGCAAGTCAACAATAATGTTGTGTTTACGGACAGTGACTTGTTTGGATGTTCTGATTTTCGAGTACTGATAAACTAAAACAAATACTGGCATAGAATAGTAGAAGACTTGTAGTAAGCAAAGAGCTCGGCACCTGAAAACTCATCCGGTGAGCAGCTTCACAGTGATAGTGACGACGTTGAGAATTATAAGTGGAATTCGCATGTACTGAGCAGCGTAGATGAGTCCTACGAGTTGATCTTTAATGGATCTTCTCCTGCCTCCTGCCATGATTTCTGACATGCTCCAACCTCTTGGAGCCAAAAACCGCTCCTCGTTTAGTATTGCAAACGCGTTTGCAAAGAGCAGAAGCCCTTCAAGAAAAGTCCACAAACCCATTACCTGCATATTAAACCACAGGCTGTTTACGCACTTTCCATTCTCACAAGATAAGCAGCATGAATCGTTAAGTACATTCAATAAGGCAATAACTAATCCAAACCACGCTGATTTAAGTAACATGACCCAGCACTTTCATCATCACCTTACCATCCTACTTGTATGAAAATTTCTTAACTAATGTACACACAAAGTGGAAGAACATAAGAACAACCTCCCACCCTAGAAATAAAAAACTGAACTGCTGGAAGTAAAATACAAAGTGTCGTCAAAACCTGCTCAGACAAATGAATATCGATTCACCATGAATTTTGCCACGTTTAACAATTGAAAACTTCACGGATTCCAATGTTTCGCTTGTTCAGAGCAAAGCAAGTGATCATCAAGTAAAGTACTCATATAATATTGAGCAACTTGTTCTTCAAAGTTTAGCTAGAGGGCTATCTATATGTCACCATTATACCTAAATTCCCCTACCTTTCATTTTCCTCAGGAAACCAGTATACATAATTAGAGCTAACCCTGGTTGTTTAGATGTCCATTATCCTTAATTGGGACACAATCTTTCTTCACTAGTCTCCACTCTCCAGGATTTCAAGCATAATAACACCTAATCAACCTCATCAATCAGACCGTTCATCAAATATTTTTTTCCTTTTCCAAGTATCCCTTTTCCGATCCTAATAGCTTGCATTTACATTTGACATTGAAAACTCCATGGATTCCAATAGGCTTGCTTATACAAACCAAGGCATATAATCAAGTAACCCAATTATCTAATTCATCATTGCTTTCACAGCTTCATCTGACTGTGTATAATACCAAATTGAGCAACCTATTCTTCATCAAAATCAAGTCAGAGACTCATCTATGTCACCTCTCTACATAAAAATCCCTACCTTTTATTTTCCTCAGATAAACTGCTTCAGTAACTAGACATAACCATATTGCCTCTTGCACAATCTTTCTTCACTAGTGTCCAGGATTTCAAGCATAATTCCTAAGCAACCTCACCAATCACCATGCGCAGGCAACACCAGATTAACAGGGAAAAAATATGATGAATCAGACCAAAATCATATAGTATGCCCCCTAAAGTGCTCCTAATTTCATCTGCAGACTTATGATCTAAAATCAATGATGCAAAAACCTCACAACTACAGCTGAGGCTGCGAACTTTAAACATGGAAAAAATCACAAGTTGAAGATTCTAAATTTTCAGCTCTAGATCCAGCCCTAACGCCATTAAAAACAAAATTCACCGGCTACAATGAAAATTTGGATCCTCCTCAATCGAGAAATGAACATAAAAACACTAAAAACAAAATTCAATTGAGAAAGAGATGTTCAAACCGATCAATTTTGGAGACGAATTTGCAGACTTTGACGAGGCAGAGAAGAAATGCCGGCAGTGAAGAATTCGGATTCTCTCTACCGAGTCCGTCGTTCCGTCCTGATTCTCAGATGAATGAACTTTCCTAAAACAAATAAATAAATCAGTTGAATGAACTTGGGCCTGTTTACAGACAGGCCCGTTGGACAAGCTTGTAATCGGCCCGCTAGACAAAAAAATTACAATTAAATGAATTTGGATCTCATTATAGACAAATGAATGAACTTGGGCCTAAATATTTTTAATATACATTATAAATGGCAATTTTTTTATTTTTTTTTATAAGAATCACGATCAGATGGAATAACGTGCTACAATGATTCTTATAAGAATCACTATCAGATGGAATAACGTGCTACAGTGGAATATGCGAGCAAATTGTATCCGTTTGATCATTATACATCTACGACTACGGTTACTTTGGTCTTTTGTCCATTGAAATAGAAGACAACCTGCAGAGTCATCTTCTTCCTATCGAACGTGGAAAATTAAGCCACTTTTTTCGATCGATTCTTCTCCAAATCTATTGCCCATTGTTTCTTTCAATTTGTTTTGCTTTTTTTGTTGATCTGGACCTAAATTCGTGTTGTCTCTTCATAGATTCTGGTATAAATCTGTTTTGTCTGGTTTCAAGTTTATATTTGGGGTTTTTCAAATTTGAGAGCTTAGTACTTCGATTTACATGTTTTTATGTGTTTTTAAACTGATTTGTGTTGCTTTTAATCAAACCTATGAAGATTATGTATGCTTTGCTATACAATTTCAGGTTTTTAATTGAAAACAAAGGCTAATGGTAGATGCTCTTCTAACCACCTACCACGTGTTCAACAAAATGCCTAAATAATCAAGTTAGAGCTTAGAACATTTTTCGCACCAATTGTGTCATAAATTATGAATCTAGCATACCAAATTTTAAATTCATACCATTTATGAACAAGAAGACATGAAACACATACGAAGTATCGTGAATTAAATTCCATGAACCTTATTCATAATTGTTATAAACCTAATTGTATAATGACATGAACCCACATAATACGATGTATGTACTAGATTATGTGACAAAAATAACAAGTATTATGAATTAGATTTCATGAGCTTTATTGAAAATTGTTATGAACTTTACTATATAAGGACATGAACCAACAGAATACCATCTATGAATACTTGGCTAAAATTAACAAGTATTATGAATTAAATTAAATGAAACTTATTGACAATTGTTATGAACCTAAACATGTAAGAACATGAACCAATAGACCAACTTTTATGAACTAAACGTTATGGCTTGTGACATAGGTTAACCAGAAGACATAAATTGTACGAAGAGTTAGCTTATGTGGGATTTGAACCCAGATCTATGTGCACATGCACAGTGTTCTACCATTTGAGCTAATAGGTTACCAAATGACATGAAATATAAGATAAAGTACTAAAAATTAAAGGTCATGAACCATAAGAATTATTATAAACCTAGCTTACAAAAAATGAACCGACAAAACAAGTACCATGAATCAAAAATCATTAAAGAAAATAATAACTATCATGAACTATAAGATGAAATTTGATGAAACTAAGGTTATTTAAACATGATCAAAAAGAACAATTGTTATAAATAAAAAAATCATGAAATAAATTTATGAACCATAAGAAGAAATATTATGAACCTTACCTTAAAAAGTCATGAACCAAAAGAACAACCAATGCGAACAAAAAGACATGACCATATCAAGAATTAGCCTATGTGGGATTTGAACCCACATCTATGTGCATATGCACATTGCTCTACCATTTGAGCTAATAGGCTACCAAACAAATTTCCAAATCATGCTTATAGGCTACTAAATAACTTTAACATACTATTAGTAAACATAGTACAAAGCATGAACCATGAGAACACTGATTATGAATATACTAAATAACTTCAACATACTATTATTTTCATTCATTTTTATAATAAAATATATTATAAGTTCAAAATAAATTTAAAAAATTCTATAAATATACTCAATCGGTCAACCCAACGAGTTTCGGGTTCTATCGGGTTCGGTTTATTTCGGGTTCAAATTTTCGGGTCTTGACCCTAAAATTATCGGGTGGGTCGGATCGGGTTAGCGGATTAGGTCAGTTTTTGACATGTCTATATTCTATAGAAATTTACATTTCGTGTTTAACCAAACGAATACTTAACGAAAGTTGATTGAATAGTGCAACAATGTCTCCGTTATATTGTTCTCATGCAAGTCTTCACATTACAAGAAGACAAACATGGAGTCATTACTCAGATAAAAAAAACATGGAGTCATTATTGATTAAAATAGTGATAGCTTGCATTTAGGTAGTGATTAGGATGCATATTTATGTTTATATTGCATGGTTTTAGCTTAGTTTAGCTTAGTTCTTAGGTTTTTAGGTTTTCTAGGAAATTCGGGTTTTGCGCTTGTTTTGTTCGGTTTTGCAGATCTTTAGGTAAACAAGCATGGACGGGATGGACCTTAAATGATTGTGGTCAAGTTTGATGAAGCTTATAGTGATACAAGTGAAGATTAGAAGAGTTAAGGACCAAGAGCTTGTGTGAAAAGAACGCTTAAATCCGGGCTATGCATTGGCGTTGTTGTTTCAACACCTCTATCTTGCAATGCTTGGTTTGGAAGCTATAGTGCTCGGATGAGGCTCAATTTGGTATCACTGGAAAGCTAATTCAAAGAGCTACAATTCATATTTTTACTCCGAGTCCAAATTTCAACTCTAAGTAGGTCAAAACAGCCTCTGAAGTGTCACTTGAATGCTGAACCGAAGCTAATTGCGCGGGTTGGGAAGAAATTGCGCGGCCGCGCATTTGTAGGTGCAACCCGCGCTTTCTGGAGTTTTACGCGCACATCTTGGGCCGACTTTTGGGCTTGACTTTTGGGCTTGGTTATATCTTGTCCGAGTATATGCTTAATGATAGGGTTTTGGAGGATTATTTTGGGAGACATATTTAAGCTTTTGTTAGTTTATCTCTTTCATAACTTAGATCATTATTTTGGAGGCTAGGGTTTTTCTCTCTAGAGGCAAACTTTAAACCTTTGTAAGTTTTTCTTAATTTTAATTATGAATTGCTAATTTCTCTTGTGTTTGGCTAGTTATTGAAGTCATGATTTGTATGTAGTTGTGAGGTTTGATTGATTCTCAACAAACTTGAATAGAAATTATTCCATGTGCTTAACTGAATCAGAATTATTCTAGGGTTTTATTAGATTAGCTACCTAATACAATTTCTAGGTTAATTTACAACTGAATCTGATTAATTACTGGTCGGAGTTAATTAGATCAAGAGTAGACTTTAATTAAATTAGTACCGGTTGGACTTGTTGGTTAAAGAAGGGAATAAATTCACAAATCACTTAGATGTCTAGTTGCTCTGAGTTGTTTGTTTCTATTGATAACTTGAATCGTCATGCTGTTGTTTAATTGAATCTAGAAGGTCTTCTAGGTTATTATTTAATTAGGGTTGTTAGACTGGTTGTTCTATCAACTATATATGAAGTTCGGGTTTTAATCCTTAGTAGGGTCATTATCCACAATAGATTATTCAAGTGAGAAGAGAATCAAGAGAATCGATGATCAACAAATCAATATCATGATGGATTTAACTAGTTGAACACGTTTGTCTCTCATATATTCAAATCATCTTTGCATTCATAGTTAGTTTTATTCTTGCATATTAGTTTAGATAATCATTCTGAAAACCCCCCTTTAGTTACTTGGCACATAAGTAATAACATTAATACACGAGTCTCTGTGGGATCGACCCTTGCTTACCATTCTACTCAGATTGGTTAAGTTAGGATTCTTTGATAGGTAAAACGACTGAAAACCACCTCATCAAATTTGGCGCCGTTGCCGGGGACTCGTCGCTATTTGTGTTTTTATTTTGTGTGCTATTCTTGGTGTTGTGAACCTATCTAACGGTTCATAACACCCGTGCTACTAATCTATGGCTTTGTTCGATTGTAGACAGTTGCAGGATGAACACTTCCATGACTATTTTTCCAGATTTCAAGACCATGTGTTTGAACTTGGAGCTTGGGGATTACGATACAATGATAGAGAGGTGAACATGGGAGTTATCCATGGTATGAATTTTGAGACAAGGGGATTGGCTGACTACATGAGCAATGAGAGGCTTTTATTTATGAGACCTGAGGAATGCTGGGATTTCTTTTGTTTTATGAGCCATCAAAGCTTTCTAGTTGAGTCATCTTCTCAACCACCCCAGCCGGTTGATACGTCTCTTGAGGATATAATCAAGGATCTCTCCATACGGGCGGATACTAGAATCAAGGAGCACTGTGAGTCTTGTTCTTCATATTTTCATTCCACAATCTCATGCCCTTTTGAGTTATGTGGGAAGAATGGTGGAATCACATTGGAGTCAAACGATCATGAGTCAGACATTCAGATTCAAGTTGAGGAACAATCTACTACACTTGATGAGGGTTATGATGATGAATTTGATGTCCAGCATGAAGTCACACCTATAAGGCAAGTTCAGCAGATCATCACAGAGCCAAAGGAAGTTTGTGCTGGCATTGAGATTCTTACAGAGCCTAGGGAGCCTGAATCATCTTCACTCATGTTGTAATATCCGCGATATTCCAAGTTCTTTTTATATAATATTTATTATCGATTATTTTTCTCTAATTTCTGGAAAAGCAAATTAACTTCTATTATTTTTCTTTTGAAAGAGTTTATCAAGAGAATTAAAATAGATAAAAATGCAATAAAATAACTCGAGGGACATAGAATAATAAGTGAGGTAAATTAATAAAAAGAGCATTAGAAAAAAATAAGAAATTTATTTTATTTTATAAAATAGATTATACAAAGGCCTAGAAATCCAATTTACAAGCTTTGCAAAAAGAATGCAAGAGCCGGGATTTGAACCCGAGATCTCTTGCACTCTAACCTCACACGCCCTCACCAAATCCCGCTAGACCATTGCAATTTCTTGTTCACTTAGCCCAATCTTTTCCCCTTATATCAAATAAACTCCTCCTCCTCCAAAAGACAACATCAGACAATAGTCTGATTGATTGTACGTTGAATTGATGGAGGCCAATGCATGCCTTCTCCACCTCCTCTTTGCTTGTTGACCACCCTTGTGACCTCACACTTCATCACCATGGAAGAAGCACAAGTTTGACCAATGCATGGACTTCTCCTCCTCCTCCATTGGACATCCACCATTGCCATGGATTGAAGACCTCCTCAATTTGTCTATAAAAGCCCTCCCTCAAGCTTTTGCTCTCTCTTCTACTCCTTCTAGCAATTGCTTTCTAAGTCATCAAAAATCAGCCCCATTGCTAGCCAAATATCTCCATTAAAACACCACAAATCTCCTCCTTCTCTCCCTTGGAAGCCGCCGGCCACCACCAGCCTGCTGTCGCCGAGCCTTCGTCGACCGCCGCCCGTCACGCCGGAGCCGCCGCCTGCCCTCGCCGGACCCTGGCCGCGCCACCCCTGCTCGCCGGCCCTCCTCCTCTGCCTTTCTCCAGTGTTCTGTATTATACAGAATACTCATAAGTAAAATTCTATCCTAAGTTATAATTATCTATTTATGTATTTTCTTTAATTATAAGGTTTTTGTAATTGTAGAAAATATTTTAGGAAAATAAGAAAATAAAAATAAGTTAGTAAGATCTTGTTAGTTAAAAGACTAGAAACAATCTAGAGTTACTATGGTAACTTAAGCTAAATAAAAACAAATAGATAAATTCATGGATTTTATTACATGCATGCTCTTATAAATTATAAATAGATGTTATAAAATAATTGTAACATGCAAAGTCTATAGTTAGTAATATCCCACCTTAGATCCAATAAGAACTCTAGAAGTTTTTGTGCATGTCTTATACAAAAGGATGATATCATGTTATGATCTTAAAACTTAAAGGATTATTAAATAAAAACTAATATCTTTTTTATATGAAATTAACAAAGTCCCTAAGTTGATAAAAGTTGTTGCATGGCCTAATCTATAAAAGATATAGGATTTATAAAATTGAGTGAATAAATAGAATTACGAAAAGAAATATTTATATGAACTTTAGCATATCTTTATATATGGGAGTTATTACAAAACATCATCTATTATTAGGATATAATAAAATAATATATTATTAGCATATGAGTCTTGATTATAAAATAAGATAGAGATCTAAAAACTATAGTTTGACTTAGACAATGATTTCATGAAAATATGCTACTAGAAGTGGAAATAGTACTAAAAGTCATCTATAAGAAAAATATATTTTAATGAACTCTAGGTGTAGAGATATTTGCATAAAACATGAGTTCTAGGATAAAAATATCAAGTAAGATATTACAAATATTCTAGGAGATTATTATAGCATAAGGATGACTTGCATGAAAGAAATCTTCTAATTATAAAGAAGATATTATTTTTATAAGCTATAATATTATAATAACAAATTATAAATATAAAGTAAGATTAATCTAATTTTAGGCAAGTTACCTTATAAGGAAATTTAGAAACTTCTAGTTATGGAAACTTCCTTATAGAGGAGTATATACATGACAATTTTATTTAAAGAGGATTATGTAGGTAAATACTTTTCTATTAAGAAAATATTATGAATAAAGTATTTTAGATAAGGTCCATCCAAGAATAAATGGGAAATTTAAAAGTAATAGTTTATTATCATAAATAAGTAAAAAGGATAATTTTTAATAATTATTTTAATAATTATTTTAATAAAGATTTTACGGAATAGTAAAGATATTACAAATCCCAAAATAATAATAAAGGAATATTATTATTTTAAGGAAAATAATTTTCTAAATTATTATTATAATAATTTAGAATCTCTTTCTCTCTTATAAAATATTATAAGAGATAATCCAAACCTTAGAAAGAAAATCATGATTTTGAGCCTTTTCGTAAATTTCCGTATCAATAGGTCGGAATCCTCGCTCGTAGTAGGGAATCGCATAATTTCCGTCAAGGCTCGTTTGCTAGAACTCGTTACGCTAAGGCAAGTGGAATTTCCCCTTGCAACCTTTACATTCCATTTCGTGAAAATCCGTGATGTTGGGAACAAATTGTATGCTTAAATAAAAGTGAATCTAGGAAATATTGATTGCTAGAAATAACGACATTTGTTAGCGTAGTATGCTTTATATTCCTTTGTTAGGATTATATATGCTAGTATGTTTGTTATCTTGATTGATTACAATCTCGTTCAGAGATTTACCTTGAATAAACTAGAAAGGGGTGCGGGTTAGCCGACACCTCTATATAACCTTACTAAGTCGTACGTCCATACGACTTTCGGGATCATGATCTCCATCCGCTCCGATTGCAAGGAGGGATTGTGCGACACTCTAGCTAAGTGCCGGAGAATTGAAAGTTCTCCTTCGGGTGGCTCGGAATATCCGTGTCCCACCACTCTCTATTAAAAATCATTAATAAAGTCGAATATTTTCCGTCACTATATAAGATAAGTGTGAATGCACACTTAAGACACCAAAACCGGACCGGTCTCAAATGATCGATCCGGCTCTCGGTCCGCTCAGGGCGCGAGAGGTTTTCACTTGTATGAATTAATGAACGTTCCCAACATTCTTTCGAAATCCTAAAAGAAGTCTACAATCTAGTAGTTCTTCTATTGCTCATCGAGTTATCTTTGTCTAAAGATATACTTTCCTTCGAACCCCCAAAGCTCCACATAAACAAGTTTTATTATATAGCCCCATTGTAAACACAACCCTAATATCTCTTTCGATAATATTTGAAAATTCCCAAAATACCCTCGGGAAGTTCCCTTCCCGCTTGCTTAGTCTCTTAGACTAATTCTTCTTTTCTGCATTTTTGCCTGGCATTCTATCGCCCCTCGCGAATTATGTCAGAATCTAGGAACCCCAGCAAGGCGTGAAGTGAAGTGAAGACGAAGGAAGAACATGGATTTCAAGATGTACCTTTCTATCATTTTGCTTTAGTTTCATTACGTTTCAAGGACAAGCAGGTTTTGCATTTCAATTCCGAACAACTTTATATTTGAAAACAATGTAAGATGTTTTGTAAGAACTAAGTCTCCCTCAGGAGCACCTTTTCTCATTATGTATTATGTTTTATTCCGCATTTTAAATTGTTCTATATCATTCTAAAAGCCTTGGGTGACTTTGGACGGTAAAGTCTGAGGTCACTGGCGGTAATACCCAATGTTGTAAAATAGGGGTGTTACACATGTGGAGTAAATTGCTTGAGGGTTTTGTGGTTTTGGAAGAAGACTCTTTTGTCGGCCATGATGACTTCTTTGTTGATGAAGTAGACAGCCATGAGGGAGAAAATCAACATGATGCATCTATTAAGTCTCCCGTTGTCATGGTGTGCCCTATGTTAGGCCTTAACATCCCATGCTTCAATTTCCCAACCTTCTCACATCAGGAGCTTATGGAGTTACAAGATGAGAAGCCAAGTCTACAACACAAGGTGGAAGATGGAGAATATATGGAGTTCATCCTGGATAAAAGTGGTATTGCTGACAAGAGCTTTGATTCATACTGTAAGTATTTTCTAAAGCCACCACTTGTGCTGAATTCTTTTGAGCAAATGCCATCTCATGACAACTGGGCACACATGTTTGATAGATTAAAACGGTCTTTGAAAGTTATATTATTCATCTTTAATTTATCATTATGTTACTTATGTCTTTTTGAAATGTGTGCACAGGGCTTTGACAGGTTATTAAGGGCATTGACAATGTCTAATCTTGTCAAATCATGCTAAACGTCAAGCTAATGACGTTAAACAAGCGCTTCTTGGGAGGCAACCCAAGGTTTAGAGTAGATTTACTTTTTAGTTAATCTTTTGTTTTTTTAGGTAGTTTTGTGTGTGTGTGTGTTAGATATTCCAGGTCTGAAGATAGATAACCCGAAAAATCACCACCGTCGGATTTCCCGCCATCTTACCCGGATCACTAGAGTTTTTGTGAGTTTTTCTCTTCTCTTTACTTTTTACTATACTTTGGGGACAAAGTATGTTTTAAGCATGGGGGAAGGGAATTACTTGTTTGCATTACATGTAGTTGCATTAGAATAGGTCATATTTAAAATTTTAGCATGCATTGATTAAATTTTTGAAAAATGAAAAAAAAATCAGAAAAATTTGAAAAAAAAATACAAAAATATTGCATTTAGGTTCTTATTTCCCCATTGTTTGATTCCTCTTGTGTTTCTAAGTTAAGTATAAGTTCTAACCCATGATTTGCATAATTTACTGAAGTTGATATGATATGAGCATGATCATTGATTGATTACCTTGATTATAGGATGGAGCATGTATTTAGCTTGAGTATTTGATTCATTCTGAAGTTCTAGACAAAAAATTAGCCTTGTGAGATATTTTTGGCCTTTCATGATATATTTGTTCTCTAAATTTCTTGAGTGTATCACCATGATTATCTAGCTCTAGAACTTGCGTTAATACTCTATTTCAAGGCTGCTTTATATGATTGAATGAATGACATTAAAATGATTGAGGCAATGTTTCTTTTAAGCCTATTATTTCCCTTCCTACCCTACAAGATCCATGTTTTTGATACCCCATTTCTTTTAAGCTTGAAGTCTATTTTTGATAGCTCCACAAAAATTTTCCTAGCCTAATAATCTTGACCCAGGATCCGGGATTTAGGACTTTAGGTTGTGTTTTTGTTTTGTGTGAGTTATGTACAAGTATGGGGGAGTTGGAGGAAAAGGTGGAAAAAGAGGAAATAAAACTCTTGTGTGAGCAAAGTGAAAAAAAATGAAGATGAAAAGTTGTGCAAAGTAAAAGAAAAAAATTGCGCTTAAATGTTAGTAGTCTTCATTAGTTACAAGAAAAGAGTTGAAGAAGAATAAAAGAAAAAAAGAGAAGCAAAGTGCTTAAGTGTAAATGTATGGAGTTAAGAGTGAAGTTGGGAAGTGTTATGAGAAAAAGTGTTGAATTTTGGGTTAGGATTAGTTCTTTATCCCGGATTTAGCACCACAGGCCAAATATGATCCCTTCCTAATTTCTCTTTACATTGGCCCCATTACAAGCTTTAAAAAAACCTCATGATTTTTGTTATGTATTTGATTCCCAGCGGTGGAGATTTAGAACTCTGATGCAAGCATATGGTAGTCTAGTTTTCATGGTTGATTTTGAGTGAAACACATACCCTTAAACACTTGAGAGTTTGAGTGCAAACACAATAACCTTGGTGAGGTCTAGAATGAATGAATGGTCTTTACTTTTTGCTTATCATAATGCATGCTAAGAAGTCTTGGTTGGGTTTTTGATTATATGTGAAATGCTTGTTTGACTTGAGATGGATGTATGATTGCATTTCTGTGGTGTGTTTTGGATTTATGACTTGCTTGAGGACAAGCAAGGGTTAAGCATGGAGGAATTTGATAGCTTGCATTTAGGTAGTGATTAGGATGCATATTTATGTTTATATTGCATGGTTTTAGCTTAGTTTAGCTTAGTTCTTAGGTTTTTAGGTTTTCTAGGAAATTCGGGTTTTGCGCTTGTTTTGTTCGGTTTTGCAGATCTTTAGGTAAACAAGCATGGACGGGATGGACCTTAAATGATTGTGGTCAAGTTTGATGAAGCTTATAGTGATACAAGTGAAGATTAGAAGAGTTAAGGACCAAGAGCTTGTGTGAAAAGAACGCTTAAATCCGGGCTATGCATTGGCGTTGTTGTTTCAACACCTCTATCTTGCAATGCTTGGTTTGGAAGCTATAGTGCTCGGATGAGGCTCAATTTGGTATCACTGGAAAGCTAATTCAAAGAGCTACAATTCATATTTTTACTCCGAGTCCAAATTTCAACTCTAAGTAGGTCAAAACAGCCTCTGAAGTGTCACTTGAATGCTGAACCGAAGCTAATTGCGCGGGTTGGGAAGAAATTGCGCGGCCGCGCATTTGTAGGTGCAACCCGCGCTTTCTGGAGTTTTACGCGCACATCTTGGGCCGACTTTTGGGCTTGACTTTTGGGCTTGGTTATATCTTGTCCGAGTATATGCTTAATGATAGGGTTTTGGAGGATTATTTTGGGAGACATATTTAAGCTTTTGTTAGTTTATCTCTTTCATAACTTAGATCATTATTTTGGAGGCTAGGGTTTTTCTCTCTAGAGGCAAACTTTAAACCTTTGTAAGTTTTTCTTAATTTTAATTATGAATTGCTAATTTCTCTTGTGTTTGGCTAGTTATTGAAGTCATGATTTGTATGTAGTTGTGAGGTTTGATTGATTCTCAACAAACTTGAATAGAAATTATTCCATGTGCTTAACTGAATCAGAATTATTCTAGGGTTTTATTAGATTAGCTACCTAATACAATTTCTAGGTTAATTTACAACTGAATCTGATTAATTACTGGTCGGAGTTAATTAGATCAAGAGTAGACTTTAATTAAATTAGTACCGGTTGGACTTGTTGGTTAAAGAAGGGAATAAATTCACAAATCACTTAGATGTCTAGTTGCTCTGAGTTATTTGTTTCTATTGATAACTTGAATCGTCATGCTGTTGTTTAATTGAATCTAGAAGGTCTTCTAGGTTATTATTTAATTAGGGTTGTTAGACTGGTTGTTCTATCAACTATATATGAAGTTCGGGTTTTAATCCTTAGTAGGGTCATTATCCACAATAGATTATTCAAGTGAGAAGAGAATCAAGAGAATCGATGATCAACAAATCAATATCATGATGGATTTAACTAGTTGAACACGTTTGTCTCTCATATATTCAAATCATCTTTGCATTCATAGTTAGTTTTATTCTTGCATATTAGTTTAGATAATCATTCTGAAAACCCCCCTTTAGTTACTTGGCACATAAGTAATAACATTAATACACGAGTCTATGTGGGATCGACCCTTGCTTACCATTCTACTCAGATTGGTTAAGTTAGGATTCTTTGATAGGTAAAACGACTGAAAAATACCTCATCAAATAGGCATTCTAAAACCAAGCTTAAAAAGTGCAAAATAGAACCTTAAATATTTAAGTGCATGACCAAGGGAAATCACCTGCTTGAACATGAGGAAATAGAACTACAACAGGAAAAACACATCTAAAATAAACACCTCTCTAAAATTATCGGATTGTATGTGTTACTTTAGCAAGTTTAATTGCTAAAAAACATTAGGATTGTACGTGTTACACTATATGGCTCGATCATAAGTATACCAATTAACCCACAAACTCAAAGCTAAGCTAATTCAATAATCTTTAACCTAATAGCTATAATTAAACCCAAATCCTACTCCAATCAATCTACTTTCCCCACATAAATCAGTATAAACTCATCTATTATCATCCCAAGAATACATCAATCTTCAAGAACTCTTCTTTCCCCTTAAACTCTTCCTAGATTCTACTTTGATTTGTTGCTCATTATTATCCAAGTTGTTTTGAGACTGCTCAATTTCCTTCTTTTTGTTCTTCTTCTCACACACACAACCAGGGAATGGATTTGAATAGAAGCTCTCCTCCAACTTAGGCGCATCGCCGGCCTCTCTCAGTCTCGGAGCGTCTGTCCTGTCTTCGTGCAAACTTTTCACCGCGTCTTGAAATTCTTCCCAACTTATCTCCCCTTCATCTAGCTGATCAATTAGTCTAACAAAACTTTGCGGATGAGAAAGGTAAGAATTTGGGGCCTAGACTGACGATTTTATCGGAGGACGTCCTAGAGTATCCTTGCGGATGAGAACTAAAAGTTCTTGGTGATTTATAATTGTATCCAAAGGACAGATGTGGCCTAGACTGACGATTTTATCGGCCACAACATTACAATTCCAGTTAACATGATTGATTCGCATAGAGTCAAACCATGCAAGAGAAAGCGAGATATTAGAAATTACCAAGTCTGAATCCCATGGGCATTGTCCTTGTTTACTTATAGCTTTTATTATTGTGAGGTTATCCCCTTCAATTTCAAGTTTCTTGATTCCTTTATTAATTACATAATGTATTTCTTCCCTAAGTGCAGGAGCTTCTACTTTATTTACCGACATTTCACCAAATTTTGTGGTTGAGATGCCAACAACTTCATCATTTGAATCTCGGATTACAATGCCAGTGGAGGTATTTCTATTTTTTAATTTAGAACCATCAAATTTAAGAGATATTTCTATTTTGTAATTTAGAACCATCAAATTTAAGCTTATGGAAGCCAAAGTCCGCTTTTTTCCAGTTTTTTGGTGTCAGCTTACGTCTTCCCTTAATTGGGTTCATTTGTTTTGGCTCATCTTCGTGATAATTGCGTAATTCCGGTTAAATAGCTAATTAGTTTAAGATCCTTAATGATAATTGTATAATTTGTAGTATTTTATTTTATACATATAAAGAAATTTGGACAAAACTATGTAAATTAAAACTATAACTTTGCTAGTAACATTAGTAAAATAAACTTATATATTTGATCTATAAGCTCACCTATTTCTACAAAAAAAATTATTAAAATAGTTCATATAAATTATTTAAGATTTATTTTCGTATTAAGAAAGTAGATGGTTTAAATAAAAATTATCAAAATAAATATATCATATTTGTATTTTAAATCTTATTGCATAAAATAGAATTTTAAATATTCTTTTTAATAAAAATATCTTTTATCCTATTAAAAAATCTTCATCTTCACATTAGATAAGATATTGATTTTAAAAAGAATGAACAAAATGACACACAAAAAAACTATAAAATTCACCAATTTTAACAAAGCCTTTGTTAAAATTAATATAATGTGTCGCTTGTTGGTGAAATGGTTTGTTGAGTTTGATGACCCCATGGGCATATTTTTTGTCTTCAACTATGTTTCTCGCTTCATATACCTTCTATTTATATGGAAAGTGATTCTCTATCAATTGTTCAAATAATGAACAATTTCAACTCTAGCCTCATATATTTAGGCAATTTCAACTCTAACCTCATATATTTAGGTTGCTTGTTTGAAGATATTAGATCTATTTAATCTACTTTTAGGTTGCTTGTGTTAGTAGAAAAGGGAACATTATGACTTATTATATAACTTGTTTAGTTTCTTTGTCATGATAAGATCATGTATATGGGTCTTATATATTATCATGTGTACTAGACTACTAGCATTAGTTGAACTTGATATTTAATAAAATAATTATGCTTTTGACTAAAAAATCAATAAAGTCAAAGTTTTTTATTAGTGATGTGATCAAATATGGTCACTCAAAAAAAATGATCACTCGAAATTGTGTTTATACTAACATTATTGATGTGATCAATACTGTGTTTATTTGTGTTAAAAAATCAATTTAGTTGGTGAAAATCAACATTGAAGTCAAAGTTTTGATTAATGAAATAATATCATCTATTTTTGTTTGAGTTTATGTTCATTTACTAATTAAATCAACTATTGGTTATAATCAATTTTATAACATTTTTATCAAAACCATAAAGATCATCTTCCTAAGTTTTAGTTTGGTTGATCTCTATCACTTCTCTGATATCTCTTGGATGATCTTTTATTTCTTATAATAACCTTGCGTGCTTGTTTTGTTGTTCAAGCTTCAACTCCGGCTCCATCTTTTATCCACTGAGCCACCAAACAAGATTACTCGGATATTTGCTTCCTGGAGTAATTAATTAATATTTGTATCTTCTTCTTCCTTGTCTCTATCACTCACCCAAATGTGGCATAAGATGTGAAGCAGTGCTAGCTCTAATTTAAGTTTGCAGATCGCACTTAAAACTTTTTTCTGGTAGAAATCACACTTAAAACTTTCCCCTCTCCCCTCTCTCCCTCTCAACGTACTTATACGGTCTCCACCTCCATTTTCTTATGAAACTCTCTCTCTCTCTCTCTCCCTCCCTCCCTCCCTCCCTCCCCCCATTAAACACACATAGGCCGCCGGCTATGATGATAACCGGTTCAAAGATTTCCTTCATGCTTGGTATGCTTGGTACATACGTATTGATATATGTTTATTCCTTGTCGTTAATTGTGTTGTGTTTATTGATTAAATTAATTAACATTATTCTTATGAGTTAAATGGCAGGGAATGTGGTGTCTTTGGTGGTTTTTCTCCCACCAATGTACTTTTTTAACTTTTAATATTAATTAGAGCAAGCACTCCGGTCTCCACCTCTATTTTCTTATGAAACTCTCTCTCTCTCTCTCTCTCTCTCTCTCTCTCTCCCTCCCTCCCTCCCCCATTAAACATACACCGGCCGCCGACTATGATGATAACCGGTTCAAAGATTTCCTTCATGCTTGGTATGCTTGGTACATATGTATTGATATATGTTTATCCCTTGTCGTTTATTGTGTTGTGTTTATTGATTAAAGTAATTAACATTGTTCTTGTGAATTAAATGTCAGGGAATGTGGTGTCTTTGGTGGTTTTTCTCCCACCAATGTACTTCTTTAACTTTTAATATTAATTAGAGCAAGCACCCCATCTCACTCGATTCTTCTTTGCACTCGCGAGTGTAACACCCCCTTACTTACCCTGGAGGTATTACCGCCAGTAACCCCGATTAAGACTAAACCGAAGCTACCCAAGGCTTTAAATTAACTGAACAAACTAAAAAAAATATTACAGCGGAATAAATACAATCGGTCTTATACAAACCTTAACTCAAAAAGAAGTATATAAATAGAACAACCTTCTATTTGAACAAAGTCTTTAAAAATCTTCCTTGAGTTCTTAGCTTTACAACTCAGCTTCGCTTTGAAGTAGTTCAACCATGATCTTCACTCAAGTATAGCTTTTGGAAACCCTTCTTCAACTTCTTAGACTTCAAACCTCTGAATCTACTCTTCAGAACAACTTCCAAGAAGACCTGATGTGTCGTATACCAACGGTGGACACCAGCCGACCATATAAAAGAAAAGAAGATGGACGGGTTAGTCTAATGATAGACTAGCAAGCGGAGAATCTAACTTGGTTCTTATGGTTGCAACTAAACATATTGGCATCCAAATCCGATTAGACTCGAATTATGATCCAACAGTTAGCGGTCTTATAGAGAAAAAGAAGGAGACTCGCATAATCAAGAGAGAGAACACCACCGCTTGTGGTTTCTTTTAAGAAGCATAAACAATTGTTGGGAACTCATATTAATCACATCACATTTTGAAAAGCCTCCGTCGACTAATCAGATTGACTTAATCAAAGTTTGATTAAGAATTATTCGTAACCGGGAGCAAGAATGGTTATCGAATAGACTAACCATTCAGGTACATTAATGTGCCTAACGCACTTATCTTGTATTACTTTCAAAACTTTTCACAAACAAGTTGGCAACTTTTAATCGGCTCGAACTACTGCCGGTGGAACACAATACTACCGAGGTCAGAGGGCCTGTTTCATCCTTGAACAACCCGAATAGTACGAATCCCAATGCTGGAGAGATTAGAGGGTCTGTTTCATCCATAATCCACTACCAACACATATTGAATGGGACACAATACTATCGAGGTCAGAGGGCATGTTTCATCCTTGAACAACCCGAATAGTACGAATCCCAATGCTGGAGAGATTAGAGGGCCTGTTTCATCCATAATCTACTACCAACACATATTGAATAAATGCACTTAGCTAGAATGCCTATCAACCTCTCACACGAAGAGCAGGGGAAGAGATTCATGACTCAAGTATTAGGAGATCAATATTGATACTGAATTTTAAAGAGATGCTTTCGAGACTAAGCTCACATTCCTGAACTAAGTTAATTCATATCAATGTCTCATCATGAGACAACTAAACATACAATGTCACATACAACGGACCTAAATCCAGTTCTAGCGCGAAACTGAATGAATAACAACCTGGTCATTATTTCTAACAAATATAATAACCTATCATATTTTATTAATCATACAAGTTGTTCCCAACGCAAATATTAAATGGGATCCAATTCCTCATTTAATAACAATAACGCAAGAGAGAATCGTCCACTTGCCTTAGAAGGCATGCTCAACGTCCTTAGCAATTCAACAGAAATCTTTATCATCCTTCTGACAATAAAATCAATTTTCCATGATTTTATCTTGCTACCTTCAATTTTTAAGGCTTCCGTTTCGTATTTTAAATCCTTTCCGGTACATAATTAAAAAGACGGCTTATCCAATAAATATTCTTTTTCCACCGAAAAATCCTAGAATTCACACCGATCCATAAAATCATTTCTTTGTGATTTTAGGATATCACCAACAATTTTCTAGGATTTAATCTCCAACAAAAATATTGGATTAAGCGTTAAAACGGACCAAAAAGGTTAAAAAGATATCCGAGAAAAATTCAAAAATATCCTCAAAAACCGCAATTATTACAGCGAGATCGTTATCGAAGGATGGAAGGCTCTTGCCTCCTAGAGTCTTGGCACTCGAAGGATGGAAGACTTCTTTCTGATATTCTCTAATATGAACTTCACTTGTTACTGGTTAGTCTCGCTTGACTGATCTTTATCGCTTCTCTGATATCGCTTGGCTGATCTTTTATTTCTTACAATAATCTTGCGTGCTTGGTTTATCGTTCAGGCTTCAAACCTGGCTTCGTCTTCTATCCACCGAGCCACCACACAAGATTACTCAGATACTTGCTTCTCAACTCTCATGGTTAGTTCAACCTCTTTACTTTCCAATTTAGGGCTTTAAGTTCACTCTTATTTGTTCACTATTATTGTAGTTGTAGAGATGAAAATATATGTTGCTCACTTTCTCTGATCTTTCCTTTTGGTTGCTTTCTCTATCTCGTCTATCAAAATTTGAGCAACTTTGTTTAGACTCATGGCCTCGTCTATGAATGTGTATATATATATATCTGTTGCTCACTTTCTCTGACCTTTCCTTTTGAATGCATATATATTTGTTCATTGTTATTGAAATTGATTGAACTGAGTTTATGGTGTTATTATTCAAAAGGATCATGATTACTTTTATTTCTATGAATGTTATTATTTAGTTTGTGATGTTATTATTCAGTTATTTGAAACTGAAACTGATTGAAATTGAAGTCATTCAACTGAAATTGATCCATGAATACTTCTCTTTGTATGAATGCATATATAGAAAGAACCGAAATTGATTCATGAATACTTCTCTTTCTATGAAGTCATTGAACCAAAGGCTTTAAAATTTCTCTTTTTATGAACTGAAATGACACTGTTTGAGCTTTAAAAGTTTTGATTTGTTTGAAACTGAAACCGATTCATTGAATTGAAACTGATTCTTTTTTTTTGCATCCTCTTTACTTTTTACAGAAACAAGGTAACTCAAGTATATCTCATGCCTCACCTGATATTGAAATGTAAAACAATGAGATTCCTGCTCAAGAGAGTCAAATGATCAACTAGAAAGTTACAAAACCACCTCAGAGTAAGAGAAAGAAATATTCTCCAATTTGGGCTCACTTTAATGAACTTCCTGATTCGGGTTGTGCACAAGCAAATATTATGGTGTACTAATTGGTTTAAAATGTGAAAATGGAACCACTCCGATGAAAAATCGCACTCTTAGATACAAAATGTGATATTTGGTTTGTAATTTCCATCCTTAATATTTCCTGTCTTGTGGGGACTTTTATTTTATTATATGTAATTTGAACTTTGTGGGAACTTTTATTTTTTGTATATCTAATTTAAAATTTAGTTTAAATATTTACTTTAGCAAGTTTAGTTACAAGTAAAGTGGGTTTACAATTTGGCATATGACACCTTTAAATAATGTTGTTAAGTATGTTTTTGGCTTAAATTAACGGATATCCGATTTTGATATCCGTTGATCCGCCTTGCTTTGAATCAAAATGGCAAAAGTTTACAAAATGGATATTCCGGGTATCCGCTATTGGATATCCGATCCATTCGGATATTTTTACCGGATATCCGACACATAACAGATCGAATACGGATCGGGTTTTTAAGGGAAAAAAATTATCGGATACGCTTAGTCCTAAATATCTTTAATGGATTGTCTCATTTCAATTTTCTTTTTTTCTTTTTTTTTAAATTACAAATTTATTATTTAGTTTAAAATTATATTATTATTTTTAAAATTAATAATTATTATAGTAATTTGAAATCGATTCATATGATTTTTCACTTTTACCGGACAAATTTACCAACTAATTAATTTCAATTAAATATATTTTGACAAATTTTATAAAATTTAATATTTCGAAATTGTATTCTATTAGACTTGTTGAACGGGTCGGGTCGGGCGGGTTCGGGTAAAATCGGGTTCTGGTTCGTTATGAGTCACGGGTCAACCGGGTCGGGTTGTAGCGGGTTTTCGGTCGGGTCGGGTTGACCAGCGGGTCTAAAATCTCCTTTTTTTCTTATTATTATTAAAATCAAATTTTAAGTAAATAATAATATTTAATTATAATATATTATTTCCATTCATTTTTATAATAAAGTATATTATAAGTTCGAAATAAATTTAAAAAATTCTATAAATATACTAAATCGGTCAACCCAACGAGTTTCGGGTTCGGTTTATTTCGGGTTCAAATTTTCGGGTCTTGACCCTAAAATTATCGGGTGGATCGGATCGGGTTAGCGGGTTAGGTCAGTTTTTGACAGGTCTATATTCTATAGAAATTTACATTTCGTGTTTAACCAAACGAATACTTAACGAAAGTTGATTGAATAGTGCAGCAATGTCTCCGTTATATTGTTCTCATGCAAGTCTTCACATTACAAGAAGACAAACATGGAGTCATTACTCGGATAAAAAAAACATGGAGTCATTATTGATTAAAATAGGCATTCTAAAACCAAGCTTAAAAAGTGCAAAATAGAACCTTAAATATTTAAGTGCATGACCAAGGGAAATCACCTGCTTGAACATGAGGAAATAGAACTACAACAGGAAAAACACATCTAAAATAAACACCTCTCTAAAATTATCGGATTGTATGTGTTACTTTAGCAAGTTTAATTGCTAAAAAACATTAGGATTGTACGTGTTACACTATATGGCTCGATCATAAGTATACCAATTAACCCACAAACTCAAAGCTAAGCTAATTCAATAATCTTTAACCTAATAGCTATAATTAAACCCAAATCCTACTCCAATCAATCTACTTTCCCCACATAAATCAGTATAAACTCATCTATTATCATCCCAAGAATACATCAATCTTCAAGAACTCTTCTTTCCCCTTAAACTCTTCCTAGATTCTACTTTGATTTGTTGCTCATTATTATCCAAGTTGTTTTGAGACTGCTCAATTTCCTTCTTTTTGTTCTTCTTCTCACACACACAACCAGGGAATGGATTTGAATAGAAGCTCTCCTCCAACTTAGGCGCATCGCCGGCCTCTCTCAGTCTCGGAGCGTCTGTCCTGTCTTCGTGCAAACTTTTCACCGCGTCTTGAAATTCTTCCCAACTTATCTCCCCTTCATCTAGCTGATCAATTAGTCTAACAAAACTTTGCCTGCAATCGGAAAAAAAATAGCATTAGTACCATGAGGTCTCCGTTTCGACTCCTGTAGACAATGCCCTTGACCAGAACAAAAAACTTCTCTAAGAATTGATAGTAGTGGAATGATACTACTTGTGACGAACCTATCTGGGTTGATTGACTTAGGCGCATCGCCAACCTCTTTTAATCTCATTCCGGATGAGCACATCCGGTTGATAGGAGATATGTCTCCAATGACATTAGTATTTACATTATCTTTAATGGATTGTCCGACCGCCATTCAAACAATCATGGCTCCGCACTAACATCAACCAATTACGCGCATAAGCTCATACATATGTATGCGTATGCTACTTCAACAAGCAGATCAAATGAGAAACGAACAAATCTCTATAAAAGAGGACATAAAAAACGAGGGAATTTCACAGCGAGACAAACTTATGAATCTCAAGTTCTGAGATCAAAAGATAAAACATGGAATCGTTCATGGTGCGTACATTACTTAGATAGATCAAATTGGAAAGAGAAAGGTGATACAATGACAAGTATCATATTAGTACCAAATTAAGTAGACAATGGGGGATTTGGGGAAATAGAAGAACCAAATTGATTGTGAAGGAAAGCCGAGAAATTGAGACGAGAGAGGAGAGGTAGAGAAGAGGCGTAAGAATGAGAAGGAGAAGATTAGGGTTTGGGAATAATCTACTATATATAGAAAATCAATAAGGTTTGGAGCCACCACAATGTGCCACATCAACTTTTGCCACATGTCATATTTAAAATACACCACATCGGATTTCGACACGTGTCATCTCCTCATTAATTCATATAAATTACACAAATAAATTGGTAGTTTTGGAAACAAATATTATGAATTCAAATATTAGATCTAGAAGTTTTGATATCATCCAATATTTTAGAAAGAATTCAAATTGTAATTTTGGAAGTTTCTAGCATATTTAATTAAACGTTAATCTATAACTATATATTAAAGTCGAACTTTTTCGAGTCACCGCATTGACTCTAGCCACACCTTACATTTAAAAAATTTAATTTTTATAAGTGAACAAATTTTAATTCGAATTTTAATTAAAATAACAAAAAATAGTTTCTTTTTATCTTTTTATCTATTTATGTAAAGATTTGGCTTAAATTAAAAGTTTGATAAAAATAAATAAATATTTTTCAATATATATATAATTACTTGCCTAAATTTATTTTGATAAAAAAAATACATTATCATTTCCTTTTTGACTTATTCATGTAAATATAGAAGATTTTTTGTCATTAAAAATTCAATCTTTATTTTTAATTTTTTTCTTATTAATTATTTTTTAACTCTTTATTTAAAAAATTCTTAAAGAATTGAATTTAATTAACAAATTATAGGAATTTTTGTTATTGCCATTTTATCTATTTTTTTGTAAAAGATTTTTAATATTGGATGATTCTAATCAAAATGATTTTACTTGTACTTTTATATAAATAAATTATCAATAAGTCATCAAAATCATATTGCGCTCACCTTAATGATTTTGGCTCCGTCTCACATTATAATAATTGTAAAAAATTTAAAATCTTATTCGTTAAATAAATTAAGTATTAAATTCATATAGTCGTGCATGACGCGACGGGCATAACTAGTTATTTTCTGATTCCTTAACTTGCTAGAATACAAAAAGAGTATATATAACAATAAGCCCTACCACTAAACCCTAATCCTAACGGTTCAACAAACGTGTACCGGGAAAGAATCGTAAAGAAAACCCGAGAAGAGAGATAAACTCTAATTTATAAAAATAATTTAATAAAAGTATACTAATTAACGTATCAAAAGGTTTCCATATTTTACCTAAATAGTCGATTGGAGTCTCCAAGTGTTAATTCAAACAGAGATGCACAAGGAATGCGAGGTAAGTTGAATTTGTTGTGGTCGATGAGTCAACTCGTCAGTCTCGGATCATAACTCGGTTATCAAACTTAATAAATATTTTCAATATATGTGTTTGGTTGTAATATTTTTATGTATAAAATTCAGAAATTGTAATTTTCATTATTTACACTTTCTTTTAAATAAACCATAGTAGTAGGTGGACCGTGGATAAGATTCACTTTTTCTTTTCTTTTTTTTTAAATTACAAATATCTTATTTATCTTAAGATTATGTTATTATTTTTTAAAAATAATTTGTTATAGAAATTTGAAATAGATTCATATGATTTTTCACTTTTTACCAGACAAATTTACAAGCTAACTAATTTTAATTAAATATATTTTGACAAATAATTTTATAAAATTTATTATTTTGAAATTGTATTCTATAGAAATTTGCAATTGTGTTTAACCAAACAAATACTTAACGAAAGTTAATTAGTGCATCAATGTCTCTAGACAAACATGCATGAACATGAGGAAATAGAACCAACTAGAAAAACACATCTAAAGAACATGAGGAAATAGAACCAACTAGAAAAACACATCTAAAATAAACACATCTCTATGATAATCCTAATGGCTAAAAAAACATTAGGATTGTACGTGTTACACTATATGGCTCGATGTATAGTAAGTATACCACCAATTAAAACACAAACTCAAAGCTAAGCTAATTCAATAATCTTTAACCTAATAGCTATAATTAAACTCATCTAATAATCCGAACAATACATCAATCTTCAAGAGCTCTTCTTTCCCTTAAACTCTTCCTAGATTCTACCTTGATTTGTTGATTATCCAAGTTGTTGTTTTGAGGCTGCTCAATTTCCTTCTTTTTGTTCCTCTTCTCACACACACAACCAGGGAATGGATTTGAATAGAAGCTCTCCTCCAACTTAGGCGCATCTCCGGCCTCTCTTAATCTTGGCGCGCCTGTCCTATCTTCGTGCAAACTTTTCACCGCGTCTTGAAATTCTTCCCAACTTATCTCTCCTTCATCTAGCTGGTCAATTAGTTTAACAAAACTTTGCCTGCAATTGGACAAAAAATAGCATCAGTACCATAAGGTCTCTGTTTCGACTCTATAGAAGTGATATAGTAGTGCATTGATAGTACTTATGACG
The DNA here is from genome assembly GCA_964016875.1 of Fallopia convolvulus. Classification (NCBI taxonomy): domain Eukaryota; kingdom Viridiplantae; phylum Streptophyta; class Magnoliopsida; order Caryophyllales; family Polygonaceae; genus Fallopia; species Fallopia convolvulus. Next base: position 1,932,591 of record OZ024722.1, on the reverse strand, counting down.
AACCTATCTGGGTTGATTGTCTTTCTGAACCCTTCAAACTTCCTGTGACCCTGCACTGCCTTGGCCATATGGCCATCGTATGTGTAAACGAAAACATCACTTTCGAGTGCAACAAGGTAATCCAAGGCAGCTAGCCGGTTTTGGTAGGGCTTCAAGGGATCCAACTCATCCGTCGTTGCTAGGGAGGAATGGGTGAAAACATTCGGGTACTCTGCATAGAACGGGGCCATACTGTTCTTGCTATAGATTTCACCGGCCACAATGTAGATTGGCGTGCTAGGTGGAAACCCCATTGCCTTTAGAAACAAGGCTGCTTCCCTTGGAGACATTGGACATCCTCCTTTGAGTCTTCGTTCTTCGCTGTCTATGTCCTTCTCCTTCCATCTGGTGATACTATATCGCATTCTCTTGAGCTCCTCTGCCTCTTCGGTTGTGAGGTTGTGGCTACACCCGGTAAATGAGAGCATGTCTTTCTCATATCTGTATATCAAAGTAAATTATTAGACACTTTCGTTTCTAAAGTCTCTAAAATGTGTGAAAAGTGACTTAGGGTCTGTTTGAATCGCACTAGATAATGCAAGATAATGTATTATCTAGTACAATCCAAAGAAGCTCTTATTTTGATGCATTTCAAGGACTTTGTAAATGAAAATCTCTTCATGGTAGCTAGGTTGCTAAAAAGTCCTTGAAAATGTCCTATGAAAGTGCATTAATAGAATTCTTGGGAATCAAGAATCCAACTACTAATTCAAACTTGTTTTGAGTAAATGGAATTATGCTATGTAGTTACCTCAAGTGTAGAGCAATGTAAGGCTCATTGTTCTTGCGTAGACGATTAACCAATGTTTTCCCCAACTCCTCAATCTCTTCAGTGTACTTGAGAGCCTTGTAGCAAGCGCGACAACGAAGCTTCTGGGTGGAAGATGATACTCCATTGTTAGAAAGACGCGAATCGCTATGGGTGTAGTTGATCACCTTGTGTTTTTTTAGTAGCTTGCCCTCTTCTTTGTAGTAGCTAGGCTGTTAGAAAGAAGGAAACTTTCATGTTAAGAAATTACCATTAAATCAATCCAAAATTAAGGTAAGGAGAAGATTTGTAAAGTGGTGTTTACCTTGGACCAAGAAATGGGTGGCTTTACAAGGGGTTTAATGGATGCATACTCGGGTGGCAAAGTGTCTACAATGTTCACATCATCTTTCAAGGCTTCTACGAAGTGTTTCCAATCGAAAATGTCTTTGAATTCACTGTAAATGAAAATGCCTAATTAAGATGACTCTGATTTATTGAAACAGTTGCACATAAAAGGAGTGTATTGGAATACTTATCCCACATCAGAAATATAAAAAGAAATAAGTCAGTATAAATACCCTTTATCGCCAATTGGTTTTAGGATGGAAAAACACTGGACTTATGTACTGGGCTTACGTATGCACGTGGCCCATGAAGTTTCACATGATAGTCCACAGAATTTCACATAGTGATTCACAAGAACGTAACATAAACCTATTTATATTTACATACTAACCTTGGATCAGTCCAAAAGGATTCATGATCAAGAGAAGGAAGAACCAGAGTTGCATTCATGATGCTTGCAATAGCCACCATATCACAAATCTGAGATTTTTTTTATGATGTTTTAAGCATGATTAGTTCATATGGCAAAATCTAGATCTCAATCTTAGAAGAAAAAATGCAAATGTGAAGAATTGGTAATCAAATGAAAGGTTGTAGAATGCTTACTCCTGTTCTCATTTGGTTTAGCCCTCCATTGGCATGAGGTATAAGGTAACCATTGGTTGAGCCTGAAAACAACAAGTAAACACACAATTAATATTCAACTTGATCAATCAAATCGATCATCGATCATGTATACTAAAACAACTTACAAAATTGAAATTTGATTAACTTACTCGAACATTTTTTGGGTCGACCTACACATTTGAAGAAGTTATTGCTCTTTGGCTTTCTCCAAATCTCAGAAGTCTGTGTAGAGAAATTCAAATACATTTATAAGAAAAAAAACTTAGTTTGCAAGGGTGCTCAAAATACCAACTAACTAGTTGATGACCTGGACCTTTCTCCAAATCTCAGAAGTCTGTGTAGAGAAATTCAAATACATTTACAAGAAAAAAAACTTAGTTTACAAGGGTGCTCAAAATACCAACTAACTAGTTGATGACCTGGACCTTGTCTGGGGACTTTTTTAAATAAAAATTATAATATATTATTAAATATGATATATGTATTATAATTTATATAATAAGGTAATATATAAATATTTAAGTTAATTATAATAATATATTTTATTATTTAAAATGAATACAAATATTATCTTATTCTTAAAAATAATATTATAATCTTTATGTAATAATCATACAATTATTGACTTTTAACTCGTTGGGTTGACACGAATCCGCACAAAAACCTCAATGAATTGACCCAATCAACCCTTAAATTTTAATGACATGAACTTGTACTCAATCGACCTGAACTGACCCGATTATTAAATATTAGAATATAATGAAAAAAATTTCACGATAAAGTTAATATCCGTACGAAAAATCGTAATCGTTAAATTGATCAATTTTAACTATACTTTTTTCAAATTTTGTTATCCGTATAGTATAATTTTTATAAATATTGTAGGTATACTCTTGAAAAAAATAATCATACGATCAATTATGTAGTATATTTTATCTATATTACATAGATAGAAGATAAATTAAATATTACAATATAATGAGTTTGAACAAAGATAAAAAGAATTGTAGAAATAAAAAGTTATCCAATCTCATAGTAAATTGAAAAAAAAATATAAATTCTTACATAGTATATTTTATTTATACTATATGGATATAAGATAATTAAATATTATAATCTATGTATATATATAAAAGACGCAAGGAATAAGGTCACCACATTGCGCCACCTAGGATTTTCCTACTTGTCGTTCCCACGTTAAGCCACCTAGGATTTCGCCACATAGGATTTTTTATTTTAGAAATTTATATATATTGCTATTATTTTAGAATAATATAGAAATAGGATAAATTAATCCAGGAGAGATTCTATCTATAATAAAGATGTTATCTATTATATATTAGGAATTAGGATATATAGATCTAAAATTTTATCTAAAATTAAAACAAATAAATTATAGAACATTAGATATTATATATTAAGATAGATATTAATTTAGTTTTTCCAATTAAATTTCTATCTATTTATATGAAAAAAAAATTAAATTCGAATTTTATCTAAAATTAAAGAAAATTATTTTATCTTTATTAATATCTATCTATTTATATGAAAAAATTAAATTCGAATTTTATTTAAAATTAAAGAAAATTATTTTATCTTTATTTTTTTATCTATTTATGTAAAATATTTATCTTAAATAAAATTTTGAGAAAAAATAGAACTTTCAATCTAGATAATTACTTGCCTAAATTGACTTTTGATAAAAAAAAATAAACTTTTCCTTAATTTTCTTTTTGAATCAATATCAATACCAATCATAACTATAACCTAAAGCGGAGGTTAAAGAAATTATTAAATGACACATGTCACTTTTAGATTGGACCACATCACCCTTTTTTAAAAATAATCTTTTATTTTTGGTTATGATAAAAATTCTTATCCATGTTTTTAGAATATAGGATAGACAATCCCATTATTAAACAATCTTTTATTTTTAGATATGATAAATAAGAAGATCATTAGGATATTTTTTATGCTATCATATAAATTCTAGAATATTTATTTTATGGGAGACCAATGTATAAATATTTTATTTATATCTTAAAAAATAAATTATTTATATTTATTTATTGATTGGTTAAACAAAATAAAAAATGATTCACATAATTTATTTAAGATAACTTGATTTAATTTATTTTTTAAGTATTATTCAATTTGAATAATTAACAATAATAAAAAGTTCTAAATTCTAGAAAAAATAAAAAGATAATTTTATTAAAATAATTTATTTAAAATAATTTGATTTATTATTAAATTGGGATATTACTAATAAAAAAGAGTTCTAGATTCTAAAAAACCTTTAAGTTTATCTTAGTTATATACAATTTAAAAATTAATTTGCGCCTTATGATCATGATTATTTGTTCCTAGATAATTCATGTATTTGAAAAATATTATTATTAATATTTTGTTTAAGCAAAACCCGTACAATGTACGAGAATACATACTAGTGTAATTAACATGAACAAAGATAAAAATAATGGGTAGAGTTAAAATTTTATCCAATCTCATATAAAATTGATAAAAAAAAAATTAAGTAAGGTGAGTGGATAAAATTGGAAATTCCATAAGGTGATTAAATTACATAATATATAACTTATTAATAAAATTATTATTAAAAATAGGTTGGCTAGGATATAAATTCTTAATGACGAATCTGTCCAAAAGTGCTTCAGGTTAGAAGATATATATTGATCAGTTTCATCTTTTGATCTTAAATCGTCACCAAATACAATGTTTAGCTTAAATTTGGATTATGGAGAGTTCAATACAAAAAAAGAAGTTAGGTAAGCTACAATTATAAAATTGGGAACACTTGTTACCAAAACAAAGAAGAAAGTTGATCTCAATGTGGAGTGGGTCTCCATTCCAATATTCTAAAAAAAAACTACTTTTACAAATTACCAAATTAAGTGATTATTATAAATATATTTTATTATATTTACCAAAAAATTGTTATATCATATCTATATAAGTATATATCATTAAATGAGGGGATCTAATAATAGGTCACTTTGGGGGAAGGTTATATATAAACTTAGATAATGTAGATTTAAAAATAGAAAATAATTAAGGGATTAATACTATTTATTGTTTTTTTTCTTCTAAAATTTGAATCTTTTTTTTTTCTTTGACGTATTTTGCACTTTTTTTGTCAGTTATTTTGCAATTTACTTGTGGTACATGAAGTCTAAAGTACATTTGACTTGTCACTTAAAAAACAAATGCACATGACAATTTTTTCATAAGTGGTTGACTTGGGTGTTTTAAGTACTTGGTGTTTTAACTTAAAGTACTTTTAACTTTTAAGTGGGCTACTTCTACAAACATAAAACAATAAATCATGAGCAGTTGGCATTAACCAAATAGTAGTTAGAAACTTAATACAGTATTTATGATTCACATTGATCAACTTAATATTTTATAACACATTAATCATGTCAAACTGATAAGCCCGGACCAAAAAATATAAAATTAATGATAACCCATTTTTAATAAATAATAAAAAAATACTAAAAAGGATTCGGATTGTTTTAGATTAGATATCACATCAGTAACCTTATATACTCAAGAATAATCTAACAAATATTGTGATCACAGAGATTTTGTTAAAAAAAATTGTGATACTATAAATATTATAATCAATAAAAATAATTAATTAAAATTAAAAATAATCAAAACAGGACGTACGGAAATCAGGCTACGGTCAACCGCCGCCTCACGGTTGAGATCACGGCGGCGCGTCTCCCCCTCCTCGCCGGAGATAACTCTCTGAGCCGACTTCTCCTCTCCGGCGAGCCGCGCCGGCCTCACCACATTCCCGACAATGTTCACGACGCCGCCCTCCTCCAATTGCACCACAATTTGACTCCCGCCGCCGCCGCCGCCGAAATCGCCGTCGCGGCCGCGGTGGTCGATCACCGACACCTTCAAGAAGAGCGAGAACACCACCACCGCGATCAGCGCCACGATCAGCTTCCTAATAAAATTCGTCTTCGTGAAACAGCCGGCCACCGTCACCGTGCACCACGCCATCCCCTCCGCCTTCGCCACCCAACTCTCCGGCAGCCATTGCATCTTCTTGCGCTGGTGCCGGTGGTCGGCGGCGGCGGGCGCCGCCGGAGACGAGTCCTCCCCGCTTTCGGCCTCCTCCGCATTGAACTTGAACTCGCCTGGCTCCGCCGCCCGCCGCCGGGTCGGAATTTTGTGGCCGCCGCCCGTGGCAGAGTTTGGCACTCCGCCGCCTGTCATCTTTCGCTCTGTTTTCTCTCTGCTTTCGGAAACACAGAATTAATTCCCAATTCACACTAATAGGAGGAGAGATATAAGAAGAGATATCGGAAATTACGAGAATCTCTTATATGAGATTTTGTTTCTATTTGATTGAAGCTGTTAGATTAGATTGTTAATTAATTGTTATATTAAGGTTTATAATATTATTTGATTTTTAATCCGACAAAACTCTATTAAAAAGGACTAAAGATTAAAAATTCTATAGTGGTAAACGTATTGATTATTGAACTTTTGGTTGAGATTTTATTCGACTCGTCGTTATGAATGGAAAATTAACCATTGGTAAATGTAGAAATGATTGGGTTGAGCGTGGTTTTATTTCGGATATCTTATGGCTCCTTTCGTTTTTTAAAACATGTTTTTTTAATATTTTTTTTATTTTTTTAAAATTTATCCCTACTTTATTAGAGTAATAATTAATCTAAACAATTTTCTATGAGAGTTTAAGATTACACATTTTTTCAAATGTAAGGATAATTTGGATAAAAAACTCATTTTTTTAATAATCGTGTAGTAGGCTAAAAGGACAAACGGATGGAGTATTAAGTTGGTCTAATTTGAGTGAGAATTTTTTTGGTTGAATGAGTGGTAGGGAAATTTTATTCATAAGAAAAAAAACGAGCTAAGTAGTAATCATATAAGGATAGTTTGACTTCTAATATTATCAATAAGCAAATAAATAATATCCTTAAGAGGATCAAACAATATATGAAAGCATAAAGTAAAAGAAAAAAGCAAAAGACGCAAGGTAATCTGCAACACAATTTGCTTCATTGAAGACATGACGAAACTGGATCTCTTAGTCTCTACGAAATACGAATGAAGCTTTCGCACTGGTGCACCAAGCTAGCTAGCCAAAGGAGGACTATACTCCATAAGTCGAACTAGAAGTTGAATCACCAATTGAGAATCCACTTTCAGTCGAACCCTCATGTAGCTCTTGTTCCAAGCAAGTTGCAACCCTTGAACGACCCCCCAAAATTTCGCCATTGAAACTGTACATATATCAACATTATGAACAAAATCCACCTGCCATTTACCATCCTCATCCCGAATGACACCCGTGGTAGCAGTGAGTCCTCCCTCTCTAACTGATCCATCGGTTATATGAGATAATTACCATTTATATGGTAGGGGTGGGTATGATTCACTCTCACTAAAATGTACACTAAAGTTGCACTCCCTCTAATATGAAAGAAGTACATTGTTCATGGTAAGGGTGGATATGATGATCCACTTTCACCAAAATACTAATATATTAGTACAATTTTTTTTTGGTTGAAACATTAGTAAAAAATTATGCACAAAGAAAATATATTTTATTCAACATGTCGTGTGTAGCAATATTTTTTCAAATATCTCGCTCAATTTGCTTCGAGCCAATCTACATTCGGACCTCCCAATTTAGTTTTTTCATACACGTCGTCATAAAGATTCGAACTTCGAACATCCTGAACAAATATTTAAGAAGGCTAACACCTCATCCCACTAGAACAACTAGTCATTGGTACCTCTTGTGTGGTAATATGTACTATTTACTTTTACATACTTTGATTATAGGATTAGATATGTAATTGAAGTTGTTGGGCTGTTTTTATTTCCTCACATAATTTTCAATTCACATAAATTTTGGAAGTGGAGAATGAAGACATTGAAAAGGTATATTATGATCTCATTATATGAGATTTTTTTTCATTTACTTTTATAAATTACATTTGGATTCAATTTGTTAGGTTGTTATTTATATGGTTTATAATATTATTTAATTTTTCATCTAAACAAGTTCATTTGTAAGTAATAAGTTATTAAACATGGTTTCTACCTTGTTCTCGTTTGAAGAAGAAATAAAAAAAGTATACCAAAGTCTATAATGGTCTTAGTCGTGGTGGTTTGAATAATGGATTATAAGGGAAACGTATTGAGAGTTTAGGTTGAGATTTTGCTGGACTCATTCTTGATGAAAATTTCAACATTAAGCAAATGTAGACACAATGTATCGTGTTGAATGTTTCATTTTGGAGAACTTATTAGAAAATGTGTCGGGTTGAGTGAATATATATTGCCTACTGATCTACTAGGGTTTTATTTTGACTACGTCCAATTCGATTAGGGTCACGCACCTGACTTTGACGTTTCAGTTTTTCAAAAAAAAATTTTTACATTCAGTGGAATTGAATCTCATACCTCATAGATAAGGAGCATACTTAGACCTGTCTCGAGTCGTTATGAGTCACGGTTTAATCGGATCGGGTCGTTGCGGATTTTCGGACGGGAAGTTGACCATCGGGTCAAAAACATCGAATTGCTTATAATTATTAAAATCAATTTTTACTAAAATAGATTATAAGTTTCGAATTTTTTTTATATATATTAAATTGGCTAACTAATAAGACAAACGAGATTGATTTTGGCTGAATGAGTTGCCTTGCTTTCATTAGAACGAGTGTTTATACAATACATGAGATAATTAACTAAGGCTAGAATCTACAGAATATCAACAGAAAAAATATACAAAATATTACAGAATATTATCTATCCAATACTCCCCCTCAAGTTGGAGCATGAAAATCCCGAATGCCCAACTTGCCCAATAACGTCTGAAACTGTTGAGAACCAAGAGCTTTAGTGAAAATATCAGCTGGTTGTAAATGTGTGCGAATGTGTCTCGTGCAAACAGAACCAGCTAAGAGGAGATCCCGAATAAAATGACAGTCAACCTCAATGTGCTTAGTCCGGTCATGAAAAACAGGATTAGCAGCAATGTGTAGAGCGGCCTGACTATCACAAAATAACTACATAGGACCAAAATGACTAACTCCAAGAGACCGAAGTAAAGACTTCAGCCAAATCAGCTCACAACAGGCAGTTGCCATGGCCCTGTATTATGCTTCAGCAGAAGAACCAGAGACGGTTTTCTGCTTCTTAGTCCGCCACGAAATAGGTGAAGAACCAAGCTGAACAAAATACCCTGTAATGGATCGGCGAGTAAGCGGACATGTAGCATAGTCAGAATCACAGAATGCCATAAGCTCCAGATTACACTCACTAGGAAGGCAAACACCCTGACCAGGATGTCCCTTCAGATACCGAAGAACTCTGATGGCAGCGTCCCAATGATCAACAGTAGGGTCCTGCATGAACTGAGCCAGAGTATGAACAACATAACAGATCTCTGGACGAGTAATAGTCAAATAAATCAGGCGACCAATCAAACGCCAAAACCGTTCAGGGGACTCAAATTTCGGCGCAGTGGAAAGAGCAAGTCGATGGTTCTGTTCCATCGGAAAATCACAAGGCTTGCTAGCCAACAAACCAGCCTCACTCAATATATCCATGGTGTACTTCCGTTGGCACAAATACAGACCACCAGCAGAGCGAGCTATCTCAATGCCCAAAAAATATTTCAAAGGTCCCAAGTCCTTCATGTGAAAACAAGAACTCAGCTGACCTTTGAACTTAGCAATCGCAGCGGAATCATTACCAGCAACAATAAGATCATCAACATAGACTAGAACATGAAGAACAATACCAGAGCGGTTATAAGAAAACAAGGAGTAATCAGCAAGGGACTGAACAAATCTGAAACCACGTAGAGCCGTGGCCAACTTAGCAAACCAATTCCTTGGAGCCTGCCGGAGACCATACAAGGACTTGTTCAAACGATAGAACTGACCAGCCATATGCTAAGAAAAACCAAGAGGAGGGCGCATATACACCTCTTCGTGCAAGTCTCCATGTAAGAATGCATTGTGCACATCCATCTGATGTAACTCCCAATTCTTAGCAGCAGCAACTGCTAGAAAAGTACGAACTGAAACCATTTTCGCCACTGGAGCAAAAGTCTCCTTATAATCAATGCCTTCCTTCTGATTGTTCCCAAGAACAACCAAACGCGCCTTAAAACGCTCAATAGAACCATCAGATTTCCGCTTGATTTTGTACACCCATTTACAGCCAATCGGCTTTTTCCCTGCTGGAAGAGAAGTCATAGTCCAGGTACCATTACGCTCAAGAGCGTCAATTTAGGCCTCCATGGCCTTTCGCCACCAAGGATCCCGAGCGGCAGCATAGAAAGAATGAGGCTCTGTAACAGACTCAACAAACGCAGCAAAAGCAGTGTGTCCAGTAGAAAATCGATCAAAAGAGACATAATTAGCTATGGGATAGGATGTACCTGACGAGCTTGACAGTTGAGGTGAAGAGGACTGTGATGTTTCTTGCTTCCGCACAGTGTTGCAAATAAAGCCACGTAGCTTCACAGATGGGATGCGATCACGGGTAGAACGACGGGTAGGGGCTTGAGCAGTGACAGGAGAGGATTGAACCCCACCACTCCCATCGACTGCCTACGATGGGGCATTTGAGGTGCTTGGTATTAAATTGGCTTGGACGACGTCAAGGGAAGATTGAACCCCACTCCCCCTGACATCCGTTTACGTTGGTGAATCTGTGGAGCTAGGTAATGGTTCTTGAATGGTGACAAGAGGAGATTGAACCCTACTCCCCCTGTCATCCATCTGCGTTGGGGCTACAGGGTCTTGGGTAATATCGTAAACAGATGGGTGAACATCAACAGTAGAAGAATGGTCAACAACAGGCATGGAATCAGCAAGTTGATATGGAAATTTAGTCTCATAAAAAATGACATCACGGGAAACGAACTGTTCTTTAGTGTCTAGGTCAAGAACTTTCCAACCTTTTTGTCCATTCGGATAGCCAATAAAAACACATTTTCTAGCTCTAGGAGCAAATTTGTTTGTTGATTTTGGAATGACGACGCATAACAAAGACAACCAAAGCTACGAAGGTGATCATAACTAGGTGGTCGACCATAAAGCAATTCAAAAGGCGTCCAATTTTGTAAAATTGGAGTGGGCGTTTTGTTTATTAAATGGCAAGCAACGAGGACACAGTCTCCCCAAAAATGTAGAGGCAAATTAGCATGAAATCGCAAAGCACGAGCAACATTCAAAATATGACGGTGTTTTCGTTCAGCCCTACCATTTTGTTGAGGAGTCCTAACACATGAGGTTTCAAACAAAATACCATTTTCATCAAAGAAAGATCGTAAGCTGGTAAATTCGGTTCCATTATCACTTCGAAGACATTTAACATTTTTATCAAATTGCCGACTTGTCATGGCACAAAATTTTGGAATCAAAGAAGCAACCTCGGTTTTATGTTTCATAAGGAAAGCCCAAACACAACGAGAAAAATCATCAACAATAGTAAGAAAATAATGAGCTCCTTGAGCAGACGGGGTCCGATAAGGACCCCACACATCACAGTGAACCAAATGAAACATATCAGAAGCATAAGGACGAGATTGTTTATCCCTATGACAACTATCACACGGTTCCAAAGGTTCAATTATTTTAACATTAGGCAATAACTTAAGGACAGAGAGTAAGGGATGACCAATTCGGGAATGCCACAAGGCGGGTGAAGCTACATCCATCCGTGAAGCATGAGCCTGCTGCGCAGCCGCACGAAACCAATAGACACCATTCCTCTCCTCACCCACTCCAATCAAACTCATCGAAGTGCGATCCTGCAGAATACATAGCTTATCAGTCAAACGAGCAATACAATTCTGATCTTTAAGCAACCGAGCAAGTGATATCAAATTGCAAGTCAAATGTGGGACAACAAGAACATTATGTAACACAAATTGATCCGACAACTGTAAAATTCCAGCCTTGTGCGCTGTTGTAGACTCCTCATTCGGAAGAACAATAGTAGAAGCGTTGACGGTGCACAAATCAGTCAACAAGGAGTCGTCTCCCGTCATGTGAAACGAGGCTCCGGTATCTAATATCCAGTTAGAATGAGACATACCAGACGAGTTGCCGATGTTGGATTGAAACATGATTAAAAGTTGTTGAAACTGAGCATCAGAGAGGCCAGTTGTTGCACGGTCCGCGACCGTTACCTTTCCAATTTGCATGCCCGATGTAGTTTTGGTCGTTGCATTAGCGACCCCTCTGACCGCGCCCGCGGAAAGGAGTATGCGCCCGCGGAAAGGCGCATGCGGCTGTTCGCTCACCCTGCAGCGCAAACTGCTGTTCGTGTCTATCCGTGCCCCACCACTCGGAGTAGCCGACGAGCTTGTAAGATGACTTCAATTCATGCCCAGCCTTGTCAAAGTGAGTACACCAGGGTCTGTCTTCCCGGCGTTGATCATGCCCTTGCCCGTTCAATTGAACGTGCATGGTGTTGGCGTCTTTATCCTTGGCGTCTTTTGACATGACAATCGGCGGCAACTAGCACTCTGCGGAGGCTCTAGAGACTGGTGGTGATGCGGCCGACGACTGTGTTTAGGGTTTAGGATCGGTATTGGCCTGTGGCTCTGATACCATAATAAGACTAATGAGATTGATTTTGGCTGAATGAGTTGCCTTGCTTTCATTAGAACGAGTGTTTATATAATACATGAGATAATTAACTAAGGCTAGAATCTACAGAATATCAACAGAAAAGATATACAAAATATTACAGAATATTATCTATCCAATACTAACCCAACGGGTTTCGAGTCTTATCGGGTTCGGTTTAGTTTGGGTTTAGCCGTTTAGGGTTCAAATTTTCGGGCAATTTGGGTCGGATTTGCAAGTCGGGTTAGCTTTTAATAGTTCTAAGCACACCGCTTACCACCTGAGTCAAATCTCTTTGGTTGAGTGAAAATATATACTCTTGCGATAATGTAACAATGTTGCATGTCTACCTTCGGCCATCTAGTCAAACGATTAAGACTTCATGGTGGTACTATGAGATTTCTGTTTCGACTTGTACGGGCAATGCAATAATCATTAAGTATTAAGTAGGTGTTTAATTAATTGTGGGTGTACTTAGCAACTCATAAAATGACTTACCAACTTAGTTGCCACTAGCCTACCTACTACTACAAACTTTGCATAAGTTTGGTTGAAAGTCACTAACTAGTTGGGCCGTGGCCCATGCCCCATGGGCACGTTATATATAATATATTTGACTTGTTTGAATTACGTATTATAATGCAATTTTTTTTATTATAATGCAATTTCTTTATTATAATATAAAATTATGTATTATAATGTAGAGTCTTGGATTATAATTTGCAATCCAAATATGTTCCGAGGATTTTCATGCATTTAAAATGATTTAGAAATTATGTTTTTTAGAATATTGTCCCTAAAATGTTTACAAATTTTAGATCACCCATACAGTATGTGTTTTTCATAAGAGTACCATAACTCTATTTACGAGTATAAATATTTATGATATTAAAATTTTCACTTAGTTCATCATAATTAACTTTTTTATAAACATATCAACCAAAATGTGTGTATAAAGGTTTTTTAGCACGGGAAAAAAGAGTTTTGTTCGTTCTTCAAAAAAAGAAACTAAGGCTTCGTTCGGTAATATTAGCTGGACGGGAGATGGAGCTGGATCCAGTAGTTGGAGCTGGAATTGAAGCTGGAAAAGTGGCTAGAGCTGGAATTAGAATTACGAGCTGAATTACAATATTAGTGTTCGGTAGGACGAGCTGGATACTAAATTTTAATTTAAAAAATGACCATAGTATCCTTCATATAAAAATCAATGACCAAAAAAGGCATATACATAATTAGAATTATGCAATCCTAATTTCATATATAATACTAATAAATATGGAAAAGATTAAAAAAAAAACACAAATCACTGTCTTTCTCGTTCTCTCTCCCGTAACTTGTAACTCAATGACCATGGATCTCAACTTTGCCCCCAAATTTAATATCTTTTCTAATTTTACTACCAAATTTGATTTGTTTTCCAATTCCTTTCATCCCAATTGAAATCTAGTCCTAATTTTACCCTAAACCAATAAACCCAATTTCCTTAATTTCATATGCAATTCAAGATTTGTTCACTTTTGTGGTCACCTCTGCAACCCAATTTCATGCTCGAAAGGGACCTGTAACACAAGGTCATGCTCGAAGTGGTTAATTATACCCCGTCGCCATCATCGTTCCAGATCTTCTCATCATCGCTATTTTCATTTCAGATATGTACACTTTCGTTGCCCACCTTTGTCGCCCACCTTCTTTCCAAATCTGCTCGAACACACTCCTTGGTGGAGGTCGACGGCGGTGGTGTCGGGGTTGCAGGTGACTCCGGACACACTCCCTGGTGGAGGTGATGATAATAGCGTTGAGTATCGGGGGAAATAGAGGGCAAATAGACAAGGGTATCGGGGGAATTTTTTTGAGAAATTTCAAGCTCCACCCCAACAAGCTAGACAAGATGGGGGAGGGAGGTGAAAAAAATTAGCTACTTTCCACCATTGGAATTAAGCTCCATCAAGCTATCTCACCGAACAACACACCAAAGCTGGAAAAGCTGTGTTAAGCTCCCACAAGCTAAGAAAAGTTGTGTCCGAACGGAGCCTAACTTTTTGGTGAGGTAAGAAATTACGATACATTTATGCATAATTTATCTAGGGAAAGCTATATACACACAAAAAAATTCCCCGCGCACAAGATTTGGCTCGCTTTATGAAGCGAGTCGCTTCATAATGCGAGCCATCTACGGATACCCGAGCGGATTTTTTGCAAAAGCAGATAAATGACACGCTTCATGAAGCGTGATGCAATATGGTGCGATTTCCTTACCCAATCCGATATTTTTTTACATATATAGGTTCCTCTCGTCGATAGCTTCGATTTGATAGGTAATAAGCTCAAATTCGACACCCGAGCAAAAATTTATGAACGTTTTAAGATTGGACATACACAAACTACTTTAACACGATGTTTTATTTGGGATATGATTTAAGATAAGACTTGGTATATAATATTTTGGTACAGTTTAGGTTTATTGTAAGTATTAGGGTTTATGGTTAGGGTAATGCTTTAAGGTAAGGTTTTGGGGCTAAGGGTTAGGGTTTATAGTAAGGATTATGGTTAATTTAGTGTAGGATTTGAGTGAGGTTTAAGGTTTGTGTATAAGATTTAAGATATAGTTTGAATGTAGGGTTTAAATTAAGAATTAAGGGTAGAGTTTTAGATAAGGATTAATGTTTATGATGGTGTGTTTAAGATAAGGTTTAAGGTATGATATTAGATAAGTTTTAGGGTTTATAGTTAGGGTTAGGGTTTAGGGTAGGATTTGAGTGCGGTATAGGGTTTATGATAGTGTACGTTTATAGTTTTAGGGGTTAGGGTTTAGGATGGGATTTTGATAAAGAATTTAAGGTATGACTTAAGTGTAGGGTTTTGGGTAAGGTTTAGGATTTAGAGTAGGGTTTGAGTAAAGGGTTTAAGATAAGGATTAAAGTAGGGTTTTGGGTAAGGTTTAATGTTTATGGTAGAGTTAGGGTTTATGCTTAAGCTAAGGCTTTAGCGTTGGATAACACTTAGGATAAGAGATATAATTTATGGTAAAGGATAACCGGATAGGGGTGTGCAAACCCGTTTGACCATGATTTTGGTTAATTGATGTTTGATTAACCATTATTTCAGTTAATTAAAATCATTAACCAAAATCGACCCTTTAATCTCGGTTAATTAGAGATTTACTAACCGAATTTTTGGTTCGGTTTTCTCATTAACCAATAACTATTTATTTAATTTTATATTATAAGAATACACTTGAACAACAATAAAGTTATCAGCTTTATATTAAAAATATTATCGCTCGATTAGAATTTCAAAATAAATACTATTTTACATGACGATTATGTTTTAAATTGTCTTTACAATATTCATTCTATATATATAATCTTTTGGGAGTTAAATATTTAAAAAGGGTATATTTAACTAATCAATGATGTAAATATAAAATAATGTTTTCAAAATCAAATATAATTTTAAATTCTCAAAATAAGCATGTACTTCCATTAAGATAAAATATACTTAAATCCTATCCTAGATAAACGACGTGTGAAAATAGTTTGCATACGTCCAATCTTTAAACATTCATAATTTTTTTGCTCGGGTGTCTGATTTGAGTTTATTAGCTATCAAATCGAAACTATCGACGAGAAGAACCTATATATGTAAAAAAATATGGGATTGGATAAGAAAATCGCACCATATTGCATCACGCTTCATGAAGCGTGTCATTTTGACGCTTTTGCAAAAAATCCGCTCGGGTATCCATAGATGACTCGCATTATGAAGCCACTCGCTTCATGAAGTGAGCCAAATCTTGTGCACGGGAAAAAAAAATGTGTGTATATATCCTCAGCCTTTATCTATTACAAGAATGCATAAAAAAATGTACATTAGCAAATTTCATATAACTATTATATATCATCCTTAAATTTAATACCATACTATTTCCATTCGAAAATAATTGTCATTCTATAAAACAACAAAAATAATATGAAATTGCTTGATTTTATCTTAATATCCTTATATAATTAGTTTGCTTAATTTTGTTTATTGAGAAAGAGATTTTTTTTTTGCTTTTTAAGTATTTTTTAAGGATAAAATTATAAAAAACTTGACAAATATGTAGAACGAAAAATATTGTTCAATAAAAAAACATGTTAAAAACAAATATTTTTGTACGAAGAAAATATGATATATCATATATGCATCATAATTTAGAAAGCTATATTTTTAATCGGTTTTTCAACTTATGTCCTTAGGGCATAGGTTAAATATACTTATAGAAGGGAACTAAAACCCTATTAGAAAATCGATTTTTCTAACCTATGCCCTAAGGGCATAGGTTAAGCTCGTTTGTTAAATTGTATATTTTCATTTTTTTTTTTTTAAAAGAGTTTATTAGTTTCCTAGTAGGGTTTTAGTTTCCTTGAATTGAATGCTTAACCGACATAGGTTAGAAAAAACGTTAAAAAATTAATAAACCTTTGAAAATTAAAACTTATAAAATATTATTATTTTAAAGAGTTTAACCTCCCGGGCATAAAGTATCTCGTGAGAATTGAAAGCCTTACATGGGAGATTGCAAACAAATCAAAGATTGCATCAAAAATTCTATTTCTATAGGTAAATTTCGCGAGGTGGTTAATGAGCCAAAAAGATGGAGCGAATATCTATGATTTTTGTTTGATTAGATAGATCCGGAAAATAAAAATTCTGCATACTAGATCCGGGAAATTCCTTTTGGTGCCCCTAAGGTTTTGCCTTTTTCTTTTGGTGCCCAAGAAAAAAACTTATTCCTCTTGGTACCCTTAAGGTTTTGGCTTTTCCCGTTGATGCCCCTCTCCGGTTCAAATTAGCTAATTTCAAGCTTACCATTATGTTCATTACTCTTAAATTAGTAGGATTCAACTCTTAAAATACTTAAATTCATAACCAAACTACATCAATTTGAATTTTTAAACAATCCTCTATTTTAAGGGGTTGTTTACAAAATTGTTTTAAAATTCAAATTGATGTAGTTTGGTTATGAATTTTGATGTTTTAATAGTCAAATCCTACTAATTTAAGGGTGATGAACATAATGGTAAGCTTGAAATTGGCTAATTTGAACCGAAGAGGGGCGTTAACGGGAAAAGCCAAAATCTTAGGGGTACCAAAAGGAATAAGTTTTTTCCTTGGACACCAAAACGAAAAGGCAAAAACTTAGGGACACCAAAAGGAATTTCCCTTTTAAATTACTTGACTTGAAATCTCAAAATAACATCACCATAATTTAAAATTCTCGTGATTCTTTTAAATTGTAAAGTAAAAAAATGCAAAATTTGCACAAATAGTTTCTCAATCAACGATCACACTAACTTTGCCTTCGAACATTCGTTTCAACGGTTAGGCCTTTGAGTAGTACCTCGAGGTCACCGTTTCGTATCCCACTGGCGGCGGTTTGCCCGTTTCTCTCTATAATTGGTTAGTAACCAGTTTTCATTCCTAATGGATGTTCTAAACGAGTAATACTTGTGGCGACCCTAATCCTTACTAATCCTTACCCTATCAAAAAAAAACAATCACACTATTAGACGAATAATACTTGTGGCGACCCTAATCCTTACTAATCCTTACCCTATAAAAAAAACAAATACACTAACTTTCTGTCATCTGCTGCTTCGCTGATTCGAATAAACAAAGCGTATGAAATCTCGTGGTCTTTGTAAAGTGTGTACTAAACAAAAGTAAAAAAAAAGTTTTAGTCTTCGCTCAGAGTTTTCGAATCAAGACCTATGTAATCATAAGTTTTAATCGGATCGAGTCGGTGTGATTGATATAAAGGCACTCCTATATTGACCCTGGATGTTTAACTATAGGGACTCGTTTCTAATTTTTTCTATTCAAATTTTATGCTCCAATTAAGAAAAATAAATTCAATGACCTAATTGTAACTTCATAAAAATATAATAATTTATATAGAGAGAAACTATTATGTTTATATAAACTAATAAACCCTTATATTAACACTAGATATTTTATTATAATTTCTCGGTTGAGTTTAGTTTTCTAAAAATATTTTATTTTAGATAAAAAATATTATTTATAGAATATAAACATTACAACTAAATTTATATTTTTAAAATAAAATTTATGATATAATTATGTATTTTTGTATAAAAAAGTATTTTTTTATTATCAACTTGAATTAAAAAGGGACGATAATCTTAATTTGACAATCTTCAACTAAAAAATCTTAATTTGAAAATAATGAATGAGAATGGTAAATCTTTTCCCCATTTCTCGTCTCCATTCCAGCCAGATCCCATCAACTCCAGTTTGTCCGCCGATCCATGTAGCTTATCTCCGCCGGCGATCGCGCCACCTACTCTTATAGCGGTCACTATCCTGAGCTTCTCGGTAGAGGTAAGTGAATTGACCATCGTTGAGCTTAAATTCCAAAAACAAAAAGACGTCTTCTTTACAAGAGACGGTTATGCAGATGCAAAAATTCATGTCTCGAAATCTAGGAGAGTAGCTTGAGAAGTTGGTTTCGCTGATGCAAATTAGGGATTCGAGAGTGACTGATCAGTTTTGACTGTAAAGGTAGTCTATTTTTCTTTCCCCTAATCAGAAATTCCAACTGCATTTGTGAGTTGATTTTGGTATTTAGTTCCAATTTCTGCCCCATGAAAAGCCGGTTTTGCTTATGCAAGTATTCAAATCAAAGCCTGACAATTCATGTCATTGATCATATGTGGGAATTGCTGTGGATTTGCTTTTGTTGTGATTGTGTTTATAATTAGTGTTACATTTAGCTTTGCATGAAAGGAATGGCGTGTGATAGCTCAACTCGCTTTCTTCTCCCAATGGATTTGAGCATTTCAATAGATTTCCCTTGAGTGTTGAGGACAGAGAAACAAATATGGAGTTTTATAGACATATCAATCTGGATGGATTTTTAGGTTATGGGCTTTTATGGGATCTATTATAACTCCGACATGGATTCAAAACCTCAGCCACTTGCGTTTTCGGCATCAACACTTTTAATTCAGAAGAACCCTTTACCTGTGTCTTGATGATATGAGAGAGGCAAATTGTATGAAGTTATAGAGGACCTGATGAGATTACTAGCCTGATGTTGAAACACAAAATTTGCTAAGGATAATTGTAGTGAGGGGATCAAAATATTATTCAAAGGGATCTTGAAAAAATTGGTGTGACGGTATTAAAATTTTAAGGTGGACAATACATATACATCTCTCATCAACCACTTTGCTATTTTCTTATATCTAAGGAGGTATAACTCCGCAACAATATTATGTCTATGTTTAACTGCCAAAAAGACATGCACGGTTGGGGTATATGCTCTTCTGATTCTCTTCAGGGTTTGGTGAGAAATTGGAAATAATGTAGTTTCCATCAATGAATTGACATATTGGAGCTATACTTTTTCTAAATAGTGTTTTTAATTTGTGATTTCATGCAGGAAGTATGAGGTTTAGCTTCAACTATGTACTTCTAATCTCAGCAGTTCTACGTGTACTCTTAATTGTATATGGAGAATGGCAAGATGCACACATGGAGGTCAGATACACAGATATTGATTACCACGTATTTTCAGATGCTGCTAGTTTGATGTCTTCAGGGCAATCTCCTTATGGGAGGACTACGTATCGCTATTCTCCTTTGCTTGCCTTTTTACTCATACCAAATGCAATTTTTCACCATACATGGGGAAAATTTATTTTCTCTGCTTCAGGTATGATGAGTAATCAAACTTTAAACACATTTTATCGAAGTATTAAAAATTTAAATTAGCCTCCTCTTGTATGTAGGCATTCTTGCTGCTTAGATATATCATCATCTGGTTTAGCAATTCATGTATCTCCTTACCTTTTTCCTTCTCTGATTTGTCCCTTTTTAGTTGCAATATGGGAATAGAGGTATTCGTTCCATTTTATATAAAGAAAATGATGGATTAACTTGAGATCCATTGGATCTATAAAAATGTAGGAAGAATAGAAAATGGATCTATAATATTATCCTACGAGTTTTTATTACCCCATAGCTTTTTTATTATTCTGAATCGCAGATCTGTTGGTTGGATTGTTCATCAATATTATCCTGAAGCTCCGTGGAGTCCCTGAGAACCTTTGTTGTTATTCTGCAATTATTTGGTTTTTCAATCCATTTACCTTCACCATTGGAACTCGTGGGAACTGTGAGCCTATCGTTTGTGCTGCAATCTTGTGGATCATCATTTGTATTATGAAAGGTATATTATGTGACCATTCAGATTAAATTTTTCCGAAAATGGATCTTTCCTTCTTTGATGTAATCCTTCAATGCTTGAAGTTGCTTTATTGGTTGTCAATTTGTCATACATGAAGAAACTGTATATCATTTATAAAATATTGCTTCTGAAATTAAAAAGATATTAACATAAGAAGCCTATTTAATGATATCATAGTCTACGGACTATGGTGATGAGTGATGACTACAATAAACCCCTTGCTTAATATATCTCTATGAAATTTACATCTATCATCACTCTTTGCATTATCCATTTTTAATATTTTCTTCTCATAATTGCCATTCTTCTTTGACAGGCAGAGTGTATCACGCTGCATTTTGGTATGGCCTTATTGTGCATTTCAGGGTATATCCTATAATCTATGTGCTGCCTATTTTGCTGGTTCTAGACCCGTGTTATCTCCCTCCCAATTCAAAGCCCGTGCTTGTTTCTTGGAAGTCCAACAAACAGAATTTGACTCAAAGTTCAACTGACATTAACTTCAAGAAGCTTTGTGCTGTGGTAACAAGCATGTTCACAAGGACTAGAGTCCTCTTTGGCCTAATATCTGGTTCTGTTTTCCTGAGCGTCACTGGTCTGTTTTTCTATCTCTATGGCTGGGAATTCCTGAATGAGGCATTACTTTACCATCTCACACGAACCGATCCAAGGCACAACTTCTCCATATACTTCTACCACATATACCTCAAATATGAAGACGGATTTTCAACACTGGAAAAACTCGTCTCTTTCCTGCCACAGTTCGCCGTGCAGCTAGTTCTCGTTTCCCGCTTTGCTTTGGATCTCCCTTTCTGTTTCTTGGTCCAGACAGTTGCTTTTGTTGCATTTAACAAGGTATGTGATTCAATTTCCCATATTGCCTTTGTTTGTTAGACCATCCTTAATGGTAATCCTATGAATTGTGGATCAAGATGCCCATTACAGAAATTCTTGCTTATTATCTCATGGTAATTGCAGGTAATTACTGCGCAATACTTTGTATGGTTCTTCTGCTTGTTGCCACTAACACTGCCATGGAGCAACATGAAACTCAAATGGGAAGGTGTTTTGTGCATTCTGATCTGGATTGGAGCCCAGACCCATTGGCTTTTGTGGGGCTATCTTCTTGAATTCAAGGGTAAGAATGTGTTCTTGCAGCTATGGGGAGCAGGCTTGTTGTTCTTGGCTGCTAATGCATTTGTGTTGATCAAGATTATTCGTCGTCACAGCTACTCTCCCTTGTTCGCGACGAATGCAAAGAAGCTAAATTAACCATGGTCTATTGCAATTTTGTCCCCTATAAAATGAGTGCTACTTTTTTGAACTTGTTGAGACAGGAAAAAAAAATATGAATTTGTTATATTATTGATTGATTTTTTGATCCACGACATTCGCCATGAGGTGGGGAAAAGTGCAACAACAACAACAACAATAACAACATCAACCCAGGTGTATTCCGGTATGAGCGAGATCTGGAGGGTCGAAGATGTAGGCACCCTTGCCCCGAGTGTAAGTCAGGAGGGTATTTAAGGCGGGCCCAAAAACAAAAGAAAACACCTGGCTAAAAACAGGACCACCACTCCACGGCATCCTCCTAACCCCTAGAGAAGCCATTGATGATGAAGGCAGGTGGCTCGACGGTTTTGTTTTCCACATTGGTATTACTTTTTTGCTCATATGGCAGATTTATGGGGTGTTTATTGTGGACTGTGTTGCATAGGAACCTACCCTCTCTACTTCGGCAGAATACATATACGCCCCCTGACCTTTGACCAATTGGTCACTTTGACACCTCACCTTTGAAAATGTTCGATTGAGTACTTGAACTATAGAATTGAGACCTATTAAACACCTGTTTGATGATGATTGTTCGCGTGTAACTAACGTGCTCCATGTCATCTTGCCACATCATTAATTTAATTTAATAAAACAGTTAAAAAGCTTAAATAAATGAAAAGAAGAAAAGGAAAAAGAAAAAAGAAAAAACCATTAAAAAAAAAAAAATGTAGATCTGGTCTTTGTCCCTCATGGCCTCATCTCAAAAAAATTGCATAAGCCGTGTACTGGTGATGCCAAGCCATCTATGGAGGCGTAAAGCTTGGTCCCGTTCGCAACATCTCCTAACCCGACCTCATCACCATCTCCGGTTAGCGCAGCTTGGTCCCGTTCGCGTAGCATCTCCCTTGGCAATTCCAGATCTGAGATTTAACTTTGCAACGAAACCAGATCCAGGTCTTAATTCTTAATAAAAGTTTAAATCTGTTCACATCTACGAAAACCCTATAATCCCTTCTCAAATGGTGTTAAATTTGCATTCAATTTTCAGATCTAAAACCCAAACTCCATTAACACCCTTTTAAAGCTTTGTTTTTAAAATTTCATCCATTTTCCTTAATCATTTCCCCAAATTAAGGTCAGATTTGGATTCTCCAACTTCAAATTAATCAAAAACGTTTAATTTCCCATCCCAATCCGTTATAAATTTGATTCCGCCATTATCGAACCTCAAAAGTTCGTCCCCCACCGGGAGCCATGACCGCTTCCCATTTAGATTCTTCAACTTCAATAGTTTGACATTTTTAATTTTAAAAAAATAAGTATATTTTATTATTTTTAATATATAAAATCCAAATCAGCAAATACTACACTCTCCCACTCTCTCAAAAGTGATTGAAATACACGCATAATGCCACCTCAATGCCACATCGGCATTTAGGTGTTCAATAGGTCACAATATGCAAGTTTAGGTACTCAATCGAACATTTTCAAAAGTGGGGTGTCAAAGTGACCAATTGGTCAAAGGTCAGGGGGTCGTATATGTATTCTGCCTCTCTACTTCATGGTACGTATGTGCCATAGCTTTCTTAGTAGGGATTAGTTAGTTCGTTTTGTCAATGTGTATAGAGAAGCTAATCATGTTACTGATGGGTTAGCTATTCTTGTTGTTTCCTTTAGGTTTTCATGTTTTGTTCGGACCGCTTGATAGCATTAGCCTCCTATTGTTGCTTATGTATGGGGCTTGGCTATCCACCGTCTGATTTGTACTTGGCCGTTCGTAATTTTTCATTGATATTAGGAGAGTGCCAACTCTCTTTGACCAACAAAATAAGATATGTAATGTCCTAGGCTATGAATACTGGTACCATATTCACTTCCTCGCCCTATTTTTGGGCTCAATTTGCTTATTTATTGTCACATCTTTCAATTTATCCCTATTTAGATTTTGGGAACTTGAAATTACTTGTCATCCATCCACAAAAATATACGAGTTTTGGCAATATCTACCGAAATCATAACTTAGGATTTGTTCGGGCGTACTAGGTAGAGCTGAATTTTGTAGCTTGAGGTGAAATTGTAGTTGGAGCTGAAACTGGAATTATGAGCTGAATCTACTATTGAGGACGAGGTGAACATTTTTATTGGGTACAATTAGGCTCCGTTCGGTAAATCGGTACTTATCGATGTTAATGTTGATGTTGATGTTGACGCTGATACTTATGGTTGTTGATGTTGATCGTGAATGTTGATGTGAGATATTTATATGAGTTGTTTATTTTCCAAATAATCCGGAATGTGTTCGGTAAACTGAATTGCTGATATTTTAAGCAAGATGTGTAAAATTACTAAAAATGGATTAATGAAGAGTAAAAAAATAAAAAATAAAATTTAATTGGAAATCACGTGGGTCCCGCTTACTTATATTTTGATGGATAAGTTAGCTTATTTGACATAAGGTTAGGGGGTGCTGATTATTTTTTCAGCAGATAAGTATCGGATATAAGTAACTTATTTCAAATAAGCAAATTTTGCCGAACACATAAAACGAATCTTATTTTTTCCATATAAGTAACCGGGTACTTATAAGTATCCAGATAAGTGTTGCCGAACGGAGCCTAATAAGTTATTTATATCCGATACTTATCTGCTGAAAAAATAATCAGCACCCCCTAACCTTATGTCAAATAAGCTAACTTATCCACCAAAATATAAGTAAGCGGGATCCACGTGATTTCCAATTAAATTTTATTTTTTATTTTTTTTTACTCTTCATTAATCCATTTTTGGTAATTTTAAACATCTTGCTTAAAATATCAGCAATTCAGTTTACCGAACACATTCCGGATTATTTGAAAAATAAACAACTCATATAAATATCTCATATCAGCATTCACGATCAACATCAACAACCATAAGTATCAACATCAACATCAACATCAGCATCAACACCGATAAGTACCGATTTACCGAACGGAGCCTTAGTACAATGGACTTCATTAATGGGATAAAATGACCAAAATAAGTATATAAATGGAATAAATTACCACCCTCACCTACATCATCCTTGTCACGTGACTATATGAGCTAATTTTAGTTTTTTTTTCTCTTCTTATTGATAACCTTATGAAAAATGTTAAAGAAACACTAAAATTAGGCATGTAGTTTGTTCTTTCTCTCCCAATTCTTTTTATATCCTCTGCTTTCCTATTTTCCAATTTCTTTCTTCTTCTCCCTCCCCTAATTCTTTCAATTTCTTCTCCAAATCACATTTCTTTCTCCCCTAATTTTCCAATTTCTTCTCCAAATCCCACTTCTTTCTTGCCCTCTTTACATCCACCACCGTAGGTTGTTGTTAGTGCCGTCATCTTGTTGCCACCCACCTCCATCCCCGCCTTCTTCCTCGAATCGAGATTTGTTCACCTCCGGCGTCGCCATCAAAATTAGGGTTCGGAGTTGACTTTTCTTCTCCATCGATGTGGCATCAAGGGCAAATTTGATAGAGGAGTTGTTTCACTTGTGGGTAGAAATGGGTTTTTGGATGCAAAGTGATTTTTATTGTCTTGAAAAACGTAAAAAGTAGAGAGAGTTGTATGTATTTCAAGAGTATTAAAAGTAGATTTTTGGTAGAAAGGGATTTTATGGTGAAAGTGAAACAAGGCCCGAGTAGTCCAACTTTCGAAGGGTATCAGGGAAAAATAACAAATTTGCTAAATTCAGTTCCAACAAGCTACAAAAAGTGGGGGGGGGGGAGGCTTGAGAAGTATAAAATTTATGTCTATATAATGATATAATTTTAAATAATAAATTTTGTTATGTTGATATATTTTTATTTTGAGAAAAGGATATAATTTTATGTTGATGACTAAGATTATATGTAAATGTCATTCGAATTTTAATTTAAATTAATAAAATTATATTTTCTTTATCTTTTTATGCATTTATATTAAAGATTTTTTCTTAAATCAAAGTTTGATAAAAAAAAAAGAGAAAAATTTACAAATCTTGATGAATACTTGCATAAATTGAATTTTGATAAAAATTTACATTACATTTTTCTTAATTTCATTTTTATTTTATTTATGTAAATATAGAATTTTTTTATCTAGCCCCACCTTACATTTAATTTTTTTTTTATCTCTATGTTTTTTTGTAATTTAATATGGATGATAGGTTGATTAATACATTGAGTTTTGTAGATTTTCATATACATTAATTTCCTTTATATTTTATTTCTTCATTATGTCAATTTAGTATGGAAAACAACTTTATAGATGGATTGAATTTTGCAAAATAATACATAGATAATTCTCTCTATATTTTATATCTTAAATGAAGGACAATGTTCTCTTCTATACTAATCTTTATATTGTATTTTACATATTTACAAACATTCTTATTATTATAGAGTAAAAGATAAGAACCCTAATATATAATTTTAATAAATTAAATTTAAAAAAATATTTTAATAAATTATATTATGCTCTATAGATAACCTATCCTAATTATTAGTATGTTTATAAAAAAACCAAGTATTTTATACATATTAATGTCTAAACAAATAAGAAAATATTATTTAAAAATATTTAATAAAAAGTAAAATCAATATTTTAATAATTTCAATCTAAATTTGGACAAGATCTTCACAAATAATGAAAAAATATATTCAATTAAAATATGGAGTACAATCTAAAAAAAATAATTTGTCTATTGCGTAATTTATTATGATATTATATAAATATATTTAGTATTTTAAATTAATATCGTAGAATTGTATGGTTTTTTAGTAAAATTATCCCGTGAATATCACGGGACTTCAACTAGTTGCATACTAATATATAAAACATGTGTATACATGTTGTGAATTACATGCATGTGTGAAACTTTTAGAATGATTATATGTAAACCTTGTCTTATTATATTATGAGCATGTGCATCAAATATGTAAATATCTTGTAAAATTTCATGTTCTTTTGAGTTCAATGACAACACCAAGCGAAAAAAATAATAAAAAGAGGCCATCTTTTGCAAAAAAATAATAATTCAAAATTAGTATATCTCTAATCTTAACTCTCCATCCTTCTAATTTAAGGGCACTCATTTGTCGGTAGTTTGTAGGGTAAATAGCATTTCCACTTGAACCACCCTTTGATCATATATTATAGTTATGATAAATAATAAAATAAATTGTACGAAATGTATAGTTTATAATTATGATAAGATGTTTTATAAGACAAATATCATGAGCAAGTTTTTATATATAGTTGAATATAATAGGCATTACATATTTTACAATTGCACTTATAATTAAGTAACATGATAATTTATAGTGTTAAAAGATGGTCGATTCGTATAATGGTAGATTTTTAGATAGGATTTTGTTAAGTAAAAAGATATTATAAGTTTGTTTTTAAATTGAAAATCAATTACACTTTGTAATTAAAAAATGGTGACACGTAAAGTCAAACATATACATATGAATATTCAAGACTATTACAAAAATTATAAATATTTAGAATTAAAAAATTATAAAATAATGTCGATATAGAAAAAAAGAGATATATTTTGATTAATAGAAAAGTTATAAAATACCGTAATAAAAATGTCATTATATTTGAATGAGAATGAGAAAAAAAATAATGTAATATAATTAATTTGAGTTTCCTATCATCATATTAAAATAATTAATATTCTATCCTATATATCTTATATAATTACGTAATTAAGTTGTTTTTTTTGGGTCTATAAACAAACACGCCCAAGTTCATTCAACAGATAAACAACCCTAAGAAGGGAACCAGAGAGAGAATCAGGACGGAACGACGGACTCGGGAGAAAGAAATCGAACTCTTCACCGCCGGCATATCTTCTCTTCCTCGTCAAAGTCTGCAAATTCGTCTCCAAATTTGATCGGTTTGTACTTGTCGTTCTCAATTGAATTTTGTTTCCTTACGTCTTTATGTCAACCGTGGTTCTTGTTTCTCAATTGAGAAAGATCCAAATTTCACTTGTTTGTTGCCGCTAGCGCCTGGCTGAGAAATTCCGGCCGCCACTGCACAGATTGTGTGGAATTTCTGACAAGAATTTAAGGGAAATAGAGTGTGTGTTGTTTGTCTGGGAATCCTTTAGTTGCTCTCACTTTCCTCGTTTAGATGATCTCAATTGGCCCTCTTGAAAGAGTGTGTTCAGAAATTTACGTCTCTATATCGACAGACATTGTTAAGTACTACTGCAACTCCGAAACTATTCTGACAATTTATAGTCTATCTGAGTTATAGAGGTAAGTGCAGATTGAGAGTTGTTCCAAATGGCCATAACAATCTTAGAACTTTCTAGTCATGATTGGTTTGTAAATACACAAAAGTTCTATCACTTATTGTGGGACAGATTGATAGAGGTAGTACTAGTTTTGGGATAGAGGACGTTCGAGCACTGGAGATAGTTGGCCGCAGAGGTGAGGGTGGGGATTGCAGTTGATCAAGAATAGTGCTTTGAATATCGTGTTAACATACTTGTTTGGTACTTGGAGCTACCAGATTGTTGTAGTATTTGTTCAATTTGCAGCTGTTATGTAGAATCATACCACATGTTAAATGTATGAGGAATTTAAACTATATCTTCTTTGTTACTTATCTTTTGGCCAAAAGATTCATCTGGGATGTTACAACTTATTTTCGTGTTAAAGTTGCTGACGCTCAATTGATAACTTGGTATTTTGTTGTATTACTTAATTTTGTTTGGGCTTTGGGAGCTTTTGAAATAAATCAAGGTGATTGGGCAAGCTTATGCTATTTCAAAAATTTTGCTAGTTGTCTTAGCTAGTTTAACTGGATATTTCTTGGTGATTCTAGGTGCTGAGCCTGAGTTGTCAAGATCATTATCATGTGTTCAATGGAATAGTTCAGCTTAGAGTGTATCTCCACTTTGCATGTTGGGCGCTGATCAATATTGCGATGGACTTGAATGCCTTGCCAGAAGAGGATGAGGAGAGTTTCTACTCACATTTTGTAAATGATGCTACTCCTCAAGAAGAGACAAGTTTGGAAACTTTTCGACGGGTATGTTTTTGGTGCCCTTATATCTTGATACAGTAGCCTCTCTATGTGCTTTGAGAGCTTCAGGCTCTTAAAAGTTAAACATGTAGAGGATATTTTTAACTGGAAACATTTTAGTTTCCTTGAAAAATCAATTAAAGTTCCTGTGCTGGAAACAATTAAGGTCCTAGAAAAATCGAAATTACTTGAGATTTGTTTTGGGTTCTTTTATTTACCTTATCTATTTCTATAAGCGGCACATTATACAGACTTTTAAGAAAAGATATGTTATAATTTTAATCATCTATTGTCTTTTGACCCCTTCTCATAGAGCATACATGTAGTTTTTTCACCGAGCCATTTTGTTACAAGTTAGTACAGTGTGATCTTAGATATATTTTTTTTGAAGGGATCTTAGCTGTATTTGTATCTATGTTGCTTGAATCATCATTTTAATCTTTCATCTTGTTATTTGCATATTTCCATCTTATACAACTTAAATCTAAATATAAGTTTTGCTTATCTTAAAATTCTTTAGGAGCGTGATGAAAGACGGGAACGGTTGAGAAGGGATCAGGTAGATGATAGACAGACGCATGTATCCCGACATATGGGGCATGATGATGGTCCGCAATTGAAGAAGCTCAAATATGATAAGAGTAGGCTTCCACCAGGTAAATTTTGTGATGCTTTGAACCTGCAAGGCATTTTATGATCTTTATCTGTTTTTTAATTCCTTTTTGAACCACGTGCATTGCATGTACTTTAATATGGCTAATGGCTTTTGTGCTTGTTCCCAAAAAAAAAAGCTCACTTACACTAGAAATTGCTTTTTCACCAGAGAATGAAGGATTAGTAATTTGCTAAATGAAGGATTAGAAATTGCATGTGTGCCACTTTGAGTTTGTTGCTATTTCTGACTCTTTTTTAGAGTCAATACAATATGGCTTGTTACTTGTGGATCATACACCAATGTAAAGTAACATTCTGCTACTTCTAGATTGGTTCCATTCTATTAAATTTTAATATGTAGAAATATATTAACTAAGCAAGGAATTGAAATGCCTAAATCAGCTTGTAGAGAAGTGATGCAACCCCCATAGAACTGAAGAAACTCATATTCTTCCCCATCTATATATTATACGTTATTTATATGCAGATTTAGTTCTATCAAAAACTTACATCAGTGAAGCACTCTAATGACTTGTTTTCCGTGTGTAAACTACATCCTGAACAGCTGTACATGTGCATTTATGCATATTGCTTAAGAGTTTTTTGTTATCTCTGTGACCATTTCTCTTGATATTGCAGGCTGGTTGGATTGCCCTGAGATGGGTGATGAACTGTTTTATATGATTCCATCTAAAGTTCCTCTGGGGGAAGCTTATAACAATTGTATTCCTCCTGGTAAAAGATACTCATTTCTGCAAGTCTTTAAAAAAATCAGGGTGCGAGGGAAACGGGTATGTAATTACCGAGTATACATCATAATGTCTTATATATCCTTTCTATATCTATGCTAATAGACTTGGCCAATTTGCCAATGAGGAGCTCAGATGTACAACATATCTGTTTTATTATTTGTTAGTTGAATCTTATATGCCCCCGTCTTTTTGTTGTTTCCTACTATCAACTGTGTGGTGATTCCTTTTACTCCCTTTAAAGTTTGGATTTTGAATCCTTATTTTAAAACTTGTTTCATATGGTTAACTTTGAAAATTTTCAGTGGGGATTTTTTACTTTTCTGTAAAAGGTGAATGTGAAAAGGGGAACAATTCTGATGTAAACACTTGCACAAAACTATTTTGTTGGGTCATTTTAGATGTATTTTTGGGTTTATTCTCACTCTGGTAACTTTTCATTTGATATATATATATATATATGTATATATATTTATACCTGATTTATTTTCGTCTTTATTATCATTTCATTAACTTTTCATTTGATTTACATGCATTGCTTTTTTTTCCTTTTTATTATCATTTCATTAACTTATAATTTGATTTACAAGCATTGCTTTATTTTCCCTTCATTTTATGCAGATTCTTTGACTCAGTTGGGCTGATCGAGTCTTTTGAATATGATATTTTTAACCTTAGCTCAATAATAGATTAAGTAGAACAAATCATTATAATAGCTTGCTTCAATTAGTTTGTTGAGCATATAAGTTGATCCTGTAATTGTCGATCCAATTTCAGATTGGCATGGTGGTTGATCTGACAAACACTGATAGGTATTACAACCATAATGAATTTAAGAAGGAAGGTGTTAAGCATTTGAAGGTAAATATACACTTTCAATACATCCTTCTGAATCGTATATTTGTAGAGCAGCTATACTCAATTTACATTCAAAATCTTCTGTAGATTCGATGCCAGGGGCGAGATTCAGTACCAGATAATGAATCGGTAAATCAATTTGTGTTTGAGGTATGTGCTCTATTAGCAAGCAAGTCCAGTTGCTGGATTTTTTTCATGCCATAGCAGTCATTGCAATACCCTTTTTAAATTTGGTAGCTTGGGAGGTATTGACCTATTGGCCTTTTATAAATTTCAATCATATAGAGCCTTTTTGGTACATATAGTTTCAATTTTTTGGTTTTACATATTCGAGATTCTGTGCTTTATTCTATACTGCGTATTCCATGAAATATGTCTTTCAGTCCATCAGTAGCTCATCCTAGTGAGAATAATTTAAATGCTATCAGTTGCCCTTGTTTCACATGACATTTTTGTTACCATTTCTCACAGTTTGGTCTAATGTTGGTTCCTGTTCAGGTTGCACAATATTTGGCTCTGCAAAGTAGTCAAAAAGAGTCAAAAAGATGTGTTTTTGTTCATTGTACACATGGGCACAATCGCACAGGATACATGATCGCTCATTATATGATAAGAATGCAATTTATGTCCGTCACTGAGGTTGGCACTGATCTATTTCAGATTTGTTTTTTATTGCTTCCTTATCATTAGTTCATTTGGATACTTGCCTTTTCTCCTGTAGGCAGTGCAAAAGTTTGCTGAAGCTCGACCTCCTGGCATATACAAGTCGGACTATATTGATGCATTATATGCTTTTTACCATGAACCTAAGCCTGAATGGATCATGTGCCCTTCTACCCCTGAGTGGAAAAGATCTTCTGATTTTGATCTAAATGGTGAAGCGGTACCAGATGATGACGGGATCCTAGATTTGCCTAATACTGTAATGTTTTCTACTGGAAAAGTTTAATTTGTATCTCTTGTCTTTGATGCGTTTATTGATGTGGTTTCTTTTGTATTATCACTTTTCAACTACACATAGTTAGGAACAATATGCTGAAGTTTGGCCTGTTTCTTTACTTTGACATAGGACTCGACGTTTAGTTGACCGTTGTTAAATTTATATAAGAGATTGATAGTTGATGTTATTGTCTAGGTTTCTTACAGTCTAAAGGTCTATTGACTTTTCACTTTCTTTTCTATTCACATAAACCCAAAATTCATGGATTTGATGTTGTGAATGACTGCATAAAGAAAGTGAGCTTCTCATCTGCTTCAAGTGGTCCATCATCGATATCATATATCGTGTGGATTTAAGCACTGACCACTCCAAGCTACCTAGTTTTTGTTTTTTAGATAGTTTAGGCATTAGGACTGGTTACAAAACAGCTTAATCATGTGACTGTTCTTTTGAAATTGGTTTGTGGAGATGAGATACTCCATTTGGGCATTCATATGAGGGTTTCAGATATTGCTTTCATGAGTGTATATTATGTGTGTTCTGTTTTTTTTTTTCTAATTTTGTTTGGCTGTTTTAATGAGCTTTTGTATGTGCTCAGGAAAACAATGAGCAATCTGCTGTAATGACCAATGATGATGTATTAGGAGACAGTATACCTACATCACAGGAAGAGCATCTGCAAAGTGTTTGCTACCAAATGTTTGCATCTAAATTGGATGGTGGGGAACGTCGCGGGGTAATGCTTTTGCACTTTATTTTTCTTCCATGTAACAAGCCTTTTTGCTTTGTTGATATTATGGTTCATGTTTATTTGTCTTCTTTCTTTTTATTTTGTGTTATTTCCTCCCATTGCAGCAAAGAAATAAAACATTTCCAGGTTCACATCCTGTTTCACTAAGCAGGTAATTATGCATTCATGTTTTTGTTCTTCATTCTTTGCTAAACTTTAACTGGTCAAATATCACATGTGGTGGCATTTCTTATTTGCAGGGAAAAATTGCAGCTCTTAAGGCAGCGGTACTATTATGCTACATGGAAAGCTGATGGGACGCGATATATGCTTATGATAACCTACGATGGATGTTACTTGATTGATAGAAATTTTAAATTTCGCAGAGTCCAGATGAGGTTCCCCTGCAAAAACCCAAGTGAGGTATGACTACATGTCTGCCTGTGTGATTAATTTCCTTCAGGTAATCAGTTTGACACGCTCTTTTTATTGGCAGAGTGGGTATGCGCTTCACCACTATACATTGTTGGATGGAGAGATGGTAATAGATAGGGTGGATGCTCAGAAACAGGCAAGAAGATACCTTATCTATGATCTAATTGCAATCAACAATGTCTCTGTCATAGAGGTAGGTTGATGCCTTATCTGCCTTCTTCTTAATATATTTAGAGATGTCACTACATTCCCCACAGCTATAATAGGTTGTCTGTTTGTCTCTTACTTGTGCTATGCAATTATAATATGTATATGGGCTTAGAATATTTTCTGTGTATCTATAATAAGCAGTAGTGGGTACATGTATGGTTGCCGGTATGTATCAATGCAAGGAAGATATTTCAATATTTGGAATGAGGACAAATGTGCTTCAATTAGTCTTTAATGCCCCTTTGAGCATTTCAATATGTAATGTCATTAGTTGCTGTGGTAAGTTAAGAAGATGAAGGTGTAAAGGCAAGTAAGGTGAGGGGAATCATTGGTTGCTGAAGTGAACTTCACTTTTTGATTATAAACTATCTGGATATTCCTAAAATAACAAAGATAGGTTTAACATGTTGCCACTCTATCTAAACTATTCTATAAGCAATGTTATCATGAATAAGAACCAACTCTGGTGGCAATGTTAATGTCTATTTTATGTATTTTTTTCATACTGTTTAATTTGTAAATGTCTTGTCATGGCTTTTTATGCCTCTTAGTCTCTTACATATCTGCATGTTAATCTTGTTCTTACTCGTGTTTTTCACATGGCAGCGGCCCTTCAATGAACGCTGGAAAATGATTGAGAAGGAAGTTATTGAACCTCGAAATGCTGAGCGCAGGTCAATAGAATCTACTCAGAAGTTTTATTACAGATATGATTGGGAACCATTCAGGGTATTTGGTCTCCTCCTTTCCTCACATGTTTCTTAGCTTAAAAATTGTTTTAGAATATGTTTTTTCTTCTCTATTATATTTATTTCTTGGTGCATGTATATTTTGCTGATGGAGTTTTTTTCAGGTTAGGAGAAAGGACTTTTGGTTGCTCTCCGCTGTTACCAAAGTTCTGAAGGATTTCATCCCCTCACTTTCACATGAATCTGATGGGCTTATATTTCAGGTGCTCAAATATATAAGTATCTGCACTTTTACAGCTCTTCATGCCATTATAATGACACTTGCATATTATGTGTCTGCATCATTCTCTAACCTTATTGTGATTGTGATGAAAGCCTCATCATCTGTACTATGAAGTCAAATATAGAGTGATTATGTTTTCACTGCATCCAAGTCTCCCCTTCTTGATGTCATTAGCTTTGCTACTGGTCATTTCTTGCAATTGTGGTTTGTTGACATTGTAAACTATTGTATTGTGTAATCTTTATGTACATTTATGAAACTTAAATAAATAAATAAATAGTAACATGCACTTAGAGTGTGTCTGGCTCAATGTAGGAAGTACACGGCAGTATTCTTCCCAGGAATTACACTTCAGGGACATTGCAGAAACATGTTTCCAGCAAATTAACTACTACAGTTTGTTTGGTTCAACATTGGAATTTGTGTGGTATAAGTTAGTGTAGGATGTAGTCCCTATGCTCATTGGCTTTTGTAGGATGTATAAGTTAGTGTAGGATGTTTCCAGCAAATTAACTACTACACTTCAGGGAATTTTATGGAATTTAGGGGGCGCATCCTCATGCTCATTGGCTTTTATACACTGCCTTTGAGATGGATTTAGTCCCTATATCAGTTTTGGTGCATTCTAACTGAATTCAGTTATTATTGTCACATAGCCGAAATTCAGTTTTTCTTGGGTCTATCGGGTGTACCCCCTTTCCCTTGGGTAGGGGTACCCCCATCTTGACCCCCCAGATTCCGTTGTAGCGGAGCCTCACCAGGTCAATGATGATGAAGTTAGTGTAGGATGTTCTCAATGATCATGCAACCAAGTGCTATTACTATATTTTTGTTTTGGTAACTCACAAAATTCCGGGTATAAATTACTGTAAGATGTTCTCAATGATCATGCAACCAAGTGCTGCTGGTAACTAACAAAATTGTTTATAAGTTGATGTTCTATGCTCTTTCCTACAGGGTTGGGACGATCCTTATGTACCTCGCACTCATGAAGGCCTTCTGAAGTGGAAGTATCCTGAGATGAATTCTGTTGACTTTCTTTTCGAGGTTGCTTCCTCAGATCAGAGTTTCCTGCACTTGCATTTTTGGTGATTAACCCTTACATAGTTATTGAGATTGGAGTCTTTCCTTGAACAGGTAGAAGCTGATGGTAGTGAATTCCTCTATGTAACTGAGCGAGGGAAGAAAAAACGCATGGATGGGAATAGGGTTGTCTTCAAAGGTCAATAGTCATACACAAATCTCATCTAATTGTTATCCTCTTCCTTTTTTAACCTAATAATACTTCATATCTTCTTCCTAAATTTTTTTTGGTCATAGAAAGTGTCCTACATAGTTCAAAACTTAAGACTCACATCATCATAATTTCAAACTTTTGCAGATGGTTCTGATCCTTCATCTTACTCGGGGAAGATCGTAGAGTGCTCTTGGAATGAAGAAGAAAATGTCTGGGTCTGCATGCGTGTTAGGGTCGATAAGAATAACCCCAACGAGCTCAATACATACAGGAAGGTAAAATAGTTTTCCTCTCAAATTATTGTCTCAAGGGTTTTGCATTTTACTACTTCCTCCGTTCTGAAATACTCGTCGTTTTAGCTTGATTATCTTGTTCAATAATACTTGTCATTTAACATACTTTACCAAACTTCTTTTCCGTATTACCCTAATTAATAAAAAAATTACAAAAATAAAGAATATTAGAGGAAAGATTTATTTAAGTCAAATCATATAACTTTTTAATTTTAGAGACAAATCCTTAAACGACATGTATTTCTGAACGGAGGGAGTAGTCATCAGTATCTAATCATCATTGAATGTGCATAAACCTATGTACAGGTCTTAAAAAGCATAAAGGACAACATTACCGAGGACATCCTACTCGAGGAGATCCGAGAGATCATTTGCCTTCCAATGTATGCTGATCGAATAAACCGAGATAAAAAACCAGATAAAAAACCAGTACCTCGGCGCAAGTAGGATGATGATGTCATGTTCGGGCTGATGACGTAAGAAAATTTCGGGACTCGAAACTTGCACTAGGCTACTACTGGTCAGGCAGCTATTTGCTAATATGTCAATTTAGGGTGGGGATTTGCAAGAGAAGGATAGGAAATTTAATAAACAGAGGGGAAAAAAAAGCCATATTATTCAAGTATGGTGTGGGTATGCTTTAGTTTCAGGGAATGAACAAATTTGTTTGGTGGCCTTGCTCTGGATGTGTATGCTTGTTATGGCAAAATTTAGACTACCTTCAAATAGATGATTAGGTTCTTCTTAGTGATATTAGAGATTCACTATGTATATTAAGCCTTTATAATCTCTCTTTTTTTTTCTTTTGCAATGTTCTATTATTAAGAACCAGAATTTGCTGTATTAGTTAGCCAATTTTTACTGCCCTGTCCAAGCCTTTTGTTTTCTTTCAGCATGCAAAACTGTTGGTTTCGCCATTGTAGTAGCTTTGGATCACTCTCTTGTTCACGTTCCTTTTGAAAGCAACTCAACAAGGTTTTTGTCTGATCTCAGACAAATAATGGTGTAGTGACTATGGCCCAAATGAGCTGGCATGGTACTATCCTCTTGTATTTTGCAGATTTTGTCTGTTTGTGTTGTCTTCATAAATGCCCAAGGGTTACTAGATAGTGATACTCAACAGCAAATTGGGTGAACAAATAATTGTAAAGTAAAACTTAAAACCGCCACCACAATGCATTTGTAGCCGAATGGTATTAGTGACCTCTCCTTAATGGTTATGAGTTACGACTTGTGAGTTTGATTTCTCTTGTAAATTAAACAATTGCAAGGTAGACATTTTTTGTTCACATCAAACTGTTAGGCCTTGTTTCATTTTTTTTTTGTCAAAATCACTTTTTTTCTTCTAAAAATTACATTTTAAGGCTCTTGAAATATTGAGCTGTTGTTTTGGTTTTTTTTCTTGAGTCCTTAAGAGTTTTGTTTGTATCTCCTCAAAAGAATTTTAATGAGTGTTTTCTAGTGTTAACTAGAGTATGAGGATGCATTTTCTTTTGAGACCTCTGTTTTTGCATCGAGCTTATAATGACATGAAGTGCTTTGAAGCATTTGGATATGATCATTATGTAGCCTTACCGGGTTTTGGGAGATGCTAGGTGTGTCTCGAGTTGTATTTTGCAGCATAATCTTTCTGGGTTATGTCTAAAACATTGTTTCCTTTCCTCTTTTTATATAGTTTACCATTGGCAACATAAAAAATTCACCCAAAATAACTTTCTACCTACAAGTGAAACAAGGCCAAACTTGGCTGAAATCTTGGTTACCAATTCTAGATTCTAGCAAGTCTACAAAACCAAACCGGGTAATATCTTGTGTACTTATAACATAGCTCCATTGATATAAGTCATCTTCAACCTTTTGATGCAAAAATATCATCTTTCATATTTTAGAAAACTATCTATAGCCATGTAGTAGAGTCTTTTGACCAAAAACCGCCTTACGTTCCAATCCAAGAATCCCGGGATCCCAATCCTAACAACATTGGCTCAACGCACCATAAAGTATAAACCAAAGCCTGCATTCCGTATTTGTAAGAGAAGGGCATTGTTCTACAAAGCATATGAACAAAATCCAACCCAGCTAAACAAGATTCCGATTTGCAAGTAATTAACTGCTTGGAATCTCAATCATACACAAACTGCACAAAGGAGTTTATATAGTGATAAACCAACCATCAATTACAAACCCTAAATACACAAAAGGAACACAGCAATACAATAAATAGAATCAAAAAGCTTGCAAGATAGGCCGTTTACCAAGCCTCTTGATCTCCCTATCCATTTGACCAGTGAGCATCAACCCAAACATCTTGAAATCACACAAGAAGGACCAAATCGGGTACCCGAAACTTGCAGGCATGTTCCCTTCAACGAAGAAGTGGCTACACCAGGCCACTCCATAGCCAATCAAGGGCACAAAGATCATCAACCACCAACTGAACACCAGTGAGCAGATGAAGATTAGGATTGCACTAAGTGTCCCTATGAAATGCCATCGCCTTGTTGATGGCTTCGAGTGTTGGGTCATGTAGAAAGCCCAGAAATCATCTAAGCTTCTGAAATTCATCTTACCCTTTTCTGGAGGATGAACAAATTAGGGCTAATTTCTGAACCCAGAAGAATTGAACAAGTGGGTATGGTTGACTTTTTCTGGGTTTTGCTAGAAATTTGAGTCTTTGAAGTGGGTTTCGCTTGGAATTGAGAGATGTTATCAGATTTGGGGGTTAAAGTGATTTTCTGATCAACCCAATTTGGGAATTTGGAAGATGATGATGATGATGATGATTTGGGTGGATTGGGAAAAGAACCAGAAAGATGAGAAGTTGCTCTCTTTCTTTCTCTTTTGAGTGCACAGAGAATGGAATGGAAGATTCTTGTGGTTTCTGCAGAGTCCTTTTGATTGAAGATAAGTGAGAGAGAGAGAGGTAGGAGGTGGCTGACGCCTTTTGGCCTATCGAAAGTTCCTTCAGATCAGACAGGCCACGCTTTTTCCGGTTTTTTGTTTTAATTATTTGGATTTCGAAAAATCGAAAGGATTACAAAGAAAAAAGAAAGAAAATCTTATTTCTAAATTACAAAATGTTTGATAATGGAAAGGGTTGAAAGTAAATCTATCAATCGGGTTGGTTTGGTTATTTTAGGCTTGGATTGAATACGGGTTTGAATCAATCGAGTTACAAGTTAAATCATAGCGGCTTATAACAATTTATTGTGCGGGTTCGAGTTGACGAAGAAGTCAATATCGTCATTTTTTAAATTTTATGTTCAATGTTAAATTATTAAATAATAATATAAATATGTTAAATTATTATTATTAAAAAATTCATTCATTATTATTTTTAAAATTAACATTACACTATTAATTAATATTTTAATAGAATTTTACATTTACATACCAATCAGGTTGGGTCTAGGATCGAGCGGGTTCGAGTCGGTTCTTGGGTTAGAATCGAATTCGAGTCAAAATTGGATTTTGAATCAATTAGGTCGGGTTTAAGAGTGGGTCGATTGGGTCAGTTTTTCGAGTTCAACCAACTTTTAACCACTACGTATAAGTGTAGGATATATATTTCTCAAGAAAAGGGAAAAAAAACTTTTGTATCATCATGCAACACATGTTTTTAGCCTTTTCCTAATTTCTACATTTACTAAACAACCCCTTAAAATAGAGGATTGTTTAAAAATTCAAATTGATATAGTAAATTTAAGTGTTTTAAGAGTTGAATCCTACTAATTTAAGGGTGATGAACATAATGGTAAGCTTAAAATTAGCTAATTTGAACCGGGGAGGGGCGTCAACGGGAAAAGCCAAAACCTCGGGGGTACCAAGAGGAATAAGTTTTTTTCTTGGGCACCAAAAGGAAAAGGCAAAATCTTAGGGGCACCAAAAGAAATTTCCCTAAATAATAATAAAAATATGTTAAATTATTATTATTATTAAAATTAACATTATATTAATTAATATTTTAATAGAGTTTTACATTAACTTTAATACGGGTTGAGTCTAGGATCGATCGGGTTCGGGTCGTATTTTCTTGGGTTAGAATCGAGTTCGAGTCAAAATTGGATTTCGTATCGATTAGGTCGGGTTTAAGAGTAGATCGATTGGGTCAGTTTTTCGGGTCAACTTTAAATCACTACGTATAAGTGTAGGATCTATATTTCTCAAGAAAAGGGAAAAAAAACTTTTGTATCATCATGCAACACATGTTTTTAGCCTTTTCCTAATTTCTACTTTTACTAAGAGATTATTATATTTTTGGTAGAATACTAAGAAATTATTTTTAGATAAAGAAAATGCTAATTAGTGAGCTCTAACTTTATATGAGTTGCTTGCAATGCATTAATCCACATAGATTCTTTAGGATGGATGATTAACCGAATTATTAGTAGTTTTTTGTTTTAATCGTTTTCCTCCTTAAAAATATTAGAAAAGAAATAAGGTATGTAATTTGAAAATGATTCAAATGGGAACAACTGGTGAAGTACGAGTTCAGGCTTCAGAATAATCAATAATGCACAGTATAAAAGTATGGAAAACGACACAATCTTGTTTAAAATGAGTGTGCATATTTTTTAAGGATGGATGATTAATCGAATTTTGAGTAGTTCTTTGTTTTAATCGTTTTCCTCCTTAAATATTAGAAAGAAATAATGTATGTAATTTGAAAATGATTCAAATGAGAACAACTAGTGAAGTACGAGTTCAGGCTTCAGAATAATCAATAATGCACAACATAAAAGTATGCAAAACGACGCAAACTTTTTTAAAATGAGTGTGCATATTTTTTTAGGATGGATGATTAATCGAATTTTGAGTAGTTCTTTATTTTAATCGTTTTCCTTCTTAAAAATATTAGAAAAGAAATAGGGTATGCATTTTGAAAATGATTTAAATGTGAAAATGATTTAAATGAGAACAACTGGTGAAATACAAGTTCGGAATAATGCACACATAGAACAAAAATATGTAGTCTTTTTTTTTGGTCATTGTCACCCCAGTTCAGCGGAGAGCTTTGTTCCACCAAATGCCTACGTCTGGAGTTCGAGTCTCGCGAGGGCCCTTTTATTTTTGGGTGGGATCTGCTCTCTCAACAAGTTCATTTTTGGGTGGGATCTACTGAGAGTCGAACCCTCAACCTCAGCGAAGGGAAGCGTAGCCCGTCCCACTACGCTACATGCTTATTGGTAAAAATATGTAGTCTTTGATGGAAAACGAGACAATCTTGTTTAAAATGAGTGTGCATGTTTTTTTACTGTGCATATAAATATTTGATTTAAATGTGTATCTATTTTGTACTATGTGTGTATAGTTTTTAAACTGTGTGCTTGACTTTTGAAATTGATTGATATGTATACATTTTTTATTTAAGGATTTATCATTATGGAGACATTTCAGTTTCTAACGAGAATGAAGAACAAACGTT
The DNA here is from genome assembly GCA_964016875.1 of Fallopia convolvulus. Taxonomy (NCBI): domain Eukaryota; kingdom Viridiplantae; phylum Streptophyta; class Magnoliopsida; order Caryophyllales; family Polygonaceae; genus Fallopia; species Fallopia convolvulus. The sequence continues at coordinate 1,891,078 of OZ024722.1, read as the reverse complement.
ATATACTTATATGTGTATATAAATTAACCTAAATATGCATCTAATACTATATAAAATTGTTTTTATTGAAAATTTGGCACAAATGCACTGCACTTTATATGATGGATGTGCATTGTAATGTGCACATATTCTATACCATAAGTGCATCACTCTCTCGGATCGCACATGGACAGCTATTCATACTAGATCTAAGATTCCCAAGCCCATTTAATTTAGTCTGTTGATGAAATTAGTCATAAGAAATTATGAAAACTGCATAAATTAATCATATACATATATGGCTAAAATATGATACCAATCACTTAGGCTCGTTTGGTTCTACATCTAAGGTATAATGAATCGGGTTAGGTATGGTCTATTCCTTTTTTGGTGTTTGGTATGAAACAGGATTTGGGTATGACTCATTCTCATTCCCTCAAAATGCACATGAGTTCGCACCTTATATTGAGGTGGGTATAAGTGAAACCTATTCCAACCCGATTCCGAGCCTTAGTATGCCTAATTTACTCAATGTTTAGGGACAAGCTGGAAGAATATGAATATGTCAAAGCTGGCAATTTCTAATAATTATACTACCCATTGGGCTACATAGCCCAATAAAAATTTGTCCAAAGGGAAAGAAGGAAGAGATGTCATATTTTGAGTTTTTAACTCTTTGCTTTGTTCCATCAAAAAAAAAAACTCTTGCCTTGCACCCACCATTGAACAATTAACAAGCAACAAAAAATGAAAGAAAGAAAGAAAGAAGAAAGAAACTTTTCTGGACACTTGCTCAAGGACTGCTATCATCAAACTTGATGCAGCTATCCATTGTCCAGTGTCCAATCCATATGTTTCAGCTACAACTAAGATATATACTACTCGTTCGGACGACACCTTATAATGCAGGATTTGATGCAAAATCCTGCATTATAATACAAAATTTTGCATTATAATGCATCATCCAAATGCACCCTAAGCCTACTAAAATACACGCTCTCCAGTCGCGTAGAGGTTGTAGAAGATGGCTGAGACGAAGTAAAGCATGGCAGTTAGCGTCATGAAGGCTTGGAACGATCCAAGCCACTGAACGAAGTAGCCGGTTCCAATTGTACTGATTATTGCAGCTAAGGTCCCAGCAGAATTTGCAATGCCTACTCAAAACACAAAACAATTTTAGTCTCAATTGATTGATTGCACATGGAAGTAGAATCAAGTGATGAATCAAAAGGAGATCAAGAACAACATACCATGGAGGAGTCCTGCAGATTGTGGAGCTACATCCTGATCACCACAAATTCAAGAAAATTCAAATCAGATTAGGAGCACAAATTCAAAAAATATGCATTAAGTTTTATGATCATTACCTGTACATTAAGAAGGAAGCCAGCTTGGCTGAACGCGCTCAAACTGAGGGCGATTGTCAAAATAACAGACGCAAATCCTGGTGTCTTGGCGTAGTTCAAGCAAAGCAATGCCACTCCTGGTCCAATGAATCCAATAGACTGCAAAAGCCATCAAATGTGAAAAATGACAACTCATACTACCAAAGTACCAATCAAAGAAGAGTTCTTTTTTTACCTGCATTATCTTTCGGACGAATGTCAAGGAGCAACCGGCTCTGATCAGGTAATCTGAAGCCGCCCCTGCAATGTAGCCCGATAGCGCCATTATTCCCCATGGAACTGCACTGAACCATGCTGCTTGCTTCAAGTTTACATTCAGTACCTGAAAAAAGATTTGATCTTTAGTTCTCAGCTCTTCTAAATTACAGCTTCTGTTCAAAGTTATATATGATAAGAGTTCTTACAGTGTTGAAATAAACAGGCATCCATGAGAGAAGGACAAAGTAGCCCTGCAATCAAACAATCATTCCATTAGCCTTACTACTTCAAAAAGCAATTAGGTGTCAAATTTGGTAAGAAAATGACTTGCCCAATTGTTTGTGAGGTTGGCAATGATGATTGCCCAAGAGGGTAATTTTGATAGAAGAACACCAACAGAAAGTGCCTTTCCACTGCCTGATGTGTACTTATCCTTGCCAGCTTGGATCAGTTGCAGCTCGGACGTGCTAATAAAAGGGCTTTCTTGTGGATCATCCATGACTCCATTGACCCATGATGTTAGCCACAGCAATCCAAGAGACGAGAAGAGAACGAAAGGACCGGATATTCCAATTGAGGACAAGATGATTGGAGTAAGCAATAGGCCTACGACGTTGCCTAGTTGAAACCCCGCCATTGAAATTCCTACTGCACTCGCTCTTTCATCAATCGGAAACCACCTAGATCACAACAAGAGGAGATTATCAAAATTTTCCTAATGCACTTTCATGATGGTATAATACATGTGTCTAATGCAGACATTGTTCTAAAAATCCTGTCTAGGCGCTGGAAGGTCCCAGTCCGTCTAGGACTGCCTAGGCAACTGTTCTGGCTGTCTAGGTCTGCCTACCGTTTTTTAGAACATTGAATACATAAGGTCATATGGTGCAACTTTTTAGCAAAGAATTGGATTATTGTTTAGTTGTTTGTTACCTTGAGAGGATTGTGTTCATGCAAGGCAAAGCAACTCCTTCAGCTAGTCCAAAGAAGGCACGAGCGACCAAGAGGGCGAAGGTGGAATGGTTCGCGGCCCATGGTGTGAGTAAAGTAGCTAATGACCATAAAGCCACTCCCCATGCCATTACTCTCTTGCCTCCATACTTGTCCACCAATGCTCCTCCGATAACCGACGAAAATATGTAGCCCCATAGGAAAGAAGACTGTTTTCATCCACAAAGTTAGTAGTTGTGTCAAGTCTTGATCACATAACTAATTATCATAATTTAGTCCTTACTTTTAACTGTAGTTTTTTTTTAATTACAGTCAGTCATAAGTGTAAGCATCAACAAGATGCCACAGAAAATGACACAGAACTACTAAGAAAGGTAAAGGCCATTTTTCTTTCTTTCTCTTCACCTACTAAAAACCAAGGAATTCAGATTACAAAGAAAATAATAATCACTTGCTCTTTTCCTTCATATAAACAAGTGGATAGGGTGTTTGTGTTGGTTGGTGAATGATTATGATTTATGAAGCCTCCTTTTGGGGTTCCACAAGGCACATTGGACCCACAAAGATAGAGGGAGTATTTAATTTGATTTTGACTTGTGTGATTTCAGTTTGATTTCAATGTTGGCTAAGTTTTCTTGTTACATTGAAATTGGTAGCAAATTTTGTACAATAACAGGATTTCTGCCTGTTTATCTCACCAACCAAATATGGTATATAGGATGAGGATGATATCATATCAAGATAAGGTGAGTTGTCAAATGGTGATTACTCAACTTATAGAATGAATATTTCATCAAAACTAGGGCAACTTGATCAAAGGAATTGGGTCAGGGACAAATAAATCTCAACTATTACAACTAATTTTCCTTATTAGGAGGCTAACTAATAGGATCATTTCTCACCTACCCAATGTACACAATTAATGTAAAGTTGAATGAAATCAACCAGATTTGGCTTCTCATCAATAACATACAAAACTTGCAATGAATCAAAAGACTGAAAGAAAAAACAGAAGATTTGTTTGAACAAATCAGATAAAACACCCATAAATAGTCCTTTTTCAAAAATCCACCCATAAAAAATTAAAATCACACAAAACCACCCGATCCCATTCTGTTTGCATATCACCACCCAACCCATAGTTTCCCTTCAAGAATGTGTGAAATTACATGGGTCGATAGACTAGGGTTATGCACACATAAGCCCAATTCAGTGGTTCCATCTTAAAACCAATCGATAATAGAAAAAACTAGTCTATCAACTAGACATTTTATCACCCAATTTCCCACCCATATAGGAAGCCATATTCAAACTGGGTTTTTAATGAAATAGTGATAGCAGATTGTTATGTATAATCAATGTTCTAAAAAACGCTAGGCGGATAATGTTATAATTTAATGAAATAGTGTCGCCTAGCGCATAAACGGCCAAAACGATTGCTTAGGCAGTTTTAGACGGTCTGAGACCTTCCAACGCCTAGACCGACCCTAAAACAGTGTGTATAATGTTATAATTTACGGGAAATTTGTGTAATTAACCCTAATTTCGGTGCTCGATTTGGGGAAAGAGAGAAAACTTGCCATGAATCAAAAAGCTTGAAAATTCCCCAAAGTTCAAAGTTGTTAAAAAAAAGCAGAGGATTTGTTTGAACAAATCACATAAAAGCACCCATAAAATAGTTCTTTTATTAAAAATCCACCCATAAAGTATTAAGATTACACAAAGATAGACAGGGTTATGCACACATAACTGACATAAGCCCAATCTAGTGGTTCCATCTTAAAAGCAATTTCCTATCTGGGAAGCCATATTCAAACTGGGTTTTCTAATGAAACAATGATAACAGAGTGTTATGCAAAATTTTATAATTTACGGACGATTTGTGCAATTAACCCTAAATTAGGTGCTCAAGTTGGGAAAAAAGAGAAAATAAAAACCTGAACAATGCCCAAGAAGGAACTCGACCAACCATGCTGAGCCGCCAAAGGAACAACCGCCACCGACATCACAACTCGATCGGCATTACAAAGACACATCACCATCCCCACCAACGCCACCACCTTATACCTCTCTCCGACCACCGCGATATCCGCCGCCGGCCTCGCAATCCTCTCCGCCGTGCACTCCACCACCGCCCCCAATCTCCTCCGCCGCATAATCCTCCACCCATTTCCCCTGTTTCCGCATCCCACCGCCAAATTCCCCCATTTCCCCTTGATTTCAGATTGAAATCCCAATTGGGTTTTTCGAAAACCTAGTTGGGTGAACGACGGAGAGGCGTGGCGGCGGATTGAGCACCGCGGAGTGGCTCCGCCGGACGCAACGCCTGACATCGGAGAAAACAGGGGAGGGTGGGAAAAAACAGGGGGTTTAATAATGGTGATGAGAACAAAGATTGAAGCTTTTAAAAATGTGGGGGGTTGTTGGGAGAATGGAGAATTGGATTAAGCAATGTCAAGTTGTACGACCACTGACCAGGGTTTATTTAATTTTTTATTGAGCAATTTTTATTTTTAATTTTATTTTATTTTGGTTTTGAACTTGATTTTGTAGAATACGTCTTCACAGAAAATGGTGTTTGGTGAGGAGGAGGAGGAAAATTCGTGGCGAAATGTGAACCATAATGTGTGGATTCATTCACTGAAACTTGTGGGGAATTGGCAATTTTTAGGATTTGATTGGATGATGAGTACGAGGGAAAGATGGAGACAAATTGTAAAAATTACAGTTTACAGAGATGTGTTTCTGGTTCCTACAAGATAGTATAATCTATCTATATAACTAAAACCACTAAGCTTTCTAGCCTTCTCATTGTGCCACATAGAATTTTTACACATGACACTCCCACATTTTACCACATAGGACTTCGCCAAATGTCGTAATTTCGTTAATTAATGCTTATTACACTTCATTTATTTTTTTTTCAAATAAGATGACTAGATATTACAATTCATCAATTCTAAACAATCTATATATTTTTCAAAACTATTGTTCTATTACGTAGATTTTAAATTAAAAAAAATATCAGTTCAATATTTTTTCATCTATTACACCCCACGAATTCAAATTGTTCACAATCGGTTCATAATCATCTGCTCCAAATGGTTGTTCACAATCAGTGCTGGGATCATATGCTCACTTCATGTGGGAAGCTGATGAGGAGGAGGATGAAGAGGTGAGTAGTGCTACCCTGATTTCATCATCTTCTTAATTAACCTCCCAGTACAGTTGCCGAACCAAATCTGAATATTGCCATAATTAATAACAATTATCATAACCAAATCATATTCAAATCTATATATATCAAGCAACAGGATTTTTTAAGCACTAAATAAATTAAAATATTTTAATATCTTTTACAATCCACGTTATCTTTTTTAGCAACCACCAAATCTTATTTTTGCCATAAGTAATAAAGATTATCATAACCAAATCATATTCAAATCGATATATATCGAGCAACATTATTTTTTGAGCAACCACCAAATCAGATTTTTGCCATTAATAATACAAATTATTGTAACTGAATCATATTCAAATATTTATATTCTTAGGCCAAGTCTTTTTCGTACTTATCTATTCAAATACCCTAACAATATTAAAATTTAAATAATATAGAGATTTCACAACAATTTTTACGAAATCACAGTCGTACTTAAATATATTTATCACCTAAACAGTTTATATAGCATCACTCCATTCTCCCTTTCTGTCCACACCATAGCTCTCATTTTCTACTATCTACTGTCTTATACTTTCACAGACAACTTTCATTACTTCATCAGGTATGGTTATTCATGCTTAAATGTGTATAATAAAAACTCTATATATACAATTTTTTTTTAAATTTTTGTAAAACTATTTCATTGCAGATCTATTTAACCATATGAATTTTATCAAGGATATCGTTTCGAGTCGAAACAGGTATAGATTAGAAGTTCGGATAATTAGAATGTGGAAGATTCACAAAAAAGATGATCCACACAATCATGTCACTACCGAATTGATCTTAATGGACGAGAAGGTATTTACTTAGCCCTATTTATTAATAAACCCTTTTATTATTATATCTTTTCTAACTATGAATGTAATGTAAAAAAATTACTACATTTAAAATGCAAGTGTTAATATATTAACTTGGTTTTGTTTATTTCAGGGTGATAAAATTCATGGGGTGATAAAAGAAGCTTTCATGGAAAATTTTACTAATATCAAGGAAGGAAATGCTTATAGCATTTCTAATTTTGGCCTTGCACTTTATGACCCAACATTTAAATTTGTTTCCCATAACTACAAGATTTTTTTTTTAATCAGTGAGTTTTACAATTTTACCTCTTCACTTTTTACAATATTTATGCTTATATTTCATTGAACATTTCATAATTTTTTACTTTATGTAATTTTTACCCCTTTCACAATATTGTATGCAGATGTCATTGGAACATTGGTTTCAATTGATGAAAATGTTTCAACCTTTGACAAGAGTCATGGAGAACAAAAGGGTAAAAGTATAAGTTTTCAATTGATGGATATGAGGTATGTTCTTTACATCATACTTAATATTCCATTACTCTTGATTTAGTAAATAAATTTATCCAAACTAACTTTGATAAAATTTTAGGCAAAAAGTCATAAATTGTACGCTGTGGGATGAGTATGCAGAAATGTGCAGACCATTAACCACTATTTCTGCAACAAAGAAGGTTGTTATTATTCAATTTGCAAGGCCATGCAAATGGAATGAAGAACCTATTGTATCAAATAATTATAATGGTACAAAACTCATTTTTGATGATGATACTGTGCCTGAAATTGTTGACTTTAGGGAAAGGTAAGTTTGATCTAATCATATCTTATTGTTATGTAGCAAAAATAGTTTTATATAATTTGTACTAATATTCATGTTTCTTATTAGTTGCAAATTTCAAGGGGTCGGACATGAACCATTTGTTTTGAAGGTCTCTAACCAAAATTCAAAGTCAGCATCTGATATTTTTCTTTCAACCGAGCGGAAAATATTAGATGAGCTAAATGATCATCTTCATGAGCAGAAAACGGTAAGTTTATTATCTAATTAATTTTGAGTAATTTTATTTACAATGTTCACATATATTATCAAGCCATCAAGAAAAGTTAAATTTTGTTTAGTCACACATTAGAAAGTCATAACCTAGAGGCAGTGAACATGAACCACCAATGCTAACGAATTACTAGCATAATTTAGAATTTTTAATTTTGTTTCACAATTCGCATTTTAATAACCCATTTAATTGACACATTTTATTAAACATTATTGTGATATCAATCTATGAAATTAGTTAAGAAATTGGAAAATATAAAAATTCAATCTTCAGTTTCGGTTTAGCAGCTGCTTCTTCCGGTTCTGATCGGTATCCAACCATCGTGAGCAATATACCCATAAGCAATCAAAATTTAACCGCATATTTCTATGATAAAATTGAATTAAGCAATAGATCTGAAAATAACTTAAAAATTTTCGAGTATTCAACAATAGATTTGAGAATACCTGTCAGTTTTCGAGTGTCTATGTGCATGTGGCAAGAGATTGGACGACTAAACCGAAATCTGATGAGAGATTCATATACGATTGCTGCTGATATCTTCTGACCATCATATTCCTCCGTCTCTCCATTTCCCCCTCGCGTTCTACCCTAAAAAGTAGAGTGAAACTGAGTGATCCCTAAGCCTATTTTACTCAAACCCAGTAAAAGCCCAAAAAAAGGTAATATAAATTTGGGCCCATGTATCTCATTCGTCCGGGCCTGGGCCGTCGCCCTAACGAAGATAGATTATACATCTTCTTTATATTAATTTCTCAACATATTAGTAATGAATATGTAATTTGTTATATGAATATAATATATTTATTTTTTTTCTAGGAACTTCATGCTGTTGTACTTGCAACCATTGAAGATCTTGAGACTACAAATGGTTGGTATTATAATTCTTGCAAAAGGTTTTTTTGTGCAAGAAATGTGGTATTGTACCGTATGCAATTCCTAGGTAATATTAATTTTTTTTAAATAGACTAATGTTGTGTATTAAGATTTTGTAAATATTTAATTTTTTCAATGTGTGCAGGTACAGTATTCAGGTGCGTGTTATTGATGAAACTGGTAGTGCAACATTCACTCTATTTGATAAAGAAGTTGTTCAATTTGTCAATAAGTCAGTTCAAAATATTCTTGAATCATATAAAAAGGTAATTATTATTTTTTTATATATTATTCTTATATTATAAGTTTTAACATATAATACTATACCAATCGACCATATATTTTAATATTTATTCTCAGGAAGATGATACGAATGAGATTCCCGATGATTTAAATGTATTCCTAAACAAAAAAATTTTATTTAGGGTTTACATTTCAAATTTCAACATTAGTCGTCTTCCTAAATCTTCAGCTTATACAGTGCTCAACATGACTGATGATTCAAGTCTTATAGCTACCTTTGTGAATTCTTCAAAAGAATCCCAGGTGAATACATATTGAGATGACCATTATTCTTACTATATAGATAAAATTTTATATTCTTACTTTCATATGTTTTGTTTGGCTTTTTTATTAGGAGTACAATTTTCTGTCATCAACTACAGAAGAAGACATAAACTCTAAAGTAGCTTCAAACTCCATGATCACTCCAATCAAGCGATTCCATAATAGCATTGAAGTTGATAAGTTACAAGATAATGAAGATGGAGATCATTCGGTTACTAAGAGGAAATTGAACCAAGGTTGCACTGAAGTTGATGATGCTGCAAAAAGATGGAGTTTGAAGATGAACAAGTGCACAACAAGATAGTTAGGGTGAAGATAGAAAAGATGGATGGTTAATTTTTTTTTAGTTATTTTTATTATTTGAGTTGATCCACTTAGAGACAAGTAGTTATTTTCTTTCAAACATTACGTTTAAATAAATATATTTTTACTACTTTAATTTTTTTTAAGAAATTGTGCAACAACCCTTTTTGATTAAGATAGATTAACTTATGATCGTAATAAAAGATATAATATTTAAAAAATACAGTACAAGATTTCTTCCAGTATCAACGGTGATTTAAGATCATGCTTCATTTTAAATTGAGTTTATTAAATTCAGGGAATTAATAGATAATTATTTACAGATTCGATCGCAAAAGAGGAATTAGAGTGCACATTTTTTTATTTAGTTAACTATCTGAATTTATTGAAATTTGGAATCATCTACATGTATTGATGATATGGATAATTATTTGTTTTAAACATGCATTGTTCTTTTTTCTATATTAACTTTATAATTATAGATGAAAAATATTGGATTTATTTTGTTAATTTCCATCCTTCTCTTTCAAAAATTGCATTTTTCTAATCTCTTAAACGTACTTATAATTCAATATATATAAAAAATTAAATATTATAGTAATCCCGTGCAGGGCACGGGTATTACACTAGTTAGTTTCCTAAACGAGATATAGGGGATAATAATGGATTTTCTCAGTATCAAAATTCGGAGGGTTAGTTTTTTTTTTAAAATAATTTTCACACTTTTTAAGTTGATAATTAAAAAAAATTATTATATCTTCGTTATTATCATTTTCTTAAGGAAGGATCCATTTTTTTGGTAAATTTCGGATCTATAAACTAACCGACGAATTTCATAAATCAAGTAAACTAATATGTGTCGATTGGTTCTTTACATAAGCAGATATGAACCGAAAAGCGGGTTAGGGTTGGCTTCAGCCCGTCTCCAAAAATAAAACATAAAACAATAATGAAAATTAAAATAAAATTAATAAAAAAAGTAAATTGAGATAAATTTAGCCTACCAAAGTAAAATTTTAATTATAAATAAAATTTAGATAAATTCAACTTACCAATAAATCCAACCTATCAAGAAATCAATTCCTAATTACATCATGCATTTTAAAATACAACTATTTTGAGACAAAAAAAATTTGAGACTATAAGTCTAGCCAACCCCCCAAAACAAAAAATAATAAGTATATTTAATAAAATAAATAAATAAAAATAAATTCAACCTACCAATAAAAATTTATATGTAAAATTAAAATAAATTCAACTTACTACACAAATCCAACCTATCAAGAAATTAATTCTTAATTCCATCTTGCATAATAGTTAACAAAAAATTTTGAGATAAAAATTTGAGACTATAAAACCAATAATATATACTCCCTCCATATAAGTCTACTTGTCTCCTTAGACTTAAAATCTTGTTCAAAAAAACTTGTCCTTTTAGGCTTTTACATATTTTGGACCCAACTTTCCCACTTTAACCTTTACATTTAGTAAAAAAAGTGAACTAAATTTACTCTATTTTTATTTTCAATGTATAAAACAAATATTTAAATAAGAATATTCTTGTCTAATGCAAATTTTTTTTAATATATACGTTCAACTCTAAAAAGAGAAGTAGACTTATACGATGGAGTATGAAAGAATGGAGTAAGAATTTTTTTTTTGGTCGAAATGGAGTAAGAATTTTACACAAATGAATTCTAATTATGTTTACTCAAATATAACTAATCTCCGAGTATTGACGCCGGCGGCGGAAACTCTCCGGCAGCCGTCCGTTTAGTGGGGTTGTTGAGAAAGTTGAAATGTTGAATTGAGCTTCACACGTGGCAACACAGGCACGTGTGAGTGGTCGTACGTCGTCACCTACTATCACCATGGCAAAAACAAAAACAAAATAAAGAGTATTGGAGCAAAGACAAATAATGGGTGACTCATTTCCAATCATAAATGACAAAAACTCTTGTCATTTAGGGAAGCAAAATCTGATGCCTACTACGTATTATATGGCCCTTTGAAATCTTAGTTTCGACAAATATATTTTTATATTCTATGTTCTTAAAAGGGTTAGGCGGATTTTGGGTAAAAAGGGGACTTTTAACGCCTGGACATTTAGAATAGTTGTTTAAGTTGTACGTTATAGACGGGTTTCTAGACAGGCTGAACGGCTAGACGAGCTAGGAACTTTCCGTGTCTAGACGTTCAGAATGGTAGTCTAGGTTGTCCTAGACGAGCTAGGAACCTCCAGCGAGGCCGGATTTTTAGAACAATAGTTATATGTATTACATTTAGGTATGTAATCAAACGGTTTAGGTACGTAGTGAGTTTCATCTCACAATAATAAGAGAGGATGAATCCCTAAACATTCTTGAACTTATATATAAACATGGTTAAATAATTCGACACATTACTCGCTTAATATCGATCTACCCAAATATAATATGGTATTTAGATTGAGTAGGTTCAGGTTTGTTTTCATTGGGTGTATATCTAAAAAAGATTGAGAGGTTAATGACCCAAAAAATAGTTTGGGTGTATAGTTAAAAAAAATTGGCACGTTAATGATCCGTTATAAAAAAAAATGTTGGCTAACTAGGTCCGTCGAAAACAAATAGTTCAAGTGTTAATTAGGGCGAGACTAGTTAGTTTCGTCCCACGTCGAGAAAACAATGAAAACCAATACTACACATTAGCTTAAGTATTTGTGTTAGAGGATGAATCCCAACCTTATATATAAATGGTTAAATAAAACTGACACATCACTCCGTTTGATAGCAGTCCATTAAAATATAATGTGGTTAAGACTTTGAGATAGTATTTTGAAAATTTTCAGTCTTAATGTTTAAAAAATGACTAATATATAAATTATCATAATGTTGAATATTCTACTATATATATAAAAGCAATAAGGTTTGGAGCCTTCTCATTACGCCACCTAGGATTTCGCCACATGTCGATCCTATATAAAACCACCTCATATTTTTACACATGTCATTTTCTTATAATTTAGACGTCTTTATAGATATTCCATGTCATAGTCCACATGTCAAAAATTTTCCATGTCACTCATATATTATGTACACATCATATTGCCACATAATCTACAAATCTCAATCAATTAAATTTTTTTATATTGGATTACAATAATGATTTTTTGGAAATTTAGTTACATATTTCGAGAAATTTACATATAAAAATATTTTTTTACCATATCTTTATGATCCTAACAACTCTCCAATATAATCTACCAAAAAAAACTCATATAAATATATACCGATATCTTATCCTATAATATTTTTAAATTACAAAATTAATAATAGATTGTTAATAATCCATATATATGATATGATCATATATGTAATTACAGAACCAAAAATATTGAACAACAAAATTAACAGTTAACCTATTTTCTAGCAAAATAAAAGTTGGTTCGTAAAAATTAATTTCCACGAAATTGACATAAAAATATTTTTTATGTATTTTATATAGGATAAGATTTAACATATCTTCATGATCGATTCTAACAACTCTCCAATATAATCTAAAAAAACTCACATAAATATAGACCGAGATCTTATCCTATAATATTTTTAAATTACAAAATTAATAATAAATCGTTATTGATCCATATGACCATATGTACATTACGAATAAATTGAACAGAAAATTTAACAATTAACATATTTATTTAAAAAAAGATTTAGCATAGATATGTTTAGAGATAATCTTAACATATTTTCGACAACCTTATCATTGTTTTGACTTTTCCAATATGAGTTACGGTATTAAAAAAATGAATCGTAATAAATATATAGAAAAAATGAGTTACAGTTTTACAATCTATGTACAAATCAAGTCAATTTTTTTTGTTAATCTATATTTTTTTCCCATTATGATATTTAGATAGGATCGAATCTTTTTGTTGCCAAATCTTTAAATTTCAATTATGATATATCATTGAATTTTCAATTTTGATTTCTTTTGATAATTTACATACAAATCTAGCCAATTACAATTGTAATTTCCCGGTAAAGTTTGTTTTGATAATATACGTACATGTCAAGTCAATTTTATTTGCTAATCCATATTAAATGTCCCATTATTTTCATTTTTCTATCAAAATCTTTAATTTGGAATTATGCTTTTTTCACAATTTATATAAATCACCAATTCTCAATTATTATTTATATTGTATTTTTATTTATTAATATCTTTGTTATAATATACCTAAAAAATATCGAGGCATAGTCGTGCAGGGCACGGCGGGAACAACTAGTACTTTGACTAAGGAAAGCGGCCTAATGTATAAGGTCAATAGACTATTTTATCTATTGTCAAATTAGTTTAGTGTGAAACCACACTAATCTTATGTACCGAGTCTATGAGTGCTCAACTATATATAGTTTATCAGTCCACAAATCAGACTATTTTTCTTCTTTTTTTTTTTTTTTTTTTTTGATCCGGTAAGATTTAGGATAGCCCAAGTACCACTTGGATTAGCCTAGAGCACCCTTGAACGGGTGAGAACTGATACAGTTCTAGAGAAATTAAAGTTTTTGGTTTCGTCACCGGTGGGTGTCGAACCTGTGACCTCGGGGTTCTTTCCCCAAGGCCTAACCGGCCCGACTGGGCTCCTCACCCTCAGACTATTTTTCTTCTGTTGCAACAAGTGTAAAATTAAAAAGTATTTATATTAAACCACCTAACTCACCTCTCAAAATGGATTAATTAGTCAAATGCAGATAAAGCAGTTGGCCCATTACAGAAGAGGTGATTATATATACAATTATTAACAATAAAATGGTTTCACACATTCATCATATTCTATTTCTATATGTCATATAGCCATATAGGTTGTTGTATTATATTATTTGCATGATTTTATATATAAAAAGTCATTATAGATTCACGTAATTGGATCCTAGACGATTCAGGTAATAATTTGCGCATTTGGAGATCTATTTGGACCTTTCTCCATTAGTGCTACTAATTTACATTGGTGCTTCCACATGCTAAATTTAATATAATTTGACAGTGTTACTTGAATTATAATATTGTCATTGCACTAAGCCCAACAATGGTTTTTCAGTGTGGCATGTGACGCCCTCATACGATGTTATGTGCTAAAAACTCATTGAATTCAACGACATACCTTTCTATCTCCTCCTCTCCTTTTTTTAATGACTGAGAAACACACATTCAATGATAAGTCCCAACTTGTGATCTAGTCGGTAAGAATTACAAACTAGATTGCGTCGACCAATTGATCAATAGAAGCAGATACGGACGTCAGAACGGATTGAAAGGAGGGGCACAACTTGTACTATAAACTTTATAGGTCAGGAATAGCTAACGAGTTTAGTTAGTCAATAATCTTAAGCACAAACAAATTGATACTTATTTATTAATAATATCAATACAAATTTAATTAGGGATAAATGTGAATAAAAAAATAATATGGAACTATGGGGAATTGAACTTTACTAAATTTACATAGAGCATTGAGTAAATTAACCATCTAGACTAGTTCATTTTCATGTCATGGAATTGAAATTATTTTAAATTTACTCATATTAATTTGAAATTTGAAACACTCATTAGTAATAAACCCGACCAAAGGAGGGGCACGAGCCCCCTCATGCCCCTCCCTAGGTCCGTCAATGGATAGAAGGAAGGATGATGACACTTGGTTTATTACCCAAGTGAAAGGGCGAAGACATGAATCGAATAAACCTCTTAACATCCTCCATAACCTCCTACTACTAGACATATGTTTTTTTTTTTTTCTAAAGACACTACCCATAAAAATTAAAACGGTAACCTCATGGTATTACCCCGAGGTCTTGGCCGCTTGACTAGCTAAATACATATGTTTCATAAACATACCTTCTTATCTCCTTTTTAACGGAATCATGTAACCGGGTCACAAGGATAGCCAACATGAGATTAGGGTAGGTCGTTGTACAACATAAGAAGAAGGCAATTGGACATTCAGGCATCCAGTCAATCAAATAAGACTTTATAGTAGTATCATGAGGTCTCCGTTTCGACTCTCATGTGCAGTGCTTTCAACCAAAAAAAGAAGAAGGCGAACAGGGTCAAGACTGGAACTGATCCGAAACCGATGCTTCGCCTCCCTTACCCCATAGTTTAGGTTTTGATTTGGGGGTTGAGGACAGTTAAGGGCTCCCCTATAGTCCCAAACCGGTTGTTTTGAAAATGATAGTCACTTGACGGAGTCAAGTTCAAATTCAACTGAAATCCAAATGTTCCATTAAGACAACCTCCAGACATTTAATCAAGCGGTTAATCCACCAAGAGTAGTGTCTAGAGGTCTCCTATTCGACTCTCATGGACCCTTCACCACAAACAAATGTTACATTAAGACAATGAAATGAATACTATTCAAATATTAGACCAAGGCCCAAGCCACAAAATGGGAAAAGAAAGAATACTAAATGGACTGGGCCTAGAAATTAATAACTTATATAAGCTAAATTCTGATTGATGATGGGCTAAAATGGATTGGATACTTTATTTGTGACCAGCATACATACTTATCTAGCTAAGCACTCCATAAATTGGTCTCAATGGATTAGAGAATTCTGGTTAAGAGAGTCAACCCTAAGTTTCAATGCTGATTTTTTTTATATTCTTGTAACTGGCTCCCAACTATGCACAGAATAGCCTAAATCTATCAAGCAACCATTTGATATGTGATGATGATCTTACACTTAGTCGCTGAGATGAATCTCTAAAATGCCTCAAGTTGAAGTTTGGTTGCAATTGATAAATTCTTGTGGATTTCTTATCATACAGATTTGCACTTGGGTTCACTGAATTGATGTACATATCTTGCAGACACCTTTTACATTTTACAATAGATAATCATCATGAATCAAGATGCCAAGTGAACACTGGCATGGTATAGATGGGATCCATGCTGGGAAATATGTCTGATTCCAGCCATGATTGAAGTTGTAATTCAAGGTCATTGCTTTTACTCCCATGGCAAAACTGTTGGAATCCAATTCCCACATCGACAAACATGGAAAAAACAATACTAATATATACAGACCCATTGGCTTAAGCTTTTGAGTTAGAAGGTGGATCCCGACCTTACATATCTAAATGATTAAAAACTCGACAGTTCACCTGTCTCATCACGGCCCACTGGAATTTGACAAAAATTTGTTCAGTGAAAAACATTAAGAACATTTACCATGTTTTCCTCTGTTTATATATTTATGATTGATTTGGATGGACTAAAATTTCTGCCTGAACTAGTGTAGCTATTTAGGTTGTTTTGCATTCAATAAAGCATTGATCAAATTGGAAGTGAATCTGAGATCTAATTGCACACCATGCCCATAGAAAACAAACAAACAACAACAACAACAACAACAACAATATTGTCCGAGTATAGGCCCGCTACTACAGTCTACAGGATCTAGAGGGTCAAGATATACACACATTTATCCCAAACACAACAGGAAGGTGTTTTCGAAAGATCCAAAAACAAAGCAAACACACGGGCGAAAGCAAAAATGAATGACATATAATGGATTTGAGTTCTCACATGCTGATAATTGAAGACAAACATGTTGAACAACTGAGAAAAACAAACAAAAACTCTCTTGTTCAGCTCTTGATATGTAGCCAAATTGTGCAGTGTACTTGGGGTACTATGAACTTAAAAGCTACCAGCTTCACAAGAGAGGTAAAGGTAAAGGTACATTCTTTACAAAGATTTTCTCTTCACCAAGTATATAACTAGTTATGCTAAGGGTTCAACTCATATGGTAGTTAAAACAAGTTTTTTACTCTTTAAGATTTTAACTCAAATCATATGATATTTGAAATAAGTTTTTCTTATTACCTCCATCCAATATTCTTAAACACGCTAGGCAGACCCTAGGCAGAGAGGGAACGCCTAGCGCCTAGGCGGCCTAAATGGGTGCCTAGATGGACTAGACGAGTTAAAAGGGTAGGCGAGCTAGCACCTTCCAGCTAATTCCAGCGCCTAGGTGGGGCCTAAACGGAGCTAGGCGGAGATTTTTAGAACAGTGCCTCCCTTCATCTCAAGTGTAGATGTAAAAGAATACAATTTAGCCATGGAAGAAAGCTCTTCTTTTGACAACATGTTAATTTCTTGCTGTTCTTTTATGTTTTTCACTTCTGAAACATTCCATAGAACAGGTAAGATTGGAATTCTTGGTCAGCAATTTGAGCAATTCAATCAAAAGCAACTTTCTGATGTACTACTACGTACACACTTCGTTGCTTTTGCATTGAGTGTTAGAAAAGTGTGATTTCACAGCTCTTCATGATTAGATGTTCAATTTTAGGTTAGTGAATCATGATCAACAAATGAAACTTGAAACATGGTATCATAAACCAAGTCTAAGAGCAATAGAATTGGGATCCTTAGCTCATTCAATCACATAAAATGGAGAGAATGTAGTATGGGCCCATATAAAAAATCACTCTTAATTTCACACCAAGCATCACATCATAAGGAGCTCAAATTTTGCAAGAAATGCATTCAAACATAGGTCTCCTTGGGCTCCATCTCTAAAGAAAAAGCCTTCCTCAAAGGAAGAGAAACACTTGTATCTTTCCCCATTAAAGTCTCTAACAATGTGACCTCACTATAATTCACAAATATATTTTGGAAATGTAACTATTTTAAAATTTTAGGTGGCCCTTATTTGAAAATTGAAACTATTGATCAAAATAATTCAAAGTGAAGGGTCACTCTGAAACTATGTTACCCGGAAACTTTAATAGAACAGTGCTTATAGTTTCTGTTTCGTGTCGAAACTCGTTTCCTAGTGCAAAATTATGGAAGTGTTACATTTCATGTGGTCATATTATTTTTCTTGTAACGAGAACGATAAACAGTAAAGAACGACACAAAGATTTACGTGGTTCGATAACAGTGTGTTACCTACGTACGTCCACGGGCAGAGACCCCAAAATTTTATTATGGAGGGCTAAACAGAACAGATTACAATAATATGACGTTTCATTAGTATATATAGCGACTCATGAAACCCTAAACAGATTATGGTCTTTAAGCCCAAAACAAATCAGCGAGATCACCGTCGTGGGGTACTACGCCCGAACCTCTTGCCAGGCCCCCTGGTGTTGTCGGGAGCTCTCGCCCCCGAACCCCTGCGTTCGAGTACCGATCAATAACAAATTTGAGGCATATAAACAATTTTCTTTTTCAGATAGACAAAGAAAAAATGAATTTGATCCAATATACTCTTTCTAAGTACCTAAACATCAAAACAACTCAAATAGTCATCACAGAACTGATGATTTTCATGCAGAATTAACCCATATAAACACTAGGGGAAGCCCCTTTTGTAGTGTAGGTTTCAAGAATTGTCAGTGAGCAGATGATAAGATAAAGATGATACTTACTGTATAAGCACTTGCACAAAATTGTGCCTCCACTTAAAAAGACCTATATGGAATATTTTTGTAAAATCCCTAAGAAGGTATGTTTTTATTTCCCTTGAAATCACAAATTTATCTTGCTTTAGTAACATGCCAAACACTTCCCAAGTTTTACACACACATGATCCTTTCATCTTTCTTGGGATTCCTGCACTCCTTTTACAATCATACAAGCTAGCTAGGTTTCATGTTCATAAAGAGCTCATAATCAGCCTATCTACTGCCTAAATAACCCTAATTATTTTTTTAATTACAATAGTAAACACCAAGCTAAATCACCTAGGGTACGTTTGGATCCCAAAGATAAGGCATTAAATTGCATTATATTGAATTAAATCTTGAATTTAATGCAAGATAATGCATATTTTGAGAATCTAAACTGGCTCTATGTGGACGATCTTTAAAAATTCCATCACCAAAGAATATCGGCTACCCGTTGTTTTTTGTGGGACCATATTATAGCTTCGTCGCAGTTATTCAACAATACAATTTTTGAATGTCAAAATATATGTTTCTTGCTTATCTAACAACCTAGCAAAAAAACGAGTTTCCAAGTTTCTGTTTCTAAGTTTCCGATAAAAAACAGAAATGAGAAATTAGAGTTTTCCGAGTAACATAGCAAAAAAAAAAATGCTGGTTTGGAACCTAATATTTGGCTTTGCAAATTTAATTGCCAAAAGTTTTTTTTTTTAAATATTTGTGCATGTTTTGTTTTTCTTTGTTATATGTATATAGACAAGTAACATGAGTTTGCTTCCCATGTTGGGATCATCCATCTTTTCTTCTCCCTTTTCCCCACCTGCCAAATTCCTTCCAATTGAGAGCCTGATCTTTGCACGCTACACAGCTGATTAAAGAGATCAACAATACAACTGTTGTAAGCAGAAGTTGTTGGGGATCTTCTTGGTTAACTTATACACATATTATTCCTTTTCCCTCTTATACATATATAAAATAAAGCTAAGTGTCTCAATTCATAGTCCACATTTGCTCTGCAAATGCTTCAAAGTAAGCATGTATGAGGGCCCAACTAATTGGAGGGGCCTTCTCTTCATAATTGAGTATATTTGTTCTGTTTCAAATTATATTTTTTGGGCCCATTTTGTTTAAATTACTAACATATAGGGCCCACTAAAAAATGTAATATATTGTTTTTGGGAAGTATATTTAGTGGAAAATATGTGTACATTAGACCTGGGTCCGGTTAAACTGGAACTGGGAACCGGTTGGAACAGGATGCCGGTTCGGTTCCGGGATGGTTACGGTCCCGGTTTCACCACCCCAGAACCGTGGAATCGGCGGTTCGGAACCGAATGTCATTACTTATAGCCTTTTAACGACAACTACACATCGAGACCAACAGGTCGATACTCATGATTTCGTTTAGCTAAGTGGATGGCTAACAAGGCAGGATCCAAGTGGTCATGTTGGGAACGGTTTCCGAGACTTGAGCTACTATTTCCTCTTGAATAGGAGCCAATAATAGAGCAAATCTGGTATATATGTATGTTGTAACGAATTTCTTTCCGGGCTTCACTCTATGCCTTACTGGTGGGTGACTGCTTTCATTTTGAAAAAAGCAAGACATGGCACAGACTCCTACGGGAGCCGTTTTCAAGTTCAAGTAGTCTTCGATCGAATGGAAACGTCAAATATTAAAATAAAATGACTCCAGCAGGTGAAGCCGTGGTCGTGGTTCTTTAAAAAATATCTGCAATTGAGTTCTCATCTGGACAATTTTATTATTATTATGGTCGGTTCCAGAACTGAAACCGGAAGGAACCAACCTTGGAACCGGACCGGAACCGTGGAATCGATCAGACCCCGGTTCCAGGTTTCGAAGGAATCGGAACCGACAGTTCCGAAACCGGAACCAGGTCGTGTATAGACCATATAATAGATTAGATTTCATAAGCTTTTTTTGTGTAGGTCGTGCTTTGTGGGTGTGGGTAGACCTCCATTGAGTTGTCCTTTTTTTTTTTATCATTCATATTTCCTTTTCTCTCTTTTTTTTACCAGTCGTCATGTTGCTATCGATCTATTATCGTCCTTGATTGGGAGGTGTTTTGAATGTGATGGCTATCTATAGCCTAGCTTGTTGCAACTATGTATATTATTGGTATAGGGAAATATGAAGTAGTGATATCTAATGAAATTGAATCTATGAATGTGATTGTTAAAATATGTCATTTTGCATCATTGTTGAATCACAAAAACTCACATGGGCAATATTAAATCTAAAATTACCAATATTATATGAGTTGAAATTGTTGAAGTTAGTTAAAATTGATACGGGTTGAAGCTGAACTTATTTAGTAGCTTAATTTAATATTTAAATTCAAAAACTTATTTTTTGGAAAAAAAATTAATATTCGATATACGAAGTTGATTGAAGTTGTTTTTGTAAATAATATGAATAAGCTTATAAAAAATACTAAATATATTAAAATAAAATATTCCATTTATAATTTGAGGGTTATATATGAAAAAGTTTTTCATAAATTTTCGTAAACTCATATAAGTTTAAGGAGAATAACTAGATTTTAGGCAACATTTTTACTACCTTCGACTCTAGATTCTAATAGAGGATTTGATTAACTTTTCCATGAAAGTGTGCCAAATATTGGTAGAGTGCAGAGACAATTGGAAGGAGAAGATCGACCAGGTGGTAGACAACCAGCCTTCAAGATAGAGGGTAGGATATCAAGCTTCGTTGGGGCGTTTTGGTTATGTCGTTATGCTCTATTTTGTTTGTTGCTTTTTCCATTTTCATATTTTGTGTTTCCATGTTTTGTTTTGTGCAGTGTTTGGTGTCTTGTGTTAACGTTCTGAGATGTTGCAGTTTGGAGGCTTCCCTCGAGTTTTCATACTTTGTGTTTCCATGTTTTGTTTTGTGATGTGTTTAGTGTCTTATGCTAACATTCTGAGATGTTGCAGTTTGTTGGCTTCCTCGGGTTCTCCGAGCGTACTCCTACATAAGATTAGGGGTGCCCTCATCGATCTTGACCCTCCAAATTCCGATATAGCGGAACCACATTGGGCCAATGTTTTTGTTGTTGTTGTAAGTGCACCGAATACTGATAGAATAGCTGATTAATTTGTGTAAGCTTTAACACGCTTCTATCAACTTAATTTAAGTCACACTAAGCGTCCGTTCGAAATCAGCTTTTGGGGGCTGAACGCCATTTACCAGCTCCAGACGTGCGTGTTCGGCGACAAAGCTTTTGGGGGCTGGTTCCAGCTTGATTTCGGAAACTCCTCCCCCCAGCTTCTCGGGCTTGTGGGAAGATTTCCAGCTCCTATTATTTCCACAATTCCAATAAACGATTTCCAACTCCTATATATACTCATCTATTTAACTAATAAGTTTAGATTTTTCTTCCATAACTTGTTTGGTTTTGTAGTCCATTTGTACTTTTGTACTACTACATTTACGGTATAAGACTAAGGCGTTGGATCAACAAGTCATGGTTCTATCATGCATGTCAATATCATTGTTAATTACATATCCATTAACGTGCTATAAAAACATTTTTTATTACTTATATATAAATTAACGTGCTATGGTAGTATTTTTACACTACATAGTCTTCTCAAGACAATATATTGGCTGGGTTTCCCCGCACTCTCCACCAAAAATTAAAATATATTTTCAAGGGCCAAAAAAAAGCAAAGATAGATTAAGTGTCAAAAAGTGTGATCATGAGAAATGATGATAAAATTGGGTGGATTATAAGGCAACATTATTGAAAATAATGACCCTTCTCTATCTCTCTGCCGAAATTTGTGGATTCTCATATTCAAATTCAATCGACCGTGTGCATTCTTATTTTCAGTATGACCAGACCACATGTACGTGCAATAGTTACCCTTTTTTCCCTTTATATCTAGCCCGATTCGATCAGCCAAAATCGATCTAATCTAAACCAAGTATTATAGACCGAGATTGTTAATATGTCTTAAATTTGTCGTTGAGAACCTGTCAGGGTTCGGGGGCGGAGCCCCTGACAAAGAGTCCGAGGGGCAGCGGCCCCCGTTAAAACGATATACAATATTATTTGTTATTGAGGCTCTCGCGATCTGTTTGGGCCTACAGCTCATAAGCTATAATAGAGTTTCTTGAGTCTCTATATAAACTCTTGAAATGCCTAATAATCTGTAATATGCCTCCATAATAATACCGTGTTTCTCTGCCCGTGGACGTAACTAACGCATCATTAGTGAAACACGTAAATCTCTGTGTCGATTCTGTTTATTGTTCTCGTTTGATCTCTCGTTGCAACAAATACCTTTATTAGAAGCGACTCTCCCAATTCGATACTTTCATACACACCGTTAGGAAGATTCAAACCAAATATCTGGATTGGACATACAATTGAGGGATTCTAGTTTCTCATCCAGCTAGACCAACTGGTGATTAGTATTAGTAACCCTCAGACATGGATGTAAGGATGGGCTGGAGAAGCCAACCCTAAAAAATAAATAAATAATTAAAAAAGGTACATTTAATAAAATATTGAAAATTAAAATAAAATTTAGTAATAAACAAGTAAAAATTAAGCTTACCCAAATAAATTTAGTACTAAATAACTTAAAGTTAAGATAAATCTATTCTATCAAGGTAAATTCAGCCTACCACGAATGTAATTCCTAGTTTCATCCATGGTATGTTGGTAACCTTTTTTTACCGGCGCAATGGCACACAATAAATTATGAGAAAAAAAGCAATATATGAGCTTATTAGTTTCACACACTAATAAAAACTTTAAACTAATTTGGTGATAATCTCAAGTGTCAAAACAAATTTAATAACACTTCATTTTCCTTTATAATATATGTAATTAAGGGTCAAATTATTAATTAACAAATACTAAAATAAAAATAAATCAAATTAAATTCTAAACAAATTAACCCCTAATCCTCTTTTATAAAAGTATTGTACCATTTTTAAATCATAAATTTCTTCCAAAACCTACACCGAACACACAATAGTACTACTCCATTTCTTCTTTTCTTTTTTTTTTCTTTTTTTTTGAAGGAATAATACTACTCCATTTCACACTAGCCGGTATAATGATTAAATATATTAAATTAGTTTGATTAAATTAGTATATAGCTGCAGGGTGATTAAATTAATTAAATTAGCGCAATTGGCCGGCTTATCATGTAATTATCCTTAAATTCCTGCCAGATATTCAATAGATACAGTAGAAAAGCTGCCCTTGCAGAGTGAAAATTCTCATTGTATTGAGTTTAAATTCATAACTTTGATTGATTAGCTAGTATACTACGTACCAGGTTATGATTCACCCATGAATTTGCATAGTACGTACAATCATACTGTACTCTATCGTATCTATTCACTAGTTTATCAAAGATAAGTACTCCCTCCGTTTCACAATATATGTCTTTTTAGCCTTCAATTTATGTTTCAAAATACATGTCTTTGTGATTATTTTGGTCTTTACTTTACATATTTACCCTTATAATTAATAGGTTGTTAGTAGCGGGTTTCAAAAAAGTAAAAAAGCGAAGTAATAATTGAGGATATAATAGTATTTTTTATAGCTTTCTTAATAAGTGTGCAAATAGGTAAAAAGACGAGTATTATGAAACGGAGGGAGTATTGTTTTAATACTTTATTTTCAATTAATTAGCCAATTAATTAATACGGGTATATGAATATAGGAGTTTGGTTCAAATAAAAGAACTCCTTAACCAATAAGCATGTAGCGTAGTGGGAGGGGCTATGCTTCCCTTCATTGAGGTCGAGTGTTCGATTCTCAGTGGAGGAGAAATGAACTTGTTGGGAGAGCAGATACCACCCAAAATAAAGGGGCCCTCGCGAGACTCGAACTCCAGACGTAGGCGTTTGATGGAGCAAAGCTCTCCGCTGAACTGGGGTGGCAATGACCAAAAATAAAACAACTCCTTATCCTATAAAATAAGGAGCTTTTAGAACCCTTGGATCTCCTTGATCCAAGGGTTGATATTCTCGGAAATTAGGGACGCGTTGTCATTTTTGTAATTTTTCGAAAGTTACAAAAGTGCATCGTTATGGTGAAAAAGTGCATTACGATATACCAAAAAGTGCATTACTAAACCCAAATATTTTGGGCGATTGAGTTCAATCAGAATCGAGTCAATTGGACGCCCATGATGATGCACTATTTTAGTTTAGTAATGCACTTTTTGTATTTCCCAATGCACTTTTCCACCATAATGATACACTTTACAATGAACCGAACATAGAGCGCATGTCTTGCTGGCTGCATTTTTGTTTGCACTTTTTGCATTTACCAATTAATGCACTTTTTCACGATAGCGATGCACTTTTGTAATTTCCAAAAAATTATAAAAATGTCACCGCGTCCTTAAAAGGGTAACATCAACCCTTGGATCACTTTGATCCAAGGGCTCTAAACGCTCCTTATTTTATAGGATAATGAGTTGTTTTATTTGAACCTTACTCATGAATACAGTTATTAAAACTTGTTTTTATTAATCCAAACTCTTCATTCACCAATTTAAAAAAGTCGAGATATTTAAAACCTGTCAAGAAAAAATTTAAAATTGATATCATGAGTTAAAAAGACATTTAACAGATCGGGGTAATATTAATTAAGGGCTCAAATCATATGTAGCCCCCTGAACTTTCACAAAATTGCCACTTAGACACCCCACCTTTGAGTTGACCCTATTGAATACTCGAACTTATGATTTTGTACCTATTGAACACCTCAAATCTGACGTGGCTCTATACGTGTAATACACGCGATTGTGGGCGAGTGAAAGGTTAATATTCAATTAACTTGAGCTGACATGTAATTTCTTAAAAAAAAGAAAAATATTTAATTAAGTTAAAACTCTTTATTGCTCCAGCTTCCATCCTTCACATTCTTCCTTCTTCGCCTTCTTCCACCATCGCTCGATTCTGGGCCATTCTTCCACCATTGCTCTCCCTCTTTCCTTCTTTCTTCAATTTAACGAAAGCTCGATCCTCCCTCATCGAAATCGTGATGGCTTCTTCATCGAGCAGCTTTTCGCGCGGAAGTGGGAGAACAGAAATCATCTTGCCGACGTGCAGGTGTGGCGACGTAGCTACTATGAAGGTTTCTTGGACGGGAAAGAATCCTGGGAGACGATTCTTCGGGTGCCCTAACTATGGAGTAAGTTCAATCCTTATATGTTTGCAAAAACACTAAAAATTATGGAAGAAATCGAATTAGGGGTAAACCCTAAAATTGATTTAGCATGTTCGTCACCAAATTGGAATATGAAATCGGTAATCCTTGCAATTGGAATTGAAAATTGAGGCGTTTTGCAATTGGAATCGAATTGGGGGTAAACCTCTGGATACCTTGAGCATTATGTGCAATTATAATTGTTTGTGCAATTTTTGATTTTATAGGGAATGGGGGCATGTAACTTCTTCAAATGGGTTGATGATCCACCTTGCACAGAGCATTCTAAAGAAGTCATCTCAGGTTTGCTACGAATAGTACAAGAGAAGGAAGAAGAGGTAAAGAAGAAGGAAGAAGAGAAGGATAAGGCAAGGTGTCTGGCTAACGTTTTGTTGCTCGTGATAGTGGTGATTTTGTGGGCTGAGAGTGTCAAATTCGTGTTGTCGAGCTAGGTCGAGTCTAGGAGGCATCTTTCTATTTATGCTTGATTTGTTGCTAAGATTATAGTTATGTATTGCTGTGAACTGGTGTGAAGAAGTGAGAACCTTATTGGTATTACTGACAGTTTAATATATCGCTTGATTTGCTGTCAACTGATTTGTGCTACTTGGAGAAACCAACAAAATATCAAAACATTTTTTCACAGCAGTCACATATAATGGTTTTCAATTCACTAACATCTGGATGATCTAGAAGTAAGATTGCACATGTCAATGAATAAAATAACAACTCGCCAGCATTTTGTTCTTAACAGAGAAGAACCCATCTACATCTGCAATAACAGTAGGTTTTGATGCTCCAACAGCCATGATAGCTCAAAATAAGCCACTTCATATCAAGAGTGTGAAATATACAATGTGAATCAAGATACACGTGAGCATTTAAGCAACAAGATACACGTGTAAATTGCTAGATCAAAATAAGTTGTTCTTATAATGTATCCAAAAAAAGACAGCTAGAACACTGTTTTAAAGCTCATGGCTACTGAAGGAATCCCAACACAGACATCTAAGCAATGAAAAGTCATCCTAAGGTTGGTTTGAACTGGTTTGGCTACTGAATGGGGCTTCACTTCCCTTGCGTCTAGCACCATCTCTGTTGCTTTGCAATTGCCTCCTAGTGACAGCTTGATTGCCTTGCCATCTCAAACCCCTCTCTTGGCTGGAAAAATCTAAAGATTCAGTTGCATGTCGTACGGGTTGTGGAACCCTTAAAATCCTACTTGAAGAAGTCCCTGACTGTGAATACATAACAGAACAAAAAAAATATGAAAATCTGTTTTGAAGAGGTATTCACTTCAAATATGAAAATAATAACTACTACGTTGACTTACATTTAGCATTGTCACTCCAGTTGTAGGGATGATGTATGTACCAAAACCGACAAGTCTAGAGGTGCCCTTTTTTTTAGGTCTGGTGACTGGTCCAACATCAGATTGAGCTCTTTTACCTTGAGTCTGGTCAATTAAATTAAGAGGGCAGATTAATCAATACTCAAAACATAACATAAACGTGGTAAATTGAATAATTAAAAAAAACCTTTGATTGACTCCTTGTTTGTCTTGTTGGAGGTGCAACTGGTGGTGCAACCGGAGGAGCTGGTGGTGATGTTGGTGCAGCTCGTGGGGGTGGTCTTGACTGATTTCTTGAGGTAGAGGATGCAACTGGTGGTGGTGGCATTGACTGGCTTCTTGATGTACTAGCTACCACCTCTGGATTTCCCTTTTTGAGGCAACCTTTTTTTGTTGTGCCCTTGGCACTTGCAAAGAGAACAAGTCATTATAACTCCCCTCCTTGAGTACTTTCCAGCCTTCTTTGGCTCATCTCTAGCTTTTCTTCGGTTTATCTTCTTTCTTCCCCTTTTCTTTCTAACTTGAGGTGGCTCAATAGGAGGATGCTCTGAAGTTGGCCACAATTTCATGCCCATTACTAGCTGAATAGGAAAGGCATAAGCTCTTAGGTAAGTTGTTTTTTTATACCAGTGAGCTACATGTTGGTCAGGGTTGATGTTCAATTGATTCATTGCACAAATAGAATGTGCACAAGGAATTCCCCTCAATTGCCAGCTTCTGCATGTACAGATTCTCTGCCTCAGATCAACAGTATGGCCAAAACTACCTTCCTCTATCTCGAAACTTTTATCCCCATTCCACATAATATTACACTGCATTGCTCTCTCTTTGTTCCTCTCCAATTTCAGCAAGGCCATAGGGGCAATGTCACATATCCAAGTGTTAGCAAAATCATTCATCTTCCTTATCCTATCCAAAACTTGCTTCCTTATGTCCTCAAGCATGGATATAATAGACTTATGCCTAGCAATTCTTATCCAACTATTGAAGGTTTCACACATATTATTCTCACAAATATCACATTGCACCCCAGTCTTGAAATATGGTTTGCAAAAATTTTCTTTTCCATATTCTAAGAAGTCAGCCACTAGTTCAGGACCTAACTTACCCAAAACATCAATGTTGTCTTTCAATTGAACTTCAAACGTGGACCAACAACATGCCCAAAACTTCTTCCTTCGCTCAGCCCCTCTCCATTTCTTCTGCCAATTCGCATAGATATGCCTGGCACAAAAACAATGCTCAGCTTCTGGCAACTCATTCCTTACAGCAGCCCTTAATCCCTAAAAAGGACAGATTCTGAAAAGTTAATATACAAGTGTTAGTGAACAAAAATAACAGAACATAGTGGGGCTAAATGCTTACCAATTGCATGTCAGACATAATGGTGAGATCTTGTCCACTTCCAAGGTCCAAATCTGTCTTCAAGGTTTTGATGAATTTCGTCCAACTGACTGTTGACTCTGCACCCGTCACCTCCCATGCAATGGGGTACATTTGACCATTGCCATCTTTTCCCACAACCACAAACAATTGTCCCTCCACTGGACCTTTCAAGAAGCAAGCATCAACCCCTATTATTCTCCTACAACCTTGCTTTCAACCTTCCTTCATTGAGTGCAAGCAAACATACAACCTCTTGAACAACTCCTTTCTTGGCTCAGTTTGGCTATCAACCACCACAAAACAAGTAGACCCTGGATTAGATCTATTCACCTCATCCACATAATCATGCAGCCTTGCATACTCTTCTCTGTAATCACCCATATGCTTACTTAAAATTTTCCTCTTTGCTCTCCCACATATGGTTTTTCCCACATACACTTTCAAATCCTTCCTACAGAGTGCTTGAATCTCCCACAGTTTAATGGACGGTTGAGACAATATTCTGTCCTCAAAGTGCCTTGCTAGAAAGTCAGAAGTACACAACTTGTTGGTATTATACCTTCTGCAAGTGTGTTTAGGCATGTAAGTCTTCACTTGAAAATTTTGTGAACCTCCATCAAAACTAGCATGAATTCTCCATTTGCAGCCCGGATGTGTACACTTTGCAGTGACCCTTCTTTTTTCATTAGGCCTCAACTTCAGATTTACTCCCTTCATGGCAGAATACTTAGCCAAGGCTTCCCTGAACTGCTCAACATTCTCAAAGATCATGTTTAATTCCCAAGATGGGCACTCAGACTTGGGGTCATACATAACATGTCTGCTCCTCCTCCTAGTCGCCTCCCCATGGTTGCCTTCTTCTTCTGAGAAGTCACTCTCCATACTGTAATCTGAATCACTGGAAAAATAGGGCTCATCTCCACCCAACTTTCCAGTGTAGTCATTTGCATCTTCATCCCAATTTTCATAACCTTCATCTGGACCAACATCACCAAATTGTATCTCAACATTCCTCAAACTCTCCTGATGCATCCTCCTTCTAGCATTGCTTTCTCTAGCTTCATTTCTCAATTCTCTCAACTCATCATCAACATCACTATCACCACTTAAATCAAAGACTACATCATCACTCTTGTCACTATCTTCACTACTACAAGAATAAGAAGCATCAGTTTCACCCTCACCACCATCATTTTCACTTTCTCTAGCTTCTTTACTAGTTTGAGAAAAATCATAACCAATGGGCACAATTGCATTCTCATTTCCTGCATTTTCAGCTTCTTCACCTCCATTTAACTCTATAGGGTGATCTTGTCTTCTACCCATATAGATAGGAACCTTAATGTCGTCAACATTATTATTGGCAAATTCAGGCTCATCAATGACATGATCAATGTAAAAATGCACCTCATCTCCATTTTTCAGTTTGCTAGCAAGCTCAACAAGTGATGTATCATTCATCTCTGTAAATTGATCATTTTCCCCCTTATGATATACCCCTCTGAATTCTGTATAGTTGAGTGAGTTCACATACCACTTCAATTCAAAGAAGCTAAACAAATCTGTATCAACCTCCAAACTGTATCCAGTTGTAACTTCATCAACATAAGCAGTCTTTGGTTCGTGAACAAACCTACCTCCATGATGCCAGACAAGGTTCACCGTCGACATTTTGATCCTAAAACAAAGACAGATTTAAAGAAATTCATTGACCATAACAGATAAACTTCAAGTGCAAGTTCATTTCATACAAACAAAAAACCTAAACATATTTAAACTAAAGTGCAAGTTCATTTCATAGAAACACCAAATTCATTGTTGTGTGTATTCATCAAGACAGTGTGTTCATTCGAATGCCAACCCTCCAATCGAATTCAAACCACCAAATTCTCAGATTCGAGCCCTCAATCAAAACCCCCAAATTCGAGCCCTCAATCAAAACCCCCAAAATTCGAGCACTAAATAAAAAACACCCTAATTCCCAACAATTCAGACTAGCCCAATCACAAAATCGAATGCAAACCACTGAAGAGAGACAAAATCCGAAGAAAAACGAAAAATTCTCCAACGAAAAATTCGCCCAAACTAACCTTTCCTTCTTCGAGTCAGCTAGGATTCATCGTCGAGGCCGTCGAGGATTCAAACCCTAACTCAAAGGTGGAGTTGGCTGTTCTTCTTCGTCGAGGAGCGTCGTTCTTCTTCGTCGAAGCCGCCGGAGATGTTCTTCTTCGTCGAGGAGCGCCGTTCTTCTTCGTCGAGCGAGGAGCTACTATCACAAGAGGGCGGGCTGGCTGAAGAACGGATTTTTTGTGAAATTCGTGATTTTTTTTTAAGTTCAAATGTGTCAGCTTATGTGGCGTAATAGGCATGCTTATGTGGCGTAATCAAGAGTGCTTATGTGGATTAAGTAAAATAATGCGTAATGACGTGTATTACGGGCTGGCGCGCGTGTAATTCAAATGTCATTAAAATCTCTGGACAGGTGTTCAATAGGTACAAAATTATAAGTTCGAGTGTTCAATAGGGCCAACTCAAAGGTGGGGTGGCTAAGTGGCAATTTTGTAAAAGTTGAGAGGGTTGTGTATGTTTTAGGCCATTAATTAAGTACTTCAATAGATAATTAAAAAGACATACACATTTTCTAAATGTGATAATTTTTTAGATAAGGAAAAGAATTCAATAGTTAAATTAAAATGCCATACATATTTTTTAAAATTCGGCAAATTTTTTAGTAAGGAAAAGAATTCAATGTACAAGCTAAAATTAGTAGATCAATAAGTCGGTAAAAAAATATAACAAATATGAAAAAACTCCAAACAAGTGAGAGACAAAATTTGTAATAAAAAAAACTAAATGAGCACCGAAAAAGATGAGTTAAGCACAACAGAATAAAGTGCGGTTTGAAAGCAGGTTAACATAATAACATGTTATCTCCATTCGAGGAGGAGTGTAAATGGACTTCCATGCCATGACTTTGTCCCTACATAAAATACGAATTTTTAGGAGCCTCGAGCACGACCACTTAAAACATGGAACCGTAAAACCTCTTGACAACTAACTTACCTGATCCAAATCAGATGTGCGCGCACAATGTTCCACGTCTAAAAAGAGAGATCGATCGATTTATTTTTAGGAACGAAATGAAGATCTCGTCACTATTCTCGTGGTTGTTTCTGCAGAATTTTTGAAATAGTTATGAGTTAGAATTTACAAGATTCTTATCCTCAAATACCTACCATAACACACAATGTAACTATCCACTTCATTATAAGTTGAAACCCTAAAACCTCTTGACAAATAACTTACCAAATCCAAAGCAAGTGCAAATCCAAAATTAGCAAGGAGATTTAATTTTTGAATTGGTTTTGATTTTCTTTGCTAAAGGTTGTGAGAAAGTGAAGTAGATTGATCGATCGAAGAATATGGTAAAATAAACGAGAGCAGTTAGGAATTCAATAAATGTAGGACAAAGGAGATAGTTCACTGTTTTCTAACTGTTTTCTTGGGCGGGAAGCACAAAAGGATAGAAATGTCTCAAGATGGAAATAGTGCAAAAGGGTACGCTGGTCATTTGGAACAATATCGTGTGCCCTAAAAGTTAAAGGACAAAAGTGTCAAATAGAAAGAAGCCACTACTACAAATAGAAAACGATGAAGCTAGGTCAAGTACACTCTCAGAAAGGAATGGACAATATTCTCTAAAGGAAGCAAGTGATCCAGAGAAAGAGAGAGCTCGGAGCAACTCAAGTGAAGATAACGAACCAGATACAAAGGAGAAAGTACCAAATCCAATTTATGAGAACTACGTGAAGCTTGCCATCAGATTGGAGGTTGGCTCCTATGCAAAAGGGACATGCATCAGGAACGAGTCAGGTTCGAGTGCTAGTATTAATTGTGATTAGTTGATCTAGGAACATGATAGCATAAGTCGATAGTATTGTTTGAATTTGGAGATTGCAAACAATATATATAGAAGTTCGTCTTTGTATCTTTAAATAGAGATCTACCAAATTAATAATATAGTACTTGTTCAAAATCCTTTAAGGGAGGTAGAGGTTTACTCTTCAGCTAGTTGGATGTAGAGGTTCCTCTATAAGGGAACGTGTTCATCTACTGCGTTGTTGTTTATTTCTGCTTCTCTTTAACTAGTTGGTTGTAGAGGTTCGTCTATAAAGGAACGTGTCCATCTACTGCATTGTTGTTTTAATTTATGTGTTGTTTATTTCTGCTGCGTAAGGGAATTGTCTCTGGAACAGTTTCCGATTTGTCTAACTAACACAAATCTCCAATCCTACAGTAACCCAAAGATTTATATATTAGGCTGGATTTATTTGGATTTTAGATATGGGATATGTTATATATTATTCTCAACCATTGGTAATTAATTTTTTTGAGAGAAGATTGGTAATTAATTATTAGAGCTTATTACTAATATTTCTGATTAAAAGAAACAAAAATCGTGATGGAGATGGAAGATAAGAAAGGTGGTTAGATCTGAAATGGATCGATCACAGGAATTAAAGGGATGTTTCATGATCAATTGATCAGTATTCGATCATACTAATAAGAATTGTTTGTTTGTTTTCAAGAAATAACAAAGAAGAAGCTTTAAAGGGACAAAATCAACATTCTGAGCACAACACCAGATTCTTCACCCACTTTAACCTCTATAAAAACCAGAATTTGTGACAGCAATCTGATCTAAAGGTAAAGCCTATATTGCTCTCTCTGTACATACTGTCGTTTTTGTTCATTTGCATGCTTTCCTCAGATTTAACTCATTATTTTTATTTATCCGCACTGAATTTACATAATAATTAAGTTGAATTTACATAAATTTGCATAAATCAACTACTAAATTTATCTTAATTTCTATTATTTTTATTATTATATTTACCTTAGTTCAATTCATCCCCTCTACGTTGTTATTTTGCTATTTTATTTTATATTGATATGCTGTAAAAACAAAATTATCACTTGATTCGTATAATTAGATCACTATAGATAGTATGTTTTATCTTACAATCCACATTAATTTAACCACTTTTTATTTGTATTTTATTTGATTCACCACCCGCATTCATGTGAAAAAAGCATTAAGTGTCCAAAGTACATTACTTTATTACATGAATAAAGTATATAATTAATATGCCAGCTAGTGAGGAGTATAATGCATTTTTTATTTTTTAATTAATGTTTTAATAAAGCTAAAGTGTGTATAAATGATACATCATAAACAAAAAATGGAATATTGATTATTCAATACAAATAATTTTTAGATAAGAATGAATTATTAAATTAAGATAGTATTTTAGATAATTAATCAATTTTATAGTATTATGATTATAATTAATTAATTTTTTTACTACAATAGGTGGACACTAAGTAATTTTTATAGAGAAAATCGATCTAATTTATCCAAGTAATAATCTTTAAAAATTTAGTTACTAAAGAATGTTGGCTACCTATCATTTTATGCGGGTCCAAATTAATACTCACTCGGTTAGAAAATATTTGATGTTTGAGTCCAATTTTCTTGTTAGAGAATATTTGATATTCTTTAATTTTGTACATGTCTTGTTCTAAATTTACCCTTTAACAAAATATTTTTTAAATGATAATCAATGTATTTTTTTGATTTAGAACTTTTTAAACATTAAAGTAATTTAATTAAAAATAATTAATTAAAATGATAATTTTAGTTAAAATTGCGCAAATATCAAACATTTTCTAACAAAGAGAGTATAACTTTGTCATAGCTAGTTCTTCAAGATTCTGAATATTAGAAAATTTGTTGCTTTGTTTCTTTATGATATGAGAATTGATTAAATATACAGTAATTTCTTAAGAGAATTAGGCAGATAAAGCTCAAATAATAATTGAAAATTTTGAAAACAAAGGAACGCATGCATGGGAATATAAAACATGACAACATGGAAAGGTGGTATCTTTTGAAAATAACAGCTACACAAGAAACATATACATTTCTTCTTTAAAGTCTTAAGTGGGTAGAATTACTTTTTGTTTTTGTTAGTAGAGAAAGACATATTATATATAGCATCATATAGGTCCACATGAGGATATTTGTCCCAAATCCATTTACATCTTCATCCCCACTACCTACCAATTAATTAATATGCATACTATAGAGTGAAGAGCCCAGTCCAACAGTTGGTCCTTGGAGAAGAATTTCAAGGTCGTCGTTTCGACACCCACTGATAACGAAACCATTATATTAATTTCTCTAAAACTGTTTACAGTTCTCACCCATTCACTGGTACTCTAGGCTAGTCCAAATAGTACTTGGACTATCCTAAATCTTACTAGATCAAACAAAAATAATATGCATCCTATATACCACATATGAATCAAATGTGCACAAATCAAATCATCTCTAATTACATATTAATTACTTATATTACTAATTTACTAGGGCTACCCACATTATTATTACTTTGGAGCTAGCACTTGACAAGCCAATTCAAAGAAAACACACACAAACTTTACAAAGCCAAGTGTATATAAGCTCATACTCCCTAGGATGTATTTATGTAATTACTAATTTATTAGGGTCACTGCTCTAAAAATCTTGTTTACCCCCGTCTAGGCCCGCCTAGGAGCTAAAACGTCCCAGTTTGCCTAGCTTTCTAGTCCGTCTAAACACCTATTTGGGACCGTCTAGGCACTAGGCGGTCCATCTTTACCTAAGATCCGCCTAGCATTTTTTAGAACATTAACTAGGACTACCCACTACAACAGACTACTTAGCAAGAAGATATATCAATATTTCGCTTCTTCATCAAGCAATTAATTAACAACCAATTCCAGGATGCTGATCATCATCTCAACTGTTTACATTATTTGCTAGTTTTACGCTTATTTGTTAGTCAACAACTCATTATATTCGATTTTCTAAAAAATCATCCGTATTGATCGATGATTTAAATTGGCTTTGTAATTTATGGGTAACTTGATATTTGCCTTTTTATTATTAAAAAGATGTATATTATAAGCTCATATTTCGATAAGACAAAAACGTACCCCAACCAAGAGATAATACTTTAAAAAATTGTTAATAATGAATATTAATAGAGAATATTGTACTAAAATTAGTAGAACTAATGACAAATTAAAGAAAGGAAAAGGGTAAAGAATTTAAAGCATATATATGGTTGATCGAGACTTAGCTAGCTAGGACAAGTATATCACTTTACGCTTCATTCCATGCACGAATCAAATATATAAAATTTATTGTAACCTTCTTTTGATAAATTGAAAAGTGTATTAATTGAAAATTTCTAACACATGACCTTCGTGTACATATATATATGTACGTGGTGGGTAGGTGAAGATAGGTATATATGATGAATAATTAGCCTGCAATTCGATCTCTACGTGTGAAGATCCATGAATGGTATCATAATTCAATCTTCAAGTTCACAAGTACTACGTAGTAGGAGTATAATTGAAGCCTTGAATACAAAGAATAATATATAATTTTCGTAATTTTTTGATGTTTTTAAGGACTGTCTACGATGGTCAAAACAGAAATCTCGTGGAAGCCAAACCGAAACTGATATCATTCGATTTGGGTTTCGGTTCGTTTGATTTCGGCTAAATTTCGGTTTGGTTAAAATTTCTCAAAGATAACCTTATGTCCATCTTAAACCGACAAAAATGAAACCGAACCGAATCAATTTGGTTCGATTTTCAATTCACCTTAAACTAATTTCCAGTTGTCGGTTTGGTTTGGTTCGGTTTTTTGATATTTTTAAGGAGTGTCTATGATAGTCAAAACAGAAATCTCGTGGTATTATCTAGGACTGAGCGTGAGTTGGTTCAAATCGAAATATTAAGCCAAATCCAAACTGATATCATTCGATTTGGTTTCTGGTTTAGGAAATTCCCAAATTTCGTTTTCGGTTCGGTTCAAATTTCTCAAAGGATAACCTTATGTCCATCTTAAACCGACAAAACCGAAACCAATTCGGTTCGATTTTCGATTCACCTTAAACTAACTTTCAATTGTCGGTTCAATTCGGTTTTAAACCAATGCTCAGCCCTAGTATTATCCGAGATATTAATTGATTAACTAAATGCTCGAAGGTTATAATTTCCGTACTTAATTGGCTTGATTTGGATTTTCGTACGTACACCATGCATAGAATAAACCTTGTTCTTTTACCTATAAAAAGCCAGTTAAGGCCAAAGCAAATCACAGGAAAAGGCAAGTCACACCCAAATCCAACCCTAGAAAAGCTCTTTACCCCCTTTCTTTTTTAAAAGGAGAAAAAATATAAAAATTTGTTCTTTTAATTGAAACGATGCTAGCTCTTTTTACTAAAATGCCCTAGCGATGATTATACCCATACAAAAGCGGGTTTAGACCGGGTTCGGGTTGGTCTTTGATGTAAAATTTTGGCCCATGGATACGAATAGGTAGTGGGTTTGCTTCGATTAGGATCATAATCGAACCGAGTTGAGCCAAACTTTGAATTGCTCAACCTCAGTTGAGTTAAAAATAGGCGAGCTCGAGCAAGCTTGGTTCGAATTCAAAATCTTATTTGAGCTTGGTTCATTTAAAGGCTCACTGAGATTGATCTCAACTCGCAAGCCACTCATATACTTTCTTCGTGAGACAAGCCTGCAAATATCTTGTTTACCTGATCATCTATACAAGCAAATGAAAATAAAAAATAAAATAAGTAGTTTGAGATAAAGAAAAAAATAAATGGTGGAGCTTTTCATGAGCGTATATAATCTAGCTAGCTTGTTTATGAAAATATAGTAGAGCTTTCTCATGATCAAATGAGCATAGTTTTCTTATGCTCAAGCTCGATCAACTCATTTATCTTTCAACACTTAAAAGTTAAGCTCAAACTCGACTCATCTATAAATCGAACCTAAATACGAACAAGATATACTTAACCAAGTCGAATATCGAGTTACTTTCGAACAACTCTGTTTATTTAGAATACTTAGCCCGGACTTGTTCAGGTCTAGAAATGAAACATACTGCAATAATTGCGCTATATACATACATACACAAATACAAGAGAACGAAAAACAAGTGTCCAAACACGGCCTTATAAAGAACAAGGCGAAAACGATGTCACATAGATATAGAGGAGCAGCTGGCGGAAGGGGGAAGCGGAATCGGACCCCCCGTTCCATCCACCTGGCAAAGCCAGTACGGCGTGTTTGGCAACGGTGGAGCATTTCTCTGAATTATATTCTGATCAGCCATAAATAATATTAAATAAAATAAAGACGGAAAAGACGTTTATGCCCCTGTAATAGGCTGAGTGGCAAAATCCAAACAATCTGGCATGCAAAAAAAAGTTATGCATTGTGGGGAATTAAAGGTGTGAATGACTGAATGGGTGGATTTAGGGTTTGTTTGGATGGGAGAAAAAGTGGACGTGGGAAAGTGGGAAAACAAAAAGAAACACCTAAATAGGGTAAAAAATGGAAAAAGGGAAAAATAGAGGCCCAGAGAATTAAAAACAAAGAAAGAAAGTGATATGTGAGAAAAACATTGGCAGGAATCTTTTAAAAAATTCAAATACAAATGATTTTTCAATTTTTTTTTTATTTCGAAGGAGAGGTAGTATTCTCCCAAATTTTAACCGTTTATTAACTTAAAAAAGACTAAATAGTAATTAAATAGAGAATAATAAAAAAAAACCTAATATCATTTCCTAAGAAATAACACTCTTTAATGGTACCTAAGAAAGAAATAACACCCTCTAACGAGTTAAACAATACTCCATCTGTTCAGAAATACATGTCGTTTTAGAATTTATCTTGAAAGTTAATAAACTAGTATATTTTGATTTAAACACCCTCAATCTTGTTGATATATTTCCTCTTCTATTATATATTTAGGTAATTATTTTTAATTAATGAGAATACTATGGAGTATTAAAAAAAAATAGTAAAAAATGTCAAAATAACAATTACTATTGAACAAACCAATCAATCTAAAACAATATGTATTGGAGGGAGCACGTGAAAAAACCTAAATGAAATGAAAAAACAAGAGAGATAAAATAATTTACTACACTATTTACCTCAATTACTTTTACGGTGATCTGCAATACTGCTGTAAAAGTGCTTTACTGGCTTAGATTAAGACATAATTAGTTATATTCGTACATTATGATTAGCGTATTAACGGACCACATTAAAATTAAATTAAAAAAGGGCAAATTGGTAATTTACACATTAAAGCGCCCCAACCGAAAAGCAACGCTCCGACCCGTCTGTCTCTCTCTGTGCGTGGAGAAAATCGAGATCAACAAAAATAAAATAAAAAAGGGCTTTCAGATTCTCTCTCCCGGTTTCCATTTTCCCGTTATATTTCCGTTCTTGTTCTTCCTCCTGCCTCTCTCTCACTTTCTCTCTCTCTTTTCTCTGAATTGAAATCGAAATCAAAGCTAAAGCGAAAGCAAAAGCAAAAGCAGGGAGCAAGAACAACAATGCAGATGCAGTGGCAATGGTAGAGCATGAGAATTAGCAGAGATCTGCATTTTCTGCTACACTCGCAAACCCCAGCCATCCACCGCCGGTGATGAATCCAGTGGAAGAGCAGCTTCCGCCGCCGCCTCAGCCTCCCCAGCCCCACCGCATCTCCACCAGCTGCGACCGCCATCCCGATGAGCACTTCACCGGATTCTGCCCTTCCTGCCTCTTCGAGCGCCTCTCCGTTCTAGATCAGTCCGCCGCCTCCTCCTCCACCGCCACCGCCGGCCGCAAATCCGCCTCCTCCGCGCTGAAATCCATCTTCCGCGGCGGAGCAGTCGCCGGAGAGAGGCAGTCGTTTCGGACGAGGCCGGGCTCGTTCCTCCCGGAGCTTCGGCGGACGAAGTCGTTCTCAGGCGGGAAGAACGAAGGCGGCTTCGGATTCTCCGGCGTCTTCGAGCCGCAGAGGAAGTCGTGCGACGTTAGGGCTCGGAACACGCTCCATTCGCTCTTTAATCAGGACAACGGCAAGCGTACGGCCGCTGCCGCTAACGCCGCCAAAGACGCTGATTCCTCCTCTTCTAGGGCTGGACCTGGCGCCGGAGCCGACCAATTGGAAGGTAAATTCAACAATTCTGGTGCTATTGTGCTGGAATTGAACGAGGAAGACGAGCGCGAGCGAGAAGTGTTCTTCGAAGAGGAAGAGGGAGAAGAGCGGGGCGAAATTGTGGAGAGTGGCGAAATTGAAGAGATTGAAGAGGCGTTTACTTCCAACAACAGCTCTAGCAACCCTAAGCTGTCATCCGAGGAGCAATTGGAGGAGATTCTGGAGGCTGAAAAGGTTGAATTGAAGCCAATGAAGGACCACATAGATCTGGATTCTCAGAACAAGAAGGCCGGGGGAAAGGACTTGAAGGAACTCGCCGGAAGCTTCTGGTCCGCCGCCTCGGTTTTCAGCAAGAAGCTCAAGTCCTGGACGAAGAAAAACAGCAAGCTGAAGAAGCACAGCGGCGGAAGGACTGTGCAGGTGAACAAGAAGAGCAATGCAGCCAGGAGTTGCAGGGAAACTCAATCTGAGATTGCTGATTATGGATATGGAAGAAGATCCTGTGATACTGACCCTAGGTTTTCACTTGATGTTGGTAGGATGTCACTTGATTATGGCAGGATTTCTCTTGATGCAGGAAGAATGTCATTGGACGCTGGAAGAATGTCATTGGATGATCCTAGGTACTCCTTTGACGAGCCTAGGGCTTCATGGGATGGGTATTTGATTGGTGGTGGTGGAAGACCAAACAACTTCCCTCGAATGCCTTCCATGCTTTCAGTGGTTGAGGACTCTCCTGCTCCAGCTCCAGCTCCATTACCTCCTCCTCCACAGCAGCCTTCGGTTATGGTTATGAGGAAAGACAATCAAATTCCTCTGGAAGAGGAGCCAAGGAAATCCATAAATGAGGAGGAGTTTGTGCCTGGTGGAGCTACACAGACCAAGGATTACTACTCAGACTCTTCCTCTAGAAGGAGGAAAAGCCTTGACAGATCAAACTCCATCAGGAAAACTGCAGCTGCTGTTGTTGCTGAGATAGATGAGATGAAATCTGCAGCTAGCAATGCAAAGGTGACCCCTGCAACAGCTGTGGAGTATTTGCATGGAGGAAGTGGTAGAGAGTTGAGGGACTCGAACCCTAATCTGCTCAGAGACGATTGCTCAGAGAGTTTTGACTTGGGTTTCAGGGATTCCGCTACCAATGGTGATAGGAAGGGAGCAAAGAAGTCCAAGAGCTGGAAATCTTGGAACATTTGGGGCTTAATTGCAAAGCGAGGTAACAATAAAGACGACGACGATGATAGGTACAGTAGAGCAAATGGAGTGGAGAGATCATATTCTGAATCTTGGCAAGAGCTAGGTAGAGATGGGTATGGTGGTGACCCAAGAGTCGGTTTCAATAGAAATGGCTTTCGCAGCAACAGCAGTGTAAGTTGGAGGAATTCGTATAGCGGATCCATTGGTGGCAGCTTGAGGAAGAGCAATGTCGAAACAAACGGGCATTCCAAGAAGAAGAGCAATGAGTTTGTATTGGAGAGGAACAGGAGTGCTAGATATTCGCCAAACGACGCTGATAATGGGCTGCTGAGATTCTATTTGACACCAATGAGGGGTAGCCGGAGAGGGCAAACGGCGAAAGCTAAGCCAGCTGCATACTCTCATCCTATTCCAAGGAGCATGCTGAGAACGTATTGAGGTTCTTTGTTTTTTCAACTGTTTTTAGTTTCCCTCAAATTGGCTATGTAATCAAGAAAACTGGTCATTCTCTGTATCCTTAGTGGTTGATCACATAAAAGGTACCCTGGGTTATGGTATATCTGCAACTCATATGCTTATCTGGTTATTAACAAAATCAATATTTTCTTTTCATCATCTCTCTGATTCTTTCAGTTCTTTGCATGATTTGCCATTTTGTTCAAAATTGGCTCATGGGTTTGCTTGCTTGCAATGATCTTTCTTGGTGGATTCTTCTGATTATGTGACTAATCATTTCTTACAGCTCTGGGTCTAACAGGATTTCGTCAGATGCAGATTTCAGATTGTTGGTTCTTTTTTAATGGTTCTGATTGGAATTTTCAATACTTGTTCTTCTGCAAATCTGATTTCTCAGTCAGCTTGTTTACTGAAGAATTCCTATTTCTGTTGTGACAGTTTTTTAGCTAGTGATGAATTTGATCCATTCCATGTTTCACACCATGATGGGTCTCTAATTTCACCCTTTTTTTTCATCATTTTTGTGTTGCAAGAAAACCCAAATGAAACAAAATTAAAACCCACCGATTAATCCATTAATCTAGACACATCAATGACCAAAAAAAGGAAAAGAATGATTGTCCAAATCTAATCTGTTGAAAGAAGGAATCAAACTAAGCAAATGGGCAATGATATGTTCCCTGAAAGCAAGTTAAACACTGGTTTAAAAGCAAATCTCAATGAATTTTACCTATTTACTCACATCTAATGGGAATGCTAATGATATCATAAAGGAACAGTTAACAAAAGGCTGCTTTTTATTGGGGGGTAATGGCATGGGAAATCACATGGAATCAAATTTTGATCAAATCAAGCTTACTTTTGGCTTTAAAGTGTTGTTTTGATCTGTTTTTCTTTCTTTCTTTGCTGGATGCAAAAATCACAAATTGAAAAAAGGGGCTGGGTAATCAATAAATTTGCCACAGAAGTCAAAAAGAGAGGGAGGAGAACAAGCCCACCCTAACATGCTGTTCTTTTATCTACTGATAAAGAAGGGGCAAATTTTCAAAAAAAGAGAAAAAGAGAGGCTCTTAATCCAATGTAAAGAATCTCAACCTCTCCTTATTTATCCTATTTAGGGCCTGTTTGGTAACATACGTCCATACATTAGGAATGATGAATGGGGTTAGAAATCACTCAAATCTAAATTAGTGTTTGGTAGAGCAATCGGATTGGGAATCAATGATTTCATATCCCAGATTTTGCTCACTCTTCACACCCTAGCATAGAGGTGGATATGAGCCATTCTTATTTCATGCTCATCCCAAACGGACCCTTATTTTGTTTAGAGAGGAAAATAATAGGTGGCATTTCTAATATAGTTTAAATTTAAATTATCTAAGTGAATGATCTTTAAAAAAATTGTCACCAAAGAATGTCGGTTAAACGTTATCAGTTGGTTAAATGTTATGAATTGTCGATTTTGATTATAGTTGTTGCACATGTGTCACAATTTCTTGAAGTAGTTAAATTTGTTGCTCTTTTTTTCCCCTTTAAAGCAACGAGAAATACTATAGTCTTCAAAACATGCTAAGAAAAACTTAACATCTTTGATAACAACACAAATCTCCCAAGACATATCCTATTGTTAAGACTATTAATAAAAGAAAGATTATCACCTTCAATAACTAATTTTTAATTTCTAGATTGAAAGTTGCCACAATCCCATTTTAGAGGGGCTAAGGCCTCGGGCTTGAGCACCGAGGTCTTATTAATCTTTTGATTATCCATCATTATAATATAGCCTATAAAAGTCGCATTATTTCTCCATTTAAAACCATTAAAATTAAGTTTCGTAAATTGCGGTGAAGATTTTTTTCCCAAAAGCATTTTATCTCAACATGTAATGAAACCATCAAAATTATCTTTTTAACGG
The DNA here is from genome assembly GCA_964016875.1 of Fallopia convolvulus. NCBI lineage: Eukaryota > Viridiplantae > Streptophyta > Magnoliopsida > Caryophyllales > Polygonaceae > Fallopia > Fallopia convolvulus. The sequence goes on along the minus strand of OZ024722.1, from coordinate 1,847,695 downwards.
GGGCGGATCCAGGATTGCTGGAAGGGGATGAACTTTGTCTAGGCCGTTCGGCGCCCGCGCTCGTGCCTCCTTCGTGGCTCCGCCGTTCACTCAACCGCCAACCGTTGCCTGTGCAACGCTAGGCTGATGTTGACCTTGTTCTGTCTTGCTTTGTTGGCTACTGCAATGAGCCTCGTGAGCTCAGTCTGATCACTTAAGCTGATGAGCAGTTGAGCAGATAAGTGAAATTCAATAAAACCCTAAGTCCCATATTTCCTAAAACTCAAGACAACGAGGTCGTTCAGAAATTAAAAAAAATGACGACGTTTGCCCGTTCCATTTAAATGACCATGTCCCTATTTTTTTTCCTAAAATTTACATAAAAAATAAATGAAAACGACATCGTTCCATTTAAATGAGTCTTCTTCAATTCAGACTATTCAGTCCATGAATTTTCCATCGGCGTTGGCTTGAGCAAGTGAGTAGTGAGCACACCTGGCACCTGCAACCAACGACAACACTCTTCCCCAATTCCGCCCCTCCTCTAGTATTTCTTCACCTTCCACCTTCGCCCCTGTCCCGGCTGCCTATGGGGTCAAAATTAATTTTTTTCTATCATTAGGGCTTTCAAGATAATACTCATTGCTCCTCCGGTCCGATGTGGAGGCAACCGCCCCGTCTGCCCCCCTAAATCCGCCTCTACTTCTTAACTGGTACAATTGCGATCCCAACTCATAATGGATGGTTTATAGTTTTTCATTGGATTCTATAAAAAGTCCCTATTAATTTTATTTGTGTGATTTCATATCTTTTGGGTAGTAAAAAAGTTTACATAAAATAATTCACTTTAGAAATAGGGTTAGTTTATATTAGAATATTATTCTAAAAATACCTGCTTACTCTCGTCTAGGCTCCGTCTATGTACTGGAAGGTGCTATCCTGCTTAGCCTTCTAACCCGTCTAGTAGTAGCCTAGTTAGGTCGTCTAGATGCTAGACGGTCTCTCTCTGCCTAGGGTCTGTCTAACATTTTTTTAGAACATTGTACGAGAATAGTCTTCTTATTTAAGAAAAAAGAGTTTGCCTTTCATTTGACAAATCTCCTCAACTATCTAACCAGATGATTATATTTTTATATTAATTTGATAATTTTATTTTTGTGTAATTGTATTATTATAATTTAAAATTACATAAATTATTATTAGTTAACCGAGAAAACAGAACCGAAAAATCAGTTAACTGAAATTAACAAATCGATTACGGTTAACCATTTCAACTAACCGAAATCACAGTTATCAAAATCACCGTTTATGAGGACCGGAGTTAGGGATTTTGTTTTTGTCCACAACCGTAACGGTGGACCGGAGTTTACTCTTTTTTTTAAAATTGGACCGGAGTTAACTCAAACCCATTTTATCCGATTTGCCTTCCATTATCCATTCCTTCTACACGAGAGTCGATACTGGTGCGGGGAGGAGCCCTATCTTCTGTTGCTCTGCTCAGTTTTCAATTTGTGCTTTAGGCCGGAAATTGCAACCGCCAATCTCATTCTCCTCTCCTAAATTTGGTAAGTTTCGCTTCCGATTTCCCCATCTGAATTTGCGAACGTCAGTTTTGATTGCTAGCCCTTTCTCTTTCCATAAGACTGTAAAAACGAAGTATGTTCGACGAAATGACAATTTCAGCTTTCCCGCATAGATAGCTATTTGGATTTTGCGACATTAATTTGGGATGTTTAGGGCCAACCATTGTTGATTTGCCATGTATTGCTCTAAATTGTTCAGTATTTTCCCTCTTAAATTAGCTGATTAGATGAGCTTGACCTGCAAATCTATTCTCAACTTTCTACATTGCTTCCTCAGAATTGAATTGGAGGAGAAAAGGTATTGCTATAATCGTGTAGTAGAATGAGTGATGTGTTAGTACTCAGTCAGAGTCTGACCAATCTTGTTTTAAGGAAAGGCAGAATCTTTGACTTATTAAGTCTATATGTATGATTAGTGTGTTAACCTTCAATTAATTGCATTGTTATAATGCCCAATTGCTCCTTCTATGTACAATTATAAATCCTTCTTAGTTCTGTTCCCTTTGATTTGCTGGTGAAGAAAATGGCATGTGGTGCTAATACCTACTCTTCAACCACAACATGGAGCATGACACATCTAAGATCAGCTCTGCCATCAATTCCTTCGGTTTCTGCTGTTTCAAGTTCCTTTCCTTCATTGCTGCCTCGCCTGAGACTCTCTCGAACTGATTCTAAGCATTGTCTTCCTCAAGCAACTGGCTTTGCTTCTCTGTGTTCCCTATTTACGCCACTTCCTGGAGGTATACTCTCACATTTGTCCACTTTTCTTTGATATTTTTCTATTGTTATGCTTTTCTATTGACTATTATTGGTGAGAGGCAGGTTTATTCAATCATAATCACTATTATTAAGACCACACTTTCTCAATGAAATCCATGTATCATCTCAACTTCATTGTATTTAGATGTTATGCAGTGTCTATCCAAGATATGAAGCTGCTTTTTTATCTCAATGGGTTGGGAGGAATGTTTGAACATTTGAAACTTGTTTTAGTACTTGTGGTTTTCTGTTCTGGTGATAGCCTAGGATATATATAGCACATTTCAAGGATTTCTCCTTGAAATTGAACTGATGGGCTTTCCATTTTCTTATGAGTATGGCTCGTCTCGTGCATTTGTTTCACGGAGAACAAAAATGTCTATTGTTTGAATGTCATGCATCATAAAGAACTTACGTATTATTGGGTATTAAAATTGCAAATGTAGTGTTTAGTTTAAGATGTATTATTAAAAAGCCAAAATATATAATGCCAAAATGCTTTTTTTAGGGGGCGAGCATCCAAACACCCATTAGTATACATTATTTAGAGAATATCTTGTACCACATGTTTTATGCATTCAAACAGTTAGATGCCATTCTCGGTTTATCATACAGCTGAGCAAAATCAGATGATAAACCTGCGTTGCTGTGTGCCACTTGGATTTCTCATTATAGCCTGTTTAGTGACAGCATTGACCTTTGCCCCTTAATAATTTGATCATAAGATTACTCAATTAATATGCAAGTGTAGCATTTGACAATTACTGGAAATATATGAACTCAAAAATGGTGAATATTTATGATCCATTATAGAAATTAGTAGCGTTTCTTATATCTGTACAAATATCCTACTACAAATACACTTTCATGAGTATCTTCTTTTATGTGTTTGTTCTTAGCTATTGTTTATGTGTTTTCTCCTGGGTTTGTTGGGAGGGTGGTTTGGGTAGTTGTTCTTTGATTATGCTTCCTTACCTATATTTGCTGAGTGAGACTAGTGCTACTAGCCCATTATGACGCTGTTATAGGTTGTGTCCTTCGCTGTAGCATGTTAGCACTTATAAGCATGGAGTGTATTTGACATTAGGATATGCTTGTTAAGTGCCTTGCTGAGATTTGGTCCATTTTCCTGTTTCTGTGTTGATTAGGTCTTTGTAAAAACTCCCTGTTTTGTTCTTGCTGAGTGAGGCTAGTGATACTAGCTCATTATGACGCAGTCACAATTGTGTCCTGCATCTGGTAGCATGGCATTTGTTGTAGGTCTCTTATAAGACATTTGTTGTATTTTGTGACCATAATCCTTGTTTTATTTGGTCTGTTTGTATTCCCCTCTCTCTTCTGCCATAAATTTCTCACCACTTGGCGAAAAAAAAAATGGGTATCTTCTTTTGACACAGATTGGAACTCGCTGCGCCGGTAAATTAAGAAACCATTTGGTACATTTTTGAGTTTCCAGATTTTACACCTTTTTCTGGTTTTCATTTTTTAGTTGATAGTGGTTGAGATTAAGGCGATACTAGAAATATTGCATATTTTGAAACAACTATCTCGATAACTACAGCATAAATTAGTTGCTGCTGATGCTTCCTCATTGCAGACTACTACAACAGGTTTGAGAACAACTTCATTGGCATCAGCAACGGGAGCAAGTTCTTTGCGATGAGACATGGCAGGAAAGTTCCCAAGCTCAACCGCCCTCCAGACCAGCGCAAAGCTCTACTCAGAGGCCTCACAACTCAACTCCTGAAATATGGACGCATCAAAACCACCAGAGCCCGAGCCAGCGCTCTGAGAAAGTACATTGACAAAATGATAACCCTAGCCAAAGACGGGTCCCTTCACAAGAGGAGACAAGCCCTCGGTTTCATATACGAAAAGCAGATCGTTCATGCCTTGTTTGCTGAGGTGCAGGACAGGTATGGGGAAAGGGAAGGCGGGTATACAAGAGTCATAAGAACTCTACCAAGACGAGGCGATAACGCTCCCATGGCCTATATTGAGCTAGTTTAACAAGGGTTAGTGTGGTTCTTTTTTTTTTGTAAGAGGGTATCATCAACTTCTTGTATCTTCCATCCTTTTTTTTTTAAAATGTCTAAACTCTAAGCTTATGGAATGTTATGACGCTTGTCAAAAAAAATGTCCCTAGATTGTCCTCATTTCCAATCCCAAAATTTTAATCGAATATTATCTTTGTAATTTACCACAATTATCCACGAAATTATCTTAATTGTACTGAACATCCCTCTGCGTTAAGCTAGGGGTGCCTTCATCTTGACCTCCCAGATTCCGCCCAAGCGGAACTGCATTGAGTCGATGATGATGATGATAATGATGATGTACTGAACACCCATCTAGCTTATTCAGGGCTATTAATTTCATCTACTGGATCAATTTCAGCTAGACATGTGCCGGTTTGGGAAACCGACGGTTCCGGTTCTTTAACCTTAACCGGCTACCCCCGGTTCGCTGGTTTCGGTCTAGTTTCGGTTTTGACCAATTTAACCACCGGTGGTTCCGGTCCGGTTTAGGCAAAAACAAGTTCGGCCGAGCTCTTGGCCTAACACTTGCCCGAGTTCCTCCGTGCATGCACCTTGCAGTTCCGGTTTGACCAACCATCAATTTCAACCTTCTCAAACACCGGAACCTAAACCTTATCAGGCCCAAACCGATGGTTTAGGTTCCGGTTTGAATTGGCCTGGTTTGCCGGTTCAAACCCGAAAGCACATATTTAACTTAGCTAGTCAATCAGTTTCGCTATATCTTTAGCTCATATCAGCTTCGAGTCATGAGCCCTGAAACTTGATAGCTTTCTCTCACCAAGAGAGCAAATAAGCAACAAAGTGACGTTTGTTAAATGGTACCATCCCAACTATTATGTTCAAATCCTGATAATCCATTCACCTATAAGAAGGAGATCTGGTGATTACAGTCAAGGTTATTAGAATCCCGATCCGATTCTACGATTTTAGCAATCCTACGATCCATAACACACGAAACGTTCCACGATCCCAAGTAGGATCTTATGGAGTAGGATCTTAAATGATTTAGAATACAGTCTCGATCTGATCCCGATTTTATATACGATTTTAACGATCCTATAAACGATTCTAACGATCCTACAAACGATTCTTACGATCCTATAAAATGACAATTATGACTATATATTATTAATAATTCCACGGTTAACGTATCATTTCCATTAAAATAGTTGACTAGTCCATCATACAACATTTTTAATAATCAAATTAATAATGTTTATCATTTTCTTACTTCATATATAACAAAACATACAATCTATTAGGTTATCCTTGCATACTTTTAGTTATACTGTAGGATCTTACGATTCAACGATCTGATCCAAAAGGCCCTCAACGATCCAACCTAGAATCCCGATCCTGAAAACCTTGATTACAGTTGAACCGGAACTGATCCACACTCTTGCTGTTGTATGGAAAAATTCCTTGATTGTTAAGCCTCTAGGGAGTATGATTCCCCATGCTGTTATGGAGCGGATACTAAAAGAACTCTGGAAGCCAAGTAGTCATATTTTTGTTGCGGATCTTCGGAATGGATACTATGTTGTTCGGTTTGATGCTGAAGGTGACTATATCAAGGCTCTAACTGGAGGACCATGGATGGTGTTTGGTCACTACTTGATTATCAAGCAATGGTCACCAAGCTTTAATCCCTTCAATGATGTAATTACGACCACTCCCGCCTGGGTGTGCATATCTGGTTTGCCTATGATTTTATATGAAGAAGCCATGTTATTCAGAATTGCAGCGGGTAATTGTTGCCCTTTGAAGGTGGATCATAAGACTATGTTCTCGAACCGATGTCGCTTTGCAAGGGTGTGTGTGGAAGTTGATCTTACTAAGCCTCTAAAAGGCTCAGTTACAGTTAATGGAAGTCGTTTCCATGTTGAGTATGAGGGGCTACATCGTATTTGTACCCATTGTGGCAGATATGGACATCTTGTGCAAAGTTGCCCACAACTTCAGCCTCTGGTGATTGCCTCTACTGATCAATCTAGTGAGAATGCAGATTGAAAAACGACTAAATCTAGTCCAGCTGATGGGGAGCCGCGTTATGGGCCTTGGACGGTGGTTATTCGTCGTCGGAATTCGGCTAAGGGAAAGTCAACGACTGGTGGTCATAAGTCAACGTCGGAAAAGTCGAATTTCCGGGTTGTCTTTCCAACTGATGGATCTCCAAAAGATGCGGTCGAGATATGGGGAAGGCAAACCACGTTGAAAAAGGAAAGCATGTTATTTTTTCTCAGCCAAAGGATCCTAAAATTGGGGCGAATCATGAAGAATCTGGTTTGGCCAAATATAGACCCAAGGATGGAACACGTGAGCTATCTACTAAGATAGGTACGACTAGTGCTTCCTCATCAAGAGCAAAGAATAAGAAAAGCTTCAAAAAGAATAGGCCAGGTATGGGCCAGGGAAAGCAAGGGCAGAACAAGAATACGGACCTGAACCAAATATCTTTTGGGCCTACGGTTAATCTGGCAGGAAAGAGGGCCCGCTTAATGACTGAGCCTGATTTCGAATTTACTAGTGAGCCGGTGAGGAAGAGCGACGCTGAGCGGCAAATATGTGTCGATAAGGAGTCAGATTCTGTGGCGACAGATGCTAATGAAACCAGAGTTATTATTCAAGCTAATGAGCAACCGTCCAATGATAGTGCTATGGAGATTGCTCCATGTGAATCTCATCAGGAAACTACGGCTAATGGGCGCGGAGTGCCCGCAAACTCCTTGGTTTCCTCATGAATTGCTTATTCTGGAATTGTTACGGAGCGGGAAAGCTCGGCTTCCGTAGAGCGGTCCGGTATATGGTCCGCCGTCATTCAATTGACGTACTTGCTGTCTTTGACTATAAAATTACCACTTTTTGTCAATTGAGCGGTCCGGTATACGGTCCGGTGATCATTCTGCAGATGTTTGTGCTCGTCTTCGTTTTTCTAACTGTTGTCGTATTGAAGCGGTTAGATTATTTGGAGGTGTTTGGTTGCTATGGGAGAATGCTAGGGTGGATCTTCAAGTTGTTTATATTGCTAAAGACTTCATTCATGCAATTGTGACGAAACACCAATGCCACTATCATTTGATTGTGGTTTATGCTCCGCCAACGCCTGGCCGGCGTAAAGGGTTTTGGGATGATTTGTTGAAAACTATTGATCCGATTGTTGAACCGCTGATTATGGGGGGGGACTTCAATTGCATCTTGAGTTTAGCTGACCGTACTAGGGGTTCTGGGCTTCTTATGGAGGACTCGCACAAGTTTGAGAATGTGGTTAATAAAGCAGGCCTTATTGATATGGGGTTTTCCGGTCCTGCGTATACTTGGTTTCGAGGCAATTCGCCTCACACTTTTGTGGCTAAGCGTTTGGATCGTGTCTTCACGAATATTGCAGGAAGATTGCTGTGGCCGGAAGCTTTGGTCCGACATCTCCCTCGTATGTCATCCGATCATGTTCATATTCTTCTTTCTCTTGAACCAAGTATTTGCTATAATAGAAAGAGAAGGCCATTTTGCTTTGAAGCGGCATGGCTTACTCACCTGGATTTTTGTCCTTTGTCCAAGATTCTTGGCGAGTGGAGATGGAAGCTCATGTGGCTTTAGATGATTTGAGAAAAAAGCTGCTTGTCTGGAATAAGAAAGTTTTTGGCCATGGCCAGATGATGAAACTAAGTTTGATCCAACGCCTTGATGATACGCAAAAGCTGATTATTCTTCGCCTATGACGGCTTTGTTAAGCTTGGAGGTTGATTTACAGAAGCATCTTGCAATTGTTTTAGAGCATGAAGAGCTGATGTGGCTACAGAAATCAAGAATTCAATGGTTACAAGCGGGAGACAGAAACACAAGGTTTTTTCATACTTCCACGATTATCTGTCGGAAGAGGAACTAGATCGATTCGTTGTGTGATAATGAGGGTAACTGGATCACAGTGGCTTCTGAATTTGAGGCGCATGCTGTTGTGTTTTTTTTCCAAACTGTACACTTTGCCTATTGAGGAATCTAGTCGGTTTGAGACTATCCGAGGGGCTTTCCCTGCTAGACCTGCGACTGATTGGGCAAGTTTGGACCGCAATGTTGATGATGATGAGATTGCTAAGGCAGTTAAAATGATGAGTCCGCTGAAAGCTCCGGGAAGTGATGGGTTTCAACCCATTTTCTTCCAAAAATGTTGGCCTTCCATTCGAACTTCAGTTATTGAGTTTGTTAAAAAGTTCTTTGAGACTGCTAAACTACCGACAGGTCTTAATGAGACACTGATTACTTTGATCGCTAAGGTTGATGAGCCCGAGAAAATTAATCAATTCCGCCCCATTAGTCTTTGTAATGTCATCTATAAAATCATTACAAAGATTCTCGTTGAACGAATGAAGAGGGTGATGCCGGATATCAGTAGTCCTGCTCAAGGAAGCTTTTTACCGGGGTGGCTTATTTTTGATAATATTGTGATTGCTCAGGAGGTCCTTCATTCTATGCGCCGAAAGCAAGGGAAGACGGGTTGGATGATCCATAAGTTGGACTTAGAGAAGGCTTATGATCGTATCCGATGGGATTTTGTGTTGGATTCCGTTCATGAGGCATGTTTCTCCCCTAAATGGGTTAATTGGATCCATGAATGCATCTCTTCGACCTCCTTTCGTCTTCTATGGAATGGGGAGATGACTCAACAATTCATCCCTAGTAGAGGAATTAGACAGGGTGATCCGATCTCTCCTTATTTGTTTGTCCTCTGTATTGAAAGTTTAAGCCAAATGATCTTCCATGAAGTTGCAGTCAAGAGATGGAAGGCATCAAATTGTCTCGGGGTAGACCGGCTCTTTCTCATATCCTTTTTGTTGATGACATTATGTTATTTGCTAAATCTTCTGTTGAACAAGTTCAAGTGATAAAAGATTGTGTTGATCGATTCTATAAGGCATCAAGTTAGCGTGTTAGCCCGAGTAAATCTCGTATTTATTTCTCTAATAACGAATTCTCGAGATAGGGAGATCATTACTGGGATTAGTGGTTTTTCTTCAACCGATGATTTAGGTATGTACCTTGGCATGCCACTTTTTCACCAGCAAGTGAAGGCCGATACTTTTACTCATTTAATTAACAAGATTTCGGCCAAGTTGAGAGGGTGGCATGGGCGTTTCTTATCCATGGCAGGGCGTGTTACTCTTGTCAAGTCTGTTCTAGCTACGATTCCGGTTTATACTATGGCTTCGATCATTCTCGCACAGAAAGTGTGTGAGCAGATTGATTCATCCATCTGTAACTGTGTGGGGTAGCGGTTCGGAGCAGTGCCGTGTACATCTTGTTAACTGGCCTGAGATTTGTTTACCGAAAGTTGATGGTGGATTAGGACTTCGCAATATGCTTGAACTGAATCTCGCACTTATTGGAAAGCTTGGTTGGCGGTTTTTGACTGAAAATAACAAACTTTGGGTTGAGGTTGTTCGTTCAAAGTATGTTAATACTACTCTCTGTGATCAGCCGGGCCCATCACATATTTGGAAGAGGCGTTAATGAGGTTGTGATTCCAGGATCAACTAGGTGTATTGGTAATGGGAATGATACGAAGTCTTGGCTCGATCGTTGATTCGCTGGATTGTTGATGGAAGACTTGCTGTTGTGGCCATTGGACAAATTCCTCTATCGGAGATTTCATGGTCTGTTAAGGAGTATTAGAGTCCTGAGAATGGCCGGAATTTCAGTGCTCTTCACCAGCTGTTGCCGCTCCAAATTATTTTGAAAATTGCTGTTGTGGGGCTTCAAAATACTGATGAGTCTGATGTGTTCAGCTGGACGCTCTCTTCGTCTGGAATTTACACTGTGAAATCAGCGTATAATTTGGTCAAGGCCGATTCTATCCAGGCTGGAGTTGATCGAGTTATTTACTCACATATTTGGCGTTTGCAGGTTACGGAGAGGGCGCATTTGTTCCTGTGGTTGGTTACCAAAGGAGTAATCCTTACTAATCAAGAACGGATTCGGCGACATTTCACTAATAATGCCCTTTGCTCGACGTGTTCAACCGAGGAGGAGTCGTTGATCCACCTTTTGCGTAATTGTGAAATCACAAGACGCTTTTGGGATGATATTCACCCTCCTCTTGCCAGGAAAGTGTTTTTTAATTTAGATTTTGCCTTATGGTTACGCATGAATAATACTTGTTCTTTGAAGCACCACAGTGGCCTTAATTGGGCGATTGTTTTTACAAATTCCATTTGGTGGATTTGGAAGTGGCCTAATATGATTGCCTTTAATCGGGTAGCTTTGAAGGTGACCGTGTGGCCTTTGTTCTTAAGCAATCGTTTGATTACGCTGGCGCATAAGACGAGGAATGTGTGTGTCGTGGATAAGAGACGTGAAGAAGTTTATATTTAGTGGATGCCGCCTCCAATGGGATTTGTCAAGCTTAATACGAATGGCTCGGTTTGTGATGGCTTGGCAGCTGTTGGTGGAGTCATCATGGATAGTGGAAAGTGGCAGGTAGGATTTGTCAATAATATTGGAATATGTACTGTTCCTATGGCAGATCTGTGGGGTGTTTTTCGGGGTTTGAGTCTTGCTTGGTGCAAGGGCTACAGGAGGGTCATCCTAGAGATTGACTTACAATTAGTGTGTCTTTTTCTGGATCGACCTGTAGAGTGTAGTCATCCACTCGCTAGCCTGGTACATTAGTGCCAATGGCGGATTTAGCTTATGCCCAGTGGGGGCTGTAGCCCCCACTGGGATTTTCAAAAAAAATTTTTTTTTTTAAAATATAGTAAAAAAATTAGATTATTTGATAAAAATTAATCTATTTGGTCAGAAAATAGAAAATTATATATATATATATAATGTATTGAAATGGTTTTTTATACATAAAAATACAAAATTTTATATATAATTTTTTTTATATACAAAAAAATACAATTTTTTTTCTATATTTTATTAAAAAATACAAAAAAAAAATTTCCTAGCTTCGCCAAGAATACTTCTGTAGCCAAAAAAATTATCAACGGAATTTAGCCCCCACTGACCCGAATTCCTGGCTACGCCACTGATTAGTGCCAAGGCTTTCTTCGTAGGGATTGGACTATCCAATTCCGACATATTTATCGTGAGGCAAATTGTGTCTCAGACTATCTAGCTACTTTAGCGTTTTCTTTTAGTATTGGTTTTCATGTATTGTGTGACCCTCCCGGGGGTGTTAGTACTTTAATTTCTAATAATGTTAGGGGTTGGACTATCCCCCGTTTGCTGACTACTTAGCCCACTTTTTTCTATTAATAAAACTCCCCCTTGAGGGAACGGAGAGTATTGTCTCTCCTTCTACCAAAAAAAAAAACTAACCACTAAATCGCACAAACCAGATAATAAACCAGCTCGACCTAATAGTATACTCAAGACAAACTTATTAATTAATACTAGATAAGTTAGAAAAAATACATACAACCTACCAATTGTCTTAACAATTTATATTTATTGTTATTATTTATGATAGTATAGTTAATGTGTCCCATGAACACATAATAATAAATTAAATTTTAAAAAAATTATAATATTTTTTAAATCAAAATGAGTAAATCTTATATGAATAATTAAAGTTAACAAATAAATTAATGCATTCTCCAAAACAAAGAATTCTCCAAAAGATTGAAGTGTTTTCCCTATATTTAGAGAATTTTCCAAATTTATTTGGAGAATGCATTAATTAAAAGTGTATACATAAAATTTGTGATTGGCCATATGAAATTTTATAAAAAAATTATATATAAATAAAACTTATAAATTTAAGTTTTTCTAAAATGAAGAAGCTATTGGAGTTAAAGTAAATTTTATTTGGAGAATATGACTTTTGATTCTTTATTTTGTAGAAAATTATAGAGAAACTGTTGGAGATGCCCTTATTCTATTCTGTAAGCTGATATAATTATTAATCGTTCAATTAAACTTTTCAGCTTCCACATTCTTTTCTGGTAACCATGGAAGAGTATGTCGGAGAGGGTCCAAGAATTCTCTCAGTTCCGATCCAGCAGTTAGTAGGTTCAATTTTCATATAATAAGGGACAAGGTGCATGTTATTTTATAGTATAATAGTTTAATTTATTTGATATTTGCCTATGTTGTGTGCCCATGTTAAAATCTATAACTAATTCAGTAGTCATTATATTAATTGTATACTTCTTGTGCAGTACATTTTGGAGTTTTTTAACAGGTGCAGATTTTTTTTGGAAAAAATAGAGATTCAAGACATCACCTCAGATACATCTCTGTTTGCTCTCTTAGACCCAAAAAATAACTAAGTAGGTGGTTCTTTTGCCATTGGGGGTCCTGATTCCTTGAAATGTTAGTTTTATTCTTTGTTTGGTGCTTGTGTAATTTTTTTGTAGAGTATTTTGCCCTCAAGTAAAAACCATCTTGTCCTGGCAAGATAGCTCCCCCATGTGTACGCCGCCTTCTGAGTCAGAGGTTCGCCGCTCTCCCACTCGCGATTTACCTCCTCCTCTGGGTCCAGGGCAGGGTCCGAGGAGGCGCAGAAATAGTCGGATCGCAAGACCCGAAAACCTGTGTTTCAAAAAAAAAGAAGTAAAAACCATCTTGCAAAATGTCCTAATTTACGCAAGACAAATGTAACCAAGGTATGCCACTTTGGACACATGTTTCTGTGCTAATCCGGTAATTTGGCATTTCATTATTGACATTAGATTTTGGCGCTTGTGTTGATAGTTCACAATAGATACATTTTTTTAGACCTCAAAAGTTCAGGAATGTTAGTGGATTGATTTTATTTTATTTTTGAAAAAATGTTGGTGAATTAATATTGGAGGAGTGATCTTGTTTTCAAGATAGTTCTTATTAAGTTAAATTTCCATCAAAGATGTTTTCTTAAAATTTTCATATTTGGTTTTACCATCTCTGACTGTATATTAGTAAGAATAAAACGTTTGCTTGTGTATTTTAATTTTGTTTCCTTTGTTATTCTTGATGGTTGGATGTATTGATGTTTTCCATAGGCATAATGTTCATGTATGACAGTGTCCACGGTCAGTGGAAGCACTATGATATCAAGGTTAAGGATGAGAAGACTCTTCTCTTCGGTGAGAAAGCAGTGTATGTAATCAAATGCAGGGGACAGTTAGATCTTGTAATTTGCAATCGCTTACTTTGTATTAACTCATTTATTAATTAATTGGATGTGAGTTGTCACTTTGCTAGTCAATATAAATGGATAGAGATAGCCTTCTCATCAAAGGTACATGCTTTTTCGACAAAAATGTTTCGGCCTTGAAGGCTCTGCCTCCTGGTCGTCTTGAAAAGTAATTGAGTCTAATTATATACTTTCTTAATTTTTAGGATTTAGGTTAAAACATCATGTTTTTATGAACGGAGAAGTACATTATAAAACAGAATCCAAGTATGTTGTAAAATTTGCATCACGTGACATTTTTGAATAAATTAAAGGGAAATTATATTTTAATAAATTTTGTAACAACTTATAGTATTATTGCTATATATACTAAATAGATAACATGTTTATATAATTTTTTATGTATATAATTTTCTATCTATGGATTATGTATTAGTTTACTACAATAGATAACATATTTATATAATTTTTATATACATAAATTTCTATGAGATGATATTTTTCATATTAATTTAATATTTTTATCTCTTAACAAGATTTAGGGTCTTAATATATACATATATTTTTATCTTTTAACAATACTTGAGCTCCAAGTATAAAATTTATATATATATAATGATATAATTTTAAATAATAAATTTTGTTATGTTGATATATTTTTATTTTGAGAAAAAGATATAATTTTATGTTGATGACTAAGATTATTTGTAAATGTCAAAAACAAAATTCGAATTTTAATTAAATTAATAAAATTAGATTTTCTTTATTTTTATGCATTTACTAGTTGATGACCCGGGCCTTTCCCGGGGGCTTTTTCAAATAAAAAGTACTAAATATTAATTTACATATGATATACGTATTATAATTTAAATAGTAAAAATAATATTGTTTTATTATTAAGATATTATTTTGATATAATGCTATTTTGATAATCATTAAAAGTAGACACTCTCGACCTGTTAGGACGACTCAAACCTACACAAAAACCACAACTAATTGACTCAATTTATCCGTAAATTTTAATGGCATGAAGCAAAAGTAAACTCGAACTCGACTGAATCTGCTCGATTAATTGGTTTAACATTAAGGGACTAATAATTTTTTACTTATTTATTAAGGGATACGTAAAATGTATACCAATATTATCTTATTTTTTTAAAAACGCTATTTGTAATATTATGTAATAATTATAAAAAAAATTGATGCTCTTAACTCGTAGGCTTTACTCGCAGTGGCGGAGCCAGAACAATTTGGAAGGGGGGCGAAGTCGGTTACGAGAATTGGCAAATAGGATAATATACTATTATTTAAATAATAAACATTTAAAATAAATGTCAATATATAATTGTTGTGTAGTACTTAAGAATATTTATATAAAGTAAGTAAAAGAAAATTAAGTATGTAAAAAGAAAATTAAATTTTTATCTCTATTTCTAATAAGAAAAATATATAAAATTATTAAGAATTTATTATAAAATGTTAAACAAATAATTAGTTACATTACATCTAATATATCTTATTTTTACTTTATAATATAATAATTATATTTTAATTATTAATAAAAAATATTCATATTTTCAAATTACTCATCATAATAATAGATCTAGCTAGTTTAATTTAAATTTTTGTGGTTGAAACAATAAAAACAAAGAACGAAATGTACGTAAGAGTAGTTAATTTTTTTGTGGGGCAATGATGGAATGTAAAAGAGTGGGTCCTCTTCACCAAAAAAGGCAAAACAGTAAAAAAGAAATGGTGTGGGGGAGCCCGTTTGCAACTGGGAAGATTCAAACTTGTACCCGCTTGAAACAAGAGCAGGCTATTTCCCACTAGAACAAGGAGCTTTACTATACTCTAATAGAATTTTAATACATTATATAGACATATTCAGAGTAAGAGGGGGGAGGGGGGGGGGGGGGGGGGGGGGGGGGCGACCGCCCCCCCTCGCTCCGCCTCTGTTTACTTGAACACGCACAAAAAGCGCAATGAATTGACTCAATCAATCCATAAATTTTAACGACATGAACCCGTACTCAACTCGAATCCGAAATGAATGAACGTAAACTCAATTGAACTAAAATAATTTTTATTTATTTATGTACGTATCTGTAATATAAAAATTAACATACTTATGAATAGAAATTTAATATATTGTAAGACACAACATATCCACACCGAATTAATTAAAAAAAATCATACTTATTAATAAAAAATTAGTATAAAAAATCAACATGTTTATGGATAGAAAATTTTAAAAAAGTTATCATATTTCTGAATAAAAAATTAATATAAGAAAATAAAAAATTTAATATAAAATCTACAGTTAAAAAAATGGTCCATATTATTTAAAAAACTTGTCATAGTTATGGATAGAAATATTATTGTAAAAAATTTAGTAACTAAAAATTTGGTGATTGAGCCATTAAAATTTGATGACAATATTGCATTTAACTATCATATTTATAGATGCAAAATTTAAAAGTTATCATTCTAATTTGTAAAAAATACTATTGAAAAATCCAAAATTATTATGAAAAACATGGTCAATATTAATTAAAGTTGTTATCATACTTATAAATAATAAAATTAATATTAAAAATCTGAAAATTAAAATAAAAATACAAGATAAAAAACATGTCTCGTACTAATTAAAAAACTTATTATACTTTTGGATTGAAAGTTAATATAAAAGAATCAGAAAATCTAATATTGAAAATTCACAATTTAAAATATGGTCCATATTTCATATTCATGAATATAAAAGTTATCTATTTCATTTAGAGATACTAAAATTAATTTAAATGGGGTATTAAATTAAAAAAGGTATTTGGGATACTTAATTACTATTTTATATTTGCCATACTTATGGATAAGAACTTAATATTAAAAATTTATAATTAAAAATATACTTACAAATAGAAAAATTATATAATTTTTTTATATTTATCACATTTATTGATAAAAACAATTATCTATTTTACTCTAATAGATTAAGTTAGTATTTTTTTATGTGTCATATTACTCATATATATGGAAAGTGATTAACCGATTTAAGATTAAGTGATCAATAATTTTTATTTATTATGGTTCATATTACTTAAAAAGGTTGTAATAATTATGGATAAAATATTAATATAAATAATTTCATAACTAACAATATGGTGACTAAGACATTAAAATTTAATGAGAATATTGCATTTAACTTTCATATTTATAGATAGAAAACTAATATTGTAACACCCCCTTCCTACCCTGGAGGTATTACCGCCAATAACCTCGATTAAGACTAAACCGAAGCTACCCAATGCTTTAAACTGATTGAACAAACTAAAACAAACATTACAGCGGAATAAATACAATTGGTCTTATACAAACCTTAATCCAAAAAGATTAAATAAATAGCACAACCTTCTATTTAAACAAAATCTTCATCCAGTCTTCCATAAGCTCTTATTTCTGAAACTCAGCTTCACTTTGAAGTAGTTCAACCATGATCTTCACTCAAGTATAATCATTGAAAACCTTTCTTCAACTTCTGGAGCTTCAAACATCTGAATCCGCCTCTTGAATCAACTTCCAAGAAGAACCTGATGTATCGTATACAACGGTGGACACCAGCCAACCAAATAAAAGAAAAGAAAATGGACGGGTTAGTCTAATGAAAGACTAGCAAGCGGAGAATCTAACTTGGTTCTTATGGTTGTAACTAAACATATTGGCATCCAAATCCGAATAGACTCGGATTTGATCCAACAGTTAGCAGTCTTATAGAGAATAAGAAGGATACTCGCATAATCAAGAGAGAGAACACCACCGCTTGTGGTTTCTTTAAGAAGCATAAATAATTGTTGGGAACTCATATTAATCACATCACATTTTAAAAAACCTCCGTCGACTAATCAGATTGACTTAACCAAAGTTTGATTAAGAATCATTCATAACCGGGTGTAAGAATGGCTTTCCGACTGGACGAACCATTCAGGTATATTAATGTGCCTAACGCACTTATCTTATATTACTTTCGAAACTTTTCACAACAAGTTGGTGGCTTTTAATCGGCCCGAACTACTGCCGAAGGAACACAATGCTACCGAGGTCAGAGGGCTTATTTCATCCTTGAACAACCCGAATAGCACGAGTCCCGATGTTGTAGAGATTAGAGGGCCTGTTTCATTCATAATCATCTCAACACCAAGATCTTAAGACTTAAGTTATCCTTGATCTTTCATTTTGCATATGGTGAGGTAGAGATCCCAGAGGCCTATTACCAGGTCGTCTACACTACACCGTGTTGAACCTGCACTTAGCTAGAGTGCCTATCAACCCTCTCACACGAAGAGTAGGGGAAGAGAGTCATGACTCACCATTAGGATTAGGCCCCTCCTAATGTAATATTGTTATAAAGAGAGGATATAAAACCACTCCCTGAACTATCTGAATCACAACAATGTCTCAACGTGAGACAGCATACAAGGTCACCCACAACGGACCTAAATCCAGTTCTACCGCAAAACTGAATAAACAACATGGTCATTATTTCTAACAAATATAACAACCTATCATATTTTATTAATCATACAAGTTGTTCCCAACGCAAATATTAAATGGGATCCAATTCCTCATTTAATAACAATAACGCAAGAGAGAATCGTCCACTTGCCTTATAAGGCGTGCTCGATGTCCTTAGCAATTCCAACAGTAATCTGTATCATCCTTCTGACAAATATAACAAAAGGATTTCTCAACAACGAGCTCACAGAAACACTTCTTAGTTGTATTCTCAACTCCTACAACTTCCTAATCGATAAACGATTTAATTTCCGAATATCGATATATAATAAATCCTTAGTTATCATGCTTCAAGGAACCATCTTGGCGGAATTATAACCAATTATCCGCTTTACTTTTGAAACAATTTTCTAAATAAAAATTGTTCATCAACAACAGTTCTTAAAGATTTCCAAATCTCGGATCAAACGGATTAACAACGAATCCTGAGTAATTATCCGAAGTCCTTTACCTGCCAATCGGTAACCAAAACTTGTCTTCGCTATAACGGAAGATCCGGACGTCCGTTTCTCGAGCGGTTCGAACCTGTGGAACCGTATCAACGTCAAGATTATAAAAACCATAAATTTAATTAGCAAAGCGGCACCAAAAAGCCCTTACGGTGGCTCCGCAATCAATCCGCTAATTAATTTCGATCGTATATACCTTCACTCGAACCCATGGCTCGTTTGGCTCGATCATGGCTCGATCCCCGAGCCCGAGGGTGGTTGGGCGTTGCCCGGCAGTGGCTCCCATGGTGGTTGGTGGTCGGACAGCCTGATGGTCGCCGACGGCGTCGCTTTGGCGATGCAAAGAAGAACGGCGGTGATAAGCTCTTCCTCTCCCGAGCTTGTCGTTGTTCCGTCCTCTCACTGGTTCGATTCTGGTTCCTTTGCAGTAGCAGCCCAACATGGCAAGGAAGAGGAGGTGAGGTGGAGGGGATGGGCGCCGGCGGTGAAGAACTCTTCCACACGAGACCGGCGTCGTCCTGATTCTTTCACGCAAGTTCGTCGTCCCGCCTGATTCTTCTCTGGCTGGTTTTGGTTGTTGCTGCACAGCAGGGAAAGAGGGCTGAGCGAGGGAAAAGAGAAGACGGAGGAGGGGCGGACTGGGCAGAGGAGGCGGGGGAAGAAGGTCGCCGAGTCCGTCGCACCGTCTTGAATTCACTCTTCGATTCCTTCCTCTGATTCAATACCAAACTTTGACAAGGCAGAGAAGTTCCGTCCTTATCCCTCTCACTCTCGTCCCTTCTTAATTAAGCAAGAGAAAAATATGCTTTTAAAATCCAAAATCCGTCTCGGAACGGGACTCGCGTTAAAGCGGTAAAATTATGTACCTCGGATGGAAAAACTTACTAAACGAAAAACGTCCCGTAAATTATGTAGACCAATAAAATCAATTTTCCATGATTTTATAACGCTACCTTCAATTTTTAAGGCTTCCGTTTTGTATTTTCAATCCTTTACAGTACATAATTAAAAAGACGGCTTATCCAATAAATATTCCTTTTTCCACTGAAAAATCCTAGAATTCACACCGATCCTTAAAATCATTTCTTTGTGATTTTAGGATGTCACCAACAATTTCCTAAGATTTAATCTCCAACAAAAATATTGGATTTAGCGTTAAAACGTTCAAAAAGGTTAAAAGGATATCCGAGAAAAATTCAAAAATATCCATAAAAACCGCAGATATTACAAATATATAAAACTTAACATATTTATGGTTGAAAATTTAAAATGTTATCATTCCAATTTATAGAAAATTAATATTGAATTTAAAAAGATAATTAATAAGAAAAAATGAAATAATATGAATAAAGATTGAATTTTTTTTAAAGATAAAAAATCTTCTAAATTTACATGAATAAGACAAAAAAATTTACGGAAAAGATAATATAAGTTTTTTTATCCAAATTCAATTTAGGCAAGTAATTATCTAGATCATGAATATTTTTTTATTGAATTTAAAAAGATAATTAATAAGAAAAGATAAAAAAAAAATGAATAAAGATTGAATTTTTTTAAAGATAAAAACTCTTCTATATTTACATGAATAAGACAAAAAGAAAATTAAGGAAAAGATAATGTAAGTTTTTTTATCCAAATTCAATTTAGGCAAGTAATTATCTAGATCATGAATATTTTTTTTATCAAAATATGATTTAAGATACATATTTCACATAAATAAGTAAAATGATAAAGATAAAATAATTTTCATTATTTTTATTTAAATTTAGAATTAAACATTTTTTAATATAATTATATAAATAGATAGAAAGGAATTTAATTGAAAATATAAATAAAAAATATTATTTTTAAATATAAGATGGGGAAAGATTCAATGTGGTGAGTTCAAAAGATAAAATAATTTTCATTATTTTTCTAAAATTCGAATTTAATTTTTTTTATTTTTAATTAAAATTCGAATTAATTTTTTCCACATATAAAATATAGTGTAATGTTAGTTTTATATAGAAAAAATTAATAGTAAAAATATTTTCCTACCTTATTATGATAACAATCTATCATTATATATTAAAAAAATCTTATGTTTTATTTTCCTTTCTTTTAATTTTTTATTAAATATATTATAACATTAGTTTTTATAAAAATTAGATATATTTTTAGAAAATTTAAAAGAAAAAATTATAAATAATAAGAATACGAAATTACTTTTTAAATATAAGGTGGTGCCATAATTGTTCTGGTGGGTTCAACTTTAATATATAGTTAATTAATAATTAATATAGAATTATAGATAGATAGATAGATATTTCAAAGATATTATTATTTATATGGCTATTTTTATTTCAAAGATATATAAGTAGCCACATGTACATATATTTTCTTATATTTTTTAATTTATCTTTTACAAATATGATAAATATAAGGTCCTTTTTATCTATATTGGTAAAATATACTAATATATTTTATCCTTAAGTTTATTTGGAGATAAATTTTTACAAATATTATTCTTTATGTTTACTTGGAGATAACTTTATTTGCATAATTAACTATAAAAAACTATTATTTTAATAAAGGGGTGATGTGGCGCAATGTGGTGGCAGAAATTGCTCCGGCTTTAGTTATTAGTAATAGATATTAAACAATTTTTCTTAAGTCAAAGTTTGATAAAAAAAAATAAAAATTTACAAATCTTGATGAATGCTTGCTTAAATTGAATTTTGATAAAAAATTTAAATTATATTTTTCTTTTTTTCTTTTTTCTTTTATTTATGTAGATATAGAATTTTTTTTTATCTAGCTCACCTTACATTGAATTTTTTTTATCTAGCTCACCTTACATTTAAATTATAGAATTTTTATGTTTTTTGTAATTTAATATGGATGATAGGTTGATTAATACATTGAATTTTATAAATTTTCATATAAATTAATTTCCTTTATATTTTATTTCTCCGTTATGTAAATTTAGTATGGAAAAAAATTTTATAGATGGATTGAATTTTGCAAAATGATACAAAGATAATTTTCTCTATATTTTATTTCTTAAATCAAGGACAATGTTCTCTTCTGTACTAATCTTTATATTGTATTTTTCACTAGTTGTACCCGTCGTACCATGTACGACTACGATTCAGTATCTTATAGACATTATATATAGAATATTAATAAATAAAAATAAATATAAAATTTAATATCAGTGATTTATTGCTCGTAGAATGTATAACTTTTTTAATCAATATAAATGATTAAATTTAATGTTAAGAATGATATATTAATAAGAAAAATAGAAAAATTATAATATAATTTTTTTTCAAATTCAATTTAGGTAATTAATTATCTAGATATTGATTTTTTTTATCAAAGCTTGATTTAAGATAATTTTTTTTACATAAATAGATAAAAAGATAAAGATAGAATAATTTTTGTTATTTTTAATTAAATTTTGACTTTAAAAATTAATTTTCACATAAATAGATAGAACTTTTTTTAATGAGATAGACTTAATTAATATAAATAAAAATTAATTTTAAATGTAAGGTGGGGCCAAAATTAACTTGGTGGCTCAAAATTTAGGCAACTAATTATCTAGATATTGAATTTTTTATCAAAATTTGATTTAAGATAAATCTTTTACATAATTAGATAAAAAGATAAAGATAGAATATTTTTCTTTAGTTTTTAATTAAATTTCGAATTAAATTTTTTTTTCCACATAAATAGATAGAAAAGAATGTCAATGAAAAAACTAAATCAATATAAATAAAAATTAATTTTTAAATTTATGGTGGGGCCAGAATTTACGTGGTGGCTCGAAAAGGTATAGCTTTAATATATAGTTATAGATATTTACAAACATTCTTATTATTATTATTATAGAGTAAAACATAAGAACCCTAATATATATATATATATATAATTTTAATAAATTAACTTTAAAAAAATATTTTAATAAATTATATTATGCTTTGTAGATAGTCTATCCTAATTATTATTATCTTTATAAAAAACCAATTATTTTATACACATAAAAAAAAGAAAATATTATTTAAAAATATGCAATAAAAAGTAAAATCAATATTTTAATAATTTCAATCTGGACAAGATCTCCACAAATAATGAAAAATATTTAAAAATATATTTAATTAAAATATGGAGTACAATCTAAAAAAAACTAATTTGTCTATTGCATAATTTATTATGAAATTATATAAATACATTTAATATTTAAATTAATATCGTAAAATTGTATATTTTTTTAGTAAAATTATCCCGTGAATATCACGGGACATCAACTAATTGGACCTAAAATCCGATAGCTTTCTCCCACCAAGAGGCAACAAGTGACGTTTGTTAAATGGTACCATACACTGGCGGAGGAGGGAGAAGGGGGCGGCCCCCACTCAATTTTAGCCCCCACTCACTTAATTTTTTTTAAAAATAAAATATATAAAAAATACTAAGTTATTTTGATAGAAATTAGTCTACTTGAATAAAATAACTATGTTAATTTTTTTACCAAAAAAATAACTATGTTAATTTTTTACTTTTATGAAAAATACTGTACAAAATAAAGGTTTTCAAATATACATTTTTCTTACATTAAAATACAAAATTTGATATTGTTCAAAAAATCCCCGCTTAGTTACGTCTAGGTCCTGCCTAAGGCTGAAAGGCCCTATCCTACATAGTCTTTCAACTCGTTTAGAAGACCACCTAGTTCGTCTAGGCTCTTGTTTAGGCCGCCTAGGGACCGCTTAGTACTTATTAGAACATTCTCCCTATAAAAAAAGTTATACAGAAAAATACAAAAAAATCTGTATTTTTCAATTTTTTTGATATAGTCAAGAGTTTGACCCCGAAAAATTTAGCCCCCATTGATTTGAAATCCTGACTACGCCACTGGTACCATCCAAACTATTCTATTCAAATCCTGATAATCCATTCACCTATAGTAGTTAATTTGACCCATCAATTCAAGATCAAAGAGATTGAGATTAATGTGACATGGTCTAGAAGTTTAGGAGAGATACCCACCGTTGGCTTCACTAGTATTCTTGACTTGAAAACAAGAAAATGTTTTTGTAAGTTGACGTGGGATTGAGTTAAGTTAAGAATTTGAAAGCTATTTCCCACCATTATTGGGTATACATGGCAGTCTCTCCCTCTTTATTCCTCTTTATGTCTTTTTTTGGTCGAATATTCCTCTTTATGTCTATGTCCTTGCTGGTACCTCTTCTTGGGCAAAAGTTTCCTTTTATTGAGATGGATCATTAATAAGTAAATTAATCAATTCACCTACTAATTGTTTGGATTATGGGAAATTGCAACTAATATCCCCAACCTTTTGGGGTTTTACATATTCTATCCTCAATTTTTCATATATCGTGAAATACCCTTTACTTGGTTGGTAATAACAATTAACACATAAAAATGTTGTGTACCATAACACACATTTTCAGGCGATAACCTTTGCCTTGTGAGTTGTGAGTGCCATTAGCAGCAATTGAAGCTACTCGTGGGAGATAGAGATGATCAGACTTGACGTTCTTGTTCACCTCAGATATATAGTTTAGGACTTGTGAGATCTCACACATTTTCAAGGAAATTAATGTGGTGGCGGAGTTCTCCTGGCCAAAGCCATCCATGCTCAAGATACATTGAAGCTTGCAGTGTCTCATATCTCTATGATCTCATCCGCAAGGATGTAACTAGGACACATTTGTGATATTAAGATTGTGTCCGCAAATATTCTACAATTTAGGTTTTTGTTGCAATTAGACAGTTTCAATTCAAACAAGCGCAACGTGTTTATCAATTATATAAGGATCCTTATTTAGTACATATGTGCAAATTAAATAACCAAATTGAGGAATTTATACATATCTAGAAGAAATATTATAGGACCTAACTAATGAAGAAATTAGATTATCAATCAATTAGCATATAATTGGCTTGCAAACATTTGGTAGGTCCACCAATAATATTTTAAGAATAAAAGAACTTTATGTAACACAAAAGAAATCTACGAAACAAAGTAAATTGTTGTTGCTTAAGCCTCCCTTTCCTTCACCTAGATACATAAAACGACAGCATAGCAACGGGTTGCCGCTTCTCTCTCTCTTTTTTTTGGATATTCTTTATAACCTACCATATATAGACACATCAAACAATCAAAAGCAATACAACATTCACACAAACATAACAAGAAACTCATCAAGAAAAAGAGAGACTTGAAGCTAGGCAATGGCGGTTTTCGGGGCTCGACTTCTTGTCTTTCTCGCCTTCTTGTGGTTCTCATCCGTCTTGGTCGAATGTCGGGTTCGCCATTACAAGTTCAATGTAAGTATAACAAGCTATAGAGCTTGCTTATCAATCTACAATGTGGCATGCATGAATGTGCTTCCTTTCCATTTATGGTCTTAGGAAATTAGTTGTGATCAAAATAGTTCATGAATTGATATTGTGTTACTACTTATTAGTTATTACCACTGTTTTAAAAATTCCGTCAAGGGTCTGTCTAGAAGTTGGAAGATCTCAGTCACCTAGCCTTCTAGCCACCTAGGCGCCCGTTTAAAACCGCATATGTAACCGTTCAGGTCACCTAGACGCTAGGCGGCTCCTCTTCGTCCATTGTCTGCCTAAGGCTTTTTAGAATTAATATTGCTTATTACAAAACAACTATGCATGTGTTAACAAAGATTACAAAAACAAAGGGTCAAAGTTTTGAAAAAAACACAAAAGATGCTACACCCATACATACATTAGATTATAGAATCAATATCAAACACAATTTTGTAACAACTAGTGGCATTGTTACTTGTTAGAATACTAGATTATAGCCAATATAGGCATCAACAACATTTTAAGTTACATTTTATTTTCTTTTGGGTTTCACTTGGATGGTAAGAATAACAATAAATTTGTATGGAATCAACTCAAATTGATGAATGTTTTGGAGATGACTTGTGGGTAACACCTAGAATACAATAATAACACAAATTGAGCAGGTGGAGACGAAAAACTACACCAGGCTTTGCTCTAGCAAGCCCATTGTCACCGTCAATGGCCGGTTCCCCGGGCCCACACTTTATGCTAGGGAAGATGACACCGTGCTAATCAAGGTCACAAACCATGTCAAATACAATGTCTCCATTCATTGGTAAGTCTATTAAATCATGTCACAAGAATTTTTGCTAGGAAAACTCAAAAGGAATGTTGTGCTAATCAATTGATTTTGGATCTTGGTTAGGCATGGGATCCGGCAGCTGAGAACGGGCTGGGCCGATGGGCCTGCGTACATTACTCAGTGCCCGATCCAGCCGGGCCAAAGCTACGTGTACAACTTCACCATAACGGGCCAAAGGGGCACGCTCTTTTGGCACGCCCACATCCTTTGGCTAAGGGCCACGGTCCATGGTGCACTCGTCATCTTGCCAAAGCGCGGCGTTCCCTATCCCTTCCCCAAGCCCAACAAGGAAGTTGTGGTTGTCTTAGGTCAGCCCAATAACTCAGAATTTACCTTTTTCTTTAGGAAAAATGACTCAAAATAATCTCAAGTATCAACTTTTAACCAAAAATAATCTCAAGTTTGAAAATCACCACTAGCGATACGAACTATCATAATATTAACCAAAAACGATCCGAACTCATTTTCCGACGAGTTTTTCGGAGGAATAAATGATGCGGTGATCAGATATATTTTAAACAAGTGTAAAATATTAAGTTGTTATGTCAGATTTTCGATCGCTACATCATTGATTCCTCCGGAAAACTCGTCGGAAAATGAGTTCAAATCGGGTTTTGTTAACATTGCGATAGTTCGTATCGTAGGTGGTGATTTTCAAACTTGGGATTATTTTTTGTTGAAAGTTGATACTTGAGATTATTTTGAGTTATTTTTCCTTTTCTTTAAAAAAAGTTTAGGAATATGAAGATTATTTGCATACACATAATGTAACATTAAAATTGTTACATATGTGATATAGGACAATGGTGGAAGTCAGACACAGAGGCGGTGATCAACGAGGCCATGAAGTCAGGCTTGGCGCCCAATGTCTCAGACGCCCATACCATCAACGGTTACCCGGGGAGTCAACAAAGCTGCCCTGGACAAGGCGCGTTGGACTTGCATGTAAAGAGCAATAAGACCTACATGCTCCGCCTCGTCAACGCTGCACTCAATGAGGAGCTCTTCTTCAAAATCGCGGGCCACAAGCTCACGGTTGTCGAGGTCGACGCAACCTACGTCAAACCCTTCGAAACCGACACGATCATCATTGCACCTGGGCAAACAACCAATGCCATCCTCAAGGCCGACAAGGCAGGGTCCGCTGGAGCCAAGTACATGGTGGCCGTCTCACCCTTCATGGATGCCCCCGTGGCGGTTGACAATACAACCGCCATAGCCCTCGTTCGCTACTCAGGTCGGTTGACCAATGGGAAAGGACCCGCCCCAACATTTTTAACAAGCCCGACTCCTCAAAACTCGACCTCCGTGGTTAACAAGTTTGCCAACTCTCTTCGGGCCTTGAACTCGAAGAAGTACCCAGCTCGAGTCCCACAAAAGGTCGACCACGACTTGCTTTTCACGGTCGGGCTCGGGATCAACCCATGCCCGACGTGCAAAGCCACCAACGGGAGCCGCGTGGTGGCAGGAATCAACAATGTGACATTCGTGATGCCTAAGACCGCGCTCTTGCAAGCTCATGTCTTCAACATAAGCGGGGTTTTCACTAAGGATTTCCCGGGCCAACCGCCCCATAAGTTCAACTACACCGGATCAGGGCCGGCTAACTTGAGGACTACCATGGCAACAAAAGTCTATAGCCTTCCATACAATGCGACGGTCCAACTTGTGCTCCAAGATACAGGAATTATAGCAGCTGAAAGCCATCCAATCCACCTTCATGGATTCAACTTCTTTGTAGTAGGTAGGGGAGTCGGGAATTATAACCCGAAAACCGATCCTACGAAGTTCAATCTGGTGGATCCGGTTGAGAGGAATACAGTAGGAGTTCCATCTGGTGGGTGGACTGCCATCAGATTCAAGGCTGATAACCCAGGTAATAATATGACAGTTTTCGAGTAATGAAACTATAACACAGTTTAAATTTACGACTGATAGAATTTGATATGAATGTTTTGCAGGAGTGTGGTTCATGCATTGTCATCTAGAGGTGCACACAACATGGGGATTAAAGATGGCGTTTTTAGTGGAGAACGGAAAGGGTCCAAATGAGTCTGTTCTTCCACCACCATCTGATCTTCCCAAATGCTAAATGAGAAAAATGTTCTCTTTCTCTTAAATGATTCCATTCTTTGTTCTCAAAATTACTGAGATAATTAAACCAAAGGCAAACAAACAAGCAAAAGAAACAGTGTGAAAGCAAGAAGAGAACGCAGAGTATGGAGATTTTCAATTTCTTGAAGAAGAAGCAAAATCTCTATGAACTGGAAGGCATTCTTCGATTGTATATTTATGATTTTTCCCTTTTTATAGTTTTTTGTGTTTTTGTATTTTTGTGGCTTGAGTTTCTTCTTCAAATTGATAAAGACATTGTTCAAACTTTACAACCAATGTTAATGATATATGGTTTCCATACAAATTAGTGAATTACTATTTGTTTGGAACAATGTTCAAGACTGTCTCCAAAATAGTGTTCCTTACCTTGTTTTGATGTTGACAAAGCACTGTGGATTTTGTGCTTTATTGTTCCAAGTGTTTTAGACGAGGAGATTTCGGTATCTATGAGTGTTTTTATAGATGCGTGATTTCATCACCGTCATTATGCTATGACTTGAGTTTTGAGTTGTGTGCATCATTTCTTCTCGTTTTCTCCCCTTGCTTCGATCATCCTTTTTATCGTTTAGCGCTTCAATTATCCATGCTCCATCAGCTATATCGACTCCTTATTGTTCATCTTTCAACGTGGTTCTTCTATGACATATTTGCTTTATACGTAGACAATATTATTTTGACTGCCTCCACTGATGCTCTACAGTCTAAAATTCTTTATGGTAAAGAGTTTTCTTTGAAAGATCTCAACTCTCTATTTTATTTTATTGGTGTCTCTGTTACTCGTACTATCACTGGGCTATTTCTATCTCAAGAAAAATATGCATGTGAGATTGTTGAAAGAGTTGGGATGTCAAAAAGCAAATCCGTTGTCACACCCATTGATATGGGCTCCATGATTAGTGGTACAATCGACCCTCCCATTGATATCGTAGTTTGGCCAGTGCATTATAGTATTTGACTTTCATTCGGCCATACATCTTATATGTGGTTCAACATGTCTGCTTCTTTTTGCATGATCCGAGATATTTTCACTTTCTAGCCTTGAAGCACATCATTAGGGATGTGCATGACACAACTTCTCTTGGTATGACAATCTCTCCCTTTGTCTCTCCTGCTTAAGTTGCCTGCATTGATGCTGATTGGGCCGATTGTCTGGATACTCGATACTCTACCTCAGGTTATTATGTCTTCCTCAATATCACTCTTGTATCTTGATTTGCAAAGTGTTAATCTATGGTCTCCCGTTCAAGTGTTGAAGCCGAGTACCGAGGGATTGCTAATGTGGTTGTGCACTTTTCTGCGTAATCTCCTCCTTGAGCTACATTGTCTTTTATCAAAAGCATCCTTAGTCTATATGGATATCATTTTGGCATCCTACCTTGACAACAATACAATTCAACATCAGCATACAAAGCACAATGAATTAGAAACCCGTGATAAGATCGCATAATTAGGACATGTTTGTGTACTCTATGTACCATTTGCATATCAATACGCATACATTTTTACAAAGGGTTTGCATGTTTTTATATTTTAGAGGTAGTCTTATTGTTAGAGAACCACCAATTTCGACTACGGGGACATGATAGAATATAATATAAGTGAATAACCAAACTTGCATATCAAATCATGTATCCATATTAATATCAATCTAATACGAAGACATCACTTAAGGGGATTTTACCAATATTCTTACATTTGATTCAAAAAACTACTTGGCGATCAAGTCATATCTATTTTAGGAAACTAAGTGAATGCTTCCTACGAATAGATTGATTGGTATTTTATGATAAAAATCTAATTGGATGACAACTATATCTTTTTCTTGGCTAGGGTTCTAGGTACGAGAAAGCAATATCGAGATATCGCAAGAGCGATCAAATCCTTTCAATGTTTTGACGAACCTACCAGCGATCAAAGGTTTACATACTGTAAAAATTTGAATTCTATAATCATGGGAGCAACGGCCTAAATTTTGACCATTTAATGGTCCAATAACTATGGATCGAAGATACTTATTTGGATTCTTGCAAGTAGAGTTGTTAAAATATGACCGAGTCTGAAAAACTAACTTCACCAACCTGCACTTAAATATGAGCAATCTTATTTGAAACCGAAATGTATCTTAGATGAATTACATCGGAACGTATAATCCAAACCGAAACCGACCCAATTAACAAGTACATGTGAAAATTTATTAATATTTAACTTAAAAAATATATAATGTATAAGATATGAGTACTCTAACTATGTTAAAGTGTCTTGGAAATAAATATTTCTTTAGTTTTTTTATTTACCCTAATATAATTTAAATTATAAATTAGCATTGAAGTCACGGTTTAGTCAAATTATTCTCAATTAATAAAATAAACATTAATTGAACTGATTTTTAATATCTAAAAATTATGTGTTTTATCTAAAAAATTGATATTACTGTTATAACTATTTTGAAATATTTTAACCTTGTGAATATTTTTTGGAATGGCTTTATGCCCTACTCGTTCAATCAATTTTAATCTGAACATGACTTGCAATGACCTTACCCGACTTGACTTATAATTGGTGATGGATGACTCAAACTCATATACAAGTATACAACACAAATCCGAAATGCCCCAACCCAAATATGATAAAACCGATCCCATTAACAGGTCTAATTACATACAACAGTAAAAAAAAAATTGGACCGCACTTGCCTATCTTTTGCATTTTATTTTCTGATATTTTTTTTATTGATGTGGATCCTTGAACCGATCCAAACTAATATGTTCAATTCCTGTCAATTCAGCTATGTTAGCTTGACCCGTCAATTCAAGATCACATAGATAGAGATGATGAATGAGACATGCATGGTGTATAAAAGTTTAGTAGAGATACCCACCGCTGATCTTAGTAGAAGTCTTGACTTGAAAACAAGAAAATGTTTTTGTAGGTTATGGTGAGAATTCGAAAGCTATTTCCCACCCATTCAAATTCCTCTTTACGTCTATGTCCTTCTTGGCACATCCTCTTAATTAATTATTGGGAAAAAGTCAAAACTTCCTTTTTTAACATGGCTCCCTCATAAATAAGTCATAATATCATAATTAATCAAGCAAAAAAAAACATATCATTTGATCCACTAATTATTTTGATTGTGGGAATATGGCAACAAATAGCCCCATCGTGTAGGTTAGTTGTGGACGTTCTCTTAAAGATTTCATATTTCATAATTTTCGGACATTTAATTAAGCAGCTAGAATATTAGAATAGTACTATAAAATCTCTGTTTTGACATCCATGGACAATGTTATTGGAAATTTTTTTTTAAAAAAACGTCTTTTTGCATGGTCATCTGTGTTACCCCTCACTTTAGGATTTTCATGAAGTATGAATAGCTTAGGGTAGCTATCGCAAGTATCATAAAAAATCGAAATGTTTGTTGCTATTATCCCTTAGATGCAATGGCGGAGGGAGAGGGGTGCGAGTGGGGGCTATAGCCCCCACTCAATTTTTTAATTTTTTTTGAAAATTATGTATAAAAAAATACTAGATTATTGATAAAACTACTAGTTTACTTGGCCAAAAGAACTAGGATAATTTTATATTTTTATGAAAAATACAAAATAAGGGTTTTCAATACAACTTTTTTATACAAAAAAAATACAAAATTTTCTACATTGTTTCCGCTTAGTTCCGTCTAGGTTCTGCCTAAGCGCTGAAAGATCATATCTCGCTTAGTCTTCCAGTCCGTTTAATGACGAAATTACAGGACCTAATCAATTAGTATATAATTGGCTTGCAAACACTTTGGTAGGTCCACCAATAATATTTTAAGAACAAAAGAACTTTATGTAACACAAAAGAAATCTACGGAAACCAAGTAAATTGTTGTTTGCTTAAGCCTTCCATTCCCCAACTTATTACACCTTTCCTTCACCTAAAGTGAAACGACAGCGTAGCAACAGGCTTGCCGCTTCTCTGTTTTTTTGAATGCATTATGCATATATATAAATTGAGAGACACATCAAACAATCAAAAGCAAGACAACATTCACAAAACCATAAGAAGAAACTCATCAAGAAAAGAGAGAGATTTAAAGGCCGGCAATGGCGGTTTCCGGGGCTCGACTTCTCGTCTTTCTCGCCTTCTTGTGGTTTTCATCCGTCTTGGTCGAATGTCGGGTTCGCCATTACAAGTTCAATGTAAGTACAACTTGCTTGGAACTCCATCTTCAGTTGCAATGTGGCATGCATGAACATGCTTGCTTTCCATTTCTTGTCTTACATAGTTACATTGTTAAAAAATGTGACAAGAACTATAATCAAGTGTATCCTAATGTAAGATAATGCGCTTTAATATGATCAATGAGCTCATGAATAAGAGAGTGTGTTAATACTAATGAACCAAGCATGTGTTAGCAAAGAAATTACCCAAAAAAAACAGAATTTTAAACTAATAATGACATTGATGGAAATATAGAATCATAGAATATAAGTATCATTGACATTTCTTCGTGACATTGTCTTTCAGTTGGATATTATAGGGCTGTCCAACTGGTCGACCCGACCCGACCCACAACGCGTTTTACGGGTTACGGGTCGATCCATAAAAAAATAAAGTCGAACCGTGACCCGAGTAGGGTTACGGGCTGACTCGTTTGACTGGGTCAAATTTGACCCTTTTCGACCCGTAAAATTGATCCATTTGACCCTTTTCGACCCGTAAAATTGATCCATTTGACCCTTTTCGACCCGTTTTGACCCATTTAACTCGTAAACTTTTATTTCTCCCTTTCGCTTACTATAACAATAAACTTTTATTTTTATTTTTTTTTAATATTACGGGCCAACCAGTAACCCAGTGGGTCGACCCATAACCCGTAAACTAAAAAACTCGACCCGTATTACGGGTTACGGGTCGGATCGGATCGGGTTACGTGTCAACCCACCCGTTGGACACCTCTATGGATATAGTAAGAATTTCGTTTGAAATAAACCAAATTGACGAAAATCTTGGAGATAACTTGTGGGTAACATATATCCAAAAACAATAACAAAAATAAAAATAAAATTGAGCAGGTTGTGATGAAGAACTACACCAGGCTTTGCTCCAGCAAGCCCATTGTCACCGTCAACGGCCGGTTCCCCGGACCAACCCTTGTTGCTAGGGAAGATGACAATGTGCTTATTAAGGTCACAAACCATGTCAAATACAATGTCTCCATTCATTGGTAAGTCTATTAAATCATGTCACAATTTTAAATTTTTAGCAATGAAAACTCAAAAGGAATGTAGTACTTACTGATCAGTTGATTATGATGGATCTTGGTTAGGCATGGGATCCGGCAGCTGAGAACGGGCTGGGCCGACGGGCCTGTGTACATTACTCAGTGCCCGATCCAGCCGGGCCAAAGCTACGTGTACAACTTCACCATAACGGGCCAAAGGGGCACGCTCTTTTGGCACGCCCACATCCTCTGGCTAAGGGCCACGGTCCATGGTGCACTCGTCATCTTGCCAAAGCGCGGCGTTCCCTATCCCTTCCCCAAGCCCAACAAGGAAATTGTGGTTGTCTTAGGTCAGCCCAATAACTCAACATGTACCTTTAAACATGCTTTTTCTTCCCTCTCTTTCTTGAAAAAAGTTTAGGAATTTGAAAAAAGTGTAGGAATAGGAAGAGTATTTGCAATTTTGCATACCCACATAATGTTTTTTTTTTATAGAAGGAGGGACAGTACTCTCCATCGTCCCCTCAAGGGGGAGTTTATGTTACACACATAATGTGTGTAATATAATGTTACATTATGTTGATTGTTACATTTGTGATATAGGACAATGGTGGAAGTCGGACACAGAGGCGGTGATCAACGAGGCCATGAAGTCGGGCTTGGCGCCCAACGTCTCAGATGCCCACACCATCAACGGTTACCCAGGGAGTCAGCAAAATTGCCCCGGGCAAGGCGCGTTGGACTTGCATGTAAAGAGCAATAAGACCTACATGCTCCGCCTCGTCAACGCTGCACTCAATGAGGAGCTCTTCTTCAAAATTGCTGGCCACAAGCTCACGGTTGTCGAGGTCGACGCAACCTACGTCAAACCCTTCGAAACCGACACGATCATCATTGCCCCGGGGCAGACGACCAACGCCATCCTCAAGGCCGACAAGGTGGGTGCCGCCGGAGCCAAGTACATGGTGGCCGTCTCGCCCTTCATGGATGCCCCGGTGGCGGTCGACAATACGACCGCCATCGCCCTCGTCCGCTACTCGGGCCGGCCCGTCAAAGGAAACGGGCCCGCCCCGACGTTTTTAACAAGCCCGACTCCTCAAAACTCGACCTCCGTGGTGAACAAGTTTGCCAACTCTCTTCGGGCCTTGAACTCGAAGAAGTACCCGGCTCGGGTCCCGCAAAAGGTCGACCACGACCTTCTTTTCACAGTCGGGCTCGGGATCAACCCATGCCCGACGTGCAAAGCCACCAACGGGAGCCGCGTGGTGGCGGGAATCAACAATGTGACATTCGTGATGCCCAAGACCGCGCTCTTGCAAGCTCATGTCTTCAACATAAGCGGGGTTTTCACTAAGGATTTCCCGGGCCAACCGCCCCATAAGTTCAACTACACCGGATCAGGGCCGGTTAACTTGAGGACTACCATGGCAACCAAAGTTTATAGCCTTCCATATAATGCGACGGTCCAACTTGTGCTCCAAGATACGGGAATTATAGCAGCCGAAAGCCATCCAATCCACCTTCATGGATTCAACTTCTTTGTAGTAGGTAGGGGAGTCGGGAATTATAACCCGAAAACCGATCCTACGAAGTTCAATCTGGTGGATCCGGTTGAGAGGAATACAGTAGGAGTTCCATCTGGTGGGTGGACAGCCATCAGATTCAGGGCTGATAATCCAGGTAACAATTTGACAGTTTTCAACTAATTAAAACTAGAACACAGTTTAAATTTTAGACTGATAGAATTTGATATGAATGTTTGCAGGAGTGTGGTTCATGCATTGTCATCTGGAGGTGCACACAACATGGGGGTTAAAAATGGCATTTTTAGTGGAGAATGGAAAGGGTCCAAATGAGTCTATTCTTCCACCACCATCTGATCTTCCCAAATGCTGAATGAGAAGAAATTGTTTTCTTAAGCTTTTTCATTTTGCAAGGATTCATTCTTCTCAGAATTATGGAGATGATTACACCAATGGCAAACAAACAAGTAAAGGAAACAGCAGGAAAGCAAGCAAAGAATGCAGAACAGAAGATTTTCAATGTAGCAAATAACAAAGAAGGGGAATCTCTATGAGCTGGAAGGCTTTCTTGTAGGCTATTGATCAATAATAATGAGTGTATATTTAAAAAATTTCCTTTTTTTTTGTAACTTTCTTTGTGCTTGTGTATTTTGTGGTTTACATTCCTTCTTCAAATTGATAAAGACATTGTTTAATTGTACAATCAATGTTGATGATGGTTTTCATACAAATTATTACCTTGTTCAGCAATGAGTGAGATAGGTCAACTTCTGATTCAGCAGATGTTATTATCATAATCTCTGAGATTAAAAAAGGGTAAACATGACTTGACCAGAAACCAAATATAAAGCTCAATTTATAACTTACCTTTTGACAAAGCTTCATATCAATTCTGAATGCTGTCTTTCTGCTTTAATTTTGTGCTAAACACCCTTAAAGCCAGTCTAATATATGGACATGGATATTTCTACATTAGCAACAGCAAAAAGATCATTAGAGCAATAGAAAAGAAAGGTTCAAGACAGGTTCTCAGCACCCAACAAAGTATTTAGCACTACTAACCTATTTCATCTACTTGTATATGCTGATTAAGTGATCAATAGTCTTGACTCTTATCACTAGCTAGGCTATTCTATTCTTTTCCTTGAGTGTGATTTTACATCTTTTACCCCTTTACACCTTTTTATTTCCCATTCTTTGAATCACTCCATGAATATATTGACATGTGTCAAAAGTCTATAACAACATTGATCTTGGAACTCATTGGGTCCACAGCAAAGCACATCACACCATTGGCCCAAGCTTATATCAACCACTAGTGTAAGATTTTTTTTTATATATATTGTTTTTCCTCTTGTCCAATGATGCACAATTTGTTGGTATCTAGCAAAGCATCATGCTAACATGACTTTTTCTACAGAGATTTCATTCAATACTAAAAAGCACAGACCGATTTTTTTTTTACTTCTCTTCCAAGGAAATAGTAGCATGTAAGTTACTTACCATGTCAACTTGAGCAAGGCTTTGTGCCTACAAAAAGGTTAGTATAATCACATTACTCACAAAAGAATTCAGTTATCGGTTTTTATACCTTACAAGCTCTACAACATCATCGAAGAGTTTAGTCCCGCTCAAGCGGGATCTGGGGGGTCAAGATGGGGCACCAATAACCTGAAAATGTCAGGAGGATGCGCCCGATAGATCCAAGGAAAGCTGAAATTCAGCTATGTGACAATAATAACTGAATTTAGTTAGAATGCACCAAAATTGATATAGGGGGTAAATCCATCTCAAAGGCACTGTATAAAAGCTAATGAGCATGAGGATGCGCAAGCTCTGTGTAATGAATAATCACATTGCGGGGTATGAAGGCTAAAGCACAATATAAGAGGATACACTAGGCAAACTAGACCAATAAACTTCAACCAAATCAAGCAGATACAGGAGAAAGTAGAAGATAAGCCACTAAAATGAGTGTCAACAAAAATACTAAAGAACCCTAATCTTGATAACCAATAGGAGGTTAAGAGGTGATCAGAATCATAATTAGGAGGGTCCAAACTCCAAATGCCTTTTTCTGTTGCAACTTGCAATTAAAAATCCCCTTTCTGCTTTTCTGGAGGGGAATGGGGTGACAGTACAGCTAGCCATATATAATTATACAAAGGAAAGAGGGTATAGAAAGGCAAAATGGAATATTCATGGTTCCAACTTCATAAAGCTGGATTATTATTTTATCAAGTGCTTGGGGGTGTGGACCAAAAACATGAACCTATGCTGAAGATAACATCGTCTGTGGTACTTTTAATTGATCATTTGACAAAGGAAAAACATGAACAGATTTCAAGAAGCAATGGCATAAAAGAATGCTAAAAACAATAGTAGCATGAAACGCAAGAGAGACTGCACAAATATACAAACATGCATCTCCATGGTCCACTACAGTGCAGAGCACTAATCATGTCTTTTAATAACCACCCAAACTATTCGCCAGCAAAGATGATTAATTAAATGTGTTCCCAAGTAAGAAGATAATGAAAAAAATTCATAGGAATTCGGTCAAAAGCATTAAAAAAGAGCTGGTTATATGGGTAGTGGGAAAGGTAGCCTTGCTCACAAGCAAAGGCTTGAGCATCTATCTAAGATACCTTATACAGTACAAACTACACATAAACAAAAGTTTGTGTTGTGGGATTTTTAGTTTTTAATTGAGTGAAAAGTTGATCTAACTTCCCACTAAGAACCTATAACAACATAAAACTCCACAAAACAGCTCCTAAAAGATGGCAGTATAATTTAATCTATATTATCATTCTAGTCAAATGAAAGCCACTTTCACAGAACACTGGAACTCCATTGTTCTTGAGTGGAAGGTTGTAAACAAGGAAAGAATCCACACAAAAAGCAATAATCAACAGTCACATTCAACTATAGCCAATAGCTCAAGAATCCTTGTTGAGAATAAAACCTAAATTAGTGACAGATTCATAGCACTAACCATGCATCATGGTGAAACTGTAAGGCCGGCGAACATAGTTCAGAAGTCAGCTGACTTGTTTAGAAGGACACTGCTTTCTACACCGAAAGCTGTTTTTTTTTTTTAATTTTTTACATCGAGAATCTTTAAAACAGGTGAGAGAGCATCTTTATCAAGATACTTCAAGCCCATTCGCCCAAGGTCACTTGGAATCTTTTTGTTTAGTAGAGAGTAGAGACATGATGCAATAGTTCATAGATTATAGGGAAATAAATCAACTTACAAGATCAGATTCATACCAGAAAGACTATCTCAACTCTCTTCTACAACATAGACATACAAAAGGTGAATTTGACAAGCCAGCGAAAGAAATTGGCCTTAATATTTCACCATTCGCTGCATTAAACATGTCTTTTCAAAAGAATACAAAATGCAACATAGCTTTTAATACACATACTCACTCTAAAAGTAAAGCTAAGCCATGCACAACTGAGTACTCCAACCTCATAAGGGAAAAGTTGGAGTTTTGATACCTGACAACTAAAGAGGCTTCCAAGAGACATTGATAATCTCACTTCTTTTTCTTGGATTGCATCTGAAACATTGTATTATATGGATCACACTGAGACCCTCCAATCCCACCTCTGTTCATAATTTGATCTTGAAGCTTAAGCCCGTATGAGAACATATGACAAGGAGGTTCAACTAACGAATTCTCAATTGACTGATTAAAAATCATGTCTTCTCCTCCATTTTTATGTTTCCATTCAAACGGTCCATTTGCCATCATGTTAAAGATATCAGGTTGTTGAGGCAGTTGCATTTCAGACACACGGTGATCAGGTGATTGAGATGTACTGCTGCTCGTGGACGGATCTTTGTCCTCAGAAGAGATGACAGTTGTAATATCATGGATGCTGGATCGTCTCTTATCTTTAGGCCCCGAAAGCTGCCTAAGGAAGAACTTCTGAGCATGGCTAGCAACCTGAGTTGGAGTTCTTGTGGTCACAAAATAGTGAGAAATGTTCCTCCAATCTCCCTTCCCATACTTTTTAAGGCCCAGTAGAAACTGCCTGAACATCAACCATTAAAACAAGCAAGTCACTACATAGAATCATCAACATACATCATCACACTCCTCAATCTTCAATATAAGCAATTTCTATACAACATTATTGATTATAAACTAATCAAAGCTCATGAAAAAGGGGGAAAAAAGTGTTACTTGTGCTCTTCTTCAGTCCAAGGAATCCCTTTCTTCCTCTCCTGATCCAAAGCCCTTGCTGATGAGCTTCTCTTCCCTCCTGGAGTATAAAATTCTCCAGGACTTTCAACCCCAAGCTGTGCATCAGCCCACTCTAAGGTGAAAGCGCTGCTGGTGTATCCTGGAATGGGGATCAACCCAGCTTCTATATCACTAATATCCTCTTCCAATTCCCTGTAGTGCTCGATCACGTCTCGAGCCGTCTTTCCTGGGATCATGGTTGCCACCTTGATCCAACGGTCAGGGGTGTCCTTGTCATGCAATGCTAAAGCATTCTCAAACATCTTGTTCTCCTCCTGGGTCCAATTTGAGCCATTCCCTTCAGCAAACAACCAGCCAGTTGAGTCACAATTGTAAGGTCTCCTGCTCATTTTGTCGAACAGCTTGTGGGCAAAGTGAGTTCAGGCTTCAATGAAGCTCAACAGCTCATTGATTTACCCACCAAGATATTTCCCAAGCCTTTTTATTCACATAAAGAGGCGTCCACCTTTATAAAAGAAACAGTATGAGAACTCAACAACGCATTATATTGCAACGAAAAGCGGACATTCCAACCGTATCAGATCCAGGGAATTGACTGAAAACACTCAGCAAATAAAAAAGTTGCAGAATCCAAAACCCCCAAATTCCAATTGAGCTAAAAGGCGCACAACAAAGATTACAAGAATGGGGTCATATAAAACAGAGTATCGGATACAGAAAAATTGACCCAATTTGAATCAAACAAGGGTGAAATTGGGGAATCTAGAGAGGAAGGTTTTACAAGTGGAAAAGCTTCTGTCTTTCTCAATGATATAAAGAGAGAGCGAGCGACAGAGCGAAGAGGAGGTCGTTGAGCAACAACAGGAAACAAACAGAGCTTATAAAAAACAGGAGACAGAGACGTCAATGCTGTGCTTTCAAATTGCTATTGGGGGAGGCGAAGTTTGTGGGCACCTGCTCTGTGGTCAATCAATCATCGTTAAAAAATTGGAATTTGAGGAAACCCACCAATCAGAACTGAGGGATTTGGCTTTAATTTGAAAAAAGGGACTGGAAATTAGGGTTTTTGAGGAGGGAAATTGATTGCTTACTCCGTATAACAGAAGGTTATGCTTGTTTAGTAGCTGACAACCGCACATGAGGAGCAGATGAACTTTCTATTCAAATTTATTTTCATGGTGGGGAACTGGGAACAGAAGAAGCTTTGATATTTTTTCTACTTTTTGTAAATTGCAAAATCCTGTGGGAGAAAGAAAGGTTAAAGAATCATTCTTGCTTTTTCTTTAAGGGAAGGAGTTAAAACTTAAAAGAAACCACCATGGCACCATCCCTTCAAAGGTTTGACTTTTTTTTATTATAGTTGTCAATTGTCATGCTATGCAAATTTTCATTTTTTTACTCCCTCCTTTTTCACAATGTAAATAATTTTTTAGTTCTAAAACACATTTCATAATATAATTTCGTATTTTAAATAATTAATCCTAATTTTTTAAAATAAGTCATTTATTTATTAAAAATCATTTACTTAAAGTACTTCTAGTTTCAATGAACATATATTACTTCATGTGTACATGGAGCATTTAGTGTACTCATAAATACTTCGTGAAATCCTTAAAGTTAATGTGTACTCATGGACACACGTTAAAAAAATCCTTACAATTGCAAGTACATTAGAAAATCCCTTAAATTTGTTGAAATAGTGTTGGAAACTCACCTTCTAAAACATTGGAACAACAATCTTCTCTATCAGTTTTGATAATGACAAAAACCAATAGGAACTAATGTGTTTTATTCAAGTATTTCAAGAGAACTACAAGTTGAAAAGTAACTATATATAATGATATACGCAAATGTTCCAATTAAAGGAACTCAAGTGTCCACTGTTTCTATCCAAGATAACTCACAAGTCATTCTAAAACAGACAAAGCAGAGACATCTTCCAAATAAAGCAGAGCCATAGTCTGACGCTTCCAACGGTTAGGATCCATCTCAAGATTTGACAATGTTTGAATCAAGTCACCTGCAAAGACCGTACACATCCTTGGAGGGCAATACAAGGGAGGGCATTTCAGACCTTGCCCATGAAGATAAGGATTGGGCATCAAGGCATGAGTGGTTATAAATACAAGTGAACAGTGAGTGGCAACATACTTCTCTCCAAGCACAAAACCACAACCTTAGAGTGAGCTAAGAAAGAAAGAAGATCCAAGAGAAGTCATCGGCGGTGAGTGTTCGACGACGAGAAGGAAGGTGTTCCCAAGCGACAGAGAATTGAGACCGTGTGTAAGGTTTGGTTTATTTGTATTGAGTTGAGTTTGTTTGCTTAGAAACATATATAGTTGAAAAGATTTGTTAGTGTTGTTAAAGTTATGAAGCCTGCTAGGAACAGAAAAGTTCAAATCTTGCTTGTACCTAAGAAACAAATTAATAATACAAGTAGACTATTCAAAATCCTCAAAGAGAGATAAAAATTTATCCACACAACTAGTTGGTTGTAGTAGAGTTTCTCTATAAGAAACTGTCTCATGCGTTTTACTCTTTTACTTGCATACTTGCAATTCCGCTGCCTAGAAAACAACCTCATAACTATTCCCTACTCTATACTAATGCACATCGATCCAATAAAAGTTACAAGTAATAATTATTGAAGAGTTATGGGGTTTGTTGTTGAAATTTGCACATATTACTCATTTTCTACAAACTTTATTTCATTGTTGATTATAAATGTGATGAGTAATTTTTTCAAAAAATAACTGCAAAAAATTATACGAGTAGTATTTTTACTTAAATCATTAAATTTTTCAATAAATTGTGTCAACAATTAAAAAGACAATCTTTAAAGTAAATAGAGAGAACAAATTTTAAAGCTTAGGTTAGTGAGCACAATAAATCCTAAATTTGATGGAATATATATATATATATCAAGTTGCTCTTAATTCTTTTGTTATTGACCTTTATGGTTTATAATGCGGTTTTTTTTCTTTCTTTTTGTTGTGTGAGTTATCATTATGTGGCCCTTTATTTTGCATGCAGCCAAACAATAATAATAGATGTCAATCTTTTTTGGTTGGCGCAATGTGTAATTAAATACTACTAAGAGTAGGAAGTCACTATGAATAATCAACTTTCATATTATACTTTTGAAAATTATGTAATAAAAAGTACTAGTAATTTTGTAACATCAAGTTGCAAATTTAATCAGCTCTCTTTTATCATTGCTTTCAACTTATAGCTAGCTACCACAATCACAAAATGAGCATATAGCTAACCATACACATAATACATACATACACATAATCATTGAATTCCATTCATTTGACAGCTCAATAGTGTTTTGGAATGCATGGGTCAAAGATGAAATGAAAAAAAGATTAATGTATTATTTATACATTCAATATGTTGTTATCTTATTTGATTTGATTTTTAAAATATATTATATTTGATTTTTAGGTGTAAGAAAATTGAGTTTGAGAACCAATACATTGAATTGGTTGGAGTTGACCTGGCCGGTATGGGCACTCGTCCTCACGCATGCAAAAGGAAATCAGGCAACCAACTATTTATTTAATATATTGGATAATATTTCAAATGGTAAGGAGCAAATAAGGACACTAGAAAATTTTACAATATGAAATATTATACAATTTTAATGTATGGGTTATTAAGATAGAGAGGGAACTGTTTTATGGACAGTTTACTATGCAGCTGGATAAAAAACTAGCTCGAAGAATATGAAGACAAAAATTAAATAAGGCCTAGGATTTTTGCACCACAAATTTTATCTAAACACACCACTGCATCATGTGCAGTGAAATTTTTACACATAAAAACATTTCATTGCACACCGTGCCGTGAGATTTTAACACAAAAAGTCTCACGGCACACCGTGCCGTGGTGCAAAAAGTGGTAGCTTTAAATAAGGACACAATTTTTTTATTGAGATTATATGGTGACGAACTAGTTAAATAGGTAAACATCTACCTCCCTTGATCACACACTCGTCACCGACTTTTGGTTCTTCCTTGATCTTGCTCGGAAATTAAGCTCCCTTTTGCTTACTCTCAAGTTGGCTCATTGTTCACTCACT
This sequence comes from Fallopia convolvulus, assembly GCA_964016875.1. NCBI lineage: Eukaryota > Viridiplantae > Streptophyta > Magnoliopsida > Caryophyllales > Polygonaceae > Fallopia > Fallopia convolvulus. Next base: position 1,804,865 of record OZ024722.1, on the reverse strand, counting down.
TAAGCGGCACAAAACCCTAAGATTTCACTATCTATTTATAGTGTGTGGGTTTTATCACTTGTCCTTGTAAAGGACATAACGACTCTTCTATTCTTTAATCCTTGGGGTGTAAGACTGATTCCCTAATGACCAGCGTACCCTTGTGTGCTCCTTTTGCTTTCGGGCACTATGTCCTTCTTTCCTTTCCGCGCAAGACAGTTTCGCAAAAGACGTCTTTGCCCGCTTATTCACTTGACACGTAGGATTGTCTTTGTTAGGGAACGTTTCCATCACTTTGCACTTCGTTTCCTTCGTAATTCCTATAAATTTTTATTTCCTTGAAATACTTAGATAAGTATATTAGTTTCTAATGATGTTTGTTATCATCAAAACTCATAGAGGGACATATTGTTCTAGTATTCGAAACTAATAGTTCCTAGTATTGTTCCAATAATATTATACCAACTATTAGAGTAGAGGAATTTCAGATGTTTTCATCAGTGTGCTTAGTGCATGTGTTGGGTGAGCTGCGTAACCTTAGTTTCAATATCGTATGTTTTCACTTACTTGTTAATTTTGTTTTTCTCGGATCTATCGAAAACACTTTCTAACCTTGTTCGAAGTAATGTTTACACCTTGATCTCTTAAATCCTACAATAGCAGGACTATTTTGAGACGAGTTGTTATTAGAAGAAAAAAATTCCAAGTTTTAACGGTCAAATATAGGAAAATGTTTCTCTTGGATCTATTGAAAACATTTTCTCACCATGTTCGAAGTAATGTATACATCTTGATCGCTTAAACCCTACAATAACAGGACTATATTGAGACGAGTTGTTATTAGAAAAAAAACTAAATATCCAAATTTTAACGGTCAAGCCTAAAAAAAATCCCCTTAATATTTATCGCATAAAATATGATTTAAATTTAGTCATATGTAAATAAATCTCCCTTCGAGTAACTTTCTTTCGATGGTAAAGCCCAAACAACACGTACAACTAATAGTCTTGTTGGTTTATGTTTTTTTTTTGCAGACTTGTACGAGTTGGGTACTTTTTCAATGAGTTGGTATAGAGTTATTAGGAACTAGGTCGTGTGTCGTGCTTTGAGGTTTCTGAAAATTATTCGTCTCGATAGAAAAAATGTCAGCAATCTATTTCACACATCCTAGAATGGGTTGACAATTACTAAGTACTATATTCTAATACTTTACTCACCTCGAACCTAAACTCTTCTTTAATACTATTTAGTTATACTTTCGGTGCTCGTTTGTTTATATATTTTGTTCATTATAATCCTAACCGTTCTCAACTACCGTTCCATACAGCCTCTCGATATATCATATTTATTTATTTTTTTGGGCGAAATATATCAAATTTATTTAATATGCCAAAGTCTTACCTTCTTCATAAAAAAACTAATAGTACGTCTTATTCGTGTCTAGAATTATTTCGTTCGTGGTGTACACAAATATAATAATTCGTCCATTCGTTACTTGTCAAATGGACTAATACCAAAAAGAAGAATGTGACAGGTTGTACTCGTTTGTCTGTGCAAGCTAATTAATTCTCAGAAGTACTCCATATATTAATTAATACTTCTAATAATATCAACGAAGTTAATGATTTAAATTAGGTAAGAGATTAGTACTTGTAAAACTTCCTTTCAACGTCATTAGTTTTTCTGTAGAGTCCAAGTTTGTATAGGTAGGTCGACGTACGGATACTATAATTGGGATCTCTAGGTACATACATCAATGATTTCCATTATTATCATAATTAATAATCATGATCTTGATCAAATCAAAATGTCCTATGTAATGTCTACCTTTAAACTCGCGTGATTAATTAATTAACTCTGTTTTTGACATTTTAAAAACAAAATGGTCCAATAATCCAATTTAATCACATAGTACAAATATTTCCCGAGTCAGAAGCACAAAATCACATTTTCGAATAGATCGTAACTAGCTTTAAATTGACACGCGTATTAAATTTTGCAATAGTTTAAGGTATAAACGCTCTTTAATTACATGGAGAATTACGCACCACAAAGCAAAAAGGAAAAAAATTAACAAATGGTAAAAATTGCTAATTTAATTTTGATGGATCCAAACTTTAAAATAGGATGAGCACGATGGGATATATCTTTCGTAATTATCATGAGGAGGCAATTAAAATAGATGCCAAAAAGGAGAATATGGGAACTACAAAAGTTGAAGCCCAAGACATGTATATGTGATGTGTACCTGCCCTAGCCCTAGGATCCCGAGACCGTGGCGACCCCCTTGGGTTAATCCGCGGCTCCGTAGGACTCGTGCCAAGACTCGTGGTCCGCCTCACCATTGGCACCATGGCCCCGAACGCTCGAGTCGTGCCAACGCCGGGCCAACCCGGCGTTGACACATGAAGCCCTTGTGCGTCACGCCTCGGTTGTGCCGCGCCACACTCGGTACCGAGCCACCAACCCTCGGTACCATGCCAGCCTTCCTCGGTACCAGCCCCACGCCTCGGTACCGACCACCATGTCCACGCCGGGCCAACCCGTCGTCGCGACATGAGGTTCGCGCCCCGCGCCTTGGCCTTGTCCTGCCACGCCTAGCATGTCGTGACACGCCTTGCGCGCGCTGGCGCGGCGACGCCCTTGTCGTGTCGCGCCAGCCCTTGTCACGACACTCGCGACTAGGCCACCGTGACCATTTATCTTTTATACCATTTTTAGTACTATTTCCTTTTCGAACATTACTATTTATGTCTTTACTATTATTATTGAGCATTTATGGGCTTGGGCCTAAACGTTGGGCCGCTTGCATGCGCAACCCTAGTTTGCCCCATGCCTCCTTAGGGTTTTCTAGGAGCTCCTCTATAAATAGGTGCATCCTCTCTTTGTATCCTTTACGCTTGAATTTAGATACCAAATTGCTGTCGAGATTTCTCCAGACCATCTTGTTAAGGCGTCACCCAAAATTCTCATCTCATCCCAAATTCTTCCGTTTTCCGTCAAACGAAGCCACCTTCTCAATCCTTTCAATTCTCACTCAAACCTCGTCTAGACGTTAATTCGTCTCAAATCTATCAATTACACACGTGAGAAGACCATTTACGAGTCCAACGATCGATCCTTCGTGAATCCTTCAACGGGGTTCACATCAATATGGCTATATGAGCGACCCAATTGATAAAACTGAAGAAAATCATGATCGAAGTTGATAACATCCATGTAATAAATGTCCTTCATGGAAGCTGCCGTTGTCCTTGGCAAATAGAAATAATTTTGGCAGACACACTTCTTTTGTTAAAATCCTTCGAGGATATTGAAATTAACCATGTGCCTCATGGGTTAGGTAGGGGGGCTTTTCTCCCCTTACTTGTTTGTGATGGCAATAGAATACGTGAGTAGAATGTGCAAGCAAATGAGTAGAAGAAGAGCTTTCACATTCCACCCTAACTACGCCAAGATTAAGCTCACAAATTTGTGTTTTGTCGATGAGCTGTTCATGTTTGCGCATGAAGATCAGGGTTCCCTTTCTAAAGTAAAGCGCACGCTGGACGAGTTATGTGCCATGTCAGGTCTGAGAATCAATACTGGAAAATCAAAAATATTTTGTGTTGGGATCAAGGAGAATGAGGCCGCTGAGTTTGCTAGCATTCTGAACATGGAGGCATGTAGTCTACCTGTCACTTATCTAGGCGTCACCTTATGCAGCTCCAGGGCTAAAAGAAGCGACTACAGTCCGTTGTTGTCAAAAATCTCTGCAAAAATAAATGCATGGGATGCAAGATAACTTTCCTACATAGGAAGACTTGAATTAATCAGAGGTGTGCTTTATGGAGTCTTGTAATATTGGAGTAAAATTTTCGTACTCCCGAAAGGGGTCATTAATCAGATTACTTAGTTGGTGAGGAAGTTTATGTGGTCGGGGCATGGAGAGGGTAGGAGAACTCCAATTTCATGGCAGTGAGTTTGCAGGCCTAGAAGAGAAGGTGGATTAGGCCTCAATGAGGTTTTGGCATGGAATAAAGCGAGCTTTTTAGAGCTGATCCATGACATTCTGGTGGACTCTAGCACCTTAATACCTTATGGCATTCGTGGGCGAATGTAGTCATTCTCAAAGGCTAATCCTTCTGGGATAGTGAATGCAAGGCCACCTCGAGTGCTTTGTGGAGGAGCATAGTGCAGATCAGAGAGGAGTTAAAAGAGACTATGGAACAAGATACCAATCAAGTTGTTGTGATGACAAGAGGGGATAGATTTGATTGGAAGAGTATTTATGAAAGCCTCATGGACAAGGGATCGATCATAGAATGGAACGTATGGGTATGAGGCAAGTTGAATACCCCTAGAATCTCATTCGTCGTTTGGATGGCTGCAAGCAGAGGAATGCTCACCATGGAGAAGTTTAATGCCATGGGGGGACTACAAGATGATAGTTGCGTGTTATGTGCAGATGGAGAGCAGGATACGAGTGAACACATCTGGCCGGTTTAGGTGTAGGTATTCAAATGCAGCCCTCTCAAAAGTTCTATATTGGACAGGGCTTGGCAGATGATACCAAACACTTGATGAATGGCTTGAAGTGCTAGAAGGCATGAACAAGAAGAAAAACTTTTCGTTCAATGTGTGGATGGCTTGTACGAGTGCAGTAGCGTATTTTTACTAGAGAGCTAGCAATAGAAGGATATTTCAGTTAGTGGCAATGTCTATTGATGAGTGTGCTAGGATTACGATCACACATATAAGGAATAATGTCCATGCTATGTGGAGAAAGCACAATAGAGAATCACGGAAGTGGTACTCTAGAATTGGCTTAGAAGAGCCAAACAACACCTAGGGCTCCTAGCAGGTCTGTCTCAATCATTTCAAGGGCTCTAGGGCGAAATAAAATTTGAGGGTCTCTTAAACTTAACAAATAAATAGGCCTTTTTGTAGCACAACAAATAAATGGGCTTATAAATGGTCTCTTAAGCTAATAAATTTACGAACGGAGTTTAAGAAAGGACTTATATGGCAACTTGGCGATGAAAAAACAATTAAATTTTGGGATGATAATTGGGCTTTAGAAAGACCATTAAAACAATATACGAATAACCCTTCTACTATAAATGAAGAAACAGGAGTTGCCGACTTTATAACACAAGACAAAAAATGGAATATCAATGCATTAACACAAAGCCTACCAATTGAGCAAGTGGAATTGATCTCATTAACTCCAATTCCAGATAATAATATTCAAGATAGATTATATTGGACCCCGAGTAAAAATGGATGGTTCTTGACACATTCAGCAATCAATCTAGTCACTCAAGTATCACACCAAGAACCAAGTATAATAAACTGGATATGGAAACTGGATATACTGCCAAAAGTGAAAAAATTTCTTTGGAAAGTGAGTATGAATGGTTTACCCACAAAAACTAGGCTAAGAGAAAAAAATATATCAACTGTTGGGGGTTGCATTATGTGTAATTGTACGGATGAAGATAGTATACATCTACTGACAGAATGCCCACATACGCTAAGTACAATTAGGAAAATTGACATAAATATTGAACAAACCCTAAGAAATTACAATACACAAAACAAAGCACCAAAGACGATTTTAACAGAACTCTTCAATCAACTAGGAGATAAAGAATTTATTGTATTAGCAGTTTCATGGTGGAGTATTTGGCACCAGAGAAATAAATTGATCTTTCAACAAACACCGAACGATTTTATCCAAGATCTACCAATGTACATTAGGACACAAATAGAACAATGGAAAAGAGCGAAAGAATGGAATGAAGATGAAGAATACTTAGGTACAAAAATGCATTTAGTTAAAAGGAAAAAAGAAAAAACCAAATTATGGAAAAAACCTCAACAAGGGATAATAAAGTGCAACTCTGTGGCGGACTTCATCGCTGGATCTTTCATACGTGTCTCCTCTATCCCGCTCGCAGTTGACTTGGGTTTGTTTACCCTCATCCGATAGGATGCTCTAGGGCGACCACTAGTTTGTTAGTGGTTACCCTAATTTCTTTCCTAATCAAAAAAAAAAAGTGCAACTTTGATGGTTCGAGACTACATAATGGACAAGCAGGGGGAGGAACAGTCCTAAGGAATCATAAAGGCGAGGTATTGGAATTAGTGGCGAAAAAATATGAACAAGTATCAGCCCTTAAGGCAGAAGCTCTTGCGCTCAGAGATGGCATCAGATTAGCAAAGGAAAAACAGTATAAATGCATTGAAATTGAAGGGGACACATACAAGTGATAAAAGCGGCCCAGGGTGAGAAAAACTGCCCATGGGAAATTGAGATTATTATGACCGATATTCTAGTAACCCTCTTATGGTTCCAATCGGTTCAAATCACTCATGTACCTAGAGGTTCCAACGTTGTGGCTGATAAAATTGCGAGATTGAGCCACAGTCTCCCTCTATCCACCATTCGAAATCACCCAGAACTGCAATGCGCTAGGACGCCCTCCCTGAAGGGAGAACACCCTAATTCTTACCCAATCAAAAAATAAAATAAAAATAAAAATAAATGGGCATTTTCATACAACTTTTATTTATTTTTTATATTAGATAATGGATGAGCCTTTTTTATCATTAATGGGCTTTTTTTAACATTAATAAGCCTATTTTTTACTAGTATTGATTTTCTTTTTTTGGGCCTCTATATTTTGGAGCCCATAGCGACCGCCCCTCCTCGCCACTCCAAATAGTCGACCTTGGCTCCTATGTCTTTTTGTATCTTTTGTAACTTATTACTTGAATGAATTAACCCCTTTCATTAAAAAAAACCACGTGCCTCGTTTGTGTAACATAGCAGCTGATTACATAGTCCATTTGCGACATTCGACCACCCCTAATTAGCTTGTGACTCACCCAAAAATGAATGTTCTCATCCGTTAGGATGCTCTAGGCTGAACCCTTCGGTTTTTCCTAAATCTTTCCTCATAAAAAAATGAATTTTTGTGGGTTTGTAAGAGTTTTCGAAAAAAAGAAAGGTTAAATTATTTTAATTATGAGAGCATTGCCTAATTAAGCAGAATTAGATTATATAACTACCACCACTATCACCATCATCCCCACTTCAATTCTGCTCCCTAATGAGTGGCAACTTGGGAAATCACTTCACTATTTTTAAATACGGCTTTTTCATAGTAGAAGTATCAAATTAGTAAAATATATTAAATCAAATTCAAACTTTCAAAGTTTCTAATTTTTAAAATTTTCTTAGAATTAATCCAATATAATTTTGGGTACAATATGGACAAGATTTATAACTTACAATTATTAACATGTGCTAATAAACAACACTAGAAAAACCTTAAAATATTACTAAAAATATCCTTTTGTGGTAATAAACTAAAACCACTTGCTATAATAGGGACTCTTGTGGCAATGAAAGGTCATTTTCTGTTCCCAATATCAATTACATAAAATTTAATTAACCATCTCAATTATGCTAATCTGGTTATTGTCGTTGACTTGTAGTTGAATATTGTTATTTTTGTTTACCATAAATCATTAACATTTAATAAAATAGACGAGAAAATGATGGATATATGGAGGTCCATGAATGATGAATGTGTATGTATCTTCATCTCTGGTCCCTTACTCCCCTAAAAAAAACCGAGTTCTGGATTTTGTACCACTTTTTTTTTTCTCTTAAAAACCATAAATAATAAGTACTTTTCATATATTTATATACAAAATAAATCAATTTTAACAAAAGTGAAGTAAGGTTTTAGACTTTTTTTGAAAGGGTGATTCATTTATTGAAAAGAATACTAATTATAAAAATTTAGATGAACATATATAGATTTTACTTGGATTCTCTAAGCCAACTTTAATAGATCACTTCCTCACTTCTCTAGCTAGTTTGCTTTTTTTTTTCATCTAGCTTTAATGTAATTTTTAATGTGGTTGATTATACTCTAGTACAAATCCTCTATAGAATATCCTCCTATTCCTAGCTATCCACACATAATACATAATTGTGCAGTTGCAAGCAATCCACAGGCTATCCAATTATCCATAAAGCTCTGCGTGGATGTGGTGTCATTGCATTTTGGCTCAAGGTTCAGGTCTTGTGTGCTGCGAGATCGGTGGTTCGACGGTGATGGTTTGGTTAAAATCGTGGATGCGTGATCAATACTTGAAGGCTCCCAGAGCGATTCCAAATCTGAAGTGTCCACAATTGTTCCCCAAGACCTCGTCTTGTGCATTTTTTTCCTAGTTGGCATCTTCTCTACTCTTCTCGTACGTGGTGCTACACACCATCTGTTCCTCATGTGCTTCATCAGTTCTTGTCCATGCTTTGTTCAAGGATCGTTTGATGGTGTTTTTATTGCTTTCTAGTATTGGTTGGTAGCTTTTTTGCTCTCTCTTGTCGGTTTATCCGGCTGCCGTTTTCGGCCTCTCGATCTACCAGGCATGTCTAATACATCGAATTGCTTTCCTTATCAAAACAAATAAAATAAAATTATCCATAAAGCTCTTCTTCCTTGTCAAAGTACTCACTATTGTCACCCAATCTCCAATGTTGTATTGTCTCCTGCCCAATTGAGCACATTGTTGAGTACAAACTTGGAGTAGTGACAATGGCCTAATTGACATCTTCTTCCAATATCTCTTTAATCTCATCTCTAATATGAATTATGATCGGCCGAAAACATATGTAGACACCTGAATTTGTGCAAATTGGTCACTTGGACACCTCACCTTTGAAACGCTAACATTGAACACCCGAACTTGCTAAAGTCTACCTATTGAACACCTCTGGTCTGACGTGTCTTTGCGCGTGTATGTACGCATGAATAGGAGAGTTTTTTTGTGAGCGACGACCCTTCGTGAAAGTGACAAATCCTTCGTTTTTGCCCGCCAAGTAATATGTGTTCAGGTGATTACGTGGCTAGTTTTTTAATGTGTTTTGCTTATATGACATTACGTGGATTTAATTTGGTTAATTATTTCCACGTAATAGGCGCGTGCATTTTACACCATCCCGTAATAAAGAGGCAGGTGTTCAATAGGTAGACTTTAGCAAGTTCGGGTGTTCAATGTTAGCGTTTCAAAGGTGAGGTGTCCAAGTGACCAATTTACACAAGTTCAGGTGTCTACATATGTTTTGAGCCAATTAGGATCTCCATATTGAATGTGGTTTTACATGGACTTTCCCAAAATGAACTACCTCTAAGTCAAAATGGGCTGATAGAGGTGATATGCAAGGCTCATTTCCATTTTGATGGACAGCATTGGGTGCTGGCCCATAAAGTTGGGCCCAATTTTTATGCATTTTGGGCCTTCATGGCCCAAACAACCATCCACCTACATATGTTTTCTCGAATCAAAACTACAAATCTAAATCATATACAATGTATCAAATAGAGCAAAAGTTAAGCTTTGTCTATTTATGATCATATTATATTTGTACTTACGTGGTTTGCCATTTTGCCTTCTTGGCCACACACAAAAAAGAGACGACCCAATGTGTTTTTTTTTGTATAGCAAAAAAGTGTTAGCATTATATTTTTGGTGATAGATTATAACTATATACATTATATTGTGTATATATAGTTATATTCGTATGATAAAGAAGAAACACATAGACATTGCCATGTGATTGTGCTACTTCTTCTGGCAATCCTACTGTGCAAATTTGACGTGAACAAGTCAAGTGGCATGGTAGCCTTTTTAGGAGGTGTTTGTCAACATAAATAAATTAGTTGATAAACTCTAATCAGTTGAAAAAAATACATAAACTGTGTTTGTCTTTTGAAAATAAACTAGTTAAAATGATAAGTTAAAAAAATTAGCTTATTTGCTAGTTTATCTAGTTTATTTGATTAAGAAAAAAGAAAAAGAAAAAATCAATCAATAGAAAATGAGACAATAGATAGTGGGTAGGAGAGAGAATGTAGAATGGAGGAGATTTTGAAAAGTTAGGTAATTCTAAATCCATAAACTAGTTTATTTCAACAAACACAGTTTATTGATTCAACTAGTTTTTTATCTCCATTTTTATCTAGTTTATTTATTTCAACTAATTTATTAACTTTAACTAGTTTATTAACTATATATACCTCCAAAACTTATAAGCATAACATGATATATATAGTAAAAGTTGAAAGATATAAGTAGAATAATCTTATCTTAGCAAAAAAAAGACGAGCAAGTGTATATAGTCTATCTGATTTAATTCACTTGACTATTATATGACTATGTGAAAATTTGTGGGTCATAAACTGAAGAATCGTGCATATATAAATTCAATACACAAGTTTAATGAAGTTTCATTCTATCTTAAAGCCAAGATTTATATAGTAGACTGTTTAATCTCAATTTTTTGATGTGGGAATTCTCAACATTAATCGTGGGTCATAAACCGAAGAATCGTACATATGTAAGTTCAATATACAAGTTCAGTTGATTTCTATATGTAAGTTCAAGACTGTTTAATCTCAATTTTCGGACGTGGGAATTCTCAACATTAATTATTTAATAAATAGTATATATAGCCGTAGCCACTCATTGAACATATTTTGGATGGATGATATTTTTGATTTTATGGGTAAATTCTAGCTAAGTGCATGCCTAAAGCCACGCATATAATTAATATTCTGATAATTAAAAAGACAGTCTAGACATATTTAGATGTTACCTAACACTAATATTTTAGAACGTATGAATGAATCACCCATTCATTTAAATAAAAATTATGATAATTAAATTTGTGTATAATTTTTTTTTGACATTTTAACGGTCTAGTTCAGACTGCAATTGAATTGCTACTTCCATATGAATTGCAATTGAGTTACAACTATCTAGGAATTGATATTACGTTACATATTATTAAATGTGTACACCACAATCTTATTATCAGGGTTACACGATATATTAGGGTTCATCGAGTAAGAGCGAGTACATCAATTTTTTTTAATCAAGGCTAAAAAGTTGTTATGAAATCCCAAAACGACGTCGTTTTGATAAAAAAAAAAAATTGTTAACTTTAGGTGTGCAGAATATTGAAAACGACAAAACCTAAAACGAGCTTACTATCAAGCGGGCAAAATATTCTACTCCACTAAACTCCATACTTTAACACTTTCGCGACAACGACTCTATTTATTTGTGCCCCCTCTAATTAATTTTCGCGCCTGTCCTTGCGTTCATGCACTTATACTAAAATACTATATATCTTCAATTGTATTCATATATCCTCATGATGTATGGTTAAGAGAATTTTGTATAGGGATGTAAGTTTGGTACGTGATGATGCATGAATCCCAAATTTGAAACTTCTAATCACAAATAGAAGTTGTAAACGTGTGTAATTAAAAACGTAAGCATGATTAGAAATCATTCACAATTAATTTTTGACACTTGTGGAGTGAGTGGCGAGCTAGCTCCACTAAGGAGATCATATATACATTATAAAATGTCCCAAAAGAAACCAGCAAACCAATGAATTGAATGAAACATATATATACTAGTAACTACTAGACAAGCTAGTGGTCGATCTTAGCTAGTCAAATCTCATAGATTTGTACTTATCTTTGACCATAATTTGTAAAAGATTTACTATATGTATCTATTCAATTTGTTTTAGTGGCCGGCCGGGTGAATTGACCGTTTGATCAACAATAAAATTCACCCCTATTCACCCTCATATATAGTATCTTTGCCTTTACCAATACTCAGTTGGTCTAGTGGTAAAGTGGTGCTAGACTCCTTAAGTGTTGTCTAGGAGATTTGAAGTTCGAATTCCACTGGCGGCATGTATGGAGAAACTGATATTGGGAGGGTCTCTCCTAAATTGGACCACGAAGTACCCGGTCCGGATATAGAGCGGCGTCTGACCGATCGAACCGGACGAGCCAAAAGGCAAGACAAAAAAAAATAGTATCTTTGCCTTTTAATAATATAATCTTAATCACATTGTGCATGTTTACTTAGTTTATTACTTCTAAATGCTCGCATAAACTGGTTTGTTCTAATTGATGTTAAAAAGGATTTAAGGGTGGTTTCGATCGCCGCCAAAATTAAATGACATTATCCTATATTATATCGCAAAACTTTTTAAACTTTTATAAAAAAAAGTGTAGGATCGATTAGAAGAGTTAGTTCAGATAAACGAGAACTGATCCATAGACACTTTTCTTATGCAGCGGAATATTTAACATACAAGATGTAAAATAGAATAATGTCGGGGACAAGTTTCCTTATAGAGGAACCCCACTTCAACCAACAAGTTGAATGGGCAAACCTCTACCTCCTCCCTTGGAGGATTTAGAATGAAAACTTTATTAGTCGGTAGTTCCTTGGTTACAAGAAACAGATCCGAACTTCTTTATTGTTAGAGATCACCAAATCCTAACAATAATAACGAATTATAATATCTAGTTTCAAAGCTCACTCAACGATTAACCAAAGAAATCAAACCTCTCTAATTCCGAATTCCGAATGTAGTTCATTTTAGCACCGAAATTGTTTCAACGTCCCAATCGAGATCACACACTCGTTGTCAACTAGCTCTGGTTCTTCTTTTTCTTAGACTGCTTCTTTGTTCCTCATCGATCACTCTCAATCTCTCGTTGCTCTTAGGTGGCCGGCTACTATTCATTCAGATGAGTGATCTACCTGACCTTAGCTTCCTAGCTTTCCTTTTATAAGTGAGTGCCTTACACCAAAAGACACTTCTATTCTTTTTCACTTGGGGTGCAAGGCTCAAATCCCAATGACCAGCGTACCCTTGGGTACTCTTTTTTTCTTTTAGACATGTTGTCCTTCTTCCCTTGTCGCCTAAGTCAATTCCACAAAGACTCTTTTGCCCTTTATGATTTGCCACGTAGTCCATATTACAAGGGGATTTTTTTAGGGACCATATTACAAGGGGATGTTTCCATAGCGATGTACGTTGTTTCCTCATGTAGTTCATGCGAATCTTTTTTTCCTGAAATACTTGGACAAACACTTAGTTCCTAATGGAGTTTGTTATCATCAAAACTATTAGAGAGAGACATTGCTTCAGTGTTCGAGACTATCAGTTCCTAACACTATTCCAACAAAAAGAGTTATGAAGATTCTTATTAACTTTTGTCTAAAATTATTCAAAAATAATATATAAAAGTGTAAGATAAACTACTTGTAAAGTCAAAATTATGATTTATGTGGTTAATTATGAAGTTGAGAATTTATATTAGCCAAATAGTAAAAGTAATGTCATTATTTCTTATAAATGAGAAAACTAAATCTATAAAATTATGCTATAACTTTAGAACTTATCCAAAATGTTATTAATCTTACTCAATATATTTGTATGTAAAGAAAATTGATTATTTTTAAATTAATTTTCACTACGAATGTTTTAGAACCAAACTAGATATAAAATAATTGTTTTTAATATTTTAATCCTTTAATATAATGACAAGATTTATAATTTTAAAAAAGTTGTTTGTACACGGATCGAATTAGGAAGTTTTGTCAAAAAATAAAAAAGTAAGGGGTTAATATATAATTTTTTAAAATTTGTGGACATTTTAAAGGCAGAATGTGCAACGACTCTCAAAGTATAAAATATTTTATTAAATTTAAAAAGGTCGATATAGAGAATTTAATTGCGTAAAAAATTAAAATATTTAGAAAAAATTTATCCATAATTTATAGAGATTTAGTGTATGTAAAGCCCTTTCTCTTCAATTTGTTTTAGTGGCCGGCCAGGTGAATTGACCGTTTGATCAACAATACAATTCACCCTAATATAGTATAGTATCTTTGCCTTTTAATAATATAATCTTAATCACATTGTGCATGAAACACTTATAGTCGGTATGATCTTGGGAAATTTCAACACAAGAGCCAGGTGGACACATTTATTAATTGATGTTAAAGGGGATTAAGGGCAGTTTGGAGATGATAGTCACGGAAATTTGGAAACACTAATAAACTCTTTCAATCAAGTATTAGGATAACATATTAACTTAAATTAGAAACTCAAACCTTACACTCTACGCTTGTATCTTGACTCAGTTCCCTTTCATAAGGGAACGAACGTTGGATTCACTGTCGCCGAGTCGTTGTCGGGGACTTCTCTTGGTTGCTCTGCTCTTTGCTTTTTCCCTTTCCTGGTTGTTTGAGGCTTTTGCGAGAAGTAAGTGTAAGTAAACTATTCATTGGTTTATTTACTCTTGAGGCTTGGAATCGATTCTTCATTTTGCACTTTGTCCAAAATGCAATTGTCTTGCTAGTCAATTATATACTTTATTCACATGTGATTTTATTTGAAATTGGTCAACTCTTGAAGCTAATTGGACCATTGGATCAATCGGCTCAGTTTTAGGAACAGGTTGCGCCTCTGCTTTGTTTGGAACAGGCGTCCGCGTTTTGCGTTGCATTGTCTTGTCTTCACATGTGAGTTCCCATGTCTTGGGAACTTGTCTCTCACGAGTTTCCTTGATAGGAACTTCTTCTTTCATCCAGTCGTACGTCTTTGTATGCTCTTGAGTTCCCTTTGGGAAATATTTGTTCAACCGGAAGTTCCTTGAAATACTTGGATATACCGCGTTAGTATTCATATGGCATTTGCCATTATTAAAACTGGAGAGGGTCTTTGTTCCGATATTATAGAACGCGAGTTCCTAACACCGTCCCAACAAAATTTCTGCAATATTATAATATCAACTTTGCGGTAATCCAAACCCATCATAATTTCTATCACCAAAAGGATGTTAATTAATTAAATGAAAGGATATTAAATATATAAAGGACATAAAGATAAATAAATGATAAATATGTACTCATGTATATAACAATTGCAGATTTAATTTTGTTGAGAGATTAATTACGAGTATAAACTCGATCACCGCTAAGCTTTGTGGTAAAAGGTGAGTAAAATGGCTAACTTACAAAGATCGGAAACATGCTTTGTTTATAATTTCGTGATAATTTCTCAATAATATCCCAAGTTGGATCCAAAAATAATACATTTTGATTTGAATTCTTGTCTTGAAAACGATCTAAAAATCCTTTTTTAATTTCTTTATCGCCCTCTTCTATTTATCCTCCAGCTTCATTTTAAAGGTCTTCTTGCATGCGATGACAAATGCCACGCTTGCTTGTCAAGTGTCTTCCTTTTGTGCATGCATAAGACACATGGCAAGGAGATTTTTCCGAGTTATGACCAATGTTCTAAAAAATACTAGGTGGACCTTAGACATAGAGAAACCGCCTAGCGTCTAGACGATTTAAACGGACGCCTGAACTTACTAGACAGTCTCCAATACGGATTACTTAGAAGGCTAGCTAGGCAAACTAACACCTTCCAACGTCTAGACAAAAGACTGAAGATGGAGTGAAATCTAGAGGCAGAGTTAGCTAGCCAGATTCAAGGCGGAGTCCATCAAAGTCGATGCAAAGTATATTTGATTCAAAGAGGATTCGAGATGGACTCTACTAGAGTAAACCTTAGCATGAGCAAAATTCGCTAGCTCTGTTCTAAAAATCGCCGTCTAATTCCGTCTAGGCCCCGCCTAAGCGTTGGAAGGTTCTAATCTGCCTAGCCTTCCAGCCCGTCTAGGAGACAATCTTATCCGTCTAGGCGCCCGTTTAAGCCGCCTAGGCGTTAGGCGGTCCATCTCTGCCTATGATCCGCCTAGCGTTTTTCAGAGCACTGCTTGCTAGATAAATTCTCTATCCCATCTTTTTGAATTGTATGAAGGGAAGTCAAATCTCATATGCAATATTATTTTTTATATTCACATTATGTACTTATATGAGTTGATGTTGATGTAGTTGATGCTAAAATTATGTGTTGAAATTAGTAGTTGAAATGAGATGTTTATTTTTCGTATAAGCTACATAGTATTTGGGAAAATAGTAATTTACGAAAATTGAAAAAGCAAGTAAAAAGGTTGAATTAAATTTCAACTACTTAAAATAAACACATTTCAACTCCATAAGGTCCCCCCCCCCTTATTTTTTCCTAAAATTTCAAGTAGTATCAACTAGTATAAACACATTTTAACTATCACACCCGAACACTCACGTAGTTGAAAAAACTTTCATTTCAACTACATAAACTCATTTCAATTCTCATTTCAACTCTAACGAACTGAGCATTAGATCACGAATGATGCAGTGTAGTGTAGAAATTTTCTAACTAGTTGAAATTTTACATTAAATTTAGTTCATGCTTTAATTCTTACTTTAATATCTTTTTGACGTAGGCGTTTGATGGAGCAAAGCTCTCCGCTGAACTGAGGTGGCAATGACAAAAAAAAAAATATCTTCTTGAGACTATCTAGCAGTTGAGAAATTCGTCTCTTGTTATATTGCTAATAGCAAGGGAAAGTATGATTGAACACATCTAAATGTGCTTTTTGTGCGAAACCTAGAGGGTTTCTAAGACACTTGGTGACTAAGAGAAGAATTGGGTTGTTTTACTATAAGGATACAATATGATAAATTTAATATTTTATTTTGAAGAAAATTAATCTACTATATTATTATTTTTTTTACAAATTTGTTTGACGATATTGATGATCGCGATTTTGTTTATTCGAACTTGAAAATTATAACGGTCAAAACGTATATCATTCTAAAATTAGGATTGAAGCTCGTTGAGTAGATAGAATTATTTTAGAGTTTTTCAATTCCTTTATTTTTTGTTAGATCAAGATGACATTTTTAAACAATTAAATTTAATCATTAACTAGCAAATATTCTCCAACATCGAAGATTAAATGTGCGAAGCTTTTTTTTTGGGTTGAATAAGAGTCGATATTCTCCATTTTCTTGAGGGATTTTGTTTATTATAAAAGGGCAAAAAGGCCTAAGTAGTGATCAATAGGGATAACTCGGCTCCATAGATCATGAAAAAACAAAGAAATAACACCATCGAGAGGGTTAATCAATACGTGAAAGTTGATGACTACAATCCACAAGTCTACCAAGAAGAAGAATAACCAATTGCGAATCAACTTTCAATAGAACCCTCTTGTATCCCTTACTCCAAGTAAGACTCGAACCCTGCATGACACCCCATAGCTCTTTTATCAGAATTGTACAAATGCCAATATTATGGATAAAGCCTATCTGTCACCTACCATCATCATCACAAATAACCCTCGCCATTGTTGTCAAGCCACCCTCATTGACCGATCAATTAGTATTAAGGTTGAACCACATCTGACAGAGCCTTTCCCAGCAAATACAATGTTATCCATGATGATCTGAATACCACTTATCATCCTAAGAGACTCTAGAGAAATATCATAATCACTTTCATGCTTGACAATGAAAGTCACCATGGCATCCTGCATATGTCCTTGATTAAAGACAAAAGAGTTACGCCCAAGGTTATTAAAATCGAGATTCTAGGATCGGATCACTGAAGGTCTTATGGATCGGATCGTAAAATCGTATCGTAGGATCGTAAGATCCTATAATATCACTAAAACTAGTATAGATATGATACAAAAAATTATAGGCACTAAAACCACATAATATATAATTTTATTAAAATTTAATGATCATAATGCCGAAAATTGACATTCCAAACTCATATATACACAAGAAGCACATTTAAAAAATATATATGCTCACATAAAGAGTAGAGGAAAGATTATGGGTCTTTATTAGGGAAAAAATATTGTAAATTCAACAATCGGGAGTCGAGAAGAGGGAAATTGGGAGGTAAATGAGGTTAAAAGAGACAAAAAGAGCATTTAAGGGATGTAATTTCACTAATAATTAAGCCAATTGGTGCGAAAATAAATTTTATAAGCTCTAAGTAAAAAATCGGGTAGGATCTTACGATTTTATACAGGATCTCATGAGATCCTATACTATCCTATACGATTCTAACACGATTCTAAACCGATTCTAACAAATTTCGATTTCAATGTACGATCCGGATCAGAATCTCATATAGGATCGTAAGATCCTACGATTTTAAGATCCGGATCTTGATTTTAATAACACTAGTTAGATCATTGCCAAATCCCCCACAAAGCCATCACAAAGCGATTGGTTCATATGAAACATCACTACGTTCATGGTTACAAGTAATATTAGAATGTAACCAAAAGGCAAAATCAAAATCAATGAATACTTCCCTAGAAAGCAGATGATAAAATCTTTCCAAAAGTGCTTTGTGCGGGATATTTTCTTTTATTTCAAAAGATTTAAAGTTATTTTCAAACGTCCATATAAATCTAAAAACACTCTACCAACTTAGCTTTATTATAAGGGTTAAAGCCTCTCTTTTAAAAAATCAAACATCCATAGAACTCTAAAACACTCTACCAAACATAACCTTATTCAATAAAAGGATAAAATCTCGAGAAAATATTATATAAGAATGGGCGCTCACATGAGATATAAGATTGAATTTTATATGTTCCCACAAAAAACGGACGTTCTAGATTAGACTTTTATTAAAAGAAGTAAAAGACGGTACAAACGTATTTTTCACAAATTATTCGCGTTTTTTTAGAAAAATCCATTTCTAAGGGACACTTGTTGCATGTGCATTGTTTTCACTTTGGATGGATGCATCAGTTTTTTGTGCATCGATTTCGAACTTTTTTATTTATTTTTATTTTTAACTTTATTTATGTGTATGAATACAATAGTTAGCTCGTTTTTTATGCACATATCGTTAGTCTCAAATATCAATGCACATGCATAATAAGATGCACTTTTTGGTGTTCTTATAACATCTGGGATTTGAGGTCCTTGATAAAGTATTGAAGTGCTATCCATGTTAACAAGAGATCTTCCTTTTCAAGGTTCGAGATCTAACTTCCCCTCCTTCCGCTCTTCTATATTGTGTCAAACTGTGTCAGGCGGGAGATAAAAGGACCTCAAAAAAGGGAACCATTCCTCTCCCCAGCCTTTCCAAAAAGGCTTTGTCACGAGTAAGGTTATGAGGACAAAGATCTCTAAAGCTAAGCGTGTAAAGGCGAGAGCACTACTAGGATGGGTGACTTCTTGGGAAGTTCTCGGGTTGGCATGTGTTAGCACTTCTAAGGACTTGGGTCTTACAAATGGTATCAGAGCCGACTCTAGTTACGAGTTGGCTTGGCTAGGAGAGCATGAGGACGTCAAGTGTTCAAGGGAGGAGATTGTAACACATGAGATTTGAGATCCTTTGTAAAGTATTGAAGTGCTACCCATGTCAACAAGAACTCTTTCTTTTCAAAGTTCGAGTGGGGACAAAGAACTCTAAAGTTAAGCGTGCAGAGGCGAGAGCATATTCGAAATGGTGACCTCATGGGAAGTCCTCGTGTTGGCATGGATTAGCGCTTCTAATGCCTCAGACCTTACAATTTTGATGCATATACTATTAGTTTTAATGCACATGCATAAATAAGGCATTTTTGTTCATCAGTTTCGCCTTTTATGTGCATCAAAACTAGTTATATGTACATCGATATTTTTTATGCACATTGTTCATCGATGTTGAACTTTTTTTTATTATTTTTGATGCACATTCTGCCAAATTTGATGCATATTCGACCGATTTTAATGTACTCACAAATAAGATCATTTTTAGTTGTTTTGATGCACATAAAGTACATTTTGATACTCAAACATATATTTCACAAACAAGATCATTTTTTTAATTGTTTTGATGCAAATAAGATTCACAAACAAGTTTACTTGTTTGTGAAGCAAGTTTGGCTGTCTTTCTTGCAGGTAGCTCGAGGCTTATTTTATGTACTAATTTTCCGGAAGTAGGAGCTGAGTTTGATATTGGACCGAGTTGTATTAGGCCAGGTCGCTTGGTGCTCTGAGGCTTCTGAAGATCCTTTATCTCGGTGGAGGGAACGTCAGTCGTTCATTTCGCACGCCCAGGAGGGGTCGACATGCTGCCTGCGACGCTATTCTTATAGTGCTTTACTCACCCCGATCTCAAACTCTTTTCAGCTCTTTTTTCGGAAATTTGTATTTTTATAGCTTTTCCTGCTTGCTTTTTTCTCACCTAGCCGTTCACGGCTGCCGTTTTCTTACGGCCTCTCGGTTTGCCAAGTTTGTTTGGAATTCCGAATTCTTATCTTATCAAAAAAAAAGGTTTACTTTTCATTTTTTTTCTCTATTTCTTTTCACCCAACGTAGAGGTGAACCGAACCGGGTCAAAACCGGCGGTTCCGATTCCGGAACCGAAACCGGAACCGAACCGGAGGAGCCAGGGGTCGGTCGGTTCCGGTCCCGGTTCCACGTTCCTTGGAACCGAAGAACCGGCGGTCCGGAACCGGAACCGGAACCGCCGGTTCCATCACTAAAAAAAAATATATACCTCAAAAATGTGGAACCGCGATCGTGATCGCGGTTTTGCAATTTCAAATTTTTTTTATTTTTTTTAAGGTTCGGAACCGAACCGGAACCGGAACCGCCTCGGAACTAAAAAGAACCGGAACTGAACCGGAACCGGAACCGAAACCGAGGAACCGGGGGGTTCCCGGTCCGGAACCGGACACACCACTAACCCAACGCCACGGATTCTTGTACATTTCACATCTAGCCGCCTATTCACTCATGATCCATGCAAGCCATAAAATATCAGCCTGCAAGTAGCCAAATAGTAGGATAAGACGTTTGTTTTATCCTTCACATCGATCCTCTTTGACAATTGAACCTACAAAAAAAAAATACAAGAGGTTAAAATAAAAAGTATCCATACATTTTGCATATCGTGTAACTAAACTCATAATACATTGAACATTTGAATGGATGATCAATATCAGTATATAAATATATATTATCCTTTGCTACAATGAATGGACCATATGATCAATATTATTTTTGTGCATATACATTGAATTTACACTTGCAAATTAAACAAATAACTTTTCATCGCCCATAATGGGAATATACTCAAGAATTCAATTCACCCACTCACTAAATCCAAAATTTATATTCAAAAATAATGAGAGCCAAGCCAATATACCATACACATTCGGTGCTCTAATAGTAACAGTTAGAACGTCACTTTTGTTGATGCTATATGAATGGAGAATCACACGTCATTTCTTATAACATGTTCAATTTCTATATCGAGCATTAACATTTGTTTTGTTTTTGAAAAGACTACACATTTCAATAGCTAGGAGGATAAAAAAAATATAATGAGAATATATACAAATCGAATTAAATCTGTGGAGAAAGTTTCTCCTACATCTAAAATATGAAATATAACTTGTCCAGCATATATCTTTGAGCTACTTCTCTTATTGTCAATTAGTTTTAGGATGGAACCCCATTGACTTATGTGTTGGGTTGAATGCGCTTATGCGCATGAACCGACGTGTGTACACCCCACGTCATATTAGCCCGCCGAAATTTAACATGGTATCAGAGTCTGATCGGTCTGGGTTCGGATTCCTGGTCTAATGGGCTAGCCGGCCTTAAGGCACGAAAACGTCAAGTTGCAACTAGCAATATTGCGGGGCCAGACAATTATATTTGAGGGGGCGTGTGGAGAAAGTTTCTCCTACATCTAAAATATGAAACATAACTTGCCCAACATATATACCCTTGGGCTACTCCTCCTATTGCCAATTGGTTTTAGGATGGAACCCCACGGGCTTATGTGTTGAGCCGAATGCACTTATGCGCATAAACACCCCACGTTATATTGGCCCGCCGAAATTTAACAAAATCATTTCCATTAAACTATAAAGGTGTTATATCCATTGATGATCGATTGTAAATTAGTCATAATGTGACTACTCTTTTCTGTTTGAGAATATATCAAATTCGGTTCTTAAGCATTACACAATAGCTAGCTGCCTAGCTAGCTAGCTATTAAAGTAATTTACTAAAGAAAATTCCGATTTTGGAAAATTGATTATTTTTTCAGGTTTTGATGATGGAAATTTATGTGGATTTTATGGTTTGTATTTGAAGATATTTTAAGTGTGAAGCTTAAGGAGAGGAATACGATGACCAATCGTTCAGCCTTAAGGAATAGAGAAAATGAAGCAAAAACATAATCCGTGTTCGTTGGTACTAGTGGAACAACGCAAAGACACATATTATTAAAATTGGAAGGCGGCACTAAAGAAGGCACATATGTGGTTTCCGAATTGTTCAAGGGCGATTGAGTTGGCATGCTTAGAGCGCAAGGAATACAAGGTGGCCGAATTAAATCATATCCATTAAAATATAAAGGTGTTATTGTTGTCCATTGATGATCGATTGTAAATTAGTCATAATGTGACTAGTCTTTTCCGTTTGAGAATATATCAAATTTGGTTCTTAAGCATTACAGGCCAGTTAGCCTAGAATAAAATGTTATAATATACGTAGCAAGTGCCTTCAGATATCTAGTCAATCGGTTAAGCCTCCAAGAATATTACCCAATGATCATCGTTTCAACTCTCGTGGACAGTGCCCTTCACCAAAAAAAATATACCTAGCAAGTTATTGTGAATGTTGATTCTCTAAATTTCACTCATTGAATATAGATAGTCTCTTCTTATTATTGATCAACTTAGCTCACTTAAAGTTCTCGTTGGATTGAAATTGTTAGTTTTCACTTTTCAGACAGGGAAAAAAATTATTTCCTAGACAACGGAAATAACAATAAGCAGGAATGATAACACGGTAATTTAGAGAGGAAAATTTTCTGATTGATCAACGAGTCGTAGAAAGAAAAATCTATACCCATGAGACTCCTTCTTAGAGGATTTCAATAGAACACTTATTTAGTAAGTGTCAACGAAATACAAGGCAAGTCAAGTTCCCTGATAACTAGGCACCAACCAAAGTTCAACCACAATTGCTCGTCTTCAACACACACTTTTAACTCCAGTCAACCCTAGCCTATTTATAAAGAAACTTTTGAATATGATCTCAACCACGACTTGTCTAACCGTGAGGATATTCCATTTAGAAGATCTTCATAAAAATGGATTAAAATATAAAATAGCTCAACCATATCTTCAATCATTCAGAATATACCCATTAACCGAAAGATCTCGATATATAACTTATCTTTTTGCTTCATCAAATCTTCTAGATTCCATCTTATCTTCTCACAAACTACTCGATCTTAGTTGTCAAATCATTGTTGCAGTTGTTTGCTCAAAACATGGTAACTTGTCAAATATAGAAATCCACGTAGCTTCTCGAAGAGACTGTGCATATCTCATAGTGTCGGCTTCCTACTCGCGCACAAGGGAGGTGACTTCGAGATTTTCCCGGGAAGCAACTCGTGTGTAGCATGAGTTTTTAGGGTCGATTTAGTCATGTATTTTCCCTATTGGTCGTATGATGGCATGTTGTGATTGGTGAGTCTTGCTTTACCCTATGTTAGCTTTTATTTGTAGTTTGCCTGGTTATTCATTTTGTCTAGGATGAATACTCTTATCTTATCCTCTATGTTGAAAAGACCGCAACAACTTTGTTGGTATCTTAGTTTTCTTTGTCTTTGTGCCTCATTGCAATGATTCGTGCGTCTTGGTTCCTCTCAATAGATCGTGAGGTCTTTGTTGTTTACGTTCACACTTGGTTTATCCGAGGCTCAATGTTTGTAAAGGACACGATAGGTGTGTGATCTTACCAAGAATTGAACCTTTCTTTCAGAACAAGTGTTCATCTCTGATAAGAGATGCATATTGGATACTTTTTGCACATAAGTGAATCCGATTTTTCAAAATAAAATTATTAGTCTATAGACCATTTATGTGTAGGGTGCACACGACCGTTCGCGCATGTCCAACTCTAATATATGGTATTAGAGCGAGGCCTAGTCATGGATCCGTTTTCAAGTATCAATTGGAATCGGACAGTTGCACTTATTGGTCCTGTTGAGACTATGTATTCTTATATTTCAAAGTTGAGACTAAAAAACCCCACTATTTAAGTTCATGAACTCATTTTCTTATTGTCAATTGATTTTAGGATAGAATTCTACTAAATCTGTGTGTTGGACTTAATATGCATATATATATATAGACGGTTATGTACACCCCAGGTAAACGACCCATAAACTCAAATAAAAATGAATCATGCATGTAAACTGTGAGCGGGTAAAATTAATCGTCATAATTATTTTCGCTATCTTTCGGCCGCCATAAAAATATTTTTATTTATTATGCTTTCTATCTTTAAGTATTTTAATATAAAATTAAACACGGTGGTTATTTGTTATGATGAAGGATTCTATCTAAGTCGAAAGATAGAATTTTCGCTTGGAGTGGGGAGCAAGATATCGCTTATTCGGGTGACAAGGCACCATCGGCCGTCCCTAAGGGGTAGAACTTTCGCCCCCTACCCTCTCTCCTCCATTATAAATACATGTCTTCGCCATGTATGATGAGCACCTCATATTCGCTGAGCTCGCACACAAGTCTTGTGCTTTACCTCGATGTTCAATCGGCAATTGCTCGATCTTCTGACTTAGACATCAGAGGTGGATTAGGGGGGATCCCCGCCCCATGTGTCCATTGTTTTGCAAATTTTAGGTTGAAGATGAAGTTCAAACAAACTATGAAAAAGAGAGTATACAATCAGTAGACGAATTTTATACACTAACATAAACTATGATCACTAATGAGATAATGATCGTGTATATGACGGACCTAATTCTATGCATTGTAGTTTTTAGCCGCCTATGATCACTAATAAGATAATGGTCGGGTATGTTCAATGAATCATTGCCGTAGCTTTATTTTTATGAAATTCTTACCTATCTCTTTTTGTCATATTATCTTACAAGCTCAACCCTAACCCATATTCAAAAGGTATCCAAAATACATTTGACAAGGATGTATAGATAGAAATACTAACTAGCTAGCTAGTTTTGTGAGAATAAATTAAAGAACTATAGTCTTTTATAATGTATAAGTACATAGCGTCAAACCAACTTTAATTTATGTCCATAAGATCTACGCACATTTTCAAGATACCCGAGAGTATAGCTTAGCTAGTATTTTAGTGAGAAATTGAATAAAAAGAGAGAATTGCTAGGCTCTAGTAACCTAACTAGCTAGCTTGTTAATTAGTGCGAGATGAGTGTGCCATATTAGTGCATTTTTTTTTATAGAAAGACATTGTCTACGAGAATCGAATAAGAGATATTTAAATACTGTCATTAAACTTTAACTATTTGGTTAGATGTTCGAAAACTTTAATTATTAAAGCAACACCATCCTCCTGTCTTGAAGTTAAAAATATTGTGAAAGATTGGTGTTCAATATCTAGTCAAAAGATAAACTGTCAAAAATCAGTTTTTTAAACAATTAGGAACATCTCGAATATCCAAAATTAACGTTTGTAGAATGTTCTAAATATTTCTAACATGAAAAAGTTGATAGTTCGAGCACATACAACTGAGGCAATTGAGCGCTCTCCAATGCATAGGTGTAAGGATTTGGTCCTCTGAACTTTTTATTGTGGTAAAGGGTGTTCTAAGAAGAGAACGTAAGCTATTTGCCAATACTTTACTTTATTGGCCCTCACCTAGGACATGGGTCAAGATTGGCCGAAGGAATAGGATTCCACAAGTTTGTACACCCCAATCATGTATGATGGAATCGCCAAAGATTTGCTCTCCAATTCGTGAACTTAGCCGATACAAAGCTATATGATAGCACCCAATTTTACCTCGGGTAAATGGGGTGTAGGTAAGAAGGTGGGTGAGCGGTAGTGATTTTTCGGGGTTTAGGGTTTAGGGGTAGGTTTTTATTGTTGTGTTTTTGTAGGTGTGTTTGCTTTTTGGTATTTTATGTGTTGTGTGTTCTATCTTTTGTTTTACTTGTTGCATATCCCACCTTTGTTGTTTTCCTTTTGTATTGGTTTTTGCTTATGTTTTGATCATGTTTGGTTACTTTTTGGCAGTATTTTTTTATGAGTCTATTAGAAATGCCCCCTCGACTTG
Source organism: Fallopia convolvulus (assembly GCA_964016875.1). NCBI lineage: Eukaryota > Viridiplantae > Streptophyta > Magnoliopsida > Caryophyllales > Polygonaceae > Fallopia > Fallopia convolvulus. The sequence continues at coordinate 1,779,007 of OZ024722.1, read as the reverse complement.
TTTGAGATATGGTTGCGTATATTGCGAACCCTTAGATCCCACTATGTGAGATACACTAAGTAATATTGTTATTTTTGTGTACTGGTGTTGTGTACTTAGAAAGAGTAGGAATGAGGTTCTACTCTTTTCGTTCTTCTCTTGTGAACGCCATGATCATATCTCTTCTAAGACTTGAAGCCCTTATTGTTGATCTTAATCACTTATTCGCTTTGTTCGATCTTCGTTCTATAGTATGCTCAATCCCCAATTGTAATTATTATTTTTTCATTTACTAGATAAGAAATGATCCACGTAAATCAGGTTTTGTACTGACCGACTCATTATAATAATAGAAAAATAATAATATTTGATTTTTTATCTAAATGAAAAATAAAAGCAAAGATCAATTAAAAAATATTTCAACATTCTCTTATACTTTCTACTACTAGACCACATACATATTATATTCTAATTTCTATTGAGAGCTCGATCGAGCTCTATTTTCTAACAATTATGATTCTAACGAAGATAAGAGATATAATCAAACATATTTTCTCAAATCTCATAAAATTCAATAATAGTAAAATAACATTCTTATTTCTTAGGTTTTCATATAATGTTTAAACTGATTTTTTGTACAATATTATTTTAGTCGCCCCTATAATTTTCGTCGTGAAGTCTAGGCCGGTTAAAATAAAACCACTGTTTGTTTAGGCCGGTATTTTTTTTCTGGGTCGGCTGATATTGAAATTTGGGAGATAAGAGGACAATTAAATTGACAAATCAACTATTTATTTTTGTAGTAGCACAAATCAACTTGATTTCATTGGTAATTAAATTACTAAGGGCTACCTAATTAGGTAAGGGTAGGACATATGCATTCTCCTACCACAACTTGTCCATATATAGTCTCTCTTAGAGATGGATATTAGGGCGGGCCGGGCCGGTCCGGAACCCGCCCCGGGTTGGGAGATTTCATCCTGGCCCAGTCGGGCCTGGACCAGCCTAGCCCGGATAATTATACATGTAAAAAAATGAACCGGGCCTAATTATACCAACCTGTCCCGCTCCAACCCGGTACAATACCGGGCAAGTCCCGAGTCCTATTTCTTCGGCCCAGCTCGGTTCCATACCTAGTTTGTCTGAATCTCTCAACTTAATGTATTAAATTGTATTAAATGTATAATTTAATGTAATTTAACGTATTAAATTGACAATCTCTACACTCCAGTCATACGTAATATATCTTCAAATAATCTTGGGGTACTTATCGGTGTTGATGCTGATGTTGATGTTGATGTTGATGTTGATACTTATGGTTGTTGATGTTGATCGTGGATGCTGATATGAGATACTGATATGAGTTGTTTATTTTCCAAATAATCCGGAATGTGTTTGGTAAACTGAATTGCTGATATTTTAAGCAAGAGGTGTAAAATTACTAAAAACTAGTTTTACCCGTCGTACCATGTACGACTACGATTCGATATTTTATAAACATTATAAATAGGATATTAATAAATAAATAAAAATACAATATAAACTTTAATATAAGTACGTAATTTATTGTTCGTAGAATGTATATAATTTTTTAATCAAATATTATATTCTTCTTATTTTATTAGTTTCATGTACGTAAATTCAGAGTTTATCAAATATTTCAATATCTATTAAATATTTTATTATCCATTTTTATTAATTTTAAATTTTTTTAACTATTTATTCATTACCGTAATTTTTTATAAAAGAAAATCACTATATTTCTATAAATAAATTCGACAAAAGATATATGATCAAATATTTATATTTATTTTTAAATATTTAAATATTTTATCTTTAATTTTAAATACTTGTATAAGGAAGCTTTCAAAAACATATTGTTATACTAAATAGATATTTTTTTGATGTTAGAGATAAATTTAAATAGTTAAAAAAAATTGTGTAGTTTGTTTTTGGTTTTTCATTACCTATAATTGTTTAAACTTGACTAATCATTGTGTAGTTTGGTTTTGGTTTTTTCATTACCTATAGATGTTTTAACATGGTCTTTTACTAAGGCCTTGTTGCACTTGTCGATGAAAAGTATTTTAATTTTATTTATAGAGTATCTAACAAACTCGATAAAAATAAAACCGAAATATTATATGTAAGAACTTGCAAATCCCATTTTATGTAAACTTGAAAAAGTCGTAACATAACCGTTAACTTAATTTTTCCGGTTTGGTTTCTTAAACCACGATTCTTAAAAAAGACGGTAAACTTCATTGGTTTTTTGGGTTTTCGGTTACACCTTTTTACACTTGTTGGTGAAAAGTATTTTAATTAACATGGTCTCTTACAAATGTTTACTGCCGTTAACATGGTCTCTTACACTTGTTGGTGAAAAGTATTTTAACTTTACTTATAGAGTACCCCTATTTCGCAATGTAAGTCATTTTCTCATTTTGCACAAGTTTTAAGACAAGTTTTAAATAGAATAAATATTTGTTTAATATTTATTTTTATCACATGTAATTACTTTATTTAATCTTGGATTTACAAGTACACTAAATACGGAGTATTCTCTACTCAATCCAATATTTCCATGTCATACATTGAAACTAGGATAGCTTGAGTAAATGAGCATTGGAATGTTAAGTAAATTAAATAATGACCTATTTTAGAAATTTTAGCATTAAATAATTCAGAAGATGACTTACATTATGAAACGACTTTTAGAACTAAAAATGACTTACATTGCGAAATGGAAGAAGTATCTAACAAACTCGATAAAAGCAAGACTGAAATATTATATCTAAGAACTTGCAAATCCCATTTTATATAAACTTGAAAAGGTCATAACAGAACCATGAATTTATTTTTTCACGTTCGATTTCTTAAACCACGATTCTTGAAAAAGACGATAAATTTAATCGGTTTTTCGGTTACGACTTTTTATGGACACCCCAAGTGTCCCTGATTACGTACTGGGTTTATGGAAAATCGATTAAATCTTAATACTTTACACACCCCTAATCTACTTGACATTAAAATAATTAAATTATAACACAAGAAGGAGAAATAGACAATAATGAATTGAAACGAGGAGCGAATGTTGTGAAAGCGCTATGAGACAAGTATCGTCTTTCCCTGTAACGTACAGTATCCACAAATCATGTGTGAATTATTATGTATCCCCGAAGATTTCGGAAAATGGCAAATGAATTAAACAAACATGGCGCTATTTCCAGGAAACGGCAAGCCAGCAACTCACGAGCACAACCCCAATCTCATGTGTTATGTTTTTTGACTTTCTTCCTACTAATTTAGGCTCCGTTTGGATAAATTAAGCTGATATGGGACTAAAGTTGAAGCTTATTAGTATCCAAAAGTGATATCTTTAGTTGTAAATTGGGGTGCATCCTAATGCTCATTGACTTTTATACACTGCCTTTGAGATAGATATAGTCCCTATATCAATTTTGGTGTATTCTAACTAAATTCAATTATTATTGTCACATAGCTGAATTTCAGTTTTTATTGGGTCTTTATTGGGCGTACCCCCTTTCCCTTGGGCAGGGGTACCCCTATCTTGACCCCCCAGATTCCGCTGTAGCGAAGCCTCACTGGGTCAATGTTGATGATGATATTTTACAATGAGTTAATGAGTGTTCAGCAGAATGAGCTTATTTTCTGTAAAAGAGGATGGTAAAATGACGAAAATGGGGTCTGTTTGTTTCTATACTATGAATCGGGTTGGAATCGGAAATCATGTTGGAATAGGTTTCATTCATACCCATCTCAAAAATAGAGTATGAGCTCACGTGTATTTTGAGGGAATGAGAATGAACCATAATATTTCATGGACAACATTATTTTTCAACCCAAATATCAGCTAGTATAAGCTTTCATAAGTCTCATTTAAGATCGTGCCAAACACTTTTTAAGAAGCTTAATTTCCAACCACTTTTTCATAGCAGCTTCCATAAGCTGTAAATAATGTCATTCGAACGCAGCCTTAGTCTTCATACGACATTTTGTAACTAGAGTTTTTTTACCCATTCAGCTAGCGGAATGGGAAGAAACTTGTGAGGAGGAGCTTCTTGAATCCGCTCAAAATTCCGTTCCAGCTAGTTGAATCCGCTCACATTCCGCTACTGTCGAACATAGCCTTAATGTTTTGGATTTAACCAACCATCAGTTGGTATGGGTAGGCGAAACGATAAATTTTCTTAAGTGTTTATCCGAGAATTCGGTTTCGAATCTTTATGACAGCGTTGGCATGTGTATAAAAAAGCTGATATGAATTGAAAGGGTAACACTTATTAAAAGACTTTCGCAGTACCTGCTTTGGACTAGAGCGGCTCTGACTGATCGAATCGGACGGAAACCAAAAGAAAATGTTTCTGATTTGTGATCGATCAAATCGTGTTGTAATTCGATCATGTAATCTATTAATTTATGTAATAGTGAGTGATTGATTAGCTACCATCTCTGTAATCTTACTCAAATATTGCCTATTTGATCATGTAATTATTAGTTAATGCTTTCTATATGATTGCATATGATACGCGCTCAGCATAATGTATTAATCTGGTATTTGACTTAGGAGATGTACAAATTTGATACGTGCTTATAATATCGATTAGTTGACCAAAATTATATGGATCCGTTATGTAAGTTTATTGGAAATGGAAGAAATATTAATATTCTCAACCCTAAAATTTCGGGTTGGATATATTGTCGGTTCGGGTCAAGTTTTGACAACTCTATTCACTACTCATCCTTTTATTGGATCCGACCCCATGAACCTTATTCATTCGAGTCAATCAGCAAGTTCGGATCTTTTTTTGACCCACTTATTTTCGGGTCGGATTGTTGGGTTGGGTTAAGTTTTGACAACTCTTTTCACTACCCTTACTTAATTCCTTTTATTAGATCGTGCTCCTTGGTACTTATCAGATGAGTCATGAACCCGAAATCTATCACCAAGGGTGGATCTCGATCTTATAAAAAGGAAACCTAAATGGAAAAAAATATTGTTGAAAGTTATCCCACATGGGAAACTTGAGACTAAAAATGCTAGTATATAACCCAATGAGTTACTCCACCCATTGCCATATGGTTTTGGGTTGGAACCTCATTGGGTTTGTATGCTAGGCTCGTTACACGCACGACCCCCAGATTGTCGGCCCACCGGACTTTAATATGATATCAGAGCAGGTTGCGGTGTGGGTTCTTTCCTAGAGTCTTCGGGGGTTTGCTGGCTTCATGGGCCTGTTCAGGCAGTCCGCCCAATAAAGGAGCAACCGATCCCAAAAAGTGGCGGTTCGCAAGCCTTGAGGGATTGATTCGGACTTGTCGGCCTTATGAGAGCATATTCAAGTAGCCCGCCCAATAAAGGAGCGACCGATCCAAAAATAGAGACGGTTCGCCAACCTTGAGGGATTCTGTCCAAGTGACAACTGGCTCAGACAGTTGCACTTGAGGGAGCGTGTTGAGAGTTATCCCATATGGGAAACTTGAAACTAAAAATGCTAGTATATAACCCAATGAGTTACTCCACCCATTGCCATATGATTTTGGGTTGGAACCTCATTGGATTTGTATGCCAGGTCCGTTACACGCACGACCCCCAGATTATCGATCCACCGAACTTTAATAAATATATTAGTTAATAGGCCACCCAAAGCCAAAGAAACAACCATGTCCATGTGTCTTGCAAGCCTACTTCTTTCTCGCCAGTCGCCACCTCGCCTCTCTACCGTTACAAAAATACATAGGCATCATTTGTCTTCCTTATTATAAAACCACAGCAGCCATTTATTACTACAATAAAAAAGAAAAAAATAATTGTGAATGAAGTAATAATTGTAATCATAGTTAGTGATAATTAATTAGTACTAATAGAGTGCATTAGTGCCCATTGCGCCAGATCATCCTTTCTGTTTTTGTGGTGGTGGCCGGGAAAACCATCCTGTTTGGTTTAATGAATTATTACTATCATTTTAAGTAGTTAGAGATATCAGTCTTGTGACTTATTTTTGGTCCCTTATGAAGGATGGCCTAATTGCTTGTCCTCTATGTTTTAGACTTGCTGAATTCTTTGTTTGTGATTATCACATCAAAAGTTGATTAGGTGCACTTGTGTGGCATGTTGTAATACAAATTAAAGACAAAAGTTAAGACTAACATAGCCTAAAACATAAAATTGATAGACGTTGATTCTCCAGTTGTTAATTGGTTTTAGGATAAAAATAATCGACTTTTCCTACTTACATTTGCGTACACATTTGTACGATCGAGTTCAGTGACGAACATGAACCTTATTAGTAGCAGGGCACAAATTTCAATAACGATTTTTCTAACTGTTAAGAGTCTAAAAATAGTATTTTTTGTGTCAAATTCCTATGACGATTTTAACCAGTAAATAGTATTTTTTTAAAAAAAAAATAGGTTAAAAATAGAGTTATTTTTGACTTTTTTTTAAACATTACAAAAATGACATTTTTGCATTTAGTTTTTAAAAAGCCAAAATAATGTCAAATGTATTTTATCATTTTTTAGAAAAAAATAAGAAAACAAAATATCACAAAAACTCTTTTTGGATCTATTTACTCTACGAATTTATGTAGTGAACTTATGTAATACACTTTTTTTTAAATAATTTTTTTTTTGAGATGCAAAATTTTGGAGGTTTTCTATTCTCACCAAAAATATTATTATCTCATGATCCATTTTCAACGAAATGTCATAAAAACTTTCCTGGAATTTGTACTAGAACCTATTTTAATTTCATAAAATTAACCCATATGAGCAATTTAACCACCTTCCCACACTATTCATTTTGGTCTAACCTCCACTCCACATTAACTTACACAAATACATTATACAATCCATCTTTTTGTAAGAGACCAAAAAAGTGGGCAATAGTACATGCCTAACCACCAAACTAACAAAATCCTCCCAAGTTCATGCATCCAAAAAAAAATCTCCCTTTCTCAACCCCTATATAACCCCCTCCTCCCCACACTCTCCTCTCCACTACAAATTTCCCGCATTATAAAAAACACATCACCACCAAATAAAAAAAAATGCCTTCATCAGACTTCTACGATTCCGTTACCATCCTCTCCAAATCCACAATCCTCCCCGATTCCAAATCCCCAATCGGAACCCTACCTCTCTCCGTCTCCGATCTCCCTATGTTAACCTGTCAATACATCCAGAAAGGCTGTCTCTTCTCCGGCACGCCTTCCGATTCCCTCGCCGGAGACCTCAAGAAGTCCCTCTCCAAGGCGCTCTCCGTCTATCCGCCTCTCGCTGGCCGTTTAATCACCGACTCCGACTCCGGCCACGTCTCCCTCGCTTGCTCCGACGACGGCGCTCTCTTCATCCACGCCCGCGCCTCCTCTCTCCACCTCGGAGACATTTTTTACTCCTCCGGTGGAGATATTCCGGCGGCGTTCAGGCGGTTCTTCGCGTTCGATAACACGATCAGCTACGACGGCCACACGAAGCCGATTTCGGCGGTGCAGGTCACGGAGCTCGCTGACGCCGTCTTCATCGGCTGCTCCGTCAACCACGCCGTCGTCGACGGGACCTCGTTCTGGAACTTCTTCAACACGTTCGCCGAGATCTCACGCGGCGAAACCAAGCTCTCGCGGCCGCCTTGCTACTCCCGTGACAACGTCCTGCACACGAACGCCGTCCTCCGGTTCCCCGGCGGTAAGCCGGAGGCGAGCTTCTCCGGCGGCGAGCCGATCAGGGAGCGGATCTTCCACTTCAGCCGCCAAGCCGTCTTGTTGCTCAAGAAAAGAGCGAACGAGTCGCTGAGATCAGCTAACGGCGTTTGTGATGAGCAAACGGCGGAGATTATGGGGAAGCGGAGCAACGACACGTGGACGGCGGAGAATGGGAAGGCAGTTGTGAATCCAACGGCTGAGGCGCTCAAGAAAAGAGCTAACGGCGACGTCCGTGATGAGCAAACGGCGGAGATTATGGGGAAGCGGAGCAACGACACGTGGACGGTGGAGAATGGAAAGGCAGTTGTGAATCCAATGGCTGAGATCTCGTCGTTCCAGTCGCTCTCCGCGCAGCTTTGGCGGTCCGTGACACGCGCGCGGAATTTACCGCCAGCCAAAACGACGACGTTTCGGATGGCGGTTAACGTTCGTCACCGGGTCAACCCGAAGATGGACCCGTTGTACTTCGGGAACGCGATCCAGAGCATTCCGACGGTTGCTTTATCGGGGGACGTGTTGAGTCGGGAGCTGGGGTGGAGCGCGGATCTGCTGCATCGCAGCGTGAGGGTGCACGATGATCGGAGGGTGAGATTGGGGGTGGAGGCCTGGGAGAGGGACCCACGGCGTTTCCCGTTGGGGAATTTCGACGGTGCGATGATTACGATGGGGAGCTCGCCGCGGTTCCCGATGTACGATAACGATTTCGGGTGGGGCCGGCCTGTGGCGGTTAGGAGCGGCGGCGCGAATAAGTTTGATGGGAAGATTTCGGCGTTTCCGGGGAGGGACGGTGATGGGAGTGTGGATTTGGAGGTGGTGTTGGCGCCGGAGACGATGGAAGGATTGGAAAGAGACGGCGAGTTTATGCAGTATGTTAGCTGATGAATAATTCGGATTAATTAATTAAATGATAATTAGTTTGGAGTATTATAGATTAGGGATGTGGGGCCTCTTCTGTAGGGGTCAATGGGTCATTGTGGCGGTTGGACGTGGGAGTGGGACCCGTTTAGAATGTTCTCTTGTGTTTCAGAGGTGTTTTTTTTTTGCTTTTTTGATTTGATGTTATGTAACATATATAAATGGTTTGAAAAATAATGGGAGTTGTTTAGTTGATAATATCTTTTTCAAGTAAATTGACTATCATCTTTAGTGTTTTAGTAAAATACAAAAAAAAAACTCTTGAGGTATTTATAAAAAAATATTTTTTTTTCACTTTTTTTATATATAAAATCACTCCTAATTTATACTTTGTTTTAATTGTACTACTCAATTTCGCTTTTCATTTAGTATACTACTCTCTCCGTCTCATTTTAATTGTCCAATTGTACAAAAAGCTCACCAATTAAGAAAAGGTGGAAGAAGAAAAAACAACCAATAGTATAAGGAGAGATATTGTGATTGTGATGGTTAGTGGTGTGAGAAAGAAAAAGAAAAAGGAAATGACTAAAAGGGGTATGAGTGTATATTTTTTTATTGGATAATATGGGTAAAAGGTGAGGATAATATTTTAAGAATAGGTTGATATAAAAGGAAAGAAAAAAAGTTGGTCAAACATTTTGGGACAACTAAAATAGAAATTGGACAAACTTAATAGGACAGAGGGAGTATTAAATTAGGGTTAAAATATATAATTTCTCAAATGTCAATGTACCAAATTAATAAACACCGATAGTTACTCATGCTCGACTAATGTTATTGCTCGAGAGAGAGGGAAGGTTGGTTCGAGAGTGCTCTATGATCGATGATCTTATTGCGTGCCTAGGTAGGTGACTCGGCGCGATAAGTGCGAGTTAGGGCTCGAGAGAGGTAGAGAGAGGAAGGACAATTGATAAACGCCCTCGAGACAACCCTTCCTTTATTGGTTCCTAGTAGGCACCCGTTGCGCCGAATTGAGCCCTTCCTATGAACCCAACAAGATCCTCGATTATGAAGCACTCTTGAACTAACCCTTCCTCTCTTGAGCATAATTATTGAAGTTTATCAATTTGGCACTTTAAATTAGAGGTAATTATGTATTTAACTCTAAATTGATGGTATAATTGATGAAAAACGAGATGAGATGGTTCAATAAAAATAAAATGGAATAAATTATTATTTTATTTAAAAATGAAATAAGGGGTGTTTTTTGCAAATTCTCTAGAATAAATGGTAATTTTTGTATTTTATTTTTTTGAGCAAATATACTAATGGTTTCATTTTCATGGAGCTTGTTAAAACTTTATGAATAATGTTTTCAAAATTTTATGACAATTTTTTTTAAATTAATTAAAATAGAACTAATAAGTGAACTAGAACAAAAATATTCCAAACTGTTATTTTTTTATTTAATAATTGAGATTCTTTTTTCTACCTCATTTATAAAAAAAAACCTCTTCTGGAATTAAACGTAAATACTACTCACTCTGTCCCGTTTTGTTCTTCCGGTTGTACAAAATGCACAATATTTAAGAAAGGAAAAAGCATGTGGCTTGTGTCAGGTTTATTGCAGAAGTGAGACAGATTTTTTTACAAATTGAATACAGCTAGATTGCATTAAGAGTAAAAGTCTGAATTTTTTATTCATAAAAGTGGGAACAATCCTCCCACTTGGATTTCAACCAATAGGAATGAAGCATTCAAGTCACACGGATCCCCCTCACCCCCACCTTTTCACTTTCTTCTTTAAGAAAGAGCCAAATCCACACTTTACATTTACAGTTTCTGCATTCAAAGCTTATAAAACAGAACCACAGAATATTCCCAAAAGAAGCTTCATCTTCATTAAATATCTTCATCTTCATTAAATATTGCATCATTGCCTGTAGTAATAGCTTCAGCATTCAATTTAAACGAAATCCCAATTTCAGATGGTGATGCCATAAATGAACAGGGACAACACCCATTTAATCTCAATGAGTCTGCTGGGGACATGGAAGAAGAAGCTCTTCTTCATCAACTCAATCAAGAAACACAGGGGCATCAACCAGCTTCAGGACAAAGCACAACAGAGGCACAACAGCATCATCAACCATATACTACAAGGCTCAGCAGTGAGAAGAAGATGCAAATATTCATGCATCTTTTACACATAGCAAAAGGAGGAGTTCTTCCAAGGAATGCAATACAGCAGACTGCAAATCAGTTTAATCTTTCAACAAGGACAATTTCCAGGCTATGGAACACATGCAAGCAACAACAACAAGCAATGCAAGTGCCAAATGTGAGTACAAATTACCATAAATGTGGCAGAAAGAAACTTCAAATTCAAGCTAGTGTCATCACAGAAATAGGCATGGGGGACAGGTCATGCATTAGGGATTTAGCAGCCAAGTTGGACATTTCAAAGAGTGCTTGCCATAGATTGGTGAAAAGAAAAACAATCAAGCCACATACAAACCCACTCCATCTAGGCCTCAAGCCTTCAAACATGAAAACCAGGTTAGAGTGGGTTTTAAACCTCTTGCAAGGAAGTACACCACAGACTAAGCAAGTGTACTATACCATGTTTGATTTTGTGCACATAGATGAAAAATGGTTTCAATTGAGCAAGAAGTCACAAAGAGTCTATCTAGCACAGAATGAGAGGGGGAAATACAGAGCTGCAAGCTCAAGCAAATTCATTCCCAAAGTGATGTTCACAGCTGCAGTAGCTAGGCCAAGGTTCAATTTAGAGGGACAATGCACATTCGATGGGAAAATAGGTATTTTCCCATTCACATTTCAAGAAGCAGCAAAGAGGAGATCAAAAAACAGAGAGAAGGGGACAGTTGTAACAAAGCTAGTTGAATCAGTTAACAAAAAAGTCACAAGGCGCATGTTGATTGATCAAATTATTCCAGGCATCAAAGAAAAATGGCCACAAGATGCCGGACACAAGGTCATCTTCATACAACAGGATAATGCAAAGGCACACATTACACAAGAAGATGCAGAATGGCAGCAAGTGTATAGGCAAGAAGGATTCACATTCATTTTACTCCAACAGCCACCCAATAGTCCAGATTTAAACATATTAGATCTAGGATTTTTCAGGAGCATTCAGTCACTCATGCACAAGAAAATGCCCAAGAATATTGATCATATGCTAGATGCAGTACACCAAGCATTCTATAAGCTAGAACCAACAACCCTAGCAAATGTATGGATGTCATTACAGTATGTCATGAATGAGATTATTAAGGTCAAAGGAGGCAATAACTATGATCTCCCTCATGTCAACAAGAATAGACTTAGAGCTCAAGGAAATCTACCAATTCAAGTCAAGGCACCAAGTTGGGCAGTTATACAAGCATGGGACATCATCAATGGGGTTGCACAAGATGCACAAACAGAGCAAGCAACAGAACACCCAGCTGAACATGCTCAGGGGACTCAAGCTAGTCAAGGAGATGAAGAAACTCAAGAAGTTGCAATAGAAGACAGTCAATACATATAGGGTAACAATTAAGTACATAAACTTTTGTGTAATTAGAAAACTTTTGTGTAAGCAAAACACTTTTGGCATGGTAATGAACAAGTAATCTCATATTTCTCCTTTTCCATCATAGAAACAACATTTTCTCTATTGTTTCTCAGTTTTAAAGAGATTCATCATTGATTTTTAGACAAAAGTAATCTCAGATGTCCCCATTCCATCAAAGACACAACTTAAATTCACATAACTCAAACATACAAAGGCCTCATTCAGGCAATGGCTGGTGGCCTATTGCATGTAAAGGTAAGTGAACACTCAAGGACAAATGCATCTCAGTTTTTAACCATTTTCATCATTGATTACTTACATGTAATCTCAGTAGTCCCCATTCAACAAGGAAAACAAGTGTCATTCACATTACCAAAACACACAATGGCCTCATTCAGCACAACCTGGTTTCCTATTGCATGCAAAAGTCAAGTGAAAATAAAAAATTGCATCTCAGGATTAAAAACATTTCATCATTGATTCAATGCCAAAAATGAATGCCCGGTTTATGCACACAAGCCAACAAAGTTTCAGACCAGAAAATGCACAAAACCATCACAGTTTCAACACAAGCCATCACCAATAGAAACAAAGCAAAACACCAACATATGCACATACACACTACATCAGGGTCAAGAACCAACCATCACCAACAGAAACAGAGCAACAACATATGCAGAAAACAACACCAACGCAGCAAACATTTAAGGCAAGCCAAAAACAGAAAGAAGGAGAAGGATAAGAGGACTTATCTAGGCATCAAAATCATCAAACTCATCAACCTCATCAACCTCATCAACATCATCAACCTCATTTTTAGAGGGTATTTGCACATCAACATCTTCAAGGTCACCATTAGATGGCATCACAGCATTCCCGGGGGACTTGGGAGGACACAATTGGTCAACACTATCGTCATCAATAGGCTGGAGAGGGCCTTCAACAGACACATCAGAATGTCGGGGACTATAGGTGTGTGCTCCATTACACTCAGGGCCCCATTCACAATTCGGAGAATCAGAACATTCATATGATCCCGATTGCTCAGAAGGCAGGGGACTAGAAGTGTCAGCAAAAAAGGAATCATAACTCATCTCGGCTGTGGACCTGTACAAAAAAAAAAGCATGCATTAGTTAGAATCTAGAGAGATAGAGATCAACATAAGGAGACATATACGAAATCAACACACCTCAGTAAAAAAAAAGGGTATCAACAAGCAATTTTTACGCTCTAGTACCTTGAACAAAAGAGACAGAGAGATTGTGGGAATCCAAGAGCAAGATCCCAGAGGCTCAACCAACAAACCTGTTAGCACAACAACAAAATAGATGAGATAGAGATGAGAGAAGCAAGATCCAGCAGCAAAAAGAGACAGAGAGATTGTGAGAGAAGCACGAACAACCAGAGATCGAGGGATCGATAGATCGTGTGAGATGAGAATCATACCTCAATAAAAAAACCAGAGATCGTGTGAGATGAGAAGGAGCGCCAAGAACAACCAAATATCGAGGGATCCAGAGAAGGATTCGAGCACCAAGAACAACCAAATCAGAGAAATCCAGAGGAATCAATCGATCTCTAGCAAAGCACGAACAACCAAAGATCAAGAGATCGAGAGATCGAGAGAAGGATTCGAGCACCACAAACAACCAAATCGAAGATCTTGTGAGAATCCAAAGGAATCAATGGCGCTCGAGCAAAGCACGAACAACCAGAGATCGAGAGATCGAGAGAAGGATTCGAACACCACGAAGGAGCAAGCAGTGGACTCACTCGAGATCTCGAAGTGTTGCTAGAACGAGAGACCTTTTCAGAGATAGAGAGATAGAGAGCAAATGGAGAGTTTGAGAGGCACAAATAGGGTTTTGAGAGCAAATGGAGCGTTTCAGAGATGGAGCGGCGCAATCTAGGGTTTCTCCATAGGAGCAAGCATTTATGGTGTGTATTTGGATCAAGAAGCCCAAAAATGCATTTGGGTCAATCCACATACGCGTACGGATATGAACAGAATATGGAGCTCCATGGATATAGCAGGGCAAGAACACATGTATTGGATTCTCATGGGTCTTTTTTGGATCAAACCCAAAAAATGGGCATTTAATATGGGTTTATTTTTTGGGTTAAATTTCACATAGCCCAAAATTTAATCTCCATTTTGTTTTTCAATCTCTATCTCAAGGTTTTATGTTGGGGTTTAAAGTGGTTTTAATTTGATGAAAATAGAATGTCCAATTTATTTCCATAAATTAAAAGTTGGGTGAAATTAAAAAGTTGGGGTAAAAAAGTTGGTTTTAATTTCATCAAAATTGAATGTCCAATTTTTCCCATAAATTAAAATTTGGGTGAAATTAAAAAGTTGGGGTAAAAAAGTTGGTTTTAATTTCATAAAAATTGAATGTCCAATTTTTTTCATAAATTAAAAATTGGTTTACATTCAAAAATTGGGGTTAAGATGTTGGTTTAGTTTGCTATCTCAAGCTTTCAAGGTTAAAAAAAAATGGGTGGAATTCAAAATTGGTGAAGATATTGAAAATTTAAAGAGGAAGTATGTGGGTAAAAATTGAAATTGATTAAGGGTAGTATTGTAAAATAGGTGTGATATAAATGGAAAGAGGGGATAGTACGACAAACAAAAGGGGACGCTCAAAACGGAAACAAGACAAACAAAAGGGGACGGAGGGAGTACCATATAATTATATACTTAATTTTTAGTTGAAATGAAATTAATCAGGTTTTCAACATCTGAGTTGTTTTAAATTTCTGGTGTATTATTCTACCCAAAACGTGTCGCCCTCATATTCTTAAGTGTCATTCCATGCCCGCCATGTCAGAATATGTTTTCATAAATTGAGCCAAATCATAAAATATAAATCTTAAATCCTGTGCTGGTCAAGGAGAATTTATGTTCATCAATATTAACCACTCACCCTGCTTATGGAGGATCTTTTATAGTGTTCAAAAGAACATTTCCCCTAATGAATTAGGCGTTTAATTTTGTGGGTTTGCTTTTCATTCTCAAACTACACACAACACACAATCGAACCGAGCAATGAGCCTTTGCAGTACCCGGTTCGGACGTAGATTGGCCCCGGCTAATCGAACCGAGCGAGAGATCAAAAAAAAAAAAAAAAAACTACACACAACACAAAAATAGTTTTTGGGACAATTTGGTATTGATCCATCGAAAATATGGGCGAGCCGATTTTGCCAAATGGGCCACCGGATGAGGAAGCTACCCAAGGCCCAAAATTGAGCATGAGTCCCTACAAGATGTGAGGAGTTGTTGGGCTTCACCGATGTTGTCTGGCCCAAAGACAAGGAAAAGCCTTGGAGGAGGCCCAAGCTTTTCAATGAGCCTCTAAACAATGATGTGTGGCTAACTCTTTTGGTTAAATGCCTTATGAGTAGAGCTGTCAAAAGCTGAGCTGATTTAAAAATTCGATTTGAACTGTTCGAAAATTTTAGGGTTAAGATCCGAAAATTTGAACTCGAAACCTGAAATAAACAAAACCCAATAGACCAGAATACCGATGGGTTGAAACCCGAAGACGTTGGGTTGACTGATTTAATATATTTATAGAATGTATAAAATTTATTTTGAAACTTATAATATATTTTATTATTAAAATATAAAAATAATATATTATTATTAAATATTATTATTTCATTAAAAATTGATTCTAATAATCATAAACAATTTGATGTTTTTGACCCGTTGGTCAATCCAACCCGTCCGAAAACCAGCAGTGACCCGACCCGATTAACCCGTGACCCTTAATGACCCGAATCCGATTCAACCCAAACACGAAATGACCGAACCCGAATCCAACCCCAACCTATTTGACATGTCTACTTACGAGTAATTGCTTTGAGATTATTTATGTTGCAATTAGTGTAATTTAGTTAGCTAGAAGCATGGATTTGATGTTAGAAAGCATACGATCAGTTCCACAAAGATTAGTCTCGAGTGGAGGATTTGTGGTTAAACTTAAGACTATTATTCTTACGAGCTCACCACTACTTTATAATTTTGTAGCAGACTAATTACGTACTGATCAATCTAATTTAGTCGATAATTTGTAATAGTAGATTTAAGATAGATGAGATTATGAGAACCTAATAGTATGTTGTGGTTGGAATAGTAGATTTCTTAATGGTGTTTGAACATTTATTATATATAGTTGTGAAGTTGTAATTTGCAAGTGCATGTGGTGGATGGGGAGAAGATGAAATGTCTTTGTTTGAGAGATTTTAAAGCATGTATGTAGGGTTTGAGTTTATCTAGCTATATAAAAAAAGGATTTGTTGACTTTTATTATGATGGTATACACACGAAATTATAGATTTGGTGTTAGAATCGGGGGTTAAATATGTGATCAGTTCCATAGAGATTAGTCTTGAGTGGTGGATTTGTAGTTAAACTTGAGGCTATTATTCTTACGAACTCATCACTATTTAATACTTGAATGTTAATTTTGTAGTTGAATAGTTACTATTCAGTCCAATTTAAGCGATAATTTGTAAATATAGGTACTGTGACATAGAGGTGTGTCCGTTTCCAAAAGAACCGGGGAACCGAACTGGGTCGGAACTGGAACCAGCATACCCTTGGTTCCAGCCCGGTTCCTCCCTCCTAGGAACCGGAGGAACCGTCGGTTATCGGCAAAATAGTCGTTGGGACCGCATTGCGCGTAACTAGTCGTTGTGGCCGCGACCACGATTGTTCAAACCGCAGTCACGGTTTTAACTAGCCGTTGGAAACGTGACCGCGGTTGCTTTTCCAACGGTCAAATGGATTCCAACGACTATTTTCCTTCCATTTACCTCATATAAATACCATATCTCACCCTTCAATTTCATTCACATCAATCTCATACTCTCTTATCTCTCTCTATTACTCTCATAATCCTACAAGCTTCCAAGTTGCAAATCTCTTCTTAAATTTCTTATCTAGTCTCTCACTACTCTCCTTCCTAATATTTTTCAAAAATGAAAAACCAAGGCCAAGAATTTATTGATTTGTTGGCCGAGCAATTCTATGGTGGTGGTGGTGGTTTACAAGAAAGTCAAATGAGTCATAATCCTTATCAACCATGACCACCTTATCCTCCTATGCCTATGTTGCCACAATTTTTCCCTTTCGCTCCTATTCATAACCAAGATCGACAAGGCAATGAGGAGGGCATTGAGGAGGACATTGATGAGGAGGAGGAGGGGGCATCCACGGCCAACCAAAGAGCAAAGGAGTTGAAATCCGACATTTTCACAAAGCACTTCACCAAAGGCAATGTATTGGATGCACTTGACTGATATGTTTTCAAGTGCAACTATTGTAACTCGAAGTACAATTGGAGGCGAGATGAAAGTTATGGTGCCTTGAATAAGCATTTAAAGGCAAAACACAAGGACAAGTTGGGTGTGATGCGAGGACAAACACAAATTTCGACTTCGGGGTTAGCAAGTTCTTTCTCTCAATCTCATTTGTTTAGTTATAATCATGATCGTAGTGTTTATGCTTTGTCCGAAGCTATTTGTATAGATCATTTGCCATTTCAATTTGCAAAAGTGTGGGTATAAATGATCGAGTTTCTAACCATTTGCAACTCGCTTATAAATGAATTGCTATAAGAAAAACAATTATGAAAAATGTGTTTAAAGCATATAAGATTCGTAAAAACGATTTGTCTCGGTTTTTTGCTCAAAATGATATTCGTGTTTCTATTTTTAGTGGTATTTGGAGTCATAGATATCAAACTCATTCATACATGGGCATAATTATGATCGTAATGTTCTTGTCATATTTTATACTTATGTGCTCAAGATGGTTTGAAAGTTTTATGCCATATCTTGAACGTATTAAGTATGTTGTTGGAACCACAATACACGATCGAGGTTACTGAAACACGATCTCTTCTTTGCAAACCGCTACTGCGGTACCACAAACCACGATCATAGTTCTTTTCCAACGACAATATTTCTAACGGTCACATGGTTTCCAACAACTATTTTCATCCTAATTCTTATCCATTTACCCGTATAAATATCATATCTCACAATTTCATTCACATCAATCTCATACTCTCTTATCTCTCTCTAATACTTCCCTTTCTAATGTTTTTCAAAAATGGAAAACCAAGGCCAATGGTTGAAACCTGAAATTTTCACAAAGTACTTCATCAAAGACAATGTATTGGATGCACAAGGCAGATAAGATGTCAAGTGCAACTATTATATCTCGAGGTACAAATGGAAGCCGGGTGGTGGTTATGGCACCTTGACTCAACATTTAAAGACAAAACATTTCATCCACCTTAGGTAAGTAGCCAAGCGGGGTTCCGTACCGAAGGTAAGAGAACTATGTGGGCTTTGATTCCTCTATGACCCCGAGAGGATACGTAGGAAACTTAATAACAAGTTCAAGCCCTTCTTCTCCTAACTCTTCTCTTCCTAAACCGAGTGGAATCGGCCAAAAAATAGACGTTAGAACCACCAAACGCGATTGTGGTACCGAAAACCGCGACCGCGGTCGTGGTTTTTCACTTCCAACGGCTATTTTTTTCCAATACGGTCGGAATCGAATTGAACCGGATCAGGAACCGACTCCTGAACCGACGGGAACCGAAAAACCGAAACTGAACCGAAACCGGTGGAACCGATACGGGGCACACCTCTATCGTGACATGAACAACCATGAATCGATTTAAGATGTTATAGATGAAATTAAAATTCAAGTATCACTAGTCTAGCTATTTTGTATTTGAATATGAGAATTAAAAAATAAAAATGTAGCTTATAATTAATTATAACTAGTTTTTGTTTTTCAAATATAGTTTTATGTTTGAGTAATTAAGTTCAATGACAATTTTATATTTGAGTAAGTTTTGTGTTTCTAATATGTAAGGATGGTAATTTCACCCGCATTTAATGAATATCCGACTCACCCGATCGATTTGAAAAAGTGGGTGAAAATTCGAATAAGATAGGGTGGTTGATGATGGATACGTATGAAGGTTCTTTACCACATCACCCGACTCGATACACCCAAAATATAGATATAATTGTGTAATATTTGTATAAAAATTGCTCATTAAACTTCAATTTTTGAGTATTGATCCAAATTTACATTTAAATGTTGCTTATATATTATGAATCTCTTCTTAATTATATTTTATTTTATATAATATCAATTTTGCATTACATGTGTTAAAATACACTAAATGTATACCTATGTTATATGCAATTATATTTTTCAATCATCTATGGACGTCCCAACCTACCAGAATTACCTGATTAACAATGCACGGATGCACCCGAATCATCTAACAAACGGACATAGATCATCCTCCATCCTCCATCTGACCCAAACCCAACCCACTATCCTCCCTAGTTTTATGTTTTGAGTAAGTCTTACGTGCTAGATTTGTTATGTAGAAACACAATAATTTTAGATCACCAATGAAAATCATTCAATAATAATCATAAAAAAAATTAAGTTGAGTTGTATTTTGACGGGTCCATTACTGACACATGTTCATGGGTGGTTGTAAGGTGATTAATAAGATGTATGAGTTATATGGGGGAAAACACATTTCAAATTCAAGAATTGGGTAAAGGTTGCAATGGTAGGAGGTAACAATAAATGTGCTGAATTTTGAACTTTTTTTTGAAACTGCAAATATATTTCAAAGGATAAGAATATCAGTATATCTGCACCCAGAAATTTTACGTACTCAAAAATGAAGGTTGAATTCAACTCGAAAGGTACTCGACAACGAATAAACATATGTATGTCCTACAAAAATGAAGGTTGAAGAGAAGAAGACTTTTTTGAATGTCATTAATTGCCGCCCATTTTTCTGCAGGATTTAAAATAACAACAGATCACAGATGGCCCATAAACCCTAATTATTAAAGATTGAGGCAACTTGCCCGAGAAGGTACATTCCGCCGCTTACTAGTAGTTAATGGAAATGCAGTTCTTCACACAACTTGCTACTAAAATTGGTTGGGGGAATAGGCAATGCCAATTATATATATTATTATCCCGAGCCCAACCCTTCTATATATATAGGGGCTGGCTCGGGATAATATAATTGTCATCTTCAACTGCGATCAATTGATTGTTCAAACTAACTAATTAACAATGGCGCCATTGGAATATGACGACTCCGTTTCCGTAATCTCGGAATGCATGGTCCTCCCCGGCGACACCAATCCATCCTGCCCCGAATCCCTCCGACTCACCGCCTCCGATCTCCCCATGCTCACTTTTCAGTACATCCAGATCGGATGTCTCTTCTCCGGCAAGCCGCCAATAACTACCCTAACCTCTCTCCTCAAACTTTTCATCTCCCAGATGCTCTCCGTCTTTCCGCCGCTAGCTGGCCATCTCTCCACCGACCCCGCCACCGGCCACATCTCCATTGCCTGCTCCGGCGCCGGCACCCTCTTTGTACATGCCGGAGCACCGTCTCTCCGACAAGCCGACATCTTCGATCCGACGGGGGCTAGCGACGTCCCGAGCGTGTTCCAGCGGTTCTTCCCGCTCAACGACACGCTCAGCTACGACGGCCACACGGAGCCGATCTCCGCCGTGCAGGTGACGGAGCTCGCCGACTCCTTCTTCATCGGAATCTCCGTGAACCACGCCGTCGTCGACGGCACCACCTTCTCCAGCATCATCGACGCGTTCAACGAAATCTGCAAGGGCGCAAAAAAGGCCTCGCGGCCGCCTTGCTTCTCCCGCGACGACCTCGTCTTCTCAACCGACGCCGCCCTCTGGTTCCCCGCCGGCCGGCCGGAGTCGACCTTCTCCGGCGGCGAGCCGACCAGGGAGCGGATGTTCTGCTTCAGCCCCCAAGCCGTGCTCGCCCTCAAGAAAAAGGTAAATGAGTTGAGATCAAATGAGAATGAAAATAAGGCCAAGGCTGAGATCTCAATCTCGGCCTTCCAAGCCCTATGCGCGCTCGTGTGGCGGTCGGTCACACGCGCGCGTAAATTGGCGCCAACCAAAACGACGTCGTTTGTGATCCCGGTCAACTGTCGCGACCGGGTCAACCCGAAGATGGAGGCGTCCTACTTCGGGAACGCGATTCAGATCATCAAGACGAGCGCGCTGGCGGGGGAGGTGGCTTCGCGGGAGCTGGGGTGGAGCGCGGATCTGCTGCATCGCATGGTGAACGCGCACGACGATCGGACGGTGAGGAAGGCGGTGGAGGAGTGGGAGAGGGAGCCGCGCTGCTTCCCGCTAGGGAACGCGGACGGGGCCACCATTATCGTGGGAAGCTCACCGCGGTTTTCGATGTACAACATCGATTTCGGGCTGGGCCGGCCCGTGGCGGTCCGGACCGGCAAGGCCAACAAGTTCGACGGCAAGTTCGCGGTGTTTCCGGGGCGGGAGGGGGCAGGCAGCGTGGATTTGGAGGTGGTGCTCAAGCCGGAGACCATGGCGGCGTTGGAAAACAACCCCGAGTTTATGGAGTACGTCAATTATGGAGTTTCTGCTGATCCTAGTACATGATAATTTTGGTACCATTTCTCAATTGATTGTGATATTGTTGGATACGTCAATTTAATTTCGTACTTTCGTTAAATATGATTTATTGCCTAAAATATCGGTTTGTGATAGTTCTTTCATGTATAAGTAGTGCCTATATTAAGCACCGTTTTTATTAATGAATGAAGTCAAGTTGTTATTATTAATCGGTTTTTTTAAACCTATGTCCTAAGACATAAATTAAGCATCTTTGTTTTAGAAATTTAAAGTCTATAAAAAAAATTCTATTAAAAAAAATTAAATTATCTTAAATCATAAAAGCTAATAAAAAATGTCTATTTTAAAAAGTTTAACCTATGTCCTTGATTAGAAAAATCGATAATTAATTATAAATTATGTACTGTATCTGTCTAATTTTAGACAAATTAAATTATTTGACCGTGTTTATGGCTGTCGGATCTTGCACATCTTTAAAAAAATCAATACTATGGATTACAATGCGAAGCATAACCTTAAACCAAGGTTTCAAAATTTTGTTGATTCAGATTGTTGTGATTTTATCCGTAAGAATTTTCTCGCGTAGATTTCTTCTAAATGATGCTATCTTTCGTAAATTTTTTTCTTATAAAAAAATGGATAGGCGAATGGAGTGTATGATAAAGATATCAAATGAGAAGTGTCGAACCGGATGAGCCCCAACCCATCGAAAAAAAAGATATCAAATGAGAATGTGCTTGTTTAATTCTACCCGACATGAGTAACCCTCATGTTCTTAGAGAGTCATTCCATTTCTACCATGTAAAGTGTGACAAGCTAGATAACAACATGGTCAAATGGCATAATTGTCATATCGTAAAAAGTGGTGGAACCATAAATAGTTCGAATGAAGATTGGAAAAAAGTTACAAAATCATATAAAAACTTGCATCGGTTGGGTTAAAGATGTTATTTTTACAAATAAATTTCTCATAATATAATTTAAGAGCTTCTGATTAGATAACTTGGGATAAAAAACGGTACGATTATGTTATTAGTGCACAAAAATTCATTTTTAATGTATTGGTTGAATACTCCTCTTTACTCCCTTTTTCATCTTCCGCTCCAAGTTCCTATTCAACCTAGAACCTGCTAAACAATGGATACAGAGGGATGAGACTCCCTAATCCACCTTGTCGCACGAACACCAAGGTAAGGATAAGACTTGCTAGCGAGCTCAGCGAATATGAGTGTGCTTACCAAATATGGAGAATACATGTATTTATAATGGAGGAGAGGGAGAGATGAGATCGAAAATCTATCCTCTTAGGATCGGCTGATATGATGCCTTGTCACCCAAACAAGCGATATCTTGCTCCCCAATCCACGCGGAAATTCTATCTTTCGACTAAGATAGAATCCTTCATTATAGCAATAATAATTACCATATTTAATTTTATAACAAAATATATATCTTATCACAATTAAAAATCTTATTAAAAGGAAAGGATATCATAATAAATAAAAATACTTTTTTGGCTCATAGCGAAAATAATAAGGTAATTAATTTTACTCGCTCACAAATGCCCCACTTGGGTGTTAGTTACGTTAGAACGCAACTAAGACGCAAGTACTCTAGGACCTATTCGAAGTGGCCATGCGGATTAGTCGACGAGTTCCCCTTGTGTGCGTATTTGTATATTCGTATATTCGTATAATCGTATATTCGTATATTTGTACATCCATGAGTGAATATCATGGGAACCTTTGCTCCTCTATATACACGCATATGTAAAAGTCCGTTAATACGATGAATTAACGTTGCGCTCTTTTTTTATGCAAGACTCAAGCTAATGCAAAAACTGACTATTATTGAAAATAAACGTGAATGACATGATCTTAAGGACAAAACTATTGAATGGAAAATAAAAATCTGTAATATCCGCTAAATTTTAAATATAACAAAACGGATATTTATCTCAATAATTTTTTTTTCTTTCAAGTAGAGAACTTATTAATCTTTATAATTTCATATTAAATTATAAAGAGATTTTAGAAGTTTATTACAATGACAACTAAGAATTTCAGTAAATATATTAAGCAAGTCCGAGTACTTAATTAAATAATCCTTTTCTCTTATTATAAGAGAGTTTAAATATTTTATTTTAAATAAAATTAAGAACATTATAAAGGATTATTAAAGTGGTAGAGATCTCAAATAAAAATATATTAAAATCAATTTCGGATTTATTAAATAATGGGCTATTACAAGGCTAGTAAAAATACAAGGAAAAATAAATAAAAAGAGCACATCAAAATTGTGCCTGATGGATTTGACGTTAAACCAGTGCATGCCATTTTCTTCTTCCAATCTCCATGTTTGTTTCAAAGACTCACCAAAAACCATCATCATCATATGTCATCTTCCACAAACACAAATCTCACCAATCCATGTCTTCCTCCTCCTTCTACATTGGTCAATTTCTTCAATGGTGGATCAAGAGAAACACAATTTGTGCCTATTTAAAGGCTGAAATCTCATTGTAAAATTCACACACAAAGCTCTCCTTCTCCTCTTCAAATTCATCCAAACTAAAGTCCAATTCCCAGATTTTTATTCATGTCTCAAATCTGATTTTTTTCAAAAAAAAATACCTAAACTCAAGAGGAGCCACCGGAGCACCACCAACGCACCACCAGTGCGCCGACCACCACACGCCGGGCGTGCGCCGCTCGCCGAAGCGCCGCCAGGAGGAGCCATCGCCGGTCGTGCCCTGCTGCCTCCATCCCTGGTGTTGTCGTCGTTCTGTCCTGATCGAGTTCTCTGATGTGCGTACAAAGGGAGAGGAGTCAGGAGAAAAAAAAGGGGTTTGGGCCTAATTATTTTTGAGTAATCCTAATTACTTTTGGGCGACTAATTATAGGCCCAATTATCTAATTAAGTCAGATTTTTACTTTCAAATTTAAATGCTTCTACATAATTGTTAATAAACATACATGCTTAATATTCAAGAGAAAATAAAATTTATAAATTATAAATAAATCCTAATAAATTGTAAAGATTATAATAGTGTTTTTAAGCATATAATTGATGAATTTAAAAATATATTAATTTGTTGTATTTTATTTAATAATTAAAAGAATTAGGATAAAATAAGGGGATTTTAACAAAACAAAGACTTTATTAAAATGAAATTAGTCTTGCATACCTTTTAAATTTGTAAGATGCTTTGAAATAATATTAGTAAGATATTTTGGATAAAGTATGTTATTAAGAACAAGTATGGGATTAATTTAAATTGAATAAATAAATTGCATTTGTTTTTATATAAAGAAATAAAGTAAGTTAGACATGGAAAGTTATAAATAAATGTATGGGATCAAGGGTACACTATTCTATATACATGGAAAAGGTCACATAATGATATGATTACCTTAGTTGGAGTTTATTATATAAATAAGAGGATCTAGAACAAGTTGTTGGAAAAATATTAAATTAAGACTTTATTAAATAGAAAAAATATTTGCATCATATTATAAACTTGAATATAACATGGATAAGGTATTTTTGTCATAAGGTAAGTTTATATGATTAAATTGAAGAAAGACAAAAGATATAATATAAATGGTAGCATGCCATATTTTATAAGATAATATTTATAGACATGAAAAACCCTTTATAATAAGTTAAGTAAGTTATATTGTTAAAAAGATTTTGTTAGTCAAATTAGATAAGATCATATAAGCAAAGTACTATAATAAGATAAAGTAATTATCCTTGCATATTAGTAAAATAGATCTTGTGTCATGATTCCGATATAAATAAAATAAGTCTTTATTGCCAATAGTATATACATATGTTAATGAGTTTATGATAAGAACACTAGTTAAAGATATTATGATATAAAAGACACTTGTTATGGGAAAAAGATATATTCTATAATAATGAGAAAATATTATTAAAATAATACTAGATGGGAGATAATATTACTAAAGTTATATTAGTGCATGCTTCTATTTTTTTTTATAAATTATTAACCTAAGAGAGTTGGGAAAACCATTTAAATAGATAATAATATTATATTATTATCTCTCATACTTGGAAAGTATACTAGGGTAAGTAATTGAAAACTCTCTACTTAAGGAAAGTACTAGAAAAGGATATATTAATTTAAATGTCTTTATTGCATGTCTTTTATGAGAAGTATATTAAGAAAGATATTATATTGAAAATATATTATAAGTTTTAAAAAGATATTATTTGATAAGGTGGATATTATAATAATAATAGGAGAAATAAAAGATATTCAACTACAAGGGTATTTTAGACTTTTCACATCCTAAGTAGGGTTTATAAAAAGAATATTTCATATAGTTATGAAAACTATATCTTAATGATGTTATAAAGATATTATCCTTGCTTGGTTATAATAAGAAAATAATAAATTTATCTAAAAGGAATATTAACCTTAAGTTAATGAGTATTTAATAATTTGAATATTACTAAACCTTGATCTTCGAAGGATAATAATAATTAAATTCAAATAAAGAATTTATAAGAAATACAAGGATATTACCAATATAAAATAATAATAAGAAATATTATTATTTTATTCATCTCCACCTAAATTATTATTATAATAATTTAGAAATTAATTCTCTTATAAAAAGAATATAAGAGATATTTTAAAACTTTAAAAGAATTAAAGAAATTCTTATTAAAGTTCGTTCGTACCTCTCGTGTCGATAGGTCAAGTCTCCATTCCGAGTAAAGTCAACGATTTTCGTTCGTTCGTTCGTACACAATCGTAAAAAGCTAAGGCAAGTGGAATTTCCCCTTGTGACCTTTTATATCTATTTTCGTGAAATTCTCAATGTTGGAAACAACTTGTGTGCTAAGTAACGAATGAACCTAGGAAATATCGATTGTTAGATATAACGATCATTGTTAGTATAGTTCGCTATTATTATTTGATAGGACTATTTATGCTAGTATGGTTGTGGCCTTGGTTGTTTATGGTCTCGTTCAGAGATCAACGTCGAACGAACTAGTGAGGGGCGCGGAATAGCCGACGCCTCTATATAATCTTACTAAGTCGTAAATGCCTACGTGTTTGAAGTACGACTTTCAGGATCATGATCCTATCCTCTCCGATTGCAAGGAGGGATGAGCGCACTCTAGCTAAGTGCCGGGAAACTGGGTTTCCCCTTGGTGGATCGGGCCATCCGAGCCCCCACCTTTTTTTTTAAAAATCATTAATGAAATCGAATACTTTTCGTCACTATATAAGATAAGTGCCCAATGCACATTTAAGATACCAAAACCGGACCGGTCTCAAATAATCGATCCGGCTCTCGGTCCGCTCAGGGCGCGAGAGGTTTTTAACTTGTATGAATTAATAACGTTCACAACATAATCTCGATTCTAAAAGAAGTCTACAATCTAGTAGTTATTCTCTCGATTATCGAGCTATCTCCGCTTGAGATACGCTCTCCTTCGTACCGTTAACCCCACATAAATGAACCTTATCCTAAAATACAACCCAGTAATATCTTCCTCAATATTACTCAAATTACCGAATTACCCTTGGGAAGTTCCGTTCCCGCTTGCTTAGTCTCCTTAGACTAATTTCCCCCTTCTGCATTTTTGCCTGGTATTTCTCGCCCTTCGTGACAAATGCCAGACTGTAGGAATGTACACCAAAGCTTTGAAGACGAAGTCTAGAAGGTTCAAGAAGCGTTAGGCGAGGATTGAAGGTCAAGGCAAGACGACATCAAAGGAAGGAAGGAATTCTCATAAGAGCAAGGCATTCCGAAGATAGTGCACCGACTCTTTCCTTTTTAGAACCAAGCAAATCATCATCACATGAGTTGTCTTGGGAAAACATACTTGTAAATTTTAAATTACGTCTTTTAAACCCTTTCCAAATGGTTTTACTTTCCGCTGCCACATTTGTAAAACAACTCTCAATGTAATGAACGAAAGTTCTTATCAATAAATGAAATTCCGCTTTTAGTCAATTTCATCTTCAATTAAAGAATCAAGTCTCATTCGTGAGCATCCGTTTATTTATGTAACGTTTATGTTAATTTTCGGCATTTGTATGAGTTCAATATCATTCTAAAAGCCTTTGGGTGACTTTGGACGGGAAAGTCCGAGGTCACTGGCGGTAATACCCAATGTTGTAAAATAGGGGTGTTACAAAATCTAAGGGCCTCATCAAAACCAAGTGGGAAAAGAGTGTCCTATTTACATGCATTTCCTAATCCCGAGATCCTTACGTAGGGGAATACGGGTAATCGCGATCGTGCGGGCTGCGGTTGCAGTTCTGCTCCTGAGAAGGATTCTCGCCTTTTGTGTCGAAGCCGCGGTCGCGGGTCATGGACCTGTGGTCGCAGTTGATGATCTCGCAGTTGCAGTCTGCAGACCCGTGGTCGCGCTTTTACCTCTGAAAAGGAGCAAAGCTCTCTAGACCAGACTTGCGGTCGCGGCTATCAAGCCCGCGATTACGGTTATGCTCTTGGCCCTCACTTTTCGGCTAGTTTTTAATTATCTGTAGAAACTCCGTCTTACGGTGATTTCCCTTAGAGCACATGCGCGCTTCTAGTTGATTAGCCCACAACCGGTCTGTGGCGTCTTCATCTTTGAAATGGGCCATTTGATGGAGGGTCGATGGTACCGCTCCCATCCCATGAATCCATGGTCTATCCAAGATCAAGTTGTATGGGGCAGGTATGTCAACTATTATGAACTCGACTGCCAACTCCTTCTTTGCTAGAAAGACTTGGGTCTTGTACATTCCATGCGGGAACGTCGGATATCCTCCAAGTCTAATGAGTTGCATCGTGATCGGAATCAAGTCTTCATTCTTCTTCCATAGGAGTCTGAAGACATCATAATACATGATCTCAACTGAGCTTCCTGGATCAACTAGTGCCCGACGCACCTTGAAGCCCTCAAGCTCGACATCAAGGACCAAGGGGACATTGTGCGGGATTTGGACTGACGCAAGGTCATTGTCCCGAAAGACCAAACCGTCAACTGCGGGCGCAGGTGGCAACAACGGTCGCAGTTCAGTTTGTTGAACTCGCATCACCTCTAGCTCGTGACATGACTTCCAGAAATTGCTCCTAGCTTTTGCATCCTTATTCTTGTATGTCGCCGAGATTGTTCGGATGACCTTAATCTGCTTCTTTCTCATCTCTCCTTCATCTCTTGGCTCATTTTTCTTAATATACTCACGCAAGTACCCTTCTTGAACCAACCTTTCAAGGAACTTCTTAACGGATTCACAATCCTCGGTTATGTGCCTCCGTACCCTATGGTACATGGAATATTTTCGACTTCGAACGTCGTCCTCGGGACACTCATCCCGCGTGGGATATCGACGTAGCTTCCATGTTTGATGCACGGTAGAATCCAATAGATTAGGAACGGTACGATTGTGTAGACCGCTCTAGCTTGCTCTTCCAACGAGTGTGTTCTCCGCCTAAAGTTCCCGTTCGAGGAACGGTACGATTTTCGAGGTGGAGAGGGTGATTTCCCTCTTGTTTTGTAGCTAGCTTCTTCCAAGCGCGCATATTGATGGATGCGCTCTTGAAGTTCGGCAATGGTGAAAGGAAGACGAAGTGCCAAATCTTCCCTCAACTTGCTCTCTAATGGGATTACCCTCTTAAAGGCGGTAATTGCGGTCTTCTCATCACACCCATCGATCTCGGCATAGAACTCTATGAAGCGATTGGAAAAGCGTTACAAGCTTTCACTCTTTTCTTTTCTAAGGCCCAAGAGTGTGTAATTAGACACCGCATCCCGGCTATTGGCTTAGTAGTGCCTCATGAACTTAGTGGCAAACTAATCCCATCGGATTGATCCGAGCTTCAAGCTTTAGAACCACTTTAATGAACCTTTGTCAAGGCTACCCGGGAACATCTTGCACATTGTATCATCCTCGAAAACCCATAATGCCATCTTATGTGAGAAAGAGGCTATGTGGTTCACGGAGTCCAAATGTCCATCATAGAGAGTGAATGATGATGATGGGAATTTTGCCGGTGGTTTGCCGCGTTGGATGCTTCTATGGAATGATGTCAATTTCACCATAGACAGCTTGTGCTCGGCTTGCTCTTGAGCCGATTGCAAGGTTCCACCTTGCACTCTTAAAAGATCCAGCAACCTCCTTTTGGTGCACCTTAGGGATCGATCTTGCCTCTCATCGCCTTTGCTCTAACGTTGACCACGTCGTCTTTTCTTCTTATTGCCTCGGTCATTAGTTGACTCAGGCCTTATAGATGGGTCATAACGATCCATGTCACGGTCGTGCGATTTTTCGCGACGAATGCCTCGGCCGCGACCATCGCTGGGGCTGCCACGGTCGTGCGATTTTTCGCGACGAATGCCTAGGCCGCGACCGTCGCTGGGGCTGCCACGGTCACCGCCAGACTTGCCGCGACTGCGGCTAGGGCTTTTGCGACAGTCACCGTGATCGTCGGAACTTTATGATTCATCTGAGGTCGAGTCGTTGTACTGAGGATGGTTTGCGGCTCGGGCCCTCTTATGTGGGGGTGACTCATGTCGCCCTCCCCTTCCTCAACCTCGAGGCGCTCTACGATCGCTCTCGTAGTCAACTTGCATCTCTTCAGATTCTTCGGTACTTACCGGCTCAAGACCACGACGGTTATTGGTGAATTTGATAACATTAGCGAGCTTCCGGTTGGTCCTTTCGATCGCAGATTTGCTGACGGGGTGCTTCCCTTGAACTTTATATAAGGTATGCTTTAATCTAGCGATCTCTTCCAAGGCTTGGTCCAAGCCAGACTCTGCCTGGGCGCGCTTACTCAGAATCTGCTCGTTCTCTCTCAAGACAGAGGTTAAGGCATGCGTGATCTCATCTTTCTCCTCATTTTCGGCGGTGGTTGATGCCCCCATTCCCGCCGTTTGGCCCAGATGCCAGGGATACACGAGCGTCACCACGTACGGGATTGGACCTAACATGGCTCGATTGACCATGCTCGTAGCGTGGGTTGATAGAAATAGGGTTCCGCTCGCGGTTTTGGGCCGTCGCGGACTGTGAGATACGTAGTTGCACTGGGCCGTAGTCGCGGATCTCTAGTTCGTGGTCGCGGATACGATTTGTAACCGTGATTGCTTGTATTGGAGTTCGCATGATCGGTGCGTGTTAGGGTTCAATCCTCTGAGCGAATATCGGAGTTCGCGCGATCGCCTTGGGTGTTGTGGTTAGGGCTGGGCAACGGTCCAAGACCGGACCGGACTGGACTAGGACCGAACCGGGACCGGATTCCTAAAAATATTGGACTGAGGACCGGACTAGATATTCCCGGTCCGGTCCGATCTCGGTCCGGTCCGGTCTCGGTCCCGGTCCGGTCCGGTTTTGGACCAAACTATTATTTTGTCAATAAAATGCATTATTTTTAATAAAAAAAGTTTTATTTATTTTTAAATAATATTATTTTTAATAAATAAATATATATATTATATCATATAAAAATTCAATTTATATTTTTAACATAAATTTTATAATATATCTATGCATATTTTTTACACAAAATAATTTTTTTTACCACTAATACAAAAAGTCGGTCCGGACCGAGACCGGACCGGGGACCGGATTATATTTTTTTGTGGACCGAGGATCGGACCGGATACCCCCCGGTCCGGTCCGGTCCCGGTCTGGTCCACCCCGGTCCGGTCCAAAAATCCGGTCCGGACCAGATTTTGCCCAGCCCTAGTTGTGGTCGCATTTTTCGTTTCCGCTGTCGTGATATTCAAGGTCGCGGTACTCTGTTCCGCGGCTGCGATTTCGCTTGCTGAGGGCATCACGCTCCATTTCGCTTTGTGCGATCGCCCCTGTACTACGAAAAGTCACTTCTTGCTCTTTTGGGATCGATTCCAACACCATAACTACGTGGATCGATTGCTCGTTCCCACAGACATCGCCAAATGTTAGTGCACAAAAATTCACCTTTAATGCACTAGTTGAATACTTCTCTTTACTCCCTTTTTCATCTTCATCTTTTGCATATGGATTCAATGCATAGTCATATTAATATACTAAATATACAAAATAAAATGTCATTATACGTATACTATACTAATATTAAATACAAAAATGAATTAAGTATGGCCTACAAATTGAATATGATGATCAACCAACATTTAACAAAATTTGATAAAATATTTGAACATAAATTTTATTTAATTAAAATAATTAATTTTTATCAATTTTATAAGTAACGCAAGGTCCAATATTTTAAATGAGGTGGCTTAAGGATGAGCAACATGAAAAATGAGATGACTTAATGTGGTGACCTTATTTCTTACCCGATACATGTGACAAAAAAATGAGGTGAATTAACATGACAACGACACATGGAAACAATGAGGCGACTTAATATGGTGTCCTTATTTCTTACTTGTGATATATGACAAAATTTAGGTTGATTAACGTGGGAACGACATGTGGTGAAAATGAGACGACTTAATTTGACGGCCTTAGTTCCTACCCAAAACATGTGATGGAAAAACAATGGCTTATGCATACATATATTTTAATATATTAAAAAGACGCGTGATTTTAATGCAACATGATAATAAAAACTATATTTTTTATTTATACAACCAATTAGCTTCTAGCTTAATTGGATTACATATTTCTTATAAATATAACAAAGGTTATATATGACATAAGAAATTCAACCATTAATTATGAGTCTCTATACGTGTAATATCTCTTATAGTTGTAGTAACATTATATATATATATATTGTTATTTTTATTGTTGTTTCTTACCCCTTAATTATTGACATTTATGTTTGTCATATTTTTTTGTTGCAAATATCCAATGAAAAAATTACACTTAAATAATACTTCGTATAATTTAAAAAATAGTTGAAAAAATAATGAAAGTATATTAATATAGCCAATTATCTTTCCAAATATTACAAGGAGCAAATGGATATCTTGCGTAATAAATGAAAATTATATAGCATTTTCTTATTTTATAATTTTTTGTTCTAATATTTGGTTTTAAATAAAATATCGTTAGATGACGTGACATGTTATAATTGAGGTGGAATGTGAATTCACCATGTGACATAATATGTTACAACTTTAATATTATATACTCCATAGTTCATTGAAATGGATCGACATTAATTGTTACAAAATATATTAACATGACATGAACAAAGTCTAGTAAATTACAAAAAATAATGTGAATTTTTTGTGTAGGGGATTAATAAAAAAAATTAATGATAGAGAACTTGGTACCAAATGAAATAAAGTATATATGAATTTGTGTAGGTTTGAAGAGAGAACTTGCAATTATAATCTCAAGCTTGATATTGTAGATTATTTCAAATTTTTTCCGATTTGAGAATAATTTTAAAACTTGTAATCAAAATAGTGGTAATTAACGATTTAATAAAAAAATAATTATAACTTATATATAACCTTTTATTTAAAATAAAATTAATTGTCAATATCATACTAGATGATTATAATTTGCTTAAATATTAACCAAGTATCTCCATTATTTACAAGATGTGATATAAAAAAAATTTATATTTTAGTTTGGTAATATCTTCTCCATTTTGGTATATCTTTTTTATATATTTTTGTTTTAGACTTTTTTATATTTAGTACACGATTTTGTAGTTTGGAAATCCACCATTTTAGTTTGGTATTATCTTTTTTAATTTAATTTGGTATTATCTTCGCCAAAATCTTTCATATATTTTAAATAAAAAAAATATGCTATTGAAGCTATTTATTGTATATCAAAAATTAAAATAATAGGAACCAAAATATCAAATGCTAATACTGAAAAACTCTAAGGAATGAATAATCTTTAAGGAATATATAAAGAATCAAAAAAATTTGTATCCGATATTTTTATCAAAAATTACGAATAACATCTTTTAGAAATATTTAAGGAATGAATAATCTTTAAATATAATCTTCTAAGAATATTTAAGGAATCTAGTTGGTTTTTATACAGTAGATTAAAGCTAATCTAGTTGTAAAAAAAGCCACCATAATTTTTTTTATATTTTTATAGAAATTCATGTTTAATTAAATATGCTAGAAACTTCCAAAATTATAATTTGGATTTTTTCTAAAATATTGGATGATATTAAAACTTCCAAATCTAATATATGAATTCATAAGATTTGTTTCCAAAACTACCAATTTATTTGTATAATTTATATGAATTAATGAGGAGATGACATGTGTCAAAATCTGATGTGGCACATTTTAGGAATGACACGTGGCAAGAGATGATGTGGCACAATGTGGTGGCTCCAAACCTTATTGCTTTTATATATACTAGTTGTACCCGTCGTACCATGTACGACTACTATTCGATATTTTATAGACGTTATAAATAAGATATTAATAAATAAAAATATAATATAAACTTTAATATAAGTAATTTATTGCTTGTAGAATGTATAATTTTTATAATCAAATATTATATTATTCATATTTTATTACTTTCTATGTACATAAATTTAGAGATTATCAAATATTTGAATATATCTATCAAATATTATATTACTTATTTTTAAACATTATAATAATTCATCATTAATTTTATTATTATAAAAGAATATATATCTATAAATAAATTCGTGAAAAGATATCATGTTAAAAGATAAAACATATTTATACTTATTTTAAAATATTTTAAATTTGTTATCTTTAATTTTCAATATTTGTATAAGTAAGTTTTCAAAAGATATTGTTTAAAAATAGATATTTGTTTGATGTTAAAGATAGATTTAAATAGTTAAAGAATTTGATAGAAAAAAGTTAAAGTATTAAAAATAAAAATTAATTTTTTAAATATGAGGTGGGGTCAGAATCGTTCTAGTGGCTTGAAAAGGGATAGCTTTAATATATAGTTATAGATAGTTAGGGCTGTAATCGAACCGAACCGAGCCGAGCTTTGAGTGTTTCAAGCTTGACTCGGTTAAAAATAGACGAGTTCGAGCTCGAACGCGAGCTTGGTTCGAGCTAAACTAATTGTTTGAGTTTCGTTCATTTAAATGTTCACCGAGCTCGAGCTTGCTCGCGAACCTCTCATTTAGTTTCTTCGATAGACAAATTCGTGAACAACTTGTTTACTTGATCTATTATACAAGCAAATGAAACTAAAAATTAAATTACGTGGTTTGAGAAACACTGCCAAAACTATGTAACTTAACATAAATATTATATTGTATATAATACATATAGTATAGTTCTCCATGAAACAGAAAATACAGAACAAAGTAGGAAAATAGGTCTCAAGATATCCCAAAACAAAGGCTGAAAACTAGGTTTAAGTAGTCACTAAAAACACGAAATAATAACATAAAAGGAAACCTAATATAATAGATAGATAGATATATCAATCTCCGCCTTGGATCTTCGCTGACGTGTAAAACCGTTGGCGTGGTGAGTAAATTCCGCGATCACGGACCTGATCGTGACAGAACTATGACAGTGTTTTCGGAAGATGTTTTGACCACCTTAGAGTGGGAATTTGGACTCGTAGTAAAAACATGAATTGTAGCTCTTCGAGTTAGCTTTCCAATGTACCAAATTCAGCTTCATCCGACCATTTTAGCTTCCAAACAAAGCGTCACAAGAAAGTGGTGGCGAAACAACAACTTCAATGGATGGCCCGCCTTCTTTTCCACAACATCTTGGGTCCTAATAATCATCAAAAGTGGCTTGAATATCCTTGGAAGAGACACTTGAATATCTCCAATCTTGAATCCTTCAACTTAACCAATCCTTGTTCCTCAAAACGACCTAAAATACGAAAGCGCAAGAGTAGACACCGAAATGCAAAAACTATAAAAACTAAGAAAAATGCATGCAACTACCTAAGATTTAAACATAAATATGCCCTAAAACTAACACCTAAATGCATGCTATCAACCCACGAACTTTTACATGTTAACAAAACTTAGAGTCTGGTACTAGGCCCGTTTCCTAGCTTTTTGGGGATTGGGTTTAGTGGTTGATGCTACTCGCCCATTATTTGGGTTGAGGTTGGCTATAATGAGACTGAGATGCCACCACCCGTCATTATCACCAGACTAGCTATAAGAGATTGAGATGTTAGACCCGTTTGTTTGTCCAAGTGTCAACTAGGCTGACCAATTGCACTTGTGGGGGCGTGTTGAGAATATAGTCTATCCTACATCTGAAATATAAAGAGAAACTAATTGAGTATATATACCCTTGGGTTATTCCTCCTATTGTCATTTAGTTTTAGGATGGAACCCCACTAGGCTTATGTATTTAGCTTACATACGCACGACCCTCAATCCATGGACCGATAGAAAGTTTAATATGATGCTCCGTTGTATTAATTGTGTGATTGTTTACTTCTTTTTTTCCCCTTCTTCTT
Organism: Fallopia convolvulus; assembly: GCA_964016875.1. Classification (NCBI taxonomy): domain Eukaryota; kingdom Viridiplantae; phylum Streptophyta; class Magnoliopsida; order Caryophyllales; family Polygonaceae; genus Fallopia; species Fallopia convolvulus. Next base: position 1,742,971 of record OZ024722.1, on the reverse strand, counting down.
CATAATCGTTATATATATTATTACTTTCAACAATTAAATATAGGGATGGAAATGGATCGGGTTATAGATGGATAATCTCATACCGCCTCCTGATCTGCGAGGTAAATGTTCCACCCAACTCATTCATCACCCCCGAAAGTCATTATCCATTAACTATCCGTTCATTATTCATCGGGTTTCCATCCGATTTTCAGGTAGGTCGTGTAAATGGATGTTCAATTTTACTTATGTTTTGGTTTACCAATTAAAATGTATAAAAGTTATAGTGCACCATAAAAATACTCGTGCAATGAATAAAATCTAAAAAACAAGTATAAAGATAAACTATTATCTGCAATCCAACTTACTAAAATATAACAAATAATTTAAATTGATGAAATTTTCTAAATAAATCGGCAAATCGGCAAGAGACCACAAAAGAAATACATGTATGATTTCTAAATCGGCAAGAGAGCTCCTCACTTGATCCTATATATAAATATTTGAAAGGCTAATACAACTGACATTGGACAAATCATCGACAAGAGACCACAAACAAAAATACACGTATGATTTGTAAGGTTATAAATATCAATGAAATCCCAAAAAACACTAATTTTTACTATTTCTCTCTTTCTCTCTCTCTTCCACATCATCCTACACTCTCCCAATTTCATTTCATGAAATCCACTTAAATATCAATTAAACCCATAAAACCCACTTTTCTACTTTTCCCACTTCCCAACAACCATTTATTTCTCTATACACAATTACAACTATACCCTTTATTTATTAATTTTAAATATTTCTTTATCTAATTAAACATGTCACATTAATTTTAACAAATTACAATTTGGCTAATTTTATTATATTTTTGAGCTTCGGGTTTGTAAAAATATGTTTTAAATTCCAATAAAAAATTTAAATTTGGCTAATTTGCCAATAACGTGTTTTCCGACGATCATGTATATAATTAGTTTAATTTTATGAAAAAATAATTTTTAATTAAGAATTATTTAAATATATATAATTGGTGCAAAATAAATTAGACAAAAAGTTATGAATTTAATATAATTTTTGTAAGTTAAAACCATGAGTTATTTTAAAAAGTGGTTAATATGTGTTTGTTTACCCATAATCAACCCAAAAAACCAATTTAATTTTAAAGTTAATCAAATATATACAACATTGGTATTTATGGATAGATAAAAAATTATTAATTATAATATTCATCTATTTTTATTTTTATTAATTTAAAATTGGTCAAAATAATCAAATACTAACTTAAATTTAATTAGTCAAAAGAGAGTGCCACTTGGTATACTTCAATTGGCCACCCATATTGCCCCTTTGACAATGAAACTCAATTCATGAGTTTTGCCAGTCGAAACTAGTGTAATTGGTTTCACGTATTTTTCTTTTTTTTTTTTTGAATTGAAATTGCAGGTTTCACCGATATTCATGTCCTAAGTGAAACTTCGTGATTTTGTGAAAATGTGTAATTCGAGGCTACAATCATGGCCAAGATTTGAAATGAGCCTCTAAACAATGATTTGTGGCTAACTCTTGGCTAAATGTCTTACTTGTGATTGCTTTGAGATTATTTATTTTGCAATTAATATAATTTAGTTAGTTAAAAATTATGTATTAGATGTTAGAATTTGGGTTAAAAATATGATCAGTTTCATAATGTAATTTATACTCAAATGTTAAATATGTAGCCGAATAATTAATGCTCAGTCCAATTTATATTGTTTAATTGATAATGTGTAAAAAAATCATAACATGTACAATCATGAATGAATTTAAGATAGATGATAACTCTATGGTTGGAATAGCGAATTTGTTGATGGTGTTTAAATATTTATTATATTTGCAATTGCAAGTGTTTGCGATGGATGGGGAGAAGATCAAATGTCCATGTTTTAAATATAATAATGAGAGATTTTAGGAGGCAGGTAGGGTTTGAGTTTATCTAGCTAGCTATATAAAATATATTTTGTTGACTTATATTAATTATTGATGATCTACACACGAAGAATCACCATTTGCTAATGCACCTCATTTAGGAGAGTTGTCCACCTCAAATTTTAATGATGTGGGTCTCTTTAGGATAGGTATGCACGTATTAATTAATTTACGGATCACCTGGCTTTAAAGCATTTTGATTGAACTTTTTCGAATCTTGCATTACAGTAATTTCGTAACATGAATTTATGTTTGTGTTTAGATGAATTTTCCCCATTCCACGTAATCTTTTAAGAGATTCGACATAATGTTTTGTTTAAAACATCCCTTACTTCAAACAAATTCTTATGTCAAAACTTGGTCTCTGAATGCCCAATTCAGGTAAAGTCGGTCATTATGGTACTAAAAATACGTTCAATCACCTCTTTTAAACCCTCATTTTTACTCTTTTAAACCCTCATTAGAAAATTGAAAGATAAATAGCCTAACACATATATTATTGGTTACTCCTCCTATTATTAATTGATTTTATGATAGAACCTCATGGACTTACGTGTTAGATCCATATCGCGCTTATGCGCATGGACAAACGTGTGAACCCTACGCTATATATTAGTCCACTGAACTTAAACAATTACCAAAGGGTACGTAATTATGTTAAATTACTTATCAATCAGCAGGGAATAGAAATTAAATTAAGAGAGAGAGCGCTTATTGGTTCAAAGCTAGGGCTGTCCAACGGATCGACCCGACCCTACCTGCAACCCGTTTTATGAGTTACGAGTCGACCCGTAAAAAAATAAAGTCGACCCGTGACCCGACCCGCAACCCGTAAAACAGGTTACGGGTTTACGGGTCGGGTTACGGTTTGACCCGTTTGACTGGGTCAAAAAATTGACCCATTTTACCCTTTTCGACCCGTTTTGACCCATTTAACCCGTAAACTTTTATTCATATTCAATTCCTTTCACTTACTATAATAATATATTTTTATTTTTATTTTTTTATATATTACGGGTCAACCCGTAACCCGGCGGGTCGACCTGTAACCCATAAACTAAAAACCCCCGACCCGTTACTTGACTCGTAACCCGTAAAATTGCGGGTGGGACGGGTCGGGTTACTGGTCAACCTGCCCGTTGGACACCCTATTCAAGGCCAAAGGTGTAGTTCTTGTGTTGAATGCCAAGGCAATTCAGGTGCGGGCTCTTCCCCATCTGTAATTCAAATCAAGAATCCATTTTTCGGCTTCTAATTCGAGAAAAACCATAAATTCAAGAATGGATCCCTCCCTTGTCAACTAATTACAAGCCCATGAGTTGTAAATGTAAGTATGCCAGTATGGCAACTAATTACAAGCCCATGAGTTGTAAGTGTCACTCAGTCTGTAATCATTATCAATATGTGTAATAGTACAATCTTGTTTCGATGGAGTTGTGTAAGAACACTAAAAATAGATTTATAAATCATTTCACAAATATAATAAACCCTATAAAATAAATATGAAAACAAAAAACATTTGGAGAGAGAAAGAATCAATCCTAATACTTTATTTAATAACTAATGGCCAAGATTTCTTAAACTCTAGATAGAGTAACTCCACCTTTACTAAATACGCAAGGGTAGAGTTGAAGTAGTTAATATCAGTTATTTGTATTTAATGTGAGAATTATAACAAAAAAATGTAACTTATAATTAGTTATAACTAGTTTTTGTTTTTCAAATTTTTATGTTGAAGTTTTACGTGCTAGATTTGTTATGAAAACATGGCTTTAACTTTTAACCAATTGAAAATCACTCTATAACAACTAAAAAAAAATTAAGCCGTGCTGGATTGAGTTATATTATATTTCCATGACTGACACATTGGTCATGAGAAATTGAATAAGATGTATCAATTATATGGGCAGATAACATATTAAGGGCCCATTTGGTTTTAGATGTGGAAAGGAAAGGGTTAAGGAAATTTATCTAGCCTATTTTTAGTTTATAATTCATTGATACAAGTGGTAACCATTACCCCTTTTTCTCAATTTTTATGTAAAATTTGAGCTAACTCTCCTCATTCCTTTCCTTTATTTTGACATGGGGTAAGCATATCCCCCTATTCTCCTCTAATCATTTCCCTTCCCCCTCTCTCTAGACACAAAAAAAGAGGATCAACACCACTCTTCCATATAAATTTGTTTCCTTTACCTTTACTTTCCATACTTTTAAACCAAACGGACCCTAAATTCAAGAATTGGGGAAAGGTTGCAATAGAGGTAGCAATAAATGTGTTGAATTTTAATGATTTCTTTTTTCAGGAACGATTTTACATTGACAACAAATACTAGGGGAGTACATAAGTTTAATAAAATTAGGCGAGTACATAAGTTTAATAAAATTTTATCATATTAATTATCGGTTGGTCTAGTGGGATGAGACGCTAGGTTTACTTTAAGCATTTGTCCAGAAATTAAATCTTTCTAGCGGTGTATATGAAAAGATATAATTGCGAGGGTCGCTCCCATTAAAGTTAGAGAAAGAGAGAGTAATTCGGCTAATTGTTCAAAAGATCCCAGATAAATTACATGTTCGGCCTTTTAAAGACTTGACCAAATTACACTTTAAGCCCACTACTTACACATTATTACAAAATATGACATATCTAGTCCGAACATAGAGCGGCCAAAAGCCGATTAAACCGGGCGATAGATAAAAAAAAATCCTCAAATTAATTGACAATATAAATAATAACACAAAAACTTATATAATAAATTTTTTTAATACAATTTTTTTTTCCATATGAGAATGTTATTCTAACACCATTCATTATTAGAATCCTCCAACTTGTTTGAAGTTATTTTTTTTTTTTTGATAAGGTAAGAATTCGGAATACCAAACAAGCTTGGTAGTCCGAGAGGCCGTAATAAAACGGCAGCCGAGAAACGGCTAAGAGAATCAAACACAAGCAGGACAAGCTAAGAAAGTTTCAAAACTCCGAAAAAATAAGAACTAAGACAAGTTTGGGATCGGGGTGAGCAAAGCACTATGAGAATAGCGCCGCAGACAACAGGTCGACCCCTCCTGGGCGTGCAAAACGGACTACTGACGTTCCCTCCACCGAGATGGAGGATCTTCAGAAGCCTCAAAGCATCAAGCGACCTGGCCTAATAAAACTCGGTCCAACGCCAAACTCAGCTCTAACTTCTCGGAAGAATAGTACATTGAATAAGACTCGAGCTAACCTGCAAGAAAGAAGTCGAACTTGCCTCACAAGTAAAACGAAACGTTTTACTTGCAACGCAAGTAGACACAAACTTGCTCCGCAAGTAAAGAAGCTTGCCTCACAAGAGAAAAACCTTACCGCACAAGTAAATAAAACTTGTCGCGCAAAGATAGAAAAAATCAAACTTATCTTGAAAAAACAAGTACTTAAAAGCAATTAAAAAATTTTCTACTAATTTCTATACTATTTAATAACTAAAAAAACACCTTGCGCTCCAAACAAAATATTAACCCAACATTGGCACCTTGCTACCCAACACATGAATAATGTAATCTTTTTCTTTTTTCTTTTCTTTAATTTTTCCCTTTTTTTTTCTTATTATTTACTCTCCTCTTTTACTCTCAAAGGAGTAATTTCCACTCCTTGCGCCCCAAGTAGTAGATTTATATTTCCTTTTTTCTTATTCTTTTTCCCTTTTTCTTTTTCCTTAAAAAAACAGCAAACAAGTCACGCGGAAGGCCATGGCGGAGGACCGAGCCGTCCGAGCGAACACGCCGGCGATGGCGGAGGACTGAGCGAGATTCCAACATCTCCTTTTTTGTGGTCTACGGACTAGGCAGGCAAATTTCTTGATTTTTTTCCCTTTTTTGTTTTCTTTTCTTTTTTACTCCTTCCACCGAAGGAGAACAGAAAGGTTGTCAATGGTGAGAGGCAGAGCTTATTTGTGGGACAAAATCCAGATTTGTAGAGTGTGGTCTCGAAAATGTTGGTAGGGGTTGAGAACCGATCGAGACACGCATTGGAAATCCATCTAGTTGCACGAAGCTTATCTAATTGTTCAAAGATAAAGAATTTTTCTTCCTCAGCCTCAATCAGACGATATGTTTATGGCTTCCTCAGCCGAAAGGGATTTTATGGCTTCTCAGCCGAAAGGGATTTTATGGCTTCCTCAGCCTGTTGTTCACCCTCAACAGGGTATTAGATCTTACACAGATGGTGGAATCAGGACGGAGAAGGCGAGAATACACACATAGATATAATGATCTGGGTTTAATTTGAGGGTGGAATGGTTGAATGAATCATGAATGGTGTTTGGGTGTTGAACGGCGCATGGAATCACTTTTTTGGGTTAGGTTTTTTTTTTTAACTTGTTTGAAGTTATTTGACAGCATATAAACATGCCTGTAAAAATGCAGGGCGAAGAGAAGAAGAAGATTGTCATCAATGGTTGCCAGGATTTAAGATGATAGATGGCCCCATAAACCTAATAAAAAAGGGTGGGGTCCAAAGAAATATTTTTAATTAAGGCAATTTGCTCTTGAAGGTGTACTTGCTAGCTGATACTTAGTTAATGCAAACATTGTTTATTGAGGCGAAACAATATATATAAGGAGGGCTGATATTCCGATTGTCATATTGTTACAACTTATTAATACATAATGGCTTCATCGGATCACAACGACTCTATTTCAATAGTATCGGAATGTACAATCCTCCCCGAATGCGACACCAATCCATCCGTCACTGAATCCCTATGACTCTCCGCCTCCGATCTTCCCATGCTCACTTTTCAGTACATCCAGATCGGAATTCTCTTCTCCGGCAAGCCGCCTATGACTTCCATAATCCCTTTTATCAAACACTTCTTCTCCAAGTTGCTCTCAGTCTTCCCCCCACTCGCTGGCCGTCTCTCTATCGACTCTGCCACCGGCCACATCTCCATTGCTTGCTCTGGCGCCGGTGCTCTCTTTGTCCACGCTGAAGCCCCATCTCTCCAACTTAGCGATGTTTTCGATCCGACTGGGGAGAGCGACGTCCCTGTGGTGTTTCGGCGGTTCTTCCCCCTCAACGACACGCTCAGCTACGACGGCCACTCGAAGCCGATCATGGCTGTGCAGGTAATGTATTAAACTTTTTCATGTGTTTTGTTAATGTGCCTTGAATTTGTTATTGACGATGCATATTCATCACGGGGATCGAGAGATGAGCTCTGGACTCATCAAGGGTCGCCCTTGCTAACACTGCCAAAACTGTATACAATATTTTTTTTAGACCTATAGGTCTAATTAGGATTTCAGATTCTATATTTAAACTCCTAAAACACCTTATAATTATAATATGATTTTAGCCTCCATAATAAGAATTCTATTTCGATTCAAATGGACGTAGCTAACGAATTGTTAGTAAACCACGTTAAATCTCTGTCTTTCTTCGTGTTTATCTTTCTTAATATGTGTCATGAACGAATATGGTGCATCCTAAAACTCAAGAACTACTTATATAATATAAGGAGAACACTCAGGTAAAATGACTCTTATGGTATACCGTAAGTCATTATAAATAAGGGAAATTCCTTTTGGTGCCCCTAAGTTTTTGTCTTTTCCTTTTGGTGCCCAAGAAAAAAACTTATTACTTTTAGTACCCCTGAGATTTTGGCTTTACCCGTTGACGCCCCTCTTCGGTTCAAATTAGTCAATGTTATTCATATATGTGTCCTTAGTTATTCATATATGTGTAGCTAGTTATTCATATATGTGTGGCTTGTTATTCATGCATCGTTTTTTATCCATATATAAGTAGTTTGCTATTCATATATGCGTATTTTATAATTAGTCATATATATATATGTGAATTTACATATGCATGTTTTATTATTTATATATATATAACTTTTTTATTCATATAGACGTGTCGTGTTATTCATGTATGCATGGTTTGCCATCCATATATAAAATGTTTGAATATATCGACCAATTAATATAAACATAAAGACATGGAATTTTAAATATACAAATAACATTATATAGTTACACAATATTTGATATAGCTACCAATTAGTTTGAACATATAAACTATTGCATATTCACACACGTCAAATTAAATATACTCTAGTACGAGGATGATTAACCCACATCTGACACACGGTTCACCATAACAAGAAGCTTTACTAGAACATAAATCTATAAAATAATATGCTCGCTTAATCCTAATTTTCAGGTAACGGAGCTCGCGAACTCAATCTTCGTCGGTTGTTCTGTCAACCACGCCGTGGCCGACGGCGCCACCTTCTGGAACTTCTTCAGCACGTTTGGCGAGATCTGCCGAGGCACAACGATCATCTCCCGCCCGCCTTGCTTTTCCCGTGGCAACGAAAATGTCTTCTCCACCGAGGCCGTCCTCCGGTTCCCCGGAGGCCGGCCGGATCCGACCTTCTCCGACGACGAGCCGACCAGGGAGCGGATCTTCCACTTTAGCCCCCAAGCCGTCCTCTCCCTCAAAGAGAAGGCAAACGAGTCACAATCAAACGAGATCTCATCCTTCCAAGCCCTATGCGCGCTGGTGTGGCGGTCGGTCACACGCGCTCGCAACTTGGCGCCAACCAAAACGACGTCGTTCGTGATCCCGGTCAATTGTCGCGACCGGGTCAACCCGAAGATGGAGGCGTCCTACTTCGGGAACGCGATCCAGATCATCCGAGCGGGCGCGCTTGCAGGGGATGTGGCGTCGCAGGAGCTAGGGTGGAGCGCGGATCTGCTGCATCGCACGGTGAACGCGCACAATGATCGTACGGTGAGGAAGGCGGTGGAGGAGTGGGAGAGGGACCCACACTGCTTCCCACTAGGAAACTCGGACGGGGCCACCATTATAGTGGGAAGCTCCCCTTGGTTCTCCCTATACAACATCGATTTTGGGCTGGGCCGGCCCGTGGCAATTCGATCCGGCAAAGCGAACAAGTTCGACGGCAAGTTTGCGGTGTTTCCGGGTCGGGTGGGTAAAGGCAGCGTGGATTTGGAGGTGGTGCTCAAGCCCGAGACCATGGCGGCGTTGGAAAACAATCATGAGTTTATGCAGTACGTCAATTCAGGATTGTGATTGCATTCGTCATTTGATCGAAACGTACTTTTCTCAAATATTCTTATTTTCTTTTTGTATGTATCGGTTGTGGTGATCTATTTTGTTCATTCATATATTAGTGTGCGGATATAAATAACGTGTATGTTGAAAATTATTACTCTTTCTGCACATGCATTCGGAACGAGTGTATGTTGAAAATTATTACTCGTTCCAAAACCAAATGGCGGCCTTTCCAGTTGTATTTCTCGACCTTGTCCCTGGTGGCCCGACCAATGCTCTCACGGAGACTCGGGTCCCGCAAGAGCGGTTTGAGCTTCGAAAGGCAGTCGTCGAGGTTCCTCCGGGCGTAGCAGAATCCCGTCTTCCCGTCCTACTCCTCGGGCATGATGTCGATGATCAGTGGCGGACCCAGGGATTGTCGTAAGGGGGCGGGTTTAGTAACAATATTTAAAACTTGACGTCGTTTAATATATGGTTCAAATACAATTAATTACAAAAATAGGGATAGAAAGTTTCTTAACAAATAGATAGGTATAAATTCGTTACATCACTTACGACTCTTTAAACGATAATATTTGATTTCTCATCGTATGCTCATAAAGATCATGTGAACGCTCAATTATTTACTTCTTCCTTCTAATCACAAATTTATCCATAATCCATAATCCTAAATAAAAAACAAACTTTTACCTCAACTATTAAATCTAAACTAATTCAAACACTCAATCAATAACCTACAATAATAATAAAAAAATCAATCCAATTCCATTATTACTCAAACTAAATTAATTCAAGCCAATCAGTAAAGGTCTCCTAGACTCCTATGATCACACCAACAATTTATCACAATTAAACATCTGACCAATCTTTTTTTGGATAGGGTAAAGATTAAGGTCGCCATAAATACTACTTGGGTCAGCCTAGAGCACTACTAGGGATGAGAACTGGTTATGTAACATCCCCGACCAAAGTGCATACGTCATTCTGCATTCATATAATATTAAGAGTATACACATAGCATATTGCCATGATATATAGTGAATTTTTATTTACTTTAAAAATGTATATAAAAAGCAAATTCTATTTACTTTTAAAATGTATCATTCTCATTTTTATTTGATAGAATTGGTAAAATGACAATTACTAAAAGACAAACATAGAAAAACTCAAAATCCCATATATTATGTATAAAAGATTTGGGCTAAAACCCTATTTATTTTTTATACGGAAGAAGTATATTATAAAATAAGAGTTTGATTCAAATGAAAAAAAACTTTTATCCTGAAAAATGAAAAGTGCACTACAAAGTACGAAAAGTGCATTACAAAATACAAAAAATGCAATTCGAAAAGTGTAATATAAAAAATACGAAAAGTGCACTATAAAGTACGAAAAGTGCAAATGCGAAAAAGTGCACTCCGAAGTAGTAAAATTTCACTACTAACTACGAAAAAATGCATTTCTTTTCATTTTTCATGATAAGAGTTTTTTCATTTGAACCAAACTCTATAAGATTTTAAAAATTAAAAGGATGATTTTCATGTAAAATATTATCCTTTTAATTATATAATATGATTTTCAAGCTAAAAATTAACATAAATATGTATATAGTTGTTTAAAAAATATATATATTATTTTTCATTTTTTAATATTAATTTAATGTTTATATAATTAAGTGAAATATAAATAATACACTAAATCACTAATAGTTCTACGGAGAATTTGCATGACTGCCGAGTGCCGACTAACCCGAGTTTGCTTCCACCGTTGCTAACCCTCGTCAACTGGACACTTTCTTTAATATGATTGTTAATTTCTCAAACATTACTGAACTCCCCCGTAACAAAATTATCTAGCATGGAAAAAATTCAGATTCAAGCCACAGTTCAAGTTATGATCTTTTCAAGTATCTTAATCCCACCTTTCTCACTTGGAAATTAAACGGCGGTGTGTTGGGAAGCTAGCAATAGGATTGTTGAATACCGCCTGAATTCATTCTGAAGTAGAAGTTTGGTCAAACGTACAAACAATTGACCATTTGAATCTACGTATCGATGGAGACCGGAACTCTCTCGCCCCCTTGCTTCCAAACCCTAGCCCCCTTTCAACATAATTCCCTCCAAATCAAAGACAGTAGATCAAGATTCTGGAGTTTAAATGCAATTCTATCCATCATCCTTCTTAGTCATACTCAAGGTAATGATGGCTCATGGTTTCTCGGAGCACAAATCGAATGGATTCGGTCCCGATGTGTCCCCTATGCGTTGCTCCCGATTCGCAATTCTGGATGCAATATGGGGCCAAAGAGGGCCTGGGCTCCCAAGTAATCATCCCTGTGGCTATGTGTTGGCGGCGTGGGATGAGAAAGGGCTTCTTCTCAACAGATCTTCGAACACAATGGAGGCTAGGGCTTGCTAGGGTTTGGAACTACTCGCTCATGTTCACTGCGGGTTTCAAGGGTTCTCGTGGACGGGCTTGGGAGAGGCTCCTCCTTGAGAAATGGTGGTGGATGGCTACCCCTGAGATGGGGCTAGGCCACTACATAAAGAATGTCAGAGGCACCATTAGAGATACCAACTTCATCAGGTTGTACTTCTCCTCCTCTATAGACCCTTACTGTAATCTTTATTTGTCCTCTGATGTGTGTGTTGATGCGATTGCCTATATATGGAGAGTTTGGGGTGCCTCTTTCCCCACAAGCTCTCTTCCTTTCTTATCTCTGTTATTCACTACATTAACGGCTGATTACTCTGAGAATCTCTTGTTTTGGCGTGGGGATTATTCTGTTATGGGGAATAAAGAAGAAGAAATGAAGAACAACAAAAGATCCCTCAATAAGGTTCTATTTTATGATCCTTCCTTAACTAAAGAAATCGAAGAGATTGAGTCTACTCATTCTCAAACTGAACCAATGCTTACCATGGTCCAAGAGACCTTGAAGGGTGGCAAAGGAAAACAGCCTTTTGAGGCAGGACCTTCGGGTTCCAAAAAAGAAAAAGGCAAGAGGAAAATTGACATGTCGGCTTTCTTAAGCCAACTGTCTGGAATGAAAGAAAGCATACCTCAGCTTAAAGAAACCTCTCTATTTGCTTATGTCTTGGGGGAATCCATTGAAGCCTCAAGGCTGAGCCAGAAATTGAGAATTGATTCCACCATGATCTCATATAATATCTATGCTGATGTGATGTATTTTGATAAATGCTATGACATTATAATGATCAGTGAAATCAGTGATGGCTTGCCTTTGATTGCTATATTGACTATGATGAATTGTAGAAGAATGAATTGGAATTTGCTACAAGAAAATGACACTAAACTGGATATTAATTCCAGTGATGATTACCTTCTTTGTAAAGAAGTAACCAATCTGAGGAATCATAATAAGGTAGACAATCTGACCTTTGAATCCCTGATGGATCTCATGTGTAGCGAAAATTGGATCCCTGCAACTGATAAATGTGATAATTATTTAAACCTGAAATGTACTACTGACAACAAAATGAACTTGCTAAATGTCATATGTATGTATGCTTTTATGAGTTGCCACTTCTTTAGCTGCAGGAAGCACACAAGACTGTTGGAGTTAGGAATCAGGAAGGAACCTTGCCTAGAGAAAGCTAAAGAAACCATGAATGATGAAAGTGAAAGAAGAAAGAAGGAATCCAGAACAATAGAGACCAGGAAGTATAAGGAACAAAATTGGTCCCTGAAGCTGAACAATACTGAGGAAGACAATAGAATAAAGATACAGCAGGATGATCAGTGGGATAAGGTAAAAAGTAACATCTATTACTTTGTAATTAGGAGTGGTAAGAACACTAGCATCACTAAAGAAATGCAAAAATTAGTTGCCCTTAGACTAACTATTCTTAATGTTATTTATAACAGGAGAAATAAGAAGGTTGAGTTGAACAATGCTATGAATTGTTGTTTGTATTGGACAAGCACTAGTAGACTGTGTAAACCTTATTCTCTGAACTTGATTGAGTCATTTGAGCTGGAAGAACTGAAACTGCAGTTCTGTATACATAAACTTGTGAAAAGATGCTCGATTAGATATATGAGGAAGTCCCTGAATATTATGAATATTACACGGACTGTCAACTATCAAAAAACTATGAACACTACAGACTCTAAGGATGTTACAGAATCGCCTGAAAAGTGCTGCATGTCTTGGTCAAGTAAAAACCAGAGAACAAAACAGTTTAATGAGCTAGCAGTAGTAAGGAACTTCACCTGCTATGATGCAGAAAACAGGGATAGATGTATGGCACATGTGAAATTTATAAGATTACAGGTGTCTACGCTGACAAAAATGAAACATTTGATTAGATTACCTCAAAACCAAATAGGTTATCATGAAGATTGGATTTTAGAATAGTAGAGGGATAGGGAGAAAATCTTTTTGACCGGAAATAGATTCCTTTTGCAAAATCGAAAAAATACAAATTATTGCAATTGCTGAAACAAAAACGGATGCTCTACCTAGTGATCAGGTTTGGAGACATGCAGGATTTGACAATGTTCTATGGTCTCCTGCTAGCGGACGTGCCGGGGGTATAGGAGTTTTTTGGAAAGCGCACCAACTCATCAACGAGGAACTAACAATACTAGACCAAACACCAAGGTATATTATTTTAAAATATTATCATGTGATCACCAAAAATACGCTTGCTATTTGCTTTGTTTACGCCCCGCCAAATGCGGGGGATAAGGATGCATTTTGGAATGAACTAACGAGGACCTTACAAAATTTAGAGATCCCAATTATTCTAATTGGTGATCTCAATGAAATCCAAGGGCCTAACGAAAAGAAAGGGGGTTCTTATCCAAAACAACATAGGTTTGAAAGATTAATAAATTTTAAAAATGATTGTCTTTTAGAAGATATTTCGTTCTCTGGGAACGTCTTCACTTGGAGGAAAAATAAGACAGAAATCGAAAACATCTATGAAAAACTAGATAGAGTGCTGGTTAGTAATAGGATTATTCAATGGTTTCCAAACATTTGTACAAGTAATCATGCTTTCACCACCTTTGACCATTGTAAAATCTCGGTTGAAATATATAATGATGAAATGATTAAAGCACAACCTTTCAAAATGGAGAAAATATGGATGTATAGGAAAGACTTTCGAAATGTAGTAAAACAGGCTTGGAGGGTGCAAATCCAAGGTTCGAACATGTTTCAGTTAGTAAAAAAGACACAATTGTTGAAACAACATGCGAAAAGATGGAACAGAACTACACTAGGAAATATATTTGAACAATTAAAAGAAATTGAGGTTAATCTCCTTGAACTCCAAAAAAGTATATTAATCTCACCGCAACCAAGTGTTATACAAAAACAATGCCGATTATTGAAAAAGAAAAAGTGCCTCCTAAACTATCACAAAACTTATTGGAGACAAAGAGCAAAAACGAAACAAATTAAACTCTCCGACGCAAACACATGATACTTCCATAAGGTTGCTAGTGGAAGGATGAATCGGAAAATTCTGAAAGAAATTAGGACTGCTGAAGGCACACAAATTATTGAATAGAAAATATCCGAGATGAAATTAGAAAAGACTTTAAAAAGAGATACACAAAAGAACCAACATACATAAGTAACGTAACGGATTACATGAACCTAATATCAAAAGAAATAACAGATGACGATAATATTATGTTAACAGGACCAGTCACAAATGAAGAAATTAAAAACACGGTAACGAGCCTCAGGTCAGACAAATCTCCAGGACCAGATGGTATGACGGCAGAGTTTTATAAGAGATATTGGGATATAGTGGGTCCTATGGTTATCAAGGCAGTGAAAAGCTTCTTTTATTCAGGTAAAATCCTAAGGCAAATCAACCATGCGTTTATAACCCTTATACCGAAAATAGAAAACCCAAGCTCGACAAACCACTATAGACCGATTAGCCTATGCTCCACTATTTATAAAATCATCTCCAAGATTATAATGGAAAGATTGAAGAAAGTAATAAACAAAATTACACATCCGTTGCAAGGAGCTTTTGTAGCAAATCGTGCAATCCAAGATAATGTACTGATCGCCCATGAGATACTTCACTCCTTTAGAAACAACAAAAATAAAGATGGATGGGTAGCTATCAAACTTGATATGGAAAAGGCATATGATCGAGTAGACTGGGACTACCTGCTAACAATTTTAGAGAAATTTGGATTTGACAAAAAATTTATAGGATGGATCCGTGAATGTATATGCACAGTGTCATTGTCGATCTTGGTCAATAATGGACCTACGGAACCGTTTACGCCGGAAAGAGGACTAAGACAGGGTGACCCGTTATCACCTTTCCTCTTTGTAATTGCAGCAGAAATCCTGGCACGGAAATTGCAAATAACAAGTGAAACTGACAAGAATTCAATTGGCTTCCCAATCTCTCGTGGAGGTGCTAAAATTCTCTTTTTAGCTTTTGCTGACGACATTATTATTTTCGCTAAAGCATCACAAGGATCGTGTAACAAAGTGAAAACTATAATCGATGAATTTTGTAGGATTTCAGGACAAAAAGTGAATTACAACAAATCTGCATTCCAAACATCTAAAAACATGAGCACCCAGCAGAGAGACATTGTCCATCAAACGCTAGGAATACCAACGATGAAAAATATCGAAAAATACCTTGGATGTCCAATGATCAGTGGGAAAGTGAACAAAGATACCTTTAAGGACACGATAGGAAAGGTTCAGAATCAACTTACTAAATGGAAAGCCAACTCGTTGTCTTTAGAAGGGCGAACGACCTTGATCCGAGCAAACCTCGCTACGAAACCTAATTACGTTATGCAAAGTTTTATGCTCCCAAACTCCATACATAAGAAAATAGATAGAATTAATAGAAGCTTTCTATGGAACAAGGATAGACAATACAAACCACTTGTGGGGTGGGATAAAATATGCAAACCGAAAGACATGGGAGGATTAGGAATAAGGAAAACAGAACATATGAACAAAGAACTACAAATGAAATTGCTTTGGAAAATTCTAGCAGAACCAAATAATATATGGGTAAAAATCGTGACGCAAAAATATCTCAAAAATGAGAGTCTCTTCACATATAGGCCTAAACAAAACGCGTCTTGGCAATGGAAAAAACTAATCCAACTGAGAGAAGAATTTTACAAGGGCTTAATATGGCAAATTGGAGATGGTAAGACGATTAAGTTTTGGAAAGATAGATGGATCCCTGAAGGCCCTACACACACCTATGCCAAAAATCCGACAAATATTTACGAAACCTCAAAAGTGGCTGATTGTATATCAAACAACAAAACATGGAAGACAGACAAATTAAGGCAGGAGTTACCAGATGATATAGTTGACCAAATACAATCAGTACCGATTCTGGATAATTATATACAAGATCGGCTATATTGGGCACCTAGCAAAAATGGGTGGTTTTCCACAACCTCGGCTGTTGAGCTCATTACTAATAGGGCAAACCAGGCGACACGCCTAAATAACTGGATATGGAAACTGGATACATATCCAAAAGTTAAAAATTTTCTATGGAAAATTGACAATAACGGCCTCCCGACAAAAGCACGTCTACGAGACAAACAAATCATTACACCAGGAGGATGTATATTGTGCGATTGTACTAACGAAGACACAAACCATATTCTTACAAAATGTCCATATATGATTCACATAACCAATAAAATAAACCATAACACGGCTAGGTTGATTAGGGATTTTGACTCTGATAACAAAACCCCTAGACTAATCCTAAGTGAACTTAAACAAATACTTGGGAAACATGAGCTCACAGAAATGGCAATAATTTGGTGGAGCGTCTGGCATCAACGCAAGTGAACTTAAACAAATACTTTGTCACATAACCAATGGTATTCTAGATTTGACAACATATATTCGAACTCAAATCACAAATTGGAACAATGCAAAACAACGGACGGAAGATGAGGAAAACATAAAAAAGGACAAAGTAGGCAATAAGAGACACCAAAATAAAATAGGCAGAAGTTGGAAAAAGCCTAAACAAGATCACATTAAAATAAATTATGACGCATCTAGACTTTCTAATAAACAGGCAACAGGAGGAATTGTAATTAGGGATCACCTTGGTCGTGTGATTGACCTAAAGACTTGCAAATTTGGTAATGTTTCTGCACTAAAAGTTGAAGCCTTGGCTTGTAGGGAGGCCATACGGGAAATGAAAAAAAGAAAATTGAGGAATGTAGAAATTGAGGGAGATAATCTCCAAGTAATTAACGCGATTAAAGAAATAAATAAATGTCCATGGGAGATTGAGCTGATAATCTCTGACATCCTGGTGTCCATTTATGGAACGCATGATATCTCTATTAAGCATGTGCCGAGGGAGTGTAACGTTGTGGTCGATAAAATTGCAAAATTGGGCCATAGCATCCCCGATGAGTTTATTAAGACTCACTCAGAACTCAATGTTCTCATCCGAAAGGATGCTCTAGGACGTCCTCTGTAAAGGAGGGCGCCCTAATCCTTACCTAATCAAAAAAAAAATTGACCATTTGAATCTCTTAACATAGATAACAGCTTCACACCAAGCACTATTGAAGTATTATGATACAAATAAAAATAAATCACTGGAAAAAAAAAACAAACAGACAATTCGTAATCAGTTTATTTACAACACATCTAAAATAGATCATCCAAATGTTTTTCATTCAGCCTCTTGTAACAAGAGATCGAACGAGAACAATAAACAAGATCGACACAGAGATTTACGTGGTTCGGTAACAGTGTGTTACCTACGTCCACGGGTAGAGAAAGTGTATATTATTATGGAGGCTGATTTCAGAGTGTATAAAATATTAGGTATTTCAAGAGTTTATATAGTGACTCAGGAAATCCTAGTTACAGATTATGGGCCGAAGGCCCAAACAGACTATGAGAGGCCCAAACATAATTAATGTTATATTCAAGACATATCAACAAATCTCCATCTTGACTTGAATCCTCTCATAAACAGAATCAGATGCACCATGACAGTGCTAGAATTTCTCTGCCTCAGATTGCCCCTAAACAAGGGCTCAGATTGCCCCTAAGGGCTCAGATTACTGACTTGTGATATTGAGCAAGTCCAAACAATGTTGAAACTTGCTCTCTAGAACTGGCTTGGTGAACATATCAACAGGGTTATCAGCTGTCCTTACCTTCTTCACCTGGATTCTCTTCTCATTCCTCAAAAAATGGTACCTGACATCAATGTGCTTTGTCTTCTCATGATGGACCTGATCCTTGGTTAAGCATATTGCACTCAAGCTGTCACAATATACTAAAGCATGATCCTGATGTTGGCCTAAATCATTAACTAATCCCTCTTTAGCAGCTTCTGTAAAAGCCATATACTCTGCCTCAATGGTAGACAAAGTAATTGTAGGCTATAGAGTCGCCTTCCAGCTCACCATAGAACCTCCAAGAGTGAACACATAACCAGTCATAGATCTCCTACTGTCCACATCTCCGGCATAATCAAAATCTGAAAACCCAGCAACCAAACACTTTGTATCATTCCCATAGCACAAACCAACATCTGAAGTGCCTTTAAGGTACCTGAAAATCCTCTTAACAGCTTGTCAATGTTCCTTTCCAGGCTGAACCATAAACCGACTTACCACACTAACAGCAAATGCTAGATCTGGTCGAGTGCAGACCATAGCATACATCAGACTCCCAACTACACTAGCATACGAGACCCGAGACATGTAGTCTTTCTCCTCATCAGTCTGAATTGTGTACAACATTCCCAGCTTATTGTTAGATGCCATTGGAGTATCTATAGGCTTGGCTGAAGACATTCCAAACCTACTTAATATTTTCTTAATGTACCCTTCCTGTGATAGGAAGAGTTTTCTCTTCTTTCTGTCCCTATAGATTTCAACTCCCAGAATCTTTCGAGCAGCACCTAGATCTTTCATCTCAAACTCTGCACTGAGAGAACCCTTAAACTTCTGAATGTCTGACTTATTCCGAGCAGCAATCAGCATATCATCAACATACAAAATCAGATAAATGCGTGAACCACTCTACAAGTCACTGTAGTACACACAACAATCATAAGGACTCTTGTGATAGCCAAGATGCACCATATAATTGTCAAACCGCTTATACCACTGCCTGGGGGACTGCTTTAGCCCATATAAGGACTTCTTTAACTTACAAACATAGTTTTCTTTCCCTGGATCTTGGAATCCATTTGGCTGGTTCATGTATATTTCCTCTTCTAACTCTCCATGTAGGAAAGCCGTCTTCACATCTAGTTGCTCAAGTTCCAGATCCTGATGTGCAACTATTGCTAGTAACACCCTGATGGAAGTATGTCTGACCACTGGCGAGAAAACCTCATTGTAGTCTACTCCCTCTCTCTGATTGAACCCTCTTGCAACAACTCGTGCTTTATACTTGACACCCTCTGCAGCTGACATTCCTTCCTTCTTTTTGAAAACCCACTTGCAAGTAATTATCTTTCTATCAGCAGACAATTTAACAAGCTCCCAAATCTGATTTTTATGAAGGGACTCCATCTCTTCTCCCATTGAAGCAAGCCACTGTGCTGACTCATTACCAGATATTGCAGCCTTGTAGGTGGACGACTCATTATCCTCCACCTCCTCGGCCACCTGCAATGCATATCCCACCATATCATCAAACTTGTACCTAGCTGGAGGTCTAATTCCAACCCTTCTAGGTCGGTCTACAACAATGCTCCGATGTTCAATTTCCTCTGAACTTGTCTCTGGTGGTACATTATCAGACTCATCTGTATCTTGCTCATCGGTAACTGGTGGTGGTAGTTGGTCATCAACCAACTTAAGTGCCTGATTCTCCTCTGGACTGAATTGCACCTCCACCTCCTCAACAACAACCTCTTTTCTTGCTGTATCACTAATCTCCTCTCTAGATTTTAGCATAGAACTCTCATCAAAGACTACACTTCTGCTCAATATAATCTTGTTGTCAGACCAGATTCTGTACCCTTTCACACCCGTACCATAGCTCATGAAAACTCCCTTCTTAGCTCTTGGCTCTAACTTACCCTCATCTACATGATAATAAGCAGTGCAACAAAAAACTCTCAAATTTGAATAATCAGTAGCTTTTCCAGTCCACACCTCATAAGGTGTTTTGCCGTCAATACCTGTGTGTGGGCTCCGATTGATGAGATAACAAGCTGTTGAAACCGCTTCTACCCAGAACCGTCTAGCAAGACATGCCTTGGAGAGCATACATCTTGCTCTCGCTAAGAGTGTTTGATTCATTCTTTCTGCTACACCATTCTGCTGTGGTGTATGTCTGACTGTGTGATGGCGAGAAATACCCTGATCTTTGCAGAAATCATTAAACTCAGATGAACAGAATTCTAGGCCATTATCAGTTTGCAGCCTCTTGACCTTCTTCCCAGTCTGATTTTCAACTAGCGTCTTCCACTCCTTGAATTTACTGAACGCCTCACTTTTATGCCTCATCATGAATACCCATGTCATCCTAGAGTAATCATCAATAAGAGACAGAAAATATCCGTGACCGCCCAAAGACTCAACACGAGAAGGACCCCAGCAGTCTGAATGGATGTAATCCAAAGTGCCCTTTGTTCGATGAACTGCCTTAGGAAACTTGCTGCGATATAGCTTCTCAAACACACAATGCTCACAAAACTCAAGACTCTTGGCCTTATGGCCCCCAAGAAGATCTTCTTTTGAGAGAATTTGCATTCCCCGTTCACTCATATGAGCAAGTCTCATATGTCATAGCTTGGTTAGATCAGATCCCTGAACTTCAACTGATGCAGCAATTGCAGAACCTGTTTTTGTTGAACCCTGTAAAACATACAAATTTCCCTGCTTGACTCCCTTCAGAATCACATCAGAACCTTTACAAACATGTAGACATCCACCTTCACCTTTGAAACTGAAACCCTTACTGTCTAGCAAACTCAAAGATATCAGATTCTTCGTCATAAGTGGCACATGTCTGACTTCCTTCAATGTGCAAAACTTCCCATCATGTGTCCTAAACCTGATTGAGCCGATCCCAACAACCTTGCAGACAGGCCCGATTGCCAACACTACCCCCATCTGCACCGCTATATGTTGTAAACAACTCTCTTTTGGGACATATATGATAGGATACCCTTGAGTCAAGAAACCACACATCAGCCTGATGTGTGTAATCATCTGCTAGCAAAACAATATCTTCCTCAGAAGTATTTCCACATTCTGCTACTGCTATAGACCTGGAGTTCTGCCCTTGTTGCTTCTTCTTCTTAGGACAGTCACTCTTCCAGTGACTCTTCTCCTTACAGTAGGCACATACGTCGTTTGGTAATTTAGGGCCTGATTTCTGCTCGCTCTGATTTGTCTTTTTCTTGCCCTTCTTACCATCCTTGCTTCCTTTGGCCATCAATCCAGAAGCCTGATTTTCTGTACCTATTTCAGCAGCCTTATGACGCATCTCTCTGGTGTGAAGAGCAGATCTAACCTCTTCCAGCGTTACAGTCTCTTTTTCAACCATAAAAGACTGCACAAAATTATCATACGACGGAGGCAAAGACACCAGTAATAACAAGGCAGCATCCTCATCATCCACCTCTTTATCAATATTACGCAATTCCAACAGAATAGTATTCAATTGATCTAGATGGTCTCTAAGAGGCGTACCTTCAGACATGCGCAGGCAGAAAAGGCGCTGCTTTAGCATCAACTTATTGGTCAGCGACTTCGTCATGTAGAGGTTTTCCAACTTCAACCACAAACCTGCAGCCTTTTCCTGATCTGAAACTGTCGTGATAACATCGTCAGCAAGACACAACATAATCTTTGAGTGAGCCTTCTCCTCCAAAGTAGCATATTCAACGGTATTTGTATCTGCTCCCTTCTTATCAGATGCCAACGGCAACCAGAGACCTTGTTGTTTCAACAAAGCCCGCATCTTTATCTGCCACAGACTGAAACTGTTTCTTCCAGTAAACTTGTCGATCTTCATCATGGATTCAGATATCGTTCTCGGCGGAATTCGAAACTTGGCTCTGATACCAGTTTGTTGTAAAAAGAGATCGAACGAGAACACTAAACAAGATCGACACAGAGATTTACGTGGTTCGGTAACAGTGTGTTACCTACGTCCACGGGCAGAGAAAGTGTATATTATTATGGAGGCTGATTTCAGAGTTGTACAAAATATTAGGTATTTCAAGAGTTTATATAGTGACTCAGGAAACCCTAGTTACAGATTATGGGCCGAAGGCCCAAACAGACTATGAGAGGCCCAAACATAATTAATGTTATATTCAAGACATATCAACACAGCCAACTAACAATATACAAATCAATGGATCGAGATGAAGGAAGAAGAAAAAAACACCAATGGAGTTCACTTTGCTTTAGCATTTTGCTGTCTCTGGTGACTTGAAGAAGTTCACTAGCCATTGCAGAGGTCCAATGAGCTGAGCATTCTTCTTCTTCCAAAACCAAATGGCGGCGGCGTACTGATTCAGAACGTCGTACTGCTCGTTCCGAATCTTCCTCGTGGCGGCCTTCCAGTTGTACGTCTCGACCTTGTCCCTGGCGGCCCGAACAATGTTGATCTCCCAGAGACTCGGGTCCCGCAAGAGCGGTTTGAGCTTCGAAAGGTAGTTGTCGAGGTTCCTCAGGGCGTAGCAGAATCCCGTCTTCCCGTCCTACTCCTCGGGGATGATGTCGATGATTGGTGACGGACCCAGGGATTGCGTTAAGGGGCGGATTTAGTAACAATATTTAAAATTAGCGTCGTTTAATATATGGTTCAAATACAATTAATTCCAAAAATAGCGATTTCTTAACAATTAGATAGCTATAAATTCGTTACATCACTTATGACTCTTTAAACGACAATACATATTTGATTCCTTATCATGTTCATGCTCAATGATTTTTGTTTCTTTGATCAGGTAAGATTTAGGGTATCTCGAGTACTACTTGGACTAGTCTAGAGAGGTTTACAAACCAATTCTAAGAAAGAAGGGCGACGGTTCTAAGAAAGAAGGGCAAACCGCCGCCCTTGACGCTCGAACCAAAGACCTCTTGTACATGGGCAAGAGGCTCAACCATTGAGCCATGCGCACATGCGAACAATTTTTTTTTATGAATGTGAATAATTAATTCAAAGAAGATCAACTTCATCCAAGTAACGGAGCTCGCAGACTCTGTCTTCATCGGATGTTCCATCACCCACGCCGTCGTCGACGACACGACCTTCTGGAGCTTCTTCAACACGCTCGCCGAGATATGCCGAGGCGCGATGAAATTCTCCCTGCTGCCGCCGCCTTGCTTCTCCCGCGACGAAAGCATCTTCTCCACCGAAACCGTCCTTCAATTCCCCAGCGGCCGCCCGGAAGCGACTTTCTCCGCCGATGAACCGGTCAGGGAGCGGATCTTCCACTTTAGCCGCCAATCCGTCTTGGCGCTCAAGAAGAGAGTGAACGAGTCACGGTCGCGATCGGATGATGAGATCTCAATCCCAATCTCGTCCTTCCAGTCTCTATGCGCATTGGTGTGGCGGTCGGTCACATGCGCTCGGAAATTGGCGCCAACCAAAACGACGACGTTTTGTTTCCCGGTGAACTGTCGCCACCGGGTCAAGCCGGAGATGGAGGCGTCCTACTTCGGGAACGCGATCCAGATCGTCCGAACGGAGGCACTAGCAGGGGAAGTGACGTCGTGGGAGCTGGGGCGGAGCGCGGATCTGTTGCATCGCACAGTGAGGGCGCACGATGATCGGGCGATGAGGAAGGGGGTGGAAGCGTGGGAGAGGGACCCACGCTGCTTCCACCTAGGCAACTTGGATGGGGCAAACATTATAGTTGGGAGCTCCCCGCGGTTGCCGATGTACAATAACGACTTCGGGTGGGGCACGCCTGTGGCGGTTATGAGCGGAAAGGCCAACAAGTTCGATGGCAAATTTTCGGTGTTTCCAGGGAGAGAGGGTGACAGAAGCGTGGATTTGGAGGTGGTGCTGATGCCGGAGACGATGGCCGCTTTGGAAAGAGATGTTGAGTTTATGTAGTACGTCAATTCCGGATTTTCTGCACTCATTTAAAATGTGATTCTAAGAGCATGTTTATGCATGAAAAAAGAACATCCTAAAGAATTCTCTTGTTCATTACTTTATAATATTTTTCCATTTGAGATGCTTGCTTTTCTAGCATCTCCTCATTTGAGATTCTCCTTTTCTTGTAAAAGAGCATCCCTTTATATGAGATGCTCTTTTTTTGTACCTTTCTTTTATTATTTTATTAATATATTATTCTAGCATCTCAAAAAAGTTCAATGGATAAAAATGCTCTAATGCAGATATAGTTTGGTTGTTGACCCCGTTGCCCCCTATAGGCTCCCCTTTCCTTTTTTTAATAAACCTATTGGGGTTATGGCTTTTTTTCGTCTTATTTGTTGCTAGCCTGTTTCTTTTCGAATAAACATGATGGGGATATGGCTTTCCCGTCTTATTTGTTGCTAGCCCGTTTCTTTTTTAATACTTCATCCGTCCCATAAAGATTGTTCAGTAATCCTTTTTAGGCATCCCTAAAAAATTTGTCCATCTTGTTATCTTTCTTTTTATATCAATTTTTTCTTACAATATTACCCTCATTCAATCTCATCCTTTCAACCAAAAAACTACCCCGCAAAGTTTTTGGTCATTTCCTTATTTTTCTTCTTTTCCCATCACCATCACAACTTTTCTCCTCTCTCCATTGGTTTCTTTTTAATTTATCTCACTTTCTTAATAAATGTGCACATTGTCCTTTTGGACAAATTTTGTGGAACGGAGGGAGTAAATTTTTTCAAAGGGAGTCATCCTTTTCTGGATTTTGGGTGTTCTTGGGTCGGATATCTCGATTTCGGATCAGGGTACCTCAATCTTCACTTTTTTCTTTCGTTTATGGAGCATATCCTTTGGCAGAATACACACAAGCATGTGAGGAAAGTGTTAAGAATGAGGGTTTGGATACATAGTTGGAAAGCACATATCAGATTTCAGAATTAGAATGGTATGGATGTATACTTCTGCATTTTGATCTGAATAAAAGTTGTTATAATTGTTGCTGCATATGTAATCATTCAAGTTGTTATAACTGTTGGAAATCATATGATTTTCTTATCATGCTTAATGCAACTGATGTTTGGCTCGTCTCATCTCTGAATACTGAAAAGCAAAGAATTTGTTTGCAAAAATTACACAAGACTGATATAATGCAGGAAAAAAGAAATGATACAAGTATGAACGATGAATTAAATCCTAAAAAGACTAATGCGGTAGACCCTATTTCCCTGGGATTGTAGTTCAATTGGTCAGAGCACCGCCCTTTCAAGGCGGAAGCTGCGGATTCGAGCCGCGTCAGTCCCGATGGATCCAATAAATACATCAACTCACCTCTCCATTTTCATTTTTTGGCAAAAGAGGTACACTCAACACTCAAATGAATAATGTCCAATTTCTAATGAATCAAGATAACCATTCGTTCCAGTATAAATAGTCATTATCTGTTCTTCCACCGCCAGGGGGGAAGCTTGTGATTGTTTGAGCAATTCGCGTAATCGTTGGCCTCTTGCCAACTGATTCTGAGTAACTTTATCGAGATCAGAAGCAAATTGTGCAAAAGCTTCTAATTCTGTGAATTGCGCCAGTTTCAATTTTAATTTACCGGCCACCTGTTTCATGGCTTTAATTTGGGCTCTCATAACGCACTCTTCGCACAACAAATCCACTTTGAAGTTGACTTATCGCTCGGCCAATCGTCGGAATGTGTACGAGATACCATAAGGGCCCAATATCTCAATAGCACCTTTGTCTAAAGCTTCAAATGAGACTTCATATCCGAAAGCATATTCAAGCCAGCCCACCCAATATAGGAGCGGCCGATCCAATTGTGACGGTTCGCTAAAGCCTTGAGGGATTCTGTCCAAGTGTCAACTGGCCTGGGCAGTTGCACTTGAGGGGGCGTGTTGAGAGTTGTCCCATATCTGAAATTGGGAACTACAAAGCCTACTATATAACCTAATGAGCTACTCCACCCATTGCCATATGGTTTTGGGTTAGAACCTCATTGGGTTTGTATGCTAGGCCCGTTACAAGCACGACCCCCAGATTGTCAGCCCACCGGACTTTAATAAAATGGCTCTTCTACTCAACCAGCACTCAAACAGTAAGTTAAAAGTGCTCTCCAGTAGTATAATATACCCTATATAGTTTAAATGGAGTAAAATGTGATCATCACCTTAATACATCTACTTTTTGCAAGAGAAACCAGAAAGCCTCTCTTCTTCTTTGAAATATTCTATCTATTCAAAAGCATTTTTGATGGTCCACTAAACTAAAAATAAATTCAGAATAAGAGATAGAAAGAATGATCAAGATGTTCAAGAATTGCTTTATGGTTTTCATTCAGACCATATTGCTTTGGCGAATATTATGTCACATGAACCTAGCTAACATGAGAGATCAATAACACAACATGTATGATACAAGTTTTAACATAACAACTTACTCTTATTTCTGTAAACATTAATAAACCTTTAATGATGGAAAGTTGATCATGAAACTGAACTTAGACTTGACATTGAGTATTGAAAGGTAACATGAACAAATTTCATAGAAAAGCACCACCCCATATAGCTTTATCCTTGACTAAATCCAGACAAGCTTAAGGTATCAATTGCTTGATTACAAATCTATCTCAAATAGCTACCTCAAAGAATTAGAAGGCAAGAAAAAGAAACTACAAGCACCAGAGCAGCAAAATTAGAGAAAAAAAAATACATTTTGCCCCCCTCGTAATACTTGGCGACAATGCTTACACACCAATCCTGCAAGAAAAGTGAAATCACAACAAATTGCTATTTATGACTAAAACAAGAATGAGTTAAATCAACACCCACGTGACAAATAAACAATATAGGAGTCAACATCCACACATGGACCATTAATGATGGAGATGGAAAAAAATAATCAAATGGCAATAATATAAGTTGAAGAAAAAAATTCATAAAATCACAATAAATTGCTACTCATGATTTAGTATCTAGTTCTCCTAGACATTTCATCAAACACCTTGCACACATAAACCCTAACTGAACCAATCTAAACATGTTGTGGGTAGTTTGGTCATTTCACCCCTCTTTTATATATTACTTTATGCCTTTTATGTAATAAAAGAAAATGCTCCTGTACGAGTTAGTTATATGTCAGAACAATTGTGTAGTGGGTGTGCAAGCCGGTCATTTTGGCCATGAGGCTGAGTTGAATGAAATCCAGAGCCTTCTTGCTCCATCTTCTTTGTGCTTTCTCTCTTCAATCTCTCTGTGATTGATGATCATTTATCTCCTTGATTGTGTCTGATTTTACACTCAACATGGTATCAGAGCAGCGAAATCGATCTTGATTTGCTCTCTTCTTCTTCTTGATTTTCTTTTCCGCTACAATCTCTGCAAGCTCCAGCTAGCTAGGGTTTCTTCGAGACTCTTGTCGAAAATTCGAGTCACCATCTTCATTCTTCACACCGTATTCACGCTGTTCATTTGCTCTCTTCACTGCTGAGATGAAGAACACAATCTGGCCCACTCCTGCAGAAATGAAGAACCAGGAACCAGATGCTAAACACTCTGACGACGATTCCGAGCACAAACGAAGTGACCCAATCACTGTTCGAGATTTGTTAAATCCTCTGTTTATCCACCCCTCAGATAACTCTGGTATGACACTCTCCACCATCAAACTTGTTGGTGATAATTATCGGCGATGGAAAAACTCTATGATGAAAGCCCTTTCTGTCAAAAACAAATTGTGGTTAATTGATGGATCTATATCTCGAACCCTAGAAAACGCTTTGTAGTGGGATAGATGCAATGATATTGTTTGTTCCTAGATACTCAACACAGTGTCAAAAGACATTTACAACACTATTGATGAGTATGAAACTGCAAAAGAGATGTGGGATGATCTAGCTGAGAGTTATGGGCAGAAAAATGGACCATTAATTTTTCAACTGAAAAGGGAAATTGAAGAATGTAGACAAGGAAATATGTCTCTTACTGAATACTTTACCAAACTGAAGGGTCTCTGGCAGCAGGTGGCTGTTGTTGTGACCCCTATCAAGTGCAAATGTGGAAATTGCACATGTAATCTGCATAAGCAGGCTGAAGAGGCAGAACAGGAGGTCAGACTAATGAAGTTTCTCTTGGGACTGAATAACACCTTTGACAATGCCAGAAGGCAGATTCTTATGTCTATTCCCTTACCTTCACCTAGTATAGCTCACTCTCTGCTGCTGCAAGAAGAAATAAGCAAACGCATCACTGATCAAATGAATGTCAAACCTGAGATGACATCAATAGCATTGATGGCCAGGCAAGATAGAGACAAGGGAGACAAGTGCACTCACTGCTCAGGGAATCACAAAACCGACCGGTGTTGGGAGATCATTGGCTACCAACAGTGGCACCCTAAGAGCAAATACAAGCCCCAAGCTCCTCGTCCAAAACAGTCTGACAATTTCAAAACCTCATATGACTCACAAAGAAGAGGTTCATCTTCCTCATCATCTTCTAGAGCCAATGCCACAGTCCATGCAGCACATGAATTCACAGGTGGGCAGCCTGCTAAACAACTTCACTCCAACTCTCAAACCAAGTCCATTCAATCCAACTCTATTCAAGCTACTGCAGATTACCATCAACTTTTTGATAACTTTCTGGCATACATGAAACAATCTAGTGTCAATTCTGACACCCACCTTGCAGGTATGCTTTGTCTTAATACCACAAAATCCTCAAAGTTATGGATCATGGACAGTGGAGCCACTGATCACATGACTTTTGAGTTTACAAGCTTGATCAATCCTGTCCATGCACCTCCAAATACTGTTATCCACTTACCAGATGGTAGTAGTCAGCCCATTACTCACTTTGGCACCATCAAATTGCCTAGTCTTACCCTTGAGGATGTTTTATATGTTCCTAACTTTCATTTCAATCTTTTATCCTTGTCCAAACTTGCTCAAAAGCATAAACTGCATATTCACATGTCTTCTGACTTCTATGATATTCAGGACCAAGCAGGGATGAAGATTGCTCGTGGTAAATTCTCTGGTGGCTTATACTACATGGATCCAACATCAACCTTCACTTCTCAATCTTGTGATGCCCTAGCTAATACCTTTCTTGTTCATAATGTGTCTGAACCAAGTATTCCTTTGTTCTTGTCAAAAACAAACTCTGAAATTCCTAATCTTACAACTTTATGGCATTTGAGAACTGGGCATGCTCCCATTGTAAAACTGAGACATATTGATTCTATAAAGCATTTCATTCAGTCTAAATTTGATCATGCTTGCTCAGTGTGTCCTTTAGTAAAACAAACCAGGGTGTCTTATCGTCCTAGTCACTCTCATGCTACTCACATTTTTGAGCTCTTGCATTGTGATGTGTGGGGGCCTTATGATACTCCCACACATGATGGTTTTCGATTCTTTCTCACCCTTGTTGATGACAAGAGTAAGAGTGTTTGGGCCTTCCTTATGAAACATAAAAGTGAAGTACCCACTCACCTTCAAAACTTTATTTCTCTTGTTCAAAATCAATTTTCTATCACTATCAAGACTATAAGGACAGATCAAGGGACTGGATTTTTTAACCATTCCATGACCTATTTTCTTCAAACTCATGGTATTATTCACCAGAGTTCTTGTGCTCATACACCACAACAAAATGGTCGAGTTGAACGACGCCACAGATATGTTCTTGAAATAGCCAGATCCCTCATGATACAGTTTGCCTTGCCCCTACAGTTCTAGGGCGATTCTATCCTTACAGCCACTTACATCATTAATCGTCTTCCAAATCCAATTCTCCACAATCTTACTCCTTATCATATTCTATATAATTCCCCACCAATTTATGACAATCTCAAAGTCTTTGGCTGTCTTTGTTTCATCTCCACAGCCTCCTCTCCAAACCTCAAAAAATTTCAACCCAGATAAGATCCATGCATTTTTGTGGGATTTCACTATGCAAAGAAAGGCTTCAAAGTCTACAACCTAAAGACTCACAAATACCAAGTCAGTAAAGATGTTCTATTCTATGAACAAGTTTTTCTTTATAAACTCTACTCTGAAAAATCTTACTCTCCAGTACCCATATCCTTCTCTGACTTTGTTGACACAAACTTCCCTTTGGATTATGTGTCATTTGATCACCCAAACTGTGTGGATCCTGTGGAACCACATGACAATTCTCATGATCTCTCTCAAACATTGGATGACTATGTACCTAGCCCCATCACTACAGAATTTGAAGAATCTAAGGCAGTCTCTCCTACTCAAACCACTTCAATCTCCTCTTCTACTACTCCAGTTTCTTCTTCACCTCACATCACAAGACATTCCACCAGACCAATCCATCCTCCCTTTTGGATGAAAGACTATGTATGTATGGGCATCACAGAAGACATCACAACACCTTCACCTGCAAGTAAGTCTCCTTGTTCTTCACATTTCATCAACTTATCTTACAATGCTTGTTCTCTCAACTATCAAGCTTTTGTAAGTAATGCTACTTTTCACTCTGAACCAAAGTCCATAACAACTGCTCTTGCACATCCTGCTTGGAGTGAGGCCATGCTTACTGAATTAACTGCCCTTGAAAAGAACAAAATCTGGACCATTCAACCATTGCCAGAAGGAAAATCTGTGGTGTCTTGCAAATGGCTTTTCATATTGAAATTCAAGGCTGATGGCACACTTGATAGATATAAGGCACGTCTAGTTGCTCGAGGATTTACTCAATTAGAAGGAGTTGATTACTCTGAGACTTTTTCCCCTGTTGCACGAATGATTACTGTCAGAACACTTCTCTCCATTGCCTTAGCAAAACAGTGGCCCATCTTTCAACTAGATGTAACAAATGCCTTCCTACATGGGGAACTAGAAGAAGATGTTTTTATGACACTTCCACCAGCCTATTCTTATCTAAAGAGACTCCAAGCCACACAATCTCATAGCATTTGTCCTCAGGGGGGAGATATATGATGAGGCCAACTCCTCTTCCCTTGTGTGCAAGCTAGAAAAATCATTGTATGGACTTAAACATGCTCCAAGACAATGGTTTGAAAAGTTTTCAAAGGCAGTTAAGGACACTGGATTCACTCAATCAAAGTCTGATTACTCTCTCCTTACAAGACAACAAGGTGACTCTTTTACAGGCCTTCTAGTCTATGTTGATGATATGATAATAACAGGT
Organism: Fallopia convolvulus; assembly: GCA_964016875.1. Taxonomy (NCBI): domain Eukaryota; kingdom Viridiplantae; phylum Streptophyta; class Magnoliopsida; order Caryophyllales; family Polygonaceae; genus Fallopia; species Fallopia convolvulus. The sequence continues at coordinate 1,711,659 of OZ024722.1, read as the reverse complement.
GACAATGTTGCTAAAATTGAGAGATTGAAAGCTCATTTGAAAAAATGCTTTCAAATAAAGGATCTGGGAGAGATGAGATATTTTCTTGGAATAGAGATTGATAGAAGCAAAGAAGGCATATTTCTAAATCAGAGAAAGTATGCTTTGGAAATGCTTGAGGAGGCAGGGATGGTGACTGCAAAACCCTTGTACACACCCCTTGATAGCCATGTTAAGCTATCCAAAGAGGGGGAGCCAATGACAAATCCTCACTTATACAGAAGAATGATTGGAAAGTTGATTTATTTGACAGTTACAAGGCCTGACATCACATACGCTGTTCAAGCACTCAGCCAGTTCATGCAACAACCTTATGTTGAACACTGGAAGGCTGTAAAACACCTTCTAAGATACATCAAGACAGCACCAGGACAAGAACTACTCCTAAGCAAGGACTCAGATTTAAAGTTGTATGCATACTGTGATGCAGACTGGCAGTCCTGTCCAATGACCAGGAAATCTGTAACTGGTTTCTGCATTTTGTTAGGAGACTCACTTATCTCATGGCGCACAAAGAAACAGTCATTTGTAGCCATGTCAACAGCAGAGTCAGAATATAGAGCAATGGCTGCTACATGCTGTGAGATAACTTGGCTCATGAGACTGCTCAATGATCTGGGAGTAAAGCAAACTGAGCCTGTACACCTCTTCTGTGACAATCAGGCAGCTCTCCACATAGCAAAGAACCCAGTCTTTATGAAAGGACAAAACACATTGAAGCAGATTGTCATATTGTTAGAGACAAGATTCTCAACAAAGAACTGGTGGCAAGATACATACATACACGAGATCAACCAGCTGACTTGTTCACCAAAATCTTGAGCCAGGAGCAATGCAGGAAACTGTGCTTCAAACTAGGTGTGGTAAATCAGTTTACCACAGTCTAGTTTGAGGGGGAGTGTTGTGGGTAGTTTGGTCATTTCACCCCTCTTTTATATATTACTTTATGCCTTTTATGTAATAAAAGAAAATGCTCTTGTACGAGTTAGTTATATGTCTGAACAATCGTGTAGTGGGTGTGCAAGCCGGTCATTTTGGCCATGAAGCTGAGTTGTATGAAATCCAGAGCCTTCTTGCTCCATCTTCTTTGTGCTTTCTCTCTTCAATCTCTCTGTGATTGATGATCATTTATCTCCTTGATTGTGTCTGATTTTACACTCAACAAAACATGTCACAGAGCATCTTCAATCGTATCTCAAACTACAAGCAATTCGTATTGGAAAAACAAGGCCTAAAGCCTTAAACCCTAAATCCCAAACAAGCAGTAAATCGTAACACCAAGCATCACCACATTAAGTGCATTAGCAAATACTCCCAAATTTCGTAATTAGCTAAGCGAAATAGAGAATTTACCTAATTGGGAATCGAATTGGGGTGGCGGCACTTGGGGACGACCACGATAGTTCACCGAAGGCGGGGCGCCGCCAGAAGCCGCCGTTCTGGGGGTTCACCGAAGGCGGGGCAGAAACCGCCTTTCTGGGGTAGTCTGTTCGTGTGGCGGGGCAGTCGGGCGACGTCAGCGAGCAACGAAGTGGACGGGAGTTTTTTTTTATCAGAAGAATTTTAAGCTTTAGGCAATCAAAACACTATTCATAAGGAATTCTGGATGCGTTTATATTTTTTTTAGAAGATTTTTAGATTTAGATTTGCATGCACAGTAACAAATGTTTGTGATCGATGGGGGAGAAGATCAAATGTTCATGTTTTAAATGTAATGATGAGAGATTTAGGAGTCTGGGCTTGAGTTTATTTGGCCACGTGAAATATATTTTGTGGAGTATTAATGATTGATGGTGTAAACATAGAGTTGTCAAAAGCTGATCCGACTCACAAATTCGATTCGAACCGTCCGAAAATTTTAGGATTATGATCCGAAAATTTGAACCCGAAATCCGATAGACCCGCAACCCGTTGAGTTGAAATCCGAAACCCGTTGGGTTGATCGATTTAGTATATTTATAAAATTTATTTTAAAAAATATAAGATATTTTATTATTAAAATATATAAAAAATAATATATTATTATTTAATTAAAAATCTATTTTAATAATCATAAAAAAAATCTATGTTTTTTACCCGCTTTTCAACCCGACCCGCCCGAAAACCCGCATCGACCCGGCCCGGTTTAATCCGTGACCCGTAACGACTCGAACCCGACTCAACCCGAACTCTAAATGACCGAACCCGCCTGCCCCGACCCGATTGACAGGTCTATGTACATAGGGCTGTCAAAACTTGACCCGACCCGACCCGAGAAACCCGCCCGACTCCAAACCCAACCAGACTCGAGAAAAAATAAAAAGTTTTATACCCGAGACATGTTTGACTCGAACTGATTTGACCTGAATCTGAAAAAAACCTGAACCCGAGATTAACCCAAAACCGATTATACCTGAATAGACTAGCATGATGCAACCCGATATCCGATGCTACCCGACCCGAAGTCATCCGAAAATCCGAAGTTACCCGACCTGAAACCATCCGTAAATCCTGTAATAACCGCAATTTCTAATAAAAACGGTTATTTTTATTAATTTAATTATTCCTTTAAAATAATAAGATTGTTCCTTATTATGTTTTTCATAATAATAATAATAAACTTTGTTAAAAATTTAACTTGATAGCAAATAAAAATTTAAATAATTAAGTATAAACCATATTTTTGATTTAAATTCCATTAAATTATGTTTTAAATAAAAAAGGTGAAGGAATGTGGACAAAAGAAAAAAAACAAAACACGAGAGGTGGGACTCAAACCTATAACCTCTTGCACATTCGAAACACCAAACACTCCTCAAATCCACTATGCTATCAAGACTTTCTTGTCATTAGAAGAAATAAAAATCATTTCTTTCTTTCTTTCCATCCTTCTTGCAAGAAGCTCCCATGGTGGAATTTTGATGTGACGTAAGTCCAATTGTGGCATTCTCCACCTCTCTTCTTCCCCAATTACTCTACATCTCCACCTCCATTCTCACCAATCTCTTCCCCCCTTCCATTGCAAACAAACACACATGCAACCAATCAAGGAAGATCTTTTCTTCCATGAGAGGTCCATTCTCATGGTGGAGGATTGAAGAAATCCCTTCTTCCACTATAAAAATGGGTAGAGGTAAGAAGAAGATCACACCAACAGTTACCCCTCTTTCTCTCCTTCAATTTCGTCCATCTTCACATCAAAAGAAAATTCAGATTTGTGCTCTTCCATTTTTTCAACAAAAATCTGATTTTTTAACCCAAAATTCCATTTAAAGCATTTTGGAAGCCACCTTAACCTCCGACCACCAGTTGCACCGCCAGCCACCACCACCACCTGCTCCCGCAGGCCACCACCGTCGTCGTTCGCCACCCGTCGCCGGGGAGGTGCTGCTACAAGCTGTTGGTCGTCCTCCATAACCCTCACCATGAAGACAAGTCTATTTTATTAGGTATTGGGCTTAATTTTTAATTGTAATTGTGGGCTTTAGTTAAAAATTAGGCCCAATATGCATATTTAAAGGCCCATCAGAATAATATTAATAGTATTTAGAATATACTAGATTCTTAATTTCATCCCTATAGAAATCATGCCCGAAACCGAGCCCATTCCGTAACAATCTTAATTCCCGACTCATATTTTAATTTCTATCTCTTTATAAATTAATTTTACATATATATAATATTTATTTAAATAAATTGAATAAATATCATAATTGGATTATTAAAATAGGAAATAATGTTGGTAAGTCATTAAATAAATCCCAATAGATTATAGGATTAATATATATATAAAAAAAATGACTTTTAAGCATGAAAATTCTGATTTTTAAAATAATATTAACTTGGTCATATTTTTATCCTAATTTAAAAGAAATATTGTAAGATAAAAAGATTTAATAAAATAAGACTCTATTAAAAAGAAAATAGACTTGCATGTTTTTTGATCCTATCATAAGCTTTGAAATAATATTAGTAAGATATTTTGAATAAAGTACTTTTATAAGAACAAAATATCATTGATAATCTTTGACTTGATAAAGAAACATGAAAATAATATTTATTTTAAAAATTAAATAAATATTACTAGTATTTTTAAAAGAGGAAATTTTTGGATTATTCCAACCTTTGCATGCAATTTCAAACAAATAGAAGTATTTTTATAAAGGTTATTTTAAAGAAGTTATATTTGAAAATAATAATCAAGGATTATTACTATATATAACCTCCACGTAAATTATTATTTAAATAATTTAGTTTTCATAATTTCTCTTGTAAAAAGGAAAAATAAGATAAAATAATAACTTAGTAGAGATAAGAATTTTAATAGAAATTCGCTCGTTAGGTCGAAGATTCAAATCCGTCTAGGTCGTCTAATTCCGAATCGTTCGAAAAGAATCATACGCAAATCAAGACAAGTGGAATTTCTCATTGTAGCCTCGATATTTCGTTTCCGTGAAATTTCTCGATGTTGGGAACAACTTGTTTGCCTATAATAAACGAATCTAGGAATATCGATTGTTAGAAATAATGACCCGCTTGTTATCGTTATTACGATTATTAATGTTCGATAGGACTATTATGCTAGTTTTGTTTGTGTGACCTTGCTTGTTTAAGATCTCTTTTCGAGATCGGTGTGGATTAAATAGTAAGGGGTGTAGGATTAACCCGACACCTCTATATAACCTACTAAGTCGCAAGGCACCATGCCTAATATCCGCGACTTTAAGGATCATGATCTATGTCTGCTCCTGCTCGGAGGAGGGACGAATGCACCCTAGCTAAGTGTCAGAACTTCGTTCCATTAAGTGGACCCGAGCCCTTTCATGGTCCCCCACACTCTTAAAAATCATTAACGTAAGTGAAAGTTTTATCACGACATAAGATAAGTGCCAAAACACATTTACAAGAAACTAAAACCGGGTCGGAATAGTAAAAATTGGAAGACTACCTCCCTCTCGGTTCTTGAAACGACCGTATTTCCAATCTAAAAGCTTATTCGAGCTTGTCAAGGTGGGTTTGGTACTTAAGCGCCTTCGGGACACCTCCCTGATCTGGAGCACCGAATAAGATGAGGTTGGTTGAGGTCCGACAAGGGCGTGAGAGGTTTTCAAAACTTGTATGAATTAATAACGTTCCTAACATACTTCTTACTCTATGAAGTTCTACAATCTCGTAGTTCTTCCTTTCGGTTTAAGAGTTATCTCATCTCGAGATTTACTCATTTCCGTCCTTAAAGCTCCACATAAAGTTTTTACATCTCAAACACATCCCGATAATCTCTCTCAAATAACGTAAATTACCATACTACCCTTGAGAATTTCCATTTTCACTTGCTTAGTCTCCTTATGCTAATCCCATTATTTCCGCATTTTTGCTTGGTATTTCTCGCCCTTTGCGACAAATGCCAGACTCAAAGAAATTCACATCGAAGTTTTGAAAACAAAGTGTAGAAGGCTCGAGAAGAGTTATGCAAGGATAGAAGGTCAAGGCAAGATGACGTTGGAGGAAGGAAGGAATTTTCAAAGAGCAAAGCATTCGGAAGATAGTGCACCAGCTCTTCTATTTTAACCAAGCAAATCATCATCATATGACTTGTCTTGGAGAAACATACTTGTATTTTTAAATACGCCTTTTAACCCTTTTAATATGAGCTTTATTTTCCGCTGCAACATCATTTGTAAAACGACTCTCAATGTAGTGAACGAATGTTCTTATCAATGAATAAAATTCCACTTTTAGTCATTCCTTCTTTAATTTTTGTCTCATTGAATTATTTAAAGTCTTGGGTGACTTTGGACGGTAAAATCCGAGGTCACTGGCGGTAATACCCATCGTTGCAAAATAAGGGTGTTACAAATCCGAAGTTACCCGACCCGAAACCATTTGAAAATTACATTATATTTTAAAATATTATCAATAGCGGATATTTATTATAACTATGTTTTTAATTTAAATGTTACATTAAATATTTAGACCCTAGAGTAGTTAAAGTACAAAAAATCACCATTCGATATATGGTCTGAATCAAAATCTAGCTTACTCGAAATCAGATTAACCCAAAATTCGGCCAAAGTCGAAATCCGAATCACCCAAAATCCGAAAAACTCGAAACCCGACTCACTTGAAATTTGACTAAATCTGAAATCTAACTAAACCCGAAATCGGACTTATCCGAAATCAAGTTGGACCGAAAACTGAATGACCGGCCGAAATTGACTCGAAACCCGACTTTAACCGATTATTGAGTACCCGAACCGAAATGATCCAACCCAATTTGAGCCGATTTTCAAAATATCCGAATTTGACCCGAATCCGAACTTACCCAAAATTGAATTGATCCGACCCAAACACAACCAAACCCGCCCGATTGACACCAGTACACACAAAGATTCACCATTTAATACTCCTCTTTTAGAAGAGTTGTCCACCTCAAATATTAATCACCTATTTGATATTGAGGTTTGGAAGCATTTTGATTGAACTTTTTCCAATTTTACATCAGAGTAATTTCGTAGCATGATATTATGTTTGTGTTCAAAAAATTCTCTCCATTGCAAGTAATTTTTTTAATTAAGAGATTCAACATAATTTTTTTTGTTAAAAATATCCCTCGTCAGCAATGTTCTAAAAAACGCTAGGCGGACCCTGGATGGAGAGAGACCGCCTAGCGTCTAGACGGTCTGAAGAGTTGTCTAGGCGGTTTTAGATGTGTGTCTAGGCGATCTGGACGACTAAGAGGGGAAGAACCTTCCCGCGCCTAGACAAGGTCTAGACAGGACTTAAAAGGGATTTTTAAAACAGTGCTCGTCAATATTTCAAACAAATTTTTGTGTCAAAACTTGTCTCAACCCCTGCACTTTTCTTGCACGCAGATGAATACCTAATTCAAGTGAATTCGGTCATTGTGGTACTAAAAACGTGTTCAATCACCGCTTTTATAACCTCATTTACACTCTTACCAAAGGGTAATTTCAAATTACTTATCAATTGGCAGGGAAGAGAAATCTAATCTACTATATATATAAAAGCAATGAGGTTTGGAGTCATCACATTGCGTCACATCATCTTTTATCATATGTCATTCCTAAAATGCGCCACATCAGATTCTGACACGTGTCATCTCCTCATTAATTCATATAAATTATACAAAAAAAATTGGCAGTTTTGGAAACAAATCTTATAATATCATCTAATATTTTAGAAAGAACCCAAATTATAATTTTGGAAGTTTATATTAATTATTCTTTCCACTTCATATTCCACATGGCAGATCTTTTCCACTTAATTAAAATTTATTTTTATTTCCCAAATTTTGATAATATCTTAATTTTTGGTAGGAGATAATATCTTAACTAAAAATTTTAAGTAATGGTTGGATTTTTTCCTTATAAGCCAATAAAATATATGTGCTGAATCTCATCTCTTCCATGTTTTCAAAATATATCTTTATTGCTTTATTTTCTTCATATTTTATCTCTTCTTTTAAATTGAACTTATTTATCAAATATTGTCTAGGAAAATGAGCAATGTAGATTATTTTATGTTAATAATGTTTATTCTCAATTTTAAACTTAATAATCTATATGTAATTTATTTTTTTTGATTTAAAAATAATAATTTTTATACATATTACGGGCGATAAATTACTACATTAAATTTTATATTATATTTTTTTTGTAAATATCTTTTTATAGTGTATCTAAAAATATCGAGTCATTGTCGTGCAGGGCACGACGGGGACAACTAGTATATATAAAAGCAATAAGGTTTGGAGCCTTCTCATTACGCCACCTAGGATTTCGCCACATGTCGATCCTATATTAAGCCACCTCGGATTTTTACACATGTCATTTTCTTATAATTTAGATGTCTTTATAAACACTCCATGTCATAGTCCACATGTCAAAAATTTTCCATGTCACTCATATGTTATGTACACATCATATTGCCACGTAATCTACAAATCTCAATCAATTTTTTAAGTTTTTTATATTGGATTACAATAATGTTTTTTTTTGAAAATTTAGTTACATATTTCTAGAAATTTACATATAAAAATATTTTTCATCATATCTTTATGATCCTAACAACTCTCCAATATAATCTACCAAAAAAACTCCTATAAATATATACTGAGATCTCATCCTATAATATTTTTAAACTACAAAATTAATAATAGATTATTAATGATCCATATATATATGATATGATCATATACGTACATGTCAAGTCAATTTTATTTGCTAATCCATATTAAATGTCACATTATTTTCATTTTTGCAATCAAAATTTTTAATTTAGAATTATGCTTTTTTTTCAATTTATATAAATCACCAATTCACAATTATTATTTATATTATATTTTTATTTACTAATATTTTTTATAGTATATCTAAATAAATATAGAGTCATAGTCGTGCAGGGCACGACGGGACAACTAGTAAAATTAAAAGAGAGGACACTATGAATGGATTTAAGTAGGGTTGTTCAACGGGTCGACCCGACCCAACCCGTAAAAAATCGACCCGTGACCCTACCCGTAACCCGGATTACGGGTTACAAGTTTTATGGGTTGGGTCACGGGTCAACCCGTTAACCATTTTGACCAGGTCAAACGGGTCAAATGGGTCAAAATGATCCATTTGACCCGTTAACCCGACCCGTAACCCGTAAAAAAATATTTAATTATCTATTATAAAGAATAAATATAATTTATATATTATAAAAAATATTTAACTATCTATTATAAAGTATAAATATAATTATCTATTATAAAAAAATATTTTAAAAAAAATTAATATTACGGGTTACGGATTTTACGAGAATTCGAAACGATGACCTCGGAGTACTACCCCAAGGTCTTAACCGCAGAAGCAAATACCCGAAGACAATTTCAAAATATATTATCATCTTTAGGATCTTTACCTATGTCCTAAGCATATCTATCTATAATACATATATAATTTTGTGTACATGCCTCATTTAATACACTTAATGTAAATTCCTAATTGTTTTTTTCACCTTTAAAATGGTTTATACTAAATAAATAAATTTATGTACAAAACCACATTGCCATATTTATTGTATAATATTTATTTTTATGAGAACTTATTATTTTAAATAATAAAATAATGTTACATAACTTAGTGGTAAAGAATCTTTCAAACTACCTGTAGATCACTGTTCAAATCTTGACAACTATTTGTTTTGGTAGATAACACACTCTTAGTTTTGAATCGTTGATATATTATACCATATGTACAATATGCAATGCATTGTCAATTACACTATTACATAACAAGGTAGATCCTTTTATTTACATTTAGTTTTAAGGCTTAATTATAATTGGTATATACTATTATATATTATCATCCTTTATTGGCAATTGTTATTTTGTTGCATATATTTTATTTAATTGAAATACTTTTACTATTTAATCATTAGTATATTATTATATTTTAGGCACCATTATGTATAGTCAATTATAGTATTACACTATTATATAATAAAACAAATTGTTTTATATTCACCTTAATTTTTATTTTTAAAATTTATAACATTAAAATGTTATGTACTAGGTGAACATATTAAAATTTTGAAAAACATTTCACTCATATTATGTTGATGTTATTATACGTTAATATAAAATTTTGGCTCAATGGTTGAAGCTTTGACAATTATATTGGAGGTTTAAGGTTCGATTATTCAAATAATCACTTTAGATAACTTTTTTACCACAATCAAAAGACCCCATACACAAGACTAAATTCAATTTAAATTTGATATTAAAAGTATGTGAATGATATATAAAAACTTTATTATGCTTATATTACAATTGCACATAAGTGTATGAAAAATGATATATGATTTTGATAATGAATTAATTATACATCAATCAATATGATTATATGTAGTTATAAGGTGACTCATATTTTTTTCAAATATTTAAAACGTTTTGTTATAATTGATTTGGTTTTTGGTGGATGGTAATTAGGTTTGCACAAAAGAACTTTTTTAAGGTTCAAATTTCTATGATTTTTATTATATTAATTATTTTTTATTGTGATTTGTATTATTTTTATAAATGTTTGTAAACATCTATGCATTTCAAATATTAAAATATAAATTTTGCCCTGTCCAACGGGGGCTTGACTTGGCTAGTAAGTTAAAAAATCGTTCACTATTTATTGAGGCCTTGTTGATAAAGGTACATCCGTGCATATTGCTAGACGCTAGTTAATGGAAATATTAATGTTCTTTCAGCCAACTTGTTGATAAATGTACGTGTTGCTAGTTAATGGAAGTACTGTTGTTCTGTCAGGCAACGTGCTAGTAAATTGGCACATCTAACCAAATACTGTTGGTTGAGGCAATGGCAGTTATATTATCTCGAATCCAACCCTGGCTCCTAATGTCATCTTTGAACAATCACAACCGGTCGAGCTAATTAAAAATGGCGCCATCCAAATATGACGACTCTGTTTCCGTAATCTCGAAATGCATGGTCCTTCCTGGCAACACCGATTCATCCCCGATCGGATCCCTACGACTCTCCGCCTCCGATCTCCCCATGCTCACTTTTCAGTACATTCAGAGGGGATGTCTCTTCTCTGGCAAGCCGCCTAATCCCCTCGCCTCTCTTCTCAAATCCTCCCTCTCCAAGGCGCTCTCCGTCTTCCACCCGCTCGCCGGCCGTCTCTCCACCAACCCCGTCACCGGTCGCATCTCCGTCGCTTGCTCCGGCGCCGGCGCTCTCTTCGTCCACGCTCGAGCCCCGTCCCTCAGACTCAATAACATTCTCGATCCGACCGGTGACGGCGACGTCCCGACGACGTTCCAACGGTTTTTCCCCCTCAACGGCACACTCAGCTACGACGGCCATTCGAAGCCGATCGCCGTCGTTCAGGTAACGGAGCTCGCCGACTCCGTCTTCATCGGCTGTTCCGTCAACTACGCTGTCGTCGACGGGACGTCCTTCTGGGGCTTCTTCAACACACTCGCCGAGATCTCCCAAGGCGCGACGAAACTCTCCCTGCCGCCGCCTTGCTTCTCCCGCGACCAAAACATCTTCTCCACCAACGCCGTCGTTCGATTCCCCAGCGGCCGACCGGAGGCGACTTTCTCCGCCGACGAACCAGTCAGGGAGCGGATCTTCCACTTTAGCCGCCAATCCGTCTTGGCGCTCAAGAAGAGAGTGAACGAGTCACGATCGCAATCAGACGGTGAGAATTCATGGACTGATCCAGATTTAACATTAGGGTGGGTTAATTATCACTATTTTTTTTAGAGCACGTAAACGGGTGTGAACTGATTTACAAACCAATTTTAAGAAAGAAGGGCAAACCGCTGCCCTGAATGCTCGAACCTAAGACCTCTTATACATTAGCAAGAGGATCAACCGTTGAGCCATGAGCACTTGTTCGAGTGGCCGGGTTAAATTACCTTATTTTAATACTAAATTTATCTTTTTACAAGTTATCACTAAATTTATCATTTTACGGTGAGAATTCAGGGACGGATCCAGATTTAACATTAGGGTGGGCTAATTGTCACTAAATTTTTTTTAGAGTATGAGAACTAGTTTACAAACCAACTAGTTAATGACCCGGGCCTTGCCCGGGGAATTTTAAATAAAAATTGTAATATATTTTTTAAATATGATATATGTATTATAATTTATATAATAAAAATGATATTATAAATAATTAATTTTATTATAATAATATATTTTTTGGTAAAATTTATACAAATATTATCTTATTCTTAAAATGTTATTTGTAATATTTATGTAATAATCATTAAAAAGTTGACGTTCTTAAATCGTTGGGTTGACACGAACACGCACAAAAACCGCAATGAATTGACTCAATAAACCTACAAATTTTAACGACATAAACCCGTACTCAACCAACCTGAAATGACTAAACCTAAACTCGACTAAACCGATGAAGGGATCAATAATTTTTTATTATTTACTAAGGGATTCGTAATATAAAAAATCAACATACTTATGAATAGAAAATTAATATATTGTAAACACCACATATTTGTACCGACATTAATATAAAAATATTGTCATCCTTATTAATAGAAAAATAGTATGAAAAGTCAGCATGCTTGTGGATAAAAAAATTTAAAAAATTGTCATACTTGTGAATGAAAAATTAACATAAGAAAATATAAAAGTTAATATAAATTCTACCATTAAAAACATGATCCTTATTAATTAAAAAAGTGGGCATAGTTATGAATACCATATTTATATTTATAAATTTGGAACTAAAAATATGGTAATTGACATTAAATTTTATGACAATATTACATTTAACTGTCATATTTATAGATAGAAAATTAATATATAAAACTCAACATATATATGGATGAAAATTTAAAAAGTTATCATTCTTAAGCATAGAAAATTAATATTGAAAAATTTAAATTAATATGAAAAATATGGTCAATATTAATTAAAAACGTTGACATACTTATAAATGAAAAATTAATATAAAAATCCGAAATTAATATAAAAATACATAATTAAAAATATGGTTCATACTAATTAAGAAGTTAGTATACTTTTTAATAGAAAGTTAATATATAAGAATTAAGAAATTTAATATTGAGAACCCATAAATTAAAATACGTTTCATATTTCACAAGTATAGATATAAAAGTTATCTATTTCATTTAGAGATACTAAATTAATTTATTATGGAATATTGAAGTTAAAATGGTAGTTGAGATATTAAATTACTATTTTATATTTATCATATTTATGGATAGAAACTTAGTATTAAAAATATGTTATTAACAATATACTTATACATAGAAAAGTTATATAAAAAATGATTTTATAGTTATAATATTTAATTTATGGATAAAAAATTTATATATTTTACTCTAATATCTTAAATTAGTAATTTTTATGTGTCATACATATGGACAAAATTATTGTAATATAAAAAACTATACGTATCTTGTCTATAAAAAACTATCATTTCCAAATATAATTATTAAAAATTGATATATAAAAGTTTTTTTGAAAATACCGTATCTTATCTAAAAAAATTATCCTATCAAAAAATAAAACTAATGTATTGATTGATTGATTTTTTTAATATATAAATATAACAAATTAGAAAACTTAAATTATATTTTAACTAATCAGATTGATTTAAAAAATGGATGATGTGGATTAAATTGGAGTTTTTAAATATCCGGTTTATTTTATAGTAATGATGATATAAGAAAAATAAAAAATTAATATAAAAATACAGTTTATATTAATTAGAAAGTTTTTATACTTATAGATAGAAAATACATATAGAAAAAATAAATGTCTAAGTATGGTGATTGAGATGTTGAAATTTAATAACAATACAATAGTTAATTGTCATATTTATAGATAGAAAATTAACATAAAAACTCAATATAATTATGGATGAAAATTTTAAAAGGTGCCATTTATAGAAGATTAAAATAACAAATTAGAAAATTAATTTTAAAAAATTAGTGATTGAATTAAATAATAATTTTGCATAACTATACAAATAATTATTTCATAACTAAAAACATTTTTAAAAACATTTTCATATATATAATATATTATGGAAAATAATAATTTGAAATACATATACTAACATAATATAGTACGTATAATATATTTATACGTACGGATACGTACGTGGCTATAATATATTATACGTGGCTTATATATAATATAGTACGTGGCTACATTTATAGTACGTATAATATATCAACATTTTAAAAAATAATAATTAAATAAAAGGTGTGTATAAAATTGGAAATACCATAAGGTTATTGAATTAGATAATATATAATTTATTAAAAAATTATTATTAAAAATAGAGTGACTGTAATATAAATCTGTAATGACGAATATGCCCAAAAGTGCTTCAGGTTTAGAAGATATATATTGATTGATTATAAGAAAGAAGGGCAAACCGCCGCCTTGGATGCTTGAACCTGAGACCTCTTACACATTAGCAAGAGGCTCAACCATTGAGCCATGAACACTTGCTCGAGTGGCCGGGTTAAATTACCTTATTTTAATACTAATTTATCTTATTTTTATTTTTTATTATTAAATTTATTATATTTTTGTTATTTTTTATTTTTCTAGGGCTGACTGGGGCGTACTCAAGGATCTCAATCTCGTCCTTCCAGTTTCTAGGGCTGGCTAGGGTTCCAGCTAGGCAAGTTGGGAGGAAGGCGGTGGCGGCGCTTGTTCCGCTAAATTTTTATTTTTTTCGAGCCCTTTCTATTTTTCTAGAGTTACTTTACTTTCATTTGTAACTAAAAAAAAACAGAAAGGCAAAATATTCTTTTTAATTTCATTTGTAACTAAATAAAAAACAATAAGGCAAAATATTCTTTTTAATTGTAGGAAACGGAGATTTAACAAATTCTGTCAAAAAAAGGTGGTGAATTGGAGGAATAGATATATATAAGGGGTGGTTTTTTACAATTTTAAAAATAAGGGGTGGTTAAATGCAAAGATGTGAATATAAAAGGTGGTTAAATGCAATTTCCCCTTAAAAAAATTTGTCCATCTTTTTATCTTTTATTTTATATCAAATTTTTCTTATAATATTACACCCATTCAATCTTGTCCTATCAAACCAAAAAACTACCCTCCACAAACTTTTTGATCATTTCCTTATTTTTCTTTCTTTTCCCATGACTGTCTCCCAATTGGTTGCTTTTTAATTTATCTCATTTTCTTAATAAATGTGCACATTATCTTTTTGGACAAATTTTGTAGGACAGAGGGAGTAAATTTTTTCACAGGGTGTCATCCCTTTTTGGATTTTGGATGTTCTTGGGTCGGATATCTTGATTTCGGATCAGGGTGTACCTTGATCTTCTCTTTTCTCTTTCGTTTCTGGATCGGAGCATATCTAACTGTTTCACAAAATTGATGTTTTTCTCTACTTATTCACACCATTTCTTAGTCATTGACCACTTCTCTTTTGATCTCTGTTCTTGATTTACTATGGACAACTTTGAGATACCTTTTGTGAGAGAATTTTCTTCCTCACTTGTGTCAAGATTTTATACTGCATCAAAGGCTGCGAAAGCTGATGTGGTGATTAACTCAAATGAAGTGGCTGAGGAGGCCCGTGGTGAGATTTTGAGTGAGAACATGCAACCACGACATGTGAATGAAGATCGCTTTGATAGAATACAAACAAGCATGTGAGAAAAGTATTAAAAATGAGGGTTTGGATACACGTATAGTTTGAAAGCACAAATCAGATTTCAGAATTAGAATGGTATGACTATGGATGTATACTTCTGCATTTTGATTTGAATAAAAGTTGTTATAACTGTTGTTGCATTGTAATCATACAAGTTGTTGTAACTGTTGGAAATCATACGATTTTCTTAATTAACATGCTTAATGCAATTGATGTTTTGCTTTGTCTCATCTCTGAATACGTATTGAAAAGCAAAGAAATTGTTTGTAAAAATTACACAAGACTAATATAATGCAGGAAAAAAAGAAATGATACAGGTATTATCTCTTGCTTTGGTGGATGACTATCTATGACTGTTTTGATATTATGTTTTAAGTTTCCATATTCGCCTTTGATTTCTTTTCTTGTTTTAGCAATCTTTTTGATGATACCAAAAGGGAAAATTAATCGGGGGAATTAATTTAAAGGGAAAGATCTAAAAACTTAAACCATGTGGATATTAAGCTTAGGGGGAACTTTTTATGGTTTTTGCTTTTTGCTATTTATACTATGATGTTATGTGTGTGCTTTAAGAATCTTATCAGGACATGTTGTTTGTCACCATCAAAAAGGAGGAATTTGTTAGAAGATCTGGTTTTGATGGTTCCAAAGGTCAGTGACACTGAAGTTGCATAGAGAGTCAGCGATATCAAGTTCTTATGAAGAAGTCACTGACAAAGGATAACTTGCAAGAAACAATTGTTAAAAAATTGTGGTTTGATGGTTCCAAGAAAGTCAGTGAGTTCGAGTTTGCAAGCCAAGTCGGCGACTTGACAAAGTCATGGCAAAATCACTGACATGACCAGCTGGCGACGAAAACTATTTATGGAAGGAACGCACAGATCGTGTGCGATTGTTTGCAGGACAGATGGGGCATTTATTTATGGAGAATATCATCACAAAATAGTGCTAAAATCATAAGAGGATGATATGATTTCATTGAGATATTTTATGTGTACGTAAATGTTATATTAGGAAAGATCTTGTAAGATTGCGTGGGATGTTATTTCCTTAACCGAATAGAAAATAATATCACACGAAATCACACGTTATTCTAGCTTAAATACTGCATTGTTTTAGGTTAGAAGTAAGGACTTTCGTGCATAATTTGTAAATCTTGAGAAAAAGAAAAGAGAGTCTAGGTTGAAGAAGTCTCGTGCGTGGGATTCGTACGAGTAGGGAAGAAGACTTGTGCGTGAGATTCATACAAGTGGTATAGTCGAGTGTTCTTAGGCATATCGTGAGATTGAGAGTATTGGGACAAAGGTAGAGCGTGGTTTAAGGTTGTGGGATTCAACTTATTCACAGGAGAGTTTTGTATCACTCAAGAAATCAATAAAGCGAGTTTAAAGACTCCTAAAATCCGACCAAGCTAAGTGAGAAACTTGTAAGGGATTGGTTTTTTCCTAAATAAACTAAGTTAGTTTTAATATAAAAAAAAAAACATTCATTATTAGAATCCGATCCAACTTGTTTGAAGTTAGTTTATTTGACATGCACATGTGACATGCACTTGAGTCATCAATGGTTGTCCATTCTTCGCAAGCCTAGATTTAATATTAAAAAAAAAATGGATGTGAGTCAGGCCTAATTAAACAAATATATATTTCATTAAGGCAACTTGATACGCTAGTTAATGAAGATATTGTTCGTTGATCGAGTTGAGTTGCCTTTGAGGAATATTTTGTTTTTTGAAGCATTGTTTGTTTATTCCACATTGTCAGTTCATTGAATTGACTATCTAACAAAAATACTGCACGAAAAAAGAACCTATAAGGGTTGATGTTCCGATTATCACTCTATAGAGCTTATTAATACAAAATGGCGTCATCGGACAACAACGACGACGACAACAACGACTATGTTTCCATACTATCGGAATGCACAATCCTCCCTAGCGGCGACACCAATCCATCCCCAATCGACTCCCTCCGACTCTCCGCCTCCGATCTCCCCATGCTCACTTTCCAGTACGTCCAGATCGGTTGTCTCTTCTCCGGCAAGCCGGAGCCGATAACTTCCCTAATCTGTCTTCTCAAACTCTCCATCTCCAAGCTGCTCTCCATCTTCCCCCCGCTCGCCGGCCGTCTCTCCACCGACCCCGCCTCCGGGCACATCTCCATCGCCTGTTCCGGCGCGGGCGCTCTCTTCGTCCATGCCGGAGCCCCGTCTCTCCGACTCGGCGACGTTTTCGATCTCACCGGGAAGCGCGACCACCCTAAGGTGTTCCGGCGGTTTTTCCAATTCAACGACACGCTCAGCTACGATGGTCACACGAAGCCGATCATAGCAATGCAGGTAATGCATTAAACTTTTCGAATTTTAATATCTCAAAATAAATTAAGTAGATCATATAATTAATAAAACTCTCCTAGAGTGAACGGAGAGGGCCGCCTCTCCTTAAAAAAAAAAAGCCAAAAAACTAAAATATTTTCAGATATAATGGGATTAGGAGCAAAGTTGCTGTTTTAGACAGCGTCTTTTTGGTTGTTAGTCGTTGGTTCACACAGCGACTTACTATCATTAAATTTTACATCTTTGACCGTCTAACCAATCCACCCCACGCTCATTACTTCAACTAATCAACTCCCACTGTACAATTAATGTTGTTGACAAAAAACATTATACGTAATATAAGTTTCAACTAAATAATTAGCAGTATACTCGTATATAAGAAAATTGGTGTTGCAATCGGCATTATGTTAATTAATTAGATAATATGATATTGCATGTGAATATATTCATTTTATGTAATAAAAAAAATTTAGTAAAAAAATATTTTATCTGATAATATGTAATGTATGAGTAGAACCCTTAAATGGGTCGGGCAGGTCGTATTCGGGTAAAAACGGATATCGGGTCATGGAATCGCTAAATTTACGGGTTTGATTAGGGCGGGTTGTTACGGATTTGGTACGGGTTCAGGTTGATCCAACGAGTCACAATCGTCAATTTTTTAACCTTTATTTTATGTTTCTTAAAATAATTAATATTATAATATATTAAAATATTATTTAATAATAATAAAATAACAAATTTTATAACAAACTTTTTATCGGGTTGGTCGGGTCAACCCAACGGGTTGGTGACTCAACCCAGTTTTTTCCGGGTCTACCGGGTTCGAGTTATTCTTGACCCATTGATTTTCGAGTTGGGTTTCAAGCCAAAAATCTTTGGACGGATAGGGTCGATTTTTTAGATTGGGTCAAGCCTATGTATGAAGTTTTAAATTTTAACTTAAAAGATAATATATGATGTAAATATGTAGTCTTAATCAACTATATATGTAACCTTAATATTATTTAATGTAGAATTCGGTACGTGATTCAGTGGTCAATTAAACAAAAATAAAAAAAATAAAACAACTGAGTGGTTGCAAGCAAAGTCACGGTCTAAAATGACAATTTTACCCCTAACCTAAAATTCGATCCAACCTATATCTTAAAACGGTCTTTCTACCCTATGTCCTAAGGGCATAGGATGAGCATATCGATTTTGGAAACTAAAATCCTAAAAAGGAAATGTCTAAACCCTTAACAAAAAAGATTTAGTTCACAAATAAATAAAACTAACAAATCTTTCTAAAACAAAATGCTTATCCTATACCCTTTAGAAAATTCGATCTTAAAATACGTTTTTACTTAGCCTGTTTTGAGAAATAAAAAAATATATGAGCCCATGTTCGAAAAAATGATTCAAACTTTTCAGGTGTCATGGAATAGGTGCATCCTAAAATCAATGCTATAAGAGGAGTAACTCAAGAACTTATATAATATCGTTCATGAGTCTTAAATATGTCGTGATCAGTATCTACCAAGGGTTCGGGGAACGCCTCATAGTTGTAAACTCCGAAATTTGAATCTTTTGTCTTTTGATAGAATCGATAACCAACACAATGTTCTCATTGTTGTTCGTTGTGTTCTTATTGTTGTTCTTTGTGTTCTTATTGTTGTTCTTGTTGAATCTTTTCATACCTATGCTTGTCTAATTTTCAGGTAACGGAGCTCGCCGACTCCGTCTTCATAGGTTGGTCGCTCAACCACGCTGTGATCGATGGCGTCACCTTTTCGAACTTCTTTAGAATGTTCGGCGAGATCTGCCGAGGTGCAACGAGCGTTTCCCGCCCGCCTTGCTTTTCCCGCGGTGACGACAACGTCTTCTCCACCGACGCCGTCCTCCAGTTCCCTGGAGGCCGGCCGAAGCCGACCTTCTCCAACAACGAGCCAACCAGGGAGCGGATGTTCCACTTTAGTGCCCAAGCCGTCCTCGCCCTCAAAGAGAAGGCGAACGCCCCGCGATCAAATCAGATCTCATCCTTCCAAGCTCTAAGCGCGTTGGTGTGGCAGTCGGTCACACGCGCGCGCAAATTGGCGCCAACCAAAACGACGTCGTTTGTGATCCCCGTCAACTGTCGTGACCGAGTGAATCCGAAGATGGAGGCGTCCTACTTCGGGAATGCGATCCAGATCATCCGGACGAGTGCGCTGGCGAGGGAGGTGGCAGAGCGGGAGTTGGGGTGGAGCGCGGATCTGCTGCATCGCACGGTGAACGCGCGCGATGATCGGACGGTGAGGAAGGCGGTGGAGGAGTGGGAGAGGGACCCGCATTGTTTCCCGCTGGGAAACTCAGACGGGGCCACCATTATAGTTGGAAACTCCCCTCGGTTCGACTTGTACGATATCGATTTTGGGTTGGGTCGGGCCGTGGCAATTCGAGCTGGTAAAGCCAACAAGTTCGATGGCAAGTTTGCAGTGTTTCCGGGTCGGGAGGGTAAAGGTAGCATCAGGGGCGGTCAATTATAGTTTAGGGCCCTGGTTTAAAATTAATAAAGACCCTAATTAAGAGCAAATATTCAATTAAAAAAAGGCATACTCCTATGGGCCACCCCTATATAATAGTATATATGTAAAAAGGGCCGTAAAAAGGACTAATTCTTCAGCATTTTATTAGGAGGTACAATAATATTTTTTTTAGTTACTGATATTATACATGGACTTTACAAAAAATTGGGCCTTCTAACATTTGGGGGCCCTGTGCAGGTGCACAGGTTGCACCTGCTATGGGCCGCCCCTGGGTAGCATGGATTTGGAGGTGGTGCTCAAGCCGGAGACTATGGCAGCGTTGGAAAACAACCCTGAGTTTATGCAGTACGTCAATTCAGGATTTTCTGCTAGATTGTGAACTGTGTAAACTTCTATCTTTAAGATTATATTATAATAGTTTTAAAATTAAAAGAATAATTTTTTGTTCAAAATATTATTCTTTTAATTTTAAAAAATTATATAATATGATTTTCAAGTTAAAAATTAACATAAATATATATATAATTGTTTGAAATATATATTATTTCTATTTTTATTTTAACATTAATCTAATGTTTGTATAACAAAGTAGAACACAAATAACATTAATAGTGGAACGGAGAATTTGCAACTGCCGAGTTTGCTTCCACCATTGCTAACCCTCGTGAACTAGATACTTTCTTTATGATTGTTGACTTCTCAAACATTATTGAACTCGGCCGTAACAATTACTCCCTTCGGTCCATAATTAGTGCCGTTTTAGTTTTTGATACAAGTTTTAATAAAAGTATTAAATAAATTCAAAATCTTAAATTTTTTCTCAATCTTATTACTCACCACTTTTTTTACCAATAAATGAAAAGTTTTAGTCAATAAAATACATGTCTAATGTCTTAATCCCACTTTTTCTCACTTGAAAACGTCGGTGTTGGGTGGTGTCGAGACTAGACTTGAGCATTGGTGTGTTGGGAAGTTAGCAACAAAATACAAAAGAGAATAGGAAGGGAGATTTCAATGATATATACCCCAAATAATTGTTATATCAAAAAGACAAATAATTGTTATTTTGATATTTATATCAGGATACCTAGTATGCATATGGCTCATATATAAGTCATATCTATATAATATCCATATATTAATATGAATAGTTGGATCAGGTCCTCATCCGAAAGAATGTTTTGGTGACGTTTGTCAGCCTATTCTTTTCCAGACTCTTAAAAAAAATTGATATGGATAGTTGGATACCGTCCGAATTCATTCTGAAGCAGAAGCTTGGTCAAACAATTGACCATATTTTGCAAAACTTAATTCATTCCTAATTTATTTCTAGCTCAACCATTTGAATCTCTTAATATAGATAACAGCTTCACACCAAGCACTATTGAAGTATTATGATACAAATAAAATTAAATCACTGAAAAAAAAAACAGACAATTCGTAATCAGTTTATTTACATACAACACATCTAAAATAGATCATCCAAATGTTTTTCATTCATCCAACTAACAATATACAAATCAATGGATCCAAATGAAAAGAAAAAAAAACACCAAAGAAGTTCACTTTGCTTTAGCATTTTGCAGTTTCTGGTGACTTGAAGAAGAAGTTCACTAGCCATTGCAGAGGTCCATTGAGCTGAGCATTCTTCTTCTTCCAAAACCAAATGGCGGCGTCGTACTGCTCGTTCCGAATCTTCCTCGTGGCGGCCTTCCAGTCGTACTTCTCGACGTCGTCCCTGGCGGCCCGACCGATCCTCTCCCGAAGACTCGGGTCCCGCAAGAGCGGTTTGAGCTTCGAAAGGCAGTCGTCGAGGTCCCCAGGGGCGTAGCAGAATCCCGTCTTCCCGTCCTGCTCCTCGGGGATGATGTCGATGATCCCTCCCGCCCTCACCGCCACCACGGGAATGCCCGAAGACATCGCCTCCAGGACAACCTGCCCGAGCGTTTCCGACTCCGACGGCATTACGAATACGTCTCCGCTCGCGTACGCTTGCGAGAGCTCCTCCCCCGACAGCATTCCCGTGAAGACAGCTGGCATGCCGGCAAACATCTTCTCCAACTCGACCCTATTGTGTAAGTTGCCAAAATACAACAACAAAATCAACATCGCCCAGTTTAATCCCACACAAGCAAGATCTGGGGGGTCAAAATGGGGGCACCCATACCATGATCAGGAGGATGCGCCCGATAGACCCAAGGAAAACTGAAATCAGCTATGTGACAATAGTAATTGAATTTAGTTAAAATGCACCAAATTGATGTATGAGTTTTATCCATCTCAAACGCACTAAATGCACCAAATTGGTTCAAAATATGCTATCAAAACATCATATAGTGGAAATAGCTCACATGAATGCAGATCTCTTTATGTGAGTTCCATTTCCAAAACATCATATAAGCATTCACATCAATCAAAATTAACATCTAACAAGGCTACTGAGGCAAGATGTTGTATCCTCTTTATAGCTAATGTATTTTAATTGAGTATAGCTAAGCTTCAGTGTATTTTTTTCTTTTTCGGTTCAGATATGACTATTTGTAAAGCAAAATGAAAAAAATGAGCTTACCTGTATGGACCATCACCGATGAATGCAATCCGAGCTTCAGGGATGTTGTCCATAACCCTGTTAAATAACGAAAGTAAAATATAATAATTGTTAGTTATATGGATCATGGATGTAAAGACTATACAACTACATCCTAAGTTGCATCAAGGAGAATATGAAACAAACATGGAGACAAAAAAAAAACATTAAGAAGTATTCTTTTGATGGTTCCATATCTAGGAAGACTAGGATCAAAGCAAAACTGAATTTGGTAAAATTTACAAAATTGTTGTACTAGTCAGCTTGCAAAGACAAAAGATAATAACAAATCTCAAAGCAATATAGAAGAGATGAATAACAATATGGAGAAGTGGGAGCTATTTCTTATGGATGAGTACCTCTTGAGGAAATCCAAGCTTTTTTCTACGCCCAACCGTCCTACATGAACAATAAGTGGCTTATCTGGTTCTCCGTTGCTGATTAAGACAAAGAATGGCGCAGCAACAACAGCAAAGAAACTTGTATAAGGGCCAAATGGCTCACAATACACTAAACACGGATTACATAAGAACATGAGCTCACCTGAGTCTTAATCTCATTTCATGAGAGCAGAAACGTGGATGGAAGCTCTCAGAATCCACTCCTTTGTTCCACAGACGGATCTGGTTTGCTGCAAATAAACAAACAAAAGGGGAAGAAATTCAGGGATGATCAAGTTCTTGAACCAACATTTCGAGAACAAAGGTTTAGAGATCCTTTGGTGAAAGATTAATAGAATCCGAATGGGAAAACACTGTTTAGGTATCTTTTTGGGTACCTTCTGCTACTTGCGCTACCTCAAGATCCTTTGCAAGGGTTGCTGATGGGACTAAGGTGAGGTCAGCTGATTGGTGAAGAAATTCTGGTAGAATAAAAAAAAAAGTGCGGGAAATCAGCTTATCGTTTAAGAAAATATTAATTGGACAGATGAGTCATTTGGTAGATAAGTTTTTAAGTGCATACTTATAACCATCCACATTGGTTTCACCAGCCAGCTAAAAGTATATCTTGGAATGTATCTGTATGATGATAATAAGCAAATATTAGTATGCGAAAACAAACACCTATCTATGTTTCAAAATGGGAAGTATAACACAACAAACTTACACAGGTACATGAGTGTGATAGGACATCACTATGGGAACATTTAGCATTTTTGCAATAGCAAGTGCACCAAATACCTGCACACATTGATATATAAAATGAATCCCATAAGCCAAAGCGTTACTCTAACGTGTAACATTGAAAGTTTCTTGAAGTATCATAGAATGACTGTTTCTGAAGCTGCTTACCATCACACCTGGTGAAGATGCGTGTATAATATCGGGTTTGAATGCAGCAACTTCTGAGATTATTCTTGGACTGAGAGCAAGAGAGAGGGGTACTTTTTGGTAACAAGGGCAAGGAAAGCTGCGAAGGCGAAACCAACATCAAGAGTGTTTTGTTTATAAAAGATTTTGTCTTTTTCATTATGAACTTAATTGAAGGTGATATCGCTCAATTGATTTGAATTTGACCCCACAGAATTCTATGTCAATGCACATCATAAGAATTTCATACAACCATATTACATAACAGATCAATGCAACTATTACTACCAATTCTAGAATGCATAAAGAAACATCATCAAGGAAAACACTAGTTTTGTCGTTAACTACTACCTGCGTGAGCCAATCAATTTAGCTCCATAAAACTCCTCGGGAACTCCTTCCTGTGTTGTTACAACCATAACCTGCAGGAAAGCACAAACTATGAAGTGCCAACTACAAACACTTTCTTCACTAAATAATCTGATATTCAGCCATGGAATGGAAATTATATCTCGGAAATTGCTAGTGAAAACTCGAGTCTTTCTTTGTCATATGAGAAGCCAAATTATCCATTGGAAGAAATCAGGAATTGGAATATACCTCATCCCCCATTTCACGGAGATATTTAATAAAATTCTGGAATCTGTTTTTATATCCAGACACATAACTGCAAAACATAATATACAAAAGAGAGGTTAATAAGACAGCATATCTACACTTATAAAATGGTCAATTGATCAATTATGCACCTCCATGGTGAATTATGATATGAAAACAATTCAACAAAGCATTAGCCCTCCTAAATCCTAATTCCATGGTGAGTTAATGGTATTCTTCACCACAAGATCACACTTCAGCTGTCATGTTAAAGCCAAGGTGAATCCATTGGACAGCTAAATTGAACTAGAGTCATCATCTGTACAATACAGTTGGCAAAAATCCTTGACAGACTGTCATGAACAAGAGCAAAAATGGAGTCCACTAAACTAATTACAAAAATATTATGCAAAAATTAAGGTGGGGCTAACCAGTCAAAAACCCTCAAAATTGGGGCTAAAAGGGTTCTCCAAACCAATTCCGAATCCCTAAAACAATACAATCAAAAACTAAATGATAGCAATACTCAGATACTCAGATCCCAGAACAAATCAGCCATTTAATCATATAACACTGCTGAAATCAGAGATCACACAAATTACCCACAAAGTATACAATCATGAGACATTGAAGCAAAGAAAAGCATAAAGAAACAAACTCAAAATCGGTTTGATTGTTCAATTAGGGAAGAAGATACGCACGCAAATGGAGAAGGCTCAACAAAGAGGGCAATCCGACGAGGCTTAGAGGAAGTCTCAGCTGCCTCCACTAGCTCCAAAATAGGCTCCTCTTCCTTGTCTTTGTCTGTCAAATTAGTCAGCGTAACCGCCATTTTTGTCTTCCTGAGTTGCTTGAACACGAAATTCCCGAGCTCCTGAGCTGATTAAGCAAATGGGTGTCGGCCAATTGCAAGGAAAAGAAGAAGTGGTGGAAGAAAGAGAGGAACTTGGGGGGAGATAAGAGGAGGAAAGAGAATGATTTATAGAGGGAGAGAAGACCAGGTCATGGAGATTGATTGTTAAGTACCATAGCTGTAAAATTGAGTTGAAAGATTGGAGAAGTGTGTTTGGGAGGGAAGAAAAAGGTTAGAATTTTAGTGTAAGAGGGCGAAAACAAAGGAATCAAAGGTAGTAACTTGGAATGGATATTCTTGATGAGGATGATTGGCAATTGGGAATAATTTTGGGGGTGCCTTTGGTATATGCTTCGCACTTTCTTCCAAATATGGAGTTCTACCTTGATTATAATTTGTTAATTAGATTTTTTGAGTTTTGTTTATCTTATAGCTCGCGTAGTTGTCTAGTTGATAATTAAAATTATCATTAATTAATAAAAGATATGTTTTCTTGGACCAAAAAAATGAATAAAAGATATGTTTTTTTGGGTCGAAAGCAATAACAGATATGTTGGATTATGTTACAAGATATTTGATAGTTGTCCCAAATGGGGTGACCTAAGTGAATTTTTGAAAAAATTTAAAATTACTTGGTTAAAAAATTAACTATTTTTTTTTTGGAGTTGATCGGTGTAAAACTATCTATCTATCTATAACTATATATTAAGGATATACCTTTTTAGTCACCAGAACGATTCTGATCCCACCTTTTATTTATAAAATTAATTTTTATTTCTAATATTTTAACTTTTTCTTCTTAAATTCTTCTTTAACTATTCAAATCTATCTTTAACATCAAACAAATATCTATTTAGTATAACAATATCTTTTGAAAACTTCCTTATACAAATATTTAAAATTAAAGATAAAAAAATTAAATTATATTAAAATAAGTATAAATATCTTTTATCTTTTAGCGTGATATCTTTTCATGAATTTATTTATATATATATATATATATTCTTTTATAATAAAAAATTAATGATAAATACTTATAATATTTTAAAATAATAAAAATAGGTAATATAAGATTTAATAGATAAATTGAAATATTTGATAATCTCTAAATTAAGGTACATAGAAAATAATAAAAAATATAAAAAAGTATAATATTTAATCTTATCTAATCTTTACTTTATCAAGACACAAAATGAGTTTGGCACCACCTTAAATGAAAACAAATTATTTTTTAAATTATTTTCTATAAATAAATTATTTTTATCTTTATCTTTCATATTTAGTTATATCTTATTTATTATTTTAATTATTATTTTATGTAAATCTTATCACTTCCATATTCTAATATATAAATATTTTTTATTCATATGTTATCTTTTTTTAAATTAAAATCTATGAAATATCATCAAGGAAAAGGAGAAATGTACATTATTTTACCTTAATAATTTTTTTATTCTCACCATTAAACTTAGTAATTTATATTTAATTTGTTTTATTTGATTCCAAAAAAAAAATTGTACATTGTACAAGAAATAAATTACTTACGTTAATTTTTATATTATATTTTTATTTAATATCTATAAATACCGAACCAAAGTCGTGCATGGTACGACGGGTATAACTAGTTGATTTAATTAGTTTGTGATTTATTTCAGTTGGAAGACGAGTCTGAAATTGTAACATCCTCGACCAAAGTGCATACGTCATTTTGCATTCATATCATATTAAGAGCATATGAATAGTATATTGACATGATATATAGTGAGTTTTTAAAAGTAATATTTATTTTCGAATTAAGTTTATTATATTTTTAAAAAATTTTAATTAAAAGTTAATTGTTAATTATTTTAAGGTAAAATTTGTAATAAAAGAGATTTTAGGTTAAAAAGTGGAATTTCACTAAAAAAATTGCTGACTTCCGACGAGATATATATATTGATGCTCTCTTGTATTCTTCAAAGTTAAGGAATGAACAGAGAAAGAGAAAAAGATAGATAGTACGAAGGAGAGAAGAGACAGAAAAATAAGTTTGGTACTTTTGGATCTTGTTTTGTTAATTTGGTACAAGATTTTTTCTATCAGGTTTTATTTTTGAAGTACAAGCGTGATTTGGTAAGTTTTTAATTAGTTAATGGTTTATCTAGATTTCACTGATTTTTTCAGATCTAGATGTACAGTTGATTTTGATTCAAAAATTAATCGATATATAGTTTTCAGAGGGTGTTTTCGATATTGGATTTATATTCGGTAAAAGATTTCAAAGTAATTTTTAGAGTTTTGTTTCGTAAAGATATTAGGGAGCCCTTTGATCAAGTTTTTCAGAAAGGTTTGAATTAGAAAAATGTTCTTCTATATATATAGTTTATTGTTGTCAAGTTTTAAAGGATTTGGAATTATGCACAAGAAGTTATAATGCATTCTGGCATTTTATTGCATTTGGGGGTTAGAGTTTGTGAGAGTAAATAGCCTAATTTGCATTGGGTTACATATAGGAGCACAAGTCATAGATCATGGTCAAAGACAAGGGGAACAGAAATAGTATCTGTCTTGAACAGGTGAGTATAGACCGGAGATTCAACCCTATGTGCTATATGTGAAATATGAATATATGGATATATGTGCTATATGTGATATATGTGCTATATGCGCTATATGGGTATATGTTATATATGAGTTATATGGATAGATGTGATAGCTCTGAAATTTCCAGAGTTGTTTGCACAGAAAGTATGTTAACAGATGGCATATAATATATGGTTACATGATGCACTTGATTGCATAGCATATTGCAATGAGATTAAAAGGACATGTGACTGTCTTGCCCTGAACTGTAATTCAGGAAATCTTCGGATTTCTTT
This sequence comes from Fallopia convolvulus, assembly GCA_964016875.1. Classification (NCBI taxonomy): domain Eukaryota; kingdom Viridiplantae; phylum Streptophyta; class Magnoliopsida; order Caryophyllales; family Polygonaceae; genus Fallopia; species Fallopia convolvulus. The sequence continues at coordinate 1,683,374 of OZ024722.1, read as the reverse complement.
GCTAAAGAGACCATAAGAGCCCATATATAGTAAACCCGGGGCAGATTCAGGCTTGAATATTTCACAGAATAATAAATCGGATACATCGGCATTTGCATAGTAAATTCCTATATGACATATGTATAATATGTATGTATATGTAGATGGACTAATTGTTTGACTCTGTGTGAAATAATTGATGATGGTTTATATTCACTGAGTATGCGACTCACGTAAATCGCAAAACAATTTTTCAGGTTCAGCTAGTTCTTACTGATGTGTGTTCGTTTAGAGGTCACATAAATACAGGTTGGCCGGCTGAAGCTCAATGCAACCTTCTCCTCCTCATTTTGCAGCTTAGACATATGGGTTGTAATATAAGTTAGAGTGACAAATGTTTTAGTATGAGAAGTCACAACATAGACCTCTATGTGTGTGCAACCTTTTATGGTTGTTAATGTCTGCTATGTGCTTACGTGAATAATTGCTTATATGTGAATTATCTCTTTATATAAGAGATAAGTTTTACTAAATATACGTCATAGGGTGTAAGGGGTGTCACATAAATTTGCTATTATTAGGGTTTGACCTCAACATATAAAAAAGATATTTGTTTTAATGAATTTTTTTTTAAATATATAAAGTATTACGTATTTTCTTCTACCTTTTTCATATAAATTCTTCACTTTCTCCACTATAATTATTGAAAATTAAAATTTAATCACACATTTTCTAAAGTCAAACAACCCTAATAGATGTTTATATTCAAAATATAAGTCTTTTTAAATTATTAAATTTTCACTCTCCTTAAAATTTACAACTCAAAATATGTGATTTAAACAACAAATTTATTGAACAAGTTCTCTTTTGGGTTTTGAGTGTTTGACTTGTCTTTGGAGGCAACAACGTAGGATAAGGTTTAGGTTAATAATAAGAGTTTTGGGGGATTGAAATAGACGGGAGGATTTTAAATGTTTGTGTAAAATTCATAAAGGTTAGGACTTTTAGAATTTTTTTTGTTGAAGAGGAATCCATCTTCGGTGACAAACCCTGAGCACATGGTCCAGCCGGTAAGGATCACGAACCAGGTAAACCAGCTTGCGCGACCGGCTCGACCCAATGGTAAGAAGAATGGTGAGACTTGGATTTTTATCCAAGTGAATGGGTGGAAGCAAGGATCGAAATTAGGACCTCTCAACATCCCCCATGCCTCTTATCACTAGGTCACCCCATATTGGATTAGGACTTAAGATTTTGGTTCATGTTACACGACCACTTCTTAGGGTTTTGATGATGAAGATTAGGGTTAGAAAATGTGGGTTTAAATCAAGTATGAAAGGTTATCAAATTTTTATTACTCTTAAAGGATACTTAGACATGTGGATTTGGAGTATGAGGTCGGTATAATAAAGAAGATGCATAATGAATACGATGATTATTAAAGAACATTCATCTCAAAAATCTAGAAGTATGACTACAAAGACACAAGATAATTATTTGGGAAATTCCTTTTGGTGCTCCTAAGTTTTTGCCTTTTTTTTTGGTGCCCAAGAAAAAAACTTATTCCTTTTGGTACCCCTAAGGTTTTGGCTTTTCCCGTTGACCCCCTCTCTGGTTCAAATTAGCCAATTTCAAGCTTACCATTATGTTCATCACCCTTAAATTAGTACGATTTGACTATTAAAACATCAAAATTCATAACCAAACCACATCAATTTGAATTTTTAAACAATTTTGTAAACAACCCCTTAAAATAGAGGATTGTTTAAAAATTCAAATTGATGTGGTTTGGTTATGAATTTAAGTGTTTTAAGAGTTGAATCCTACTAATTTAAGGGTGATGAACATAATGGTAAGCTTGAAATTAGATAATTTGAACCGAAGAGGGGCATCAACGGGAAAAGCCAAAACCTCAGGGGTACCAAGAGGAATAAGTTTTTTTTCTTGGACACCAAAAGGAAAAGGGAAAACCTTAGGAGCACCAAAAGGAATTTCCCTAATTATTTTTTGCATCATTTTTTTTTGCATAAAAAAAATTCAAGTGTGGAACTAGAAAGTATAAGTATGGAAAACGGATAAAGGATCATGCATCATTCTCTTTTGAAAATACTAGAAAATCAAGCGAGGTAGTGAAGAAGTGGAGGGCGACAAAATGAACAATGGGAGGGTCGCCAAAGGGGGGAAAGGGGTGACATTAGCTCTAGCTAGGTAGGGGGAGGGTGGTGAGGAAATGACAAAAAAAGTATGGGTGAATGTGGAAAGAGTTGAAAATAGAAATTTTAAGGGTGACTTGATGGAGAAGTTAGGGTAGTTTGGGATAGGTTTGGTGGTGAGTGGGATTGTTGATGTGGTTTCTAGTGTTATAGCTACTAATGTTGGAGGGAAATATAAGTGTAAGGGAGTGTTTGAGGAAGAGGGGGCTAGGGAGAGAATATTTTAAAAGATGGTGGGAAAGGAAGGGAAAGGAGAAAATGGTAGCGATTGGCAAGAGAAGAAGAGGTTGCAACAAAAGAACAAGAGTTAGAAAGAATCTAAATAAGAGAAAAGCGGTTGAGGATGAGACTGATTTATGATGGTGGAAAGTGAAGTGATTGATAAAAACATTAAACATATAAAGACTTAATTTATTGGTGGGAGAGATATGAGGTCTCACTTGCCGAAAATAATATCGGCAATTGGGGATGCCTCGTGCATTTGGTAGACTTAGTAGTCTAGTGAAAAGGGAGGCCTCAAAGGTAATATTTTCAGTGGAAATGAAGTGTGAACATAAAAAGATGGAAGGGGTGAGACAAACAATTAGGTTTTGATGGATGTTTTATGATGGAATATGTGGGGATATCTAGAGTTTTGTTTTTATTATGGGAAAAGGAGATGAATATTATGGTTCGATCCTACATAAGTCACCATATTGACGTGAACATTAGCATTATAAATAAGGAGGGGAATTGACGATTGACTTGCTTTTATGGTTGGCTTAAAAAACATTTTTCACGTTGTTGAAATGGTTAAAGGAGGATGATCATGAAGCTTGGGCATGCATTTGTAACACCCTGGTGGTTTATAAGGGATTGAAAATATTACACATGTCAATAAGCTAGAGTTCATCTTTTTCAGGGTTCGAGTGGGGACAAAAAAAAGTTAAGTGTGAAAGGGTGAGAGTAGTAACAAGATGAGTGACCTAGTTCAATTGAAGTCCCTATGTTGGCAGCTCTAAGGCCTCGTGTCTTATAACAAATGATATCAAATTCGACTTTGTGTCATGAATTGGTGTGCCTTAACAGGGGGGACGATCACTCAACCTAGAAGGCGGTCATTGAACCTTGATGAGGATTTCAAGTGTTTAAGTGTGGGAAATCTCGAACAAATTTTTAAACTTGAGGATAAAGAGGGTAACCTTTCTTTTAATTGAGCGGTGATGATAGCCTTATAGGATCGGTTGAGTTGTAGAATTTGTCCTTTTTAGGTCCTAATATACATTGTGCCTTCATTGCTAATCGACTAAAGGTGGCATTAAACAAGATGGTGTTGCGATCTTAGAATGATTTTGTGCGAGGTTGTTTAATCGTCGATTGCGATCTTTCATTATACGAATAATAACATAATATCCTATAGAACTATAGAGCAGTGTCCAAACAATAAGTTAACATTGCCAAATCTAAAATATCTTTTTATTAAGAATGTGAATGTGGGAAGGTCATGGAAAGCTCGAAACAAATTTGTTTTTAAAGGGGTATTTGCTTTGCAAAACGAATTTAGGATGACACTTTTTTGTGGAGATGGTAGAAGCTGGTTTGATCGAGTGGGGTTGCAAATTGTCCATTCTTGGGTTTGGAAAAAAATTTGGTGCAATCCAATTACAAGTGATCCATAGATTGAAGAAAAATGAGCTCAATGAAAAATGATAAATACTTCCAAACGGAAATAAATAATATGAAGTGAAACTACTCCAAAAAAATTATTGACATATTTTGAATGGTGAAATTCCCTGACATAACTCTCAATTTCGACCACATTACCAACAATGAATGTGAATAAATTTTAACGGTTGACTTATCTTTGGTGATCAAGCCCGCAAAACAGTATAAAAATTTGTGTCAATCGACTTGACTCAATAAAAAGAAGAATAGTAAGACTTAATTTTTCAACCAAGTAAAAGAGTGGAGGCAAAGATCGAACTTAAAACCTTCCCACCACCCTCATAAACTCTTACAACTATACCATCTCATGTGGGGCCAAAAAGACCATATTTTATTTACTTCACATGGACTTATGTGCTAGGCCCATAACACTCTTATGCGCTGATATGCTGTATTTCATATAGCATAATTAGGACTAGATAATACATTTTATATATAGATTTAGGTCCATTTAGTGCTTGTAACGATATATGAGTAGAAGACCGAAGACTTGAAAAAATTGGAAGAATTGAAGTCGGGATTAGAAGATCGAGAAGTGAAGGCCGCGGAGATGAGCAGTCCGCGGTGGAGCAGGAATTCAGTGCCGCGATCGCGGAAGCCTAAGGCCGCGGTCGCAGGTCAACGTTGACTCGGATGAAGGATTTCTACAGGTCCGCGATCGCGGAGGTTGTTCACCGCGCCCGCGGAGGTCCACGTCAGCAAAAATCCGAGGCGGCGATTGCTCTTTCTATCTATCTATTTTATCTTATTTCCGAATTTTTTTCGTACTCTTAGCCGAGACTATTTAGACCTAGTTTTTCAGCTTTGTTTGGTATTCTCTTCTAGACCTAATTTCAGACTTTGGTATTTTCTCTGTTATGGAGAACTAAACTTCATAGATTCTATTCAAGTTGAAGCTTTTCAGACTCAAGTTGTTGTGAGATTCGTCTTTTCAGGTTTATTTCTACAGGTTATTTCAATTCTCTTGGGCATAATTTATATTGATTGTGTTGATTTCTGCTTGTCTGGCCAACTTGTTGAAATTAATATTATCTATTGCTAGATCTAGGTTTTCTCGTAGCAAAGTCTAATCTTTGTAGCAACTCAATTGGTTTAGGACTCGTTGGACTAAAACAATTGAGAAGAGATTTGAATGCATGTTAATTGTTTGACTCGTTGGAATTCAATTGCATGTATCCTGTTTATCCTTGTTCTTATTGCTAGTATTCATATTATTTATGATCGTTTCATGAGTAATTTGGATATTAAGTTTGCATGTCTCGTTGCCATGTCATAATTCTAATCAGGATAGGAATAACTAAAAGGAATAACTTGTTTGAATCTAGGATCAATAACTTGAAGAAGAAAAGTGGATACTTGAATAGGATTGTTTTTCCCTAATTGATAAAAATCCAACTTTTGCCTTGTTTGATTGCTTGCTTTGTTTGTTTCAATTCTTAGTTTTAGTTTTAATTCACAAAATCCCCCCTTTGTTACTTCTTTGAGTTGATAATAATAAAACTTAGGATACAAGTGTCTCTTGGGTTCGACCCCGACTTACCGACTATACTAGTTGAGTAATTAGGGATTTATTTTTGATTTGGCACGACGACTTTAAGCCAGTCAAATTTTGGCGCCGTTGCCGGGGACACTTTTGTTTAATTCTAAGTTTTTATTGCTACCAACTCTAGTGTGGACCCTAGTTTATGGTCCACACTCGTGCTACTGATTCTTCTATTTTGCCTTTTGATTCAGAGATTGAAAGGACCCTTTCCAGGTTGAGACGTGAAGCTCGGGAACTACTCCGTGAATTACCTTTCGACTTGAATTCTGCTGAAACTGAGACAATGGGAGATCAGACTTTGAAGCAGCTGACTGCTCCAAACTTTCAACAAAAGCCCCTGGCTGTTCAGTTCCCTGCGTTGAATGATGGTGTCAAGTTTGAATTGAAATCAGGATTGATCCATCTCTTACCCCAATTCCATGGGCATGGTGGGGAAGATCCAAACAAGCATCTTGCTGAATTTGATCAGGTCTGCTCAAGTATGAAGCCTGCTGATGTAACTGAGGACCAGATCAAGCTGAGGGCGTTTCCTTTCTCTCTGAAGGATTCAACCAATGAGTGCCTCTACTATCTTTCTCCAGGCTCCATAAATACCTGGACTAAGATGAAAGCGGCATTCTTAGAGAAATATTTTCCTACCACCAAACAAAACAGTCTGAAGAAGAGCCTGAGCAATATTGAGCAACAGGCTGGAGAGAGTCTGTATGATTATCACGAGCGATTCAAGAGACCGTGTGCTAGTTGTCTGTATCATGGGTATTCTAATCAAGATCTGGTACTGTATTTCTTTGGTGGATTACTGGATGAAGAGCGCAGAATGGTGAATGCAGCTTGTGGTGGAAGCCTGATGAACAAGACACCAACAGATGCCCTTGAGCTCTTTTCTGAGCTATCTGAGAACTCAAGGCAATTCAACAAAAGAACTGGCGCTAAGGGAGTCAATGCTATGGACTCCTCTTCTGTTTTAAAATCTGAGATGGCGGAGTTGAAAGATATGATGAAGAGGTTCATGCTGCAAGGAACCCCTCAACAACTAAAGGCATGTGAAATCTGTGCTGACACACTTCACTCTACTGATGCATGCCCACAACTCCAGGAACCTCAGGCTGAGGTTAATGTTGTAGGAGGATATGGACCTCCTAGACCTCGTTTTGATCCTTTTTCTAATACTTACAACCCAGGCTGGGCACATAATCCAAATCTGAGATATGGGAATCCAAATCAGCCTCAATATAATCAGCAAGGAGGAAATCAGCAAAACAGGCAACCTTATGTTCCTAGACCTCCAGTTCAAAATCAAAACAACTCATTCAATGCTGAAGAGATGTTTGCAAGGCTAGCTAACACAGTAGACCAGTTGGGACAGAACACTCAGACTAATTTCCAGTCCACTCAAGCTAGTATCAAGAATATAGAGACTCAGATAAGTCAACTGGCTACTGCAGTAAGCAAGCTAGAGGCCCGAGATTCTGGAAAATTACCGGCACAACCTATCAATCCAAGAGAAAATGTGAGTGCTATCACATTACGAAGTGGAAGAAAGCTGAATAGTGATGTGGTGGTGAATGAAGATCCACGAACTGAAAAATTCGATATTCTGGAGAACGCCTCTGCGTCCGCGGAGAACGATTGCCGCGATCGCGGTACCTCAACTAAGACCGCGGGAATTCTGATCGAAGGCACCGCGACCGCGGTGACCAACTGCCGCGACCGCGGCGGCGAGAAAAAGCCGGATACCGAAAAATCCGAATTTCCGCGACCGCTGGAAACTCTCCGCGTCCGCGGTACTGAAGCTGAACCCGAGGATTCTTACGTTCTCCCTCAGTTTCCTCCCATGAATTCACAGAAGCCGATTCCACCATTTCCCGAGGCACTCAAGGATACAAAGAAGCCAGAACAAGACAAAGATATCTTTGAGACATTCTCCAAGTGTGAGGTAAACATCCCTTTGCTTAATCTGATTAAAAGTGTTCCTAGATTTGCTAAATTTCTAAAAGAGTTATGCACTATCAAAAGGAACCAAAAATTGAAAGGGAAACAGAAAGTTAAGGTTAGTGAACATGTCTCTGCTGTATTTCAAAGGCGTATGCCTACAAAGTGCAGTGATCCAGGCATGTTTAGCATTCCATGTATAATAGGAGACACTAAAATTGATAAATCCATGCTTAATTTAGGTGCTTCTATTAATGTCATGCCTTATTCTGTTTACACTTCACTAGGCTTAGGACCTTTGCAAGAAACTGGTATTGTTGTTCAACTAGCTGATAGGTCCACAGTCTACCCGAAAGGGATTGTTGAGGATGTTCTTGTTATGGTGGATAAATTGATATTCCCTGCTGATTTCTTTGTGCTTGATATGGATCATGATGTGCATGCTGCTCCAATTCTGTTAGGTCGACCTTTCATGAAAACTGCTAGAACAAAAATTGATATGTGTAAAGGCGTCCTAACCATGGAATTTGATGGGGAAATATTTGAATATAGCATGGATAATGTTATGAAATACCCCCAAGATGATCACTCTCTATGCTCAGTTGATGTAATTGATCCTATTGTACAAGATGTCTTTGATACTACTTGTGGAGATGAGTTGCAATCTGTTCTAGAGAATGACATAGATCATGCATGCTTGGATTATGAATTGCCTGAAAGATATCATGAACTTTTTGCTGATATGAATGCATGCTGTGAATCTCCTGCTGATGCTTTGGCCATTGGGCCGATACCTCTAACTCTCCCTAGCGAGAAACTGCTTCCTTCTGTAGTACAGGCACCTGAAGTTGAGCTTAAACAGCTCCCTGAGCATTTAAAATATGCCTTCCTTGGAGATGGTGACACTTTACCTGTCATTATTTCTAACAAACTCTCCAAGGGGCAAGAAGATAAATTGGTGCGGGTACTTCAAGAGCACAAGACAACACTAGGTTGGACCATTGTTGACATTAAAGGGATTAGTCCCTCTACATGTATGCATAGGATCCTCCTAGAGGATGGTGCTAAGCCATCCAGACAGCCACAAAGAAGGCTCAACCCACCTATGATGGAGGTAGTCAAGAAGGAGGTGCTGAAGCTCCTACAGGCAGGTATGATTTATCCCATCTCTGATAGTCAGTGGGTTAGTCCGACCCAAGTTGTGCCCAAGAAGGGTGGTATTACAGTGGTAGAAAATGTGCATGGGGAATTAGTCCCCACACGAGTTCAGACTGGTTGGAGAGTCTGTATCGATTACCGTAAGCTGAACACGGTAACCAGAAAAGATCACTTTCCCTTGCCATTCATTGATCAAATGCTTGAGCGAATTGTCGGTCGTTCCTATTATTGCTTTTTAGATGGCTATTCAGGGTACTTTCAGATTGCTATTGCACCGGAGGACCAAGAGAAAACGACATTTACATGTCCGTTTGGCACTTTTGCATACCGTAGAATGCCATTCGGATTGTGTAACGCACCCGGTACGTTCCAACGGTGTATGGTAAGCATCTTTTCTAAGTATATTGAAAATTTTATTGAGTTTTTTATGGATGACTTTACAGTACATGGTGATGACTTTGATGCCTGCTTAAACCATCTCTCTTTAGTCCTTCAAAGATGTAGAGACCAATTTGGTTCTAAACTCTGAGAAGTGTCACTTTATGGTTGAGCAAGGCATTGTTTTAGGTCATATAGTGTCATCCAGGGGTATTGAGGTCGATAAGGCAAAGATTGATATCATTCAGTCTTTGCCTTATCCTACTAATGTGCGTGAAGTGCGTTCTTTTCTAGGCCATGCAGGTTTCTATCGCAGTTTTATTAAAGACTTTTCCAAGATCTCAGCCCCATTATGTGATTTACTGAAGAAAGATGTGCCCTATGAGTTCAATGAGGCATGCAAAAAGGCGTTTGATGAGCTAAAAACACGCCTTACAAGTGCACCAATAATTCAAGCCCCAGATTGGTCTCGACCTTTTGAGATCATGTGTGATGCAAGTTACTACGTTGTTGGGGCTGTTTTGGGTCAAAAAGAACCTAGAGCATCCCATGTTATACATTATGCTTCTATGACCTTAAATGATGCCCAAAGAAACTACTCCACTACTGAAAAGGAAATGCTTGCTGTAGTGTTTGCTTTGGAGAAGTTCAGACAGTATCTGTTGGGGACAAAGGTGATAGTATACTCAGACCATGCAGCGCTTTGTTATTTGATGACGAAAAAGGAGGCTAAGCCAAGACTGATTAGATGGATTCTCCTGCTGAGTGAGTTTGATATAGAGATCAGAGACAAAAAGGGAGCTGAGAATCTGGTGGCCGATCATCTAAGTAGGCTTGTGCACGAAGAAAATACACCAGGAAGCCAGAATCAGATTCAAGGACGTTTTCCCGACGAAACATTGTTCGAGGTTCGAAACCACGATTCCGCGATCACGGTGACCGTTCTCCGCGCCCGCGGAACTGTAACTGAGACGGGTGAAATTGCTCTGAATATTCCGCGATCGCGGGAACTTGTCCGCGCCCGCGGCTCTGACTTCGACAGTGACATCGATCCTCGGTTTGAAGAATTTATTTTTGGGATCCATTCATTCCGGCCATGGTATGCAAATATTGTTAACTACCTCGTCTCGGGGGAGTTCCCACCTAATTTTACCAAGGCCCAGAAAGATAAGGTTCGTCATGAATCCAGATTCTATGTTTGGGATGATCCATATTTATGGAAGCACTGCACAGATCAGGTAATCCGACGTTGTGCCCCGGATTGTGAGGTACAATCTATCCTTTCTTTTTGTCATTCCTATGCATGTGGGGGTCATTTTGGGACTAATAAAACTGCTAGGAAAATTTTAGAAGCTGGATTTTATTGGCCTCATATTTTTAGGGATGCTTATGCTTTCTGTAAATCATGTGATCGTTGTCAGAGGGTGGGTAATATTTCTAAGAGACATGAGATGCCTCAAACTCGTATGATATTCTGTGAAGTTTTTGATGTTTGGGGCATTGATTTTATGGGACCCTTCCCCTCTTCCTATGGGAATCTGTATATTTTACTTGCGGTGGACTATGTTTCCAAGTGGGTGGAAGCAAAGGCCACCAGAACTGATGATTTAAAAGAAGTTGCAGGTTTTCTTAAGGACAACATTTTTTCAAGATTTGGGATTCCAAAAGCTCTAATAAGTGACAGGGGTACTCATTTTTGCAACAAAACTGTCAGTGCTTTATTGAAAAAGTACCATGTCACTCAGAAGATCTCTACAGCATATCACCCCCAGACCAATGGACAAGCTGAAGTGTCCAACAGGGAGATAAAAACAATCTTGGAGAAGACGGTGGCACCCAACAGAAAAGATTGGAGTTTGAGACTCAATGATGCTTTGTGGGCCTACCGTACTGCTTATAAGACACCCATCGAAATGTCTCCCTTCAGATTGGTTTATGGAAAAGGTTGTCACTTGCCGGTAGAACTTGAGCATAAAGCTTATTGGGCGGTCCAAAAATGCAACTTCAATATCAAAGAGAATGGAGAGTTCAGAAAATTGCAATTGCAAGAGTTGGAAGAGCTGAGATTGGATGCTTATGACAATGATGTGAACTACAAGAACAAAACAAAAGCATGACATGATAAGAACATCCTAAGGAAGGAATTCAAAGTTGGAGACAAGGTCCTTCTCTTCCAGTCTCGTCTCACACACTTCCTAGGCAAACTCCGTTCTAGATGGGCTGGACCGTATACAATTACTCAAGTCTTTCCACATGGGGCTGTGGAATTATTGGATGGGGACTCTCAAAATGTGTTTAAGGTTAATGGTCAGAGACTAAAGAAATATCACGAGGGAGTCAGCCTAGAAGTATTAGAGGAGGTGGATCTTTCTGATCCAAATCCTGGTGCTGAATAAAAGGGCTAAAATGTCGGGCCAACGACATTAAATAGAGGCGTTGCTCGGGAGGCAACCCGAGGTAAGTTTTCTTTTTCTTTCTTTCTTTCATTTAGTTTTTTTTTTTTGTTTTTAGTTTTATTTTTCCCTTTCAATCTTGTCGGACTAACATGCAGGTACTAGATTCGAAAGAACAAAAATATTTTGGGGAATTTGTTCCTCGAAATACACAGAAAACAAGGCGAATAGGTACAAGTATACAGCTCTGCGATCGCGGAGGTCCTTCACCGCGATCGCGGAACTGTGCATCCGCGAGATATAAAAAAAAATGCAAGGATTTGACGGGAATTCCCGGATTTACCCCTCACCTACCGGCCGGCCCTACCCTTTTCTTACCTTCTTCTTCTACCTCCATTCATCCATTCCACCATTGTTACAACTTCAAAACCTTCAAGCTCTATAGCCTCTTTCAAACCAAATTTTACCAACTCCACAAAAATCAAATCCAAACCCGTTTTCTTCATCCTTTCGCCATTCTAAACGCAATTCCACCATCCAAATTCCCAAATTCCCATCCAAAACCCCACAAATTCAAATCTAAAATCCGAATAAAATTTTCCCAAATCTCCCTCAAAACCCACCCAAATCCACTTATTTGACTTGGATTCGTCGTTAGCAAGACACCGCGACGCCCCGCGAGCCACCGCGAACTAGGTTCGAGGCTCCGCGAGCCACCGAGTGCGAAAAAACAGAATCCGCGGAGAACTGTACGTCCACGATCGCGGTGAACGTCCTCCGCGCCCGCGGAACTGCTGCAGAAGCCGATAATTTCCACTTTGTGAGTCTGATTTCGCCCTTTTCCTCGGTTTATTCATTATGATGGCTTATTCGGTTAGACTGAGTAGTAGGGCTGAGAAGGCATTGTGGAATGAGATTGATAAGAAAACCATGTTGTCTACTAAATTTTTCCATGCACCGACATTATATTCGTTGGGTTTATATCAATCGGTTCATCAGTTATTACAGTAGGGTGGTTTAGGTGGTTTGATCCCATTGCATGCATATACATATAAGCCTCTAGTATTGGAGTTTCTGGTTACTTACAAAGAGCTTGATGATGATAGTATTGGCTTTAGATTGTTTGGGAGAGATTACTCACTGACTAGGAATCAGTTAGGTGAGTGTTTTGGGGTGACGAGTCAGCCTACAGCTGGTTGGGCTGATGTTGAGGATAACCCGGAGGCGATGCATTTTTGGACTGCAGTGACTCACACTCAGTATAGTCTTGGCCCTGGGTTACAGAATTACAGTATTGTTCATCCGGGGTTGAGGCTTTGTCATAAGGTGATTTCTAACACCTTTTTAGGGAATGGAGAGGTTAACAAGATGGCAGCTAAGGATGTGTCTATGATGTGGTGTTTGATGGGGGACCAACCTGTGGTCCCTGATTGGGTAGAGTTGTTCTTACGTTCTGTGAGGAAGGCCCGGTCTCAGTCCGGGAAGATTGCTTTTGGAGGCTTGGTTACTTTGATAGCCTTGCGTTTTGTGAGCTTAGATGTTATACAGGACAGATATAGAGTGGCAGTAGGTGGTGGGATTTGCTTAAATCTGTAACAACTGAAGAAGGCCAAGTGTTTATCTGAGGCTGAGAATGGAGGTTGGATCTGGCATTGTGGTAGGAATCATGATGCATATTTACATCTGCCTAGGGAGTTTGGAGCTAAGGAGACAGCTGATCATTTTTATTTGGAGTCTGATGTGATGGTAGTAGAGGATGTACAGGAGGAGGAGGCAGAGTATGAGCAGCACGATGAGCATCCTCAGGGACATCACGAGGCTAGTTTTTCTGGTGATGGAGAAGCTCCAGAATGGTATGAAGGGATGACTTCTGCTATGGCGCACTTGAGTATGAGGCTTGATTCTATGGCTGATCAGCAGGATTATTTTATCAGAGAGCAGGCTGGTATGAGGAGTACTTTAGCGGATGTGGGGAGGAATGTCAGAGACATGTCCGTCACCATGGATCAGATGAGGGAGCGTCAGGAGGCGTTTTATCAGCATTATTGGCCTCAGTACCCTCAGCATTTTCCACCGTCAGGAGGTGTTTTCCTTTCCTTTATTTTTATCTGATTTGTCTTTATTTCATTGAGGGCAATGAAAGGTTTAAGTATGGGGGAGGGAGTACTGACTGTTGTATATATGTACAAATGCATCATTTCAGTTTTTGCATTTCAGATTAAAAAAAAAAGAGCCATAAAAATAAAAAAAAAGGCATAAAAATTCGGGGATGAGCTGAAAACCCGAAAAGGCGGCTCAGGTAATAAGCAGGTAACCCGGACCGGCATTAGGCTGGGGTAATAAGAGGTTTATGAGAGATGTGAGTATTTGTGAGCACACCTAAGAAAAATGAAAAGAGTGATTAGGTGAAAACCCGAAAGGGCGCCTAAGTAGAATGAGTGGTAAAATCAGAGTGATTAGGATTCATATTCTACTTTGGGGTCTGGGGATTACATTTTAGATGTTGGGTAGATCCTAGGTTGCTCTACACTTTTTGGAGCTTGAGTGTTATATCTTGTATTTGTGAGGTGTGTGATTTGAGCTTTCATGTTTTTGCTCATTATTTCTCTACATGGGTTCGGGTTGTGAGATTATTTTGAGTGTTTTTTTAGTTTTAGATCATTTTCTCACATTGTTGTCTGTAGACCTTTATTGATTTGTCATGATTGATTTTATTTTTGAGCTTACTCGAGGACGAGCAAGGTCTAAGTATGGGGGAATTTGATATGCTGTATTTCATATAGCATAATTAGGACTAGATAATACATTTTATATATAGATTTAGGTCCATTTAGTGCTTGTAACGATATATGAGTAGAAGACCGAAGACTTGAAGAAATTGGAAGAATTGAAGTCGGGATTAGAAGATCGAGAAGTGAAGGCCGCGGAGATGAGCAGTCCGCGGTGGAGCAGGAATTCAGTGCCGCGATCGCGGAAGCCTAAGGCCGCGGTCGCGGGTCAGCGTTGACTCGGATGAAGGATTTCTACAGGTCCGCGATCGCGGAGGTTGTTCACCGTGCCCGCGGAGGTCCACGTCAGCAAAAATCCGAGGCGGCGATTGCTCTTTCTATCTATCTATTTTATCTTATTTCCGAATTTTTTTCGTACTCTTAGCCGAGACTATTTAGACCTAGTTTTTCAGCTTTGTTTGTTATTCTCTTCTAGACCTAATTTCAGACTTTGGTATTTTCTCTGTTATGGAGAACTAAACTTCATAGATTCTATTCAAGTTGAAGCTTTTCATACTCAAGTTGTTGTGAGATTCGTCTTTTCAGGTTTATTTCTACAGGTTATTTCAATTCTCTTGGGCATAATTTATATTGATTGTGTTGATTTCTGCTTGTCTGGCCAACTTGTTGAAATTAATATTATCTATTGCTAGATCTAGGTTTTCTCGTAGCAAAGCCTAATCTTTGTAGCAACTCAATTGGTTTAGGACTCGTTGGACTAAAACAATTGAGAAGAGATTTGAATGCATGTTAATTGTTTGACTCGTTGGAATTCAATTGCATGTATCCTGTTTATCCTTGTTCTTATTGCTAGTATTCATATTATTTATGATCGTTTCATGAGTAATTTGGATATTAAGTTTGCATGTCTCGTTGCCATGTCATAATTCTAATCAGGATAGGAATAACTAAAAGGAATAACTTGTTTGAATCTAGGATCAATAACTTGAAGAAGAAAAGTGGATACTTGAATAGGATTGCTTTTCCCTAATTGATAAAAATCCAACTTTTGTCTTGTTTGCTTGCTTGCTTTGTTTGTTTCAATTCTTAGTTTTAGTTTTAATTCACAAAATCCCCCCTTTGTTACTTCTTTGAGTTGATAATAATAAAACTTAGGATACAAGTGTCTCTTGGGTTCGACCCCGACTTACCGACTATACTAGTTGAGTAATTAAGGATTTATTTTTGATTTGGCACGACGACTTTAAGCCAGTCATGCGCACTAATGAACGTGTCGACCTCACATCATAATTGGCCCACCGGAATTTAACGTGGTATCAAAGTCCGTTCGGTCCTGGGTCTCGACTTCCTGGTCTTATTGGGCAAACCGATCTTGAGGCATGAACATCAAGTACAATTAACATATTGCGGGGGAGGGGGGCATGCAATTGCACTTAAGGGGGCGTGTGGAGACAAATGATTTCTCATATCTAAAATATGAAAGATAATTGTATAACATATAAGTATTTGGTTACTCATCCGATTGTCAATTGATTTTAGGATGGAACCTCGTAAATTTATGTGCTAGACCTATAACGCGTTTATACGCTCTGACGAATGTGTGGACCCCCACGTCATAATTGACCCACCGGAATTTAACATAAATCACGCCACCATGCTATTGGTCATTTACGTTATCAATCTCTAGTTATGGATTTGCTTCATTCAAAATTATTTGAACAAAAAATAGGCCAACCCTACAATCGCGGGCTTTGCTTCTTGTGCATTTTCCCTTCTTTTTTTTAATAATAATCATTAATTGTTCCAGCTACATTTACACCAAGTATGATATAACTTGCTTCAAAGAAAAGAATACAACCCTAAACCTCCCATTTATACAAAATACAATCTAAGTTGCTTCTAACAAAATAGAATTTTTATTTTTTGACAGAATTTTTAAGGGTTGGCCCCCATTTTTCATTCTATATTGAGCTGGCGAGTGGCGTTTTATTTTTACTTGTCAAAGGACGCTATATTATTGATCAATACGTACGCTGGATTTGGTGATGAACAAAGATTATTATTTTTGAGTGCATTGCTATATATGTTGGGTGTCAATGGATATAATAATAAGTTAATAAACTAGGGAGATCATGATTAATGATAAGAAATATCGATCCAAATCTTAATCGGTCATTTTGTTTGCTTAGAAAGCAGCCTTTTTTAATTTTTTGGTGCCTAAGTAATTCCCTTAAACGTGTAGAGATTGGCGTGTAATTTTAATACTTTATCCGAATCCAGATTGAAGGCAATAGTTTGCAAATAGTTAAGGCCATGTTTGGGGACTGGCGCTGTCCGTGGGAGATTGAGCTATTGCGTGCGGACATCCACTGCTTGCTGGTCCGATTCTAGGATTGAAGTATCTCTCATGTCTTCCGGAAGAGCAATTCTGTGGCGGACTTCATCGTTGGATCCTTCAGACGTGTCTTCTCGATCCCACTTGCCGCAATCCGGGTTTTCTTAGCCTCATCCGTCAGGATGCTCTAGGGTGACCACTAGCCTGTTAGTGGCCACCCAATCTTCTTATAAAAAAAACATTTTTTTCCGGTCCACCTGTCAATCCGTCATCCTAGAATATCTCGGTCTTATCCGACCCATCTGTCACCTGCGAATTATTCGGGTGACTCGTCACCCTGAAAACTAATATATTGTATTTGTTTTCACTAGTAACAACAAGAGATTGAATTATCTATTTTTCTCTATTTGCATTAAAGTACTTCCACAAGACCACAAATCATACATTCTGAGAAAGAAAATACTTGTGTGCATGTTTACATGGTTCAACGGTTGAGCCTCTTGCCAATGTGCAAGAGGTTTCAAGTTCGAGCATCAAGGGCGGTGGTTTGCCCTTCTTTCTTAGAATTGGTTATCAAACCAGTTCTCACCCGTTTACGGGTGCTTTAGGGTAGCCCAAGTATTTTTTAAGGCCCGAGGCCCTAGAAGCGCTATCCCATGCCAACACGAGGACTTCCCGGGAGGTCACCCATCCTAGTACTACTCTCGCCCTTGCACGCTTAACTTTAGAGTTCTTTGTCCTCACTGGAACTCAGAAAAGGAAGAGCTCTTGTTGACATGGGTAGCACCTCAATTCCTTATAAACCTTACCAAATCAAAAAAAAAAAAACTTGTAAAACTTTTATTTTACTACATGTAAGGGATTTAAATTAGTAAATAAACCTAGGATAAAAAAAATGTGGGTGGTAAAAGATTGGGTCGAGTTATATGAATGATAATCTTACCTATATTCAACCCATAACTCGATTCATCCGTCACTCAAACCGCGCTTCACCCGCTTTTATTTGGATTTTAACCTTTTATTTGGGTCAAGTTATTCAGGTGGATTGATTATCCACGAATAATGTCCAGTCCTACGTATAAACATTCTCCTATACTAAATATCAGGACTCGGCCCATAATCTCATCAAATAAGGATATAAGCTAGTGAGCCTGTAATTGGAGAGCCTAATTAAAGTTGGGCTCCGGCCCAATCTATAAAACTTTGATTATCCAAACCGATCGAATTGCTTGTATTAGCTTACATGTTGCGATTGCAATTACCTAGTAAGTAAATCATGCAATTGCATGCATGCTATTAGAAAGTTTAGGCTCCGTTTGGTTGGATTGAATATATTTTCACTGATAAAGAATAAAAAATAAAATTTTCCTAACATAGCAAGATTAATGAGGCAATGAGACAGCGTCAAAAGCAACCGAGATATTACGAAAATTGGAGCGTTATTCAGGTTGAGGCCAGAGGAATGTATGAAGCAGTTTGCGAAACTAAGATTAGACAGTTATCGAAAATTGAAATTGAAGGAGATAGTCTTATTGTTATTAATGCTTTAAAAGGGAGTAGATCTTGCCCATTGTAAATTGAAATGCTAATTTCTAACACATTAGTTATTTTGTAGTCCTTTGAGGTTGTTCGCTTTACCCATATACCTCATGATTGCAATAAAGTGGCGGATTTGATCACTAACCTTCGACATACTGTTAGTGCCAATCAAATTCAGACCAACATCGGGCTTAAAACTCTCATCCGAGAGGATGCCCTAAGTTAAGTTTTCTTGACCTAATTAATTTTTTCCTACTAAAAAAAAAAGCAACCAAGATATAAGGTCTCGTTCGGTCTCAATATCCATGATACATGACACCTATATACTCATTTTCCCGGTTCGTAAACTAGCCGGTAAAATATACAAATCAGGTAAATCGATTTGCGCCAATTAACTCGACTCGATGAAAGGAGGAATGATAAAACTTGATTTTTAACCCAAGTGAACCATATACTTATATTTGATATATCTTGACATGAATATTAATCCTATATCTATTATTTTGTACTAGTTGTACCCGTTGTACCATGTACGACTACGATTCGATATTTTATAAAAATTATAAATATAATATTAATAAATAAAAAATATAATAAAAACTTTAATATAAGCAATTTTATTGCTCATAGAATGTATAATTTTTTTAATCAATATAAATGGTTAAATTTAATTTTGCGAATGAAAATATATTATTAAGATAAAATAATTACATTTCTCTTTTTCCTTGATGATATTGCATACATATGTAACTAAAAAAAGATAAAATATGAATAAATTTTTTATATATTTAAATATGGAAGAGATAAAATTTTTAAAATAATAGTTAACTTAATAAATAAGATAAAATAAAATATGAAAGATAAAGATAATTTGATAGTATTCGTATTATATTACTTTCAATGTACGTAAATTTAGAGATTATCAAATATTTCAATATATCTATTAAATATTTTATTATCTATTTTCATTAATTTTAAACATTACAAATATTTATCATTAATTATTTTATTATAAAATAAAATCAATATATATCTATAAATAAATTCGTCAACATATATATGCTAAAAGATTATATTTATTTTAAAATATTTTATCTTTAATTTTAAATACTTATATAAGGAAGCTTTCAAAAGATATTGTTATACTAAATAGATATTTTTTTGATGTTAGAGATAAATTTAAATAGTTAAAAAAGAATTTAATAAAAAGAAGTTATAATGATAGAAATAATATGAGGTGAGGCCAGAATCGTTCTGGTGGCTCGAAAAGGAACTACTTTAATATATACGTACGATACTAATAATTCTATAATCGATTCTTAACATGTCTATTATATAACATCATTTCATTGAGACATAACTACAAGCATACTTGAAACGTAAAATATATGTATTGTTTTCTTCTATATAAAATGACTATATTTATTAGTCACTATTAAAATATTTTTGCAAAAATAGCATCTTTATATTATAACTTATAAGACATTATTAATATTTTTACTTCAATTTTTTTGGCAATACACGAAATATTAGGTAAATTTATACTCTATATATATCTATATTGTATAACCTTATTATTTTAAGATTTGTTGTAATAATTTAATAATCTAAAAACAACTTTATATTTAATCCAAAAATCCCAACCCTAAAGTAACAAAGACTATTATTTTCAAACTTTGGAAACATCAACAATTCAATTCTTTAAATTCTTTAAGAAGAGACGGGAGAACAACACACAGAAAACACATGTCAAGAAATGGTGAAGACTAAAAATAGATTACTATAGAGATCGAATACTCACTCACTCGTCTGCTTCTGACTTGGGACACATTCATAATTCATTCCATCTCTCTTTCTTTCTAAAATTCCAACCCACTTTTCTACCTTCCTTTGACCAAACTCCAAATCATTCTTTTTTCTACCTTCCTCTTCAAACTTGCTTCTTTCAAACTCACTCTCTACTCACTAGCATGTACTCCTTGCTTTATAAACATTGAGACATACATGTATCACAAGTACTATTTTTTTTTTATCACGAAAAACCCACCTTCGATAACAAACCCTGAATTCACGACCCAATCGATAAGAACCGCAAATTAGATAAATCAGTTTACATTGATTGGGGTTGAGCATCGTTTTAAAACCAAACCGAACAGAAAATCGAAATTTCGTTTAAGATGAACTGAAAATCAAACCGAATTGTTTCAGTTTGGTTTTGTCGGTTTGAGATGAACAGAAGGTTATCCTTTGAGAAATTTAAACCGAACCGAAATTTGCAAAATTCCTAAACTGGAAACCGAATTCAATAATATCAATTTCAATCCGGTTTAGTTGGTTCGGTTTAAAATTTTGGTTTGAACCGACCCATGCTCAACCCTTATACCCATCAACTCATATCAATATAAGAAAAGATAGTGAAAACTTGTTTTTTCACCCAATGAAAGAGTCAGACCATCTTATTTAATATTTTAGAACAAAATTTATGTTAATTTTTGTTCTTCCAATGCTATGCCCAAAAACAAAAACTTGTTTACCCATTGATATAAATATATAGTCCATCTTAAAACACCCTTTTTAGCTTGCACAAAGTACAATTCTACTACTATACTACATAAGAAGTTATAAAAGTACAAATCCTTAGACATACATTCTTGCCCTTAAACCTTTAAATATTAGTCCCAACTTCCCTCCCTTTTTCCCTTCTCTTTTCTAGCCCTCTTTTGCCACTTTATAAAGTCTCAACAACCTCTTCTATTTTCATTTTTTTTACCACTTTGAGCCTACACTTTCATTTTTTCTCCAACTCCACCCATTCCTATAAATGTCAAGAACACCAATCTCTCAAACCACCACATCCACCACCAACCCACCACCGCCGCCGCCGCCCATGCAAGGCGGCAGAGGGGTGGCGGCCGGGATCAAGAAATCGGGCCCCACGACGTGCGGGTTCAGGCTGCCAAAAACAAGGCCCAATATCAAACCCTTAAAGTTGCTCAAGAAACTAGGGCTTAAGCTTGCAAGAGCCACAAGAATGGTGTCAACAAGAACTTGTAAGGTTTCGTCGTCTTCTTCGTCGTCGGCTATTTTGTTGAGGTCAAGATCTTGTGCTGATCCCATCACTGGTGATTCTCACAGAGCACAGGCTATTGAAGATTGCATTGAGTTCTTGAACTCTTCTTCTTCTTTGCAAAGGCTCAACTCTGTCTCCTCTTCTTATTCTGCTTGATATATTCATTGTCAAATTTTCAGTGCAATGATCAAATTTCCAACACTTGATTTGTAATTTGAGAGAAAAGAAAATGTGTAAATTAATCAAATAAAAATTGTAATTAAATAAATCAGAGTTTGTTTGTTTGTTTCCTTCTGTTAATATCCCAAGTTTGAAGGGAAATAAAAATTGCCCAATTTCTCACTAAAAAAATGAAAACTAATCGAGTAGTAGTTTTGATTATTTTTTTTTTCCAAAAAAAAAATTAGTATTGAAGTTTTGCACTTATCTATGTAGTAGATTCACTAAAGGATGAAAGATGATATCTAAATATGGATTAAATAAACAAGTGAATACTTTTAGGTACTTTTGTTGGTAGAGAAGTATTTTTAGGTACTTGTAATTTGTAAAACTTTAATAATTGTATTTTTTTGTTACTCACTGGTTGGTTAGTGTTTCGTCTTGGTTACGTTCAACTCGACTCGGATCATATATCTAGTTTTAGCGGGTAAGTCTTTCAAAGATAACTTTTTACATCTGCTAGAGTTCAATATTTGTATATTTAGGATACTACGGCTCAATTCTTACCGTGGATAGACATGTAAAAACATGACCCGACCCGAAAAATCGACCTGTTCTGCCTGAAATTTTTAGGGTTGAAACCCGACCCGGAAATCAATGGGTCAAGAGTGGCTTGAACCCGATCGACCCGAAAAAACCAGTAAAGTAATATTTACATTAAAATGAATGTTTTATTAGTAAAATTATATAAAATTATTATTATTTGTTATTAAATATTATTTTAATACAATATACTTTTATTTATTTTAAGAAACATAAAATGAAGGTTAACAAAATTGATGATTGCGACCCGTTGGATCAACCCAAACCTGTAGCGACCCAACCAGATCAAACCCGTAAATCTAGCAACCCGGCGACCCGAGACCTATTTTGACCCGAACCCAATTGACTCGAACCCAACCCGCCTGACCCATTTGACATGTCTACCCGTTTGGTTCAGTTTGATATATGAGGATATCGATATTTGTTATATCGGTGGATATTAGAGTGATATTAGGTTGGTATTAGATTGTTATTTTAATATACCCAAAAAAATTGGTATATCAAGGATATTACTCATACCTATATCTGATATTTTGGTATCACTCGTACCGATACTAATATCTCATATATCAGATATCAATACCAAACCAACCCTTATAATTAACATTCACAAAAAGTAGTAGTACATTTTGAACACAAAAAGAGAGAGAAAAGTGAGCTAATACCTAATGACAATCTCTTGGCAATTGATTGATAAAGTGTCTCCTTTTTTTAATATGAAAGTGTCTATGTAATGATTTGATAAACTGATAAAACAAGAGCTTAAATTGGTTGATTATTCTTGTGGTTGGAGACCTAATCATTGTCACAACACTACCATAACGACAGGGTAGCATGTGTATGAACATATTCTTCCCTATATATATTAGCTTGCTATATGTATAAGTACACCTATTGAAGAATTATATATTATTAATAAATGTACTATAATTTTGTTCTGTTATGATTATTCAGTGTTACAACTTACAAGTTGTTAACAATGAGGACTCTTAATTTGTAAACGTGTACAAGTGAGCAAAGGACTTCTATTAAAGTGAAAATATAAGTATTTGGATTTTGAACAATTGTATCCAAAGTTACAATCTTTTATATTTTTTTTGAAAAAAGACAAGTGAAAATTCAAGTTTACAAATGACATTCTTTTGAAAAATAAGGGTATAAGGCTACTTGGCAGATTAAGATGATGATTTCAAATACTTTAATTCTTCTGTAATTTTTTGAAACAGTTCAAATCATTTATGTACCTCGTGGTTGTAACAAGATGGTTGATTAATTGATTTGATTGTCGATTTACGTCATTTATTTAGTATTTATTAATTTCAGACTCATTATAAACTTCGGATCCTCATCTCTCAATCTAATTCTTTCCTACTAAAAAAAGATCGGCTACTCGTTCATGTATATTGTCCTATTCTCCAACTTTTGGTGGGCACCCAATCAAATACCAATGGATGAGAAGCCCCACACCACCAATCAAAATCCGGCCCACCAGCCATGTTTTCCCGCTCTCACCCTCTTATTATAATGGATTAAGATGTGGTGCGAAAGTCCGATGAGGTGTAAAATTCGAATGAATATAAAGTGTTAAATGAAGAGAAATTAAGGGTGTAAATTGTAGATTGTTTCATTAAATAAAAAAGTATGAATTTTTGGCGCGTTATTTTACGGAGAACGGGCACGGGGAAGTATGCGGAATGTGTATTAAAACTGATTTTTTATGGATCAAAATGATTTTATATACATTGAAATTGGTCGAATTTGCACCAAGATTATGTGCATAAAAATATAATTATGCATCAAGATTAGTTGTCCAATATGCATCAAAACAAATTGTATGTTTATCAAAACAACTTGTATTTGAACCAGATGTGTGCCTATGACTCTTGACAGCTGACATTGCAGAGCTCACAATTATCCTCCTACAGTCCTACAACATTCCCATTGTTTTAACCCTGTCTTTGGTGGGAACTCCTTTGATAATAATCATCCAAGTGGTCAAAGAAATCTTGGGAGTGCTAATTTTTCCCAAGTTCATTTTCACCATTCCAATTTTGGATCCTTGCTTCTCAAGTTGCTATAAACAACACTTTTTATAGTCAAACTTTCCTCTTCTTGTCATGATGATCGCGGGATTGCCTTTCCTTTCTAGAGTCTCTTTGATCTCATGTCTAACAGAGATCAAAGCTCTCCATAATGCATTTGAGGTGGACTTGCATCTAGCTTCCAAAAAGACTCCCCCTCTAAGAATATCAGTATTCAACCAAGACTTTCAAATGGAATCAAAATAAGCCAGTATATCATACATGAGTTCAGTGAAGCTTACCTTATTCCAATACTTATTAGTGAACGAAAGAATTTGATTTTTCTGTCAAGGATACTGCCCATATAAATTGAAATAGAGAATTCATGATACTACCGTAAAGTCCTAACCATTTGACTAGATGTCCTAAGGCAAATAATTTGATGTTTTGAACCCATTTGAGTGAGCTCCACCGTTAAACAAAGTTTAGAGAAGTTCATGTTACACAGCAATGAACAAATACCTTAATGGGCTGGCCCAAACCCATTTTACTTCTGGGCCCAAAACTGACTGGAGAATAAAATGGGTCGCCTAGCATTCAAATTTCAGGGCCTGACAGGATGGCACCTCACACTACTCTTTCAACTAAAGTCAAGCTCTTTTAGTCCATCAATCAATTAAAAGGCATTTAAAATCTACCCGTTTAGTTCTATTCTATATGTATGGGCTGGCCCATATTTTCCAACTGAAAAAATTGAGACTAAATTTCTTATTATATAATCACACTGAGTTACTTTACCCATTGTCATATGGTTTTTGAGTTATAATCTCATTGGATTTGTATGCTGAACTATTTACTCACACGACTTCCAGCTTATCGGCCAACCGAACTTTATCATGGTATTAGACCCACCGAATTTTATCATAGTATTAGAACATGTTTCGGTGTGAGTTCTTCTCCTGAGTTTTTGGGTTGCCATCTTCATAGGCCTATTTAAACAGTCTGCCTAATAGAGGAGTGACCGATCTCAAAAAGCAGCGTTTCGCTAGTATAGAGGGATTATTCGAGCTTGCCAGCTTTTGTGAGCATGCTCAAGTAGCCCACCCAATAAAAGACTTGTCGATGCAAATGTCACGGATCGCATGCTTTGAGGGATAGTGTCCAAGTGAGTGCAATGACAACTGAACCAAACAACGGTCACTCGAAGCCTTAATGAGGCATGCTGAGAGTTTTCTAGATAGAAAAATTGAGACTAGCTAACCCTTACTACTCCACCCATTATCGTATAATTTTGGATTGATATTCTATTAGCCTTATATATGTTGAGCTCGTTACTCGCACTACCCCTAACTTATCAGCCAAAAATTCATATTGTGATTGGGTAGGTGGAAAGTAGACCTGTCAAATGGGTCGGGCGGGTCTCAAATGGGTCGGGCGGGTCGGGTTCGAGTTTGGGTCAATCGAGTTCGGGTCAAAACGGGTCACGGGTCGTCAGGTCGTAAAATTTTCGGATTCATATGGACCGGGTTGTTACGGGTTTGGTACGGGTTCGGGTTGATCCAACAGGTCAAGATCGTCAATTTTGTTAACCTTTATCTTTATATTTATTAAAATAATTAATATTATATTATATAATAATAAAATAATAATTTTATACAAATTTTATAATAAAATATTGAATTTTTAATTGAAATAATACTTTATTGGGTTGGTCTGGTCAACCCAACGGGTTGGTGACCCAACCCAGTTTTTTCCGGGTCGACTGGGTTCGGGTTACTCTTGACCCATTGATTTCGGGTCGGGTTTAAACCCAAAAAACTTCGGACGGATCGGGTCGGTTTTTCGAGTCTGATCAAGTTTTGACAGTTCTAGTGGAAAGTGTTGGGCAAAATTTGGCCTTTGGGAAAGTTTGGGCTGTTGATTAGAAAGCCAACTTTGCCGTTTTCTACGGGGAATCTGTTTTTTTCTTCTTCTTCTTATCTCTAAAATTTGATCACAAAGAATTTTACAATTTGGTAAGAGTGCTTGCTTTTGATGTCTGCCACTAGTGTCCAATCCACTCGTGCAATTTCAATCATAATAAACTTGCAATGCACCTTCTAAAAAGTGGTCTTTTAAACAAGAAATTCGTGTAGAAATGTATTTAATTAGTCCAAAAAGCTCTATCATTAAAATCCATTAATACATGTACATACTTTGGAGTTTTTAAAATAAATTTCTTTAAGAACCGTGTAGAGATAAAAGTGTAATTAGAATCCTAAATTGATCTAATCATACTTTAATTGCGCCAGCGCGAAAGTGCTTTGTTTTTTTACACGTAATCTCTCAAAACTCGACGTGACTCGACAAACCCGATCCAAACCATCCGAGAATTTAAGAGTTGAAATTCGACCCTCAAATTAATAGGTAAGAGAATAATTCGTATCGAAATGGGTTGAAACATGAAATACGCTAGGCTGACTCGATTCGTCACTTATACATAAATTATACTAACATTTATTTAAAACATTATGATATATTTTTTTAACTAAAGTATATAAAAATAATATTTAATTATAATATTGTTATGATAATCATAAGAAAGTTGACATGCATGACCCGTTGGATCAGACTGAATGCGAGCACACGAAGCACACAATGACTCGACATGATAGCCCGTAAATTTTAAAGACCCATAAATTTTAATAACCCGAACCAGAAACTAGGTCCGTCGTCTTAGAAATGTTATCCCATGACAATAGATGGACTTCTTATGAGGTCACACATCTCGGTAGTGTTCTCGCCCATGCACGCTTAACTTCATAGTCCTTTGTTATCACACAAACCATAAAAAAGAAGAGTTGTTGACATTGATAGCACTTCAGTAGTTTATATAGGATATCAGATCCGAGATGTTAAAAAATGACCGAGCTCGAATCCTAAAAAAGAAGATCGAGCTAATGTTCTCGCCTCTGCACGATTAACTTCACAGTCTTTTGCTCTCACTCAAACCCTAAAAAAGAAGATTTATTGTTGACATTGATAGCACTTCAATACTTTATAAAGAATCTCAAACCCGGGATATTAAAAAATGACCGAACTTAAACTTGACTGAACCGACCTGATTAAGGAGTGAAGCAAAACTTGAGTGTTGAAATGGTGCTAGGGTTTGCTTTTGTAGGCCATTCAAACAACACAAAAAATCACCCAAAACATGGAGATATGAAATTCAGTGGGTTATGGGGATCCAATGTTTGCGCATGAAATAGCAAACTTAGCCAATTAACTCCACTCTTTTCCAACTCTTTATATACATGGTGGAAGGGCTTATAATTATTAGGGCTGTCCATTTCAAATCAAATTAATTTTTGAAATCTATTGATTAATTAAAATTAGTGTTCCTACCTTTTTTCCTTCATGTGTAATCATACTTGTTGCTTTTTTTTTTATAAGCATACCTAACAATATCATTCTATTTTCAAATTGTGTACATATATCAGAACACTTTTCACTTTATATACATCATGGTAATTAATTAGCAGGAGATAAAATTATTAATTATATACATAGCTTATGAATAATTAAATATTAAGCATAGTTTAGATTCCCAAACCAAGCATGTGATAATAGATTTAAATTATGATTGAATTTAAACTACCAAATTCTTTGCGACTGGTCTTATTTTCCATGGAGTTTAATTGTTAGATACTCACTCTACTGGTAACGTTCTAAAACCCTACAGCAAATTGGTGATCCATGGATAAAATACTTAAAAAAAGATAAACATAAGAAGTAAATTTGGAGAGAGAAAATTTTAATTTAATTACAGTCAATTTTTTTTAACAATCGAGATTTCTTCAACTCCATTAGCATATCGAGTTTTTTATTCCAACTTCACTCGAACTAAACTTCTTTGCGACAAGCTATAGTGCAAAAACATATATAGGGAATTGAGTTGTATGTTATACACTTTTTTTTTTTTTTTCAAGGGCACTGCCATTTAAATCAAAACGGAGATCTCATGTACTATTTTGAGACCCTAACTCTTTGATTAGATGCCCGAAGCTCTATATCATATACTTTATGTTTTGATTAATTTACAGCTATCAAACAAATAAAATGAAAAAAATGGCTTATCTTTTTTTTTTTTTTTTTTGCTATTGACATGGGCTGAATTCGTACAAAAGTCCACTAAATGTGAATAAATGGGCCTAATAATCACATGACCCATGCCAATGATGAATATGCTTAATTAATAATCCTCATTCATTTGCTTTAATCGATCGTACATTAATAATTTAGATTCTGATAAATCATACAACTCATATGCTACGCAGCTACTAGCTAGTTTAGCTAGAATAATGCCATCGAATAACAATTTTGTTTGCTTTTTAATTGCTGATGATTCTATGACTAGTTCATACTAATAATCTCTCTGTATAGGGTTGCGCATCGGTTTAAAACCGAACGAAACTGAAAACCGATGTAATATAAGATGAACCGAAAATCAAGCTGAAATAATTCGGTTCGGTTTCGATTTCTCTGTTCGAGATGAATAAAAGGCTATTTGAACCAAACTGAAATTTAACCGAAACCGAACCGAAATTTTAAAAATTCCTAAATTGAAAACCGAACAATATTGTATTATATTGGTTTCGGTTTTGTTCGGTCCGGTCCGGTCGGTTTAATGCAGATTTTCGATTTGAATCAATCTATGCTCAGCCCTACATATAAGATGAATCGAAAACCAAACTGAAATAATTCGGTTTTGATTTAGATTTCGATTTTCTCGGTTCAAGATGAATAAAAGGCTATTTGAACCAAACTAAAATTTAACCGAACCGAAATTTGGAAAATTCCTGAATTGAAAACATAACAATATTGTATAGGTTTCGGTTTTGTTCAGTTCGGTCGGTTTAATGCAGATTTTCGGTTTGAATCGATCTATGCACAACTCTACATATATGACAATATTAATTAATCATCTTATGCGTAATTTGTAAACTCATCGATCATGTGAGAGATCTCTGGCCTCTTCAGAAAGAGTATCTTTTGGGTACAAAGTCAATGGATGCCTAGTTACACTTTGGATGGTTTCTAAATACCTCACATTAACTTATACTAACATATTAAATTGCAATTAATTCATAAGCTTAATTATAATTAGTAATTTTTTCTCAAGTCGCATTATATATGCACTACCAAAAAGAAAAATATATGCAACCTACAAGAAAATTTTGTTATACAGTAATGCCAAGTTAGAGTATATATGTACATTAAGAATCCACTTTGAGTTCTCAATTTTATTTTTGTTGAGAATCTTTTTGTTTTAGTGAGAAACATCCTCCATGTGTTTCTCATGTGAGTAACAAAATTAAGGTAGTTTTTTTTTAATTTTTTTCTTTACTCATCTAATCTACCTAATACAATACTAAAGCAAAAAATTAAGTCTTTATAAAAATTTGAGCAATATGACAAATTTAAAATAATTTTTTTTTCAATTTTTAATTTCTCAATTTCTTCTAAAATACTTTATCTTTTCTACATTTTCCCCACTATCTCAAAAACCACCGTTCATTCTTCTCTCATATACAAATTCATATTTTATATTGTTTTTTAGTATCGAAGGAAATATTAGTATGTTGGAAAACCACCGCCCACTCCTTGTTAGATCTACTCAATGCAAAGTGAACCACTTCACCATTAGTACGTATGTTGGAAAATTTTGTGTCATTTTTCATAACTTGTGTGTTAGTTTTTTTGTAAGGAAAAAATTCGAAATATTGGACATTTGATAGATCGAGGGGCCGACGAAGTTAGCAATCGGATTATTAGCACATATATTGTATTATATTACCCTAGCTTGTAACCCAAGTCACATATTTGTATATATGTCACATTAATGAGAAGGAGGACCCCAAGGGGATTTACCCATAATCTTACATGGTATCAGAAAACCAAAAACCCTAACCTTAATTTCCCTTCACTTGCGCTGACACCGCCCTTGCCGCAGTCGCGCCTTCCTCCCATGCCTTTCCGGTCGGTCCTCGCGATCGCCAGCAGCCCACCCGCTGCTAGCCCTCTGGCTCTTCTCAACCTCCTCTAAATCGGCATGAGCAACAAACAAGAAAATAAAACACAAAAACAAATAAAAAAGAACCTACGAGATTTATTCTTATTTCGCACTCTAATAATCATTCATACGTGACTTTTTCATTTTAATGAGTTAAAATTTAAGATGATTTTTTATTAATATGTCAAAATATCTAAATAGTTTGAATTAATTTCCTTTTTGTTTATATATTCAAACTTATAGTCAAATGAACCCAAAAAGTATGAAATTACCGAGTCATAAACAAGAATGGTCCCTATTATGCCGTAGGCTCATATCGCAATTGCTAGTATTAGTAGCCCCATACATATTTAATGCTTGACAAGATATGTCACTCAAAATTCATTTGTTTGTTTTTATGGGATACATACGTATGTAGCCAGCTAGAGAAATAATTAAACCCAATTATTGGCTCCCTAGCCTTCTCATTTCAAGTAAAAGAAACTATACATATTTATCCAATTTCGAGTCTTACACATACATATGTACATTGATAATTAACACACAATTATCTGTAGCTTAGGCTATTTTACATATAATCATTCTTTGTCATTGTATTTAATCAACCTTTATTTTTATTTGTAAGTTACTTTTCCCTAATAACAATTTTACCCTTATCATTTGTTAAGGTTTAAGACATATATAAAAGTTCAATATGTCCTCGCTTATAAGAATACATATTAAGAATTTACAAAATTAAATTGCGCTAAATGATAAAAATTCAAAAAATCTATGTCCTAAGAACACAAGTTAACCATTCTTGTTTTAGAAACTAAAATCTTATAAGAAAATAAAAAAATCCTATTAAAAAAACCAAACTACCATAAAAACTAATTAAAAAAATTCAGGGATATTAACCTTTGTCCTAGGACTGTAAATGACAGAGCCGTTCGTGAGAAATTCGGTGGTCGGCTCGGTTAATTCTTGTTCGTGTTCGATTCAATTTGTAAATGAACCGAGCTTAAGCACCATTTTAAGGCTCGAAAGATAAATGAACTGAGCATGAGCACAAGATAACTCGGCTCGTTTGCTCATGAGCAAACTCGATTATATGCTCATGAGCAAGATCGATTATAGACTCATAAAAAACTAGATTATAAGTTCATGAATAAGCTATACTATATATATTATATAAAATATATAGTTTATATTAAATTACATTGTTCTGGTAGTGTTTCTCAAACCACGTAGTTTAAAAGTTAGTTTCATTTACTAGTATAATTGAGTAAGTAAACGAGTTGTTCACGGATTTCTCTCGAAGAAACTAGATGAGAGGTTCGTGAGCAAGCTCAAGCTTGATGAACATTTAAATGAATCAAGCTCAAACAAGATTTTAAGCTCGAACCAAGCTCGCGTTCGAACTCGAGCTCATCTATTTTTAACCGAGCCAAGCTTGAGCAACTTAAAGCTCGACTCAACTCAGTTCGATTACAACAATTTGTGCCTGAGATATAGGTTAGAAAAACCGATTTATAAATGTATTAAGAAATGATGTTTTGTTAATCAATAAAATAAAATGGTGGGATATATAATATTATCGTGGATTTGAGGGGAATAGCGGTTAATAAATGTTTTGTTTTTTGGCAAATTGACGTTGCTAGATTGAGGTAGTTTTGTGTAATTAATATATCTAGAGTTGAGCATCGGTTCAAAACCGAACCGAAAATCGAAAATCGAAAATCGAATTTTGGTTTAAGGTGAACCGAAAGCCGAACTGAATTGTTTCGGTTTTGGTTTCGTTTTTGCCGGTTTGAGATAGATAGAAAGTTATTATTTAAACCAAAATTTAACCGAAATTTGGGAAAATCCTAAACCGAATAATATCGTTTTTGGTTTGGTCGGTTCAACTTAAAATTTCTGTTTGAACCGACTCATGCTCAACACTGAATCTGTCCCATATACAATTGAATAAATACCATGTAATCCTATGACATGCTATATGTGATTGGAAATCTCCTAAACATCTCTAATTAATCAACATAGATACAAGGAATGTGTTCATTCTTTTTTTTTGGTTGAAACAAGGAATGTGTTCTTATCAAGTAGCTCTTGAACATTATTGTGCAAGCTAGCAAAGATATATGTATTTGAGCAATAAATGTACCAATGGGTCCTAGGTTGGAAGGTGGTATGGACCTTTCACTCCTAAACCAAGCCATAAAAGCTAAAGTTAGTAGGCACATTTTACTTCAAATGATGGTCCCTTTGGCTTCTATTCCATCTAAATTTTTTTGGGACCCATAAAGATATAGTATTCGTTACACTAACAAACTTTGAGTTATGGTCATGACATTGGAAGATACATAGGGTTTCTAGCTCCCATAATCAATTGTCCTACCATACATATATACATGTACCTAGCAAGCAATGTATTATTCATCATCATAACTAGGATGCTCAACGGGTCGGGGCGGGTCGACCCGTGACCTGCAAAAAAAATTGATCCACGGGTTGCGGGTCTAACGAGTCGAGTCGCGGGTCGACCCGTTTGACTATTGCGGGTTGTGGGTCGACATGTGATCCGTGCGGATTTAACCCGATCCGACTCGCAAACCCGTAAATTACAAAAATCGACCAGCAACCCAACACACACGGGTCATGTGACGACCCGCAACACGTAAATTACGGGTCGGATCAATGCGGATCGCGGGCGACACGACCCATTGAACATCCCTAATCATAACATTAATGTACATAGTACCTATGAAAATGGCCCCATCCTTATCCTCATATTGTCACTTTTGACGTCCTCTCATTTGCCCATAGAGCTCTAAGCTAGCTATAAGTTTTTCCAAGGGACGTTCATGTTTAAGGTTTATACTTAAGTAGTTGATGATCACTACATAAGATTCTTGCTATATTATACTTTTGGGTTTGCAAGTCTTACTTTATGGTGAGTAAATTAAAGCTATATATACCTATAGACTATATTGAGCATATTTATATTTGCTAGCATTTATTTTGAAAAGATTGATGGAAATTACATTATGATTGATCATGCCAAGTTATTTTTTTTTTCCATAGGATTTGGAGATTTGCATATCTTGCCGCCGCTTAAATTTGTATTGTTCTTCATTTTTATTATCGGTTTTTCTAACCTATATCCTAAGGGCATAGGTTAAACATTTCATTCAAGGAAACTAAAAACTCTATTAGGAAATTAATAAACCTTTTAAAATAATAAGTAATTTTAAAATAAATACAAATTAACAAAACATTACCATTTTAAGGAGGGAATAGGTTAGAAAAATCGTTTTATTATAATGACAATTTCATGTATAAAGTTATCTTTTTTTGAAGAGGCCTCGTAAATGTGAGACCAAGCAGACTCGGTAGTCGGATGAACTGACATAAAATGTATAAAGTTTTTGATACTATAGAAGTATAAAACCAGACAATCTTAAATATTGTTCTAAAACCAGGTCAATACTCATGGGATTCTGATATTATTATTTCATATATTTCGATCTCGCTTTTGTGGTTCGAGATTATCTAAATTAATCATGTGAGCGGGAATTTTAACGTTGTGTCCGATAAAATCGCTAAGTCGGGCCATAGCTCATAAATGGATTCTATTATGAATCATCCAAAACTTCTTGTTCTCATTCGAAAGAATGTTCTAGAACATCCTCCGTAATGTGGACCTTCTAATTCTTACCATTTCCAAAAAAATAGAGTTTTTGAAATACCTAAAAACTAATATACTTTTATGCATTTTAAAGAATTTATAAATAAAATTATCTTTATAAAGGAAATGAAAAACAAATCCAAATCAAGATCGCACCATAGCTCACTAAACTAGGATGGACCAGCTAGAGCCACCCATTTCAATATACAGCGGATTCCTCACCGAAGTGATTGACTGATATACTGATATGTATGTATATACTCTCATAAATGCAATTTATTTCCAAGAAAATACGTTAATTATAATTATAAGTTTTTTTATTATTAATGTGAGCAATTAAGCTAGTTTTTCATTGCTGCAAAAAAAACTATATTTTCTTTATTTAATGACAATATCAATATAAACAAAATTACTATCAACTTTAATATATACGTCATCCGATTCACAATATTTGACCTTTTAGCTTAAACTCTTAATTCACAATATTTAGCTTATTTTAATTAATTAATTAATATTAAAATAATCTAAAATAAAATTCATTTATTCATTGAAAATGCAACAATTTTAATTTAAAAGTAAAAATTACATTGAAAATACAAATTAATTACTTTTTTTATTTTAAATTTGTCTTAAAACGTGTAAAAATGTGAAAAGACCAACTATTGAAAATCCAAGTGAGTAAAATATAAAAATCAATCCGTTTTATTCTAGCCTTGAATGATTTTTCAAATTTTTTTTATAGATTGGCTTATTTATCTACCATTAAAATATTTGAAGCAATGTAGTTCTTATATCTCTATCCACCGTCTTTCTCACAATAAATTTTGTGACATTAATACTCAAATACATCCGGAGTAATTGACTAACATGAGGCTGGTTATGTTTTAATTGGGAAAAAAGGACCACAATGGACATATATTCTCATCCTTTCTCCCTCATATAATTGAGAGCATATAATTCGATCCAGTGTGCATAAATGTATGAAAGTAACTGCCTTTTTGCACCAAGCTAGCTAACTACATCAATCTATAGAACCGAATTGATGAAGAAAATAAATCAAATAAACAATAGTCTAATACCATATATAGTATTCTAAATTGTCATATGTAGGCATATAGCATGTGCTATAATTATAAATTTATACATTTCACTAGGAGAGTTTTAGATATTTAGGGTTAGTTTTATAGAGCGACGAAGACATAGACGAGTACATCACGCATCGAATCCAGAGGGGCTCACAGAAGTGGAGGGTAGTGTCGGGAGTTTTGTGTGACAAGAAGGTTCCACTGAAACTAAAGGGAAAGTTCTACAAAACAATGATTAGACCGATCATTCTCTATGGGGCAGAGTGTTGGCCCACCACGAAAGCACAGGAACAGAGGTTGATAGTAGCTGAGATGAGAATGTTAAGGTGGATGAGCGGGCACACGATACTAGAGAAAATTAGAAATGAGGTGATCAGAAGCAGGGTGGGGGTGGCCAGCATAGGAGATAAGCTGCGAGAATCAAGATTGCACTGGTTTGGCCATGTTCAGCGGCGGGGCCCTGAGGAGCCAGTTTGGAGGTGTGAGGGCCTGGTCCTTGGAGAGGTACGCAGAGGGAGGGGACGACCAAAGAAATGTTGGAAGTATAGTATACGACAAGATGTCGGACAGTTGGGGATTTCGGCTGATCTGGCAGTTTGCAGGGATAGTTGGAGGGGGAAGATTCGAGTGGTGGACAACTAGTCACCTGAACAAACTTGTCCACGGGGAATGGAGGCGTCGACGCTTTGTTTCGGTTTTATTTATGTCTTGTTTTTGTTTTAGTTTCTGTCTCGTCCTTGCCTTTGGTTGCCTGGTTTGTTTTCTGTGCTCTGTGGTCCCGTCGGGTCTGTTGGGCGCTCTCCCTCTGCTTTTAGCCAAGGGACCCCTATCTTGACCCCCATATTTCCCGTAAGGAAAGTTCCACTGGGTACGTGTTGAAAGGGTTTCTTGACAACAAATAAATTTATAATCAAGACCCCGCTGAGTACAGGGAGGTCAGGTTCGTCCACGGGAGATAGTCAGTATCAAGTTTTTCTACTTTTCACGCAATCAATCAATCAAAAGCAAGGAGTTTTTATCAAGGAAGAGAAATTCTAAGGTTTAGGGTATCCCCACAACAACAATCATGCATACAAACGCTCATGAAACACATAGATAATGCTTTTATCACATAAAGATGTCAACTTTCGTCAACCTAAGCAAGTAAATCAACTAACTTTCTTTCAATTAATAAACTTACTATCTAATCTCTTCTACTTCAACTAGGATAGATCCGCTTTCGCTTCAAAACCCTAAATTGACTTTTCTGATTCAAAGTTTCCGCTTTCACTTCAACTATGAATGAGAAATTCCTTTCAACTTTCGTTTCAAGGATTTAAGAACAAGAGAGAAGATTCATGCAATAAAAACAATCAAAACATGATCATGAACAAGCATGCACAACCATTGTTGGGTTTAACCCCAACCTTAGAGAGGAGAACTACTCACAAATCATAATTAAAAACAAACAACTATATTAAATAAAATGAAAAGCTTACAACTTTGAATCCAAACGATAGTTCTTCTCCACAAACCCTACTCGTCTCCTCCTCTCGCCTCTCAATCGTGTCTATCGCCCCTCTACTTGCCCTCCAAAGCAATTGATTGTGTAGAGAAAATTAAAGGGTATGCAAGAGTATTTATAGAGAAACTATTCTATCTTAAATCTATCTATAAGGAAATAATATCTTCTAATAAGATATATTCATTCTATCTATCTAATAACATAAAAGGAAATAGGATAAAAGCCCATTAATCTCGCCGACTCGGATCTCCGCTACTCTCGGGGTAGCTCGGCACCGACCCAAAGTTGGTCGTCACCGACCTCATTCTGCGCTTCGAACAACCTTGAGTAAAACTTGCGTAGAAGATTCGTTACAACTCCGTTTGACTTGATTCTTTTTCCTATGTTCTTGTAAAGAATTTCTCTATCTCTTTCCAAGATCAAACTTGATCTTCAATGACTTTATGAACTTCGTTCCCTGAGCTCTTCCTTAAGTGCTTCTCTTCGGTTTTGCTCTTTTCCTCAAAAATGCTCCAAATAGCTTCTAAAAACCTACAAAACACCACCAAAGCTTATGTAGACTCCATATCTCATGAAAATACGAAAACCCACACAAACAACTCAAAACAAAGTAAAAAAACTGAAGAAAAAGACTCAAAGACACAGAAAACACACCCTAAAAACATGACTAAAAAGGCGGACATCAGTACGTAATTGTTGTTGTTTTTGTTCACTAGGGTTGGCTAAAGGGCGGGTTGACCCATAACCGACCCGACCTGACCCACAAATTTACGGGTCGGGCACCCGCCCGTAATTTTACGGGTCAAGTAATGAGTTAATTTTTTTAGTTTATGAATTACGCGTCAACCCGAAATATTTAAAAAAAATAAAAATAAAACGTTTTTGTTGTAGTTAGTGAATGAGAGAAATGGAATTTTACGAGTCAAATGGGTCGACCTGTGACACCGTAAACCTGTCGGGTCGATCCGTTGGACAACCCTACCTTTCACAGTTATTCAATCAACATATATGGACGGATTCAGGTGAGAGCGTGCACCCACTAGGCGAGAACTAAAAATGCATGTGGGTCGTTCAATCTCGAAAAAGTAACGTCTGAGATCACACATTAGTTAAATGGAAAATTTTATAAAAAATTGGCACGGTTAAATTTTATGCGAAAAAACGCCTAATTTATAAATGGATGTTCAAATTCTCATAATTGAGTGTGCATAGTTTTATGATCACTTTTTTTTTTTGGTAAAACGAGAGGGCAACGGCTCCTCAAGAAATTATATAACAAAGAAACAATTACAAGAAAATGAGTCGGGAGCGAGTCCGCCCATAAAAGTCATCAGAAAGAAAAGCAACAACGTCCTCTGGGGGCTCGAAGAGGAAAACCGGAGGCAAGTGTATATGACCTTTCTCAATTTTTTTGTATTTTTCCTTTTAATGAAGTAATGATTTAGGAATGGAGGAGTTACTGATGTAACTCTATGGACGACAAAAAAAAGGGTAGAATACATCAACAGACCCCTGTACTTACATTTTTTTTCCTATTGGACCCCTGTACTAAAAAATGTTCAAACAGACCCATGTACTGCCCCCAATTTTGCCTATTGAACACTTTCAATCTTATTCTCCTTCCAGTGTACATCACGCGCCTTATGTGTCATGTTATTTTGCCAAATAAGCCAAAATGGTCAAATACGTACATGTTATTTTGGCAAAATACGTACATGTTACATAAGGCGCATGAAGACTTGAAAGTGTTGAATAGGCAAAATAACATGTACGTATTTGACCATTTTCGCTTATTTGGCAAAATAACATGACACATAAGGCGCGTGATGTACATTGGAAGGAGAATAAGATTGAAAGTGTTTAATAGGCAAAATTGGGGGCAGTACAGGGGTCTATTTGAAAAGTTTTTAGTACAGGGGTTTAATAGTAAAAAAAGTGTAAGTATAAAGGTCTGTTAATGTATTCTGTCCACAAAAAAGGGTGTATTCTCATTGTTGCATCGTGCCATAACTTGTAGTGTCTTTGACATGTGAATATGTAATATATTGGGAGATTTTTAGGTGCTTCATATACTTTCGTGTTTGTTTTTATTTGTATGAGGCATTCTAACCTCTCTTCTCGGTGTGCATTCTCACCAAATACAATTCCATATTATATATACGAGTAACTCAATAAGGTTTAAATAAAACAACTCTTTATCCTATAAAATAAAAAGCGTTTAGAATCTTTGGATTTTTTTGATCCAATGGCTGATGTTTTATCCCTTTGAAGAACGTAGTGACATTTTTGTAAATTTTCAAAAAATACAAAAGTGCATCGTTATCGTAATGTATTTTTTCATTATAACGATGCACTTTTGTAATTTTTGAGAAATTATGAAAATGTCATTACGTCTCTAAAAGAGATAAAACATCAGTCATTAAATCAAAGAGATTCAAAAGTTCTAAATGCACCTTATTATATGTAATAAAGAGTTATTTTATTTGAATCAAACGTACTCTTAAATAAACATATACTACTCTTTAGCTAAAAAATTATGGTTTTTTCCACAAGAGAATATATTGAATTTTTTAGTTGCATATATAACACATTAATGATTAATGTTAAGAGTAATATATCATGCATATATATAATATATATAAGGTAAAATATATGTTCATTCCAAATATGCTGTAAAACCTAAATGTTCGATCATGCCAAATATAGACCTACAAATGTTCGATCATGCCAAATTGCCAATATCATGCAATATAGACCTACAAGGCTACAAATGAGGTAAAGTATATGTTCATTGACATATTCTAAAAAAAGCTCCCTCCAATAGTAGACTGTGGAATTATTGTACTGAAAATTATCAAAGACAATTAGGTAGGTTTATCTGGAATAGAAGAAGTCAGATCCGTATTATTGAAATAGAGGCCTCTTTAAATACGGTTTTCTATAAGAGAATATTCTCAAGGATTTTTAATATCTTTTTTTGGAGAATAATTTACCTATATTAATATTATATTAATTATAAATGATATAAAAATAATTACATCCACAATTATATGCCCTTTCAAACGGTTGAAGCACCAGCAGGTCGAGGGTTTGAATCATGTCGGTGTATATCGTTTTGATTGTTTACTTGTTGTCTTGTGAGCATCTTGACTTTTGATTGGTCGTCGGGCTAGCTCGCCTAGCGTTCAACGCTTAGGCGGCGTCCCGCGCCAAGTTTGGTCATCGAGATGGTCGCCTAGCGTTCAATGCTTGAGGGGCCTCCCACGACAAGATTGGTCGACAAGATGTCCCGCCTAGCATTCAAAGCTTAGGGGGCGTTGTAACACCCTGTTGATTTATAAGGGCACCTCAATCCCTTATAAATGACCAGGGTGTTACAGGCGTCCAATGACAAGATTGGTCATCCAACTGGCCCGCCTAACGTTCAACACTTAGAGGGCGTCCCATGACAAGTTTGGCCGTTGAGCTATCCCGCGTAGTGTTCAACGCTTAGAGGGTGTCTCGCGCCAAGTTTGGTCATCGAGATGGTCCGCCTAGCGTCCAATGCTTAGGGGGCCTCCCGCAACAAGATTGGTCATCGAGCTGTCCCGCCTAGTGTTCAACGCTTAGGGGGCATCTAGCGGCAAGATTGGTCATCCAGCTGGTCCACCTGACATTCAACGCTTAGGGTGCATCCCGCAACAAAATTGATTGATGTCCTGCTTGCTAGAAGAAAGAACAGAGGCCTGATAAGAAGCCAATCAGATTGATGCGACTTCTCTTCTTTCTTCTAGCAAGTCGAGATTGTTCCCCAAGACTTGCTCATTTCTATCTCGGTCGTGGATGTCGGTACACAGAGTTGGGATCCCAATTTACAAAGGAATTACAACTTCAGTTTCGTATGTGAGAGAGAAAGGAGATTCTTTAGTGGACCGACGCGGCATGGTTCTGTACGCTCATAGAATGGATGGTAATTATTTGACTCATTGTCCCTTAGCATCCTCAAGCTTCTTTTGTAATTCATTAATGATTATCTTGCTAGTTGTCTCGGCTTGACCATTACCTTGTGGGTAGTAGACGGATGAGTATAGATTTCGCATCCCATAGTTTGAGTAAAATTTGCGGAATGCGATGCTATCGAATTGTATCCCATTTTCAGATATAAGAGTATGAGGTATCCCAAAGCATGTGATGATATACTCCCATACGAATTTCTTGATATCGTTGTCACAAATGTTAACCAATGGTTTCGCTTTGAACCATTTAGTAAAGAATTTCGTGGATGTGACTAGAAACTTCAAATTTCCAGCTGCTTTGGGTAGTGGTCCGACAATATCCAACTCCCGTTGACCAAACAGCCAAGGGCTAGTCAGAGGGTGTAGCTCGTTAGAGGGATGATGTATGAGATTCTCAAATTTCTAACATTGGGTGCATTTTTTGGCATATATCAGAGCGTCATTTTGCATGTAGGGCCACTAGTACCCCTGCGTGGTTACTCTATGGGTCAGTGATCTTTCGGCTTCGTGCATACTGTATACACCCTCATGGATTTCGTATAGAAAATTCGTGACCTTCTCTGCCAGCACACATTTGGGGTATAATCCGGATAATGATTTTCGATTAGCACCTTATCAGGCGAAACCTAGTAGCGGCCGGGTAGGCTACCTATGAATGCGATATGCACCTTTTCGATATATCACCTTCTTTGGTGCGTGGGACTTCTACG
Source organism: Fallopia convolvulus (assembly GCA_964016875.1). Classification (NCBI taxonomy): domain Eukaryota; kingdom Viridiplantae; phylum Streptophyta; class Magnoliopsida; order Caryophyllales; family Polygonaceae; genus Fallopia; species Fallopia convolvulus. The sequence continues at coordinate 1,642,605 of OZ024722.1, read as the reverse complement.
TTGATGTCGAGTTCACACACTTGCTATCGACTTGCTCTGGATTTTCTTCTTCTTGGATTCTTCCTTGTTGTTCTTGGATCACTCTTAGTCTCTCGTTACTTTCAAATAAGTATTGTTCATTCAGTGAGTGATCTAATTTGACCTAGCAATATCGCTTTCCTCTTATAGTGATGAATTCCAACAGATTACTCTTCTGCCCTTTTCACTTGGGGTGCAAGACACGTACTGTTCTTAATTACCAATGTACCCTTGGGAGCTATAAACTCTTTAAAGACGCTTCTGTCCTTTTTCACTTGTTGTCCAAGTCAGTTCCGCAAAGACCCTTTTGCCTTTCTAACATGCAACTTATGCGGGAAACAATTTCAATGCATTGTGTGTTGTTTCCCTCATAATTCATGTAAGACTTTGTTTCTCCTGAAGTACTTGGGTAAAAGTTTAATTCCTGATGACGTTTGTTATAATTAAAATTAATATAGAGACTCGATGTTCCGGTGTTAGGAATAACACTCCTAACACTGATTCAACAACGTTGTTTTTTTAAAATAAAAATCTAATATAAAACGTTAATTTTTTTGGAAAATTTGACAAAATTTTATCTCAGCGCCAATTTCAACTTGATCTTCTCCTAATTCATTCAAAACCTTAGTATCTATCATTACAATATGCACGCAATTTTATTCCAAACTTTTCATCATCTTGCGTTTATCCATCCAAAGTTCGAACCAAAGAAAAGTAATAGCTTTTTGGTATACAATTCTCTTTCTCCCTAGGTCCAATAATCCTTTTATATTGGTTAGGCGTTATCACATTATCAGATTCCTATATCTACATAGTGTTTCTTTTGTTCATATCATTTGATAGATTAATGTAAAAATTGACAGATTTGAAATCAGAAAAATATTTTAGCTTGTGTATTCTTAAAAAAAAATTAATACCTTTTGTTTTTTGCCCTTTTGATGATGATCATGCATTAAATAAACCATGGTCGACACTTTATCTAGAGCTTTTGTTTGGACACTTGGTATTTATTCATAAGAGGCCCTCTATCCATAATATAGTACATGTATGCCACCTCACATTAACTATTGCAAATTTGCAATGGACCATAGATGGAAAAAGCCTCATTTAGTTAAAATTTATGTTAATGTACCTTGAATCTGTTATTAATCGGTATTTATTATAGTTTTGGAGATAGAGTTCTCGATTCAACCGGGTTTGTAGGAGTTATAAGGAGTCTGGGGTGGGCAATTAGTTTTACTAATATGTATTAAATCTATTGTTGATTGGTACTCATCAGGTGTTCAGGGGCTCCACCCTCGGCAAGGGGTTCGGGTGGCAATGTCACACTGCCAATGCTATGTTTTTTTATTAACAAGCTTATCGTGATCTATTTTGGGCTTATGAACCATAATATATTATAGTTTCATGAGACTATATATACACATGAAACACATTATTATTGTAATTTGTTCTGTTTAGCCTCCCTAATAAAGAATTTAGTTTCTCTACCCGTGAACGTAGATAACACAATTACTTAACCACGTAAAATTCTATGTCTTTTTTGTTGTTTATCGCTCTCGTTACAAAAATTTGGGTCATAATTAGAATTAGGGTTACAGAGTATGTATATACTATTGAAACGTCTTATAATTGTAGTTAGTTTTTCAATCTGCGTAATAAGAATTCCGGTTCTCTGCCTATGAACATAGCTAACACATTATTGTTGAACCATGATAAATTTTCGTATTTTTCTCTTTTTTATCGTTCGCGTTACAATAGTTGCTCATAAATAATAATAACTGATTAGCCTCTAAAAAGCAAGAATAGTAGTATGATGATGATACTCGATCGTCATAATTAATTTTCATTAAACTAATAAGTTAAATCAATCTTCTTTTTCTCTTGCTTTAGATTCTGCACTTAATCATCATTAATCAATTAGAACTGATTAATCTCATGGTAGAGAAGTATCATATCGTCATAGAGTGACCTTCATCATTGTCCTTTTTGTATTGGAGAATGGAGATATAACAAGCATCCTATAAAGACCAATCCGTTTTATATATCTAGCCTAGATTCAATTAAATTATTGTTAAAATGTCCATCTCATATTTAAAAGTTGGAATTAAATTAGACTAATATATAATTAATTGGATTATTCATCTTATTGTCATTTAAAAGTTGGGATTAAACTGGACTAATATATAATTCAATGGATTACTCATCTTATTGTCAATTGGTTTTAGGATGTAACCTACTAGGCTAATATGTTATCAGAGCTATTCGCCTAATTGCTTGTCGGATCCAGGGATAGTTCTCCCAATTGTACTTGTGGGGGATTAATATGTATTAAACTTTCCATGGACCGATTGATCGGGGGTGCGTATGTAAGCCCAACACACAAGCTCGGGGTTCCATCCTAAAACCAATTGGCAATAGGAGGAGTAACCCAAGGGTATTATATACTAGGTTATTTCTCTCTTATATTTCAGATGTGGGATAGACTATATTCTCAACACGCCCCCGCAAGTGCAACTAGCATGGCCCAGTTGACACTTGGACAGACGGGTCTAGCATCTCAATCTCTTTATAGCTAGCCCGATGACAGTGACGGGTGGTGGCATCTCAATCTCTTTAATAACCAACTCAACCCTGGGTGGGGACATCTCATTCTCTTCTTAGCCGAAAGCACCCATGCACAAGAAACGAGCCCGGATTAAGAGAAGTCATTAGGCAGATAGCTCTGATACCATATTAAACTTTTCATGGGCCGATGGATCAGGGGTTGTACATATGTAAGCCCAGCACACAACCCCAATGGGGTTCAATCCTAAAACCAATTGACAATAGGAGGAGTAACCCAAGGATATTATATACTAGGTTATTTCTCTTTCTTATATTTCAGATGTGGGATAAACTATATTCTCAACAATATGTAACTCAGTTGATTACTTCTCTTATTTCCTATTGCATGAGCTAATAATTATATTACATGTAAGGAGTTACGTTTTTTTAATTTTTCATTCTAGAATGTATCATTAAAATTAAAAATCACTTAATTTAACTTAAATAACTTTCTTATTATTTTTATTTTACTTTAATTCCAATTTACATTGTTTTTTTAGAATTTTTGGTTTATGAAATTATTTTTAATTAATAAAATTAATATTAAAAAAGTGGGTTAAAATATATGTTGAATAAAAATAGGTTAAAATGACAATTAAATTCAAACAGTAAGAGTAATAGTGTATTGTTTTGGACAAAAAATGACCGATTAATCACTTTAATGTCCTAGATGGGGTTTGATAGCCAAAGGGATACGATTGGATCGGGCTTAGGGGAAAACGAATGAAAACAATTCACAAAAGCAATAAATAAGTAAAGAAATTGAATGTAAAGACAACTAAAATGAAGAAGAAATGCTTATCTCTTCTTATTAATTATAAACAAGCGATTACAATCTTAGATCCGGGGTTTAGGACCCGTTATCATGCGAAAACTGCTGGGAAGACGGTGGTCAGATGGTAGCGGTTCTGCTCAGACGACAGAGGTCTCCGAGAGTAATGTAAACTATGAGAGCCTTCTGATTACAAGAGAGGATTATTGTTCACTAATGTATGTATCTCTAGATCTGGATCTGGCGTGGTTATGCTCTTAAATCCCTTTATATAGTAGGGAGAGTTAAATAGAAACAGTTACAAAATCAAGGATACACGTTCTCCTAAAAAATAGGTAGTGGACGTTGTGGAGGATATGGTCAAAGGCGGTTGTAACTGACCCGGAGATCTCGGGATCTCACTGGCGCTGCGGGATAGTCAGATGACGATTGACGTCATCGGTCTTCGGTCTTTATGACGACGAAAGTCTTCGGTCTTTCTGGCGATGATGGTCTCTCTGACGATGATGGTCTTTCTGACGATAATGATCTTTGTGACGACAACAGTCTTCGGTCTTTGTGACGACGACATTCTTCGATCTTGAAATCATACTTGGAATTTTTTGGGTCTAACATGTATTACGTTTGTACTTTATAAAACAGAAGGTAAAAATTAAAAATCACAAATCATATTAATGCAAGCATGTTACCAATTATAACGTGTTTTAAACATGATCGTAAATTGTTAAGGTCCAATCTATAGGCACATTAACTTTATATTATATGTATGAAAGTCCAAATGATAGAGTTAGGTTCAAATACATTCGTCCTTTTACTCGTGTATGTATTAAATGTGAATCTTCACTTTTTTTATCTACATATAAAAACAAAAAATCTTCACTTTTTATCTACACACATTAAAAAAAAATCACACTATATATAAAGTTGCAAAATTACTACTTTTGCCTTCATATATGTTTATCACATTTGGTGTACTCAAAGTATAAACTATCTATAATTATATATTAAAATTATTTCCTTTTGAGTCACCAGAACGATTCTGACCCCACCTTATATTTATAAAATTAATTTTTATTCATAATATTTTAACTTCTTATTGAATTCTTCTTTAAATATTTAAATCTATCTTTAACATCAAACAAACATCTATTTAGTATAACAATATCTTTTAAAAACTTCCTTATAAAAATATTTAAAATTAAAAATAACAAATTTAAAATATTTTAAAATAAGTATAAATATCTTTTATCTTTTAGCATGATATCTTTTCATAAATTTATTTATAGATATATAATTATATATTTTTTCTTTTATAATAAAAAATCTATAACTATATATTAATGTTGTACTTTTTCGAACCACCAGAACGATTCAGGCCCCACCTCATATTTAAAAAATTAATTTTATTTTTATTATTATAACTTCTTTCTATTAAATTCTTTTTAACTATTTAAAATTATCTCTAACATCAAACAAATGTCTATTTAGTATAACAATATCTTTTGAAAGTTTCCTTATACAAGTATTTAAAATTAAAGATAAAATAATAAATATAAATCTTTTAGCATATATCTTTTGACGAATTTATTTATAGGTATATAGTGATTTTATTTTACAAAAAATAATGATAAATATTTATAATTTTTAAAATTAATAAAAATAGATAATAAAATATTTAATAGATATATTGAAATATTTGATAATCTCTAAATTTAAGTACATTAAAAGTAATAAAATATGAAGAATAATATTTGATTAAAAAAATTATACATTATATGAGAAATAAATTACTTATATTAAAGTTTATATTATTTTTTTTATTAATATCTTATTTATAATGTCTATAAATATCGAATCGTAGTCGTACCTAGTACGACGGGTAAAATTAGTAAATATATTAAATATGAAATGTTTTGTTGGAATAGTATTAAAAAATTTCATGTTTCAAATATTGTATTAACGTCTTTTCTATAAGTTTTTATAATATGACTTCCTCTATAGCTTTAGCCTTTGGTGAAATCCCTAATATATGCGAACCTACGTGCACATGTAAAGCACAATGCATAAGAAAAGTATTAAAGGAAAAAACAAATGGGCGATTAATCAAATCAATCTATTTTCGGACTTGTAGATAAACCAAACAAACCAATAAGGTCTTGTCAATTATAGGATATATATCTTGTGGAGTATATGAGTTCAATTCCTTGCAAATCTAAACACATTCCTTGAGATTTAAAAGCTAGGTTATTGACACACTTAGAATATAATTTTAGGTATGAAGAGGGTCGAATCCTATATCAGTAAATCATGTTTCAAATCTCGACAAATTTATGATAAAATGAAATGAATATTGTTGGATCGGTGTTAGGAATTAACATCGAAATAATAATTTTCTCCATTAGTTTTGATGATAACAAACTTCATTAGGAATTAAACTTTCATTCAGGTGTTTCAGGAAAAATAAAATCACACAGGAACTACGAGAGAACCAATGTGTAACATCCTCGAAGCGGTTTATGCATGTGTGACATATCAGAAGGTCAAAATGGTCTTTACGGAACAAACTCGGCAAGTGAAAAAGGGCAAATACGTCTTAAAATGGAAATAGCTCCCAAGGGTACGCTGGTTATTAAGAGTCTTGCCTTGTGTCCCAAGTGAAAAAGGACAGAAGAGTAAATTGCAAAGGTCTACCACTATAAGATGAAAGCAATGAAGATAGGGCAAGATGGATCACCCGCCGCATGAACAGTACCCACCTAAGAGCTACGAAAGACTAAGAGTGTTCCAGAGTAACAAGGAAGAGCTACGAAAGACTAAGAGTCAGTTCCGGTGCTAAAGGGAATTACACCAGAAAGTTGCGAGGTTTGATTGCTTTGTTTAATATTGTTGTAGTATTCTTAGGAACTAGATAGGCAGATTCGTTAGTATTGCTTGGATTTAGTGATTGCTAGCAATAGAGAAGTTCAGATCTACATCTTGTAACTAAGGAACTATAGTTTATATAAAATTCTCTTTCAAAATCCTCCAAGGGAAGTAGATGTTTACCCATTTAAGTTGTTAATTGGTTGAAGTGGGGTTCCTCTATAAAGAATCGTGTCTGTTGTTACTTGTTCTTTTACATTCTGTAAACTGAATTTTCTTTTCCGCTACATAAGAAGATTGTCACTGGAACAGTTCCTGCTTATCTGAACTAATCTACGATCCTACAAATATGACCGTATCGTTTTATTTTACAAGGTAAGAGTGAGTGGCTAACCTCAAATATATTTGAAGATTGGCCTAAAATTTTATACTCCGTATTATTCAAAATATCTTTGTGTGAGAGTGACTAGCTAATGGATATAAGCGAATTTGTTAGCTACTTATTACTTCCGTTTTACAATATAAGTCATTTTCGCAATTTACACAGGTATTGAAAGGATAATAAAATCATTAACAAGAATAGTCAGGAAATGGTGACTGGGTTAACTGAATTGACCCCATCTAAAACCTGGATGCTATTGTTAGCTATTTGGATAGACACTATCTAAAACCCCATCTAAAACCGAATTGACCCCATCTAAAATCATTAACAAGAATAGACACTTGAATATCTCCAATCTTGAATCCTTCAACTTAACCAATCCTTGCTCCTCAAAACGACCTAAAAACACGAAAACACAAGAGTAGACACCGGAATGCAAAAACTACTAATTCTAAGCAAAATGCATGCAACTACCTAAGATTTAAACATAAATATGCCCTAAAACTAACACCTAAATGCATGCTATCAAATTCCCCCATGCTTAAACCTTGCTTGTCCTCAAGCAAGAAATAGATTTAATACCCCATAAACAAGCAATTCATGCATCCACTTTGATAAATGTTTAAGCAAGAATAACAAGAAACATGATTGAACAATTGACATCGTAGCATGTATTTTGGCATCCAAATAGATCAAGTGAACACATCCATTCTAAACCTCACTAGGAACATGTGTTCTCACTCTCACTCATGTGTTTAAGGTTATATGTGTTTCGCTCAAACTCAACATTGAAAGCCTGGCTACCATAGGCTTGCATCAGTGTTCTAATTCTCCACCGCTAGAGACTTTGCATACAACAAAAATCATGAGGTCTTTTGAGGGTTGTAATGGGGCCAAGGTAATAAGAATTTGGTAGGGAATCATTTGGTCTTGTGGTGCTAATTCCGGGAATCAAGACTCAACTCAATTCTAAATCAACACCAAACTTCAATTCTTTTTCTTTCCCAACTCTTACTCTCTTAACTCCATTTGATCTTCTCTTTTTTTTCTTCACTTTTATTCTTTTTTTTCTTCTTGTTGCTTCAACTCTCATATAATCTTTTTTCAACCAATTGAAGACCTCAACTTTAAAGCTCATTATTTTTCTTTTCACCCTCATTTTCAAATTCAGCCACTCATACACCAATTTCTCTTTCAATTCCCCCATACTTGGCTCACAATCACAAAACCAATCAAGTAAAAATCTAATTCCCGGATGGGTCAAGCTTATATAAGGCTCGGAATTATTTTGTGGAGCTTCAAAACAAATAGGCTATTAAGGCTTAGAAAGGGGTTTCAAAAGAAGGAACATATATAAGGGTGGATAAGGGAATAATAGGCTCATAAAACAATGCCTCAATCATTTTAATGTCATACACAAAAATCATGAATACAGCCTTGAAAAAGATATTTAAATGCAAGTTCTAGAGGAAGCAATCAAAGTGAGCACACACAATGAAAAAGAGGACTCATAGATGCGTAGTCCTAGAAAGGCCAAAAAAATAAGCTCACAAGGTAAAATTTTGCCTAGAACTTTCGTGTAACTTAGATCTCAAGGATATACATGCTCAATCAAATAATCAAACATGCTCTTACAGAAATAAACATTATCAAGCTTCAAGCAATCCAAGCAATTTAAGGGACAAAAATCATCATAAAAAAATATTAGAGGACAAGTGGTTCCTTTGCTTGGGGAAATATGACAAACCTAAAATGCATGATATTTTGTTTTTTTGTTTTTTTAATTTTATTTTTTAAATTTTTTTTATTTTTTTTATGCAATTATGAATGCAAAAATTTAAACATGCTTTGCAAGAATTTAAACTATATGCAATGCAAAACTAAACTAACATGTAAATGTTCCCCTCCCCCATGCTTAATCAATACATTGTCCCCAATGTATAAAATAAAAGAGAAAGGAAGAGAAAACACTCACAAAGTCGTCTACGCTTTTGAATATGGAGGAGGTTCAAAGTGGCAACAGTCTGGTGGTGAGGACACAAGATAGATAGAGAGCAATGAATTCACAAGATGAGACATTGTCAATGCCCTTAACAACCTGTCAAAAGCTTGTGAACACATCTCACAAAAACATAAGTAGCATAAGGATAAATTGAAATTGAATAATATACCATTTAAAAATCGTTTCAACTTATCAAACTTGTGAGACCAATTTTTATGAGATGGCATATGTTTAAAGCAATTCAGCACAAGTGGTGGGGTTAAAGAATACTTACTGTATGGATCAAAGAACTCATCAACATTACCACTTTTACCAAAGATGAACTCCATGTAATCTCTAGCACCAATCTTAGGCTCACTTGGTTCGGTGGGCTTCATAGTGTCCTTGAGTGCCTCGGGATATAGGAGAATTGAATTTTGAGAGTCAAGAGGAGGAAAGTCGAGCCATAAGTCATCGCCAACTTCTGAAGTATAATTGTGATCGCGAGAGTCAGATCCGCGGTCGCAGACGGTGGTCACCGCGGGCGCGGAACCCTTGGTTACAGCTCCGCGGTCGCGGACTGTGGTCACCACGGGCGCGGAATCGTCTTTTATAATTTCCGAGTTTTCAGTTCGCGGGTCTTCAAATATCTCCACGTCTTTGTTCAGCTCTTTTCCACTCCTCAATGTAATGGTACTCACATTCTCCATCGGGTTTATCGGTTCAGAAGGCAAACACCTAGAGTCTCTTGCTTCCAGTCTATTCACAACAGTGACCATTTGACTGATCTGAGTCTCTATGTTCTTGATACTAGCTTCAGTGTTCTGTCCCATCTGGTCTACTGTGATAGCTAGCCTTGCAATCATCTCTTCAGCATTGAAAGAGGAGTTCTCAACTAGATGGAGCATAGGTGGATGTTGTTCAACCTGCTCACACTGATAACTCATGTAGCAAAAAAAATCCCAACACTCTTCTGGTACCATACTCCATAGCCTATAATTGCTCATGTACTCAGCCAATTGTAGATGATGAAACCCGAAATGAAAGGCTCGCTAGAAGACAAGAAACGAGATTATTATATTCGAAAGTGCAAACACTTGCTTCTTTATTTATGACTTTCTTTACAGCGAGGTTTACAGGCCCACGAGGCCAACAGATTATTTGAGAATTACACCCTTCACCTCCTACGATTATCCGAGATCTCGACCTAATAATGTCTGAGATCCCCCAGTGGCCAGCTAGCTCTAGGCGTTACTTGCCGGTCCCTTTGAGCGAGGTTGAGTTGCGGAATCTTTGATGTGAGGTAGAGCGAGGTGTAAGAGGTTGACGAGGTGGTGTAGCGAGGTCTTTGATGTGAGCGGAGACTCTGTGAGGCTTGAAGTCTTTTTGTGGACTTCGCTTGTCTATTGCGAGGCCTTTTAACGGTGTTCTGATCATGTCGATCTTCAACGAGCAAGAAAGTTCTTGAGTTCAAGATGTTTTTCGACCCCTTTTCCATTCGAGAATCTCCTCTTTTTATAGAGGATTGGGGAGTCGAATTTTGGTCGTTGTCCGATGTGGGACGCCCAAGATCAAGGGCTCTGATTGGCCTAGAGGCGAGGCAGCCGGTGATTGGCTCGAAGAGCGGCGTTTGCTGAGTGGTCATGCTGGGCGGGCGCAAGTAGAGTCGGTTACGAGGTCGAGACCTCGCTCCGAGGTCGAGGGGGACCTCGTGGGGTAGGAATTTTGTTAAAACACGTGGGTATGGTTGTGGGCCCCAGGATCATCCTCGGGGGTCCCTTTGACATGGTTCGACCCTCATACCTCGGGCCCACCTCTTGCTTCGCCATTTTGAGCATCATCACAACCCCATGGCCTGGGGACCTCGCCCCGAGGGTCGCAGGGCATAAGTTCTCAAAGATTTGCGGGGTGCGAGGCTCTGAGAGGTGGGTAGGCATTTTGCGAGGCTTCAAGGGTTTCCGAGGTTCCTGGGGAGCATCTTGCGAAGACCTCCCTTTGCGAGGTTCCACACTTAGCTTTTCTTTGGTTGGCAAAGGTAAAGCTTTTCTGGGCTTGCTCCTCGTGTTTTGCTTAATGGGCCGCGCAGGAGGGACATGCGCAATAAGCCTAACTGGGTAGGGGAGGCCCCAGCCTGCCCTTTATAAGTGCGTACTTCACACGCCTCCCCATTTATTTCTTCTTCCCAGATTTTCACCTTCTCTCTTTCTGTCTTTTTGGCTTCCTGCGAACGGTTTCTTCAGACGGTTTCCGGCGAGCCTCAGCCATCTTCCGGTTGCACCACCGCCTCCTCCTCGTCGATTCTGAACAAGTAAGTCTTCGACTTTTCTTCTCCCGCTTCTTGTTTGCTTTTGATTTCTCCCTGCTTGTTTTTTGTGCTGTGTTTTGGGAGGCGATGGAGCGTCGCCTGGTGTTTCGCGCCAGCATCATGGTGGCGAAACAGCGGTGGTGAGGTCGGCGTGAGTTTCCGCCTGCTTTTTCTCGCCGTTTTCCCTTTGCTCCTTTTTCTTCTTTTCTCTTCCGTTTCGCCGTGCGCCCTAGCGGGCAGTGGTTGCCCCTTGGTGTTTCGTACCGGCGAAAAGGTGGCGGGACAGTGGGGTGAGGGTGGAGAACGCCATGCACTCGGATTCCTCGCCCTCCAACCGACGGTTGTCTCTTTTTATTTTTCGGCGGTTTTGAATTTTTGAAGCTCTGGGAAACCCAAACGTCCTGACGACTGATTGATGGGACGTTAGGGTCTCCACCGCCGCTATCGACCGCTGGCTTCCATTTCATCTTCTCTTTCCTCTTTCTGGCGCTTTGACTTCTTCCTTTTTGGCGCTTCGACTTCTCCCTCGTCGTCCTATCTTGTCAGAGTATCCCCTAGGGCGCCACATGGCTCCTCGCCTCTTATGGTCCGGGATTTCTCTTTCTCACGAGGTTATGACCTCGCACTGCTTTTCTTCCGAGGTTACGACCTCGTACCGCTTTTCTTCCGAGGTTACGACCTCGCACCGCTTTTTTCTTGGTTATAGTGCCCGACGTCTCAATGCTTCTTTCTTTTCCAGGTGCTAGCCTTCCGCGGCCTGGACATCGTTCTTTTCATGCCTAGGAGAGCCTCTGCTAGCCCTCCGCCCGGCTTCGCTTTCAGAGTCCAAGAGGGTTTTTACGAGGAGGTTTCGGAGTCCGCGGGGAGCGTAGAACTCAGCGACTCTCAGAATCCGAGGTCCCCTTCGCTGGTCTTCAGCGAGCCTTCTTCAAGCGACTCCGAGGTCTCTATTAATTCGTGCTTCTCCCATCTTAGAAAGTCGTCGGGCGTTGAAATGGCTTCGTCTTCTACCCCCGACGAGGTTGTTACTGAGGTCGAGGCGCGACCGGTTGTGGGGACGACCTCAGCGCCGCCTCCTTACGTGCCCCCGAGCTTCCCTGCGGCGTACATCACCGACGCCGTGTCCCGCGTCCTGAGGGTCCTGGAGGAACGGATCCCTATGACCCCGGGTTCCGCCGAGGCTCGTCTATCCGAGGAGGTGGCCACCGAGCTCGAGCTGAAGGACCTCACAGATATTGCCAAGGACTTTGCTTGGCCCGAGGGGGTTGAGTTGGCGCTTCCCGAGGAGGGGGGTCACTCCTTGGCGTCTTACGACAGGTGCGTGGTTGTGCACCTCTTCAACCTTCAGGCGGGCTTCAGGCTGCCCTTGGCCCAGCATTTTGTTGATTATCTGTGGGCCATGAGGATCTGCCCTGCGCAGCTGTTTCCAAACGCTTGGCGGTTGCTGTGTGCCTACACGATTCGCAGTCGCGAACTTGGGGACAGACCGAGACATGACTACCTGTCGGCTTTATTCCTAGCGAGGAGAGACACTCGGTCCCGAAGCCTTATCAACCTTAGCACGCCGCTTATCAAGATCACCACGGCCCCTTCGAACGTCAGGCCGTGGAAGCCGAATTGGTTCTTGGTTCGCGACCCCACCGGGAGATATCTCAATTTTCCGGTAACGTCGGGCGAATTTGTTCGGTGCGTGACCCCGCTGGAGGTTGATGAGCTCAAGGCGCTCAGGGTCCGATACGCCACGGCGAGTCAGGCACCGTTTTAGGTGTATCTTTCTCAAGACCAGCTTGAGCGGGCTGGACTGAGCCTCAGCCTCCCTCCCCGCGAGGGAAAAGAGGGTACTCAATCTCTTTCCTGACATTCCCTGATTTGATTTTTTCTTGAAGTTGAGGGGCGAGGTTTACAACCCCGCGGGCTTATTTTGTCTTATTACTGTTATTAACTGGCCTCTTGCTTTTCTTATCTAATTTTTTCGTTCTCCTTTTTTCTTTGACAGTGAACCTACTCGGCGCTCTTACCTCGAAGTCACAGGGCAAAAGGCCTGTGACTTCTTCCTCCAACGCTCTGAGACCCCAGGGCCAACTTGGGGTCGTCATAAAGGAACCGGCCTCGCAGGCGAGTCCTCCCGTCCCGCAAAGCAAGACGACAGCCCCGACGCTGAAGGCGCCGGCGGCGAAGACGAGCGGGGGGTGGCGTCCAAGGGGGACGCCGCAAGGACATCCTCCCATCACTCTCGAGGATCCGGGGATAAGGCCGGGTCCAAAAGGAAGGACGAGGGTTCTCCTCGGGGGGAGAAAAGGAAGAAACGAAAGGAGGATGGGCATGGGGAAACCCCGGGGGGTGTGATGGTCGAACGCCCTGGGCCCGCGAGCCGAGTTATCTCGGCCACCGGGCCTCCTGCCGAGAAGTTCCACTTCCCTGGTCCTTCCCGGGGCGCGTCCGAAGACTGGGACAGGACCGTTTGGCCCGACGAGGTTGCATGGGCCAACAACCTCTCGGAGGCAGCCCTCAACGATGAGATCCTCCGCTACTCCGCGATGGTATATCTTGCCCTTTTTCGTTCATTATTTTTTGTTTGGCTTTATTATTCTTGTTCTTGTTTTTACGTGCTCTTTTATTGCTCCAGAATACCTTCTTCGCGAACTACAACTGCGGCCGCGTCGTCCTTCTCCATAGAAAACTGGGCAGGATGGAGGCGAGGCTCCAAGAGCGGGACGCCGAGCTCGAGAAGAAGGGAAAGAGCCTTGCAGAGGCCGAGAACCGGGTTCACACCGCGGAGATCGCGGCAGCGGACGAGGCCAAGGACGCCTCGAGGGCCAAGGAGGAGCTGAGGAAGGTGAGGGAGGAGAACAAGGATTTGAAGTATGAGAACGGGGATTTCAAGGACGAGGTCAAAAAGCTCAAAGGCCAGCTGTCCGAAGAGCACCAATTCTTCAGAGAGAAGGAGGCGGAGCTTCGGAAAGCCGAGGAGGAGGTTACCAGGCTCCAAGGGCGTGTTGTTGAGCTTAGCAAGGAACTGGATCTCGAGGGGCCCAGGTATGTGAAGTCCGAGGCCTTTCAGGCCGAGATGGTGGAGAGTGTGAGGAAGATGTTCCAACAGTCCGTCAGGATGGGGGTAAAGCAGGCGGTCGCGAAGTATGGGCACCTCGACCCCCGCATCAAGTTTTTCATCCCCAACTATCAGGAGACTATGGGAGAACTTGAGGGGGAAGAGCCTGAGGGAGAGTGCGAGTTCTTTCTCAACGAGGATGGAAATGTGGCTAGCGAGGCGCCTACCGTGGCAGCCATCGCCCAGGAAGACGCGCCCGGCTCCCAGCCTTCTGCCATCACCGCCCCTGCCCCGGAGACTCCCCAAGGACTTACTGCTCAAGCCCTTGAAGATCCTCCGAAGACCTCCGACCCTGCCGCCGAAGCCTCGAAGATGTAAAGGATGTCGTTGTCTGCTTCTGTTGTTTTTTTGTTCTGTTGTTTTGCTTGTTTTGCTGGTGGCCCTGCGGGGCCTGTAATTAAACATCTGGGCACACGTGCCCCAGCTTTTTATGTTATTTTCCTTACCCTATGATTGCTTATTTGTTCTAGCCTTCCCGTATATGCTCGCACATATTATCTACCCAACCCCATGGCCCGAGTGTCACAATTATTGTGGTATTCGGGCCACATCGGGTGTTTCTGATTATGTATCGAGATCTCGAGCTTTGCTTCAATGATTCGCCGAGGCCCCGAGCCTTTTCCGGACTTCGCACAACGACTTTGCCGAGGCCACGAGCGGGAAGCGAGGGAGGATTTTAACGAGATTCTCCAACGCCTCGCGTGAAGCGAGGGATGGACTTAACGAAGATCTCCAACCCCAAGCGGGAAGCGAGGGATGGATTTTTGACGAAATTCTCCAACACCTCGCGTGAAGCGAGGTTTGGACGTTTAACGAAAATCTCCAACTCCAAGCGGGAGGCGAGGGATGGACTTAACGAGATTCTCCAACACCTGGCGTGAAGCGAGGTTTGGATTTAACGAAGATCTCCAATCCCAAGCGGGAAGCGAGGGATGGACTTAACGAGATTCTCCAACACCTCGCGTGAAGCGAGGGTTGGACTTAACGAAGATCTCCAACCCCAAGCGGGAAGCGAGGGATGGACTTAACGAGATTCTCCAACACCTCGCGTGAGGCGAGGGTTGGACTTAACGAAGATCTCCAACCCCAAGCGGGAAGCGAGGGATGGACTTAACGAGATTCTCCAACACCTCGCGTGAAGCGAGGTTTGGACTTAATGAGATTCTCCAACACCTGGCGTGAAGCGAGGTTTGGATTTAACGAAGATCTCCAACCCCAAGCGGGAAGCGAGGGATGGACTTAACGAGATTCTCCAACACCTCGCGTGAAGCGAGGGTTGGATTTAACGAAGATCTCCAACCCCAAGCAGGAAGCGAGGGATGGACTTAACGAGATTCTCCAACACCTCGCGTGAAGCGAGGGTTGGACTTAACGAGATTCTCCAACACCTGGCGTGAAGCGAGGTTTGGATTTAACGAAGATCTCCAACCCCAAGAGGGAAGCGAGGGATGGACTTAATGAGATTCTCCAACACCTCGCGTGAAGCGAGGGTTGGATTTAACGAAGATCTCCAACCCCAAGCGGGAAGCGAGGGATGGACTTAACGAGATTCTCCAACACCTCGCGTGAAGCGAAGGTTGGAGTTAACGAAGATCTCCAACCCCAAGCGGGAAGCGAGGGATGGACTTAACGAGATTCTCCAACACCTCGCGTGAAGCGAGGTTTGGACTTAACGAAGATTTCCAACCCCAAGCGGGAAGCGAGGGATGGACTTAACGAGATTCTCCAACACCTCGCGTGAAGCGAGGTTTGGACTTTTAATGAAAATCTCCAACCCCAAGCGGGAGGCGAGGGATGGACTTAACGAGATTCTCCAACACCTCGCGTGAAGCGAGGTTTGGACTTTTAACGAAAATCTCCAACCCCAAGCGGGAGGCGAGGGATGGACTTAATGAGATTCTCCAACACCTCGCGTGAAGCGAGGTTTGGACTTAACGAAGATCTCCACCCCCGAGCGGGAGATGGGCTTTTAACCCGGAGTTTTTATTTTTGAGAGAGATTTTGAAAGTCCCACAACCCTTTATTCACAAAAAGCAGTAACGGAGTTCAGAGAGTTTACACGAAATATTTCCTTAACCGGTCGACGTTCCACGTCTTACTGAGGGTTCGCCCCTTGTTGTCTTTGAGCTTAAAGGCCCTGGGAGCGACCTCCTCCCCGAGGATGTATGGTCTCTCCCAATTGGGGTCCAGTTTGCCACCTTCAGTTCTTCTCAAGACGAGATTGCCTGTGGCCAGGTGCCGAGGTCTCACCTTCTTGTCGTGGTAAACGGCCACGCGGCGCTTGTATTCCCAGGAGCGAAGGTCGGCTACTTCGCGTAGCTCGTCGCGGAAGAGCAACTCGACCCTGAGATTGGCCTCGTTCTCCTTTTCATCAAAATCGAACACCCTCGCCGATGGGACCAGGGTTTCTACCAGGACTAGGGCCTCTGCCCCGTAGGTTAGGGCGAACGGCGTTTCTCCGGTCGCGCGGCGCGCGGTGGTGCGGTACGTCCATAAGACGAGCGGGAGAAGCTCTGCCCAACGACCTTGCGCCATGCCCAACCGCTTTTTTAGATCGGACAGGATGCAGGCGTTGACGTTTTCTACCTGGCCGTTGGACTGAGGATGGGCCACGGAGGAGAACTTGAGGGTTATGCCGAGTTTTGAGCAGAATGTCCGGGTCTCTTCACAGTCAAATTGGGGGCCATGGTCGGTCATGATGGTCATGGGAACGCCGAAGCGGCAAACAAGATTCTTCCACAGAAAGTCGCAGACCTTAGTCCCCGTGATCTTCGCCATTGCTTGTGCCTCAACCCACTTCGAGAAGTAGTCGACGATGACCAGGATATACCGCACCTGACCGGGGGCCTTGGGGAAGGGGCCGAGGATGTCCATCCCCCACATCGCGAAGGGGCACGGTGCGTGGATGGAGCGAAGCGGCAAGGTCGGGGCGTGCAAGAGGTTATTGTGCCTCTGGCATCCATCACATCGCTGGACGTAGTCCCTTGCGTCTTGCCGGAGGGTGGGCCAGAAGTACCCCAAGTGGGCGATCTTATGCGAAAGGGTTCGCCATCCGGGGTGGCCGCCACAGAC
Source organism: Fallopia convolvulus (assembly GCA_964016875.1). Lineage (NCBI taxonomy): Eukaryota > Viridiplantae > Streptophyta > Magnoliopsida > Caryophyllales > Polygonaceae > Fallopia > Fallopia convolvulus. Next base: position 1,625,497 of record OZ024722.1, on the reverse strand, counting down.
CCCTTCATGGGCCTCATAGAGGATGTGCTCCGTCGACTCGGTCGGGACGCACAGTAGGTTGGGTTCGGCGTAGCCTCGGCGATAAAAGCAGCCACCTATGACGCAATACCGCGCCGCCTGCATTTTCAGCTTCCTGGCCTGTGCGGGGTCCTCTGGGAGGACCCCGCTTTCCACATACCGTGTTATCGGGATCCTCCAATCCTCCGCGGTGACAGATAGAACCTCGCTGTTCACACTCCGCGAAAGTTTTCGCTCTACCATCACGCGGTTCCCCACCTCAAGGGGAAGGGCGGATCCTAACCTTGCTAGCGCGTCTGCTTTGGTGTTCGAGGTTCGAGGGATGGACTCTACCGCGAAGGTTTCCATGCATGAAACCAAGGCTTTGACCTTTTCCCGGTACGCGGGCAGGAACCCCGTTTTGGTGTCGTACCGACCGTTGAGCTGGCGCGCTACCAGCTCGGAGTCGGTGTAGACCCTGATTTTCCGGGCCCCACTGAGGAGCGCCATCTCGATTCCCGCGATCATGGCTTCGTACTCGGCCTCGTTATTGGTGGCGTCGAAGGCGAAGTTAAGTGAGTACTCCGTCTCGATCGAGGGCCCAGCGAGGAATACTCCAGCCCCACCACCGGCGTCACATCGTGAGCCGTCGACGAACACCTTCCACTCTTCCGAGGATGTATCTGTTTCGGGGAAAGTGACCTCCACCATGAAGTCAGCGAGGGCCTGCCCCTTCATGGCAGTTCTCGGGAGGTAGCTGATGTCGAACTCGGAGAGCTCGACTGCCCACTTCGTCATCCGCCCGGAGAGGGCGGGCTGGTGGAGGATTTGTCGAAGTGGGAGGTCAGACAGACCTGGATGGGGTGCGCATGGAAGTAAGGGCGCAGACGCCTTGCGGCGGTCACAACCGCCAGCGCCATCTTTTCGGCTGGGGAATACCGCTGCTCCGCGGGCTGGAGCACACGGCTCACGAAATAAACTGGGTGCGTGGCCTTTCTGGTGAGCACCGCGCTGACCGTCTCGGGGCTGACGGCCACATAAAGTTGCAAGTCTTCACCCTCCAGTGGGGGCGACAGTGTGGGGAGCTTTGTCAGGAAGGCCTTTAGCTCAGAGAAGGCGAGCTCCAGATTCTCGTCCCACACGAACTTGTCATTCTGCTTGAGAGCCGCAAAAAAGGGGAGGGACCTTTCCGCCAGGCGGGAGCAGAACCTCCCAAGGTAGTTGACATCACCGTTAAGCCGTTGCACCTCGGTGCGAGACCGTGGTGACCTCATGGAGAGGATCGACTCGACCTTGGCAGGGTTTACGTCGATGCCCCGTTCGCTAATCATAAAGCCCAAGAATTTTCCCGATGACACGCCGAAGACGCACTTCTCGGGGTTCAGGCTGAGGCGGTTGTGCCTGAGAGTTGTGAAGACCTCAGCGAGGTCAACCAGATGCTCCTCAGGGGTCTTGCTCCGGACAACAATGTCGTCGACATAAGCGGACACGTTCCGTCCGAGATGGCTCTTAAAAACGCGGTCGACGAGGCGTTGAAAGGTTGCCCCCGTATTTTTCAGCCCAAACGGCATGACTTTGTAGCAATAAGTGCCGCGCTGGGTGATGAAGGATGTCTCCTCCTCTTCTCGCGGGTTCATCAGGACCTGATTGTACCCCGAGTATGCGTCGAGGAAGCTCAAAACCCCATGACATGCGGTTGAGTCAACGAGCTCGTCGATCAAGGGCAAGGGGTAGCTGTCTTTGGGACAGGCTTTGTTGAGATCCTTGAAATCGACGCACATTCTCCACTTCCCGCTAGCTTTTTTGACAAGCACAACGTTGGACAACCACCGGGGGTATTGGACCTCGCGTATAAACCCCGCAGCCAGCAATTTTGCCACTTCGTCATTTGCGGCGTTTGCCCTTTCCTCGTTCATTTTTCTTCGTCGCTGCACCACAGGGCGAGTGGTGGCGTCGACGTTCAGAGAGTGCTGGGCTACGGTCCGCGGGACACCTCGGAGGTCCTTCGCAGTCCAAGCGAAAACGTCGCGGGACCCTACGAGCAAGGCTTCTAGCGACGTCGCCGATACCCCCGAGAGGCACTCCCCGAGGTAGATCTTCTCGGACTCGCTCTCGAAAGGGGATATCACCCTTCTTTCCGGCTCTGGAGTGGGGACTGTGAAAACCCGGACTTCGAGGTCGGCCTCGCCGGGAGATTCCACCATGAACACCGGGCACTTTTGCTTTGCAGAGGTTGCATAGCAAACGCGACCTTCCTCCTGATTGCCCTTTACCTCTCCAACCCCGCCATCGACGAGGAACTTCATCTTCAAGTGGTAGATAGAAACTACCGCCTGGAACTTCATCAAGGAGACCCTCCCAATGATTGCGTTCCACACCGAAGGCAGGCGCACCACTGTGAATTCCACCATTTCGGTCCTCCTGGTGGACCCGGTGCCGAGCGTCATCCAGAGGTCGATGAGTCCGGCCACGTCGACCTCGTCCCCCGAGAAGGAGGTGAGTTTCCCAGCGTAGGGCTTCAAGGAGGTCTCGGAGATGCCCAATTGCTCGAACGCGCCATAGTACATGATGTCCATGGAGGATCCCGTGTCCACTAGTACTCACTTAACCATCTTTGAGCCCATCTGCGCGTGGACCACCAGGGGGTCGGAGTGTGGCATGTGAAGCCCCTCGGCATCATCTGACGAGAAGGACAAACCTACGTGGGCGCGCGAGGTTTGTGCGGCGCTGAACACCGAGGGTTCATGATGGCTTTCCCTCGCGTATCTCTTCCGCTCTGCCTGGGTTGACCCAGCCGGTGATGGTCCGCCCGAGATGGTATGGATGTACCCATCGTGCGTCGTTGCCTGTCCCGATCGGGCCTGCTTCGCGGGCGCTTGTTGCTCGACGTTGTTGTTGTTGTTAGCCTGGGTTTGACTTGGGCCTCGCGGCTCGAGGTTGGCTCCCGACGCGGGGTTGGCACGGCCCTTTTCATTTGGGTCATATGCGGGACCTCCCTTGCCTCGGTAACCCCGCGGTCTCCTGCCAAAGCAGTTCCAGCCTCCGCCACCGCCTCCACGGTTGTTGTTCCGGTTATTGTTGTTGTTTCTGTTGTTGTCGTTGTTGTTGTTGTTGTTGTTGTGGGGGTTGTGTGCCTGCGTCACATACGCATCGCGCGCGGCCGGCGCGGCCGCCTTTGCCTTCCCCTTGGCCTCGGCGACGATCTCTTTGTCAGTTCGTGGCCGCAAACTCTGGTTGGCGGCATCCTCGGCGTATACTTGGGCCGTGATTCGGGCGCACAAGCTTTCGTATGTCTCCGGATTCTTATAAAAAATGCGGTTTTTGAATTCCCCGATGCGCAGGTTGCCCATGAGGGTGTCGCGCACCGACGACTCGTCGACGTGCGCGATCTCCGCCACCGCGGTCGTGAACCTCGTGAAGAAAGCGCCTAAGGATTCGCTCTCCCCCTGCTCGATCCCACGGAGGTCCCGCATGTTCTTCTTGCGCTTCCTGGAGCCGCTGAAGTGCGTGACAAAGGAATCACACAGTTGGGCGAACGAGGTCACGGAGCCGACCTTCTTGCTTGAGAACCATGTCAACGCGGCCTTTTCCAGGGTGGTGGGAAAAACCCTGCAGAATATCGCGTCATTGTAAGCGTTAACGTTCATCTGGACCGCGAAGTGTTTTACGTGCTCCTCGGGGTCCGCTGAACCGTCATAAAGCCCCATTTGCGGCCTCAAGAAGCCCTTGGGCATGGGCGCGTTCCGGATCGCGTCCATGAACGGGGAGGTGATCTTGGCTTCCTCCCGATTCTGGGGCGGTGGCTTCGAATTATGCGATCGAGACCTCGGGTAGTGCATCGCGCTCCCCGCTGTTTCGGACAACTCTGGCTCCTGCAGCCTCGATCGGCGCGATCGGGACCGCGAGATCTGCATGGGATCTCGGGGAGGTCTCTTTGTCGACGAGTCGTTGGTGGAGGACTCGGGCTCATGCGCACGCCTAGGGACGTACGCGGGGACATACTCGGAGTGCGGCTCACCCTGGGGGGATAGGGGACGTACGAAGGGGCGAAGCCCTGCTGGTATTGCCCATAAGCCGGGTAGGGGTATGGGTTCGGGGGCTCGCCGCCCTGCTCGAGGCTTTGGAATGGGAATGGATTTTGCAAGGCGATGTACGTCCATCCCGGAGGGACCACGAACGGGCAACCCGGAGGTCCCGCGGCTGTCCATTGCGTAGTTTCTGGCATGTTGTCGGGGTGTTGAGGGAAGAAATTGTTTGGGCAAGCCATTTTGAGGGAATCGAAGCCAAGGTTTTGCACGAATCGAGGAACTGCTTAGGATGAAGAAGTTCTCACAGACGGCGCCAGTGATGAAACCCGAAATGAAAGGCTCGCTAGAAGACAAGAAACGAGATTATTATATTCGAAAGTGCAAACACTTGCTTCTTTATTTATGACTTTCTTTACAGCGAGGTTTACAGGCCCACGAGGCCAACAGATTATTTGAGAATTACACCCTTCACCTCCTACGATTATCCGAGATCTCGACCTAACAATGTCCGAGATCCCCCAGTGGCCAGCTAGCTATAGGCGTTACTTGCCGGTCCCTTTGAGCGAGGTTGAGTTGCGGAGTCTTTGATGTGAGGTAGAGCGAGGTGTAAGAGGCTGGCGAGGTGGTGTAGCGAGGTCTTTGATGTGAGCGGAGACTCTGTGAGGCTTGAAGTCTTTTTGTGGACTTCGCTTGTCTATTGCGAGGCCTTTTAACGGTGTTCCGATCACGTCGATCTTCAACGAGCAAGAAAGTTCTTGAGTTCAAGATGTTTTTCGACCCCTTTTCCATTCGAGAATCTCCTCTTTTTATAGAGGATTGGGGAGTCGAATTTTGGTCGTTGTCCGATGTGGGACGCCCAAGATCAAGGCTCTGATTGGCCTAGAGGCGAGGCAGCTGGTGATTGGCTCGAAGAGTGGCGTTTGCTGAGTGGTCATGGTGGGCGGGCCCAAGTAGAGTTGGTTACGAGGTCGAGACCTCGCTCCGAGGTCGAGGGGGACCTCGTGGGGTAGGAATTTTGTTAAAACACGTGGGTATGGTTGTGGGCCCCAGGATCATCCTCGGGGGTCCCTTTGACCTGGTTCGACCCTCATACCTCGGGCCCACCTCTTGCTTCGCCATTTTGAGCATCATCAGTAGAGTCTCAGGATTCAACCCATATAGGATGCACTGACACAATTCCCTCTCACACGGGTGATAGCCCCAAGCACCAAGTGATGAAAATATTGTTGCACTCTAGAGAAGTACACATGAAATTATTCATCCTGTAGTTGTCTACATTCAAGCATAGCCATTGATCAGTAGCACAGGTGTGGACCGTAAGATAGGTGCACACAAGAGTTGATAAAAATAAAAACCTAGAATTAAACAAAGTGTCCCCGGCAACGGCGCCAAAATTTGACTGGCTTAAAGTCGTCGTGCCAAATCAAAAATAAATCCCTAGTTACTCAACTAGTATAGTCGGTAAGTCGGGGTCGAACCCAAGAGACACTTGTATCCTAAGTTTTATTATTAACAACTCAAAGAAGTAACAAAAGGCGGGATTTTGTGAATTAAACTAAAACTAAGAATTGAAACAAGCAAAGTAAGCAATCAAACAAAGCAAAAGTTTGGATTTTTATCAATTAGGAAAAAGCAATCCTATTCAAGTATCCACTTTTCTTCCTCAAGTTATTGATCCTAGATTCAAACAAGTTATTCCTTTTAGTTATTCTATCCTGATCAGAATTATGACATGGCAACGAGACATGCAAACTTAATATCCAAATTACTCATGAAACGATCATAAATAATATGAATACTAGCAATAAGAACAAGGATAAACAGGATACATGCAATTGAATTCCAACGAGTCAAACAATTAACATGCATTCAAATCTCTTCTCAATTGTTTTAGTCCAACGAGTCCTAAACCAATTGAGTTGCTACAAAGATTAGGCTTTGCTACGAGAAAACCTAGATCTAGCAATAGATAATATCAATTCCAACAAGGTGATCAATCAAGCAGAAATCAATATAATCAATATAAATTATGCCCAAAAGAATTGAAATAACATGTAGAAATAATCTCATAACAACTTGAGTCTGAAAAGCTTCCACTCGAATAGAATCTAGAAATTTTAGTGCTCCATAAGAGAGAAAAACACCAAAGTCTGAAATTAGGTTTAGCAGAGAATCCAAAACAAAGCTCCAAAACTAGGTCTAAATAGTCTCAAACAACTCGTACGAAATAAAAAGATCTTCGAAAATAATAAAATAAAAACAGATAGATAGAGCAAACGCCGCCTCAGATTTATGTTGACGTGGACCTCCGCGGGCGCGGTGAACACTCTCCGCGATCGCGGACCTGACCGTGACAAAATTCTAGCGCTGTTTTCGGAAGATATTTTGACCCCATTAGAGTGGGAATTTCGACTCGGAGTAAAAATATGAATTGTAGATATTTGAGTTAGCTTTCCAATGATACCAAATTCATCTTCATCCAACCACCGTAGCTCCCGAAATAAGCGTTACAAGAAAGTGGTGTCGAAACAACAACTTCAATAGATGGCCCAGATTTAAGCATTCTTTTCCACAACCTCTTGGGTCTTAATGATCATCAGAAATGGCTTGAATATCCTTGGAAAAGACACTTGAATATCTCCAATCTTGAATCCTTCAACTTAACCAATCCTTGCTCCTCAAAACGACCTAAAAACACGAAAACACAAGAGTAGACACCGGAATGCAAAAACTACTAATACTAAGCAAAATGCATGCAACTACCTAAGATTTAAACATAAATATGCCCTAAAACTAACACCTAAATGCATGCTATCAAATTACGAGCCCAACTTGACCAAAAACCACCCCAAAATGATTTTACTATGAAAGTTTGCTTATGGAATTGTACGGGCATTAAATGAAGGTCTTTTTGGACCGAGATTAACTCGTTATGCCGCCTAGATAATATTAACCTCGTTGTTCTAGTTGAAACAAAAGCAAAAGACCCGCCGGAATGCAAAGTATGGCAAAAAGCTGGGTTTGATTCCATGGAATTTATCCCGATCATCGGTTTCGCGGGCGGCTTGTGTATCCTTTGGAAGGGATACCAACTGTCGAATGAAACTCTTAAGTCATACACAAGGATTCTCGATTTATCGGCTTCCATTATACGAACCTAGACACATCCAATGAGATGATTATCATCTTTGCCTATGCCCCCCAAGGGCACAAGAAAAAGAGCAATTTTGGAAGAATCTTAGTGAATTCACTAGAAATCAAAACCTCTCGTGCATCATCATGGGTGACCTTAATGAAATCCAACACCCTGACGAGAAACTCGGAGGCGCTATTCCGAACCCATCTCGGTTTGACCGACTGCTGAACTTTAAGAACGAGTGCGACATGTGTGACATCCCCACCATTGGGAAAAAATTCACGTGGAGAAAATCGAAGAATTTGGAAAATACAACATTGGAGAAACTAGACCGAACCCTCTTAAGTGATCAAATTGTTCAATGGTACCTTGTCATTGCTACCAAAAATCACGTCTTCTCCTCATCAGACCATTGTCCAATTTCGTGCGATCTGCCAACGGGCAATCCGTTCAAAGCCCAACCCTTCAAATTTTGGATGATGTGGTCTGAAAGGAAAGACTTTCAGAATGTCATAAAACAAGCGTGGTGGCACAATGCGGGAGGATCTTACATGTTTAACCTCATAAAAAAACACAACTACTCAAAGCTAAAGCGAAAGAATGGAATAAACACACATTCGTAACATCTTCGAACAAATCAAAAGAATTGATGATGAGATTCTCACCATACAAAAAGACATAATAGAAAACAAAAATCTACTAATCCAAAAACAAAATCGTCTGTCCAAAAAACGGGCATGCCTCATTCAATTCCACCACTCGAACTGGAAACAAAGGGCCAAAAAAACCACATTAAACGAAATTATAAGAATACCAAATACTTCCACCGAATTGCCAATGGAAGGAGAAACAGGACTAACATAAAAGAGATACGAACAAATGAGGGTACCCACATCACAGGGTTAGAAAATATTAAAACTGAAATCAAACGTGACTTCCAAAACCGATTCCGAGCAACAGAGATTAACCATGCAAAACTCCGAAATATGACTCAAACAATCCAACAAGAAATAACGGAAAATGACAACGCCGAACTTACTAAACCATTGACGAACGCGGAAATCAAGAAAGCCATGTTCGATATTGGGGAGGATAAATCCCCGGGCCCTGATGGTATGCCGGCTTGCTTTTATAAAAAGTATTGGCACATTGTTGGACCCGACGTCACAAAAGTCTTGAAAAGCTTCTTTCACTCGGGGAAACTGCTCAAGCAAATCAACCACACTTTTATTAGCCTTCTCCCTAAATGCGACAACCCTAACTCAACAAATCATTATAGGCCTATAAGCCTGTGTAACACTATCTACAAAGTCATTTCAAAAATCCTAACAAACCGCCTAAAAATTGTTCTGGTGAAAATGATCTACCTTATGCAAGGGGCGTTCGTCCAAAACCGGAGTATCCATGACAATACCCTTATTGCTCATGAGATTTTCCACTCCTTCCGAAACAAAAAAGGGAATGATGGTTGGATTGCAATCAAACTTGATATGGAAAAAGCTTACGATCGTGTAAGTTGGGAATTCCTGGCGGTCGTTCTTAACAAGTTCGGGTTTAATGCCAAATTCTTAGGCTGGATCCGAGAATGCGTTGAAACCGTATCATTTTCTGTCCTTGTTAACAATGGACCAACGGACCAATTCTTCCCACAAAGAGGACTAAGACAGGGAGACCCTTTGTCCCCTTACCTCTTTATTATAGCAGCTGAGGTTGTCGCAAGACAACTTCACATGGAAAGCATCAACCCAAAAAGTGGAATTGGAATTCAAATTGCTCAAAATGGCACAAAAATCCCGTTCCTTGCGTTTGCTGATGATATCATTATCTTTGCAAAGGCAAAAAGTCACGCCTATAGCAATATCAAAAATATAATTGATGATTATTGCCAGATCTCTGGCCAAAAAGTCAACTTCCATAAGTTAGTGTTCCAAGTGACTAAAAACACAAACCACAATACATGCAATCAGATCAAATAAATACTTCAAATAACCAATACAGTCGCGTTGGACAAGTACCTCGGATGCCCAATTATTAATGGCAGAGTTACCAAAAGCACGTTCAAATCGCTAACCCTCAGAACTAGATCACAACTCTCTAAATGGAAAACTAATGTCCTTTCACAAGAGGGTCGAAAAACCTTGATTAAGGCTAACCTATCGGCACAACCAAATTTTCTCATGCAATCCTTCCTCTTGACCAAAACTACCCTAAAAGAACTCGACCAAATCAACAAAAATTTCTTCTGGAATAAGGAAAGTAACCATAAACCTCTAATTAGTTGGAACTTTATCTGTCAGCCGCCATCTCGTGGTGGTCTTGGGATAGTTAAGGCGGAAGAGATGAATCAAGCTCTTCAAATGAAGATCCTCTGGAAAATCTTAGCTGAACCAGACAACATTTGGGTACGCATAGTCACGGAAAAATACTTGAAGTCCGACAGACTATTTAACTACCATAAAAAACAAAACACATCATGGCAGTGGGCCAAGCTAATGAGCCTCAAAACCCTCTTCCTTAAAGGTCTCATATGGAAAATTGGTGATGGTAAAACCATCCGGTTTTTGGAAAGATAACTGGACTGGATCCGGATGTTTGTTTCCGAAAGAAAATGTAGAACACAATAGTGAAGCCCTCGTTGAGGAATTTCTCTTAGAAGACAACTCCTGGGACATCGAAAAGATTGAATGGGTTCTCTCGTCGGACGACGTTCAACGAGCAACCCAAATGATTACACCGCGAACAAAATCCCAGACAGGTTGTATTGGCAACCAAGTAAGAACGGTTGGTATTCCACCCACTCGACTATGCAGTGGATTCATAGGAACAAGGGAGAACCCTAGATTAACTTAAACTGGATATGCAAGCTAAATATCCCACCAAAAATGAAAAACTTCGTTTGGAAGATTGCACGAAACGGTCTTCCCACGAAATGTCGGCTCACTGAAAACCATATCAGTGTCGTCCAGGGGTGTGTCGTGTGCGACAAACCAAATGAGGACATCAACCATATTTTGCTTGAATGCAATCGTACCAAAACTACTCTTAACAACATCAAACCTAAAATTGCTCGGATTATCAACCAAATCAAACCAGAGGAGAAAAAACCAGCCCAGATTCTAGATGAAATTAGGGCTCTAACGTCCAACTCAGAATTGGAAAACCTTATTTGTTCTTGGTGGAGTATCTGGTTTTTCAGAAACAAGACTGTTTTTGAACCTTCCGACTCCAACCAAGTAGTCCAACAAGTAAAACTTTGCGATTTTATTCGCAATCAAATAAAGGAATGGCACAACGCAAAAATGAATGTTGACTCTGACCCACCTGCTGGGGGCCAAGTCGCAAAGTACAAACGAAATCGTGCCAAATGGTGTAACCCCACAACTAATTTTACTAAACTTAATTTTGATGGTGCAGTTAATGCGGATGGGATGGCGTCGTTCGGGTTTATCCTCAGGGATTGCAGCGGAGACCCCATCCATTATGACGGAGGGCTGGTTGGTCGAAAGTCCGTTCTTATGTCCGAGACCATCGCCTTACGAGAGGGAATTCTTGAAGCTACTAGACGTGGCATTTCCCACATTCAAATTGAAGGCGACAATCTTCAGCTAGTCAAGGCCGTTCTTGGTGACTGGCGCTGTCCTTGGGAGATCGAGATGTTACGTGTTGATATCCACTGTCTGCTTGCTCGCTTTCGGTGTTGGAGCATCGCCCATGTCCCTCGGGAGTGCAACTCAGTGGCGGACTACATTGTTGTATCATTTTGCCGAGTCTCATCCGTTCCACTTACAGTTGATCAGGTTCTTCGGAACCTCATCATTCAGGATGCTCTAGGGAGGTCGCTAGCCTGTTAGCGGCGTGCCCTAAATTCTTTCCTTATCAAAAAAAAATGTTTGAAATAAAATAGATGTTAAATTAATGTTTGTTTATCACATGTAATTAACTCTTTAATATACTCTATAATTATGTTTTATAATTCCAATACCACTAATAATCCATTTTTGATTGATGCTAATTTTCAATGGACATTGAAATGTAAAGTGAATTAAATAATGGACTATTTTAGAAAGTTTAACATTAAATAATTGAAAAAATGACTTACATTATGAAAAGTCTTTTGGAACTAGAAATGACTTAGAGCATCCCCAAGAGATGCTCTAAAAATTTCTCCAAAATGGAGAACTAACTATCATATTTTCTAAATAAAATTGAGCTTAACTCCAACAGATTCTCTATTTTAGAGAACAATGCATTTAATGCTTTTATTTTTAACATATAAAATATTCTACCATACATATTTAATAATTAATTAAATATTATCTTACTTATGAAAATAGGACTCTAAAATCTTAATCTAATAAATAATAAATTATTTTTTATTTAACTAATATTTTTATTTAACTTGAATGATAATAAAATATTATAGAATATTAACCTAATAAATAATCAATTATTTGTTATTTGACTAGTTATAAGAAAATAAAATATTTTAAAATCTTAGGGCATGTATAACAAATTCAATATCTATTTTTTTTTTCAAAATAACAAACTTAAAATTATATTCTTTAATTTTTTTTTTCCAATTCCAACAAATTCTCTTTGAGAAAATCCTACATATATTATAATTATTATTTTATGTATAAAAATATTATATTATAAAATCTAATTTGACTAATAGGAAGAAGCCATAATTTATTAGATACATTTAATGCATTCCCTAAATATTTTTAGGGAATTCTCTAAATATAGGGAAGAGACATGAACTTTTGGAGACTTTCTCTAAAATAGAGATTAAGATGGGGAAACCGTTGGACCTTAAAACATGCTCAAAATCTCCAAATGCACAACATCCAAGAATGTGGAGCATTTGTTGAGGATGCTCTTACATTACAAAACGGAGGTAGTAATTGATTAGGCATCAAACCTAGACGATAATCTTTATTTTCCAAGGGAATGTAGGGCAATCACCTCAATTAGGATAACATATTTTTTTTCTTACTATAGTTTCATGGAAAGAATTGTGTTTAAGAGAGATTGAATTTTTTGTTTAATCGGGTAATTTTTTTATTTTATTTCAGAGTTAGGGGGGAGAGCACTACTTAGAGGATTCATGAGTTTCAACAAATCAAAAAACATTAGGGATTTCACGAATTTAAAATACTGTAAGTTGAACTTGACCCATTCGATAACGGGACGGGTCGGGTCGGGTCTGCCCAAGTAACATGTATTAGCTGAGTAAGCAAGTGGTATACTTTTTGTTTAAGAAAGCAAGTGTTAAATAGACAAATATTCCTTTTTAAAAAGTTGGATAGATAAATACTACAGTACATAATATAGTTCTTTTGTTCAGAAGTATATATCGTTTTAGTCTATTTTTTTTTTGTTCAATAATAATTTTTATTTAACATATTTTATCATTTTTTTCAATATTATTGTTATTAATTAACAATAATTAACTGAATATATAATAAAAGGAGGAAGATCTCAATAAGATTGAGAATACTTAAGTCAAATCATATGATTATAATTTTTAAGACAAATTCTAAGACAATATGCATTTTTGAACGGAGGGAGTTTATTATTATAGTTGTCCATTTTGCACAATTTAAAATGGATTGATTTATTTAATGTCTTCAACACTATGTTTTTAGTGCATTACTCACCTCGAATTCAAATTTGTTCTTATCCTCTCTTTTTTCTAGGTTTGTACTCTTCTTAACCGATCTCGCTCATGTTTTGTGTGGTTGTTTTTAAACTAACCTAACTGTTTATAATCGCCTTTTTTACGATCTCGAATTATCAAATCTGTTTAATACTCTGAATTCTTACCTCATCAACTCTGATTATCGAACATCTTTAATATTTCGAATTCTTACCTCATCAACTCGGAAGATCGAATTTATTTGGTAAATCGAATACTTACCTCTTACAAAAAAAATAGGAAAATTTTGGTTGGTACCCTCGAGTTTTTGGCTTTTTTTCGGATGGTACGCGTGAACTTTTGTAAAAGTTCGACTAGTGTCCTTACTTGTAAATTTTTGTTAGTTTGTAATTAAATTAGTATGTTTTCTAATAAAAAAATATAGTTTTTTATTTAATTAAATTAAATTAAATTTTAATTTAATAAAAATTAAAATAAATCGCATAAAAATATTAAATTAAAATTTATATTATATATATTTTCAAGTAGATTTTATGTTGTATAATTCAAAATTTTAAAGTTAAAACCAAAAATATTAGAATATTTATATTAAAATTAATAATTAAAATTTTTCATATAGCTTTATGCTTTATGTGAATTTTGAATTTTTTTTAGAAAAACTAATATAACTTCGTTATGGCACTCTCAAATTATATTAAAATTTTAAGTTTTTTTTAAATGTCAAAATTATTATGTAAAATCTACATGAAATTTTTTAATACTACGTACATAAAAATCTACATGAAATTTTTTAATCATGCAATATATTTATTTTAATATAAATATTGTAATATTTTTTGGTTTTAACTTTAAAATTTTGAATTATACAACATAAAATCTACTTGACAATATAAATACTATAAATTTTAATTTAATATTTTGATACGCTTTATTTTAATTTATGTTAAATTAAAATTATCTTTTAATTTTATTAAATACAAGAAAATATGCATCAGAAAACATACTAATTTAGTTACAGAGTAACGAAAACTTACAAGTAAGAGCGTCATCTGGACTTTTGTGAAAGTTCAGGAATACTATCCGTGATAAGTTTTTTTTTTCAGGGCACCATTTGAAAAAGTAAAAAACTCGAGTGTACCAACCAAAATTTTTAAAAAAATTAAAATTGGAAATATTGGTGGGCCCAAGGAGTTTAGGTTGAAGAAGGAGGGGCCCATGTGGGGGGCAACTAGGAACATATTCCGAAATTTGATACTTTTAAGAAATGCCATCAAATAATATTGAAATCTCTTCACTAATCATTACTTCTCCAATTATCACAGCACTTTCCTATTTCCAACCCTCTTCAAATTTTATCATTTTATATTCATTAATTAATAACAAAAACCACACTTATATTGCACAATTAATATGCATCATGGTAAAAGTATCTATGTGAAGTATATTGTTTAATAATCTACTTCGACCAAAAAATTTGTTTAGTAGTCTACAATTTAAGATAACTATCAACCAAAATATATACCCTCTCAATTAGGGTAAATTTGTCGTTTTAAAGTTTGTCTTAAAAATTAAGGAAATCGCTAGATTTGACTTAAATATCATCAATCTTGCTAAGATTTTTTTACCTTATTTTTTAGATTTATGTAACTATTTTGAGCATATTTATTTCCGTCTAGCCTATTCTTTTTTTCTTTCTTATTTATACCTAATTAATAAGGATATTATTATTGAAAAAATGGGTTAAAACAATTCATATGACAACTTTTATTGAACAAGAAAATGAAACTAAAATGACAAGTTTACCTTAACAAAGGGAGTACTATATAACTCAGTAAACTAAGGGTGCATTTGGATCTCTTCATTTTATATTGAAATTTACATTAAATTATAAATTCAATAAAGTTTAAGAAAGTCCAAACACATCCTACAGTTTGAATCCTAGGACTTGAACAATCTTAACCATTAAATGAAAAATTAACGGTTGAGATTAGATTTTTTTTTCAATTCATATCAACTAATTATTTTTCATATATAATTATTTTATCTAAAGTTTATTAATTTACTATAATACTTCACCTATAAAGTTTCTAATGAACTCATGACGACCAGGCCGTTACAACTTTATAATTTTATTTATTTATTTAAATTTAATTAAAGGCATGTGTCTATAATATGCATAAAATTCTACACCTTTCATTAAAAAAATGGAAAATTCATGATAATATCAGCAATATATAGAAAGATGATCACCATAAACCCTAAAAAAAAAAATCTTCTAGTGCATTTGGAATGTTTGAATAGACTATTTGGTTGACCTCTCTTTTGATTAGTGCTTCCCACTTAAATCTGAAATTCGGCCACATTTTTTGGGTACATTGCCAAACATCCTAATACAAACTCCCCATGAAATATTAGAATAATCCCATTAACACTATTACAAGTCAATTATTACAAAACATCTAGTTATTTGAAATTAGGGTCAAACCCTATTCCTACAAATAAGAATTTTATTTTGCTGAAAGAAAAGCATACAAATTTGTTGAAATTAATGATTTTTTTTATTTCCCACCCAGTCAGTTTGGTCATGTTCACATGAAGTTTGTTAAAAATTCTATGGAAAAGTTACTAAACACCCTATAAAAAAAATTAATAAACCCGTCGGAAAAAAATAAAAAATAAAAAAATATAAGTGGATATGGAAAGAGAAGAATTTAATCTTAGGCGTTGAATTTTTATTTAACGATCAGGATCTTCTCAACTCTATCCATGGAGTTTTTTCACAACTCCACTGGGACTAGATCCCAATTCGATTGGACAAATTCGCTCTAGTCTGGATCATGTATTATAAAGATCTTCTAGTGGACACGATCCTCTCGATTTAGCTTTTTCATACATTCCGTCAGAGATACTCGAACCCGAATTATTGGACAACCGCTTAAGAGTTAAGACTGAGCATCGTTTCAAAACCAAGCTGAACTGAAATCCGAAATTTGGTTTAAGGTGAACCGAATCAAATTGGTTTGGTTCGCTTCGGTTTCGTTTTTGTCGATTTGAGATTGATAGAAGGTTATCTTTTAGTAAATTTGAACAATTCGAAAATTAACCGAAATCGAAATTAGAGAAATTCTTAAGCTGAGAACCAAACCGAATAATTAGGGTTGAGCATGGATCGAGTCAAACTCAAATTTAAGCCGAATCGACCGAAGCAAAACCGATAGTATTCAATTCGGTTTAAAAAATTCCCAAATTTTGGTTTCGATTCGAGCTTTCCAAAGGATAACCTTACGTCCATCTCAAACCGAACTAAACCAAATTGAACTAATTCGTTCCGTTTTCGATTCACCTTAAACCAAATTTCGGTTTTCGGTGTGTTTTTTTGTCGGTTCATTTCGGTTTTGACCTGATGCTCATCCCTACGAATAATATCGGTTTCGGTTTAGTTTGATTCAGCTTAAAGTTTCAGTTTAAACCGACCTATCCTCAAACGCTTAAGAAAAGCTAGCATCTTATCCCGCTAGACCAACTGACTATTTATATTAATGATTATATATTATGAAATTGGGGGAGGAAGCACTTACTTAATTAGCATAAGTTGGTGGGCTTAAGAGTGCACGCACTAACCGAGAAAGCAAGCAAGCCGACAATATCCCATAAGAATAGGGAAGAAACTTCGTCACCTTCTAAAATTCCTCTCGATTTGCCTCAATTGGTGCATTTCTCCACACTAAACTCTCTTTTGTCTCGATTTTTATACTAGGACAAATTAAATCAATTCGATTTATATCAAATCATCAATTGAATTCATAAGATCCTGCCTTGTTAGCTTGCTGGATTTTGCTTATAATTAATTAACTAAATATTTAATGCAGATCCGGCATTATACATACTATATATATATATATTAATCACTTTCGGTATACGTACGTTGTTGATCTCTACATATAAGATTGATGAACATGTTCGCGTGTGGTACGTTCTATGTTTATCAATGTTCTCTTGTGTCGAAGATCAATCAAAATATTCTTTGACCTAAATATTAATTTGTATGACCCTAAGCCTTTAGAAGCGTAATCTCATATCAACTTGAGGACTTTTCAGGAGGTCATTCATCCCGGTACTACTCTCGCCCCTGCACGCTTAACTTCTGAGTTCTTTGTCCTCACTCGCTCTTATTAACATGGGGAGCGCCTCAATCCCTTATAAATTATCGGGGTGTTACAATCTCCCCCACTTAAACACTTGACGTCCTCGTCAAGACCCAAGCACCGTCCTCTTGGTCGAGTCACCGCACTCCGGGCCAAGTGCACTCGAAACCTAGAGTCGGCTCTGATACCATTTGTAAGGCCCTAAGCCTTTAGAAGCGCAATCCCATGTCAACCTGAGGACTTCCCAAGAGGTCACCCATCTTGGTACTACTCTCGCCCCTGCGCGCTTAACTTCTGAGTTCTTTGTATTCACTCGAACCCAGAAAAGAAAGAGCTTTTGTTGACATAGAAAGCACCTCAATCCCTCATAAATTATCGGAGTGTTACATAATTTGAATCGTGTTGAAACACTTGGTAAACATATATAGTAATTCAGCTTTTATATCTCACCTCAAATATTAAATAAATTTCGCTCTGAGGTAAGATGAACAAGTCCTCTTAGACCGGAAATAATAAGATATACAAAGAATTTTTAAGTTTTTGATAAATTCCGGTGGGCCAATACAACGTGGGGTACAAACGTACATTCATGCACATATGCACGTTAGGCCCAACACACAAGCCCATGGGGTTCCATCCTAAAACCAATTGACAATGGATATATATGTTGAGTAAGTTATATCTGAATTCCCGATGTAGGATAACATTCTTTCACACGCCCCCTCAAGTGCAATTGCCTGACCCCGCAATATGCCAGTTGCAACTTGACGTCATGCCTTAATTAAGGTCGGCTAGCCCATATAGACCAGGAGTCCGGACCCAGACCGAACAGGCTCTGATACCATGATAAATTCCGGTGGGCCAATACAATGTGGGGTACACACGTCCATTCATGCGCATATGCGCGTTAGGCCCAACACACAAGCCCATGGAGTTCCATCCTAAAACCAATTGACAATAAGAAGAGTACGTAGCCCAAGGGTATATATGTTGGACAAGTTATATCAGAATTCCCAATGTGAAATAACATTTTTTCACAGTTTTATTCGAATGTTATTCATTGAAAGAAGATCTCAATCTCTTATTATTTAATAATTTATCATGTCATACCCAACTCGAAACATTCTTATATAGGTGTGGGGTCGTCCTACCAAGAAGTTACCATGACGGTTAAGTCGATTACCTTACTCACTAACCAGCTACATCCTCATTCATACATGAAGTGTAACATAAATAGTCGCGCGTTCAGGTTCTTTTATACGATTGTGCATCCCGCACCTCTAACTAAGCCCGTATTAGAGTTCAGTTTAGCTTTAGAACTAAGCTAAACTGAACTCTTGAGTTTTCTACGAACCCTAATCACACCAAATGGCCGATGACACTAAAATCGTCTTTATTGGGAGAGGCTTTAGAACTAAGTTTAATCCATAGAAAGCATGTAAGATCACTTATCTTACATCTTTGACTAATTAACTCGACCCTCTTTTGAAGCCTTAGGGGGTCGCAATTATTAAAAAAAAAACATTTTGGGATACGGCTAGTATTGACAAATCCTTCAACATTTAAAAATAGTTCATGGATACTCTTGAACCTTGATTTGTTCACAAATGAGTAATTCCAATGTTCTTGGATAAATCTCAAAAAGCCTGCACACTTGATCATACCCGCATCAAAAGACCTAGCTAGCTCTTTATATAGAGGATATATGGGACATCCTTGACCGAGGCCAAGTTTCAAACTCTTATTAAGAATTCCAACTAGACCTGGGTCCGGTTCCGGGCGAATCGCCGGGTCCGGTTTCTGGTACGGTTCCGGTTCGTCCATCCCCGGAACCGGTGAACCGGCGGTTCCACCCACAAAAAAGTAAAAAATAACCAAACCGCGGTCACGGCCCATTGGACCGCGACCGTGGTTTTCGTTCGAAGGTCAAAAATTAAGTTTTTTAAAAAAAATTTATTATTATTTCCGGTTCCGAACCGAAACCGGATAGGAACCGGGGAATCGGGCCAATGCCGGTTCCGGAAACGGACCCAGGTCTAACTCCAACTATCAAAATTATGTTTAATGAAAGTTTAGTAAAATAAATGTCTAGTATATAATTTATTGGGTTGCTCATCATTTTTTAAATTGGTTTTAGAATAGAACCTTATTGAGCTTATGTTTTGGATATAATGCACATGTGCACATAAACAGACACCCTTTCGTTAGTATTGATCCACGTACTTTGACAATAACTCAATTACCCTTAATTTTTCAATTACAAAATGTTAATTTTCCTTGAATCTGTTGCTGACCAGTATTTGCATGGGTTTAGAGGTCGTACCCCGTGATAGGGGTTCAGGGTTAGCGTCCCACGACGGTGGTCTTGTTGGACCTATCGTGATCTATTTTCGGCTTATAACCCATAATTTGTGTAGGATTTCTTGAATTGCTATATATACTCTTGAAATGTCTCATTATTGTAATCAGTTCTATCAATCTCTATAATAAAGAATTCTATTTCTCTACTAGTGTACGTAGCCAACGCATTGTTAATTAACGACATTAAATCTCCGTGTCTTTCTTCATATTTATCGTTCTTGTTACAACACAAAACTTAATGGGAATATTCAATTATTGTTTACAACTTTAGATGATCTATGTTATAACAACTCAAGTTTTTATAGTGTTTTACTCAACCCGATCTCAAACTCGTCTTAAATCTTATTTTTCGGAGTGTTGTACCTTTCATAGTTTTCTCTGCCTATTTTTACTCTCTTAGCCATTCTCAACTACCGTTTTATTACGACCTCTCAGTTTACCAAACTTGTTTGGTATTCCGAATTCTTAATCTATCAAAAAAAACTCAAGTTATTATAGAAATTAAAAAATTTACCCGGTTACACTAAAACGACTTAAAACCATCAACAATAATAGGAGCAATAAGGGAAAATATAAACATAAAATAGGACATATAATAGACATAAAGATTGTGCTGTCTAATAATTTGATCATCTTCGTGATTTTCTCAAATCTTTTGATTTGATATATAGTTTGTCATTATGGGAAAAATATATCGGTCAAATCCTAGTCACTACGCATGCTATGCTTTCGTTGGTTACCTATTTTTTGATAACTTTATAAGTTAAGTAGTTAATACGAGGAAAAAAAGAGTTTCTAATTAAATCACATTGTATCCTTTGAGTTGGAAGTAATTAATTATAAGCTTAGTAGGAAGAGTAAAAGGCAAGAAAAAAAGTACAAACGAATGCATTAGATCCTACTTCAATAATTTAATTTATAGGGTCATACATTGCAAAGCTTACAAGAGATTTTAGAGTAGACACGTCTTCCATTTTTACTTGACCACACATTAAGGTCTCTTCTAGTAGTTAATTTAGTTTTTTAACCTTATTCGTAAAAATATTTTAGAATAAGCTATATATTTTATTATCGGATTTTCTGGGCACACAATAAGAATTATAATTTTGGTAAATCTGGATATTGTCTGTTGATTTTGATTTTTTTGAAAAGGTTTATTAATTCTAATTTAGAGAATAGTTTTTAAATAATTTTCAAAACTAGTATTGTTATTGTGTGCCCATGGGAACGCATTAGCCAAACCCTTTTATTATTGGGTTTATTGTGATATATATGGTTGGGCCAAATAACCTATAATTTAAATTCTTTGTATATACTTTTGAAACACCTCATAATTGTAATTCTAAAATGTGGATTATTTATCTCCTAATAAAAATAATTATTTTTTTGCTCGTGGACGTAACCAAAACAATGTTAGTGTAATATGTAAATTTATATGTTTTTATTGTTGTTCTTGTTGAATTTTTTTTCATATCTGTCATAGCACATAAAAAATGTACAATAATACGACCCCTTTCCAAAAAAAATTATAGTCATACCATTGGGTGATATAGATAACGGTTTTTCTTTTTTTTTTTTGGTCTGAAAAATTTAGGGTGAGGAGATGGTGCCCCAGTCCAAGGACAGGAAAGACCCAAGGGCTCAAAGAGCTCTTACAAGGGGATTTACATTTGCCTCACCTCAAGGAGACTAGTGGGGAATCGAACCTGCGACCTGTCAGACCCGATTCCTGTCTTGCTCCATTAGACCAACCCCTTGAGGTTGATAACGGTTTTTCTAACTTATGCCCTAAGGACATAGATTAAGCATACTAATTCAAGGAACTAAAACCCTAAAAGGAAACTAATAAACCCTTTTGAAAAATTAATTAATTCTAAGTAAATACAAGTCAATTAATTATTTCCATTTTAAGGAACTTAACCTATGCCCTTAGGACATAGGTTAGAAAAATCGTATATATAATTCTTGAAAATAAGATAGATCTTGTCAATTTTTTGTTCACTTTTTTATTACATAAGACAAATTCAGTGTTGCTAGATTTACATTCTTAGTTCCGTCGTAATGCCTACTTAATTATAATAACGTTTTTTTTTTCTATAATAAGGAGTATATCATAAGAACAAACTATAAACATACTTGAATTAGAAACTAAATTCTAAAGAGAAAATTATAATTTTTTTTAAAAAATTATTAAAAAAATAAATAATAAATAAATCTTATCAAAAAAATTCATTTGAACATACTTATATGACACATTATAAAAATAAAAAATCGTTATAATAATCTCTTTTTTTGTGTTCTTACCATATCTACCAAACGACCCTAAAGTAATTCCCGATGATAATGAATTACAAAATATTCTCATGATATCTCGAGAACATAAATAAGCAGGTGAAATTACAAAATATTTTTATTAGTCACCACAATAAATTGCCTTAAACTAAGGGTTATCAGGTGAAATTTTCGTTTTTCTTACCATATTTGCCAAACGACCCTATAGAGTAATTCCCGATGAAAATATAGAAGTACAAAATATTCTTTCTTATGAGATATCTCGAGAACATAAATAAGCACGTACGCATGTGTTTCTTATAAATACTAATAAATACAACTATTATTTTTTACACAATGACATTATATAGTTAAACACGAGATTATTGAAGAACAAGCTAGAGTAAATCATCCACTAATCCTCTATTCTTGTCTTTATACATAGTGCAAACCAACAAACAACTACCACACCAACAAAGGCAAAGCGCAAATATTATTACTAACCCATAATGTAAAAAATAAGCATGTTTAATTAGGAGTGAACAAGAAGATCATTAGCACTTGAAAAGAGACCATAGTTTTCATTAATCATCAAGCATGAATCAAACATGTAATAATTATCACTCTCAACTCTAAAATCAAGTGCATGCCACATACCATTGTACTTGTATTACCCCACAATTCAAAAAACAATTTCACTAGCTTGCTTTATAGTCACCCACTATATGTATATTTTGCATGCCTATATAGCTTTCTCTTTTTAATTCTAATCTCTTATTTATTACTTACAAGCACGCCTATTTTTAATAATTACAATTTACAAATTGAGCAAGCTATAGGCATGGAAAATGAAAGAAGAAATTACTAGAATTTTTAGTTCTCATCCGAAAGGATGCTCTAGGACGGCTTTCTTAGTGAGTGCTTCCTAATTCTTACCTAATTAAAAAAAAAAAGAAAAAAAAAGAAGAGATTACTAGATAGAGCTAGAGCTGTCAAAAGGTGACTGAACCCGCCAACTCGACCCGAACCGCCCGATAATTTTAGGGTCGAGACTCGAAAATTTGAACCCTAAACCCGAAATCAACCGAACCCAATAAAACCCGAAACCCTTTGGGTTGACCTATTTAGTATATTTATAGAATTTTTAAATTTTATTTTGAAAATTATAATATATTTTATTATTAAAATAAATGAAAATAATATATTATAATTAAATATTATTATTTAATTTAAAATTAATTTTAATAATCATAAAAAAGGATATTTTAGACCCGCTAGTAAACCCGACTCGACCGAAAACCCGCTACAACTCGACCCGATTGACCCATGACCCATTACGAAACCGAACCCGATTTAACCCGAACCCGCCCGACCCGACCCGATTGACAGATCTAGATAGAGCCCATATCAATAATAAGAACTATTAATTTTTTTTATCGAAAATAAGTGTCATTTTAGTATTTGAATTTTAATTAATTTTATGTATTATTTTAGATTTTCTAGATAAGTATGGGAATTGTTGTTGAAATTTATTTGTTTGACCAACCTCTTTTGTTTGTTATTAGGCTAAAAAGGTCGTGAATGAGTAATTAATACTTCTTTCGTTGGGAAATGTTTGTCGGTCTAAAAATTAATAATAAATATTCAGGAAGTACTTAATTTTACTTAAATATCCATCTGTAATTACTTTATTTAGTTTTATTTTTGAAAAGGAAGATTTTTTTTACCTTTTAAGCATTTGTTCAAGGACACAATTGAAAAAAAAACTTAAAAAATAAGTAAAAAGACAAATATTGTTGAACAAATAAAACATACTACAATTATAAATATTTTTGAATGGAGAAAATATTTGTTTTAACTTATTTAAAGTGTTAAAATAATATTTATTTCCGATCAGATGGAATAATATTTACCGGAAACTTTGACCCAACAAAAGTAATTAAACATTATTATCATAGAATGATTATTGTTATGTCTCCATGAAAAATGTCTTTTTTATTTTATCGTGGAAAAATGTAATGAATGAATTAGAAGCATGGTAGGGTAGAATAAAGAAAGATAATTAGAGTAGGATTATGATGATCACCGTCGGATTAAAGCTAAAGTGATATTCAATCATATGAAGTTAATTATGAAGACGGCCACACATTGGATGGTTGGGTCGCCTCCAACTTGTCGAACCAATATTTTTTTATTTTATTTTCACAATTTATAAAATATTTTATATTTACATGAAAAATAAATTGGGTCATAGTCTCCCCGCTGAGTTTATTAAGACTCATCCAGAACTTTCTGTTCTCATCCGAACGGATATTTTAGGACATCCTCCATAATGGAGTGCCTCCTAATTCTCACCTAATAAAAAAAATCATAGTATCGTCGTTTGGAATTTATTTTTTCATTCAAGCCTTTAGGTTTTTGTTAAGAAATGTTTGTCATTGAGAATCATAGATATGGGATCATATCAAGTATTAGTTTAGATAAAAATTGTTCTAGCGACAGTTTTTTTAAGCAGTTGAATATTCAATATGTAAAATATAAAAAAAGAAGTAAATTAGGGACACAAATGATTCCTTATAGAGGAACCCATTTTAACCAACAAATTGAATGAATAAACGTTTACCTCCCTTCGAGAATTTTAAATGAAGACTATTAATTGATAGTTCTTAGTTATAAGAGACAAATTCAAACTTCTATGTTGTTAGTGATCACCAAATCGTAGCAATACTAATGAATCACACTATCTAGTTCCTAAACTCCCTTAAACGATTAATCAAAGAAATCAAACCCCACGACTTTCGGATGTAGTTTCTTTTAGCACCAGAATTGTCTTCTACATCATTGTCGAGATCGCACACTCGTCTTTGAATAAATCTAGTCTTCTTCTTAGATTGCTTCTATGTTGATTCGGGATTACTCTCTTGCTCTTGTTACTCAGGTGACTATTGTTCATTCAAAGTGAGTGATCTATGTGACCTAGCTCCATCGCTTTCTACTTATGTAAAGGTGTTTTTCCTAAAAGACGATTATATCCTTTTTACTTGGGATGCAAGGCTCAAATCCCAATGACCAGCGTACCCCTAGGTACTCTTCCTTCTTTCGGACACCTATGTCCTTCATGCCTTGCCGCCAAATATAGTTCCATAAAAACTCTTTTTTCCCTTCATCATTTGACACGTAGGCCTAATTTGCTTGGGGAACATTTCCATTGCTTTGCATATTGTTTCCTTTTGTAGTTATTGTAAATCATTTCTCCCCTGAAATACTTAGATAATCGCTTTAGTTTCTAATGATATTTGTTATCATCAAAACTCATAAAGGAAAACGTTGTTCTAGTGTCCAAAACTAACAGTTCCTAACAATATTCCAACAATAGATATTGATTTATCGATGAATTATAAAGTTTGTTATTAAAATTTGTGTGTATTGATTTTTCCTATACAAATTCTCTATATATACACATGTTGTCCACAAATGAAATGGTTGGTAAATAAACCACAAATTTTAAGAGAAGTATAGTGTTTAAATTCAATTATTAAAACTTACTTCTAATTTTTAATGAAAGTAAAGTGTGGGTTTCATGAATATATATAGTGTTGTTATACCTTTTCTACGAGTCGAAACTTACTTGACAAGGAAATTTGCTATCTTAGGGCAATTATATTCTCAACCGTTGTTCACTAGGACTTCGGTTGTCGACTCCCCTGGCATAAGTTCACCTACTTTCTTGACCTTCCGGCAGGACTTTGGTTATCGATTCCCTAGCACGAGTTCACCTATTTCCTTGACCGTCCGACAATGGATAAGCGGCCAGATTCCATACATGGTCTTATGACTTTGCGAAGAAGACTTGACGTTTTTGGTAAACAGTCGCTCAGACCTCGTCACTTTGACCCGTTTTATGAGGAGCCATGAGGCACTAGTTTAAGTAAAACAATAGGGCCTAAGCTATACTTGTGTGCCGTAATATTGGAATTGGAATTGGAATGTTCCTATTCACAATCTAACTATGCATTTAGTTTAAGATACCTATTTTTGTTTGCCTTCTTATTTATGACTCCTATCTATATATCTCAATTGGTACTTGAGTCCAATTTTTATAATATAAAAATGAAAATTGGTTGGTCAAAAAAGAAACTCTTTTCGGCAGCGCAGCGCCGTATTGACTTATTTATCACTGGTTTTTCTTTTCCTAAAATTAAAAATAAAAAATAAAATAAAAATTAAAAAAATTAAAGCTAGAAAGAAATGGGCGGGGTAACCTTTTAGTTATAGGAGGACCCCACCGGCTCTTCACGCGCGTAAATCTCAGTCCCACCCTCCCTCCAAATTTCTAACTGTATTTTCATGTTTGGAAAATGACAGATTTATACTATATTTTTTTAGAAGTTTTAATTAAGTTGGTTAATTCGTAGATTTGAATGCAATTTACTCAAAATAATTACATCGATGGATAGTTCGATCATGCTATTGTTAACTTTTTCCTAAGTTAGAAAAATCGAAATTTATTAACAAAGTATCAACTTGTAAGAACATCAAAATCGTGTTCTCTAAAACGAAAAATAAAATAAAATCATAGTTTTAAAATATTTGTGCTCCAACCAACTTAATACAATATTTTTGAAATATTGTATTTATTTGAAAAATGTTGCCGATTAAAAAAAAATTATTTGAAAAATGTTGCAGATTTAAAAAAAAACTTCTTTTTTTAGGAATTTTCTAATATATATTCATGGACATATATTAATATGTCTAAATTTAGTATGTATGATTTTTGGTAGTTGATTTTATATTTTTAAAGGGTTCATTCATTCTCTATGCGGAAGTAGTTTTAAAAAATTCAAAATTATGGAGTATATTATTATTAATGTGTATTCATAAGCACGCAATAACCACATATTTTTTTTTAAGGACTGAGATGGGGAATTTGTTAAATAGAAAAATAGCCTAAAATTTTTGAAAAATACAGAAGCTGTTGTACATATTCTACATTTGTGAAACAAAAATAGACAAAAAAAAGATAGAGCTCTAATTAGCAATATAATTATCGATTTTTCTAATCTATGCCCTTGGGGCATAGGTTAAGAACCTTAAAATGGAAATAATTTGTTGAATTTTATTATTTGAAATTATTTTGATTATTTTCTTAGGGTTTATTAATTTTTATATAGGGTTTTAGTTTCTATAACTAGTACTCTTAACCTATGCCCTTAGGGCATAGGATAGAAAAACCGTATAATTATATACGGAGTATATTTTTTAGTAACCATATTTAAGATGAAAATTTATTTTTCTATCTCTCCATTCTTCGTACAAAGATAGTAGTATGTGTATCAGTGTATGGTCTGAATTTTGTATAAAGAATGAATGATAAAGAGCAGACAAATACAATGATGGTGAATTTCGTTATTCACTACCCACTTTACTCGAACCTACCATATTTTTACACAATCCCCGAATTCCCATACACCCATTTTACTATTTTTAATCACATCCTTGATAATATCTGCTGACACCAATATATATAAAAATAAATTGCATTATTTACTCTAATAATCACTCACAATTTGTTGGTGTCTAAACAATTTTTATGGGCCCAAAATATATAATTTGGCATTTTAAAGAATTTTTTAAGAGGCTTATTAAGGATTTTTTTTGATCATTTTTCAGGCATGGTGTTTGGTGAAAAGGCCTTATCAGTATTATTGTTTTTAATAATAACAATACTTATTTTTGGTGGTGTATTTTCTATACTTTTCGGTGCTGAAGTAGTTTGTGATTTGTTTCTCGTTCGAGATGATGTTTCAGTGTTGTACTGTGGTGTATTTTTTGTGCTTTTTCAGGCAAATCGTCATGCTTTTCCAAGTCGGATTCCTGCTATCTTGCTCTCCGACGGCCCTATACGCCCGTGTCAATCCTCTACATATCCATGAAAGTGCTTTCCTCCTACCTAGACTCTAGTCTCTTCGGCTTCCTTGCTCGATGTTTGTTGCTTGTTTACCTTGTTCTTTCTTTTGCTTGTTTACTTCCCAAGTCGGCTTTCTGTTGTCTTGCGCTCCAACGACCCTGTAGGCTTGTGGTAGTCTTCTACTGACCCCGTGGAAGTGCTTTCCTTCTACATGGACTAAGTCTCTCCGCTTTCCTTCCTCGGTGTTTGCTGCTTATTCTTTGTTGGTTTTCTTGGTTTCTTTTGGTTGTCGTTTATTGTCAATTTAATCGGCTACCAAATTTCATCTCGGTTTATTGATCTACTACTACTAATTTCTTTCCTAATAAAAAAAATTATTTTAAGAAAATAAGAGTGAAAATTAAAAAGAAAAAAGAACCGTTGGCAGATGCATTTGTTTGGACAAGGAGTCTATAAAAATGCAAAGCCATGGCAATTCATTAATGGTAATCATCTTTCTTCCCTCAGATCCCATCTCTATCTCTCTCCAAACACCTCTCAAGGAATCGAATCCATCCCCCCTTAATTGACTCAAAAAAATTTCCCCTTTCTCTCTCCACTGTACTCCATTAAAGAGGAGAGAAAAGGAAACAGATAATCCTCAGTAGGCGCGGCTCAAACCAAGGACGAAAGAACACCAAAAAAGTACTCTTTTTCCCCCTCCCCATTTCGTCAATTTTGTTTATTAAGCTTGTAATTAGGATCGAATTCTCACAAATTAGCTTAAATCTTATGAAAACGCTACTTGTTGTGCTCTACTTTTTGAGGGTTCTGTTCACTGTCTCTTACTCTGTTTTTCTTTACCAGAAACCGCGTTTTTCTGACGGATTTGGGGGCGCGTTTAATTCGGGTTTTATTGCTAATCTTCTTCCCAAGACCAGCTTTTGCCTTTGTGTCTGTCTCACTCCATCTGTTCATGAATTGAATTCCTCTGTGCAAAATTGATGCTTACTTAGCTTGTGGAAATTGAAAAGGAAGGGAAGAGTAGAGTGGAGGTCGTTATAAAGAGTGTTCGTTCATTCTTCGTGCGTGTGTTTGTGTGTGAAAGGTTTGATTTTTAGGGTTTTATTTTTCAGCTGATTGAAAGAGACCTCTCAAGCATAGACACACACTTCAGATTACTTCTAATTTCTAGGGTTTTTTTAGATCTGGGTCAAAGTGGGTAGATTTCTTATAACACTAGTTTTTTATGTGTCTGGGTATTTTTCATGATCTGGGTCAAATTGGGTAATTTTTGTTTTTTTACTGTTGAAGTATCAAACTCTTGCAATATTGAAATTTGTTCATCTGGGTTTGTTCTTATTTTTTTGCTACAGATCTACTTAAGAGGAAACAAGAAGCATAAAAAAATGTTGCCTCAGAAGCAAGCAGAGGAAGCAATTGTTTCTTCAACTATGAATGAAACCACAGCAGATTTAGACATCTCCAAGGAAGAGGCAGCCATTGATGAAGACTCTTCCTTCTTCAGTCTCAAGAACGCCCTCTGGCATGGTGGCTCTGCTTGGGATGCCTGGTTTAGCTGTTCTTCCAACCAAGTAATTTACTCAAAAAATGATACATATATTTAGTGTAAAATTATGGAAATGATAAATGTATTTTGGGGATTTTTTTTGGTATGAATTGATGGTTCTGTTGTTTTTATTGCAGGTGGCTCAAGTTCTATTGACTTTGCCTTACTCATTCTCACAGATGGGGATGCTATCAGGGATTATCCTACAAGTTTTCTATGGAATTCTTGGCAGTTGGACAGCTTATCTTATCAGTGTTCTATACATTGAATATAGAACCAGGAAAGAAAAGGAGAATGTCAACTTCAAGAACCATGTTATTCAGGTAAAAAATATAGTTTTAATCCATTAGTAATCAAACAATTTTTGGATTATGTGAATATAATCTTTTTAATTTAGTTTAATTAAATAAATTTTCTTTTGGTTGTTTCTTGCAAGTTCAGTGGTTTGAAGTGCTTGATGGATTACTGGGTCCTTATTGGAAAGCAGCAGGACTTGCCTTCAACTGTACTTTCCTCTTATTTGGATCTGTTATCCAGCTGATTGCTTGTGCCAGGTTTGGAGTTTGGACTCATCCAACTTAAAATTTCTTAAAAAATTTGAGACCCTTTTGATGTTTCTGAAAATTGGAAACTTTTATCTTTTGGACATGATAACAGCAACATATACTATATAAATGATCACTTGGACAAGAGGACATGGACATACATATTTGGAGCTTGTTGTGCAACAACAGTGTTCATCCCATCCTTCCACAACTACAGAATTTGGTCTTTTCTTGGACTTGGAATGACTACTTACACTGCTTGGTATATGACCATAGCTGCTGTTGTTCATGGCCAGGTAAATTTAAATTTTCACTCCAAATAATTTTTAACTACACTTAATTGTGTTTTTGATCTTGAGATTTTTGTGGGTTTTTGTTATTAATGTTAATTTTTTGCTGTATTTTTTTTCTGGGTTTTTTACAGAAGGATGGAGTAACACACACTGGACCAAATAAACTAGTGCTGTATTTTACAGGAGCCACTAACATCCTGTACACATTTGGAGGCCACGCTGTCACAGTGTAAGCTCTCTCTTTTATTTTATTTAAGTAATATAGTATCAGTTGTTTTTATAGTATAGTATTTCAACTTGGGTATTTGTCTCTTTTTTTTTTTTAATATGCACAAAACTTGTGTGAATTCTCAACTTTGGTCTTTGGATCTGTTCATTCTTCTCTTCTATTGAGGCTGCTTCTGTTTGCAGCTTTTGCCGGGTTATCTTGGGTTCAATGGGGGCAAAACTGAAAACTCCACTATACAATAACACAGAAATTTGCTTTTTTACTTGACCCATAAAGTCTTTTGTTAAAAAAAAGATTACAATGAAGAAAAAAACAAACAAACTCACTGTTTTTAGTGTTTGCTGGTGTTTCACCTTTCACCATTTCTTGATAAAATTGTCAGTCAAAGTCAGTGCCTTGGTCTGTTCCTAATCTTTACCTAATCACATGACCAACTCCCATCTTATGATCCATCTCAAATAGGACTGTAATAGAATCCAAAGCTTGTTTTTTGTTTGTCGGTAATCGTGTCAATTTATTTGGCCCGATCTTGAATCGGGTAGAAACCTTTCAACGGATCGGATTTTACCAGTTGATCAGTGGTTATTGTAAAGAACATCTTATTGTAAAGATGACTAATTGTTGTTATTGAATCTCAACAGTGAAATCATGCATGCTATGTGGAAGCCCCAAAAGTTCAAGTACATCTATCTACTGGCCACACTCTATGTGTTCACATTGACCATCCCATCCGCCACCGCTGTCTACTGGGCCTTTGGAGACGAGCTCCTCGACCACTCCAACGCCTTTTCCCTCCTCCCAAAGAACGCTTGGCGAGACGCTGCTGTTATACTAATGCTCATCCACCAAGTACTCTCTTAAACAACATACATTACACTTTGATCTAACTAATAGCCTAATCAATCGCCTACTTAATCCATTGTGTTTTGATTTGCGATTCTTATTGCAGTTCATCACATTTGGATTCGCCTGCACACCGCTTTACTTTGTGTGGGAGAAGGTGATAGGAATGCACGACACGAGAAGCATTTGCTTAAGGGCATTGGCCAGGCTACCTGTGGTAATTCCGATATGGTTCTTCGCCATCATCTTCCCCTTCTTCGGGCCCATCAACTCGGCAGTTGGGGCCCTTTTGGTTAGCTTCACTGTCTACATCATCCCAGCTCTTGCCCATATGCTCACTTACAGAAAGGCCTCTGCTAGACAGGTGCATATCCATACTCATATCTGATATCTTTAAATACATGAATTTTTAAGTTTTGGGTATTCGCCTCATCTAGCTTAAAGTGAATTATTAAGACAAAACTAGCTCCTTAGGGCCTGTTTGGATCGCGCATTATAGTGCAGACTTTTGCATTATAATGCGCGATCCAAACATGCTCTTAAAACTCAAGGTTGCCAAACATGCCCTTAGATGAGCCTAGCTAGTTGGCATAGTGGGTACCCGAACCCGGCCCATCATTTTGTTTTTCGGCGACTTAAGTGGCCATTTTTGTTTGGTACATGCACATTCGCCACTTTCCGTCGCGCCTCCCAACACCCCATGAGAGGAGGAAGCATCAAGCAATTAAGGTTTGGGTTTGGCAATACTTGAGTGAATGAATGGTGGTGGTGGGGTGAATTTGAAGGTGCTCTACTAGAAGAATGAAAAAACAAATGATGGGTGGAGTGTCTCTATCATTTTAGTTATGTGTCCTAGAGTGCCAAGTATTATAATGTGTCCTCTTGTTTGAGCTGGCCAAAGTTGATGCCCATTCAATGCATGCTCTTTCTCCTCATTACACCTTTCCATTAATAATAATCTCTAGATTCCTAGCTCCTTTATCTTTATTGGCCACAGCTGTACTTTACCTTGGAACATCACTTTGAAAGATAAAAATATATTGCCATGGCCCATTTTGGCCCATCACCATTTATTGTATGTAGGACATATATAATCCATGCCTTTGAACACTATTATTATTATTATTATTATTAGGGTTGTCCAAAGGGCGGGTTGACCCGTAATCTACCCGACCCACCTGCGGTTTTACGGGTCGGGTAATAGGTTAGCTTATTTTACCCACCGGGTTACGAGTCTACCCGTTATTGTTGTAGTTAGTGAGAGGGAGAAATGGAATTTTACGAGTCAAGGGTCAACTTTATTTTTTTTTAGCGGGTTCCGGGTCGGGTCAGGTCAACCCATTGGACAACCCTACTTATTATTCTTATTGTTACTACTTTATTAACGCCGTTGATGGCTATTTTTATGACCAGAACGCTGCTGAGAAGCCGCCGTTCTGGCTACCAAACTGGGCCGCCATGTACGCGGTGAACATCTTCGTTGTGGGCTGGGTCCTCGTGGTCGGGTTCGGGTTCGGCGGATGGGCCAGCGTGACCAACTTTGTGAGGCAAGTTGACACATTTGGACTCTTTGCAAAGTGCTACCAATGCAAGCCCGCGGTCCACCCGGCAGCCTCGGCTCCCGCCCACCACTGATCCGGGTCAGGTCGGGCCGGGTCGAGCCCGCCCATTGCTGCATTCAAGATTTAACTAGTGGAGCAAAGCTTAAGTGAACAGGAAACAAGGATTTGGAATTAGTATTTTGGTATAATATCATACATAGCAACAGCAAGGGGAGATAGTAATGTTTCCTCCCAAATGTTAATGTGTGGCTTGGGATGCTGAATTGTTATTGTTTTTTTTTTTGGTCCCTTTTTGGGTTTTCTTTAAAACCTTTGAATTTTTCTTATTGGTTTCATAGCCGTAGATATAATAGCTTATTTTATGGTGTGTTTTTTGTTCAGCCTGTGATGATGAACATTGTTGGTACTTGGTTCTAATTACAAGCAAAAGTGAGGAAGGCAACAAACAACAGGCTTAATGTTGGAAAAAAAAGAAGGAACAATTGCTTATAAATATTGATTTTTGCCAAATTTGCACTTCATATTCGTTTTTCGTCTATCCCAAGTTGAAATGAAGACTTCATGATACTGTTTTGATGCAATAGCCGTTTGACTAGATGCTCATTGGTCCAAAATCCAAATTACACTTCTTATCATTAAAATTTTGCCAAATTAACTTTTCTTCTTCATATTCGTTTTCGGTTTTTAGGACGGAATTGAAATGGAGACTTTATGATATAAAACTGAGGTCATAGTCGTTTGACTAGATGGTTGAGATGGTCCAAAGTTGCACTTCTTATCATTTGTCTTGTTTTTCCCCCTAAGAAGATGAGTACTTTTTTAATCATATTTTAAATTACTTATAAATATTGATTTCTGTCAAAATTACACTTTTTCGGTTCTTCAAGAACATTGTCTATAAGAATCAAAATGAAGACTTTATAATATAATGCTAAGATCATAGAATAAGGAAAGAGATTAGAACGGCCGCTAATAAGCTAACGATCTTTTTCTAAGGATGAGATTCCGAATAATCGGATCAGATCATAGTCATTTGACTAGATGGAAGATAGTCCAAATTTGCACTTCTTATATTAACCTTTTTTTTTTCTCCTAAGAAGATGAGTACATTTTTTAATCTTATATTCAATAGATGAAAGTTACAACAAGATAGTGTTTGATTAGACCTTTTATTGGCCTTAAAGATTCTCCATAATGGTTGTTGTTGTTGTGGGCAAGAGTGGACTCATGTGGTGGGTCCTACTTCACATGGGCTGCACCTATAAGCTTGTATTCCGCTCACGTGCTGCTCACGTGCTCTTCCCCTCTATCCGCATTTTCCGATCACATGCAAGGTGATGAACATTGAAGTCTAATAACATGGAGGATGAGGGCTTTCATAGTATTATGCCATGAGAGGAGATTCATCCAACTTCAATTGATTCATATAATGTTCTCCCAATTTTAAAGCAACAAAATACCCTTTTGTTACTATATTCCCTTTCAATTAAATGTGCAATCTTTTCTTCACATGTGAGAGACCTTCACATGTGAAAGACCTGTTAAACGGGCTGATTCGGCCATTTCGGGTTCGAATTGAGTACGAATTTGGATCAATCGGGTTACGGGTTGAATCGAGTAGGGTTATAGTAGGGTTGTGCAAACATAAATCAGATCGGGAGACCGGACCAGACCGTAATATTACGGCCGATCCAAGTCCGGGGTCGATACGGTCCTGTCCATAGTCCATTATATTTTAGAATTACGGGTTACGGTCCGGTCTGGTCCAGGATCGTAAATTTACGGACCGAACCGGATTGGACCGTAATATATATATATATATTAAAAATTTATATATAAAAAATAATTTAATATATATTTGACATAAAATCTAAAGTTTTAATAGTTATATTTGACATAAAATCTCAATTTTTACGACCCATTTACACTATAAAATCGGATCGGACAATAATTTAACCATGTTTTAACATAAAATATTAAAGTTTTATTGTAAAATATGTAAACCCGGTCCTTATGGTCCCAAACTGGTCCTTACGGTCCAAAACCGAACCGGACCGTATTCATTTGGTCTGGTTCGGTCCGGTCCAAATGTTAAAAATATTACGGTCCATCGGTCCGAACCGGTTGAACGAACACCCCTAAGTTATTGTGCGGGTTCGAGTCAACCCAACATGTTAAGCGTATTAATATTTCGGACGGTTTGGGTCAGTTTTTCAGATCGGGTTGAGTTTTGACAACTCTACTACATGTGATGAAGTATTGAAGTTATTGATTTTTGTTTTTTCCCTCATAAAAGATAATACCTCCCTTCATAAATAATTAGCGTTTTATAAATTGATAAAAATATTAAGAAACTGTTTGCTTAGTATTGTTTTCCAACAATAATTTTAATAATATATATAGAGATTGATCGACAAGTATTGTTGGAAAAAAACATGCTAAAATAAATGTATATTTTCTATCAATCAAATGTGCAATTTTTTTTCTTCATATGTGATGAATTTATTATTTTTGTTGTTTCTAATAAAAGATACTAATATTTTAACTTTAATTTTCTTATTTATGAAACCCGTAACATTTTTGCCATATTTGTAAATAAAATGGCATTCTTTGGCAGAAGAAGAAGATATCTATGCTGATCTTCCACAGCTTTGCAATCAATGGTGTGGATTCGGAGGTGATTTCACATATGAATTTTCACAGAAAATGCCTGCCACATGGGTTTCAATTAATTACTTAATTCGTATGGATAAAAACCTAATAACGTAAAATTCATATCGTAATGTCCTAATTTCTTCATTTGACAGGTTGATTTCATACCGAACGACTCAGTCTCTCTCAATGGCGCAAGATTTGGAAGGTCTGGATGTACGTATCACCTTTGAACATATTTAAGTGGTGTTTTCGGTAGACCCACAGTAAAAAAAAGCGAGACTTACACATTATTAATACTAACTTCAACAAATAAGGCTAAAATATTAGTAATAAAGTAGCATAAACCGAGGTGAGGAGGACGTCAAACTAAATAGCAAGACACCAAAAGTAGTCATAGTGAATGCAAGTACAACGCACAACAAAAGAAAATAACAACCTAGTTTCTCTCATTGCAGCGAGGTCTAGGAGGTATGGATGTACACAACGCCTTAGAACATACCTGAGTGATGTTTCCGATAGACCCACTACGAAAAAATGAGAGCGGACACATTATCAATACTAACTACAACAAATAAGGCCAAAACATTTGTAATAAAAGTAGCATAAACCGAGGTGAAGAAAACGTCACACTATATAGCAAGACACTAAAAATAGTCACAGCGAATGCAAATACAACGCACAACAAAAGAAACCAACACGAACAAACAAACGTGCCCTAAAGCAAACAAACCTACAACCCCAAACACCCTCCTACACCTACCCACTCACCAAAGCTGATTTCATATTGTCGTCGTCGTCATCATCATCATCGCCTAGTATAGTCCTGTTTAAGACAGATCTATAGGGGTCAAGATGGGGACATCCATAACTTGAACATATTAGAACGGTGTGCCCGATAAACCCAAGAAAAACTGAAATCCAGTTATGTGACAATAATAACTAAATTTAGTTAGAATGCACCAAAATTGATATAGGGACTAAATCTATCTCAAAGACATTGTATAAAAGCCCATGAACACGAGGATGCGCTCCAAAACTAAATAAATGATCCCAAAAAAAAAAAACTCAAGCAATCTACTAAAATCATATATTGTTGTTATACACAATTTTTTGAACATATTCCATTTACACTTACCTTTTGAACATGCCCAAAAAGATCCTCACAAATCCAAAGGTAAACACAATAATCCTCATACATTTTATACAAAAAAACACTTCAACTTTTTTTTTCCATCAAGAATTGAAAATCCCTTTGCAAATCAAGCAACGATCAGAAATCAATCTCCCAACAACACTCCCCTCTTCAATCCTGAGCCCACTACTCTGCTTATTCCAAAGATGCACCCCAAAAGTCGGCCCACTCTCCAACTGGGCCAGCTTCGCCCGGGCCCAATTCCTATGGGCCGTATTATTCGGCCGTTTAAAAAGCCCATCAATCCTCGTCCAGCCCACCGGATAAAACGCCAGCGGTGGCAAAACCGTAAATTCGTACCCCTCCTCACCTCCCCCGCCATTGCTAACGCTCTGAACCACCCTCGAAACCAAGTAGGGCCCATTGTGGCCCCACTTGCTTCCATTGAAGCCCCTCACGAACTCCTCCATGAACCTCAGAAGAAGCGGGTGGTGCTTATCGAAGATCAAGACCGCGTTATTCAGCCTCCACCATTCCCCTGTTTCAACGTTCATGCTCTGCGCGCAGATTGAATTTCTCAGCCCGGAGAAGTTGCGCAATACGATGAAATCGGTGTCCAGGTAGGCGCCTCCATACTTGTAAAGCACGGCGAGCCGGAGAAGGTTCGAGAGGTTCTGCGGAAATGGGATTTCGCCGACGTCGATTTCCCCTGTTTTGACCCGATTGTACCAATTCAGAGCAGGGGTGTGTTTGAGAAGATGAGGGATGTCGGGGGAGATTGGTAGGATCCGGAATCCGAGACCTGAAATTGGTTGGAGGATCCGATTACCGGCTGGGGAATCGAGTGATTCGGAGAGGATGATTAGGCAGGAATTCGGGTGTGATCGGAAGAGGGTTTCGACGGCTAAGGTTTCTCTGGCGCCGAACAGGGGAGCGGGGGAGAGCCATGTCATGAAGAATTGGGAGTCGCAGAGGCTGGAATTGAGGAATTCTTGGAGGCGTTGATCGAATTGGGGTTTGGGGGTCTCTGAAACGACGTCGGATTGGAGAATGGGGAGTTCTCTGGAGGTTTCATGGAGGGATTGAGTGATGATGAGGATGTGTTTCTTGGATGGGGGATGGAGGGAGAGGGTGTTGGAGAGGGAAGAGAGTGCGAAAATGGCGATCAAGAAGATCAGAGCGAGTGAAAGGGAGGAGAAGATTAGGGCTTTCTGGGGTTTTCTGGGTTGGAGCATGGTGAGTGCTTTCATGGCGGATTTGATCAGAGGAAATGGGAGAGTTGCAGAGAGGTGTGAGGTCAACGGAAGTCAAGAGAGAGGGAAGAAGATGAAGCCCGGTGTGTGTATAAGGTTTGAAAAAATGATGATGTAGATAAGGGAAATATGTGTAAATCATTTATTAAGGAAACAATTATTGAGTCATTATTACTAATTAGGCAAGATTATAGGATGATCGGAATTGAATTTTTTTTCCATTTTTCTATAGGGTGTGGATCACATTATAACTTATAAGTACCTTAATCTAAAAACTAAAATTTTAAATAGTTTTAAAATTAATAAATTTTTTAAAAAAAATTAAACATATTTTAAATGATGGTCTTTCTATCCCATAAGAACTCAAATTTAGAAAGTAAAACCTTATTTTTGAAAATATAAACCCTAAGAAAGAAATTAATAAAATCCTAAATAAATAATTTTACCAAATAGTTTTTACAATTGACTTCTTATCCTAATCTCTTAGGGTATAGGATAAAAAAATCCTTTAAATAAAAATCTACAATTTTTTTTTTCAAAATTAGCTTCATATAATGTGTAAAACATTATATAAAAAATCTTATTTTTTCATTTGTCATAACACTTTAATTGTCTATCATTGCAATTGATGCTATACTTGGTTGTTAGAATATAGATTTAAAAATTATATTTAAAGGTTAGGTAGGTAGCTATAGTCTATAATTATATATTAAAGTTATGCTTTTTCGAACCATCACAGAATGATTCTGACCCCACAATAACGGAAGTCAAGAGAGAGGAAGAAGATGGAGCCCGGTGTGTATAACAGAAGGTTTGAAAAAAATGATGATTGTAGATAAGGGAAATATGTGTGAATCTCATTTATTAAGGGAAATATGATTGGGTCATTATTACTAATTAGGCAAGATTATATGATGATGGGAATTGAATATTTTTTTTCTATTTTTTTTATAGTGTGTCCTAAGATGGTAAGTAATTTAATTTAAAAACTAAAATTCTAAAATAGTTTTTAAAATTAATAAACTCTAAAACAAATTAAATATTCATTAATGAAAAAATCCACAAAATCTTTTCAAAATTAGCTTCATAAATGTGCGGCACATCATAGAAAAATCCATATTTTTTCGTAGGTTGAAATCCGACCCGAAAATTAGTGGGTCAAGGAAAAACCCGAACTCGATTGACCTGAACTCGATATGGTTGAAACTCGAAACTCGTTGGGTTGACTCAATTTATCCTATTTGCGGAATATATATAATTTATTTTGAAAATTATAATATATATTATTATTAAAATGTACGGAAATAATGTTTTATTATTAAATATTATTATTTTAATAATCATATAAAATTCGATATTCTTGACCCGCTAGATCGACTTGACCCGCCCGAAAACCACAACGACCTTACCCGATTGACCCTTGACATGTAACGATCCGAATCCGAAATGACCCAACCCGATTGACAAGTCATTACACTTTTTAATTGTCTATTATTGCAATTGATACTACACTTGGTTGTTAGAATATAGATGTAAGAATTATATTCAAAGCGTAGGTAGGTAGCTATAAAAAAATACACTAATATAGGTTGAATTATTATTAAACTTTTTTTTTTTTGGTCTAAAGGAGTCACTAATATAAGTATTTGTGTGTGCAAATTGCCAACCATTTTTTTTTATACTTGACTGATATATGTAGACAAGAAAAATAACTGATATAAAAAATGTCAATAGTATAACCATTAAGTCTTTTATGC
Organism: Fallopia convolvulus; assembly: GCA_964016875.1. Classification (NCBI taxonomy): domain Eukaryota; kingdom Viridiplantae; phylum Streptophyta; class Magnoliopsida; order Caryophyllales; family Polygonaceae; genus Fallopia; species Fallopia convolvulus. Next base: position 1,586,174 of record OZ024722.1, on the reverse strand, counting down.
TTGAGATTGTCTCAAAACCCTATCGATCAAAATAATTGGAATATTATTTTTTTTGAAAAAGGAAAGAGATTCAATACTCCGAAATAAAAATATACAAATTATTTGAATTATTTGTTTGCTTCTTTGCAAATATATCATTTTGCGTTTTTATCTTATATTCTAATACGTTAAATTTATAAACGATTTTTCTAACATATGTCTAAGTATTCTTATTTTAGAAATTAAAACCATATTTGAAATAAATGAATCCTATTAAAATAAATAAAATACTTTCTATTTCAAAGATTTTAACCTATCCCCTGAGAAATTTTGATTTATAAAATATTTACTAAGGTTTAGATTTTCCAAAATAGGGTTATTTAAGATCTTATCCTATGCTTATAATGATCAGACTAATATTATTTTTCTGCATAAAACACCAATGTCATTTATAGCGCAATATATAGTTTCCTTGATTAGCATGATTTCAGATTATAAATATGTATGCATATTGAAGATCAAAATGAATTAGTACATTTTATATCACTATATTAAGAAGGTACTATTTTTGGGGTAGATACATCTACAAAACCTTAGGTACAAAATGCATTAAAATATAAAATATGAAAAACTTATTGATGATGGCTGATTATTTCTAAATGCACAGCTTAACTTAGCTGTATAATTTTTTTTGGTATATAATACATCCTATATAATGTGGTCAAAATAATACAACCTAGAGTATCTTAAGTAATGTGCAGTTTATACTTGTTTAAGAACTGTGAAATGTTGGTTGCGTTATATAGTATTGCATAACAATTAACAAGTGTAGCTTGCACGTTTCTAACCGAAAATAAGTAAAAACTATAGAGTTTAAGCTAAAAGAGTGAACTATCAACTATATATGTAGGATTTAAACCAAAAGTTGGTTCGTTATTCATCTGTCCCTTTATTTAGGTGTAAAAATATTTCTCATAATTCTACCGTTTATTGGGTCTAGTACTCTCTAGTCGGTTGGTGGCCTAAGACTCCATTCGACTTAGGTTTTTAAAAGTTTTTATTATTTAAAACCTATCTAAATAAGTGTTCGATGAAACAAGGGTTTTTAGAAGGCGGAAATTTTAGGAAAATTTTGAAAACGTTTAAAACCACAAAATAGAATATTTGCTAATTGCTATAGATATATTTTAGGAGATTTGTGAAATTTTAACAATCACTTTTTTCCTATTAATATTTTATATAATATTTTTCAAATAATTTTAAAGTAAAACCTATCTAAAAACCTTACAATACCAAATTTCAAATAAGGTTTTAAGAAATTAAAAAAAAATAAAACTTACACCTACCAAAAAACCTACATTTACCTATAAATTTCTTTTAAAACTTTCACCTTTTTATAAACCTTTTTTTGAAAACTATACAATCATAACTATAACCTAAAGCGGAGGTTAAAAAAATTATTAAATAACACATGTTATTTTTAGATTGGACCACACTACCTTTTTTTTAAATAATTTTTTTTTGATATGATAAATTCTTATTCATTCTTTTAGAATATAGGATAGAAAATCCCATTGTTAACAATCTTTTATTTTTAAATATGATAAATAGGAAGATCATTAGGATATTTTTTATGCTATCATACAAATGCTAGAATATTTATTTTATTTTTAGATAAATTTTTTTTTAACTAGATATCCTAATAGAATAGTTATCTTTCTAACCGTATATTATTAACAATCTCATTACCAATTTGGTTATTATTATAATCCAATCATTTGTTACCTTATATGAAAAGATCTTGATTAATTATATGATAATTGCCTTATTTTTTTACGTTGATCATAACAAAAATTTATATTTAAGCATTTACATAATTATTTTTCTCGGATAGTAAATATATTTGAAAATATTTTATTATTAATATTTTATTTAAGAAAAATCCGTACAAGGTACCGGAATACATACTAGTCTTTATGTAAAGTGCATAAAAATTGGGTCTCAAAATAGTTTTTTATTTAAAATTAAATAATTTAAACTTATCTAAGTCTAAAATGTAAAATAAGTGTATTTTAGCATCAGGTGACCAATGAAAATCTTCCGTTCCACTTTGGTATTCCACTCCCATATTCCACTTGAATTTTTAAATATCAAATTAAGGTTAAATTTTTTAAAAAAATTATATTTATATTGTAAATAATTATATACATATGTTTGAAAAAATTTATCTTAAAAATCATATTATATAATTTTTTAAATCAAAATGATGATTTTCTTATATAACTTTTCCCTTTTAATTTTAAAAAATTGTATAATATAATTTTCAATCTAAAAATTTGTAGACATATATATACTTGTTTACAATATAAATATATTTTTTTAATATTTCTTTAATGTTTAAAATACAAATAAAATATGAAATTGGAACACTAATCGTGGAATAGAGAATTTGTATTGGTTTGGTCATGTGACATCCTACACAAAATAGTCTTAACCCTAAAAAACGTTATTGTTGCTCTCTCCTTTTCTTGTTTATCCAGACTTTGTTTTCGTTTCCTTGTGGCTTTTGTAGAATTGTATGGGGAAGATCACATGGGAAGTTACACAATTAAACTTCCACTACTCCACTTTCCCATATTCATTTTTCCTCTTTTTTTTCTTTTTCTTTTTGATTCTAATGAAGGGTGGTTACGTACAATTTTTTTTTATAAGGAAAGAAATTAGGAAAGTTGCTAATAGACTAGCGGCCTCCTTAGAGCATCTTGAAAAATGAGGTTTCTAAGAATCGGATCAACTGCAAGTGGAACGATGGAAACATGGCGGAAGGAAACGACAATGTAATCCGCCACCGAATTGCATTCCCGAACGACGTGGGAAATACTCTAACACCGGAACCGAGTAAACAAGTAGTGGATATCCGCATGTACGTAGCATCTCAATCTCCCACGGACAACGCCAGTCACCAAGAACGAATTTGACCAGCTGCAAGTTATCGCCTCAATCTGGATGTGGGAAATGTCACGTCTGGTGGCCTCGAGAATTCCCTGGCGCAAGGCGATGGTCTCGGATATCAGCATAGACTGTCAACCGACCAGTACTCCGTCAATATGGATGGGTTCACCACAACAGTCCCTGAGGATAAATCCGAACGAAACCACCCCTTTTGCGTTAACTGCACCATCAAAATTAAGCTTAGTGAAAGTTGATGTGGGTTTCTTCCATTTAGCACTTCTACGCTCTTGCCTATTGTGTTGCCTAGTGTTTTGCAATCCGTTTTCATTTTTTTTGTTCGCGCAAATCCATTCCTTTTTTTTTTTTTGTTTCGGATGAAGTCATAGATATTGTCATGGTGGTCAGTTTGAGCTGAACCGTTAGGCTTAAAGACCTCTTTATTTCTAAAGAACCATAAGCTCCACCAGGAGAAGTAAAGGTCCTCAATTTCGGTGTTGTTAGCCAGCGCCCTTATTTCTTCGAGTATTTCAAAAGGTTTTTTTCCCTTCTAGTTCAATTTGGTTAACAATCCTAACTATTTTAGAATTTATCGGATTGAGGGTATTTTTTTATACATACGCATTTAAGAAGAATGTGGTTAATGTCTTCATTCGGATGGTTACATGCAACGCACCACTGGAATTTGGTTAGCATCCAATCTGACATTTCGTGGGGAGAATGTGGTTAATATCATAAATTCTTTTCCTTCTTTTTTTTTTTAATTTCGTTTCTTTTTTTGTTTGTTTGCAAGCAGAAAATGTGATGGCCCATTTGGGGTATAGTTTGAGCTTTACTCTTGAACTTAGATTGAAGCATATGAGCCCAATTATAAACTGGGTAATTATAACACAATTATAATTATGTAGTAAATTTTAGCCCATTTTTACATGATCATAACTTCTCACATTTGATTTTTCATGCTCAAATAAACCATTCAACTAAGCGAGAATTCGCAGACGACGATGAAGGGATTGAAGGCCATAACATCAGAATCAAATGGGGTCAGGAAACTCAGAAGAGTTTTTAAGCAAACTGGGTATTCTTTGATTTCATAATTAGGGCAATCACATGAATGTTTTTTCATGCTCTTGAAGAAGCTTCTTCTTTAGAAGGGATTATGGAGAATTTTTTTTTTTTACATAATGGAAAATGAAGGAACTTTGTGTTTCAATATATTTTCTTTTTAGGAGAAGAGAGCAATAAAAAGAAGTCAAATTTTTTGCTTGGTGCTTGTATTCTCATTGTTTTTCTAGTATTTTTTTTAATGAAGAATTGAAGATGCATTCCACAAAACTAAGGGATCGCTATACTTTCATGTGAAAAATACTTTTGAGTAATAAATATTACTTATTTATCTTGAAATATATAAAATATAACTATTTTTTATACATTTCAAGGAAAAAACAATATTAATTGGCCAAAATACTGTTCACGTGGAAGTATAGCAATTAGCAAACCCTAAATGTTCCCTATTAACATCGGTTTTTCTATCCTATGCTCTTAGGAAACTAAAATCTTAATAGATAACTAATAAACCCTGTTTAAAAAATAATTAAATCTAAATAAATATATTACTATTTTTAGACTCTTAACCTCCTAAGGACATAGGTTAGAAAAATCGTAACAACATTAACATACTCTCGACTTGGTTGGGATAAAGGTGCATACATACAACTTGCCTACTTGAGTACTTGACCCACCCAAGCAAAGGTCTTTCATGAAATTGCATTTTTTAGCATCAAATCATATAAAACTATATGGTTTTTCTAACCTATGCCCTTAGGACATTGGTTAAATATTCTTGTTTTAGAAACTAAAATACTATTTAGAAATAAATGAACCCTATTAAAATAAATAAAATTATCCTAAATAATGCAAACTAACAAATATTTTCCATTTTAAGGGTCTTAAGTTCTTAACCTATGCCCTTGGGACATAGGTTAGAAAAATCGGAAACTATATTAATTTTGATACATTTTAACTAAATTCAATTATTATTATCGCATAGCTGAATATAGGATTGTTCAACTAGTTTATAGACTTTAGGATATTAATATATTATTATAAAGAGTAAATATTAGTATACTATTATAAAAAATATTTAAAAAATAATATGACGGGTTACGAGTCGGATTACAGGTTTTACGGGTCAACTCGTAATCCGTAGTCCAAAAAAATCTTGACCCCTGACCCGACCCGTACTTTACGGGTCGGATTACGGGTCATTGGGTCATTTGAACAACCCTAGCTAAATATCAGTTTTCCTTGGGGGCAATCCTTAGGTGCCTCCATCTTGACCCTAGATCCTGCATGTGCAAGATTATTCGTGGGGGCGATGATGAAAAAATCATACAAATTACGGGTCGGGTCGGGGGCCATTGGGCCATTTAAACCCTAGTTGAATATCAGTTTTCCTTGGGGGCAATCCTCGGGTGCCCTCATCTTGACCCCTCAGATCCTGCTCGTGCAAGATTATACTGGGGCCATGATGAATAAAATCACACACACCTAAACAAAGCAAACACAAAGCACCTCCCCCTAATCATCATCAAGTGTTCATTATATCCTCCTTCCCTATACCCACTAGCTTTTGCAGTTGCAATGAAATCAGACCCCCAATATATATAAACCAGCTCTTTTGAGCATCTTACCCACCAAGCCAATTTCATCCACTCTATTAATGCCAACAGCCCTTCTCAAGCAAGCAAGCAAGCCTTGGTGCCACTTTTCTTCCATGACAGAAGCATGCTCAAACATTTTCCACTCTTGAGCTTGAGCTCCAATGGGCACTAGCCATGCCACCTCCAATGAAATCATCTCACTAGAAATCCAGTGAAACATGGGGCCAAAATTTAGGGCTGAATTTTTATTCTTCACATCAGCAATTCAAAAAGCAAACCTTATGCAAATTACATTATCTTATGCATCAAATACTCTTATGCAAATTTTAAACTATGAACATGTTAAACTCCACATGTCATATCATAAGTCTAGCTTAATAGCTGGAAGAAGCTACACTTGATATGCAATAATAGAAGGCATATAAAAAACAAAACAGATTATATATGGATTGCTCTGGATATATGGTGAGCATAGAAAACTACAGCTATGCATTTTATGGATACAACTACTTCTTTCGACTTGTACATACAACCTACAATGAATCATCTGCCCGCATCTACACAAAAAAGGCAGGAAATGGTTGGACAGCAAAGATAACAGCCATCTAAAGATACCTTGGTGGTAGAGGCCGAGTTTTTCAAAATCCTTCTTCAAAACAGCCGTCCTGTCTCCGTCTCTTATTTCATTCAAGAACGGCCATTCTTCTGAGGTAATGCTGATAATATAGTCTGAGATCCACCCTGCAAATCGTCCTTCAAGTGCTTGCTAGTAATAGGTTTCTGGAACCTGGGGTATTTCACAAATAACAATCAACTTTCTTTTAGCACTCCTAGTGAGTATATATGATACTGATCAAACAAGAGGTAATCTTGAACAGAATGCCAGCCAGAAGTTCTTTTGAGACATAAAACAGATTTACATTGACCTATCATCTCAAGGGAAGGATCTTGACCTGGGTGAACTCGGATGGTCCAATAATTGCTGATTGACCACTGGCGATGTACTTTCAATTTCCATCTCAGTAGCCTGCAAAGCATTCACCAATGAAATTGAGCAAGATTTTTCACAGGAAAGGTCAGCTTGAATTAGCTGACCGACAATTTTAGCAGCTCATGATTTGATCCACATGACAATACAATTCAATTCATATCCATAACAACCAAGCAACTTCGTTGTTATATTTTACATATCTTCAAAACCAAACTAGAAAAGGAAATAGTTACTTCCATTGGCGGGATCATGAGATACCTAACACTATTGCTGCATCTCCCCCACATCTTTATTCTTCATTCTCACTAAGAATTTAATATTTTATATGCATCAACGATGACAGGATGTTTACACTCATTTTTATGCACGACACCTAGAAAGCTGTTTGGCTAGAGTTATGTGCTTAAAAAAGGACAGGCTGTTTGTTGGACAAAATGAATCTGTCATTTTCACGAGTGCAAAAAGGCAAACGTATAGCATGCACATCTTATGAAAAGAATCTACAGTTGACAACCTCAGATTTGCTTTCTTTGGGAAGCTTTGCATCTGTTAATGGGTTTCCAGGTTCAGTGTCAACATCATCCCAGATAAATCCATTTTCCTTCCTATTAGTGCGCATATCAAAGTTCTTCTCGTCAGTGCCTGAAGTATGTCCAACATACTCTACATATTTATCTGCAATATAAATTTAAGAATTAAGTAAATGAACTGGGAGTGTAATCATATGAGAAAAAGGATCCTTCACCAAATAAGTTTCCAAAGCACAATTATTTTGAAACAAAAGGATAAATGATGTAGCATGATAATATTTCGGGAGATAGCCTTTTCTCACATCTTATTTCAATTCTTGGATGTTTTACGATCCTAATCAAGTATTTGCACAGGGAGCTTATCCAATATGGCAATATGCCAACACAATCAAATTTCACCAAAATCAAGACTTTATTACGGTATTTTATGGTAGAAGTATTCAATTTATCTGACTATAGAGTCTCCGAAAATAAATATGTTAAGATGCAAATGGCTTATTTTTAGAGTTTTACTTGGGAAGAATATGGTAAAAATATTGATGGTTTAATTTTAAAAAGCTAATGAAAATAAGCAATGAAACATAGAACTGCCAATTCAACAAGAATACCTATAAAATTATCAATGCCAACTTATGTTCAAACTACGATGTGACAAACAAAAAAGCATAATATCTATTTTCTGACAAATAAACAATGCAATAAGTGCTACTATCCCATATTGATCATCACTTTGACTATTATATTCTCTTAAGAAAACTACTGAGATACATTTTTATATAAAAAAACTATAATAATAAACTCAGGCCTGGAAAACTGCAACAATTTATCATCAACTTAGAATTTAATACCAGAACTCCAGAAGGGACGGTTCCTTTTAAAAAAGCAGAAGGAATAAATATATAAATTTACAAGAATTAAGAAGTACCAGCCAAACTCCGTAGCGCATTTTCAGCTGCTTGTTGTTGAGCGTCCTTTCGGGTCTTCCCTACCCCAACACCAATCTTCTCACCAGTGAATAACACCTAATCAAAGAGCAATTGAGTTTTTGTAAAAAAATATATAATTGCACTTAACAACCATAAGGGAGAACTCTGAAATAGCATATACTAGAGAGAAGTAAAAACACTATCCAAATTGTACTGTAGAGAATGTTTAGAAGAACAGTGACAGATAAACCGTTCCATAGAAAAGGTAGGTCAATAACATAAACAAAACTTTATGAAATAAAACAATATGATGTACCTCACAACAGAACTGCAAGACGTGTCTTGTATTTACAACAGGCCTAAATTCAACCTGTGTAGTAGAAGAATATATCAACTTTTTGTTTTGGATGTTTGTCAAAGTAACCTCAGGTTAACATGTTTCATAATGCAAACCTTAGAACTGCACCGCCGGCCAATTTCTTGCAGCACACTGATAGATAAACTGGAATTTAATGTACTTGCTTTTGATGCATCTGCTTGAAATTCTTTATTAGTAGAGGATGTTTGGTTCTGAGAGAAAGCAACCTCAGAAGTCCCGCCAACTGCATCCATTGATTGAGAAAACGTTTTATAAGGAGCCACAATGTATTTAGCAAGGAGTCTTGCAAGCTAAACCTCTCTATTCGAGGTACAAGCATAAGGTATTTAAGTCTTAAGTATTACCCACACTCCCTATATTTAACAAGTAATATCTCACACATTTACAGCACTCCATTTTTTCATGTACCAACCACCAAGAGCCGGTGTCTGCTACTAGTTAGCATTTCACTATGAAACAAAACAGGTGTTTGTAAGCATAGCAAGGAGCGGTGATTTTGTGTGGAGGTAGTGAGGTACAATTAATAATAGATTAGAGATTCAAACCTGGTATTTGATTAGCTGGCAGATTCTGCTTCTGCCTTTCACGTCTGATGCCTAACTGTGACATGAAAACAATAGATAAGTGTCTAACTATGCTAAAATGAGTTTGTGCACCATCATTAACCACACTTTCCTATCAAAATAATTACGAAGACAAACCTCAGGCCTGCCCCTGGGCACATTGAAGACTTGGCCTGATGGCATCAGACTCTGACCAACTGTATTTGGATAAGCTTTCTGCTTTTCAGCTTTTAACATATTATTATCTTGTGCAACTCGAGAAGGTTGATTGCTCAAATGTTCCTTATTTGGATCTTCTTCTATCAACCAGCCGCCTTGAGAGTGTGATGGCACAGATGGTATTTGTGCAGGTGATGTTAGAATGGGTGGATCACCAGAATTTGGTGTTCGCACATCTCCCCCAGGTTGCATCATCATGAGCCTTCTTCTCTTATCGAGGTCTGATTCAGAAGAAAAGCCATCTCGCTTACCTGGTACCCCAAGCAAACTAGGCTCTGCATGGAAGTAAATGAAGTCCCAAGACAACTGTTAGTGCTCCTCGTGATTTCCAACGATTACATAGAGAAAAAAGTAATTAAGCAAAAATAAAGAACATGTTTCATACTCAGTATAGGCATAAGTGTCCTAGAATAAGGTGGTGCAGCATTTGAAGCAGAAATTGGAGGTAGATGAACAATCTCAGGCTTCTCAGGAACATTTTCTAGTGAATTGTTAGCTGAATCTGCAGCAACTTTTTTATCCTAAAAAATGCAACAAAAGAACATGAAAATATTATTATCATACTTCCCTTGCTTAATAAAGGCTTCCCATCCCATCAGTCCTACCAATCAGAATGTTCTAGAGCACACATCTGATCGATAAGCTAGTCCACTCAATAAAAAAAAGAATGATCAAGAAATATTGGTCATCCGTGATCCCAGTATCCCACCATTTCATTTACGAATGAACTCCAATTACTTACTTGATTAAGTAATCTCTGTTCGGCCCCAGGACCATACATGCCCTCAGGAATAGTAAAGCTTACATTTCCATTTGGTACATTTCCAGTGTCCTTTATGGGCAAAAAAGAGAAGAAAAGAAACATCTAAATAAGAGCACTCTACATAACGGGCAAACCTCTATAATAATATAATGTATGAAAATTGGCATACCTCTAACATCAAGAAGTTGCTCACATCAGGAGGTGGAGGTAAACTTGACAGATCATCTTCATAGAAGAGATCACAGATTCTTTTGTGTATATTTTCATCAAACTCTCTAGGCAATTCAAATCAAATACAAACATAAAAAGGCAAATATTAGGTGTCTCAGATAAAACAAGATCAGCAAGAGATTGTCAAGAATTCACAATTTAGAGCCGTACGCAGATTTCTTACTTGAAAAAACCTCCTCTGATATTGCATGCTACATTTCGGGCAACACATAGAACAGGGACAGCATTTGCTGTCTATGAAATCAAGAAAAAATTATAAGCAGTTGGATAATGATGAATCTTGACAATTAGAGGTCTCATAAGAAGCAGAATCTGTCACCTCAGCCTGGGGAGCATAATATGGTGCAAAAGCAGGCACTACATGAACCCTTGATTGGTCCTTATCTTCCCAGACATTCATCCGATCATCAATCACCATTGCTAAATTTGGATGGCAAGAACCATCATGGAATACATTTAGCAGAGATTTCTTTGACCCTTCAGAGGTAGAAAAAGAAGACATCAACAAACCGGTAAGATTTTGTTCTCTAATGACGTAATGCTGTTCAAATATGCAAAACCCTCTAGAATGAGGTATTCATCACACCTAGGGTTCTCACTAGAATGTGGAAGGATGTATTTCAAGTGCACATTTCTATTTCAATCATGATCTTAGTAACCAAAAATACAGGTAGAATCCCATCCCCCCCCCCCCCCCCAAAACACTCTCATAAAATCCTCATACATAAAGTTTGCATGTCTAAGCCAATGAAGAATCCTGGCCTGAGAGTTATCACAAAGCAGCAAATAGAGGTTTTTCAACATTTTCGTGCAATCATGTCAAGAACGCCATTTCTGGAAAACCAGCATAAGCACTACCACCATTAGGGCAAAAAAAAAACCATGACAATCACTAATACATTAAACCTCATATGTAGAAGAGATTAGCCTTAAAAGCATACACTGAATTCCTGATCTTATATTGATGAAATTTATTAACAAATATGTAAATGGGGACGGATAAAATAATCATACAGGCCCATTATGCTAGTCATATAAAAAGATACCTATATCTACTAACTCATGATTGTTGTAAGATATATATCAATTCCAGTGCTATGGAAGAAATGGGTTGTATCCTTACCTGACTTGACACATACAACGCGGCCCAAACGTTTCTTTGCACTAATCAAGTTAGCCTCTGGATCAAGAAGCCTCCACATTTCCAAAGCATAATCCCTCTCTGCCATGGTACAGACAAAAACTTCAAACCGTTTGCGTCCTTTTGCTGTTAAGTAACTTCTAAGTTCCTCCCAAGCAGGCCGCAACCTTACCAGCACACTAGTATCACGAACCTACATAATCACAGTAATTCAAAAAAATATGTGGATGGAGCAACACTTACAATCTGATAAAACTTTGCGGACTAATGACCACAAATCCATAATTCTCCACTAGTTAATTTTTACATAATGATCCTAAGGGAAAACAGTGTATATACAATAAACAAAGAAGCTAAGATCAATGCTTCATAGTCCTGCGTTATATGGATATTGGAATTACTTTCAGATATCAACAGCTGAACTGATGATGTACATCGGATGAAAATAATGTTCCATTTTCCATTTATTAATGGAAGTAAACAGTAGCATAGACGGATCTCTGTCTATACATGTATATTAAAAAGCAATGGCATTCATACATGCAGATATATAACATCCTTCAAATGCACTGAAAGCAACTATAAAGCAAGTTAAACACCCAAATTCTAAATTTGAGGAAGCAATTTAAACCCTCCGACTTCCTAAACACAGACAAACACCTGGAAAACGACAAATTAAAGGCAATTTCTAACCTCGGGATTTATGCGAGTGAGAACAATGTTCTTCTCTGGCAACCGGATGATTGGCCGTGCAGCCTTCTCATGGTTTTCGATCTCCTCCATTTGAGCCTTATAAACCTTCCCACCATCCGTAACACAATCATACTCCGCATACTGCTTCAACAGCGCTCTGTCATCAGCGACTCGCCTCAGCTCGGCCGACATCCCGGAGACTCGATTAGGATCCGCCTCCCTCGCGATCCAGCCTTTAAGGTACTCCATTCTATCCTCGAACGTCTTCATCGTGTTGGCCACGATCAGCGTCTCGTCGAGATCAAAGACGATCGCCAAGCAGCGCAAATTAAGCATCCCAAGGCACGAGTTATAAAGCCCAACGGGCAACGAATAGCACCAGAAGCAAGGGAAGTTCTTCTCCTTGCTAGGCATTGCCACGAGGTGCATCTCCTCGTTGCCAAGAGCTACCACAGCCGTCTGAAACACACACAACGGTACAAAATTGAAATTCAAACAACAACAAAACTTAAAATTTGCAAGCATTACAGCAAATGGACGACGATCTGTGACCTTGCGCTCGTAGAAACAGGTGGCATGGAGAGTGAGGAGATTCGCTTGTTGCTCGGGCGGGAGCGGCGATTCCAATTTGAACCGGACGGAGTAGGATGAAATCGTTTGGAGGACGGATAACGGTGGAGAGCGCTCACTCGGAGGTGAGATGTGCGAGATTCGAATCTCGTTGTTAGGGAAGCTGGAGCTCGAATTCGCATCCTTCGCCACCGGAACGGCTCGGAGTTCGCCGAGAAACGTCTCGCCGTGGTATACCGCCACCGATTTAAACCCTAGCCGGCTCATTTCTTCCGATCATGCGAAGGGAATTCAGGTGGAGGATTCAAATGTGAGGATTGAATTTGGGAGAAAGATTGATTTCCCAGTTTTCTCTGTGAAATCTCCCTCTCTCTATCTCTACGCTAGTAGAGTGGGAAGTTTCTTGCGCGCTATTTCTCTCTCTCTCTCTCGCTTTCTCTCTCCCACGCAAAAAGCGTTTTCTCTCTCTTCGCTCTCTCTCTCTCTTTAATTTCTCTCTCTATTGCACTTGCGTTTCAAACAAATGAGGTTGAAGTCACCATGGGAGGTATTTATAGGCTGGATGGTGGGCCAGGGGAAATGGGCCTGGTTTTGTGCAGTATCTACGGAAATGCCACTGGGCCGTTGATCATGTCTGAATTTGAAGGTCCTGAATTAGTTGTACAATTTAAGATTTGGTTAGGACTTGGGGGTATGGGCTTTTAAGAGGCCATAAAGTATATTAATGTTATACTATATATTCCCTCTGTCCCGTTTTGTTTGTCCACAAGGACAAACAGCACAGGTTTTAATGAGCCCAAATTTGCAGATTGTAGTACAGTCAAAAATAAATGAAGTGCATTATTACAATTTTCTTTACAATTTCTTTAATCCTCCACTTTAATTTTAGACCAATCAAAAACATTCATACATTTTCATTAGCCAAAAGAAACTCATCATTCACATCCCCACAAATCTACTACATTTTGAGTTACATTGTCGGTTGCAATTACACAGAAATTACAAGGACCTACAAACTCATCGCTTTGATTCCGGGGACCTACAAACAAAGAGAGAAAAGAGAAAATTAGTGAAAGAGAGATTGAATAAGAGAGATCTTGTGAAAAAACAGATCGAGAGAAAAGAGAAAATTAGTGAAAGAGAGATTGAATAAGAGAGATCACGTGAAAAAAAAACAGATCGAAAACAAAAAGAGAGAGAAACGAGAGAATTAGTGAAGGAGAGATTGAATAAGAGAGATCTTGTGGAAAAAAAAACAGATCGAAAACAAAAAGAGAGAACGAGATATTGAGAGCAAAAAAGAGAGAAGCACATGCAATCACAACAATTCCAGATCAAACTAAACGATCAATCTTGTCAAATACGAATATATCGACTCAATAAAACTAGAGAAAACAAGTGATTGCAAAAAAAATAAATAGATCTTGAAAAGAGCTTGCAATAAAACAGAGATTTAGAGGGAAAATACAGATCCAAAAGAATGAACACGAAAATGAGAGATTCAGAGCAAAACAGAGAGAGGAAAGTCCAGATCCAAAGGATGAACAAGAGATCTTCACAAAATAGAATGCGATCGAAAATAATAGAGAGAAAACGAGAGATTCAAAAAAAAAGATCTTGTGAGAATCCATAGATCTTGTGAATCTCCACAACAAAAACAATCGACAGATTCAAAGCAAAAACAAAAAAAAAGAGGTCTCTTGTTTAAAGAAGTCCATAGATATGGAGATTAAAGGCAAAAAAGAGAGATTCAAAGCAAAAAAAAAAACGAAATCCACAACACAAACAATAGATCTGGTGAACAAACAAGAGATCGACAAAAAACAAGAGCGAAAAGGAAAGAAAATCAGAGATTTAGAGGAAAAATCGAGAGAACTTGAAGTTATCGAGAGATTCACATACCTTTCTGAGAGATTGAAAGCAAGAATCGAGCACCACGAACAAAAATGAAGATAGATCTTGTGAGAATCGAGAGATTTAGAGCAATCCAGAATGTGTGATGAGAGATTCGGAAAAAAAAGGAGAAAAATCGAAGCGTTTTTGAGAGCTCGAAAGAGGAGGCTCAATCGCCTAGGGTTTCAGAGAAAGATGAGAGCTTGAGTGGAAGTGAGAGAAATGAGATATGGAGAGGTTTAGGGTTTCATTAGTGGAAGCATTTGTTGGGTTTGATAATGGATCAAAGTAATCAAAGCAATTGGGTCCAAAAAAGCTCAACATCTCATATTGGACCAAAATCAATATTTGGTCTCTCAAGCAACATCTATCCAAAATCAAAACAAATGTAAAACAACGTTTATGTCCAACAACTGTATATTCATATTGCAATTTTTGATAGAAATAGAAATGGATTAAAAAAATGATTTGCATAAATTGTTGGGAAAGTGCAAATTTTATTTTTAAGGTTAAAAAAATTGCATAAAAATGGACAATATGTAATTTTATTTTTGCATGTTGAAAAAAAATTGGATAAAAAAATTCAATTCTTAAAAATGGAAGGATTAAAACAATATTGGTTGTGTATGATTGAATTTAATGGAGGTAGGAGAAGATGAATAGTTGATGGGATGAAAAGAGAATAAGTGGATAAAAAGTGAAAAAGTGTGTAAAAAGTGAAATTGATTGAGGGTATTTTTGTAAAAAATGATGGCTAAAAAAGGAAAGGGGTGAAAGGACGACAAACATTTCGGGACGCCCGAAATGAAATACTGGACAAACAAATGAGGACGGAGGGAGTACTATATAGCAAGACTTATGTTATTGAGTTTTTTTTTGAAAAAGGTAAGAATTAGGGTTCCCTTGTAACGCCCTAGAGCATCTTTGCAGATGAGAGCTAGAAGTTTTTGGTAATTTACAATAGCGTCCAAGGAATGGTTGTGGCCCAGCCTAGCAATTTTATCGGTCAAGGCATTGCAGATCCAGTTAGCATGGTTGATTCGCATAGCATCAAACCACGCAAGCGAGAGCGAAATATCAAAGACTACCATGTTTGAGTTTCATGGGCATTGCCCTTTTTTACGAATAGCATTTATAATTGTGATGTTATCCCCTTCAATTTCAAGATTCTTGATTCCTTTAGTAATGGCATATTATATCCCTTCTCTTAGTGCAAGAGCTTTTACTTCATTCACTAACACTCCACTATATGTAGTATTTCGACGTCGCAATGCCAACTACTTCGGCATGGGCCCTCGAATTACAATTCTAGACGAAGCATCTCCATTTTGCAGTTTTGATCCATCAAAGTTAAGTTTATAAAAAAACATAGATGGTTTTTTCCAACTTTTTTGTGTTTGTTTACGTTTTCTATTACACGGGTTCCTTGAATTTGGCTCATCTTTGCTCCATTGTTTTGTTGTTTCCCATATATGTATTTGCATTTTTATATATTGTGTTAAATCTAAAATAAAATCATTTGTTACCTGTTGGAAGACTAGTTTGTTGCGTTGGTGCCAGATACCCACCAACATACGGCTAATTCAACGAAGTCTTTATCATTAACTTGTTGTCTTATTTCACTAAGTATTTGACGAGGTAGTTTATTCCTTATATCTAATTGTTGTAAAATTTGAGTAAATTTGGGATTTATTTTCCGACAAATCTCATGTGTGTGAGGGCGTTTGGTTAGTAAGTGGCCGATATCTTCAAAGGAGCAGTTACACATAAGGCACCCTCCCGGGACCGGGACGTGATTCGCTTGTAGCTGAGATTTAGTTGTTAGTCTGTTATTGTCAATTTTCCAAGACTTGTGTTAGTGAGTTGAATATATGATATTCAATTCCCCTCAAAAATATGAGATCACCGATAAAAAAAAGGGTGGTTCAGATGAAAACAACCCCTCGGAAGAGAACTGAGAATGCTTGAGAATAGTCAAATTTTGAAAAACAAATGGCCTAGATCACGTGGTAACTAAATGGTAAATTTTATAATAAAAAATTAGCACATGCGAATTTTATGCGAAAAACGCTTATATTATTGTTATGTATAACTAAGTGTGTACAATGTTGTTGGATACTAGTACCATGGGAACAGTACCGATCGTTCCCTTGTGTTTTGATAATGACAAACTCTATGAGAAATAATGAGTTGTATGTTTCCATGATAATTTCAAGTAATACAGATCAAATGAGAAGTATGGAAGCATGAATGAGTTGACGCTGATGTGAGGGAACAGTGTGAGGAAACAGCAGTGTATGTGCTTGAGGGAACAACAACATGTGCGCTTGAGGGAACATTAGTGTCTGCACTTGGACAGATTCTAAATAAGAAAAGTGCATCCTTTCAACAACGGAAGATTTGATTCTCAAAGATTTGACAGCTTGAATAATTGGTTATTAGAAGATAATCTTTAAAGATAAAATCGGAATCATATCTCACCGAATTGGAAGTAACTTGTGATGCAAGGAGAAGATTTCTACGTTAAGGAAAGATCTCACGGAATATTATATTGTGTAATCGGTTTGTAGAAGATATTTTTGGGTGGAAAATTATTATTTTGTGGAAAGGAAATAATATTATACATGATCCAAGTCTCTTCTATAAATAAGAGTAGAGTTCGAGTTTTCTATTGATCGATCTCGATCGATCTCCATTGATATTGAGTAGCAGAGCATTCAAGTGCCATTGAAGCTTCATCAAGGGGTTAAGTAAGTTGTTACTAGGGTTTTTCGGTCTTCTAAGATTATTATCTTTACGTGCTTAGGCTGAGAAGCTAAGGTTTGATAAATCTAGGGTCTAGAGATTAGACTTATCTAGGAGTGCTTGCTTGCCTTTGTATCTCGTGAAAGAATTAATAATATAAGAAGTCATTTGAAATTCTCTAAGTAGGTGGTGGTTTTACTCGCTCAACTAGTTGGTTGATCGAGGTTTCCACTCTAAGAGGTCGTGTCAAACTGTTACCTGCATAACTGTATTTATGTCGCTGCCCAGTTCACTGTTTCCGTGGGAACAATTTTTGTATTACTAACACACTCGTTCCAACGAATGTTATAAGTGAGTATACAATATTGCACATGATCTTATAACTAATTATGCATGATCTTATAACTAAGTATGCATGATCTTCTAACTAAATTTGCATGATCTTATGAGAAAGTGTGTATGATCTTATAACTGAATGTGCACGATCATATAACTAGGTGTGTGTGATCTCATATCCATATGCATGATCTTGTTGCACAATATTATAACTGAATATGCATAACCTTGATATCGAGTGTGCATCATCTTAAAACTTAGTATATTTAGTTTATTACAAGGAAGAACATAGCTCAATCAATGAGAGAGTTTGAATAATTTGGCTTTATATCACATCGTGATGTTACTAATGGGGCACAAAAAATTCAAACACAAAATGACAAGAAAGAATGATTGAAGCAAAGAGAGAAAACGAGGGAGCAAGACAAGAGGGAGAATGCGAGATAATAGTAATAAAACAGTGGTGTGCACATTTTGTAATCAAAGAGGGCATGATGTGTCCAATTGTTACAAAACCATGACTTCATTAACTACAAACAGAGAGGGCATGAGGCATCATATTGCTTCCGCATAATTGGCTATCCCGAATGGTGGGGCGATTGTCCACGGGAGGAAATTCAGCATAACTCTAATTCCAACAGCTCAAACAAAGGAGGTCGTGGACCGTTAGGAACATCTCGCGGTGGACAAAGGTGTGGGCGAGAAGGAAAGGCTCGTGCCAATGCAGTTGTTGGGCTTGGTGTTGTTGTGACATGACAAGTCGAAGGCAATTTGGAGAATGAAGCAAGAGGAATTATTGGTTTGGTCAATGATCAGATTCAAGTGTTAATTGATCTCTTACAAAACCAACAACATCTTAGCAGCGAGAGAATGACAGATACGTCTATTGGTTTTCATTGGATTATTGATTTGGGAGTGACTAATCATATGACATGATATAAGGAGCGCTTTAGGAATCTTAAGAAAATATCTGGTTGTCGTGTTGGATTGCCCAATCGATGTTTTTCTACTATTGAATTGATCAAGTCAGTTTTGTTGAGTAGAAATTTTGTGATTGATAATGTGATTTAAGTTCTGAATCTGACTTGTGAACTCATTTCAGTTACTCAGCTTATTGATGAATCTGATTGTTGCGTCCAGTTTACTAAAAATATTTGTGTGCTTCAAGATTGTGCAACGAAGATGTTGATCGGTGCGGGTAGGCGACACGATGAGCTCTAATATTTTTTGGCAACGCCGTAAGAATCAACTATGACCATCAAATTATAGACACAATCGGGCTTATGGCATGAAAGATTGAGGCATCCGTTATTAGAAGTGTTGAAACTGATTTCTAAGTCTAATTTTTCTGTTAGTGACTCGGTGTTGAATAAAATTTGTGATGTTTGTCATCCGGCAAAAAAAAACACACAATAGTTTTCCTTTGAGTAATTTTAGAGCTTCTATTGCATTTGATCTTATTCATTGCGATTAGTGGGAACCGTATCGTCAAGCCTCTTCTTGCGTAGCACGTTATTTTTTGACTATTGTGGATGATTATACAAGAGTTGTTTAGTTGTTTTTATTGGTTGATAAAAAGGAAGTGACCCGTCTGTTGAAATTCTTTGCTCTTGTTGAATGTCAATTTGGTTCCTTTCAAAACGTCCGTAGCGACAATGAAACTGAATTTGTGTGTCTAAAGAATTATTTTCTTGAGCACGAGATAGTTTTTCAGACTTCATGTACATGTACTCCTCATCAAAAGGTCGGGTAGAGCGGACACACCGACATATTTTAAAGGTCGCTCGTGCCTTGAGATTTCAAGGGCATCTTCCTATTGATATTTGGAGGGAAAGTGTGCTTACGACAACATATCTAATTAATAGCCTTCTATCCATGGTAACGGGAGGCAAACGCCCATATGAGTTGATATATGATCGGTCTCCCAACTATGAACATCTCTGAGTGTTTGGTTCTTTATGTTACATGCATATTCAGGGCGTGGAGGTGATAAATTTGTTAGTAGGAGTTGAAATTGTGTTTTTGTGGGCTATCCTACGGATAAAAAAGCTTGGCGTCTATATGATTCGGAAACATATGATTTTTTTATCTCTCATGAGTTACTTTTTATGAAACCGAGTTTCCTTTTGATCATAAATCAGCTGGCCCAACTAAATCTACAACCCATGTTCAAATTTCGGATATTTCGGATATTGTTGGAAGTAGTGCTGACGATGAGGTTGATTTTCTGGTGAATTATCTTGGTGCTTCTTCTGTTGAGAATAACGACGACAAGAGTGATGATGATGTTGAATTGTCTTCTGTTGTTGCTGCTAACTAACCTGTTGAAGTTGCATTTGACACACCTCTTATCAGTGTTGAAGACGTTGTAGTGGGTCAGGGCCATCAGTTGAAGCAACCCTCAGTCCGGTTGCATGAATATGTGATTAATACAACTTATTGCTCGAGCCCATTGACTAGTCCTATCCCTCCAAATCATTCTTTTGGTACTTTTTATCCCTTGACTGATTATTTAAGTTGCAATCGATTTTCTCATAGTCATAATAGGATTTTTCTAGCTGCAATATCCGATAATACGATAACCACGATGGTGTGAGGTTATGAGGCTTGAAATCAAAGTCTTGGAGGATAATAAGACTTGGACGCTTACTGATTTACCAATTAAAAAGTAGGCGTTAGGATGTAAAGGGGTGTTCCGGATTAAATACAAGTTCGATGGCACGATTGAGTGCTTTAAAGCGTGTCTCGTGATTCTTGGCAATCGTTAGATTGCTGGCATTGATTATTTTGAGACATTCGCTCTTGTAGGTAAGATGGTGACAATTCTACTTTTCTTGTTGTTGTTACCATTCAGAATTGAGACCTCCATCAGATGGATGTTCATAATGCATTTCTTCACGGAGATCTTGATGAAGAATTGTATTTGAAACCGCCCCGGGTTTTCCAACTTCTAATAAGGCTCTTGTTTGTAAGCTATAAAAGTCGCTTTATGGCTTAAAATAGGTGCCTTGCTGCTGGTTTTCTAGGCTCTTGGTTGAGCTACGCCGGTATGGCTTCCGACAGTCATGTCATGATTACTCCTTGTTTACTATGATGAGGGGTCATTTTCAGCTTTATGTGCTCTTTTACGTTGATGATTTGATCATTTCTGGTAATAACAAGGAGGCTATAGTGAAAGTAAAACACTATTTGAGTACTTGCTTTCATATGAAGGATCTCGGTCCTTTGAAGTATTTTTTGGGTGTTGAAGTGGCTCATTCGCCTTTTGGTATTTACTTGAGTCAACGAAAATATACTCTTGATATTGTGTCTAATACAGGCCTTCTTGGCGCTCAACCTATTGATTTTCCCATGGACTCCCATCATAAGTTGGCGTTTTCTAAGGCACCTTTCTTGGATGATCCTAGGAAATACCGATGTCTTATAAGTCTCTTGATATATCTATGTTTTTCCCGATCCGATTTGGCTTATTCTGTTCGTATCTTGTCACAATTTATGCAACAATCGATGATTGATCATTGGAATGTCGCGTTTTGGGTTGTTCGTTATCTAAAGGGTCGCCTGAGCCAAGGTATTCTTCTTCGTGCTAATATCTCTTTACAATTGAATGGTTGGTGTGATTCTGATTGGGCTGGTTGCCTACTCACTCGACGCTCTTTGTTTGGATGGCTCGTTTTTTTGGGAGATTCTCCTATCTCTTGGAATTCCAAGAAGCAACAGATTGTTTCTAGGTCCTCTACTGAAGTAGAGTATCGTTCTATGGCCATGATCACATGTGAGCTCAAGTGGTTGAAAGGACTATTGCGTGCGTGTTCGCCATTCTCAATCCATCCGTCTTTTATGTGATAGTTAGTCTGCATTGCACATTGCTAAAAACCCTGTTTTTCATGAGTAGACTAAACACATTGAAGTCGATTGTCATTTTTTTCGTGATGAGATCTCCAATGTCACTCTTCTAAACCTTAAACAATAAATTATAAAAATCATACTCCCTAAATTATAAGGTCTAAAACATAAAATTTAAAGCATAGTTAAAATCATGCCTCCTAAATTATGAGATCTAAAATTAAAACCATAGTTCTTAGAAATAGTTCATTTCGACAACATACCAAACAACATATAATAGGTTTGGTTTATTTCAATTCCCGATTCCAATAATACCAAACGAGGCCTAAATGATAATGAGTTCTTGACCATTTATATGGTCGGCTAAAATGAAATATCAATTAGTGCATACCAAAGATAATATGATTTATATTTTATAAAAAGTAGTAAAAATTATAAATGCAAAAATTTAAAAAAAATTCGTTAAATTCGATTCCTACTCGAAAAAATGAAATATCAACTAGCCATTATCAAGTATATAACAAAACATCGAAACATATATAAAAAAGTTTAGAAATATATGTCCCTTTTTAACTTCTATTTTTAATTTACTTACTCAAAATTTCAAAAAAATAAATTTTATAAATTTATAGTTTATATAATCATATATTATTAGTAAAAAAATATAAGTATTATGTGATAATATGTAATAATTCAGAGTAGTATTTGCATTATTTTTAATATTATTTTCAAAATGTGCATACCTTTTTCGTACACTGGCGTGTAGGGAATCCGCTCTCTAGCCTTTTCACGTTTCAATCCGAACCGCCTCTTCTTCCCAGTTCAAAAATTTATTGCTTCCCTCTCTCTCTTTCTCTGCTCCACTTGAATTTACTCGCCCCAATCTTCGTTCATCAGAAAGATCAATTGAGATTCCGCCTCATCGAACAGTTTTAGTTTTTCACAGATCTAACATCTGGTCGAGATCTTTGAGATGGAAGATCCCTCGAATCCACTGATTGAAGGTGAACTAGAAGCGGCTGATAAAGACGGTTTCTCTTTAATCGACGGTTCGGAACTCGAAGATCTGTTCGTTTCGATGTCAGGTGCTTGATTAATCTTCTTTCTCCTGTTATAATTGTGACGATTTCGGTTTCCGCCTTCTTGCGGTTTGAGTTTCCTCTCGCGGAAGTGTTTAATTGTTTAGGGATTTCGGATTGAATGAATTTCAGGTGCACTTTAGTTCATTGATGTTTTTGTTAGCAAGGATATTTTTGTTTCTTTGTCAATCAATTCGGGATTTGTAGTTTATTGTAGCTGATTTACACTTGTGCGGCTAGTTTTCCAGATTAGGTTTTGAGTTTTCTTTCTTTCTTTCTTTGAAGATGTCGGATGCTGTTTTTGTTCACCTGAATGTTTCACATAATGGATTTTTTCTTCCGCAATGCTCTGCTGAATCAAGAATTTAAGTATACATCTGGGAAGTTTATAGCTTGCCAGGTTTTGGTGTTCCCCAATTGGTGCTAAGCGAGGTTCTGAATTTGCATGTCTTTGCTCAATTTGAGAGATATAGTAGGGAACCCATTTGAACCCATTTTCTGAAATGTTGGGAGGCAAACGATTGTCATTTGAACCTCTGAAAGTTTTAATGTCACATATCTCTCAGTCTTCTTTTTTAATGTCACTTATCTCTGGAAATTTCTCAAATGTTCTGGTTACAGAGCCCAGGTTGGTGGAAAATAAGGCAAACACAGTAGATGGAGTAGTAAATATGATGGAAAGACCAGAGGCAGAAAAGCCCAGAAAGAATGAAAAATATAATCTGCGCAAAAGTTTAGCCTGGGATAGCGCTTTCTTCACGAGTGCAGGTGTGCTTCCATATCTTAGTTGGAGTTTCTATGTTGAGTGCTGTTTAAGTGAATTATGTTTTGTTTATGCTCTCTTTCTTCTGGAACCCAGGTGTTCTGGATGCTGAGGAGTTGTCTAGCATTATGGATGGAGGCAATGATGGTAAACATAAAATGCAACATTTGCCAGGAATTCAAGAGGATATCAGCAAATCCACTGATTCATTATCTACTTTAGAGAGTGATAATTTGACAATTGAGAGTCTAGAGGCTGACCTTTTCTCTGATATAAGAGCCTCAATCCAGAGGAGCGGCGAGTCATCCAAATTAAGAAAGTCAAATCTAAATGGTAGACCACAAGAACCAAGTCAGCTAGGTGAGTAGTGTGCTTCTCATTCTCAATTAACATTCCAGTACTGCGCTTTATCATTTCAAATAATTCAACCTACTCTGCTCATGATTTACGTGAAAACAATGTTTGATTATTTATAGAGTAGTCGAGTCTTGAAAATTTTATTTCTTGATTATATTGAAAAGAAAGTTCTTGTGTGTTTCCTGCCTCTTGTATAATTTTTTTACAGCTGACTAATGCCAGTGATTATTTACTTTCTTCCACTCTCTCTTTAGAATCTGGGTGGTGAGTGCGAATGGTTTGTTTGCTCATCATTTGTTTCAGTCATTAAATCCTACATAAGTTTGTCAAAAACAAGATCAAAGATCGGTTTCTCTTTAATTTATAAATTTTTTAAAGATACATTTGCATTTACTTGATATTTGACATTATATTCTGGGCAATTTCAGGGAAAAAGACAACTGAGATCAAGCATGGAAATATGGTTAGTTAATGGATGCTCAAAGTTTGTTTTATATGTTGAGAAGATTAGCAGGTGGACGTTTCTTAACAATGGCTATATTTTACATCTTAGGTCAAGCCAAAATCGACTCCAAAGAAGCTAAATACTAATCTACAAGGAGATGGAAAATTGATGAAGTTGGGCCTCTCTCATGAACAAGCGAGGAAGGTAAATGTTTCTTTTCATTCATGCAGATACTTTTCGCAAGATCATATACTCTTATTGAAATAATAAGAACAATTTCTTCTCAATAAGCTATTGATTTCTTTAAGTGTTTTTAAAGTTTTTCTAATTGATACCAAGTATTTAAAATGCTACTTTAGGCTCCACATGAACTTGAATTAACTCTTCATTTGTATGTGTAAAGCCTGTGGTTAGTAAGAGGGAGCCAAGCTCATCTCTTCTCAAGCCGGCTGCAGCAACCGGAAAAGGAAGTTCAATGGTGATGGCACCTGCCAGAGTACCAATCAAAAGGATGTCTATTTCTGCAGGACGTATAAAATCAGATAGTAACAATGTGGGAAGTCAGACTGGTATGTGACGCTTCATTCTTAAAAAACTTCATGGAAGTCGTTTGCTTTTTTTTTTTTAGCACTGAGGTTTCATTGACATATTATGACTAGCTGCAGGGCGTGTGACTAACGTGTCAAAGGCTGACCGGCCATGTGATTCCCGCAGCATCATTCCAAAGGCTGCATCATATGCTAAATCTTCTTCAGGTTCATCAACTACCAACAGGACAGGAATATCTAGCGCTCGATCCTCTATTGACAGCACTAGTAGTTCTTCATCCCAGGGTTCTCGGATATTGCCTCTGAATGGATTGCAAGGAAAAACTAACCGACCAGTTAGTATTCCTCCTCCTGGAGTGAAGAGTAGAATCCCCTCCAGAGTTCCAGTGAAGGTCAAAAATCCACCTAGCAGCTCTCGCATCTCAGCCAAGCTGTCTGCATCAATGCTTTCTCCTACTGTATCACCTACTAGCTCTATAAGTGAATGGTCATCATCTTCATCGACCTTTACTGCTAATCAAGAGAGTAGAGATTGCTCTAGCTTGCATAGAACATTCAGCTTAGATAGTAATGCTTCCCAGGATTTGCAAATACATCATAATCAACAATCTTCAAGTGAAAATGAATTTGAGGTGGCCGGAGTGTCAGGCACATCTGCACTAGATTTATCGGCAGACAATGCATCTGTCTCAAATCCAGTTTCTGCAAAGCCATCTGGTTTGCGAATGCCATCACCAAAGATCGGCTTCTTTGACGGGGTCAGTTTTCCTTGAATTTTTTTTGTTTACAAATATTAGACGAACTTTTTTTTATGGTGTTAATTTTTCACATGTTCAGAATCGATACCACTGACATGGAACTAAAATGTATACTTGACACAGCTAAAATCAGGAGGGCGAACTCAAAATGCAGCAGGCAGTATGCAATCTCGTTCTCGTTTATCAAGCAGCCGCTTACCAAGGTCCACAACTGGAAGCTCATCTCCAGGTGGAGTCCCAAACAAGGGAAGGATTGGAAATGCTACTGTTAAAACTACTGCATTAGCAGCTGCAAAAGCCAACCCTGAGACTCCAAGGAGTAATACAAGGATGACTGCAACTGGTGGAGGACGCTCAGAAGGAATGTCTACTGCTCCTAATAAACAGTCAAATATCAGAGCTTGTGAAGATGTAACTAAGAGAACTCCACCAAAGATTAACGAAGAGAATAATTCTGCAGGCTTTAAGTTACGGGTTGGAGAGAAGCATCAATCTGAATCTGGATCAAGTTCAAGGAAAAAGAGTGGATTGGTGGTTAGGCCATTAAAGAATGCAACCCCAGAAAAGAAATCTCACTTTCAGGGTAATCAGGTCAGCAGTGCTGTAGAAGCTGACCACCAAATCATGGTAATGAATGATGATTCAAAAGTGTCCAAATTCTGCAGTGCTGAAGAGAATAATTCTGCAGGCGTAAAGCTACCAGGTGGAGAGAAGCATCGTTCTGAATCTGGAACAAGTTCAAGGAAAAAGAGCGGTTTGGTTAGTCCAGTAAAGAATGCAACCCCAGAAGAGAAATTTAACTTTCAGGATAATCAGGTCAGCAGTGCTGTAGAAGCTGACCACCAAATCATGGAAATGAATGATGATTCAAAAGTGTCCAAATTCTGCAGTGCTGAAGAGAATACTTCTGCGGTACCAGGTGGAGAGAAGCATTGTTCTGAATCCGGAACAAGTTCAAGGAAAAAGAGCGGGTTGGTTAGTCCATCAAAGAATACAGCCCCAGAAGAGAAATCTAACTTTCAGGATAATCAGGTCAGCAGTGCTGTAGAAGCTGACCACCAAATCACGGGAATGGATAATGACTCAAACGTGCCCAGTGCAGAAATTTTGCACGAGTTAATCAATGGAGATACAGTTAACACTGAGCTTCACCCAATCTGCATGTCTGAAGAAGTGGCTGCTGTAGAAGCTGACCAACATATCATGGAAACAGATAATGATTCAGAAGTGCTCAGTGCACAACTCTTGCACGAGTCAATCAATGGAGATAATGCAATCAGAGTTGATGAAAACGCTGATACAGTGGTACCGAATGGAGATAATGAGAAGAATGATCAAATTTGTGCTGTGATCACTGATCAGCAAAATGTCTTTGCTGAACAGCAGGTGAATGAACCGATTTCAAATTCGGAAGCTTTGGACAATAAGCAGGAGCTGTGTGATGAAATTGCAGGAAGATTTGAACCTCTCAGTAATGTTAACTCTGTTAGTGACTCTCACTCACCAGCAGATTTGCCTAAGCAAATGGATCTTTCTGGATCTTTGAAGATGCTAGAGTCTAATCCTAGTGCTCGAACGCCTTTAGCCGATAAGAACTCATCACCTGATGCATATTCTATGGAGGTTCTTCTGAAGAGTTTCACTTCTCTTTCTCTGGATAATGTGTAGGCAAAGGACTTGGTATTACTTTCTACACTGTAAGCCTCCAAGGTATATTAACTCGACAACATCGATATTTGTTGCTATATGCATATCTTAACAATTCTCTACTAATGGTGATAATTCTTTGCTATGGTTGCAGATATGAAGATTCTGCTTTCATCTGGGGCTGCAATTTGGCTATGGTGCTTTTTATATTTTTTTTATATTTTTTTACCCACTTGTATTGTGGAAGATTGTGCTTTGCATTATCTATACTATGATGAAATCTCTGTCACCTATTGACAGACCTTTGAGGTTCCAATCTCTTGGAAATCAATGGCGGTGCTTCATCAAACTAGCTCTTACCAACAGTATGCAATCACTTCTCAAAGGAATCAATTATGAAAAACAAAAGGCTTTAAAAGTAGGGTCAATTGCCAAAAATAAGCCATTAAATAGGGTGATTTGCTTAGAATCCTTTAAAATGGAAATTTGTAGAAAATCACGTGCTATGTACATTACTTCGATAGCCAAACAACCACCCAATCTACCTAAGTTGTTACCCTTTATATTGTTTAAAATTTTCTTTTGGTTGCCATTTAACAACTCTCTTGCTTCTTTCCTCCACATTGAAATTCGCTTGGAATCAACAATCAAGCATAGAACTATAGAAGGCGCAACTAGTAGATTTGACGTTTAAAGAGCCAGAAAAAAAAATAGAAAAAAATCAAACCTTTACCAAAGCAAATTCGACAGATAGAATGGTCATGTTGTACATACAAGTTCAGTGTGTGATGGCTCACTAGCAAGACTCAATCAAGTTCAGTGAGTCGTAGGGTGGTTTTAGAGGTGTCAAAAGTTGACCCGACCCGAAAAATTCAATTTTCTTGACAGGTTGGGTAGACCCGACCGGAACCTGCAATGACCGAACTCGATTTGACAATTTTCTTGACAGGTTGGGTAGACCCGACCGGAACCTGCAATGACCGAACTCGATTTGACAGGTGACCCGTTACGACCCGAACCCAACCCAACCCGAACCCAAAATAACCGAACCCGAACCCGACCGACCCATTTGACACCTCTCATGCTTGTGAGTTTTTTAATCCTTGATCGTGGCCAATGTATATCTCTGAAAATGGTAGTAAAAGCAAATATAGATACAAAATCTATGAATATGAATTAAACAAAAAACGGCTCCATTCAAAATCCAGGTGAGTTTTGTCTAGATAACTGAGAGTAATCACAAAACAACAAGAAAGCGAAGTTTCACAGCACCAACTCAACAAAACATTTAATAAACTATTCTCTGCTAGTAGTGAGCCATTCACTCAAAAACTTAAGACCAAACTTAAGACCTTGGCTTCTCCTTCTTCTCCTTGAACAAAGCAAGAAGAGACACACCAGAAACCTTCACCACCTTGAACCTGACTCCGGGAATATCTCCCACGGCGTGTCCTTTACGTCCAAATCCAGCGATCAGAACTTCATCCTGCAAAATCACACCCGGGACAGAGAAGGTAAATGGTATTAGCCCAATAGCAAATTTTCGGAACCAATAAGACATCTTCTTTCTCAAAGCTAATGGTGCATTTGAGAAACATATTTCACACATTGCACATTTACAAATCATTTTCATCAACATACTTTTGCTCTAATTTAAATAGCATATTATATGTGATTCAATTCTTGCCTTCACAACTATAAAGCCTATAGATAACTATTTACTTCAAACATAATGATGTAGAAAGCTTAACAAAATGATAAGCTAGATGAGTTCACACTTACATTTTCCTCAATGTAGTTCAAACAACCATCATTTGGCACAAAGGCAGCAATCTTCTTGCCATTCTTGATAAGTTGGACTCTAGCACACTTTCTGATGGCAGAGTTAGGCTGCTTAGCCTCAATACCACTGCATAGTATTCAAAATGAGTCAGTTAAGTAACTGAGTCATGTAGCAGAGAAAATTTAGAGACAGCAATAATCAACAAGAGCTCACATTTTCTCAAGCACAATGCCCTTTGCGTGGGAAGAACCAGCAAACGGTTTCTTCCACTCATTTCCAAGGTGAGACTTCTTGTACGACTTGTCGGCCCACCTCTGCATTCTACGGTGCTTCTTGAGCTTGCGCCCAGCTCCCATACCACGTGTCTTACTGTAAGAGAAAATGAATCAAAATTAGATGCAACAGTTATCACAATAACCCCAATACTAGTCACATATACCAACATTTACTATAATAAAGATATTGAAATGCCTCAATCATGATTAAGACAAATTTAACCCGCATAGATCACATGGCAAACTCAATTAGATTGACAAATGTGGAATCATTCAAACCTAATAACAACAAACAATGATCATGGAATACAGTTTCACTAAACAGAAAGCCACTGATTACTGATTACAGAAAATGAAGTATTCCAATATGAATCATCAAACATCAGCTCACTTACTGTTGTTGTACAAATTGGCCAACGAAATCAACATTGATTCTCAAATCAATATAACCTATACAACCATGTTCTTATCCAGTTCCTTCGCAAAGCCAAAACACATCAATAAAATACGAAATCGACCATAGATTTTCAGTGCAATAAGGGACCTAAAACCAGATTTCCTAGGGAACCAGTAGGAATGTAGGATCGAAAGGGAACTCAAAAGGAAAAGATGTCTCAGCAACAATTCGAAATCACATCCATCCAAAAACCCCACTAATCTGCAATTCCAATTCCAATTCGTCTCAAAAAAGAAAGAAAAAATGGTAACTTGAATGAAAGGTTCGCGAAATTCATAAACACCGAAACCGGATCTACAGAAAAACTGAAAGGAACAGATAATAAGGAACCAGTAGAGAAGAATGAGGAACATACCCCATAGCTGCTGATGAGTTCTTTGAGCTCTCAAAGGCTTCGAGGGTTTGGAGGAATGAGGCGCTAACAAGACACTGAAAACCCTAAAAACATCCTGAAAAGAATTCTTTATATAACAAGCACGCTGTGAAGCCTGTTATCCACACTGGTCGTTTGATATGGGCCTCACTGTCTAGATCATTCACGGACCATTAAAATATGGGCCCATTCTGGGCTTAAAAGCCCACATAAATTTGGAAAAGAATCCTTTATTGTTGTTGTGCCCTAATTTACTTTTTAAAGTTTTTGGTTTTGCCGGGAAAAGGATCCTTTATGTGTTTTACCTTCGTTGAAGTTTAAATACAATCCATGTTATAAAAAACTCTAGCGATCCTAGGCGGGGAGGGGTCACCTAGCGCCTAGACAGTGTTACCTAGATAATTTTAGATGGGTTGGACAGCTATGCGAGGTGGGACCTTCTAACGCCTAGCGGAGCCTAGACAGAATTTTTAAAATAGTGAATCAACTATAATGTGATGAAAGTTGACATAGAATGATCAAAAGGGCTCAATTAATCAAAACAAATTACGCAAAGATCACATTGAAATGGAAATATACAACATGAGAATTTCAAAACAAGTTCTTATCTTTTTTCAGAGATCTTAATTAGCTTACATTTCATGAACAAAATAGAAATCAAAAGGACTGACTCCTAATATCTTCTCACTTCTCAGGGATGATACGTGACTCAACAGGCTCAAGTCTCGTTTGATTGCGGTCCCGATCTTCCACAAGTCTTCTCAATGTTCCTTTGTTATTTCCAGCACCAAGTTGAAGAATTTATGCACGAATTAATCTCTCTTTTCTCTACTTAACTGAATCAAATGATGGAGGATTCAATTATAAGAACACACGAATTGGAATCACTCAATTTGGAGTTGAATTGCAAAAGTTATGAAGATTACAAGACACAAATGTTATTTTGGACCAAAGACTCGAGAATAACTATGCCAAGTTATTCTCCAAGTATGATCTAATTTTTATTAAATTAAAAGCTTAGTTTAAATAGAGAACACAAACTAGGATATCCTTGGAGCACAAGGAAACATTATAGCCTTCCTTGCTCTCCAAGATATATTAAATATAATACTAAAACAATTATCTAAGTTTCCTTATCTAAATAAATCAAATAAATAATTATCTGACTTATAAGATAAGAAAACTAAACCTAACAACTCAAAAGATATTAATAATAATAAAGCAAGACAATTCAGCCATCTAACAAACTCCTATGGCCGAAATTATGCATAAATAAAATATCTATTTAAAGATAGAATTAAAACTAAAGATAAGATTCCCGTAAGACTTGAACAACTCTCATTAAATTGCAATTCTCGCCTCTTTTCTGTTGGATTCTGGATTTGACGTAAACTACAAAGTTGTAGGTATTTTAATTATCTATCCAACGCAATTTGAACGGACTTGAGATCAATTTTCTAGCCCAAGTTATGACCTGTTTACTGAGCATTGTTTTTCATTTGACGGGTTTCTTAACTTTTCGAACTTTCATGACTTCATCCTCTTCCTTGGTGACCTT
This sequence comes from Fallopia convolvulus, assembly GCA_964016875.1. Classification (NCBI taxonomy): domain Eukaryota; kingdom Viridiplantae; phylum Streptophyta; class Magnoliopsida; order Caryophyllales; family Polygonaceae; genus Fallopia; species Fallopia convolvulus. Next base: position 1,554,714 of record OZ024722.1, on the reverse strand, counting down.
GGACGCCATTGATGAACATAATCAAAAGATAATATGGAATCCATGAAAACTTTCTTAAACTTAAATGCTCGGGACCTTAGTAAAGGTCTTGGTCTTTGGCCTCTAAGCGTCTTCAATAAATCATTGGTTTTGATCTGTATCATTCTCCCCCACTTGGCCTCGATTCGAAGTTGTATGTGGCTGCAAAGAAAGAATCAGCTAGCAACACACAAGAAGGCGACAACACAATAAGAGGTTGAATCATGTTAGCATCTAAATAAGGCGCATCAATGAGTGTAACCCTTGGCAAAGAGTTAGGCTCCGTTCGACAACGCTTATTTGAATACTTATAAGTACCCAGTTACTTATATGGAAAAAATAAGTTTCGTTTTATGTGTTCGGCAAAATTTGCTTATTTGAAATAAGTTACTTATATACGATATTTATCTGCTGAAAAAATAATCAGCACCCCCAACCTTATGTCAAATAAGCTAACTTTTCTACCAAAATATAAGTAAGCGGGACCCACGCGATTTCCCAATTAAAATTTATTTTTTATTTTTTTACCCTTCATTAAGCCATTTTTAGTAATTTTACACATCTTGCTTAAAATATCAGCAATTCAGTTTACCGAACACATTCCGAATTATTTGGAAAATAAACAACTCATATCAATATCCCATATCAGCATCCACGATCAACATCAACAACTATAAGTATCAGCATCAACATCAACATCAGCATCGAACACCGATAAGTATAGATTTACCGAACGGAGCCTTAGTTTCATCAACATCAGAAAACGGTTCTTCAACTTGGGTAGTCACAAAGTACCTCTTCATGCTCCAATAAAGTGGACTGGACAGAAGCTTCAATAACCAATAGTGGCTCATTATCTTCAATTGGCTCCATCACCTCATTGTCAACCATTACACTAGTTATTTCAGCTTTAGGCACCTGAATAAAGAACTCCTTTTTCTGAATCTCTTGGCACAAATAATCCTCATTTAAAGGAAAAGAATCATATTTTCGATTAGGGCAAACATTATCAAGATGGCCTCTTCCTTGACACAAGAAGCAGTGAAGATCTCGTGCTCGAAATAAGGATTGGATTGGGGCTTTCTTTTGGCAAGCAGGAGCACAAGCTGCTCTATATCGTCTATGCAACTCTTCATCGTTTGTAACAAACATCTTCTGCATTACGAACTTCATTTGATCCCATGTTGTAATTGGAATCAAGCCTTGACGTCTTCTAGATTGACGTACCCATAACCAAAAGGAACGGGCAGGACCAACAAGGTAGTTAGTCACCCATGGAAGGATATCCCATTCAGCATAGCCATAGCCATAGTAGTCATGGAAGGATATCACATTCAACATAGCCAGTAGTTCAGCAACATTCGTCTCTTCTTCTTCTGATGACAAAGAACCAATTTTCATCATAACATCCTTTTCGGCCGAATACATAAATAGGCCCCTAAACTTGAAACTTTTGTTCGCTCAGATCCCTATACTAAAAAAATCTGTTTTTAAACCCCCAAACTTGTTACTTTTTGTTCTATTAAACCCTTTTTGCTGACCTGGCCTCGCGCGTGTACATTAATCAACACTTTGCGCGTTGAAGGAGTTAGTTTTGCTCACATGTAATTTTTTTATGAATTTTTTATTTTTTTTCTTATTTTCTTGTTTATTCTGCCATTCTCTTGGGTGGCTCCGTGGTGGTGGGCGGTGGAGCTTCTAGCGCCGTTGACGGCTGCAGAAGAGATTGGAGGCGGCAGGAGACCGTTCGGTGGAACCGTTGCCGTTCTCTTGGGCGGCGCCGTTGACGATCTCAAAACCCAACCCCCAAACCCTCTCCAAGGAGGTCGCCGTCGCCGTCGCACTCTCACCCGCCATGGAGGGTGCTCATGTCCAATCCGGCCTGTTCCCCTCCGATTCCACCAAAATGGACGGGATTAAGCGACCGGCGTTGCTTGTTGAGCCGACCAAAATCGAAGTCCCAAAATCCAGATCTAGATCCAGATTGTTCGCTGAGCAATTTTGTAGACAAATCTGTAGACTTCGACGAGGCTGCTAGGGAAAATATGCTGATGGTGAAGAATCTGTAGACTTTGACGAGGCAAAGAAAATAAGCTTCCGCCTTCGGGGACCGGGAACCGATTCTCCGGCGAGCTCCTCCACCTTCTTCTCCTTCTCCATCTCCAGCCCCAACCTTCTTCGCCTTCCTAACCATGTGGGCTTGGATCTGAACGGCGTCGTTTCGACCCAATCGGCCGATCTGGGCTCGATTGAGCTCGATTTGAAGAACGACTCGATTGAGGAAAAGCCCCAATTCCGATTGCTCCAAAAAAATGTGGTTGTTCAAAATCTGCTCTTAGAATTCAGATCTGAACAAATGTGGAGATCAATGTTGCTCTTGAATCTCAGATTTGGAAAATATTTGCTCTTGAATATCATATCTAGATGTGAACAAATTTTTGCTCAATCTCAAAAAAAATGTTGGAATATTGCTCCAAAAAAATTTAAACGTGAAATATGTTAATCTAGTCATAAAATAAGTGCTCACGTGGCTTACATGTCATCAAAATAGAGCTTATTTGGCAACCAGTCAGCGAGCGTGTACATCACGTTCTCGAAAAAGTATTCAATGGAACAAAAATGTAAAGTTGGGGGTTTAAAAAATAGGTTTTTTAGTTGGGGGGTCCGAGAGAACAAAAGTTGTAAGTTCAGGGGTCTATCTATGTATTCGGCCCATCCTTTTCAGCTACTACCAATTCATTGCTTCTCTCTTTCCTCAGCGTCTCATTCTCCTCTGCAAGAGTTTGAAACTGAGTTTCTTTATCAAGCAAGGCTGACTTCAACTGTATGAGGCGTTCTTCCAGTTTCCTCAGCTCAGATTCCTTTTCACTACTCTGACTATCTTCTTGGATTTTGATACTTAGCTCCTCATTTTCACGTTGCTTTGCTGCCAAATCGGGTTTCAGCTCTTCAATTGCTTCTTTTGCCTTGTTTAACTCTTCAACCATCGCTGCCTCCTTGAGACTCGCTTGTGACTTGACGCGTTCCACTGCTTCATAAGCATTTCTAATTTGCAGCGTACTCTGAATATATTCATTCCAGACTTCTCTAATGTGGACTTCAGCTGTCCAATCTCAAGTTTAAGGGAATCAATTTCCATCTTAAGCTTGTCTCTTTCCTCAATGTTGTGATCCTCCTTCTCTTCAAGTTTTGTGGAATTCTTTTCTAAATCTCTCTGAAGTTGGCTCAAAAGATTCTCCAATGTATTTTCACTTGCGCCTTTGATTGCTCCAACTCTGAAGCTAAGCTATTGTAAGCTTCCTTTTCTTTCAAGCTATCTGACTGAACTGCTTCTAACTGCATCCGAGTTTCATTCATCGCTTCAAAAGCATGGCATTCGGATTCCTTAGCCTCTGTCAGCTGATGCTTCATTCTCTCAACCAGCTCTAGAGTTTCAGAGAGCTTAATTCTCAGGCTTTGAATCTCAGCATGTGTAGATTCAGCATGCCTACTCTGTGTAGCTTCAGATTCAGCCGTTATTTCAAGCTGCTTCTTCAGTCTCTGGATTTCATTCATGGCGGATTGTAGAGCGGCGGTGTCTGCAACATGTTGCTTTTGGAGCGCCTCGAGCTCAGACTGTCATGATTTATCTCTTTCCTGTGATATTTTACGGAGTTCTTGGAGCCTAGCATCCTCGAAATCAGAAAGCTCTATCGGTTGCTGCTGAGAATCTTCCAGCTTAGCTGATAAGGACGATATCTGTTTCTTACACTCTTCAGCCTCTAGCTGAGCTCGCTTCTTCTGCACCTCTAATGAGCTCAACTGATCCTTAGTTTTTTTCAGCTCCTCCTGGATTTGAGCTAGTTGAGACTCCAGCCCAGACACTTTGCTTGTATTCTTCTTCTGAAAATAAATGGGTGAGGGAGGATAAGATTATATGCACAACAATTCCTAGTGCTCGAACGCCTTTAGCCGATAAGAACTCATCGCCTGATCTATATGCTATGGAGAATCTTCATCAAACTAGCTCTTACCAAGAGTATGCAAATCACTTCTCAAAGGAATCAATTATGAAAAAACAAAAGGCTTTAAAAGTAGGGTCAATTTCCATAAACCGGCTGTTAAATAGGGCTATTTGCTAAAAAGAACCCCTTCAATATGGAAATTGTAGAAAATCACGTGCCATGTGCATAACTTTACCTTCGTTAACCTTTTTTATTGTTTAACATATTCTTTTCGTTGCCATTTAACACTTCTTATCACGCTTCTTTATTCAACTAATAATAGCTTTGAAGTCTCAAGAACCAGAAAAAATAAAAAATCAAACTTTCATCCAAAGCAAATTCAACTTATCAGTAATGCTATCATGCATTTTATCATACACATTCTATAAACTGAAAGTAGAAACTTATCTTGATCAACAAGGGACAAAAAGTTAAGTTTGTGCTGGCTCAATTGCGAGGCCATTGGTATAAACTAGCTCTTGGCTTGTGAGTTTTTAATCTTTGATCATGGCCAATGTATATATATCCAATTTCACCCTTTTCTTATATATATGTATATATATATTGATTAGGAAAGGAATTAGGGTGACCACTAACAAGCTAGTAGTCTCCCTAGAGCATCCTGGCGGATGAGGGTACGGAGGCCCAAATCAACTGCAAGTGGGACAGAGAAGACGCTCCTAAACGATCCAACGATGAAGTCCGCCACAGAATTGCACTCCTGAACGACGTGAGCGATGCACCAATCCTGGAAACGAGCTAACAAGCAATGGATATCCGCACGCAGCATCTCAATCTCCCACGGGCAGCGCCAGTCACCGAGCACGGCATTGACCAGTTGCAAATTATCGTCTTCAATCTGGATCCGGGGAATTCCACGTCTGGTGGCCTCGAGAAGTCCCTGGCGTAAGGCGATGGTCTCGGACATCAAAACGGACTGTCGACCAATCAATTCTCCGTCAAAGTAGATGGGGGAGCCACCAGAGTCCCTGAGGATGAACCCGAATGAAGCCACGCCATCTGCATTAACTGCACCATCAAAATTCAATTTAATAAAATCCCTTTTGGGTTTTTCCCATTTGCTTTGCTTTCTCCCACCTCGACCCCTGTAGAGGCATTCCTCTTTGGCTGTCTTATTCTTAATTTCCTCCAGAAACTCATGTGGTTTTCTTCCATCCTGGGGAACTTGATCGGTGATCCCCCGTAATTTTGGGTCTAATGAGTTAAGGGTTGCCTTTGTGAGAGGGCAAGAAATTAACACATGGAACGTGTCCTCCTCCGTGCAATTACATGCCTCACAGCCTTGTGTTACCGGAATGTGGTTCGCTGCAAGCCTGGTTTTAGTTGGTAGACCGTTACGGGCTACTTTTCACATGAAATTCTTCATTTTAGGAGGGATATTTAGTCGATTTATCCATTCTAAGTTAATTTTGGGTTCACCTTTTGATTGGTGGAGCCACTGCATGGCGGAGTGGGTGGAATACCACCCATTTTTACTTGGTTGTCAGTACAATATGTCAGGTAATTTGTTAATGGGATTGATAATTTTGGATATGTTGTCGAGGTCATCCGCTGAGACGACCTCAACCAACTTCTCCGTGTTCCATGAGTTATCTTCCCGGAGGTATGCCTCTACAGGTTCCTCCCAGTCAATAAGGGTTTCGACTTCGGGTTTTGGGTTAAGGGAACCATTGTTGGTCCAATTATCTTTCCAAAATCGGATGGTTTTACCATCTCCCACTTGCCAGATTAGGCCTTTTACGAAGAGGTCACTTAGGCCAACAAGTTTAGCCCATTGCCAGGATGTGTTTTGTTTTTTCTTATAGTTTAGGATGCTTTCTGTTTTGAGGTATTTTTCAGTCACTATTTTGACCCAAATATTGTTTGGCTTCGCTAGGATCTTCCAAAGCAGCTTCATTTGAAGTGCGGTGTTCATTTCGGCCGCTTTAGCAATTCCCAGCCCTCCATGGGAGGGAGGGCGACATATGGAATTCCAGCTAATAAGAGACTTATAGTTGTTTTCCTTGTTCCAAAAGAAGTTTTTGCTAATCCGGTCAAGTTCCTTCAAAGTTGCTTGTGGTAGTAGGAGCGATTGCATAATGTAGTTTGGTTGTGCAGATAGGTTTGCTTTGATTAGAGTTTTCCGCCCTTCTTGCGAAAGGGCGTTGGCTTTCCATTTTGCTAGTTGGGATTTGGTTTGTAAAACTATCGGTTTAAAAGTATTTTGGGTTACTCTCCCGTTAATTATCGGGCATCCTAGGTATTTGTCAAGTGAAACGGTGTCTGTTATTTGTAATATTTGTTTTAGCTGTTCCTTTGTGTTATTGTTAGTGTTTTTGGTCACTTGGAAAGCGGATTTATGGAAGTTGACTTTCTGTTCGGATATTTGACAATAGTCTTCAATAATGTCCTTAATCTTTTTACATGATTGACCATTAGCTTTAGCAAAGATAATGATATCATCTGCAAAAGCCAGGAAAGGGATTTTTGTTCCATTCCTCGAGATTTGGATCCCGATGCCACTTTTTGGATTAGCACTTCATAAGTTGAGTTGTCTAGCCAGAACCTCGGCAACGAGGATGAATAAGTATGGCGATAGGGGATCCCCTTGTCTAAGGCCCCGTTGAGGGTAGAATTGTTCTGTCGGTCCATTGTTGACAAGGACTGAGAAAGAGACTGTTTCAACACATTTACGGATCCATCCCACGAATTTATCATTAAATCCGAATATACAGAGTATTTCAGCTAGGAATTCCCAACTAATCCGATCATAGGCTTTTTTCCATGTCGAGTTTGATTGCAATCCACCCCTCCTTCCCACGTTTGTTTCGGAAGGAGTGGAAAATTTCATGTGCGATGAGCGTGTTATCGTGGATACTCTTGTTCTGGATGAAGGCCCCTTGCATTGGGTGAATAAGTCTATTGAGCACACTTTTAAGCCGGTTTGTTAGGATTTTCGAAATTATTTTATAGATTGTATTGCATAGACTAATTGGCCTGTAGTGATTGGTTGAGTTGGGATTATCACATTTAGGTAACAGAGTTATAAATGTATGGTTTATTTGTTTCAAAATATTGCTTGTGTGAAAGAAACTTTTAACAGCTTTGGCCACATCCGGGCCAACAATATGCCAACAATGTTTATAGAAGCTTGTCGGCATTCCATCCGGGTCGGGCGATTTATCATCCCTGATGTCAAATAACGCATTCTTAATTTCGGTGTTTGTTACCGGTTTTGTGAGTTCCATGTTGTCTGCATCAGTTACTTCTTTTTGGATAGTTTGGGTCATACTTTGTAGTTTTCTGTGGTTTATTTTCAAGGCCCGGAAGTGGTTTTGGAAGTCCCTTTTGATTTCTGTTTTGATGTTTTCTAGTCCCGTAATTTGCGTTCCCTCTGCAGTACAAATTTCTTTGATATTGGTTTTATTTCTTCTGCAGCTTGCAATCCGGTGGAAATATTTCGTATTTTTGTCATTTAGTTTTATCTGGATGTTTTTTGCCCTTTGTTTCCAATATGAGTTGTGGAAGTTGATTAGGCATGCTTTTTTTTGGCCAATCTTTCCTGCTTTTGGACTAGTTGGGTGTTTTTATTTTCTATGAATTCTTTTTGAATTTGAATTAGATCTTCATCTAGTTTTTTTATTTGTTCAAAAATATTTCCAAAAGTATGCTTATTCCATGCTTTTGCTTTACTTTTAAGGAGTTGTGTTTTTTTGGTGAGATTAAACATATGCGATCCACCAGCGTTATAACGCCAGGCTTGTTTGATGACATTCTGGAAATCTTTTCTAGAAGTCCACATCATTTCAAATTTGAATGGTTGTGCTTTGAACGGAGCTCCTGTAGGGAGATCGCATGAGATGGGGCAATGATCGGAGGTTGAGAAAGCGTGGTTTTTCGTCGCTATGGACGGGTACCATTGAATAATTTGGTTACTGACCAATGTACGGTCTAGTTTCTCGAACGTAGTATCTTCGAGATGTTTTGATCTTCTCCAAGTAAATTTATTTCCTAATGTTGGGATGTTGCAAAGGTCACAGTCGTTTTTAAATTTAATGAGCCGTTCAAACCTGGAATGGTTTTGGCTTGCGCCCCCTTGTTTTTCATCGGGATGCTGGATTTCATTGAGGTCTCCCATAATCATACATGGAAGGTTATAGTTCTGGATAAACTCTTTGAGCTTAGTCCAGAACTGGTCTTTTTCATGTGCCCATGGCGGAGCATAGGCAAAAATAATGATAAATTCATTGTTAGTTTCCATGTTTATGTAATAAAAGCCAATGAAACGTTCATCTTTATGGAGAGTTTGGATTCTTTCATGCGAGAGTTGATCCCCCTTCCAGAGGACACAGATCCCTCCAGCGAGACCGATTGTCGGGATAAACTCAATGGAGTCGAAGCCGGCCTTTTGCCAGGATTTACATTCCGGTAGGGTTTGGGCTTTTGTTTCAACTAGCGATATTAGTTGGATATTTTCAAGGCGACATAAAGCGTTAATCTCGGTCCAAAAGGACCTTCGCTTCATACCCCTACAATTCCACATACTTATCTTCATAGATAACCGTTTAAGTTGTGGTTTTTGGCCATTAGGGGGTATGGGAGTTTCCGAGATTTTCTTTCCATAGTTTTTCTTACATGCTTAGTTAATGCTACATCTTGGGGTGTAATATTTATGACTTTAGTAGTATCGTTACAAAGATGAGAATTGTAATATGCACCCTTATTTTGGTACTTATATATTTTTGTATTTTCCATTAACTTTTTTCCAAATGTGGCTTTATCCACCCACCAAATTAAACTTAGATGGGCTGAGTTCCACCATATACTTTTAGTTGGGTTTGTGCCCAAGTTGTTGTTGGGCTTGGTTAATTGGGCTTCAAACCCATTTTTATGTTCTCCTTGGTAGCAAGAAGTCGGCAATTGTGTCGCCCAACAATTACTAAACCAAAGGTTGTGGTTTATACCCACATGTGTGTTTATTGCACACCACCTAGTTGTTCTTGTTGGTTTTGTGTTGTACACTTCCTTTAATTTTGTTCCATTACAAGTACACACAAGAACTTTACATTTTCCTTCATACTTAGTCAAGAGACTAATCAGGTTAAAAGAGAAATTGGTAGAGATGATGCAAGAGACAAATTCAATGAGCGACACACAACAAACAATAAAATTGCACAGGTAGAGCCAGACCCAGAAGCACCAGTCCGGCCACAGTTGGACTGCCTTTTGGGCAAGATTGTAGCCATAGTTTTCCACCATTATCGGTTGATCTGCCTTTTGGGCAAGATTGTAGCCACAGTTTATCACCAGTTGGAGTGTTGGACTGCCTTTTGGCCATGTTTGTAGCCACAATTAATCACCATAATCATGTAATAGATCCTGTTAAAAGATTTTCGGTTGGTAACCACATGGGTGACTCTTATGCAGCAAGGACACACACAATTAAACATAGTAAAGAGGAGAAAGACATCTCTGCTCTCACAAAGATTTAAGATATACAGTTTGAGGCTTTTTAAGATGGATATATGGAAAGATTTTACCCGGGTAGGAGCTTCAAACAAAGTGGTAGGCAGGTGTAGACGACCACCACCAACAGCGTCGCCGACGCCACACCAGCGGTAAGGAACCAAAAGAGGCCGTAGAGACCAGAAGAACAAATAGATGAAGGTTGAGCCGAGGTACCAGGATCCTAAGACTTGGGAGATGTTAGAGGAGAGGTGCGCTCCACCAAGAGGGACAAAACCATTTAACGGGTAATTGTTCAGGTACGAACTGAACAGACACATGGATCTACACATCAAGGGAGCCAGGGAAGAGCTCCACCAAACGAAAAACGAGCGGCTGGAATCGGAGCTTTGCGCACGCTTGCTACCCCTGGAGACGTCCCCCGCAGCATCCTCGCCGAGGAATCCGCACCGAACACGGGGTAGACCCCCAAACGCCCCACGGGGTAGATTGATCGGGCTTAGATGATGTACCCACCACGGAGTAATTGTAACTGATCTCTTTTTTGTTTCGTTTTTGTGGGTGAGACATGGCGCTTTTGAACGGCCGTCGGACAAATCGATCAACGACCCACCCGGAATTACCAGGACACGAAGTGCTTGTGAATTTTTCTTTTTCTGAGATTGGAGAAGCCCGAGAATTGAAACCATGGAGTAGTAATGGTGTTGATTTGTGTTAAGGCGCGGGTCTGAGCAGATCCATGGCGGCGGCGGTGCAGTTGCCGTTAGGGTTTGTACCAGGAGGGAGGCGAAGATGCAAGGGCGTTGATTTTTGACATTTTGGGTTTTCTATACCCTTTTCCAGATTCTTAGATTAGTGCTCTACCATTTTCTCTGAAAATGGTAGCAAAAAGCATATATGGAGACACAATCTATGGCTTTGAATTAAACAAAAATGGCTCCATTCAAAATCAAGGCGATAAGAACTGAAAGTAATCACAAAACAACCAGAGAGCACAGTTTCACAGCAACAACTCAACAAAACATGTAATAAACTATTCTCAGCTAGTAGTGAGCCATCAACTCAAAAAACTTAAGACCTTGGCTTCTCCTTCTTCTCCTTGAACAAAGCAAGAAGAGAGACACCAGAAACCTTCACGACCTTGAACCTGACTCCGGGAATATCTCCCACAGCGTGTCCCTTACGTCCAAATCCAGCTATCAGAACTTCATCCTGCAAAATCACACCCGGGTCCAATAAGAGAAAGTAAATGGTATTTGAACAAGTTCAAATCTTCTAAACCAAAAAGATATCTTGGTTTTCCCAAAGCTAATGGTACATTCGAGTAACAAATTTCACACATGTTGCAGAAGGATTAACAAACCAAACCATATATTGTCTATTTGCAAATGATTTTTCATAAGATTACTTCTGCTCTAGGTTAGATAACATATTGGAGATGATTCAATTTTTCCATTCACTCCTAAAAGCCTTTTCATAACTATTTATTTGAAATGTACAGAATGATAGGCCAGATGAGTTCACACTCACATTTTCCTCAATGTAGTTCAAACAACCATCATTTGGCACAAAGGCAGCAATCTTCTTGCCATTCTTGATAAGTTGAACTCTAGCACACTTTCTAATGGCAGAGTTAGGCTGCTTAGCCTCAATACCACTGCATAGTATTCAAAATGAGTCAGTTAAGTAACTGAGTCATGTAACAGAGAAAATTTAGAGACAGCAATAATCAACAAGAGCTCACATTTTCTCAAGCACAATGCCCTTTGCGTGGGAAGAACCAGCAAACGGTTTCTTCCACTCATTTCCAAGGTGAGACTTCTTGTACGACTTGTCGGCCCACCTCTGCATTCTACGGTGCTTCTTGAGCTTGCGCCCAGCTCCCATACCACGTGTCTTACTGTAAGAGAAAATGAATCAAAATTAGATGCAACAGTCATCATTTGACAAACATCCAGGTACCCAATACTAGCCTCCATATCTAAATATGGATATACAAAGCATGTCACAAAAGCAAGGTTGACTATATGAAAACTTGAAATGCCCCAACTTTTTTTTTGGTAGAAAGAAATGCCCCAACTTTGATTCATGCAATTCTAAGCCACATTAAACACATGGCAAGCTCAATTAGATCAATAAATGGGGAAGCACTCAATGCTAATAACACAACAATCAATGATCATGTTAATTGCACCAAACTGAATGGCACTGATTACAGAAAATGAAGTGTTCCAATAAGAATAATCAAACATCAGCCGACTTACTGTTGTTGTACAAATTGGCCAACGAAATCAACATTGATTCTCAAATCAATATAACTTACATAACTATGTTCTTATCCAGATTCTTCGCAAAGCCAAAACACAACAATAAAATACGAAATCGACCATAGATTTTCATTGCGAAAAGGGACCTAAAACCAGATTTCCTAGGGTTCAGAAAAAAACAATAGAAATGTAGGATCGAAAGGGAACTCGGAAGTAAAAGATGTCTCAGTAACAAATTCGAAATCACATCCATCCAAAAACTCACTAATTCTGCAATTCCAATTCTATTTCGTCTCAAGAAGCAAAATAAAAATGGCAACTTGAATGAAATGTTCGCGAAATTCATAAACACCGAAACCGGATCTATAGAAAAACTGAAAACGAAAAGATAATAAGGAACCAGTAGAGAAGAATGATGAACATACCCCATAGCTTCTGATGAGTTCTTTGAGCTCTCAAAGGCTTCGAGGGTTTGGAGGAATGAGGCGCTAACAAGACACTGGAAACCCTAAAAACAACCTGAAAAGAATTCATTATATAAAAAGCACGCTGTGAAGCCTCTGATCCACAGGTCATTTGTTATGGGCCTGTCTAGATCATCAATGGCCCAATAAATTCTGGGCTCATTTTGGGCTCAGGCCCAAATGAATTTGGAAAACATCCCTTTATTGTTGTTGGGCGCTAATTTTTGCCAGTAAAAGGATCCTTTAATGCGTTTTAGCTTCATTGAAGTTTAAATACAAGTTTGTTGTGATGAAAGCTGACACAGAATGGACAAAAGGGCTCCATTAATTAAAACAAATTACACAAAGATCACATTGAAATGGAAATGTACAACATGAGAATTTCAAAACAAGTTCTTATCTTTTCAGAGTTTTGGCTTCATTGAAGTTTAAATACAGTTTGTTGTGATAGAAAGCTGACAAAAAATGGACAAAAGGGCTCCATTAATCAAAACAAATTACACAAAGATCACATTGAAATGGAAATATACAACATGAGAATTTCAAAACAAGTTCTTATCTTTTCAGAGATCTTAATTAGCTTACATTTCATGAACAAAGTAGAAATCAAAAGGACTGACTCCTAATATCTTCTCACTTCTCACTTCTCAGGGACCCCTCAGCATAACATGCCATAACTTGCCTTATCAAACGCCACCAGGTTTTAACTATACACCTTCCAACAATACACTTTGGAAAAGGAAAGATTGTCACGTTTTCATTATTTTTCTGCAGGAAATTTGAGTAACTATTTCTGACCCTTCTTCCACAGACCACCTATCTTCTTTAACATGTTTGCATTTTTCTTCTTGGGAGAATCGTCGTCCATGTTATCCGAAAAGGGCGAATCCATTTTCATCCCAATGGTGTCAACAGAAACTGTTCTCTCAACCACCTTTGCATCACAATCAGTGGAGAGCAATGCAGCAGCTGCCTCAGCAGCCTTCCTCCATTGATCTGCCTGCACCTTCAACTTCCTCAGCTCGGCTTCTAGTTCCGCCTTTTCCATCTGTGTCGTGTCCAGTAGTTCAGCAACATTCGTCTCTTCTTCTTCTGATGACAAAGAACCAATTTTCATCATAACCTCCTTTTCAGCTACTACCAATTCATTGCTTCTCTCTTTCCTCAGCGTCTCATTCTCCTCCGCCAGAGTTTGAAACTGGGTTTCTTTATCGAGCAAGGCTGACTTCAACTCTGTGAGGCGTTCTTCCAGTTTCTTCAGCTCAGATTCCTTTTCACTACTCTGATTATCTTCTTGGATTTTGATACTTAGCTCCTCATTTTCACGTTGCTTTGCTGCCAAATCGGATTTCAGCTCTTCAATGGCCTCTTTTGCCTTGTTTAACTCTTCAGCCATTGCAGCCTCCTTGAGAATCGTTTCTGACTTGACGCGTTCCACTGCTTCATAAGCATTTCTAATTTGCAGTGTACTCTGAATATATTCATTCTGATACCTGACATCAGATGCCTCTAATGCGGACTTCAGCTGTCCAATCTCAAGTTTAAGGGAATCAATTTCCATCTTAAGCTTGTCTCTTTCCTCATTGTTGTGATCCTCCTCTTCAAGTTTTGTAGATTTCTGATCTAAATCTCTCTGAAGTTGGCTCAAAAGATTCTCCAATGTATTCACTTGCGCCTTTGATTGCTCTAAATCTGAAGCTAAGCTATTGTAAGCTTCCTTTTCTTTCAAGCTATCTGACCGAACTGCTTCTAACTGCATCTGAGTTTCATTCATCGCTTCAAAAGCGTGGGATTCGGATTCCTTGGCCTCTGTCAGCTGATGCTTCATTTTCTCAACCAGCTCTAGAGTTTCAGAGAGCTCAATTCTCAAGCTTTGAATCTCAGCATGTGCAGATTCAGCATGCCTACTCTGTGTAGCTTCAGATTCAGCCGTTATTTCAAGCTGCTTCTTCAGTCTCTGGATTTCATTCATGGCGGATTGTAGAGCGGCGGTGTCTGCAGCATGTTGCTTTTGGAGCGCCTCAAGCTCGGACTGCCATGATTTATCTCTTTCCTGTGATATTTTACGGAGTTCTTGGAGCCTAGCATCCTCGGAATCAGAAAGCTCTATCAGTTGCTGCTGGGAATCTTCCAGCTTAGCTGATAAGGACGATATCTGTTTCTTACACTCTTCAGCCTCTAGCTGAGCTCGCTTCTTCTGCACCTCTAATGAGCTCAACTGATCCTTAGTTTTTTTCAGCTCCTCCTGGATTTGAGCAAGTTGAGACTCTAGCTCGGACACTTTGCTTGTATTCTTCTTCTGAAAATAAACCGGTGAGGGAGGATAAGAATTTTTGCACAACAATTCTATAGTGCTAGAAGTTTAAATGGAATCAAAGGATTGAAACATTATTTTTCTATATAGTCATTTTGAGCATGTATGGAAATTGTAGGAATTCTTTAGGTCAAGATGTAAATTTCAGGAGGTGACATAGTTGACCTCAGACATCGGGCTTCTTGGAGATGCCCGGTCGGTAGTTTTGGAACCTCGGTTCTTTGGGTTCTTGTTTTGATTTGGTGAAGAAGAGGATCCATTCCTGTTGTAGAAAAAGGAAATAAAATAACATCAAGCATTACAAGTTATAATCAAAATTGCCAATTTCATGAATCATGAACAAAAGAAAAAAATGTGAAGAAACGAGATCTTAAACCTCTTATCTCAAAGAAAACAATCTACTAAAGAGTTGGTTGCAAAATATTTGATCTTTAGAGTGTGGTCAACTGCATGAACAAAATATTCTCTTCTACACTTTTGCAGTTTAAAGCACAAAACAAGAGCATAAAGTTTGATCTTTACATGTATCATGACCCAATGAATTTCCTTTTTCCATAATTTTGTCACTTAAAAGCCTGGCATTTTTTAATAAAAAAATAGCAATTACAGAAGAAGAGTATATTCTTTAAAACAAGATTATGAGAATAATATAACACAGGTGAATAAATACTAATTGGATAAGAGAACAAAGATGATTCCAACAAATAATACCCATGAAGACTAAACTACACCTTTTGAATATACATACATATATTCAAAAGACAAATCTAGTGGCTGATAATCTGTGATCTAGTGATCTACTTTCAGGTGAGTGTTCATTTTTAAGAAGCTAGGGATATCGAATGTGACGCTTATGAACAATGAACAAGATACAAAAGATTGTCATACAAACATCTCCTATACCAGAGATGATATATATGTGTACTGCTTAAAAAAGGAAACTTTTACCTCGATTTTGTCGACTGCATTTTCTCCTTCGCTTGAACTAATAACAATGATGGGAACCGGTGTAATAAATGTTGGACACTTCCAATGCTATACTTATCTAGACCTAGCAATGGCTGAAAGAGAATTTCAGTTTCTTTACACCTTCAACAAGATACCCAACATATAAGTAGAAAAATGAGTAATAACTACAACTAATCAACTACTAGTCTCAAGCCCCAGATTTCTATCTTAAGCCTGAAACCAACAAACAACAATGTCCCTTCAAAGAAACTCCATGGAAACTAACACCACTTGCACCAACCAGCCCAACAGCAACAAGATTTCCAATAAAGCAAACCAGTAGCTATCAACAGGAAGACTTAGGATTGTGATGGGCCAAAAACAGTAAAAACCCACAAAACAAAAGCATTCTTTTCAATCCTTTCTTGGTTTCCTCCTTTCTACTTCATGACTCACACATATAAACACACTGTTTTCCTGGGCAAAATTATTGACAGCATAAGTAATCCAGAAGCAATGAAAAAAGGGAAATGACCCACAAGGCGGCTAACTTTTGTAGTCACATTCTTTTTTCTCTTTAAAATTATCAGGTAAACAAACTATTCCTTATAAACTAAACTACACCTTACTCTATTCCATCTCTCATTGTCTGTTATCTTCCAAAAAGGGCGTACAAAAGCTTGCCGTTAAAGTAAAATGATTAAATCACTAAGCAAGCATTCATTATAATATGGGCTGATACATTACAGGACTTACAATTTAGTAACACAAAATTAGCAAAATTCCGATCCAACGAATTTAACAAATAGTAACACAAAATTAACAAATAGTAGAAGAACAAGCCAATCCAACGAGCAGTAGTAGCAATTAGCAAAATTTCAGTACAAAAATGGAGTAATTTTCGTGAGAAGTTCCGATCAACGAGCGTGCCTACTAATCCAGTAAATCCAGAACCAGATTTTTTTTTCAGTTATAATCCATTCAACACAGAACATCAAAATCAAGCGGAAAAAAAGGAAAGATCGGAACTTTAGGGAAAGGAGAACAGATTACACAAACAGAATCGGAAGTTTACGATTATCCATAGTCGCACAGAGAGTGAAAAAGGAGATGAATGCCGATACCGTGGAATTCAGAAGATCATGAGCTCTGTAGAGTGTAACCAGATGAAAAGAGAGAAGTGAGACAGAAATTGAAGAAGAAACCCTAGGTTTTATTCAATGCTACAAAAGCGCAACGTCTGAGTTTCGGGAGAGAGAACTGAGAAGAGTGGAAATTGAGGAGTGACAGGGGAAGACGAAGCGAGAGGGGAGTGTGGCGTTGTTGTCAGCTTTGCAGCTTTGGTTTGATTTGATTTTGATTTCTCACTTTCTTTTAGCTGACTTGATTTCCACGCGCCAGCGCACACTATTCCCACGCGCCATTGGGCGAGTGAGAGTGAGACTTTGACACTTAACACTATGGCCTCACTGACCCGTCAAAACTTGACCCGACCCGAAAAATCGACCCGACCCGCCCGACCCAAAAATTAATGGGTCAAAAATCAAAACTGACCTGAAATCGGTCAACTCGGAAAAAACTAGATTGGGTCACCAGCCCGTTGAGATGACCTAACCAACCCGATAAAGTATTATTGCAATTAAAAACTAAATATTTTATTACTATTAAATTTTTATAAATTATTATTAAAACTTATTAATACTCCTACATTATAATATTAATTATTTTAATAAATATAAAAATAAAGGTAACAAAATTGACAATCGTGATTCGTTAGATCAACCAAACCCGTACAAGCTCGGTCCAATTAAACTCGTGAATTCGAACAAGCCTCACATATTATTATATGAGAAGTTGAGAACTGAGAAGTATTTGCAACCCCGTCAAGCTTTGTTCTATTCAGATTGATTTGTCAATGCGTTTAGCTTTAGGTAAAGAAAATTCGACTTGTTTGTTCATGAGCAAGCTCAATTATATATTCATGAGTAAGCTCAATTATATTTTCATGCATAAACTTCACTATATATATATATATATTAACATATAACATATAGGTTAAGAAAAACTACTTAGTTTTTATGGTCTCTCTCAAACTAAATAGTTTAATTTTAATTTCATTTACTTATATAGATGCTCATGTAAATGAGTTGTTCGCGAGCTTATCTTACAAAAAACTAAGAGGCTCGCGAGATAAATTCGAGTTTTGTAAATTTAAATGAACCAAGCTTAAATAATTTAAGCTCGAACCAAATTCGCACTTGAGCCCGAACTCACCTATTAGCTCGACTCGATTAGAGTCTTACTTAGAATGGAAAAGAAGTGGAAATGCTCTGGGAAAGATGGACGAAAAAGAAGTAAGAAAGTAGGGTTTGGAATAACCTAAGCTCAATTTCTCAAAGGAATTGAATTCAATTACACTAATTTGAAATAACATAGGCTCAAAATATGTCTAATACATGATTAAAGTGCCTTCAGATAGATTTAGTCATATTTTAATTTTAGTACATTCTAACTAAATTAAATTATTATGGGTTTTTCTAGTGTGTGCACACTAACAATGATTGAGTTTCCTTAATTAGGAGGAAAATGTAAATTGAAAAGGAGGTGAATATAAATTGAAAAGGAGGTAAATGTAAATAAGGAAACCATTAGCTTAATTTTGGAAGAGTATTATTTATCTTTATTGCTAATTTTAAATTTATTATGTAATGTTTATCTTTAAATTTCTAATTAGAGAAACCCCAATCATTGTTAGTGTGTGCCCATGGGCACACACTAGAAAAACCCAATTATTATTGTCACATAGCTGAATTTCAATTTTTCTTGGACCGATCGAGCGTAACCCTTTTCCTTGGGCAGGGGATACCCCCATCTTGACCCACAAATTCTGTTGTATCGGAGCTTCACTGAGTCAATAATGATGACATGATTAAAGCTACTAAAACATCTTTTGACTAAGATCACTTGGTTACAATTTACGACACGGCCTTTGCTGATTAATACAGGCAAAAACACATTCTAGTTTCAAATTAATATAGGGTACAAATTACCCAATGAAAAACTTGAAAACAAAACTAAGAGAAAGCCAAAGATAATAGGATAACCGATCACACCTCACACATGGATGAATCGTGCATATGCAGCCCATTAATATTTGTTGGATCGATTATTCAGCCCATTAATAATTTTCGGATCGATTACGCAGTCCATTAACATAGGCCTCTTCAGCCCAATATCATATTAGATAGCCGATACAAAATGAAAAAGAGAAAAGAATAAAAGATCATATATACGCTTTCAGTTTCATATCATCATCCTCATTTAATCAATCAAAAGGGATTATTAGCTAAGATCAAAGATAAACAAAGACTTGCAAAAGCCACCATTGAAACACAAACAAATCTCAACACAACAACTATTTCTCCATCCTCAAACTCAAACACCAAATGTTCAAACTATGCAAAGCAAAAAAAAACTCCCTCTCCCAAGAAACATACTTTAAAAGCTAAATCAAAACCACAAGAACAAGAAAACTGAAGAAGAGGAAGAAGAAGAAGTCTACATGAACATCTTAACCTTCAAATTTCACTTTTAACATTGTAATTTATTTACAGCAGTACCAAATACAAATAACCTGCTTGATACATGTCATCAAGAGGAAGCTTATGATTAATCCTTATGATAGAATTCGGAAAAATGTGTAGGAAGAAGAAAGTTTATGTACTTTCTTGCCAGGAGATTCCCAATTTTTTTCCTTCATATTCAGGAAATCTATTATCTAGAACAAGTAAACCAAACTTTTCAATTCAATGGGAAAATGTGCTTACCATGAATTCACGTGTGCTCTTGCTGTTGCTGTAACGTGGCCACCTAACTCGGCTCCTTGTTTCCTTCTCAGAATATATACTCTAATCAGAAACACAAATCTGGTCCCAGAATGATTATCAGATAACATGCATGAATTGGTACTTGGAAAGCATCCATACTAGAAAAAGGACACACATCGCCCAGTGTAGTCCCGCTCAAGCGGGATTTGGGGGGTTAAGATGAGGGCACTCATAACCTGAACATGTCAAGAGGATGCGCCCCATAGACTCTTAAGGAAAACCGAAATTCAGCTATGTGACAATCTCAAAGGCGTGGTATAAAAATGAATAAACATCATCATCATCATTGACCCAGTGGGGCTCCGCTACAGAAAAATGAATAAACAGATAAATTAATTAAAAAATGGAAGCAGGGCCTCACCTTTTTTTTTCCCAGTTTTTGAGATTCGATGTCTTCAAAACTGTACTGTAGTTTTTGTTTAAAAAATTGTTGAATGTTGGGAGAAAAGACTTTTTGTTTGATCCCCAGTATGGTCCCGCTCAAGCGGGATTTGGAGGGTCAAGATGAGGGCACCCATAACCTGAACATGTCAGGAGGATGTGCCCCATAGACTCAAGTAAAACCGAAATTCAGCTATGTGACAATCTCAAAGGCATGGTATAAGATGCCCCCGATAGACTCGAGGAAAACCGAAATTCAACTATGTGACAATCTCAAAGGCATGGTATAAAAGACAATGACTCAATGAGCATGAAGATGTGCCCCATATAATAGAAAAATGAATAAACAGATAAATTAATTAAAAAATGGAAGCAGGACCTCACCTTTTTCTTCCCAGTTTTTGAGATTCCAATCTCTTCAAAAACTGTACTGCAGTTTTTTATTCTTTTATTGCTGAATGTTGGGAGAAAGGTCTTTTTGTTTGATCCCCAGCATTCAGATAGTCAATTGTAACTCTGCCTCTCTCAAAACCAAACCCACCATCATTTCTTTCTGGTCAATTCTGAGTTGATCTTTAAAAGCTCAAAGACACACAAACACACCAGCTCTTCAATTTTGATCATATTAACCTGCTAAAATGAGTTGGGTCCCTATTAACCAAGGCCAGCCTCATTCCACCACCAACTACCAAGATCTAAATCAACCTCTTTATGGCCTCAATGAGTATGATCACCATTTTCTTGATCTCTCCACACCCTTATATGACCACAATGACTTCAATCTCACCTTTGACACTCATCATTTGAACCAAAATCCATACCCTCCTCTAGATCACATCACCAACAACAACAACGACAACAACACGAACAACAACAACAACGCGTGCTTAGCTTTGCCTTCAGATGTTCCTGAAATCCCAGACACATGCTTCAATTACATAACCGAGCTTCTAAGAGATGACAATCCAAAAGACGAAACACTCGGCACCCTCCAAGAGTATATGGCCTATCAATCCTACTACCAGTCACTCACCGACACCCTCAGCGGATCGAATCCTCAGCCTCAAACTCAGCATTCATCCAATCGAATCCCGCCTTCATCATCGAATCGTTCTAGCTGCCTTCAATTCGTGCAACAAGCTCCACAACAAAACGTCTCCAACATCTTCTGTAGCAGTAGCCATGGAAGCAACAGCCTTGGATCATCCGCCGAGGATTGCTTTCTTGAAAGCCAGAGCAACCTCATCAATCCTTCTTTGCTACAATCCTCTCTTTCTCACTTTCCTCTCCTCCAACAAGCTCTCTTGCCTCCAAATCTTGATCTAAACAAGGCTACTGATCATCTAACTACCCCTAATAACATTGTCATTAGAATTAGAAAGCATCCTCACAATGAAGATGGAGATGATGATGAAGAGAGAAGAAGCAAGCTAAACTCAACAGCCTCCCCTGAAACATACAACCAAATATCAGAATACGAAGAGAATATCTTCTGTCCGGAAGGCAAATTGGATCAGCAGAAGAATCCTTCAGTATGCAATAACCAGCAGAATCAGATTCAGATTCAGAATCAAAAGAACAAAAGTAAGAGCAAGAACAAGAAGAATCAGGGAGTGAGAAAACCTAAATCACAGGTTGTAGATTTGATGAGCCTCTTACTCAATTGCGCCGAATCGGTTTCGCGAATGGACCTAAACGCCGCCCGAGACCAGCTAGCCCTAATCAGAAAACACTCGTCACCCTACGGCGACAATCTCCAGAGATTCTCCCATTACACGGTCAACGCCCTAGACCAGAGGCTCTCGTCGTCTCCGCCGCTCCGGCAGATCCCGTCATCGACCGAATTCCTCCGCGCGAGCCGGATCTACGTGGCAGCGGCGCCGTTCAACATCATGTCGTACTACGTCGCCAACAAGACCATATGCCGATTGGTCGGAAACGCCGCTCGAATTCACATAATCGACTTCGGAATCGCGTACGGGCTTCAATGGCCTTGTATCATCTACAATATCTCGAAGGTGGAGCCGGCGCCGCCTAGGCTAAGGATTACCGGAATTGACTTCCCGGAGAGCGGGTTCCGGCCGGGTCGGAGGCTGGAAGAGACGGGAAGATGCCTGAAGAGGTATGGAGAGAGGTTCAAGGTGGAGGTGGAGTACACGGCGATCGTGGCGGAGAAGTGGGAGAGCGTGACGGTGGAGGAGATCGGAGTTAGGCGGGACGAGTTCACCGTCGTCAACTCGCTCTACAGGTATGTGTATATTATATTACATTAATATTATTAATATATTGCACACTGACAAAAAAAAATACAATTATCTTGCACTATATACAATCGTTATACACTGCCAGAAATTAGAGAAGCACAAATGGCCACGTCCTCGCAAGTTTATTGTAATATATAAACTTTTTTTTATAAAAATAAATGTTGTGTTTACGGGTCGATCCGCAAACCCGACAAGTTTTTTTTAAAAAAAATACATGTTTTTAAGTAAAAAAAATTATTTTTTTGACCCGATTGACTTAGTTAAACGGGTCAACCCGACCCATCAGACCTGCGGGTCCGGTCGCGGGTCAATTTTTTTTTTTGCGGGTTGACCCGACCCGTTGAGCATCCCTACGTAAAACTCGTGTGTTTGAGGCGGGGTTGTTTTTGTGTTTTGAGGCTTCTGAAGATTCTTTATTTTGGTGGAAGGAACAACGACACTCTTTTCTATTGTCGAACACTTTTTTTAGTGCTTCACTTAACGCAAAATGAGATTTTGGGTTAAAATATTATTTTAATTGCCTTAAAAACCATACAAAATAGAGAGATGACACATATAACAATCATGTTTAAAATGACATCTTGGATTTGTGTACCTTTGTCTTTCTCATTTTGCAGTTGGTGTCTTTCTTATGCCTCTTCTAGTCAGTCGATGTACTAGTTACATCTGGGTACCGAATTTTTACCTCTTTCAAAAAAAAAAGCATTACATAAAATAGGATATTTTTTACAAAAACACAACTCCTAAAAAAAATAAAACGCTCAAAGAACTTATCAATAGGGTTGTTCACAAGGTTGTTCGTGAGCATTTTGGTATTCAGCTCAGCTCAGCCGTCTTTGTGTTCGGCTTGATTTATAAACGAGTCGAGCTTGAGTACAACTATAAGGCTCAAAAGATAAATGAATTGAGCTTGAGCACAACTATAAGGCTCGAAAGATAAATGAATTGAGCTTGACCACAAGAAACTCGGCTCGTTTTGTTCATGAACAAGATCGATTATATACCCATTAGCAATCTTTATTATACGTTCATAACAAACTAAATTATACATTCACAAATAAGCTTCAAAGTACAGTTTTAAGTAAAACTAAATAGTTTTGGTTGTCTCTATCAAATTAAGTAGTTTAATTTTTAATTTCATTCGCATGTATAGATAATTAGGTAAATGAGTTATTTGTGAGCTTATCTCACGAAAAAACTAAATGAGAGGCTTGAATTGCGAGCTAAGCTTGAGCTCGGTGAGAATTTAAATGAACCAAGCTCAAAAAAGAATTTGAGCTCCAACCAAGCTTGTGTTTGAGCTCGAGCTCGCCTATTGTTAATCGAGTTGAGCTTGAGAAATTAAAAGCTCGATTCAATTACATACTACTTTCAATATATATCTTTTAAACCTATGTAACCACTTTTCCCGTTAATGCATTATAGGTCGCAACAGTTGTATGACGAGAGTGTGGAGGATGAGAATAGCCCGAGGGACGCTTTCTTGGAGGTGGTGAGGATGATAAAGCCAGATTGCTTTGTCCATGGGGTGGTACACGGCAACCTCAATAGTCCGTTCTTCAAAATGAGGTTCAAGGAGGTGCTCGCCCACTATGCCGCCTTGTTCGAGGTTTTGGAGGTCACTATGCCTCGAGAGGATTCCGACAGGACTATACTTGAGGGGAAGATCTTTGGGGAGACCTTGTGCAATTTGGTGGCGTGTGAGGGTAAGGAGAGGATAGAAAGGCCTGAGACTTACCGAAGGTGGCATGCGAGGAAGACTCGGGTTGGGTTTTGGCAAGTTCCATTGGAGACGGAGCTGATGAGGAGGGCAAAGGCCATGGTGCAAATGAGCTTTAGGAAAGAGTTTATGATGGATGAGGATTGTGGTTGGGCTGTTCAGGGTTGGAAGGGTAGGGTTTTGTATGCTGTTTCTTGTTGGAGGCCTCAAGATTAATATGTACAAACATTATGATAGTTAGGATATACATTAGATCCAACTAGTTTGTTATAGGAATATAGGGTATTTAAACAGGAGGAGTTGTCGAAAATAATGCAAACTTTTAGGAAGGTTATATGTAGTGATACGATATTAACTAATAGATGATTGTTACTTGCAACCGATTCAAGGCTTATTTGGTTGCTAACTATGAATACAAAAAAAACGGTAAGGAAATTAATGTAGTCCATTTTAATGCCATAATGTATTAATGGAATTTTTTCATATTTACTTATGATAGTTCATTTCCTATATAAAAACAGACTC
This sequence comes from Fallopia convolvulus, assembly GCA_964016875.1. Lineage (NCBI taxonomy): Eukaryota > Viridiplantae > Streptophyta > Magnoliopsida > Caryophyllales > Polygonaceae > Fallopia > Fallopia convolvulus. The sequence goes on along the minus strand of OZ024722.1, from coordinate 1,530,477 downwards.
GTTGTTCCATATTTATTTACCAATATAGAAATGGTGAAATTATTTTCCTCCCCAAAATAGAGTTGCTAGGTGTGAGAAATTTTGTAGTTAATGTAAAATAACATTAAAATGTACTAGATTCTTTTCCTTTTTATATTTTGCTAATTTTTGGGTCATTTTTTATATGTAATTTTCTCCACTTTGTATATGAAGATGATGTTCATGGATTTTTTTTGGTTGCCCACTGGTTCACCGGAGCTTTGTCTTGGCTACATTTAGTTTGACCCGGGTCGCACACCTGGCTTTGGCAGGTGAGTCTTCCAAAGGGAATTTTTTTACATCCATTGGAGTTGAACCCCAAATCTTGTGAATGTGGTTTTGATAACTGCCTACACATACCAGTATTGCTAGATCCAATTCCAGTATACCACTAAATGCACCTGCTGTGGCCCAAAATCTCCCAACCCATTTAAGCCCAAACGTTAATGGATCTATCCATTCACTTCTTTGACCCGTTTCCATAAACTAGGCAAATTTTGTCCATATAATGATAATTGTAAATATATATACATAAAATATGATTTAATAAATCTATTAAATTTTAGGGTCGGTTGATTTTCAATTATGAAAACGTAAATAAAAAGGAAATGAATATTGTTTACATTGATATCATGAAATATCAAAAAAATGTAGTTATAATTCGTCACGTTCCAAGACAGGCGAACAAAGTGTCAGATTGGTTTTCTAAGATTGTATTGGGAAATTCGTTCTTTTCGAGAACCCCTCGAATGGTCTTCGTAATATTTTAGAGGTTGCTAATTAGATAAACAAGCATATATAAGTTCGTTCTATTTTAATAAATAAAACAGAGTATAACCCTTATATGTTACCAAAAAAACTTTGGACTCTAATATTTATTATTCCATCCGTCTAAGTTTAATTGGCTTTTGAGTAATATACACACATATTAAGACAAATATTATTCTTATCAAAATACCCTTATTTATTAACTCTCCTTTTTTAACAACTTCTAATCTAATTATTGCACGTAATACACTTTACATTTTTCAATTCATTTAGTTGAGGGTAAATATGAAAAGTTTTTGGCAAAATGGCTAAAGGGCCAAATAGAATTAGACAAATATTTGAGTCTAAAATGTCAAATAGACTTAGACGGAGTCACGAAGGAAGTATATGTCTAAAGAAGAGTTTGGTTCAAATGAAACGAACTCTTATTCTGAAACGAACTCTTATCCTGAAACGAATGCACTTTTCCTAGTTTATAGTGTACTTTTCCTACTTCGGAGTGCACTTTTCGTACTTTGTAGTGCACTTTTCGTACTTTTTATAGTGCACTTTTTCGTATTGCACTTTTTGTATTTTCAATGCACTTTTGTATGAAAAGTACACTACTAACTAGGAAAAGTGCATTCGTTTCACGTTTTAAGACAAAAGTTTTTTTTAATTTGAACTAAACTCGTCTAAAGAAATCACCAATCATTCATGCCATTTAATAGGAAAAAATATCAAATTTAATCATTTCCTGAATTACCTACCCCATAACGATTTGTAAAATTAACACAAAACCTACCAAACTATATAACCTTGAAAACAAACAAAAAAAAAAGAAACTTCTCCAAGGTCACATGCACACATCACACCCCCTGCCATGAGAATTCAGAATGTCAGAGCCGACATCTCCACGCCACCGCTACCGCCGGACACGCCACCGCCCCTTTCCACACTCTCCGTCGACGTCTCTCTTTCTGGATCCGGTTTCATTGGAACCGTAAAACCGAACCGGAAAAAAACGACAGTTTCGGAACTGAGAGTCAGCCACCGGTTCTCTTCCTTCACAAAATAAATAACCACGGTCACAATTTTGCATTTCTAAGGACTATTTTTTTAAAAAGGGATAAAATCGGAACTCGACCACAAAATCAGCAAAAATCGATGAAAATCAGAATCGAGAACCGAATTGAGGAACCGGAAATTAGCCAATCCCGGTTCCAGTTCCATGATTTCGATCCCAATCCCAGTTTTCTAGTTCCGAAACCTGAAACCGCCGATTCTAGAACCGGACCCATGACTATTTCTCCCTTAAAAAAACCCATATCCTTATTTTAGACCTGGGTCCGGTTCTGTTTCCCCGGTTCCGGGTCGGGACCGGACCGGAACCGGAAATATTAAAAAAAAAATCTCTTTTTATTCACATCTGAATGAAAATCGCGGTCACGATCCAATGGGCCGCGATCGGAGTTACGCTATTTTTAATTTTTTTTATTGGTGGAACCGCTGGTTCCACCCGATTTAAAACCGCCGGTTCTCTGGTTCCGAGGGTGGCGTTCCGGTTCCGATTCCTGCCAGTTTTCCGCCGGTCCAGCGGAACCGGAACCAGGTCTACCTTATTTCCCAAAAAATACCATACACATATACCACTTTTGGCGGTCCCACTCCCCTGCTCTTGGCCTTGTGGGGACCACCTTTGGCTGTGAGCAGAAAAATCAGAGAAGAAGAAGTTTTTGTTGTTCTACACTTGCAGAGTTTGCAGAGAGGTAGTGGGTTGGTAATGGAGGCTTGCCTTGCTCCACCACTTGATCCTCCTTCATCAATCATTTTAATCAATTTTTTTTGGGATTTTTTTTCCTTTTTGTTTTCATATATATATATAGAGAGAGAGTGTGTGTGTGTGTGAGATTCGTCTAATAAAGCACAAGACCAAAAAGAAAAATAAAATAAAAAATATATAAATATATACACACATACACTAGTTGTAAGGATGAGGAGAATCATGTTCTCTTTTCTTTTCAGCTTTGTTGTGTGAATGATGATGGGTTTTAGGGCTTTATATGATTTGGGTTCTTAATTTAACTTCTATCTTCTTCTTCTTCTTTCAATCTCTGCTCCAATTCTTGCTGCCCCCTTTTGATTATTGACATTGTTTTTTGCAAAGCTTTCCATTCAAGCAATCACCTTTTTCCTTTTCTTTTTTTTTGTTCAGCTCACTCAATTAGACTTGTTTTCCAAGCCAGCTTACACTTTCTTATCTACTTCTTCTCTTCAGCTGAACAATTTTTTTTCTTCACTGAAATTTTTACCAATGTCTGAAGTTGGAGGATCTGGGCAATGGGTAGAGGAGATGACAAGCTTAGTGGAAGAAGACCATGGAATCCGGTACACAACTGATTTCTTCTCTTCACCAATCCCATCTTCTGATCTGAAACAGACCCATTTCAGCTACCCAAGCTCTTCTTCTTTTGAGGCAGCTGAAATGTTGTCTGAGCCTGAGAATTTGAAGGATAAGATCAAAGGGTTTGCTGAATCATGGGGTGAGCTGCTATTGGACATGTCTAGAGGCTGTAGGGACATTCTTCAGCAGAGCTTAGTGGCTAAAGACTCATACATTGTGCAGAAACTGGGAGGACCAGTTTCAATGGTTTCAGGGAGATTGAGCTTTTTGAATGAGTTTTTGCCTGAGGATAGAGATCCGGTTCATGCTTGGCCTGTGATTCTGTGTGTTTTTGTTCTTGCCTTATCTGGTAAATTCTTGAATCTGAGATAATATTGAATATTTTATGATCTGGGTTTTGATTTTCTCAGTATTTGAATTTGAGTTATCGTGACTTGCATTTAGGCCCCGTTTGTTTCTATACCCCTAGTATAAGGAATGGGTTTAAGAATGAGTTAAACTCATACCAGTGTTTGCTTTAACTAGAGAATGGGAATGAGTGATTCCACATTGAGTTTATACCCAATTGAAAACTAGGATATGAGTGATTCCTATTCGAACCCGATTCCTTATTCCAACTCGATTCCTGATATAGAAACAATGTGGAATTGATTCTGAGTGTTTTCATTCTTGCCTTATCTGGTAAATTTATGAATCTGAGATGATATTGGTGTTGATTGTTGATTTTATGATCTGGGTTTTGATTTTTTTCAGCATTTGAATCTGGGTTTCTGGGATTTGCAATTTATGTGGAATTGGGCTTTTCACTCATATCTGTTTAGCTGGGTTTGACTTTGTAGTCTTATCTTGTGTTACTTGTTTGTTGCTCAAATGGAATTTTCTTGCTGAGAATGTAGTCTATCTAGTATTCTAGTTTTAGAAAGGCCACTCATTTTGGAAATCAAGCATGTTGAATTTGGAACAAGAATAAAGTTTTAACCATCAAAAGTAGTTCAAGTTTGTGGTTGTTTTTACCTTTAATGTTTTGAGATCAAGAGCACTCTGATATACAGATCAAGAGCACACTCTACTTGAAGCTGACTAATCTCTCCTGCTTGTGTTACAATGCTTGTGATTTCTGTTTACACTAAAGACAATCAAATGTTACCTACAATTTACATAGTTTTCTTCTTCTTCTTTTATGACAGTACTTAATATAAATAACACGCACGATAGCCCAATGCCGGTCATCAAGAAAATGCTTATACATCCTCCCAGTGCTAGCCACGTCTCACTTCCAGATGGACGGCGCATTGCCTATCATGAACGAGGTGCTCTAGCCAACAGAGCTAGATTCACATTCATCACTCCTCATGCTTTTCTATCATCCAGACTTGCAGGTTCCGATCTAAAGACCTGTAAATTCCGAATCATTTTTCTTAAATTTCAAACTCTTCTGGTAGCTGACTGCCTAATTTTGACTTTCTCAGGTCTCCCTGGAGTTAAAGAATCATTGTTGGAAGAATTCGGTGTTCGTTTAGTTACATACGACTTGCCTGGTTTTGGGGAGAGCGAGCCTCACCCCAAACGGAACCTTAACTCTTCTGCACACGATATCCTGCACTTAGCTAATGCAATTGGTTTCCATGGCAAATTCTGGTTGTTGGGTCACTCAAATGCTGCTGTACATATCTGGGCTGCTCTCAGATACATTCCCGAAAGAGTTGCAGGTTTGTTATTCGGTTTGATTGAGCAGAATTTTCCGTCTTGTCAGATGCAAACTTGTTTTTAGATGGTTTTACTTGTGATTATGCAGGTGCGGCGTTGGTTGCTCCTATTGTTAATCCTTATGATAGGAGCATGACAAAAGAAGAGATGAGCAGGACTTGGGAGAATTGGGAGGGAAGAAGGAAGTTTATGTACTTTCTTGCCAGGCGATTCCCGAGTTTTCTCTCATACTTTTACAGAAAAACTTTCCTCTCTGGAAACCATGGTCTGATTGAGAAATGGTTGTCCATATCACTTGGAGAAAAGGTTACACCACTTAATTTTATCTATGATTTTGCACATCAATGGCTGAATTTTGTAAGTGTAATCTGAGGAATGATTGGTTTCATTTGGGTGTGTTTTAAAAAACCCAAGATAAAGCGTTATCCTGCATTAATTCCAGATTTAAAGCATTATAATACTTTATCTTGGGTAATCCAGACACACTTAAACGAAAAAATACCGAGTTAAGCTGACTTATTGTGTCACCTCTTTACAGGACATGACTCTAATTGAGAACCCGAGTTTTGAAGAAAATTGGCAAAGGAATGTTGAAGAGTCGGTTAGGCAAGGTAGTCCACGGCCATTCATTCAGGAAGCCAGATTACAAGTTTCGGATTGGGGATTCAGCTTAGCTGATTTGCAGATGCGAAGAAAATGCCTTGCTAAGGGAATCCTCCCATGGCTGAAATCCATGTACACTCAAGCTGAATGTGAATTAACTGGATTCCCAGGACCAATACACTTATGGCAGGTTTGGTACCAAACCATCTTTTGCACTCTATTCAAATCTTTATCATCATCATCATCATAATCATCATCATTGACCCAGTGAGGCTCCGCTACAGCGGAATCTGGGGGGTCAAGATGGGGGTACCCTTGCCCAAGGGAAAGGGGGTACGCCCGGATAGACCCAAGAAAAATTGAAATTCAGCTATGTGACAATAATAACTGAATTTAGTTAGAATGCACCAAAATTGATATAGGGACTAAATCCATCTCATAGGTAGTGTATAAAAGCCAATGAGCATGAGGATGCGCCCGGTAGTGTCTAATGCATTCTCTAATTGTTTCTCATTCATGCTTCTAATTTGCAGGGAATGGATGATTGGGTAGTTTCATCATCAATGACAGATTACATCAGTCGGGTTCTACCCGGGGCAACTGTGCATAGACTCCCGGATGAAGGCCACTTCTCATATTTCTACTTTTGTGACCAGTGCCACAGAAACATACTTCTAACACTTCTTGGAGACCCACAAGGTCTTATACATAGCAACCCAGATGACACACATCAGTCTTCAGCTGAGCCACACCAAATTCAGAAAGAATAGCTTCTAATTAAACTATCTTGATTATGAAACCTTAAAACTGTTTTTTTGGAGTTGTAAATAACACAGGCTTTTGCTATGGAGGTCTAGAAAGATAAGGTCATGAACTTTGATTGGATTCTTGATTCAGAGTGTGCTAGTTTATCTAATCTAGCAGTATCAACTTAATTCTGTCAATGCTTTGTTATTGAGTGCATTGTCTTCAAGGTACTATAAGATTTCTAGGCATGGGAAAATACCCATTGTGTTGATTAGTTCATCTCAATTTACACTAATCTTGAAAACAATATTCAGCACTACCAGTCTACCATATGAATTATTTAGCATAAGGCGTTCAAGAACAAAGAAAAAAAGAAGCATAAGGCGGTCACTAACAGAGTTTTGAAGTCATCGATAGCCTTTGCAGTGGTCTCTGAAGGCTGGAAGTGGCAGAATTGTCAATGAAGGTGAGGAATGGAAGATCAAGAAACACCAGTTAGAATGGATTCGCGAAATCCACTGTTCCAAGTCTTCCCCATCATAACGTCTTTAGCTTCATTAATCTTTGAGGCGAGGTAATTGCTTCCACCAGCATCTGGATGGTTTGCTATCATTGCCCTCCTGTGTGCTTCCTTGATTTTTTCCTCCACTGCACTCTCGCTGCAAGAATTTCGACACAGATAAGTACTAAGACAGTTTAAGATACAAGGGACATTATGTTTGAAGGCAAATCGATTGGAATCTAATGGAAATCCACAGAGATTTGATTTTTCATACTAGTTAAGCTGCAAGACACTTCACTCATCAGTAAATCTCTCTAATCATACACCATGGATGTCTTTTAACAGATTATACCAAAGAAGAAGAAAAAACACAAGATGTAAGAAAGTAGAACATCTGAACAATTTATCTGACCCAAACAAACTTGCAATGTGAAATGCACTCTCGCTGCAAGAATTTCGACACAGATAAGCACTAAGACAGTTTAAGATACAAAGGACATTATGTCTGTAGGCAAATCGATTGGCATCTAATGGAAACTCCACAGAGATTTGATTTTCATATTAGTTGAGCAGCAAGATACTTCACTCAACAGTAAAATCTAATCATACACAAACACAGGATGTAAGAAACCACACATCTGAACAATTTCTCTGACCAAAAAATAGTTGCAATGTGAAGATGCAATATGAACTTAATGAATTGACATCAGTGCATACGTGCATTATGAATTCAATGAATTGACAACAGGATTTTACAATATTTATCTGTCTTCATATCCCTGAAGAGTATACTGATGTTGCGCAAGCACTTCTCACCAAAATATCAAGTTAATAACGCAATCAATCAAAGAACCACAAATCAGGGAGCATACTTTGATGCAAATACACACAAAAACAGGTACACTATACAAAGGAAAGACTAATTGAGAAACAAAGTTCGTTAAAATTTCACTGGCAACAATAAGATACCAAATAGAAGCGAAATCACCAGATTGGAGAGCATAATTTGATGCAAACTCATGGACGAACCAATTGACAAACAAAAATCGTAAGAGTTTCACCAGCAAGAATGAAATACAAATGTCTCATCTGAAACAACGCCATTCTACAGCTAATCTCACACAAAACGTTCTACCAAAAAAAAAAAATCTCACACAAAACAAATTCAAATCATACCTTACTCCAAGAATCATAGCTGCCTCCTTTCTTGTCATCTTCGGCAGAAAAGCGCCAGCTCGAGATCCTCCATGAATTCTCTCCTGGGCTTGAGATCCTCCAGGAATTCTCTTCTGAGCTTGTGATCCCGCAATGTACATTTGCCAAGCTTCAATACCATGTCTGACTACAACTTTAGCTATTGATGCAACCAATTTGGTGGCGTCCTTTACAGAAAAATACATGTCAGGTCAGATCATCAGGCAACGCGCGAATTTAATGACAAAAACCTAAATTCACGCCAAGGAAGAACGTAAAACCTAAACCAGACACGGTAGAAATCAAATTGTGAGAAACTTCTTACGATTTTGATTTGAATCATCTTGGAGGATTACGCTCGAAGCACTGGTTTATTGGTCAGCGATGGAAAATCGGCTATCGGAGACTAGAAACTTGATACTCGAGGCTTCGAAACGCAAGAGATTCAGTTTCAGATACTGAAATGACTAATGGCGGTATTGGATTTTCCTCTGCGTCTTGGCTTATCGCGCAAGAAATTGGCCGAAAATATCAGATTATATATATATATATATATATTTTTTGTTCTCACAATTTGTTGCTCTAGATTCCTCTGCGTACATGATGCATTTAAAATTAATTATTGCAATTCCGATCAAAAAAAAAAATTAATTATTCTATTATTTATCTGAATAAAATTATACTTTTATTATTAAATAAAGTTATGCAATAATAACACACAACTTTGTATTATACAATACGCAAAGTGTATATAATATTGTCTCAGATAATTCTTTTTATAAAATTATTATATATTATAATTTTAAAAACTTAAAAGTTATGGTCAATAGTTTAATATTTAAATCTAAACATACAAATAAAATGGGGAAAGATTTGGACAATGCACTCTCCACTAGTGAAATTAGGTCCATGAAGACTACACCAACTAAACTAATCAATACTTGTAATATTAGTATAATTTTTTTAATTTTGTACTTTACAAAAAATTAAAACAATAAAAATAAATAATTAGTCGGAGGAAAGTAGGGGCGCCAACCCCCGCCCCGGTCCGTCACTGGTCTTGCGGGTCGACCCGCAACCCCACAGAATTTCCCGATCAAATCCAAAACCCAACAATTACAAAAAGTGACACGTAACTCGACTTGTTATCTACGAGTAAGGTTAGTGCGGATTGCGGGCAGGGGCGGAGGGAGCTTATGTAGCCCCCACTGGGATTTTCAATTTTTTTTTTTAAATATAGTAAAAATTCTAGATTATTTGATAAAAAAACTAATTTATTTGATCAGAAAATAAAAGATTAATTTTTTTATACATATAAAATATATTGAAATGGTTTTTTATACATAAAAATACAAAATTTTCTATATAATTTTTTTATATACAGAAAAATACAATTTTTTTTATATTTTATTAAAAAAATATAAAAAAAAAATTTCCTGACTTCGCCAGGAATGATTCTGTAGCCACAAAAATTATCAACGAAATTTAGCCCCATTGGAATAAATTCCTGGCTACACCACTGATTGCGGGTGACCCGATCCATTGAGTACCACTAGATGCGGGAAAATGGTGAGATTTGATAGTGGTACTATATAAAAAATATTGATATAAAAAAAATTAAAACAAATATTTTGAGACGAATTTTAATTCTTTTGAACAAACATTAACTGATTTCTCTTACAAAAAATAATAATATTTGATTAATGTTATTAAAATAAAATAAACACCTTATACTGTAGTAAATGCCAAATTATTTATTAAGTGTCTTTTTTTGGAAATTAGTTCTAGTGGAGTTGTGAAAAAAGTCCATAAATAGAATTGAATAAATCATGACCATTAAATACAAATTAAACGGTTGAGATTTTTTGGGTCGAAATTTATTGTCTTAAACTCTTAATATACTACAAACTTACTCGAGAAGCTTTCTCTCCTCTCGGTTGTGGCCTGTGGGTCCCAGTCCATCTGATTCACCCATCAAAATGGCAAAAACAGCTTGTCCAATTATATTCAAACTTTTCGAATATTTCCGTTTTGATGCAACAAGTTTTACCAGTAACCATCGTGGTCTGTGTTTCCGCGTCTCTTCAATTCCTCTCCCACACTTTTCTTCATCATCCCCAAATCACACCCCTCAAATCCCTAGCCCGTACACCTCTCTCCCATGGCGGCGAACTACATGTCCTCTCCCTCCGAGCCAGCGTCGTCTCTCCAGCCACCGGACGGCGGAGGTATAAAGGCGGAGCAGCAGCCGAAGATGGAGAGCGACGAAATCCCGGTGGATTTGTCGAAGCGTTTCCTGGAGCTCCAAGCGTTGAATGATCGAGTAAAGGAGGAGAATCAGAGGCTCGCCGCTCGCAATGTGGTGCTGGAGGAGATGTGTCGAGAGCACAGGAGGTTGTTGGAAGATAGGGATGAGCAGATAATCCGGCTCAGGGAAGAGGCGGTGTCGATGAGCGGGACGGAAGGGGGCGAATGAGAGGTACGAGAGGTTGAAGAAGAAGTATAAGGGGCTTAGGGAGGTGTATGAGTCGGAAGAGCGGAGATGGAAGGAGGAAGTGAAGAAGGTTGAGGAGAGAGGATGGCGGTTGGAGGTGGAGAAGAAGAAGATGGAGATCGATTTGCAGGCTTCGAGGAGAGGAGTTGATGGAGGCGGTGGTGATGTGGTGGAGAAGATTAAGGCTTTTGAGGAGATGAAGAGGCTGTTGGCGGAGAAGGAGGTTGCGGTTTTGGAGCTGGGGAGGAAGAATGAGGCGTTGGAGAAGGAGAAGATTAAGGTTGAAAGGGAATTAGGAGAACGGGTCGTAAAGCTGGAAGAAACGGTTGGGGGATTGGATGAGAAGAGTTTACAAATGTTGCGGGATAGAGGAAGGGTTTGCAATGTTCAGTGCAAGAGAGTTGAGGATTTGCCGAACTCAGGTATATGATATGAACTCTTTGATGATGTTTATGTAAAGTAATCGGTGTGTGTAGTATGATACTTTGCTTAAGTAGTTGTGAGTCATGGCAATCAAACAGGCATTTAGTGGAGGATATTGACATATTGTTGTCATGCTTTGTAGCTAATTTATTACTTGAGACTAGGCTCCTTCCTCTTAGATTTCCTTCTAATAGATGTTCAATCCTGCACTTAATAACTTGCTTCTCTAGAGTTTTCAGGCTTTCGGTTTTACTGAAGGTCTGTATTGTTTACTAATTTGGTATTTACTTGGGAATGTTCAACACTAGATCTTCTTGCATTAAGTGATGAAATCCCATCTTACACAAAGAATAATTATTTTGTTTCTGAAAAAGGAGCAACTTCTTGATTGATTTCAGTGTTGTCTTTCACAAAGATGTCCTGTTAGATTTGTAACAAGATAAGAAGAGAGAACGTTCCTGTTCTGTCTTTGGTCTTGTTCCCGTTCTGTTTTGCTTTCGCTCTTTTCTTGTTACGGTTGTTGTGGGTTTTCGGTCTCTTTGGGTCTCTCGGTCACCCCCCCTAAGCGCTAAGCCAGGGGTGCGCCCATCTTGACCCCCCAGATAGTACTAAACTGAGTCAATGTTGTTGTTGTTGTATAAAAAGAGAGAAAGTTGTGTATTCTGTTATTGATTGAATGAATCTTACAAAGAGCTTGAAGCTCGTTTATATACAATTCTATGAAGCTCGTGAAAGAAGAGTACAACACAAGTTTCTAACAATTTCTAATGGCAGGTCATTTAGTTTGACTTGTTGACTCGTGTATACCAACATGTTCTCTATGTAAACAGTTTGTCTTGATGTTTGATATTTACTATTCACAAGGGTTTTGTGAAATGTCTTATCCTTTCTTTTGTAGCTTCAAAATCTGTTGGTGTATCTCTCATTCAGCCAAAACAGGAGATTATAGAAGATGGTGTACAGTTGAAAGGGCATGACAGTAAGGCATTAGTAGGTTCTATGGTGCCTGCTGTCGGAAAGGAAGTGCCATGTGCTCCAAAGTCAACAGCTGCCCACATCGTTGAAATCAGTGATGATGAAGATGAAGATGAAAATGAAGAGGAAGAGGAAGAGGAAGAGAAAGAGGAAGAGGAGGTGAAGCGAACTCCCTCTGTTGCTTTTCCATCATCTGCTAAACGTCCTGAAAACCTTGCACTTCCTCAAAAGCGAAAATCAGAAGTTGTATCATGTCCTGTAATGAAGGTGGAAGATACGAAAGTAACGAAACGATGCAAATATGGTGGTCTTGAAGAAGGTAAATTGTGGGAGTCAGCTACAAAAATGTTTAATGCTTTTACAACCAATGACGAACTCTGCATGAAATCGGTCTGTGCTTTGTACCGTAAGCAAGAGTCTCTGGGCGTTTGGAAGGATGGTTCTGATGAAGACAACATGTTCGGGCGAGATGAAAGGTATAACTACTAATTGGTTTTTATTCTTTGGTCCATTGTCGTTATTTTAGTTAGCATCGTATTATTGTGATTATCAGATGTGTTCATGATTATTCTCATTAAAATATTAAGTGAAAATACATGTTTTGGCCTGATAATCATTTATTAACACTTGGTTCATTTATGGGGCGCATCCTCTTTCTCATTGGCTGATACAGTGCCTTTGATATGGATGTAGACCCTATATCAATTTGGTACATTTTAACTAAATTCAGTTATTATTGTCACATAGCTGAATCCAGTTTTCCTTGGCCTATCGGGTGCATCCTCCTGATCATGGTATGGATGCCCCCATCTTGACCCCCCAGATCATGCTTATGCTGGACTACTGGGCGATGATGTTGATGTTGGTTCATCATTGGCATTGGGAGATTCAGTTACAATTTTCTGGGTTGATTGGAAAATCATCCTTTTCATTTCATACCTTACAAAGTTGTTTCTGTCAAACTGTTCTGATCTGATATGAACATATCCTTGCATAAACTTTTCAGGGATATTGCTGCTCTGGGTCAGCGCCTTACAGGAGGGGATCCTGAAGGCAAGATGAAGAAGTCACTGGCTGAATTTGATAGGGATCTCATAGCCATCGAGAAGTGTAGGGAAATCGCCAGACGCCACCACAAGAAGCTGTTTGAGATTTACAACAACAATCTGGATCCACTCTTTCTACCCTGATTAGATCAGCAAATGATACATCTCTCTGCAATGGATTAACATTCCACTCTTTCAACTAATTGGTCGTGTTCGTAATGCTGTAAATCTGTCACTCTTCTAAGACTATATGCAGAGAGGTTGTTAATAGATTATATATAGATATATAGTACTATAGTAGGGATTTTAATGCAGGAAGAATTGGGCAATGGTGGATTGGATAGTATATTTTGGTAGTATCTAGGCGAGAATAATGAGTTTTTTGGTTACATGCATATGTTTAGTATGATTCAAGTATATTGTTGATAGAATCTGGTTCATTTTGATGATGGAAGAAGGACCTGAATCTGGTTCATTATATATTAAGTTCTAATAGATTATTTGATGTAATACATAGTTTTTTGATGTACTTATGCAGGATATGTGTGTGCCTATTCAATCTAATAAGCTGAAGAGTTGGAGGATGTATAAGTGAGGTATTGTAATTGTAATAATGGTGAATGTGTTGGACAAAAAAACAACAAAATTGTAGCTTGAAGGTGTAAATGAATGTAATGTATCAAATTCAACTCAATGATGAAGAAACTGGTTTCCTCTACATTCTTGATTAACCTTAATCTAAACAATTTATAAGAATGGATTCAGAGAATTCACACACCCTCTTTGATCTTCTTTATATTGCTTGCTGACAGTTTTAATGATCTTGATTCTGCTACAACCACATTATGAATCAAATGGAGGATGAATCAAACCAAAAAGGTGGACATTTTATCTTCATTTTCCCCATTAACTTTCCCTCTCTGTAATTCCTTCACTTTAATCTGTATTGACTGTAAAAATCCAATTTTTCACTTCCTGTTGGCTCTGGTTGAGAGATGGAATTGCCAGAGATTGATTTTTAAGCAATCTTCTTGTGGGACACCTTTCAACTTTGATTCATCCTCAACAACTGCTTGTTTCACAAATTTCAGCAAGTCCTGCAATACAGAAAATATTGTTATATACTTATTGATAGTGCTATTTCAGCTAACATATCCTTTTCAAATTAGTAAAAAAAAAACCATTTATTTATTTATAATTTTATATACCTTCTTTCTTGACCATTTTTTATTCCAGTTAAATTATTTTAGTGCTTTGAAGGTATTTTTTATTCCAGTTGAATATTCCAAATCCTGCAGGAAAGATTCAAGAAGGGAATAAAAAACACTTTTTGTTGACATTTGGGGTGTCATATTCATATTAAATTTTTTTTTCTATCTATTCAAAAAAAAATCATATTAGAAATGAATAAATGAATAATTAATCAGAGATTTTTCTATCTGAACGAGACAATTGATTTGGTTGGAGTTTTCCTAACAACTAGTACCTGCTAAAGTTAGTTATTTGCTCAAGTAATCTGGTTTTTGTATGCCATTTATCCATCAAATGAGTTGTATATATTGATTAATGACAAAGTGTTAATTCTAATTCTTTCTCATACATATCCATATACTAACTTTACAAGATGCATCAAAGTATAAAGAAGAAGAATGAAGACAAACCTGCTTGGTGCCTTGTGTTGGCGAAAATCGGCCCCATCTCTCTGGATCCCAAAGTATGGAGCTGTTGAATGCAAAGTTTGAGATAGGAATCTGAAGCTCTTCTTCTGTTTGATCATTTAGCTTTTTGAAATGCCATCCAACAACATGTGAAGATCGACAAATCGGCCCTTCAACTCGAACCTTCTTCCTTCCTCCTGTGAGTTTAGCAAGAGGCCATGTTCCAAATGACCTGAAGAATGGAAAGAACAATTACAAAGGTTTTCTCATATGTTTTTTTATACATATGATTATAAAAATGATATTAAACACCTTTTTGTGGTATTATTGACTTAAAACATATTTAGAAAAAAAAAATTTATTACTATAAGAAAATTAAAATGCTTGAAAACTACAAACCGAAAACTCAAAGCTGAATCAAACAAGCCCGGACTATTTTAGATACCAAAAAAACTTTTTTTTCTCTCAAAAAGTTGGTTAAGGTTTGGTGAAGCTGTGGGGCAAATATTCCCTCACCAACCAACTTTCTTTTCCATTACTCAAAAATTAGAATCTCTAATCCACAAAAAACATGAATCATGTCATCATTTATTATCATATTTCTTGGTTTTTTTTTCTAGTATTAGTTGTAATCATATTGACTAACTTTTTACTCTTTATGAGTTAAATCCCTATTGTTAGGAGCTTTTGATTGATATATTTACTATACATCAACAACAACATTGACCCAGTATAGTTCTGCTACAGCGGAAACAGATTTACTATAAGAGTTTAAAAAAGAAGTGAAAGACAGAAAGAAGTGTTCTAAAAAACGCTAGGCGAGGGACCGTCTAGCGCCAAGGCGGCCAAAACGGACTAGACGGTCACCTAAACAGGCTGGAAGGCTAGGCGGGTTAGCACCTTTCAGCGCCTAGGCAGGGCCTAGACGGAGCTAGGCGGGTATTTTTAGAACAGTGACAGAAAGGTAAAGAATGAGAGAAGAATCCTTACTCTATAACTCTGATCTCATCAAAGAAGCTGAGATCATACACATTTGAAAGAGTAGCAAAATGAACAATCCCACTTAGCCTATGATGCTCAATGTGATTAAGAGCCAAGTTCCTCTGATGATCCATCTCTTCTTCTACATTGGTGAAATTCTCCTTGAACACCAAATGCCTATACATAACACCAGTTTTCCTCAACACATCAGAGACATTCGACGTCTCCAAGCTCGGCTCCACAACAATCCACAACAATGGTGGCTTGACAAGATTCAAAGTGCTTGCCATCCTCCTCAACAAGGCCTCTCTTAGACGATCCCTACTGTTCGTTGGAGTGATCACAATCACTTGCTTTCTTGGCCTCATATCAAACGAATCGCCGTCTTCATTGTCTAATAATCTCTCTTCTAGGCTTCTATTGAGATTTTTGTGCTTTTGCTCTTGTGGTGTTTGTGCTATGCTTACTTTTTGTACCTCTTCAATGGGTTTTGGTGCTAATTGGATTTGGGATTGGAGGTTTACTATTGAAGGGCTAGATGAAAATGAAGGCTTACCCATTGGAGCAAAGCCTGTGAAGAAGCCCATGACAAAGCATAAGGAGAAATGGATGAAGGCCTTCTTGCACATGAGAGCCTTCTTCTTTGGTCTCTCCATTGAAAATTTGAAACCCTTTTCTCTTCTGAGTAAAAGAAGGAAAACCCAGAAACAAGAACTGTTTTTGACAAAGAATTCAGCTAGAAAATTGAAGTGGTAATGGGAAGGATTGTTCTTCTGAGTTCTTGTGGAGTTAGTTTCTTTTATTTGCAATTTGTTAAAGAGGTCAATGATTGGTACTAGCTAACACTAATTTGGCAATATTATATTTTGTGAGGTTGAGGAATTAATGTGTCTTTGTTTTGCTGATTTTGGTTGGATGGTTGCTTCAACAAGTCGTCTCTTGAAGTAAAAAGAAAGCTTTGGGGAAGGTGTGAAGGGAGAGAGGGTGACTTGTGGAGTTGTCTTCACCAAATGGTGGTTAAGAGATGTGTGCAAATCACCTAAAATGTGAATTTTGAATGTGGTTGATTAGTATATTATGAATGATGTGTGACTGAATCTTGTTGACCATTATTAATTTGAAATTGGAGCTCATGGGGAAAATAAAAAAATGAAGTGATTAATACACTTTGGAATGAAAACAAATGACGTTTTAGCACTTAAATTTTGATCAATTTTATACGTTGTTTTAAGTTTTTAGAGAATTGTTATTGAAATTTATTTTATTTACGAATATTTTTCATTCGTTGTCTCAAAAAAGTGGCGGATATTTAAAAAATGATAATATTTAGAAAAAAATTTAGATTTTGAGTTTAATTTGTATATTTTTAAAAATTTGTATAAAAAGTTAAAACGTCAGTTATTTCTGATCGAAGAGATTATATATCTTGTTCAATTAGCCTAAACGCTCTTTGTCAATCTGATTGACATTCACTAAGAATTACAAGTTCTCATCCTCATAGTCTAGGATAATTTTGACAACGATTAAATTCTTGCCTTGTTAAAAAATGAATAATGACATATATCCAAAGGCTTAATATAGGGTTGTGTGATTAACAACCTTATAATTAAGGAGGAGTTCGCACCAAACGGACTTTAAATTGACAATTAATTTCTAATACTCGAGTTAAAGTCAAAAGTTAGCTACTCAATTGTTCTTTTAACCTTTTCAAAAAAAACTATATGAATCACTCACCAAAAATAATATATTAATATGAATCAACCAACCAACCAAAAAAGTTCGTGGGAAGAACACGTGTTATTATTGGCCAAAAGTAATATGCACACAAGGTATATTACAAGTATCAATAATTCAATACAAATCATTTTTATAAAAAAAATATTATACAAATTATTCAAAACTTAAAACTGATTATTATACTAACTACTAAAAATTAGTCAATTTTGTCAAACAACTTTGTTATAGATAAAATTGATTAGTATGAATTTTTACTTGTGAATCCATAACAATCGACCAAAACTAAAGAAAAATACTCAACTATAAGTAAGGTAAACTCATAACCATTAAGGTGTTGCTACACTTTACTTATTAGAAAGTAATTTTTTATACAAAAGTATACTTTTTGCATTTTCCAAAGTAAAATTATTACTCTCTCTGTTTCAAAATAGTTGTTCTTACACAAATTTGCACATGTATTAAGGAAATTTTTTCCCCCAAAATTACCCATATTAAAAGGTACTTTATACTCCTAAAAGTTGTTTTGTGAAACGTGTATATAATTAATGTGGTGTAATTATTAGGGGTATAAGTGGAAAAATTTCTTATATGAACAACTATTGTAAAACAAGAAAAATAGTCTATATGAACAACTATTGTGAAACGGAGGGAGTACTATCTTTCACATATTCCAATGTAAAAAAGCATTACTAATAAGTAAAAAGTACTTATTTACCTTAAGTGTAGCAAGCCCTAATTTAAATTTTTGTGTTAAAAATAAATCCAAATTTATATTAAAAATAATAAATAACATAACCGATATAATCTATCACCGGAAATTTAATAGCATCCAATAAATAAGTCTTGAATAGAAAGTCGAGTATGTTTCATAGGCATTCTCCCAAAACCCAAAAAAAAAAAGGTTAAGTGAAGTCTTGCAAATGAAAGAAACAACTCAAACAAGTTATAATTTTGGCTACAAAGACAGTATTGAGATTTGAGAGTACGAACTCAAAGAGAACAAAGAGAGAAAAGCTTGGCTATATGTTCAATAAACCATCGAACCTTCCTATATAAATTACACTACAAAAGAGAAGTAAAAAACACAATGCAATTTGATGAAGTATATGATTCTATGACATTTTAAAAGGCCACAACAAAAGAAAGAACAAAATCATTTTCCTTCTCTAAGCCTCCTCCTGTTCCTCAATTTCAGGCAGGGTAATACTTTCCCTGCGAGGTCTGTGCTTCTTCCATTTCTGCTTAGGCAATGACAGGATCCAAGACGGAACCTCGCACCCGGATCGGACCATTACGTTCGCCACGTTTCTCAAGTACGGTACATCCTCTTCTGTGTAGAATGTAATAGCTTCTCCACTTCTCCCGGCTCGTCCACACCGTCCTGTGAGAGAGAACAGCAAAGGCGACGAAACAAGATACGATTTTTAGCCAAACGGAGAAAAGGGTCATCATCATCATCATTGACCAGTATAGTCCCGCTCAAGCGGGATCTGGGAGGGTCAAGATGGGGGCACCCATAACCTGAACATGTCAGGAGGATGCACCCGATAGACCCAAGGAAAACTGAAATTCAACTATGTGACAATAATAACTGAATTTAGTTAGAATGCACCAAAATTGATATAGGGACTAACTAAATCCAGCTCAAAGGCGTTGTATAAAAGCCAATGAGCATGGGGATGCGCCCCATGAGGATCCATCTCAAAGAAAAGAGTATGAAAGAAAATGAGAAAAGAATCATGTATAGCACAGTTAAGTTTAGGCACAATACCAATTCTATGAATGTACACAGATGCAGACTCTGGGAAATCGTAGTTCATCACAGAGTTGACGCCTTTGAAATCCATTCCACGAGAAATAACGTCGGTAGCTATCAACACCCATGTTTTTCCAGCTCTAAAATCATCAACAGCGGTATCTCTCTGTGCATAATCAACAAAAATTTATTCATTTAGAAACAGATATATAGTATATCAAAACTAAAACATCAGTGGTAACTACAATGTGGAGTTTCTAGCAATGTACTATATAAAGTGTAGCTTTATATTGGCCAATTGATATATATTACGCAAGAATTTCAATACATACTTGCATATATAATGCAAATATTTTCTCATGAAGAGCTTGATTTGTAACTAGCTCCAAGCCTAAAGGAAAAACTAATTACCTGTTCCAAGGAGAGATCAGAATGGATTACACCAACTTTAATGTCAGTAAATGAAAGCTCTTTGTACAGTTCCTTGGCCCGCTCCTTACTTTGCACAAAGATTAAGACAGGTGGATTCCAGCTCTAGCCAAAAAAAAAAAATCAAATTAAGCAACAAAGGTGTTGTAAACAGAAAATTTAATAAACATGTTTCCAAAAAAAAACAATCAACACAATATACATAGCCATATTGTGCTTCAGATTTAGATAGCATACATCATATATACATAGCTCCATCTGCCTTCAAGCACAAGTTTAAAAATTTGAGAGGCAAACTACAGTCTTCATTCTAGAATAAGCCGTCGCTATGTAAAGCTAGCTTATGATGTATTTGTGTGTATATACATACATACATACACACACATATCAAAAATTATACCTTGGCAAAACTTTGACGAAGTGCTAGAAACTTTCCTTGTTCGCTCCCAGCAAAAACCAACTTCTGCTTTATAAACTCAGAAGCTGAATTCCTATTTTCAAATATAAAAAAAAAAAAAGTTAAATCAAACCAAAAAAAGAAAACAAAATTTAAGGCCAACTGAGCCTAAACAAGATAGATGCATCATATTTCGACCAAAAAAAAAATAGATGCATCATATGCCAATAAAGACTGTGGATCACTGAGATGAACATTTCAAAGATATTGCCATTTCTCATCCTCAGAGCTTAGACAGAATTAAGGTAGGAAGCTTTCTATAAAATCTGAAAAACAATCTTCCAGTTCTTCAATATAAGATAAACTGTCACAGCAGCTTAATAGCAGTTCTATAAGAGCAACAGCTAAAACCTAATCATAATAATAAGGTTCAAATGCATTTTTCAAGTCAATATTAAGACCAACAAAGTAAAATAAATAAATCTTACGTGCTGCCCACAATAATCCGGACAGCATCATGCATTGTGCTTCTTGCAAGCTTTTCCACGGTATCAGGTAGCGTAGCACTAAACAAAGATCGTATTATTTGGGGATTTGAACATGCTTTGACCACACGATCGATCTGCTTTACAAATCCACCCTCAAAGAGTTTATCTGCTTCATCTAGAACAAGGTATTCAACCCTGCATGTTTTACAAGATAGGTGAGCAGCAGGTTCAACTCGGATATACTACAATAAAAGTAACCTACCTAGACAAGTTCTCCCCAAACTTCAACATCACCTAAAGCATTTTAATGAGGGTGAAGGTGAAAGTGATTCCATTATATTAATTAAAACCTACAATATTTACAAATGCACTATAAGGTGGTTTTATTCTAATTTAACCAACCAAGACAAGTTCCCCCCAGTCTTCATGCTTTATTTGTTTTGAGAACAGTATTTTTTATTACATAAGCCTATAATTCAACAGTCATATTCACATCATAAAAAAATCTAATATTTCTCACACACAAGTCATACATAATACACAATAGTAGAAAACAGTATGTACAACATCTCAGGTCAGGATACAGATCACGGGGGCCTTCTCCTTCTTACTACCAAATATAAAAAAGGAGTCACTTATCTAGCTTTCCAGCATCAGTTAAGACTTGCAATGCATTCAGAATGTACATTTATTTATCTTTTTAAGAACTGATCCTACTACATGCTACATATTAGGAACCACACAAAACTGATATATTCTATATAGATAAGTGTACCATGAAGCAGAGCTCATGTTTTCTTCTTCTTCAAGGAAGATGGTTATTAGTACAGTAGTGCTTGAAAGTCCCTCCAAAGACCAAACAATCTCAGTTAACACATTAACTATGTTTGTTGCTTCATATAATATACTGACCTACTCAAATCAAGCTTCTTTTTGCGGATTGCAAATGTCAAGCGAAGTGGTGTTGAAATCAGAATATCACATGGAATTTTTGAGAAATCAGCTTTTCTTAAGAGCCCCTTCGTCATTAATTTGATATAAAATTTCTTTCCTTTAGCTAGCTTCTTGCATTCTCTTGTGGTCTGAGCAGCTAACTCCCGAGTTGGGCAAAGTATAACAGCGCGAACACCATCTTTTAGACCTTGCTGAAGAAATAAAAGGCATTAGACAAAGCAGATATATTTGTCTCTCCCTAGAATCCTTTCATGGATAATCATTCAATCATCATAATACATTCAGGAATTACCTTTAGTTTCATCAGCATAGGACATAAAAAGGCCAAGGTTTTACCAGAACCAGTTGGAGCACAAGCAAAACAATCTCGCCCCTATAGACAGAAAGTGATTTAAGGAGTGAGGATGAAACAAAAGAACTTTCAACACTGCAAAAAAAGAGCTAGTATCATAATGATATATGCCAGACAGAAACAAACACCAGGAATTGACAAGGATAGTCAGAATAGAAGATCATACAGATAGAAGGACTGGAATAGCCTGCCTTTGAATTGGAGTCGGTTCCTTGTATCCATATTCCACAAAGTTTCTTAGTAAATACTTCTTACACTTGTATCTGTTAAAAACACATTGTCATCAATATTATCATACAGTCAAAACAAAGTTATGGGTTTGAAAGCAAAACAGTAACGATTGGCAATCTTCAACCTTGCATATTACCTAATTTTCAAGTCTTTAAAATTTTGAAGTGGAGATGGAATATTACTCCCAGTGACATGGATGTTATGGTTCTTGCGCATAATGGCATCATGCTAAAAAATCACAAAGCAAAACAACATCAAAGGAAGCTTCAGAATATGTCATACAACACAAAGCAAGTACAAATATAAGAAAGAACACAAAAAAAAAGTGTGAAGAATAGTGAAGTCAAAATAAGGCTTTTTGATAGAAAATATAAGAGAATTAACACCATAATTTGCCGATGGACTTCCTTCTTTCTCATAGCGAGCTCATCCTCAACCTCAACATTATGTTTAGCTTCCTCTAGCGAGCTTGAAGTATCAAAAACATTGAAGCCTTGTACTGATTCAGGACAAATGTTATCAAAAAAAGACAAAGTGATGTTAGACCATGCTAAAAGTCTCAATCACTACACATTTATGACAGCAAAAGGGAAACTATAAATCACCATCAGCTGTCGCCTTCCTCTTCCTCTTTTTACTAGAGGATTTCCCCTCATTTGGTTCATATTTCTTCAGGTCGGTAAGAGTTGAACTGTCTTCAAGGTCTTCACTTTCCTTCTTCTCCTGAATGCAAGATGGATAACCACAGTGAGCTAAGAACAGAACAACCACTGAAAATACACCCATGTAATCCATAAAAGAAACAAATGCAATGAACTGCATTCCAAATTCCACATACTTCAAAGTTTCCTAGATTTTTCATCCTACTTCTATGAGAAGCAAAGCTAAATTCAGAGTATTATCGCACAGGCCTCGCAATTGCAAAGGTGATTTTTAAAAAAAAAAAAAAACATTTATCTCGAAATAGGCAAATCAAGTTTCAATCCAGCTACAAACATCTCATTCTCAATCAATTTCATGTGTCTCTTGTTATCTTAAGAACAAATATGAATAAACTACAAGATATCCAATGAGCACATGCTCTCAAAGTTAATTTCCATCATATAGCAGGAACAAAAACACTTGAAAATAGTCTCAATTTTGTTCTTACAAAAGCATATACTTTGAATCTCCAAATGTATCCTCCAACCATTCTATCATCCCAAAATCCCATCGAAGAAACAAAAATTCCTAAAATAACAAGTCAAGAAAAAATCCCCAGTATCGAGAGCTAAGGTGTCAAGCAAAAAATTGCTACAATAACGAGATCAATCGCTAGCAGAAACGTCTATATTAATGTGCGTTAATTGAATAGAATAATAATCAACATCTACCTTGAACAGTTCGATATCCTTGGCGAACGTTTTCCGATTGAATTTGATACCGGCAAACAAGAATGAAGCGTCTCTGCTCATTGACATGAAATTCGAAGGAGTCTAAAGAGTGAAATCAATGGCTGATGAAAGGTTTTTAATCAATCACTCGGAAATCTCCCCAGCAAGGATGGGGTTTCTAGCTATTGCGAGAGCTAGGGCAAAGCGGGCAACTCTCTTTCTTCTTTGCTTTCCCCGTGGGTGTCTCTGGCAAGGGTTTTACGGCTAGACGACTACTGTGAAAGAATGGGAGGGTTTTAAGAGAATGACGTGGCTTTTTTATATTATTTTTTTGGGTAGAAGGCTTTTTTAAGAGAATGACGTGGCTTTTTTATATTATTATATAGGGTTTTTCTAGTGTGTATCCATGGGCACACACTAACAATGATTAGGTCACTTTAATTAGGAAGGAAAATGTAAATTGAGAAGGAGGATAGTGTAAATTGAGAAGATAAATATATAAATAAGGAAATCATAACTTAATTTTGGAAGAATATTATTTCTCTTTATTACTAATTTTAAAGTTATTAAGTAATACTTACACACACCAGAAAAACCCATTAAGTAATACTTACCTTTAAACTTTTAATTAAAGAAACCCCAATCATTGTTAGTGTGTGCCCACCAGAAAAACCCTATTATATAAGGCTTGGTTGAGCTAAATTTAAAATTTTGTATTCTTAATTTTTTGTGTTTTTTTGGTGTTTTAAGAAATAAAAAATTATTTCTTTTAGTGTTAATGAGGTTTTGGTTTTTTGAATTGGTGGTCTCTTTTTAAATTTAAATTGATTAAATTTAAGTATATCATTGTGTGTTTCTCATCCTTAAATTATTAGGATTTGACTATAAGAAAAAAAAACCCAAATTCATAATCGTTCTAATTTGAATTTCTAAACAAATATCAATTTTTATTACTAATGGGTCCAAACCTTGCTCTATTTTTTATGGAAAATGGGTCTCGGTTCAGTCCAATTTTGGACATGTTCACCGCTAGTTGTGACTTGTGAGAGTTTAAGGTTGTGGGATCATGATGACATGGGGTCACGAGAGGTGCATGGTCATGATGGCTCAAGATGAGGGTCGTGAGCTTGATGAGGTTTAGGGTTGCGAAGCTACGAGGTCGGGTGTTGCAAGCTTGTGAGAGCTTAGGGTATGGGAGCATAAATCTTAGTCAATTTAGTCAATAGAATTGTGGGTCTTCTCTTTTTATTGTCATTGGTCTTTTTTGAAACCATCTTTATGATCTTTGTCAACACTTTTTGAGTGGACGAGTTTTGCCCGCACAATCAATCCTTCAAGCTATAGCCACTTCAAAACTAGCGAGGTTTTGAAAATGCATTATTAGTTTCGAATTATTTTATTGTGTCGCTAGTTCATAAGGGACAAGCCCTTAGTCGTGAAGTAGCCTTTTTTAACATTTAATTCTTCTTAGTTGCTTGGCTCCGAAAAGGCAACGGAGGTGTGTACAGATTTCCTCAACTTGGTAGTTTCCACCTGCTGTCCAAGGTTGAACATTGGGATTTGACGACGGACTTAAAAAGCCACCTGCATTCGCTTTACACCCAATCAATCGATCCACACAAGGAAAAACACTTGTCATTCGTTGGTTATTAGAAAAATCAAAGTAGTTGAGACATGTTTATGTGAAGGTTCACGCATGAACCATTTTTTGGGTTCACACTTTATATTAGTGGGTGTTTTTTTTTACAAGAATTCAATATGTATCAAAACTCAATTCTATTACCAAACATCAACCATAAAACTATTTTTTTTTATGAAACATAAAAAAACATAAATCTTAGTCAATACTATGCTTTTACACCTTAACCATAGATCTCAACTCTATTTTCAATTCTATTATACTTGAAACCTTAAATTTCCTCACTAGTTTTTGAGTTTCACTATGAAAACAATTTTTGCTAAATAAGCACCGAACCAAAACTACATACATGATGTAACCCTAATCTTGTCAAATTTTGATTTTAACAATAAATTCTAAATTTAATCAAATTTTAATGATTTTAACTTGTAATAACTGCGGTTTTTGAGGATATTTTTGAATTTTCTCGGATATCCTTTTAACCTTTTTGGTCCGTTTTAACGCTTAATCCAATATTTTTGTTGGAGATTAAATCCTAGAAAATTGTTGGTGATATCCTAAAATCACAAAGAAATGATTTTATGGATTGGTGTGAATTCTAGGATTTTTCGGTGGAAAAAGAATATTTATTGGATAAGCCGTCTTTTTAATTTTGTACCGGAAAGGATTTAAAATACGAAACGGAAGCCTTAAAAATTGAAGGTAGCAAGATAAAATCATGGAAAATTGGTTTTATTGGTCTACATAATTTACGGGACGTTTTTCGTTTAGTGAGTTTTTCCATCCGAGGTACATAATTTTACCGCTTTAACGCGAGTCCCGTTCCGAGACGAGAAATTTCATTAGGCCGACATTACTTACTTAATTGGGAAGGATTCTCCACGGCATGTCTATCTTCTTGTCTCGGCAAGTCTATCATTTCTTTTGGTAAAAAACAAAGTAAGGTGGAGAGAGCTTGGACGACAACGACGAACCGGGGAGATTGAATTCAAACCTCCTTCACCGCCGGCAACCTTTTTCCGCCCCGTCCATCACCTCCACCTTCCACCTCTTCTTCTTGCCATGTTGCTGCTGCTAGGAAGAGCCAGAACCATGTGAGAATCAGGTCAGAACGATGGGACTCGGGGAGAAAGACGTTTCACCGCCGGTCATTCTTTGCCTCGCCGTATGTGACGTCGTCGGCAACCGTTAGCCTCTTCGACCACCAACCACCATGGGAGCTGCTGTCGGGCAATGCCCAGCCACCTTCGGGCTCGGGGATCGAGCCATGATCGAGCCAAACGAGCCATGGGCTCGAGTGAAGGTATATACGATCGAAATTAATTAGCGGGTTGATTACGGAGCCACCGTAAGGGTCTTTCGACTCCGCTTTGCTAATTAAATTTATGGTTTTTATAATCTTGACGTTGATACGGTTCCACAGGTTCGAACCGCTCGAGAAACGGACGTCCGGATCTTCCGTTATAGCGAAGACAAATTTTGGTTACCGATTGGCAGGTAAAGGACTTCGGATAATTACTCAGGATTCGTTGTTAATCCGTTTGATCTGAGATTTGGTAATCTTTAAGAACTGTTGCTAATGAACAATTTTTATTTAGAAAATTGTTTCAAAAGTGAAGCGGATAATTAGTTATAATTCCGCCAAGATGGCTCCTTGAAGCATGATAACTAAGTATTTATTATAGTTCGATATTCGGAAATTAAATCGTTTATCGATTAGGAAGTTGTAGGAGTTGAGAAGACAACTAAGAAGTGTTTCTGTGAGCTCGTTGCTGAGAAATCCTTTGGTTATATTTGTCAGAAGGATGATAAAGATTTCTGTTGGAATCGCTGAAGACGTTGAGCACGCCTTATAAGGCAAGTGGACGATTCTCTCTTGCGTTATTGTTATTAAATGAGGAATTGAATCTCAATTAATATTTGCATTGGGAACAACTTGTATGATTAATAAAATATGATAGGTTGTTGTTTTGTTAGAAATAATGACCATATTGTTATTCGTTCAGTTTCGCGCTAGAACTGGATTTAGGTCCGTTGTATGTGACCTCGTATGTTTAGTTGTCTCATGCTGAGACATTGATATGGATTAACTTAGTTCAGGGATGTGAGCTTAGTCTCGGAAGCATCTCTTTAAAACTCGTATTAGGCGGTATCAATATTGATCCCCTAATACTTAGGTCATGACCATTGGCCCTCTTTACGCTTGAGGGGTGACTATTCAATATGTGTTGGTAGTGGATTATGGATGAAACAGGCCCTCTAATCTCTCCATCATTGGGACCCGTACTATTCGTTGTTCAAGGATGAAACATGCCCTCTGACCTCGATAGTATTGTGTTCTATTCAATATGTGTTGGTAGTGGATTATGGATGAAACAGGCCCTCCAATCTCTCCATCATTGGGACTCGTGCTATTCGTTGTTCAAGGATGAAACAGGCCCTCTGACCTCGATAGTATTGTGTTCCACCGGCAGTAGTTCGAGCCGATTAAAAGTTACCAACTTGTTTGTGAAAAGTTTTGAAAGTAATACAAGATAAGTGCGTTAGGCACATTAATGTACTCGAATGGTTAGTCTATTCGATAACCATTCTTGCTCTCGGTTACGAATAATTCTTAATCAAACTTTGATTAAGACAATATGATTAGTCGACGGAGGCTTTTCAAAATGTGATGAGATTAATATGAGTTCCCAACAATTGTTTATGTTTCGTGAAGGAAACCACAAGTTGTGGTGTTCTCTCTCTTGTTTATGCAAGACTCCTTCTTATTCTCTATAAGACTGCTAACTGTTGGATCATAATCTGAGTCTATTCGGATTTGATGCCAATATGTTTAGTTACAACCATAAGAACCAAGTTAGATTCTCCGCTTGCTAGTCTTTCATTAGACTAATCCGTCCATTTTCTTTTCTCTTATATGGTCGGCTGGTATCCATCGTTGGTTTACGACACATCAGGTATTTCTTGGAAGTTGATTCAAGAGGCAGATTCAGATGTTTGAAGCTCCAGACGTTGAAGAAAGGTTTCCAATGGTCATACTTGAATGAAGATCATGATTGAACTACTTCAAAGTGAAGCTGAGTTTCAGAAATAAGAGCTTAAGGAAGACTGGATGAAGATTTGGTTCAACTAGAATGGTTGTTCTATTTATTTATTCTTTTTGGGTTAAGATTTGTATAAGACCAATTGTATTTATTCCGCTGTAATATTTATTTTAGTTTGTTCAGTCAGTTTAAAGCTTTGGGTAGCTTCGATTTAGTCTTAATTGGGGTTACTGGCGGTAATATCTCCAGGGTAGAAAGGGGGTGTTACATAACTAATATGAACCCGGAAAAATATTTAAAAAATGAAAGAAATTGTCTTTGCCTTTGTTTTTTTTAATCAGGTAAGGATTATGAAGATCCCTTACAGGGACCGTCCTAGAACATCCTTTCAAATGACAACATGTAGTGTGTGCGTTTATATTTAATATCATCTTTCTTTAGTCAACATTCTTTGATTTCTTTGATTTTGAGATGAATTCAGAAATTCCCAAGGTAGAGGTTTGGGAGGTAGACTTGTCAAATAGGTTAACTGGATCGAGTTGGATTTAGGTAAAAAAATATGTTCAATTGGTAGAGTTGTTAAAACTTATAAGTCTATTGGATCGGATTATTATGAGTTTGGTAAATTTGAGTCCGACCTAACGAATCAAGAATATCTATTTGTTTTAAAATTACATTTTATTATTTTTAATTTATTTATTTTAAAATATATTTAAATATATTCTACAAAATCAGATAGGAGCTGAGTTGTAATCTTCATCCACGTGTAACTCCCAGCGTAGATCTTCTCCCCTGTTTATGGAGTATCTCGTTTCCGCCGTCCGTCAACGGCCTCTGGTTTGCATCAATTGCAATCAGATTTCCCGTTCGCAAACGCAATTCCCCTGATTTCATTTTTGGCATTCTTCTCGATTCCAATCACACCAAATTCGATCTCCAAACTCTCAATTTCCCCCCTTTCAATCCTCACAACAATGGCGAATCCGCCTCTCAAAGCCATAACCCTAACGCACGTCCGCTACACAAAGGGCGACCGGCTCGGCCTCTTCCTCGCATGGATCTCCCTCGTCCCCGTCTTCATCAGCTTCGCCGGATTCTTCTCCCACTTCATCTTCCGCCGCGATCTACAAGGCATCTTCTTCGCCATCGGCCTCATCGTCTCCCAATTCATCAACGAATTCATCAAGACCACCGTCCAACAGGCTCGCCCGGTCACCTGCGCTCTCCTCGAGGCCTGCGATTCCCATGGCTGGCCTTCCTCCCACGCGCAATTCATGTTCTTCTTCGCCACCTACTTCTCCCTCCTCAGCTCCCGCAAAGCTAGGGTTTGCCGCGGTGGTTGCAGGAATTTCGCCGTCGAAGTCATCAATTGGACATTGGCGGTTCTTACGATGTATTCTAGGGTTTACCTGGGGTACCACTCCGTTGCGCAGGTGTTCGCCGGCGCTTTCGCGGGGATCGTGATCGGGGCGGCGTGGTTCTATGTGGTTTATGGAACGCTGATAAGCTATTTCTCGGTGATTGAGGAGAGTGAGATCGGAAGGAGGTTGTATATCAAGGATACCTCGCACATTGCTAATGTGATGGAGTTTGAGTATGTTAATGCCAGGGCTGCCAGGAAGGAGGCGACTGAGAAGGATGAATAGCTCATCTGTTGATCCAATTGGGCAGAAAACAAATTTGGGATCTCCGGTATGCTGGATGCTAATCTGTTGCTTTATTTTTTTGATGAGTTCAAGCTTTCTGCTTTGTTTGAGATTCTTGGAATCATGTTTGTATTCTTTAACTTTAGCATTTCTTTAATGTGATTCTGTTCAGGGTCTTATTGAGTATCTACATTAAGGCTTTTCTAGATTCTGCCTGCTTTGGAAAGGTGACAGAAGAAGCAACATTTGTCACCTCTAATTTATTTCACTTGTTCTGCAAATCTGAATTCATTTGCCTCTGTATATTTGTTCTATCATAGTACTTTGATCTAAAGATAGATGCTTTTTGCCTTGGATGCTGAAGAATTTTACCTGAATTGCTGTCAATCTTGTTTAAACATGATGTGTTTAGTCTATCATGTATTTTCGATGCCTGGACTTTTGAAGTGATGTTTGATGTGGTGCTAATCTAATTGGCTTCTTACCTGAAATGGGAGTTTGAAGTTAATAATTTCTATTGCTGCAAAGCCATGGCATTTTCATTGTGTGTAGCATTTTCGAATCCATTATCTTCTACTTCAAAAGAGGTTCCATGGTGCATTCTCGCTTCTTCTCACTTCCTTTTATCTTCGATTTTGATACTGTTTGAAGTATTCATATTTTCCTACTAACATGAATTAATGATAATGTCTTTATTCTAACTTGCTCTGTGCTTGTGCTTTTAGTTTGATGTCTTCATTGTGAGTTTATGGTTTGATATTTAAACTCAGATGCTATAGATCGCTTAACGTGTGTTAATGTTAAGATTATTACTTCCTGTGGAAGGTTTAAGATAGGGGTCTTTCATCTTTGTCTCAGTTCATATTAGTTTGGATTTGGAACAATAGGGAATTTCAAGCTTTCACAACTATAGCTTACTGAATCCAAACTGCTATTGACTGATGTTTTTTTCAGTTCTAGTTCATGGGCTAGATTTTGTCTTTGACAGCTCCAATGCATAAATCTGACCTATTTTGCCTTGATCTCCTTCTGCAGATGGATCACATTGCTCGAATACAGGATTCCTTGGGTATCTTATTTAGATTAAAGTGACTGGTAGTTCATGAGCTGTGCCCATTTACTTTGGCAAAGCATCATCTTGATGATCATATGAAGACTTGATCTTTTTATTATCATAGATACCATTCTGAACTATTGCTAAAGTATTGTCTGATCTTTATATTTCTTCTTCTTTTTGGAAAAAAGAAGAGATAATAGATAGTAGTGTTTTGTGCTCTCATTTTCAAGTACTATGTTCAAGAGTTTAAGCAAAAGACTGCCAAATTTTTATAGATGTAAAGATTGCAAAGTACCTTTTGCCTCCGCCCCTTCACTTGGGTGAAAACCAAGTCTCACCCTTCTTCCTACCACTAGGTCGAGCCGGTAGGTGAAAGCTGGTTTACCTGGTTCGTGCGCTTTGCCGGCTAGTTCACGGATCTGAGGTTTACCATCAAAGATGGGTCCCTCGTTAAAAAAAAAAAAAGATTGCAAAGTACCCTTGCGCCTTATGCCTTGTTTCACTTTCAAAATTATCTTTGGAATGATATACATATATGTTTAATGTGATGGTTGTGTTATATAGATAACAAATTCTACTTTATTTACACAATAAGGGAACGTTTGGTTTCCAACCACGGAAACGTAAACGGAAAGGAAATGAATATAGACCACTTATGTGTCGAAATACATTGATAACAAAAAAAATTTATGGGTCTAGAGAAGGGGGAAGGGAAATGGTTAAAGGAGAATGGGGGATTTGCTTACCCCATGTTAAAATTAGGGAAAGAGATTGATTACCGCAAGGGGCTTGCGGTACATTTTTGCATGAAAAATGAGGTGACTCAAGACAAGAGGAAAATTATCATTGATGTATCATGACACTAATATGGACTAGATTCGTTTCCTTTCCGTTTACGTTTCCGGAATAGAAAACCAAACGACCCCTAAGTAGAGCTACTAAGGGCATGTTTGGTTCTATACTTAAGGTATAAGGAATCAGATTAGGTATAGCCTATCCACTTTTGGTGTTTGGTATGTAACAAGGTTTGGGTGTGGCTCATTCTCATTCCCTCAAAATACACATGAATCCATACCTTTCTTTGAGATGAGTATGAGTGAAACCTATTCCAACCCCATTCCTCATTCCAATCGTATTCCGGGTATAGAAACAAACGAGCCCTAAATCTGATGAACCTATAGCAAAAAAAGCTAACTTGGTTTATCCCCCAAGTGAAGTTTCATAAAAGGAGTTTTGGGCCCTATTCGACTGGGACAAGCGGAGTGGGATAGATCTAGCTGAGACAAGCTAGCGGGACAATTAGAGAAGTTTGGGAGGAGGAGGGGGAGTTTATCGGAGACAAGCTAGCAGAACTATGCTGTCGGAAGTCGTTCTCGATAGTCGACAAGCTTGGTGTCGAAAATTTGAAGGTAGGGTTGTTCAAAATGCACATAATCCGACTGACCCGTAAATTACGGGTCGGGTCATGGGTCAAGATTTTTGGGATTACTGTTGCGGGTCGACCATAATATTAATTTTTTAAATATTTTTATAATCTATAGCTATATTTATTCTTTATATTAATATATTAACACCCTAAGGGTTAAGCAGATCAATTTTGATCCATAGAACCGTTTGACTAGGTCAAACGGGTCGGGTCACAAACCCGTAATCCGCGGGTGGATTAATTTTTTTATACAGATCAATGGATCGACCTGTAAACCGGATTACAGATCAGGTCGGATCGACTCGTTGAACAACCCTATTTAACGAAAGATAGATGCTTGTTTTTATTTTATTTATTAAAAAAAATTCAAAACGACGCCGTTTTTTTTTTACTCTTAAAAAAAAGAAAAATTAAATAATTGCTTACAATTTTACGAGAACTCTCTGCCAAGACCTCTTCGACTCTTCGAGTCTTCTTCGACCGCCATTGAAGTACACCAACCAGTTCGACGCCGACGACGCTCTTATTGCCCAACCCCAAAACAAGCCGCCGGTCGGCCTAGCCTCCTCCACTGTGAGACTTCTCTATTTCGAATTTTCGGCCTTAGATTAAATTTTGATTATTAAATACTTGAATTGGCCATCCAATTTCCAATGTGGTCGTGTCGAGCATCTTCTGCAATTGTTCGTTACTTGTACCTCCCTTCTCCATCTTCATTGACCTCCTCCTCTCTTCCTCTCACCAGACTCGTTTCCTCAACTCTTCGGCTGAGAATGAACACCTCTACGCCGAGCTCTTCTTTTTCCTCCGCCGGCCAATCGATTCGCAGGTTCTCTATCACACTCTCTCGATATTAAATTTCCTTTTTACCGATTGCAACGATGAGTGATTATTATTGCTAATCCGACTTTGCCGATGTGGATTGTAGTGGAAGTATTGGCCGAGGAAGAGGACGTTCCGATGCGACTGATCGGGAAAGGTCAAGAGGTCGCGGCGGGAGAGGCGGCCGCGGTGGTGGAAACGATCGAATCGATGCGCTTGGTAGACTTATGTATGAATAATGAACTAATTTGCTTCGATTTGGGAAATGAAAGTAAGTTTGGGGGCGAAAAGTATTGTTAATTTCCATGGAATTGGTTGCAGGACGCGTATATTGAGGCATATGGCGTCTGAGCTCGACTTGAATATGCGCAGCGATGGCTATGTGAAGGTTCAGGATTTGTTGAAACTGGATTTGAAAACTTTTGCTAATGTGCCTTTGAGGTCCCATACTGTGGATGAGATCAAAGAGGTTTGTTCTGTCAAGCATTGCTTTAAGAACCAGTGATTAGTTTCTTTGTAGCTTGAAGTGCTAGATTGCATCATTCTATTGCCTTTTAGCCTTTTGTTTTTATGGCCAAACTTGTCTTTGGGACCTTAGAGTGAGATGTGTAGTGTAAGGAACACCAAAACATCTTTGTAGGAGTTGCAGATGCTCTTCACTCATTGCATATGCTTGAAATTTTATCTTTTTTGGTTTAGGGTTTAGAATAGTGTACATAGATTTGCATAGCTGTGAAGAAAGAGATATACTTATGGTATTATTGGTAGTTTACAGTCTACAAATTATACTCATGACTCCAGTGTTTGGTTATTTGGAAGATATGGTTCTGTCATATGTTTTATACCACATGATCTCTATTTTAGGTTATGAAGCTATGTGCAGTTTTCTCACTGATTTTTGTGTGTTGTATAGGCTGTGAAGAGGGACAATAAGCAGAGATTTAGTCTTTTGGAAGAGGACGGAGAGCTGTTGATACGAGCAAACCAAGGCCATTCGGTAACGGTGCGTAGTACTCCTACTTCTCAATCCTCATTTTTTTATTTTGTTGCCTCCAAATTTATTTTCAAGAAAGCATATGGTTATGGATTGTGGGAGTAAACTTTGGATTGTGCTGAATGTGTGTATCTGTAAGACTGTAACATATAAAAGAATTGAAATGGGTACAACCAACAGCTAACGTTGTACACCTTATGGAAAATCAAGGCATTTTCACAAAGAGATCAATAGATCAACAGAAGCAGCTCAGAATAATTACTTGATATGCATGGTCCTATGTATGTCGGATCAAGTTAATCAGTTGCTCTTTTCCTTTTTGAGTCCATTCATTCTGCTCCTTTGAATTGGTTCTAGCATCAGCGATTGCTGTAATTGGTGTTTGACAAATAGTAATGTATTCTCTTATGATTATCATGCTTTTCAGACTGTAGAAACTGAAAGCTTGTTGAAACCGATTCTTTCTGCTGAAGACGTATCTGGTAAGAGTAATTGCCTTCGTTTGCAAATTCTCAATCGTACTGCGAAGCACCCTTTTAGTGTAGACCTCATTGGCTAGTTCTATCATTTCAATTGAGATTAATTTTTATCTTTTAACATGTCAATCTGTTTAATGTGATACTTTTCTCTTTGTTTTCCTAGTTTGTGTGCATGGAACGTATAGGAAAAATCTGGAATCTATACTCCAGTCTGGTCTCAAGAGAATGAATAGGTTGCATGTTCACTTTTCGTGTGGCTTGCCAACCGATGGAGAAGTAATTAGCGGTATGATCTTTCTCCTTGCATATCCTAACTAACCTATGAATATTGTCCAGTTTCTTGTATACTCGAAAAGTAAAATTTCTAACTAATCTCAATATCCCATCCACCCTCCTACAATAAGCAAAAACAGAAGTAAATAAACAATTATGCTAATGATCTCTTTGCAGCAAAAATATTTATACAGATTGAAGTAGTTTAAAATTAAAACATGCTTTTGCTCATTCTCAGGAATGAGGCGGGATGTGAATGTGCTAATCTTCCTTGATGTTAAAAAGGCTTTGGAAGGTAATAATGCTTTGCTTAACTCATAGTGTGATCTTTCATATCAGTAAGCCGTTAAACGAGATTTGTTATTTGTTTTGTGCGCACAGATGGAATGAAGCTATACATATCAGATAATAGGGTGATCCTCACTGAAGGCTTTGACGGTGCTGTCCCTGTCAAATATTTCATTAAGGTAGAGTCATGGCCGGACAGGAAACCAATACCTATACATCCCTCTAATTGACAAGCACTTATTGATTCAAATATCATCATGTGTAAAACTTTAAGGAAACTAATAAATGAAACAATGGGCATATGTTATCATGATATCCCTGAGCCTTGCGGAGATCCAATCTTTGGCATTATGAATGTTCCTTGGATCTAAATTGATTGATCACGGTCATTTTAACTAGAGAAATTGTGCTGTGTTTCTGGTAAAACTGGAGCTTCTATATCTAGATTTACATCGCATAGATCTGACGAAGGCTTAAATTAGAAAAGCAAACCTGGTTCATTGCCCAACTGTATACCATGAGTTTTGGTTGAAGATGAGGAGATAGAAGATGATGAACATGCCTAAAGAGTATTGAATTTTGTCTCACAAGTGTGGCAACTACCTCAGGCAAGTTTCTTGCTCCTTTTACTGTGCTTTGGTTGCAATGATTAATGTCTTTCTTGTAATGTGGATCAAATTTTACATGATTCTAGACAGAACCTTCTTCTTGTAGTCTTGCTTGCTGACATGCATTATTAAAAACATGCTAAATTTGCAAGTTTGTTCATTGTTACAACAAATTTTCATCTCTATGCATCCCTCATAAGAATAGGAAACTTAAGCATGCAAAGAGCAGAGTAAATGAAACCATTATTCATAACTTAAAATCATTTTTCTTTTGTTAATCTCTGTAAAATTGTATGTATGTGGGGTTTGTATTCTGCATTTCTGCCTCCATTTTTTTCACATAAGTCCATCATATCAGCAAGTTAGACTGTCATATCCAAATGGGTAACTCTGATATTTGAATTTTTTGACAAGGGGTGAAATGGGAAAGAAACTACAGTATATTTATAATATGTCTGATGAAGACACTGATAATAGAAGCTGTGGTGGAGTCTAACTTTCTGGTGTTGTCATCAACAACCCATTTTACCCTTTTCAGATTTCTTGCTTAAATTCAGCTTCTTGTTCCTGTCTTCCTTTGACAAGTCCTCAGAATTCAACTTGCTCTACATGTCTGAATTGGGTGATATATGTGCTTCGTTTGGTTGGATAGAGAGTTTAACCTTTTGGTGAAGCAATTCAGAACACAGTGTGACTGGGCTGGACCAGGAAACCCACTTTTCACTCCAAAATCACACTTCACTCCAAAATCCCATCAATTCCCCACTTTTCAAATCAACTGACTTCTCATTCATGTAGCTCCAAACAATATAACAAAATAAATATATGTCCATACATATCAATATTCAATGCCCATTCATGCACTCTGAGTCTGGTCTCATTTACATTAGAATGTAC
The DNA here is from genome assembly GCA_964016875.1 of Fallopia convolvulus. Lineage (NCBI taxonomy): Eukaryota > Viridiplantae > Streptophyta > Magnoliopsida > Caryophyllales > Polygonaceae > Fallopia > Fallopia convolvulus. The sequence goes on along the minus strand of OZ024722.1, from coordinate 1,494,088 downwards.
CTGATCTTTTATACCACTGTCATTTTTTCACTTCTAATTATAAACATTTTTTCTCTTATGTTTCTAGTTTATGAATTATTTGCCGAGGGGGAATGTCTAGCAACTTTTTTTAGAACACTTTTTTAGGAGTTAATCTTCTATTCCTAAATATAAAAAAGATAACAATTAATTCAATTACATGTGCATCTAATTTCGTCGGGTTTAGTTCTAGAGGAGTTTTTAAAAAAATGCTAAATATAAATTATTAAATAAAAAAAATAACTGTTACCAAATTTACTTTTGATTTTAGAATTTTACCCATATAATTTCTAATAAACTTTATAAAAATAATTCTTAAATGTAGATAATATACTTACTTGATCACTCGTATCTTATCATAACTATAACCTAAAGCAAAGGTTACAAAAATTATTAAACTACACATATTACTTTTATATTGGACCACACCACTCTTTTTTTTTTTAAATAATCTTTGCCAAAACAATCATTAATTTTACACAATAATATTTTATTTTTGAATATGATAAATAGGAAGATTATAGGATAGAAAATCTCATTATTAAACAAGCTTTTATTTTTGGATATGATAGATAGGAAGATTATTAGGATATTTTTTATAAAAATATAATATCTTTGGCAAAACAACCATTAATTTTAAAAAATAATCTTTTATTTTTGGTGAAATATTTATTTAAAAATATAATTTTTTTAAAAAATGATATGAACCTAAATTTCTTTTATAATTAAATGAATATTTACATTATCTTTGCCTTTTATATATTTATGAAAAGTATTTTATTAAAATTGAATTTTGAAAAAAAAGATAGAAATTTACATTATGTCTTACAAGATTGACAATTAAATGATTAAATTAAAATTTGACAAAAATAATTAACTTTTATATTTTCTCATAAGAGATAGACAATTCATAATAAAAAAATCCATTTAAATTATATTAGTTTTGACTCTATATTTTTCTAAGAAAAAAATCCATAGTACAAAAATTTCTATTTTTTAACCATTTATTTATTTTATTTATATTTATTAAAACCCGTACAAAATACGGGCTCTTACACTAGTATTTTTTTCTATTTTACATGTGAAATACAACTTACTCATTGAAAATTCCAGAATTTCAAAATTTAACCAAACATTTAAAAATTTTTAGCATTTTCTATGGCAAGATAAATTGATAAATTGACTAACAAAAACAGAACTTGGCATTTTGCAAGCCCCTAAAAAAATTAAATTTTAATCTCAAATCCCACCCATCCGTGCAAAATTCAATGATAAAAAAAAGGGAAATACAATAAAATCAAGAAATAAAACAATAGAATAATACTGACACTCATCTCATTACCAACAAAAGAAAAAGAAATAAAGAAAAAGAAGATGCCATTCAGAAATTACAGACCACCTTCTTCTTCATAAACCCCTCTCTCTCTCTTTCGAAATCCAAAAAAGAGGCTCAAAATATTGAAGCAAGCAAAAATACTTCAGCTTTGAGCAAGAAATCTGGAGTGATAAGAGAACCATGCCCACAAAGAACGCGTTGTCACGCGCCTTCCATCTCCTCCTCATCCTGGTTGAAACCCTAACGGCTGCAAATCCGCCGCCCCGCTATCTACGCTCTACCGAGTGCTCAATCACAAATCAATCCAACCATCAAATTCCGCCTCTTTCTCTCTGGCCTGATCTATGGGGAAAAAACCAATTCAAAAAAACGTATGCCATCTCGGCGGAAAAGTCTGGCAAACTAGATGTCCGTCCCGGCGACTGCGTCGCAAGGCAAACAATCAAAAATCGTATCACCATGTGTTATATTCTTAGAGATCTTGCTATGGGTTTGGTAATAGATGTTTTCACACCCATTCAGTCCCGAGGCGTATTAAGTGGTTTGCTTCGCTCGTGCTTCATCTTCCAAGGTGGCGGCGGGGAGGCTCCCGAAGGGGTACGTTCCTGGGTGAGTGAGAATGGGGGGTGCACCGGTTCCCTTACGCCGGCGGCCATTAAGTGGCGCGGATCTTCTACTCTCCTTTTTGGGCGCTTCAAATCACTCGTCAGTTTGAAGCTGCGCTCCATTCATTTATTTTGGACAACACAGCTTCATGGAGTTCTAAATCCTCTTTCTAATTCTTCAACTTTCCTCATCCTCTCATCTATTGTTCCCTCCTCTGCTTCGTGTTCAAGTTCCCTGCTCTGCCTTATGGCAGAGACAAACAAAATCAAGATAAACCCTACTGCCCAACCCACATTTGTGGAGGTAGTAACCCAAATACCCAACCAAAACGCCCAAAACAAAGATGGCCAAACGCCAAACAACCAATTGCTCGAAAATAGATTGTCCAAACTTAAAATCGACCTGGATGAATTAAAATCCAATCTGAAAAAGGCTTTAGAGCCAATAGAGATGACATTCAAATCCATGGTGTCATCTCTTTTCGTCTTCTTGGTAGGAGTTCTTTGGTTTTTCGTTTATGCATGTTTGCTGTTGTTGTTTTGTTTCATCCGCCTGGTGCACAACCCTCGGATTTCTTTACTGAACCCTATCTTTTGCAAATACTGGACGCATAATTCAAATGCGTCGTTTAACCTTACTATGGGCCTGTCCAACAATCACTGGTTTGGTAGCTACTGGGCTTACTCTCTGCCTAGTGCTTACTACCTTTGGGAACCCATATTTGTGGGAAAAACCCATTTACCCAAGTCCGTCAATTATTTGGGAACAAACCCAATCAAAAAATGGAGATGGCACCCGTCCTTTTCACGTTTCTGGTGGTTGGTGGGTATAACCACACTAGGAATTAAAACAATTGAAAGTGAACAAAACTTGGAGCATCAAGATGCGATCACAAACACTATAACCCCAAATAATGGGAACACTAGGTCACTGAGTGCCAATCAATACCATATATTTCTAATAAAAAACAAAACAAATAAACTACCCAATATACTATGGGTACGAATGCACTGTAAAATACAGACTCGAAACCAATCTGCAAAACACAAAATATGCAAAAAACAATATAACATGATTAATACTATGGTTTTGGTGGGTGGTGATGCTACTGCATACCAATTATATTTACACGTGTACAATCACACTATTCCTAAATGGATAAATTATAATTCCGATATTCAAGTGTTGGTGCTGGAAGTTGTTGAGTCAGCCGCGTATTTGCGCTTCGGCCTAATGCATTTTGGGTGCGTAAGCCAATGTGTGAATTGGGCCAAGTTAATCACTAAGGCTTTGGGCCAATTCAAACAAGCCCAAACGATAGTAAATCACCAAAAACCCGACCCAATAATCATAAAGCATTACCCCTTTATGTTGTGTAGAAACTTCTTCTTCGATCTGGTGCACAAGTACAGTCAACAAGTGATGTGTTGTTGCACCACCATTAAAATGAAGCGGGTAACGCGTAGTTGGGGGTTAAAATCCCTTAACGGACCATAAAACACAATTTATGTACTAAAACCGAACAAAATTATAGGATAAATACTCATCCCACAAAGGCCAAAAGCCACAACTCAACCGGTTGCTTATGAAAGTGTGCACCTGGAATTGTCGAGGCACCAAACGCAAGTCCTTTTGGACCGAAGTGAATGCGTTTTGTCGCCTGGAACACATTAACCTTATCACCCTTATGGAAACAAAAACGCAAGAACCACCCGACTGCAAGCAATGGCAAAAAGCGGGTTTCGACTCCATTGAGTTCATCCCGGCGGACGGGTACTCTGGTGGATTATGTGTCCTTTGGAAAGGCTCATCGCTTACAAATGAAACCATCAGAACCATTCATAAAGATAAACGCTTTATTAGCTTCCACTATGCTGACCTCGAGAATAATAGAGAAATGATCCTAATATTTGCTTACGCTCCCCCGAAGGCGCAAGAAAAAGATCAGTTCTGGATGAAATTAAAAGACTTCATACAACACTACAACCTTCCCTGCTTACTCATGGGGGATTTAAACGAAATCCAACACCCAGACGAAAAACAGGGTGGTGCCAATCCCACCCAAGCCAGATATGAACGACTCACAAAATTTAAAGACGATTGTGATATGTGTGACATCCCGTCCTTTGGAAATAAATTTACATGGAGAAAATCAAAGAAACTGGAAAATACCACCTTTGAAAAAATAGACCGCACCCTTGTCCATAACCAAATTATCCAATGGTACCCGTCCATTGCAACAAAAAATCATGTGTTCTCATCTTCAGACCACTGTCCTATATCATGTGAAATACCCACTGGCACACAGTTCAAAGCACAACCTTTCAAGTTCGAGATGATGTGGACTTCCAGAAAGGACTTCCAAAACGTGGTAAAACAAGCGTGGCGGTTCAACGCTGGTGGCTCCCATATGTACAACCTTACCAAAAAAACTCATATGCTCAAAACGAAAGCGAAGGCATGGAACAAACATACCTTTGGAAACATATTTGAACAAATAAAGAAAATTGATGGAGAGATCATCAATTTGCAAAAAGATATCATCGAACACTCGAATCTGCATTTAATCCAAAGACAAGAAAGACTATCAAGGAAAAGGGAATGCCTATTGAATTTTCACAATTCCTATTGGAAACAAAGGGCAAAGAACACACACATAAAACTAAATGACAAAAATACCAAATATTTCCACCGCATTGCCTCCGGCAGGAGAAATAGAACAAACATAAAAGAAATCCGTACAGCGGAGGGCACACAAATCACTGGTGTTGACAACATCCGGAACGAAATCAAACGTGATTTCCAAAACCGATTTCGGGTTCTAGAAATAAACCACGATAAACTACAAAACATGACAAAAACTGTCCAAAAAGAGATAACTGATGCAGATAACTTAGAGCTCATCAAACCAGTTTCTAACACAGAAGTCAAAAACGCCTTGCTTGATATTGGGGACGACAAATCCCCCGGCCCGGATGGAATGCCGGCTAGTTTCTACAAAAAATACTGGCATATTGTTGGCCCGGATGTAACTAAAGCTGTTAAAAGTTTTTTTCACACTGGTAAAATCCTAAAACAAATAAACCACACCTTCATCACTCTACTACCAAAGTGTGAAAATCCCAACTCTACCAATCATTACAGACCAATCAGCTTATGTAACACCATATATAAAATTATATCAAAAATACTGACAAATCGTCTAAAAAACGTCTTAGAGAAACTAATCCACCCAATGCAAGGTGCGTTCATTCAAAACCGAAGTATCCATGACAATACCTTAATCGCACATGAGATTTTCCACTCCTTCCGCAATAAACAAGGGCGGGAGGGGTGGATGGCAGTCAAACTAGATATGGAAAAAGCCTATGACCGCATAAGCTGGGAATTCCTAGCTGCAGTTCTACAAAAATTCGGTTTCCACGAGAAATTTCTGGGGTGGATCCGTGAATGCGTCGAAACCGTATCTTTCTCAGTCCTCGTGAACAACGGGCCAACCGAACAATTCTTTCCCCAACGGGGACTTAGACAGGGAGATCCCCTTTCACCCTACATGTTCATCGTTACTGCTGAGATTCTGGCTAGACAGATCCATTTGGCAAGTACCAACCCAAAGAGCGGAATCGGGATCCAAATCTCAAGAAATGGAACAAAAATACCATTTTTAGCCTTTGCAGATGACATTATCATCTTTGCTAAAGCTAATTGTCAGTCATGCAAAAACATGAGAGAAATCATTGATGACTACTGCCAGATATCTGGCCAGAAAGTCAATTTTCATAAATCTGCGTTCCAAGTCACAAAAAATACTAACAACAACACAAAAGAACAAATAAAACAACTACTCCAGATAACAAACACAGTATCTCTAGACAAATATCTAGGATGCCCGATAATCAATGGGAAAGTAACACAAAACACATTTAAACCCCTGATAATGAAAACCAAAGCTCAATTATCAAAATGGAAAGCGAACACTCTATCACAGGAAGGACGAAAAATCCTAATCAAAGCGAACCTTTCTGCACAACCAAACTATATAATGCAATCCTTCATGCTACCCCAGACAACTCTAAAAGAACTGGACCAAATCAACAAAAATTTCTTTTGGAACAAGGAAAACAATTACAAGCCTCTAATTAGCTGGAATTCCATTTGTCGCCCCCCTACGCATGGGGGGGTTGGAATTGCTAAGGCAGAAGACATGAACCGAGCACTCCAGATGAAATTACTATGGAAAATCTTAGCAGAACCAAACAACCTCTGGGTCAAAATAGTTACAGAGAAATACGTCAAAACGGATAACATACTGAATTATAAGAAAAAACGTAATACATCGTGGCAATGGTCCAAGCTTATGGGTCTTCGAGATCTTTTTCTTTCTGAACTCATCTGGCAAGTAGGGGACGGGAAAACCATCCGTTTCTGGAAAGATAACTGGATCGGGTATGGCCCTATCCAACCAAAAACTAGAACTGAGACTCACATTAACTGGGAGGAACGAGTCGAATCGTACCTACGAGAGGACAACTCGTGGAACATAGAAAAATTAAGTAAGGTTGTTAATCCCGATGACCTAGATAATATAGCCAAAATAATTAACCCAATTAACAAAATCCAAGATAGGCTTTACTGGCAACCAAGCAAAAACGGTTGGTATTCCACCCACTCCACTATGCAGTGGATAAACCTTGCTAAAAATGAACCGAAAATCAATCTAGAATGGATTAACAAACTCAATGTCCCACCTAAAATGCACAATTTCCTTTGGAAGGTGGCAAGAAATGGCCTACCAACCAAATCGAGACTTGCTGAAAACCACATCCCGGTACCACAAGGTTGTACTGCATGTAATAACCAGTGCGAAGACACAAACCATATTCTGATGTCATGCCCCCTGACAAAGGAAACCCTTAACACCATAAGACCCAAATTACGGAGAACGATCGACCTTATCTCCTCCGATGGAAAAAAACCACACGAGGTCCTGGAGGAAATCAGGGCAAGAATAAATAAAGAGGAAATGGAAATCCTAACCAGCACCTGGTGGTGTATTTGGTACTCCAGGAATAAGAGGGTGTTTGATAACAACACTAGAACAAACCTAGACGATGCAAGCAAACTTAGTGAATTTACCCAAAATCAAATCAGAGAATGGAAACTAGCTAGGGCACCAGACTCCACTGACCCACAACCTAACAAGGGTCATGTAAGAATTGAAAGGAAAAATACTAAGTGGGTAAAACCCAAGAACGGCTATATTAAACTTAACTTTGATGGTGCTGTGTGTGCAGATGGCGTGGCTACTTTTGGATTCATACTTAGGGACTCCAACGGCTCTCCCATCTCGTTCGACGGAGGACTGATCGGTCGACAGTCTGTTCTGATCTCCGAGACCATCGCCTTACGCCAGGGACTTCTCGAGGCCATTCATCATGGCATTCCCCGGATCCAGATTGAAGGCGATAACTTGCAGCTGGTCAAGGCCGTTCTTGGCGACTGGCGCTGCCCGTGGGAGATTGAAGTGTTGCGTGCGGACATCCACTGTTTGTTGGCTCAGTTCCAGGATTGGAGTATTACTCATGTCTACCGTGAGTGTAATTCTGTAGCTGACTTCATCGCTGGTTCCTTCCGACGTGTATCTTCCGTTCCACTTGCAGATGACTTGGGTTTCTGTACCCTCATCCGTCAGGATGCTCTAGGGCGATCACTAGTTTGTTAGTGAGCTCTCTAATTCCTTTCCTAATCAAAAAAAAAAAAAAAAAAAAAAAAAATAAACCCCTCTCTTTCTCTCTTCCTCAAAAACCTCCCAAAACATGAAGTCATCATCGGCGGCGAGCACTCCGAGCAAGCCCACTTCAAGCCCGGGCCGGCCCGACAAGTACCCGCCTCCATTAATGAGGCTCCTCCGTAGCACCACGAGCAGCAAGAGCAGCCGAAGCCGCTCACGCGCCACTCCCCTCTTCACGCGCCGAAAGAGATCCTCCGCCATTGAAGAGCCCTCTTCCCCCAAAGTCACCTGCATTGGCCAGGTCCGTGTCCGCCGCTCCTCCTCCAAATCGAAACAACGGCCGCCGCCGCCGCTCAAGCGCCGCCCCTCCACCAACTTCGGCGCCGGCGCCGGCCACTGGTTCTGCTTCTGGGTTGGCAAACCGCCCACGATTTGCTGCTCATTCCGATTCGCCCGAAACCGGAGTTGCTTCCGGTTCCGGTTCCGCCCCCTTTGGCGCAAATGGGTCTCGTTCTTCTGCTGCCGGAGCTCCGATTCGCCCCAAAAGGGATCCAATCGAACCGGGTCGGGTCGGATTTCCAGTGATAGCTACGATATCAGAAGACCCCAATTTGAAAACCGAGAAGAGGAATTCGAGGAAGAAGAGAGTTCGGGTTCGGGTTCGGGTCGGGTAAACGGGTCGGGTGAATCGACGACGACGCCGAAGAACGCGCTGATTCTGACCCGATGCAGATCCGCCCCGCAGAGATCCTCGTACCTGGCGAGTCAAAATTGGGGGTCGCCGCCGCCGCCATTGATGAAGAAAACAGAGGAGGAAGAGAACAGAGAAATCGTCGCGGGAACATCGGGAATCGCGCCGATTCGGGGAGATTCGGCGGCGGAATCGAGAATGGATCGAGATGGCGAGGGTAATTTGGAGATTTGTGAGGAGGAGGCGGCGAGAAGAGAATCTGACAGAGGTTTGAGTAAAACAGAGACTGGCATAAAAACGGAAACCCTAAAATTGACAGAACATGGAAATGAAGATGAAGAAGAAGAGGAAAGAGGAGAAAGGATTGTGGTGTTGACGAGGTGTAAATCGGAGCCGGCGAGTTTTTGGAAGGAGAGGAGGTTGGAATCTACTGTTTCTTGTAGGAATTCTGTTGAAACCAAGTGAAGATAGTATAAAAGATTTGATCTTTTTGATTAGTGGTGTTGATTTTGGGGGTTTGATTTGATGAAGCCATGGATGAAACAGTATGAGGGAATGTAAACACATTTTTTGTTTTATTGGTGCAATTTTTTTGGGTTTGGGGATTATATATGAGGAAGAAGAAGATTAGGTTGCATTGTGTTATCCAAATGAGCTTCTGTGAACAAATTGAAATATTCTTATTGACAATTTGTTTTTTACTTTGTATTTAATTGTGAAAATCGATTTATGTGGTCCAGTAAGCAGTGGGTAAGGCTAATTAACTGCAAAATTACAAATTTAAAAAAAAAAATGAAAGATACTCATCAATTTTGGTGGGGGAAACAGTGAAAATATGTAAATTGGGATCGTTGTCACCTTTTTTATAACGATGGATTCATCTATGTTAGTAAATTTCGGGTTTAAAACTTAGTCGTCAAAGCGTACAACTCTAATGGAGGTAAACTTCGGATTCAGAAACTAGTCGTTAAAGCCGAATCTGATGGAAGTAGAAATGTTGAGACTTGATTTTGCTAGGATTGTGAGACCGCACAAGATCCTCTATGCCTCATACTAGTAAGTCACTCTTCTACTTTTCATTTTATTTCTTATTTTTTGACGAGGGGCCAATCTTTGGTGAAAAACGCCAGGACATGAACTACCTAGCAAAGCGCACAAATAATCCAACTTGTGCTAAACCGAGTTCATGAACTAGTTAGCAAAGCGCACAAACCAACCAACCAACTTGTACTAACCGGTTCGACCCAACGAAAAGAGTAATGGTAAGACTTGGGCGGAGACAATGATCGGAATTATGACCTTCCAACATATCTCACGTATCTCCTACCATTAAGTCACCCCATATGAGATGAAAAGTGAGGTATAACACCAAAAGGTCACTTATTTTATACTACTCTTACACTATTCAGATTTTTATTTACAATGTATTATCTAAACTATTAGGATTTAGGCACTAGTCAGATTTTTATTTACATGTAGGATTTAGGCTCTAGTTTAACTTTAATCACTCTTTGGATGCTTAGTGTTTTGACCCTTTTCACCTTTTGTGTATTTGACAAATGTGGTCGCCATAAAAAATTTGAGGCTGAATCATATTCCGAATTCCAAGTAATTTCAGGGCTTTGTTAATTACACCACGGTTCATTAGTGTTGTGTCGGCATATATAGCGGTGTATTTTGATATACCCTTGACCCTGCAACCAACACGTGGTTAGGGGGTTAAGAGAGGTTTAATTGCTGCATTAAAAAATTCATATATTAATGCCCGTAAATGGTTTCATACTTGTTATTCAATTTATTTTGCATCATGATGTATGAACAGTATCATATCTTTCAATCTCAAATTCCAATTCTAATTTAGAGATCGTATGTGCTGATATCCACCGTTCGCTTGCCTGTTTTCGGTGTTGGATTATTGTCCATGTTATTCGGGAGAGCAATTCAATAGTGGACTACATTACTGTTTCGTTTTATCGTATCTCTTCCGTCCCTCTTACAACTGATCTGATTTTTGGAACCTCATCCTCCATGATGCTTCTAAAAGATCGCTACTCGCTTGCCTGTTAGCTACCACCCAAACCTCTTTTCTTATAAAAAAATAAATAAATTCCAATTCTAATTTTAAAAGCAAAATGCACAAATTTCTCAGCAAGCCATTAACAAGAGACTGGAGAAGGGAGCGAGTAGCAAAAGTTGGCAAGAGTTGGGCTTTGGTGATGGTAATCAAATCATAATAGCCTTGCAACAATGGGACTCGGTCTTTGATGCTATTATCAGCCCACCTCTTTATCCAATTAGATTTTTTTTGTACATTATATATCAAGATACGTGGTCCGGCATTGTTGTTTACTCTGATCCGGCCAAGATAGTTTTCGTTTACCAGCGCATAGGTAGTATAAGTTTCTATGAGCGAGTCTTTCTGACCCCTTTAAACATATTTTCTTAATGTATCAAAGAGCGGTCGATAGAGTTCCACAACCTGACTCGTTATTTGCGAATCAGGTTAATGCGGGTTGGAAGTAACCCGATCCGTTCAACACCCTACTATTTGTACTCTAGAATGATAAACCGGGTAAATTGTTGTAATCACTTACCCTAATAAAAAAATAATCTACTATATATATAAAAGCAATAAGGATTGGAGCCTCCACGTTGCGCCACCTCATCATTTGCCACATGTCGTTTCGAGAATGTGCCACGTAGGATTTGCCACATGTCTACACCATAATAATCCATATATTTTATTTTTAAATTACAATTTTAGTTTGATAATATCCTAAATAGAACGACTATTAAGATATCACTACCATATATATTTAGAGAATGAATCAAAAAAATATATGATTTTCCTTTTGATCTGATAATACACTTGAAAAATAAAAGAAAATATAATACCAAAATAGAGAAAATTTTACCTAATGGTTGGATTTTTTTTCTTATAAACCAATATAATATATATGCTCAATCTTTTTAACATTTTAGTTATTTCTTTAGTTATATTTTAACTATTTACAATAAATTATATTTATTTTTCTTATTAAATTGTATTTATTATTAAATTAATTATTATTTTTTAAAATCTCATCTCTTATTAAATTGTATTTATTTTCAAAATATATCGTTTTGGCTTTATTTTCTTCATATTTTGTTTCTTTCTTTTAAATTAAACCTATTTATGAAATATTTTCAAGGAAAATGAGCAATATAGATTATTTTATCTTAATAGTCTATGTTTCTTCTAAATTTTAAACTTAATAATCTAGATTTAATTTGTTTTATTTGATTTTAAAAACAAAATAATTTTTATACATATACGGGCAATAAATTACTTACATTAAATTTTATTTTTTTTATTTATTAATATCTTTTTTTATAGTATATTTAAAAAATATCGAGTCATAGTCGTGCAGGGCACGACGGAGACAGCTAGTACATTACTACATCATTTTGTTAAAATACACCAAAACTAAAGTAGAAGCTATATTTATCTTAAAGATATTGTATAAAATAGGTTAAATAGCCAATAAATAGAATTATGTGTCTCGATTTTTTTTGGAAAATATGTTTCCTTATATAAAAAAAATTACTTTTTATTATTATATTTTCTTAAATAAAAAGAATATTTTTTTAAAAAAGAGGCAAATAAAGCGTGATATAATATTATTTTTTTGACATTTAAATTTTAAAGCACTATATTAAATTATAAAATAAGTATTAAATGGAATCCCATATCAAATTGATCAAGTCAATCACGATCACGCGCAAAATTAACGTCACAGGATTTGCTCTGTAAATGGGTGCATTGAATTTCATAGCACCGTTCGCACCGAATAATTACTTTATTTTTTTCTAATTTGTTTTTTTTTTAATCTTCGAAAAAACGCGTCTCAAGACCGGGAATTCCAAGTCCCCGCCTTCTTCATTCTCTCTCCTTTCGTGCCATCCATTCTCGCTCTCCCTTCCGATCTCTTCGTCATCATCTCCTTCTCTCTCTGCAGGATTTGGAAATCATTCCATCTCTGAACAAGGCAAAAATTTCCTTTTTTTCTGGAAAATTTCCGTCAATAGTTATCAATGGCGGCCGATAAGCAGAACGACCACCACACCACCACAAATGAGGAAGAATCGAGCCCTCTTTTGGAGAATCAGGAGCCATTGAATGATGCGCTCAAGCTATCGAAGCCTGAGAACTGCGAACGGAAGGATTCGCATCCACCGCCGTGCAAACTGTCGGCACCTCCGTCGTTGCCGGAGAAGTCCGAGTGGACCGCCGATGGAGTGCCGTTGGGTGTGGTGGGGGAAGTTGTAGGGCGTACGCCATGGGTGACGGGCCCTTCGCATTGTCTGGGACGGCAGGACGAGTTTTTCAGCAGCGATCTTGAAGTTTGTGAGTATTTTGTTGTTGATTTTTGTTCGCACAATTCAATTTTGATTTTTGAATTGTATTTCATCTGCTATTGTGATTAGAACTGAAATCTAGGTTTTTGGAATAGGTTAATTTGGAATCACCATATTTGCCATGTAATATCGACGGAATTTTACTCGGAATAGGGGATTCTATTGATTTTCATACGTAAGGCTATGGATTTAAGAGTTCGTTTTATGAGATGGCAACTAATTGCAGCTTAATCTACAATGAATTTGTTCAAGAAGGGATGGAACGTTTGACAAGCCCTAATTTTTTTTCTGTGATGAGAAGTACAAATTTGAGAAGATGCATGAGCTGCAAAATTATATGATCTTTGTGTGAGTTTTTTAGATTGGTGCAGGGGCTGATTATGAGCTCCATACTTCGATTGCAGTGATTTTGCATTTCTTTTTCTTTCCATCTTTCCTTGTATATGAAGAACCATTAGAGTGATGTAAATGTCCTAAAGATTTTGAAGCAAGAAACTCTGGGTTTCTTGACTTTCTTCCATGGCCCTTTACAGGTCAATTTGGATTTTGGATATGGGTTGCATCAGAGAAGCGGATTTAGTTACAATAATGCTTGTTCCTGAAATCTTATGTTGTCCTAGGATCATTCTACAATTTCCACTATACCCCCTTAGTGTTACTTTGTTGTGTGAGTATCAATTATGTGCCATTCTCAGGTTTGCTGGGCTCGGTGGCACCTTGTGTTCTCTATGGAAGCAATGTTGAAAGACTAACCTCAACACCTAGGGCTTTCGCAACTCACTGTTTCTCTTATGCGGCTCTTTACCTGATTGGAAATTCATTTTTTGGTTGGAACTGCTTAGCACCTTGGTTTTCCTATAATAGTCGTACTGCTCTGCGCCGAAGGTTCAACCTTGAAGTAAGATATTTTCTGTGCTCTCTTCTTTTGTATTTCATCTACATGTGTAATATGTTGCTTCACATGTGATTAGAATAGATTAGTTTGTACTTGGATTGTCAATGTGTTCAGTGGAGTAGAAGATTGCGCCTGAATAGCACCATCTTGCCATAGATCAAATTCTTTTAACTTTTTCAATTTTTGTTCTTGAAGTTGTTGCCCTGTAAAAATTTTGTGAATGAAGTTAGAGTTTCATTTGGCACAACATCAACATAAGTAATAATAGGTGTGACTTAATTTCATGCTTTCAAGCTGAATGCGTTCATTCCCTCTAACCAGCCAAATGAACCTTAGATTATAAAATAACAATACCTCAATCTGGAATTTTTTTTCTTTCATTTTTTTGTGATAGTCAGTCAAGTTTATTGATGAAAAAGTCCTATAAACTCATTCCTCAACCGATTAGTGCATGAAAAACTCAAAAGATTAACTCTCTGGTCATTGATCATATCGTATAGAGTTATGGAAGTCATAACATAACACCAGCGGTATCTCATTCTTATTGCTTACTCCAATCAGGGAACCTTCGAGTCTCTTGCACGCTCACACGGTTGCTGTGAGAGCTTCGCGGAGGATGATGTGCAGCGTGAGCAGTGTGAGTCAGCCTTTGACTTCGCCCTTCATGTCTTCTGCCACCCATGCGCCCTTTGTCAAGAGGGGCGTGAAATTCGGCGCAGGCTACCCCACCCAAGCTTCAATGCTCAGCCAGTCCTTGCCATGATTCCTCCCACAGAGCAGGCCATGGCTAGGAACTTGCCATGAAAAAATTCACTTTATTCAACTCTCAGCATGATGGTTACTGTTGTGAGTAAATTCCCCTTCCTATGTTGTAACTTTAGTACCTATCTTGTGATATGATGACTGCTATTTCTATTACACACTGTTTTTTTTTGGTGGGATACTGGCTACTGCTAATGTTGCATATATATAAGCTGCATTGAGAATCTGTGACAATTTGCTTTTATGAGACATGGGTGTAAGCTTGCACTTTGTAATTTTTTGTGCTGACTTTTAAATGGTGTTAGATCAAATAAGAATACAGGTAGCAGTGTAGCATGTAAAGCTAGTGTTGAAGGTAAAAGAATGTGTGAACATGAGATAAGATAATTAATCTTGTAGGTATAAACTGAATCTGTGAAGCTCTTTTATTTATTTTAAACCTCAAATGCTTGGTTAATTCACAGGGTAAAAACTTTACTGTACATAGTTTCACATTATAGTATTATACATGATATGATGAGTCACTATCTTTCACACCTTCCTTCCTAATTCCAACATTGCATCAGGAATTATGTAGACTTTTTTCCTGCTTAGCTAGCATGGACCCAAACTATACACTATTCACACACTATACAGCATTTCATAACCAATTCATATGTTAAGTACAAGTCAAAATGCTTTTCTGTTTATCATTAATTTCCACTTGTCCCCACTCTGAGTTGTCCTAACCCAATGAGTCCCAAAGATTCAAGCATTCGTTGAAATTATGTACAAACTGTTTTTGATGGGTGTGGAATTGTGTAATTTTGACATTGCTGAATAAACCATCAAAATCAAGATTGCATTGATTCCACTACACACCCCATACCTAAAAGGTTGAAGAATATGTACCTTTCTTTTTGGCCACTTTAACAAATTTGTGAATTAGGTCACACTCTATGCTTCCTTTTTGACTAAACAAGGTTTACTTGTGAAAGCAACCATCCATGATCCATGATCCATGATCCATCCATTTCCCACCTTTCCTTTTCCCATAAATTCTTGCAATTCAAAGAAGGTAAAGGAATCATACATACCCTACACTCCAACCTCCACTCCTACCTACAATTCTAGTCTTCTCCACCTTTTGATCCAATCACAAACTCCATGCTCTTCTATGTTTCTAAACTACAACAAAACGAACTCCAAAGTTCTTTCAAGAGGTGAATCGTGTAGCTGAAAGACTGACCCATCTAGACAGTGCTCTAAAAACGCTAGACGGACCCTAGGACTAGACAGTCTCCTAGACATGCCGGAAGGCTAGGCGGGCTAGCACCTTTCAGCGCCTAGACAAGACTTAGATGGAGTTAGACGGGGATTTTTAGAACAATGCATCTAGGCCATACACGCAACCTGAATCGTGTAGTTGATAGACTAACCCATCTAGGCCATTCACATTCAACCATAGAGCTACATCAAGATAATCTAGGCCATTCTCGACCACAGAGCTACATCAAGATAAGATACATAGAAATCTCATCTGAAATGATACTATAGTCTGGCCTTCCAATCGTTAACAAGGCCAAACAACAACAACAACATCAACCCAGTGTTAACCCGCATCAGGCAGAATCTGTGGGACCATGATGTACACACCCTTGTCCCAATATAAAATCGAGAGGGTGTATAAAGAAGACCCAAGTATTATCATTGTCCAGAAGACCAAAGGAAAACTAAAATTCAACTATGTGACAATGATAACTGAATCTAATTAGAATGCACCAAAATTGAAATAGGGGTTACATCCATCTCAAAGACATTGTATAAAAGTATGTGACAATAATAATCGAATCTAGTTAGAAAGCGCCAAAATTGAAATAGGGGGTTATATCCATCTCAAAGAGATATAAAAGACCAAATTTACAAACAAAAATAAAATAAAATGAATACCTTCATTACATGTTGTCCAACTCTATACATACAAATCAATAATAATAAATTGTGGAAACCAAATTATTTCAAACAATCTCATCTCCAATGAGATGTTTCTCCAAGGAAGAAGAGGATGAAGACACATTGCTCAACAATGCATTACAATCAGACACACTATCCTGCAAGCTCAACAGCAACTGAGAAGTGCTAAAACTAACTTCAGGCACAGCCCTTGGAACCAATGGCACCTCAGCCTCCCCAGCCAACATCTGAACCACACTCCTCATCACCGGCCTCGCAACCGAATCCGGGTTCGAACAACCCAAACCCACCAACAAAACCCTCCTCATCTCCTCCCTATCAAACTCCCCATTCAACCTCTCATCAGCTGCATCCAAAACCCTACCTTCCCTATACAAGCCCCAAACCCAATCCACCAAATTACCATTCCTACCCTTCTCGATCGGCCTTCTTCCGCAAGCCACCTCCAAAACCACAGCTCCAAAGCTAAAAACGTCGGTCTTATCCGTCGCCCTACCCGTAACCAGATACTCCGGCGCAAGGTAACCCATTGTCCCGGCTGCAACCGTCACATCCGGTGACTTATCGTGCTCGATTTGCCTGGCCAATCCGAAATCGCCTAGCCTAGCATTGAACCCTTCATCCAACATCACATTGCTACTCTTGACATCTCTATGGATCACCTGATTCTCACACTCTTGGTGCAAATAGGCCAAGGCAGAGGCCACACCATGTAAGATCTTCTTCCTATGTGACCACGGCAAGACGAGTCTCGACTCGAAAAGCGCCTTGTCAAGGCTCCCATTGGGCATTAGGTCATAAACAAGCAAGATTTCGCCTTTCTCATGGCAATAGCCTTGTAATCTGACAAGATTCCTATGCCTTAGGGTTCCAATGATGGAGAGCTCAGATATGAACTCCGTCTTCCCCTGTGTCGTGTGACTACACTTCTTTATAGCTACGATCTCTCCGGTTTCTGCAAGAATTCCCTTGTAGACCGTCCCGAACGCGCCATTGCCGATGATCTTCGACGGATCGAAGCTCTTCGTGGCGGATTTCAGCTCCTTGTAGCTGAATTCCTTCGGGGCCTTGATTATATCCGACGCAAACGACTCCGATTTCGATTTCTTCGAAAATTTCGATTTTCTTGAGTAAATCCAAATTAGGGCTCCTGCAAACAGAGCAAAACAGAATGCACCAGCCGTGGCCACCCCTGCAACGGCTCCCCTGTTCTTCTGCTTTGAAGGAGATGGCGAATTTGAGTTCAATTTCAAGCTCTTCGCCGGCGCCGGCGCCGGAGGTGGTACAGAGTGGGCTGAATCGGCCGCCGGAATAGTCAAATTGGAAGTCGGAGGCGGCGGATTGAATCCTTCAAACGATGAGCTGAAGCTCCACCATTCAATGGTGTGAGATTCTGTGCTCCCCTGTGTAGACCCGGAAAACCCGACGAACATGAAATCGTTCACATAGTCTTCAATGGCGAGCGTTGATGAGAGGAGAGGCTGGGAGGGCTTTAGATTGGAGTACGAGACGGAGACGTTGAGGCTTCTACTGGGCCCGTCGAACTCGATCCAGGCGTTGATCAGATCGCCGCTCTTCAAATCGAGCTCGATCGAGCCCAGATCGGCCGATTGGGTCGAAACGACGCCGTTCAGATCCAGGCCCACGTGGTTGCTGTTCACGTCGTTGAACTCCACGTCCATCAGCGTGTCGAATTCGACGGCGACGAAGCCGCTCGCCGGAGTTGAAGTCTGCAAGCCGAGGAGGCCGCCGGCGCCGCCGACGGAGGTGTCGTCGGGGGAGATTAGGAAGGCGAGGCCGCCGCCGATGGAGGAGGGGTTGGGGCTGGAGATTGAGAAGGAGAAGAAGGTGGAGAAGCTCGCCGGAGAGTCGGATTCCGGTCGCCGGAAACGGACGGGCTTGGCGTAGAGGGCTCTGCCGGATCCGGAATTGGGGACGGGGAGGTCGCGCGTGAGGTAGACGCTCGTGTTCCGGAGGTGGGCGTCGCCGAGGAGGTTCAGGCTGGTTAGGGTTAGGGTTCCGAAGTCGAATTCGGTGGCGGAGGCGGCGGCGGCGGCGAGGGAGAGGAGGAGGAGGAGGAGGAACAGGGGAGGGAACATTGCAACGGGAGGAAAACAGAGGAGGATGAGATTTCTATGGTGTTCAATCAAGCTATGAGGATTCACATTCTGACAAAATGAGTAAATGAATTGGGAAATTTGGGAGCTGAATTGATTCAGATTCACGGTTTGAAGAGTGGAGAAGGGGATTTTGTTTTTGGATTTATCGAGAAGACTGAAAATCAGGGAAAGAGGAGAGTATTATATTGTAGATTGAAGGAAAGATGCCTTTGTGTGTGCTGTCTGTCATCTGTGGGCGTGTGTGTTAAGAGGAGAAAGAGTGGGATGAAGAAGAAGACAGACAAGTGGGTGGGAATGGGGGTGACGTGGCACTCCCAACGGTAACGTTTGACATCCGACACAAAAAAAGAGTGTAATTGATAAAGGGCGATAGCAACTAGACATGTTAATCGGGTCAGTGAGGTCGGGTTTGTGTCGGGTCATTTTAGGTTCGGGTTGATTCGAGTTCGAGTCGTAGTGGATCGAGGGTCAAATTGGGTCGGTTTTTTTGCAAGTTTTCGGATGAGTCGGGTCGACCCAACAGTCCACGCAAATCGATTGACCTTTTAATTGGGTTGGTCGGGTCGGGTTTAGGTCAGGTCATTTCAGGTTCGGGTTGAGTTGAATTCGAATCGTAATAAATTAATGATCAAATTGGCATGAGTCGGTTCTTTACGGGTTTTTCGGGTGGGTCAAATCGATCAAACAGGTCAAGAAAATCGATTTTCTTATTATGCAAAAATTGTGACAACTTTAGGAGAAAAAAAGGCATTTACCCTCTCTCATTTGCTTAAGAACCCACTAGTTCCATATAATATATGTTTTCCTTAACTCAGAGGTACGTTTTGATGAAAATTTCGTTTAACAATTATTAAACTATTACTTTATTTAAATAATAGTATTAATAATAATCTATTATTTTTATATTTTTAATAATAAAATATATAATTTTGAAAATATAACAAATCGGGTCAATCCAACGAGTTTTCGTGTTTTAACCCAACGAATTTTGGATCTATAGGATTTGGTTTATTTTGGGTTTCGGGTTTAAATTTTTTGGTCTTGATCCTAAAATTTTCGGACGGGTCAGGTCGGATTTGCCCTCATACCCGAAGGAGATCAAGCCTAACATTCCCGACAGCAAAGCATTTACCGTCCTTGGGGTCGGGTCAACTTTTAACAACTCTAGCCATAGGAGTTGTAGAAGTCAAAATGGAGATCGTAGGGTACTACTATCTAAGAGGCTAAACGAGTTTAATCGGACAAGAATATTAAGCTAACTAGAAGAATTTGAACTCGAGTCCAGGATGACAATCTCACCCTTTGATTGATACCTAATTACCCGCCTCATCCAATTCGAAAAACAGATAAAGTTTTGAATAAAGTAGGGTGATGAATGAATAGCGATAAACATTCTTCACCCATCACTAATAATTTATATTTGTGATATAAACAAGAATTTTTTAGTACACATGTACATGTGTAAACTTACATGATGTACATGGCTATGCCAAATTACAAATCCTTAAAACCATAAAAATACATAACAAAGTTTACATTTGTAGGTATGCAATATGTTTGTGCACTTTTTTGAGCCAAATGTGTTTCGAAAACTTTTTTTTCCCTTGCAAATACACACTTTGATTGTTTACAAAGTTAACCTTCATTTCTTTTTTGTGTGTGCTTCACCCTCTTGTGGCCCCTCCTTTCTTAGTAATAATTGCCAAATGACAGCAATGAATGCATTATTTAAACATTGAAAAAACATCTTAGAAAAGACTAATAAAAACAATCAAGAGGAATCAACCTCCTCTTTGCACTCTCTCTCCTCAAAGAGGAGCTTCTCTTGCTTGTAAAAATTGAAAGGGAAATCCCTTTTCAAGGAGAAATGGGAGAGGAATGGAAGTAATCCTCCTTCCATAGATGAATGAGTGTTTTGGCCCTTGTGCCCAAAGAGGAACATTCATCCAATCACAATTTGACACATGTATCCAACTTTCAACTAACTTCATTTATTTCATTTCACCCTAACATTAAATATATTTCCAACAAAATAATAATTAATGATATTTTTTTTGAAAAAATAAATTAATCAATTTTTATAATTTTTTATTATCTATAAATAGAGTCTAATATTGTTGGGTCATTCACAAACTCATCTTAGCTTTTCTTTCTCTCGTTCACTACTACTACTATCTTCCATGGATAACCACAATAAAAATCCAAATAACTCAAACACCCAATATAATCCAAATACATTAATGTTTGGTAATCAACCAAGGCCAATTATCAATTTATCATCATGCACAACGAGTTTCGGAATGATAATGAGACATTCACTGTGACACGTGGACGATAATGATCGAAATCTAAGAAGATTCATGGTTAGAAGGGAGGAGTTTCGAAATAAAGAAATGCATGTGGCTCTAAAGAACAATTTGGTGGATAGCATATGGGAGAAGTTTCAAAGTTTGACATCGGATTTAGATTTAGGTTAAATTTCTATGTCAACAATGCTTTGTTATTTATGTTTAACGTATTTTTATTTTGTATTTTTTTTGCAATTTATAATGTTGTTTGAAGTTGTCTTAATGTTAATTAAATTTATTTTTTTAATTTGTAATTAGTTTATATTATCTTAAATCCAAATTATTTAAGTAAATATAATTTATTATTAATTTATTTGATTAAAGAACTTTAATTAACATAGGTAATTAGTAAATATAATTCATTATATTTAATTAACATAGGTAATTAGTAAATATAATATAATTTTAATTTAATTAACATAGGTAATTAGTAAATATAATTAACATAGGCAATTAATTTATTTTTTTAATTTGTAATAATAAATATAATTTATTATCTTAAATCCAAATTATTTAAGTAAATATAATTAATTTATATGATATAAAATAGGTAGAAAGTAGGAGAGGGGAAGTGAAAGGGGATACCTTTGTTGTGGGGAGAAATAGAGAAAGAGGAAGAGAAGGAGGAAAGAAAAAGTGAAAAGTGATGTGGATGATAGAGAAAATGAGGTGTCAAAAGGAGAGAAGGAGAGAGAAAAACAAGAGAGTATTATAAATCCTCTTGGTTGCACATGCTCTTAGCACCAAAAAAATATATACATGTGCATTTGGAAAGAGATTAGGGCTCTTCTACTTGTGAAAATGATGGGGGACTTGGAGCTTTTTTATGAATGAGATCACCAAATATTTTATGAATGAGACAAGTCAATTACAATCTCTTAATACATGTGAAATCTGACAAGTAGCAAATTGTCTAAGGTTAATAAGCAAGTTTTTAATGATCATTTTAAGTTTCTATGGACATCTCCATAAGTCTCTCATGACAATAATCAAGAATTGAGCACTATTTAGTGGTTGTAGCCATTGTACGTTCTAAAAATATCGCTTAGGCGCAAGAAAGCTTCACCTTTTCTAGTCATCTCGTCCGCATAGGTGCTCGTTGGAACCGTCTAAGCAACTATTTAGGTCACCTAGATACTGGGCACCTAGACGTAAAAAGGTGGCAACCTGCACCTGCTTAGTCTTTCTGTCCCTAGATGTCTGTCTAAAACAGTCTAAGCAATTGTTCCGGTCACCTAAGTGCTAGGCGGTCCCTCTTTGCCCAAAGTTTATCTTGCGTTTTTTAGAATATTAATTATAGCACATAATATCGGTATATGCTTGGTTCCGTCTGTTGAACTTTGGGGTTTGATTCAGGGTTGAAAATTGCTTGGAATGGTGGTTTTCGACGTGTTGTTGTGGAAGTTGATTCTGAGGTTGTTATCCAGCTTATTAATAAGCCGCTCAATCGAGCTCACCCGTTATCTAGCCTGGTTGCTCAATGCCATGGCTTCATTCGTAGAGACTGGTTAATTCAGTTTCATCATATTTACCGTGAGGCTAATCGGGTCGTTGATGGTCTTGCTGCTCTTGCTTTTTCTTTTCCAGTTGGTTGTGTTATTCTTGACGTTCCTTCGCTTGCTATTTCTTCTTTAATTACTGATGATGTACGGGGTTTGGCTACTCCCCGGATTATTCCTAATTAGCCTCTTTTAATACATTCAACGCTTAATCGCCTCTTTCCGATCAAAATAAAAAAATTGTAACACATATATACCACTTGCTTTACATTTTTGTTTCTTTTTGATGCAAAATTAACCTTTCTTTTTTAAAGGTTTAAAGGTTCGTTTTAGATGGACATGCCAACAAGCCCAAATAAAACATGGCCCAAAGAACGATTGGGCCGGGCTTAGCCCAAACCGTTATGTACCAACTCGTTCACATAACACTCATTTCATTTACAAATGCAAGCCTTCCTAATCCGAAGCTACATGCTCACATTTACACAATCAATCATCCATCACAAACAACAAAACTACACATCATTGCCAAACTCATAGCCTCACATTTACAATCATGAATCTTGAATGGCAGAATATGCCACAGTCTTTGCCCAAAGCTTAAGATGCTTCTTCATTTCATTAGGGCTAGTAAAATGCCTTGACACTCTTAGCCTCACAAGTGGCGAGTCTGGTCTCTTGATCAACCAGGCTTCTGACAAGTACGGTTTACTCTTCGATTCTCTTTGAACCATCCTCTTATCTTCTTCTTTCTCCTCGTCTTTGTCGTCGTCTTGCAGCTGAAGCCTTTGCAACCCGGGGATGACACTCATCATCCTCGGGGTGAGGCGATCCTTCTCGAAACTGAAGCCCAAATCCATGAACCCTTTGACCTCTTCTTGCTCTAGCTCAGCTAGGGTTTTGCAACTAATTGTTCTTTCCAACTTTAACCTATTCTTGATACGACGTCGGATTGGAGTGGAGACTAAATTTGGACTTGTGGATGTCAATTCCTTGATGCCATTCTTTCTTTCCTTCTTTTCAAGCATCTCCTTGTTATCATCTTCATCCTTTGTATAAATCTAATATTGTGAACAAAACAAACAATTAATCATCACCCTTCAATTATGTTGATTTGAACTAGGGTAATTCAAACATTTATAATCCATCATAATCTTTCCAAGAAAAAAAGAAGCATAAATCATAAAAAAAATCTAAAATTTCCTAAACAATTAAAATTTTAAGGGTATAGTTTAGAAAAGAATGATTTTTTTTTTGTTATGTTAATACAACTTTGTTCATAAGATCTATGAGAAGTTAGGGTTACCCAATAAGAAACCTTTGTTAATTAGTATATTAGTATAACTAATTAATGTCTAGAAATCATACTAGAATTCAAACTATTTTGTGTCACTTCATAACAAACTAATCAACTAAAATTTCTTTACCTTATGATGAGTGGTGAGGATTATGGGCAGTGACCCATGAACACCAAAAGAGAAATCTTGAATAATATCATCAAAATCAGAATAATCTATGGGCTCAGATGATGAGTTTGATGTTGGCTGTGACTCTGATGAAGAACAAGAAGATGATGATAAGCTTGGACTTGTTATTTCAACTGGGTTTTTGTGATCTAAACAAGTTTTGGGTTCTGAGGAAAGAACAATTTTGTGAAACCAAAGATTGTCCATGGAACCCAAGATGCTTGGGTTGAAGCTTTCTAATGGAGCCATTGTAGAGTGATTGAGAGAGAGGTTTGATGTGTTGGAATTATACTAGGAAGTAAGTATATAAAGAGATTATTTTGAGTTGAAAAATGAAAGTTTTTATTAAATGGTGTGGCTGTGATTAGAGAATCAAAACAAATGGAGGGCCCATGTTATATAATGCAATGTAGAGACAATTTGGAGAATGTGGTCATTGAGATTTTGGAAAATTTTGGTATGGGTCCTACGAAAAGTGTCACATGATTTATATGCTAAAATGACTACTTTGTCCTTTGGAAGATAGAACATTAAGTCGAGCCAGTTTGCGCAAGTCAATTTTAACCGCCTGGTTGTTCTTACCGATTATAAGTCCGGAGTTTTCATTGAGTAATAATTAAAAATTGTGTTGAATTTTTGGTGGGCCGATAACGTGGGTGGTACATGTGACCGTCTGTGCACACATGTGTATTGATCGAGCCTATCACACAAGTTCAATAGATATAGCCTCTATATCAATTTGAGATGGATACAATGCTTTTAAGATGGATATAGCCCCTATATCAATTTAACTAAATTCAGTTAATTCTTGTCACATAGCTGATCGAATTTCAGCTTTGCTTGGATCTATCGGGCGCATCAGGATGATCATAGTATAGGTGCTCCCATCTTGACCCTCATATCTTACTTGTGCGAGGCTATACTGGACGATGATGTTGATGTTCACATAAGTTCCATCCTAAAATCAATTGACGATAGAAATAGTAACCCATGAACATATATACTGATCTTGTTTAGTTCCAACTTTCAGATGTAGGAATGCATAATCTCAACACGCCGCGCAAGTACCTAATTGACACTTGGAAAATGAGCTCATGATTAAATCTAATCTAATAACATATTAGAGTCCGTGAGTCGTTAACATGGAGATGCACACGATTGTTCGTATACACATATATATACGTATTAGGCCCAATACATAAGTTTAGTGTAATTCCATTCTAAAATCAATTTACAACAAAAAAAAAAGTAATGTATAAACTTATATAATAGTCTTTTTTAATTCTAACTTTTAAATGTGAAAATATATATTCTCAATATAATTTCATTTCAATATAAATTGACAAAATAAAAAAACAACCCACAAACATAATATATTTGTTTAGTTTTAACTTTCAGAACTCGTCATCAAAAACATTATGGAGGTTAACTTGGAGAAATATTGAATTTTAGAAAATGTGGTATTCAAATTAAAATTTCAAACCATCATAATCATTCCATCGTAATAAAGTTTAGTAATACAACAATTTCTAACATATTTAAATGCTAGATGGATAACAAGATAATATATAGATAAGGATGAAATGATACGTGTCTATGAATGAATTCATGAGGTTATTTAAGTATTTCAGAGCAAAATGTGATATTCACGTGATTTCGACATGGGTATGATTCTATATTATTATTTATTACGAGAGTTTACAAAGTCTTTAAAAAAAAAAAAGGCTTCACGTTCATTGTAAATATATGAGCAAATTAAATTAAATATATAATATAAAATCGCTCATTTTCGAGCAACTATATTTTCAACCTATCTAGTGTTCTTGTTAATAAATAACGAAAAAAGACACAAATATTTAAGTGATTTAGTAATCATATATATGAGTTATCTATATCCAAGTGCAGAAGTTCCTTAAGCGTTTGTTCAGGAGGTTCGAAGTTCGAATCTTTCTGGCGACGTGTATGGAAAAAATTAAATTGGGAGGGTCGCCCCCAGCAATGGGCCTCTGCAGTACCCGGTTCGGACGTAGATTGGCCCCGGCTAATCGAACCGAGCGAGAGATCAAAAAAAAAAAGAAATTGAATTCTTTATTAGGAAGGCTAAACAGAATAGATTACAATAATAAAGCGTTTCATGAGTATGTATATCGATTCATGAAATTAAATCCTAATTAGATTATATGGGTCGTAAGAGTTAATAGAAAACATAGCATACTGTTTTTCGGGGTGGCGCTGCCCCCAACCCCCTTGCCAAGGGTGTGTCACCCCTTGGACCTCCAACTAGCTCGCTACCCTCCGAACCCCGGGACCCCACCGTTGTGGGGCGCCACCTTTCGAACCTCTGCAAGGGGGCTCTGTCCCTGAGATTCTATGGTCAACAATAAATTCGAGGCATATTAAACGTTGTTGATCGGGTAGTTCAGGTTGAGTTTGAGTCAGATCGGGTAAGTTCGGATCCGAATCAGATTAACTAGCTAGTTGTAGTATAAATTACTAGATTATGAAACTCTTATCTTAGACACACAAGAGGTAAGTTTTCTATGGTTAGTAGGACTGAGCTAGGCTTATGTATAATTTATTGTAAATGGAGTTGATTTATTTTGATTCTCCTTTTCAAGAAAGGTATATTATGTACAAGCTGATATGGACATTCCACCAATTTCCATTATTAAACTAAAAAAAAAAGTGCTAAAATTATTCTAATTCATAGAATGCAACTTATATTTGATCAGCATTCATATCTTTTTATAATCAATTATTTTTCATTTGCGTATTAATTACTTTATATGCGATCAATCAGTCATGCTAATGTTAGGTTTGACGGTTTATGTCCAATAATAATGTACGTGTATGATCTTCATTAAAAAAAATTAAAGCATTTCTCTTTTTGCGATTTTGCATGGCTGACAAGGCAAAAGAGGCTAAAAAAAAATTATAATTTTTTTTTATTGATTAATTAAATTAGTGAAGATTGGCGTAATATGGGCTTTGAAGCCTGGGCCCATTAGTTATTAGATAAATGGGCCCAAATGTAAGATGGGCCCAACAGCAAAATAATAGTAAAAAAAGTTGAAGGGGCATTCCGAGAATTGAACTCGGGACCTCTCGCACCCTAAGCGAGAATCATACCACTAGACCAAATGCCCTTTTGTTGATATTCATTGAAAAAGTAGGATAATAATATTATAATAATAGTGAGAATTTATTAACAAACGATGCTTTCTATTAATTTTAGGAAAATGACTTATAATAATATGAAGTATCAACTTTAAACCAATAATAATACGAACTTTAAAAATCATAGGCAGCAATACGAACTATTACGATATTAATCAAAAATAATATGAACTTGAAAAGTGACTCGTAATAGTACCAAGTATCCTCTTTAACCTAAAACAATACTACAATTAGTTTCCGATGAAACCTATATTTTGGTACCTGAATTATGACATGACATCAAATTAATTGACACCTCATTTTTTTCCTAATTAACACTGCAATTTACATGTGTCAACTCTTCCCTCCCAACCATCCTCCTCTCCAACTTCTCTTCAGATGTCGTCTTCGTTACCTCTATTCTCCCCCCCACCTCTTCTCTCTTGAAGCTGAATTCTTTGAGAGTTGCAATATCGTGCACCACATCCGGCAAGCTCGTCCCCTTCTCCATCCTCGCCACCTCCTAAGTGTAGCCTAACTTCATCCGCTACCTCCCGCAACACGCCCTTAATTTCTGGTATGCTTCACTCATGGCTACTAAAAAATAGATACTTGGTAATAGTTCATATTATTATTGGTTTAAAGCAGATACTTGGTATTATTATAAGTTATTTTTCAACTTCATATTATTTTTTATTAATATCATAATAGTTCGTATTGTTGCCGGTGATTTTTAAAGTTCGTATTATTATTGCTCAAATTCAATTCTCCCATCATCTAAACAATAGTCGGTCTGATTCAAGTTTGACATTTTAGGGACACAAACTATACTCCAACCACAATATTTTACCTAGAATCCAATACCAAGATCTGACGACAAGGTTATCAGGTTTATGTCGAATCGTTGAGGGACTTTTGGATCGGACGTAAGATCGAATCGCTGAATCGTAAGATCTTACGTTATAACTAAAAGTAGGTAAAAATAACCTAATAGATTGTATATTTTGTTATATATGAATTAAGAAAATGATAAATATTATTAATTTGATTATTAAAAATGTTGTAGGATGGACTAGTGAACTATTTTAATGGAAATGATACGTTAACTGTGAAATTATTAATAATATATAGTTAAAATTGTCATCTTATAGAATCGCAAGAATCATTTATAGGATTGTTAAACCTTATGTAAAATCGATATCAGATTGAGATTGTATTATAAATCATTTAAGATCCTACTTCAATAATATCTTACTTGAGATCGTGGATCGTTTCGCTTGTTATGGATCGTAAGATTGCTAGAATCGTATAATCGAATCGGGATTCTGATAACATTGTAAGACGGGCCTTGTGTACAAGCTAAGATGAAGATCACATTTTTCACATCCATTAGCATTCAACTCACAAAGGCTAAGATAAAAAGTCTCTATTTTCAGTCTTGTAAAAGAATGTCTATATTAATAGTGAGCATAAAATGATACAAGAAATTAAAATGGGAAACAAAATCCTCTTTGCACTACTCCGAGATAGCGACAACTCTGAAAAGCAATGTATGTCTTTCAGGATGATCTTTTAGGAAGAGACATGTTAGAGATTAGAGAAACAGTGGTACTCACTGTGAAGATCTGCACAAGCAATCCTGCAAGAAAATTGCACTTTTAATTCTCAAGAGAGTGCTAGTAGATGGCAAAATTGAAGAGTAATTTTAAACACAGAAATTGGAGTATGACCTGCCATACTAATCACATCCTCAATAATTGGCACTTTTTGTGTTTCCCAGCTACTTTTAATCTGACCACTGGAAACCTGAAGAAGATTCAAGATAAATCAAGTAAGCTCACAGCTTGAAGAATGAAGCCAAGGTAGTTGCCACAAAGAGAACTTTATCACCTCTACTTAACTTATTTATAATTCACAATTGGGGCGCATCCTCATGCCCATTGGCTTTTATTCACTGTCTTTGAGATGGATTTAGTCCCTATATCAATTTTGGTGCATTCTAACTAAATTCAGTTATTATTGTCACATAGCTGAATTTCAGTTTTTCTTGGGTCTATCGGGTGTACCCCTTTCCCTTGGGCAGGGGTACCCCCATCTTGACCCCCTAGATTCCGCTGTAGCGGAGCTTCACTGGGTCAATGATGATGACTATGGTTAACAAATCTGTTGTAAGAAATTATGTCAGTAGTGAATGGCCCACGCTTGTGGTTCCATAAACAACATTGTTCCGCTACTAAAGCTCAATCATAAAGACATGTAGTGCTAATTATTGAGTGAGAGTTAAAACACAAAGAGAGAATCGTGAGTCAAGCTTGTAACCTGCACAAAGAGATTGTTCTTGATGACACAAGCAATGAAAAGTACTGTTGAAAGTGTAGATAGAACAATGTAAATCTTCAAGAAACTCGTACGGCTACGCCTCCGTCCTTTAGTTCAAAACAAGGAATGACGTGTAAGTGAAAACCACTATTCAGATCATGAATTGTTGCGAAATCAACCAAAAAAACAGGGCAGGCAAATATATGCAGCTCACCGTACTCTCCTAAGAGGAGAGCAACCAACAAGATAGCAGGTGCTGACAAGGCAATCAATTCAGCAGCATCCCCATTCAACTTTGAGAGCAACATTAAGAGACCATTTCCCAACAAAAGAATTGCCTACATTACACAATTAGAACAAGTTTAAAAACAACATAGCATTTCAATGGTGACCCTTAATCCTTTTCATTATTCATAATAGGAATGTGCAACCATTGCCCTTAATCCATTCAGTTGCAATTCAATTTTCATCGTCAGAATTCAGAAGATAACTCAAATGTTCAATTCTAATCTCCCACATGAGTACTTTCTAGTTTCTACCTTGGCTCCTCATTTAAGTTCAAACTGTATTTTTAGCTAGAAACCAATTTGTGTGCATTCAAATCACATAAGCCCTCACAAGTCAGAAAGTGATACAAAAGATGCATCTTTAATTGCTCATACGACAAGGACTCAATGAAAAATTTCTCAAAAATTTTACGAGTTTGATTCCCAACCTATCAAATTTGTCCTCCATCTTTAATCACTAATTTCCACATATCATATTCTATGACCTAAAATTCAAAACTCCAACTCAACTCGACTCATAATAGGAATGTGCTACCATTGCCCTTAATCCGTTCAGTTGCAATTCAATTTTCATCGTCAGAATACAGAAGAAAACTCAAATGTTTGATTCTAATCTCCCACATGAGTACTTTCACATAAGAAAACTCAGACTGTATTTTTAGCTAGAAACCAATAAACCACCATAAGGCCCCGCAAGTCAGAAGTCGATACAAAGATGTATACATCAATACATGCAGTAATTGTTCATACAGAAGGGACTTCATCAAAACATTCTCATAAATTTTAAAAAGTTTGATTCATAACCAATGAAATTAGTCCTCCATCTTTAATCACTAAATTCCACATATCATATTCTATGACCAAAACTTCAACATCCACATACTTGCTTCCATGACAAAACCTCCATGATCACGATAGAAAGACACATAATGGCATAGATATCCACAAAATCGAAACCTTTTCTCATCCTAACAGGTACAATTTTCAGATAAGTAACCCAGGCAAAAATTGAAGTTACCTGAATCAAAAGTAGTGGACAAAGTCGAGACTTTCCCTTAGCAACTTTTGTATACCCTGTGCAATTTCAACAGAAGTCCACTCATCATAAAAATATTACGAACTCATCCCAAACTACAAATAAAACTGGAAAAAATAATTGGTTCTTCTTATGTGATTTGCCACCAATTAAGAATTGAGAGCATGAAAACCAGTCTGCTTACTCGAATCAACCACCATGCGATAGGAGAAATCAGACCCGTCCGTTCCGGTTGGCCGGCCAGCGGCGGATCTTCTCTGCTGCATCTCTCTTTCCTCTCTATTGATCTATTTCACAGATTTCCGTCTCTTCTGCAGAATTTAGCAATGTGAATCCAAAACCCCAATCACATCACCAAAGAAATGACGAGTGAGATTCACTCCAATGATATGAAACCCTACGGGATGAGCATATATATATATAGCAAGAAAAGGATAGGCCAAACCAAATCAAATTCTTTTTGTTGAGATCCAACCGATACAACTCAATCAATCAGGCTTTCTTTAATAATAAGTAAGCAAGAGTAAGTCAGAAATACATTTGCAACATACAAATTTCAGGCTTTCAGCTGAACAAAGAACTCAGTTCGCACCATCAAATAACAGCCAAGCATAGCAAACTAGCAACATACAAATATCTGGCTTTCAGCTGAACTTATCAAACAATCAGTGATTCAGTCTGCAGACTAGACATAACCATTGCCTCTTGCACAATCTTTCTTCACTAGTGTCCAGGATTTCAAGCATAATTCCTAAGCAACCTCATCAATCACCATGTCCAGGCAACACCAGATTAACAGGGAAAAAATATGATGAATCAGACCAAAATCATATAGTATTATGCCCCCCTAAAGTGCTCCTAATTTCATCTGCAGACTACTAATCTAAAATCAATGATGCAAAAACCTCACAACTACAGCTGAGGCTGCTAATTTTAAACATGGAAAAAATCACAAGGTGAAGATTCTAATTTTTCAGCTCTAGATTCAGCCCTAACCATTAGAGCCATTTTTTTTTTTTGCAATTTAACCGCCACAATTCACAGCAACCAGTGGCGGAGGCAGGTGGAGTTTCATTTGGATCTTTCTCAATTGAGAAATGAGAGCAACAGTTGACATAAAAACATTAAAAACAAAATTCAATTGAGAAAGACATGTTCAAACCGATCAATTTTGGAGACGAATTTGTAGACTTTGACGAGGTAGAGGAGATACGGCGGCGGTGAGGAATTCGGATTCTGTCTCCCGAGTCCGTCGTTCCGTTCTGGTTCTCAGTTGAATGAACTTGGATCTGTTTATAAACCACCCGTCAATCGGGTCCGCCGGATGGGTTCGGGTTCGGTTTAAATCGGGTTCGGTTTTGTTTCGGGTGGGTCAATTAAATCGGGTTGTTGTGGTTTTCGGTCGGGTCGGGTTGACCAACGGTCTAAAATATCGTTCCTTTTATGATTATTAAAATTAATTTTTAATTAAATAATAGTTTTTAATTAAAATATATTGTTTTTATGTATTTTACTAATAAAATACGGAGTATATTATAAGTTTTAAAATAACCCAACGGGTTTCGGGTTTCAACCCAGCGGGTTACGGGTTCTAGCGGGTTCGGTTTATTTCGGGTTTTCAAATATTCGAGTTTTAACCCTAAAATTATCGGACAGTTCAGATCAGATTTGCGGGTAGCTTTTGACAGTTTTGGTCAGATCGATGAATGAACTTGGGCGTCAATTTTTTAAGTATACATTGTAAATGATTAATTAGTCTAAGACCTTACTATGAAAGATAATGGTTGTATAATTCGTAATATTTCATATTATATAGAGAAATTTATACCAAATTATATACTAAATTAGAACAATAAATCTGCTAGTAATATTAGTTAGATAAAAATATATGTTTTATTTATGAACCCACCTATTTCTAAAAAAAAATTATTAAAATAATTTAGAATATATTTTCATATAAATCATTTAAAATTTATTTTCGTACTAAGATAGTTAATTGTATCATACAAGCTCTCAAAATAAATATATCATATTTTTATTTAATTCTTATTGAATAAAATAGAATCTTAAATATTCTTTTTAATAAAAATATCTTTTATCTATTAAAAGATCTTCATCTGCCATGTGTAATTAAGTGTAGGATAAAATCCTACACCCAGTGTAACTGTATCATAGTCCTTTTTCTACCTCTCTCAGTAGGATATAGGTCAGAGGGTCATTGAGTCCTTTTTTTACCTCTCTCAGTAGGATATAGGTCAGAGGGTCATTGAGTCCTTTTTCTACCTCTCTCAGTAGGATATAGGTCAGAGGGTCATTGAACAAATTCCCATTTTTCGTATGGGTGAGGAGAAAGTTAAAAGTGGGTCAGAGGGTCAATGAAACTCAATCTTTAAGAATTAGGTATGGGCATTTAATGCACAATGGGTTTCACTTTTGCGGTTTGAGACTCTTCGAATCAATCATATGAGCAATAATTTTAACGTTGTGGCCGATAAAACCACTAAATTAGGTCATAGCTCGTCAATGTAGTCCATTATGAATCATCCATAACTTCTTATTCTCATCCAAAAGATGCTCTACAACATCATACATAATAGGGACCTCCTAATTCTTACCGTTTAAAAAAAAAATTAACTAATAAAACAAGATATAGGTAAATAAGGGGTTGTTTTCTATAGAAAAACTATAAAATTTGGTTTAATATAAAAAAGTGTAAAATAAAGGGCAGTTAAATGTAATTTCATCTAAAAAAGGACAGAACAGGTGAAAGGAAATTCTTGCCCCCTGTCTTCTCCTTTCTCAGTCTCTTCACAGCGTGTTTGGTAGCAAGTTTTTGGGAAGAAATGGAGGAGAGGAATTTTTTTTTAAAAGAGGGAAAGTAGAAGAAGGGAAAATTTAGAAGGAATAAAATAATTGGTATTGTTTGGTTTGAAGGGAAAGGGAAGAAAAATTACGGTTAAACTAAACTAATTAAACAACAATTTTTGTTTTTATTTTTTTTGATGAAATATACGCTTCCACTTTTTCTCCAAATTCCACCAAATTGAGAAAACACGCTTTTCCTCACTTTCTCTTATTTTTTTCTCCTGCTTTTCCTCCTCTTCCCCTCAATTTCTTGAAATTAAAATTATCCAAACAAGGGAACCAAATACCCTCCCCTTCCTTCCATTAAAATCCACCCATTTCCTTGCAACCAAACACACTTCCTTCCATTAAAATCCACCCATTTCCTTGCAACCAAACACACTGTCAATCTCCGGCCCGCCGATCGTACTACGTAATAGCGTCTACTCCTTCCGACCAAAAATCACATTTCAGCCGTCGGAATCGGAGATCCGAACACCTTGCCCTAAAATCAAGAGATTCTCCAAGTTGAAGAGCGAGAAGGATGAGTGTGATCGACATTCTCACCAGAGTAGATTCCATTTGCAAGAAGTACGACAGATACGACGTCGAGAAGCTCAATAACTCCAACGTCGCCGGCGACGATGCCTTCGCCCGCCTCTACGGCCTCTTCGAGAAGGAGATCGAGTCAGCTCTCCAGGTACCTCGTTGTTTTCTCTCTCTTAGGGTTTTGGATGATTGGGAATTTTTGCTGACTTGATTTAGGGAACAATTGGTGTTTCTTAGAAAGCGGAATTGGCTTCCAATGAGAAGAACAGGGCTACGGTTGTGGCGTTGAATGCTGAGATTCGCAGGGCCAAAGCTCGCTTACTCGAGGAAGTTCCTAAGTTGCAGAGATTGGCTCAGAAGAGGGTAAGCTTGCTTTCAAGGTTTCAGTTTTTGATCGTTTATATGTTTGATATTAGAGCTATAACTCCAGCTATTGGTTTTTTTTTGCATAAAGTACCAGAACTCTAGGAGACTAGGACTAAATCCACCATTTTTACCTGGTTTATCGTTGTCCAAAGCTGGAAAGTGTTGTTTTTTAGTATAAATATGGAGTTCATACTGTTCTTGATGCTAGTGAATAATTTGATTGCACTAACATCATGATTTTGTGCTTGTGAACCGCCATTGGGATATGTTTGATACTTGAGCTATAGCTCCATGGTCTCTTTTGCATAAAGTATTAGAACTCTAGGAGACTAGGACTAAATCCATCACTTTTACCTGATTTATCATTGTCCAAAGCTGAAAAGTGTTGCATTTGAACATAAATTTGGAGCTCATACAGTTCTGGATGCTAGTGAATAGTTTGATTACACTTGTTTTCAGTGTAAAAAACATTGCTAACATGAATATGTGATACTTGTGTTAACAGTTATCCTTACATAGGGTGCATGCTAATTCACATCTTCAGTGGTAAACAATGTCAGATATAAATTGTTTTGTATTCTTTGATTGTGGTATGTAATGTGGACAGGTGACATTTTGTAGTTTGTACATTAATATCATGACATTTGTGTAGGTTGAACACGTATTGATACTATCACGAGTCATGAGAATAATGACATGACCAAATTAAGTTTGAAGTGGTTATGCTCCTGTAACAAAGTGTAAAACCTTGCTGAAAGATTGAATCTATTTGCCCTTTCGATATGTGAAGATATGTGGATTCTCAATGTGCAAATCAGATAGCAAACACAATTACTATGCATTAAAATAAATTTGTTATTAGTATTGTTTTAGATGTATCCATATTGCAAGATGAAGATAAACTGCAGTTGGCCATAATGTAGTTCCCCAATATTCAATCATTGGTTTGCTTCCATTTGCTCAATTGCAGGTCAAAGGGCTTACTATCGAAGAAATTTCAGCCCGAAGTGATTTGGTCCTTGCGCTTCCAGAAAGAATTCAGTCCATTCCTGACGGGACTCCAGCCGGTCCAAAATCTACCGGAGGATGGGCTTCTTCTGCTACCCGAACAGGGGGGATTAAGTTTGATTCAGGTAATAGGTTAAATCTAGTATGATCCAGATGGAATTCTGCCCTGAGTTTTGATTACTAAACTCTACCATGTTCCTTTTGATTTTTGATAGATGGAAGATTCGATGATGAGTACTTCCAAGATAGTGCTGAATCAAGTCAATTTAGAGAAGAGTATGAAATGCGAAAACTGAGACAGGTGAGCTCTATTTAGATTATTTTTCAATTTGTAAGATAATTAGCTGCTTCTTATATTTCTCCTTTGACTTGTTTTAATTACATCTCTGGATTCTTATACATTCTTCTCTGTTTAGGATGAAGGATTGGACATGATATCAGAAGGATTGGAGACTCTAAGAAACATGGCAGTGGACATCAATGAGGTTCACACTCAAGATTGTTTCTTTCTGTTGTTAAGTAAAATTTTGGTGAAAAGCATCACTTAATATTAGCATGTATCATTTGCAGGAGTTTGATAGGCAAGTTCCTTTGATGGATGAAATAGACACCAAGGTTTGAACTTCTGTGCTATCTAATGATGTGATCAAGCTCCAATGCAACTAAAAGCTTATTGACATCTTCGATTCTGTCATATTGTAGGTGGACCAAGCATCTTCTGACCTTAAGAATACCAATGTCAGACTTAAACACACTGTGACCCAGGTGATCTAGTGCTGTCAGTTATAAAAAAACCTAATCAGTATTCACTGCTGCAAATAATTAGAGTTTTGACAAAAAAAATTGTTTCTGTTTCAGATGAGATCCAGTCGGAATTTCTGCATCGATATTGTTTTGTTGTGCATAATCCTCGGAATTGCAGCATATTTGTACAAGTAAGAATACTACTGTCTTGAAACCTGCCCATTTTGCATAACTTACTTGTGTACAATTTCAATATAGCAAATTTGTACAACTTTCTTGCTTTGGTTTGTTGTTCTTGTCTGTTGGTAACTGGTCTAGTTAGGCTGTATTCTAAATGTTTGGGTCTATGAACTAGACCCCTTGATTGTTTGCTAACATAGTTAATGTTTGGACTAGTTAGGTTGTATCATAAATGTTTGGAGTATATATTTATAACCGTAATGATTGATTGTTCTTTTACAATGCCTTTGAGATGGATTTAGCTCCTATATCAATTTTGGTGCATTCTAACTAAATTCAGTTATTATTGTCACATAGCTGACTTTTAGTTTTTCTTGGGTCTATCGGGCTCATCCTTCTGCCATGTTCAGTTTATGAGTACTCCCATCTTGACCTCCCAGATCCCGCTTGAGCGGGACTATATTGGGCGATAATGTTGATGTTATTGATTGATTATTCTTTTGCAGTGTCTTGAAGAAGTAAACCACAAAGAGAGAGACACCCACGTTCATCATGCTGCCTTTTTTCATTGTCATATGTTGTTGGCCTTTTACTTTGTTTCTCTGTCTCTGAAGTTGAGCTGGTGCTTATGTTTGATTGTTGTGCTATTTGCCTAGAGGTTGAATGTTTGTTGAACGGAACAAATGTGTGTATATTTGACATTTGTATTAATGATGCCTCAGTCCAAGGACCAAATGCAGATCTTTTGAATTTCAGGCTAGAGTTTCCTTTTTGTTGGATGGCAAATGTATATGGTTCTGATTTTTTTTTTCTTTTCCCGTTGTGATATTTGGCAAAAGGCAGGGGAATCAAACATAAGTTATTAAGTTAGGGTAGAGTGGTAGACTGCATAAAGCACAATTATTTAGGCTAATTAGCACAAAATCACCCTTCATAAAAAAAAATTATGCTTAGCTACACCATAATCATCATGCTTTTACTAGCGATTGAACGATTACCATATGTAGGGGTGTTCAACCGGTCCGGACCGGATCGGAATATACAGTCTTGGTCCGGACCGATGAACCTTAGTATTTGTAATCTTTGGACCGTGGATCGGATGAACCTTAATATTTGTAACCTTTGGACCGTGGATCGGACCAATGGACCGTAATATTTGTAACCTTTGGATAGTGGACCAGACTGTTCGTATTAGGATTCGGTCTGGTTTTTGGACTGTAAGGACCGAATTTACATATTTTATAATAAAATTTTAATATTTTATGTTAAAAAATGGTTAAATTATGGTCCGATTCTATTTTATAGTTTAAATGGACCGTATAAATTGAGATTTTATGTTAAATATATACATTAAATTATTTTTTATATATAATTTGTAAAAAATATATATTACGGTCCAATCCGGTCCGGACCGTAAATTTATGATCTTTAACCACCGTAATTTTAAAATATAGTGAATCATGGACCAAACCGTCTCGGTCCCGGTCTTATGGTCCGGTCCAGTCCGACCTCCTAATTCGGTCCAAGTTTGCACTGTCCTAACTATATGCATAATACAAACCATTCAAGTATTAGGGTAATATAACTAGTCTTAAGACTCTTAGTTATCTGATTCTAGGGAATATGGAACCGGGACCGACTGACCCTAATTTCATCGGTTCCGATTCCAAAACCGCCATTTTTTCGATTCGGTTCTTCTGGAACCGAACCCACGTCTAGTTTAGACGGGCCCAACCTTCCAACAACTAGATGATTTTTTTTAACAAGTGATTAAGATATGTAATTATTGAGTAGTTAAATCAATATTGGGATCAATATTGACCCAACCCAAATATTATGCGTCAATATCCCACGTGTAGCTCTCCTATTGGCAAGGCAACGTCGATAGTCATGCGACATTGGGAACTCTTCCTTTCTCTGTACCTGCCCTGTGAGAACTTAAAAACCCAGCCAAATTGTTTTCGCTTTGTTTCCAGTAATCAGCTGATTTCTATTGTTTCGAAATTCTGCAAATCTGTGGTATCCATTAACGATCCACGCAATTCTACATGAGCTAACTCGAAACGAGGAGAAAGGAGGAGGAAAGAGATATAGAGATGATAATCTGCTGCGTTTGGTGGCGCCGATCGACATGGTTGCTTGGCGTGGAGCTATGTTCACAGTGTTCATCCTCCATTTCGTTCTTCTTTGCCAGTTTTTGCTCCTTCAGCCATGGTTTCTGCCCTAGGTGATTTAATTTTACATTCCTTCTCAATTTATGTTTTTCCGATTCGATTTCATTTTGTGTTCATTCGGTTCAGTCTTGCTTTAGTCTATTTCGAGTTTAGTTGTTCTTGCCTGTAATTCATGGATGGAGAACGCAGATTTATATCTGCATTGTTCTTGCTTGATTGATAATCGTATAAAGAATCTAAATTTGATTGCTTTATTATAATGTTGTGTGTTCTGATGAAGCTCATTGGTTTCTTTGTTTAGAAATTTGGATCTACTTGTTGATGGTAATGAAAAAATTAGAGAAATGTGAAAGTAAAACTCTTCACTGCTCTAAATTCGATAAAATTGGGAATGGATTATATTTGCTATGATGAGTTTTATAATCAATAGAAATCGGAAGGGTTGCTAGTCATCTTATGATAGTTAGGTTTTGAAATGTAGTGTGGAGTCAAGAACTTGCACTTTCTTGTTGATTATCCACCAACTAGATTGTGACAAGAAAAATAGTGGCCTGTTTGAGGTCGCTTAGTTGCCTAAATTGACAGCAATCATATGAATAAATTATTTATCAATGTTTGGTTGTATGCTGCCTTTTGTTCAATCTGCACTTACATCCATAGTCCTTGTCAAGTATAAATAAGTCATGTCTCCATATGTAGATGGAAACCCGGGGATGCATCTAAGCTGCTAGAGAGAGTTTCAGAAAATATAAAAGTAAAGCGCTATAGTGAAGCACTTGATGACCTTAATGCGCCATAGAAGCGGATCCATTGCTTTCAGAGGCATATTGGCACCGTGCATCAGTTCTACGCCAGTTGTGCAGGTTTTATTATTTCCTTGTTCATAAATGTCGGTTATAATCTGCTCCTGTTTCTGTAACTTGCACTCTGGCAGTCCAAGCTGATTTGAACAACTACATTGCTCTACTTATAAGATAATGAGTTGATTACTTCATCATGTTATAGTAATGCAAGTGATAATTATGTCTGAGCTTCTACGGAAATTATTTTTTGATAGTAGAAATGTAGAATAGATATCGGTTTTCAGAGGTGAGATGAGGTGGAAGATTATTGAACGGCATTTGAGATATATGGAAGAATGTGAAAGCTAAATAGATAATTACTCATTTACTTCTCACTAATAACTTATGTTAACTATGGTGGCAATTATGTCAAGAGTGCATAACCCAGAAATGGTCATTGTTCAGCTTAGATGGATCCTGTGAATTAATAAGGGAGATTGTGAATATTTGTCCTGATTAATAACACAGAAAAGTTAGATTGTTTCTTATTGCAACAAACATAAGCTACTATCTTTTGCCTGTTTGTTATCAACATACTTAATTATCCACTGCAATACTTTTGAGATTTAATGTTTTTCATTGCAGTCTCCTTATGTAGCATAACATGCTTATTCTTTTGTGATTTTAGGTATGAAAAATCTGAGATTGATTACAACAAGTATCTTGAGCTGAAACCTGGAACT
This sequence comes from Fallopia convolvulus, assembly GCA_964016875.1. Classification (NCBI taxonomy): domain Eukaryota; kingdom Viridiplantae; phylum Streptophyta; class Magnoliopsida; order Caryophyllales; family Polygonaceae; genus Fallopia; species Fallopia convolvulus. Next base: position 1,454,077 of record OZ024722.1, on the reverse strand, counting down.
GCCGTAGTAGAAAAGGAGTTCTCCCAATTGCAGCAGGCACAAAAAGCTATGCAATCAGCTTCAGATCTTTTTGAAGCTGGTAACTTTGCAAAAGCCCTGGAGTATATTAATAAAGTTGTTCTTGTTTTCTCTCCTGCTTGCTCAGAGGTGAACATTTATATCAATTTAACATTAATAGAAGGATTTCAAGAATTTGTCATGATGGTTGTAATATGTATTTGCAGGCCAAACTCCTAAAGGTGAAATTGCTGTTAGCATCAAAAGACTATTCTGGTGCCATTGCTGAGACTGGTTATATTCTAAAACAAGATGAGAATGACCTAGATGCTCTGTTGATACGTGGACGTGCCTACTATTATCTTGCAGATCATGATGTCGCTATAAGGTTGGTTCTGTCAGCAACATTGCTACATTTAAGAAAAAAGAACATTTTGTTGGATATTAAAAAAAAAAAAAGAAGCAACATCTTTGGCTGACTGTTCCATGGGGTGTTTGCTCAGGCATTATCAGAAAGGTCTGAGGCTGGACCCTGAGCATAGTGGATTAAAGAAAGCATATTTTGGATTGAAGAATTTGCTCAAAAAGACTAAAAGTGTAAGCTCAAGTTAATTCCGATTTGTCTCTTGTGTTCAGGTGCATTGCTTTCCTTCCACTATGGTACCTGTTCTTCCATTCATTGATTGCATTTTCATTTTACACAGGCTGAAGATAATGCAAACAAGGGTAAGCTCCGAGTTGCAGCAGAGGATTATAAAGCTGCACTTGCATTAGACCCTGATCACACTGCATACAATGTGAATCTTCATCTTGGTTTATGTAAGGTTTTGGTTAAGCTTGGTAGAGGGAAAGATGCATTAAACAGTTGTACAGATGCCTTAAACATTGATGAAGAGCTTACAGAAGCTCTGGTTCAGGTGCTTTTTCACTTTTAACTGCCACCTTATAGCTAAACTTTTTAATTTACATTCAGGCATTTGTTTTTGCTTCAAATTATTTACATTCTGGTAAATGTTTGCAGAGAGGCGAAGCAAAATTGTTGACTGAAGATTGGGAGGGAGCTGTGCAGGATATAAAGGAAGCAGCTGAAAAGTCACCTCAGGTATGCTTCTATATTCTTCTTACACTATTTGGTGATGCAATTGCCCGTTTCCATGTTCTCGAGGAAATTGGGCACTAGTGTTACATTTCCTTCTCAAAGAAAGTTGCTACTAGGCATTTTGACATGGTAGTAAATTTTACATAGTATTGTATCTTCTTGTTGAGCTACAATTGACCGTATGAACAGGACATGAACATCCGAGAAGCATTGATGAGAGCTGAGAAAGCTCTGAAAATGAGCAAACGCAAGGACTGGTACAAAATTCTTGGAGTTTCAAAACACGCATCTGTTGCAGAGATAAAGCGCGCATACAAGAAAATGGCTTTGCAATGGCACCCGGATAAGAATGTCGAAAATAGAGAAGAAGCAGAAAATAAATTCCGGGAAATAGCCGCCGCATATGAGGTTCATATCTTCTTTTACCTTGCTTAGAATCTTCTTGGATCTTTAAATTTAGAGCGGAGATTTTCATGTGCCTTCATTACTCAGGTGCTCGGGGATGAGGACAAACGCACAAGATATGACAGAGGGGAAGATGAAGAAATGGGTGGAATGGGTGGCGGTGGCTATGGTGGTGGTTTTGGCGGATTTGATCCTTTCGGTGGTGGCGGCGGACAACAGTACACATTTCACTTTGAGGGCGGTTTCCCCGGTGGTGGTGGTGGATTTCATTTTTAGAAGAGTTGTAAGCATACCAACTGCTTTAGAGATTAGCATCATTTGGCACCTAAATTTTTAATAGGACTGCAAAACTCTTTTCATTTTAGAAGGAAAATTTTCAGAGACAATGCAAGTAATGGGAGAGATACAGAGGCTTAATAGGGCTATTGTCAGCTGTAGTTGCTGAATCTGGTGTTTTTTTTTCTTCTTCTGAAAGAGTTGCAAGGGAATTACAAAGTTTATATGATTCATTATTGATGAATTGGCATCAATGTATCAGATTTGTCTGGTCATCTAGACAGAAGAAGATAGGTGTTAAGCTGATCTTCAAATACAGTTCAGTCTTGTCATTTATGTGAATTTGTTTTTGTGCCCTTGCAAAGTTAACAAGGTATATACAACTAGACCTGGGCAAATCCGAGCTGACAAATATGCAAATTTACATAGGCCTGGCCGTTGATCCGGTCCAAACCAAACCGCTAATCGTCCGTGCCCATGGACCTAAATTTTGATCTGAGCTTGACCCAGGTCTGCTTTTGCCCAGGTTTTTAAGGCCATGTTCTAGTTTAGGGTTGAAACTACATTTTGGGACAAAATTTACTTCAATTTGCATCAATGTAAATAAATGGTAATTTTGGAGGAAAATGTACTTTCATCATCAAACTAGAACAAGGTACTGATAGATTTAACTATTGCTAACTTGCCATTCAGATAAGTGGATTGACTAGGCTTTAGGTTTTTATCAATTGCTGGTTGGATAGTTTTCAAATTACAAGTTGAAATTGTTCAATCCTAATTCTGGGTACCTGCAGGTTAAATGTTCTTCTCAAAAACTCAATATTTTCATGTGGAGTCAGGCTTAGATTATCACATTGACCCCTATCTCATTGTGAAGATAGATTAAGACCTCTATCTCATTGACATAAGCCTGTAAAGTGTAAATCTGTTAATTGAACATTAACTATCATTAAAAGCTCTTCTGCATTAAATGCTCCAATGATCTATATGACATTGCCATTAAATATCATCAATCATCATCATCATTATAGTAAAATCAAGTGAATAAACTATGTTTGACTTGATACCAAAATACCATAACAATGATTATAAATTGATAATCACAAAACAAAACTTCCACTCAATTGAGAAAACAGAAACTTACAAAGATCAAGCATAATAATACATAAAAAAAAATCCAATAACATGAGAGCAAATTCAACCTGCCCAACAAAAACAAAATAAACTCAAATCATCATGAAGAAGAGTGCAGCCACCATTGAAGCTCCAAATGACACCTTGTTCAAAACTCCATGTCCATCACTTGTGCTATCTGTACCAACATCAGTGGATCCAGCACTAGACTTAGACTTCTTGGGCTTTGGTGCCGCCGGGGCAGGGGCCGCCGCAGGCGCTTGTGGCCCAAACAACTGCATTGGAAGCAGAACCTGATCAACCTGATACACATACAATTGCCCATCACTGTATAGTGAGTTAGACACTGTTGTATTCACCAAACCAGTTGTTATATTCACTGTGTTTCCATTTGTTGTCACATTCAGTGGAAACTCATAATTCCCAGTGTCCCCAGCCTGAGTTCTAAGTGGGTTACTAGCAGTTTGGAATTGTGTGAGTGGGATCCCAGTAGGAAGGATATGGTATTGGATGAGCTCAACTTTCTCTTGGTCATTTAGGGAGTTGAGTGTGCCAGCTGGCAGGCTTGAGAATGCATTGTCTGTGGGTGCAAAGACTGTTAGGCCTTGGTTTGAGTTGTTGAGCTGCTGGTTGATCTGGTCGTCTTCTTGCGTGTTCTGAAGGAGGCGGATGAAGGTGCTGAATTGGCCAGCCTTGGCTAGGACCGCGGATACGTTTGTGGGGCCCGCTGGAGCCGGGGCTGCAGCTGGAGTCTGGGCTGAAGAGAGTGTGGAGAGTGTAGATAGAAGAAAAATGGAGATTAGGAAATGGTGTTTCATTTTTACTGAATTGGTATTTTTTTTTTTTCTATCTTTTCTTGTGTTTTTGTTGTAGTTTAGGATTGTTGTGGAGATGGGTTTTGGAGAGCAAGGGGTTTTATTGAGTGTAGGCATGTGAAGGGCAATATAGTTAGGTGGAATGGACCATTCCAATCTGAGAAGATTGCTTAGAAGAGCAGGAAACAGTCTGGAAGTGGAGTTTTGAAAGGCCAGCAAATGATTCATGTTTTTTAGCTAAAAAGAAGTAGCTTAAGATTCAAGGTTTTTGGTAACTTAGTCAGGAAAGTTGTATCATATATGTGGAGTTCATATGTCTACTTATGGCTTTCTGTTTTCATATCAAATCCAAAAGGGATGTTTGCAAGGTATTTTGTCATTTTTTTTATAGTTCTGAGGTTGCTGGTCTGGTGTATTGGCCCTTTCTTAAGCCAACCATTATAGGTATGAAAAGGTGATTGGATCCAATTTTATAACATGCTCATGATTTGTTGGGCAGTTGTTATGTGGTGGGGATTTATGGGGCACACCATCTTTCAAAAACAATCTCACCCTCTTCAGTGATCTGAAAAACACTAGGTGGACCCTGGGCAGAGAAGGGCCGCCTAGCGCCCAAACGGCCAGAACAGTTGCCTAGGCGGTCCTAGACCGACGGATGCCTAGACGGGCTAGACGGCAAGGCGGACTGAGACCTTTCGATGCCTAGGTGGGGCCTAAACAGGATTTTTAGAATAGTGCCCTCTTAGCACTCACAGAGGACATGACTCAAGATAGGTCGTTGTGGAGGGATAAGACATGGGTTTTTTTCGTAGCCTTAGCTTTCGTCTTCTGTGTCGGATCATGTGCATTGTTCATGGTTGTATTTGCCCTTATATGTTATTTGATTTCCATTTGTGTGCTTGTTGTTGGCTCAACTGGGTTTATCAGAAACATCCTCTCGACTCATTTGTGATAAGCCCCCAAAAAACCCTACTTCTTTAGGGTACATTGGGTAGATGTTGTTGTTGTAGTAGTATTTGACATGATTTGGGTTGGTGATTTCTTTTTCAAATTGTTTTCTGATGGCCTTTTCAACTTGCATTGCTATCATATGCCAGCAAGGATACTGACTACTGAGGTAAGAAAACTTGCAAGAAAGAACTCATTGTTTTCATCAAGAGGTTGCAGATTTGATAAAGAATTCATATTTTTTTGGTGAGATGAGATGGGACTCTTAAACCATACATATTTCTCTCTGAAGCTTAATTAAACAGTTCAGAATTTGTTTCTGATGACCCCTTCATGTTTATATTCTCTTTTAACTTCCAAATCAGGTGAAACTGTACACATACAACATTTTTTAATGTAGGTAAGAATTCAGTATACCGAGAACGGCTACGAAGACAAAGATCGACACATACTAACAAATGAGCAAGAAAAGCACAAACAATTAAACAGAAAGACCAAAGAAGTGTTTAGGCTCGGGGTGAGTAAAACACTAAAATTAAAGTGTCTAGCAAACGGTCAACCCATCCCGGGATTTGCGGAACGGACTGCTGACGCAGTATGTAGTTGATACTTATATGTAACTCCATTATATAGCCAAATGATCAGATCTATGTAGATGAAACTTTTGTGGGAAAAAGAAGAAAAAACAAACAAACCAGAAGTACCTAATAACATCCAGAGATTATAGCTTAAGAGCAGCAATAGCTTCGGTTTCGAAATCGACTCTAAGACCCAGCACTCTCCTGGCTTCATAAGGACTTAGCCTCCATGTCATAGGTCCAGAGTTCTCACCCCAGAAATCCAAAATCTCAGAAACCTTTTCCAAGTTTAATAAGGTTGCCATTTGGGTGAGACGGGCGAACTTGTCTCTAACTGTTCTCTGAGTCATGCTTGAGAAACGGGTCGCCAGAGCCCTAACATCCCTGTCAAGTTGAAGTCCTCCAAGTTGATTAAACCTCTTCTGCATCATGATCACTTCAATCCTCTAGGTAACGAAGTCAATGATCAAATGAACAAATGAATCGTAGTTGTTGGGCGTCATTAATGGCTGAAACCAGGAAGCATTCGTCTCCGCAACGTAAAGAAGCCTCTGAACCCATGGATCATTTGCCTCATTGTTGGAATACTCAGCCTCTGAAAGATTATAGCTTATAGTTGTAATATTATCTAGAACTGGACGGATTTGAGGTGTGAGAGTAGCTACGAGTTGATCCATTTTAGCTGTCAGTGTTTGCTTGAAGGCGTTGCCTGTCTCATCCAGTTCAGATAAGCAGCAATTTATTCTGTCTTTATCAGCTGGTGCTGGGAAAACCTGATGACCACAGACATCAAGCTTGTGATGAAACTTTCAAGCAAGGCAGGTCAAAAATATTGAGCTCATCCAAGTATCCTACTTCAAAGGGTGTGTACAAAGAACTATCAAACAGGATGAGATAATAATTCTTCTAGCACCTTAGATTGGATAAATAATGTTATATTAACCTTGCTAGACAGGTCCTATAGAACTTGAATTTCCAAAATAGTTTACAAATTTTTCGGCAAGCTTTCCCATTTTCAGTGCACTTGAGTTAAAATCCTATAGCCTTAAGCCAACCTATGATAGAATAATAACAGAACAAATGACAGCTGAAATAATTTGTCAAACAAAAGAAAACCAATACAAATAACACTAATGTTAAATCTTTGTCAGGTTCTCACTTAAGATCTTTATTGGCATTGTTTGAAATACAAGCCTACAAGATTATACAAGCAATTGCAAAAGCATCTAGACCCATTGCTTTCTCACTGTCTAATAGAGGAAACTTATATGTAATTTAGCTATATAAAGCAAACAGTTTCAATAGATTTCATTTTCAACTAGTTTGGTTCGAGGAACTGCCTTCTTTTGTTAACTATGTCTTTACTCGTTAATACACACATAATGATGTAAACTCCCCTCTTTCTATGTCCAGAATGAACCCTCACGTATAGTCCAGTTAGAATGCATCTTCTTTGTCGAATAAAATAATCTGACAACTAGCAAAATGTTGCATGATTGCATGAATACTATGAGAATTATTAATTTAAAATGGTAGCAATAAGAAGCAATTTGTAGCTTACCTCTGCACATTGCTCCTCAATCTTATGCCTTAGTTTCACAACATATTCACCACTGATGTCCATATTATTCAATGCAGTAGCAATTTCAGTCTCAGTCTTCTGAGCACCAACTCCTCCCAAAAACAATTTGGCACCAAGATTTGACTCTCTTGCCTTCTGTTGCAGGGCTTCCAAATACTCATTACACAGCAAATTGATTGCTCCACTCAACACTGCAAGCACAGAATTAATATTTGATGTAGAAATGGCTCTTCTACAGCAGCTTTGCAATACATAGAAGACATCATCCACCATGGATGTAGTCAAGCTATCCGGAACATGCTCATCGATCTTCATAGCCTTCCTCGCATTCTCCACCATCGATCTTCACAACTCAACCTCTCTTGGGTCAGGACCCTCTACATTCGCAACCGAGACTAAGTTCTTGCTATAACAATTTATCTCGGATGCCAATTTCCCCAACTTCCTATAATCCATGTATTTCTTAACAATCAAAGAGGCCCTATAATCACATTCTTGCTGGAGCTCACAAATGGCATATACAACCCCATCTTCCCCACACAAACTACTCAATACCTCATCATTCTCCTCAATTGCCAGCACAATGTCCTTGAACAAATTTGTCAAACAGCCTACAAAATTCACTTTGCTACCCACACCAAATCCAGATGCTGAATCATTACGAGCACTACTTTCTATCATCAATTCAACTAGCTGTTCAAACTCCATCCTAGATCTCATAGCAATCACTTTCTTCAAGTAATGTACATATACCTGTAATCCTTCCTCTTCAATTCCAAGCATAGGGTATAACCTGATGAACTGGAGCACAATCGGATGATCCCGCTGATCGATCGCTGCCGTCAATCTCCTCTTCACGATCCCTTCCAACTGCTTCTTATACACTAACATCTGCTCTCTCTCAATCGATCCCAAACTCTCCCGAAATTTCGAATCAATCTCCAGATAATTCCTCACATTCTTCGCCGCCGATTCGTAATCTTCGGAATCTAGGGATTTCCGGACACCGTCGATACAATTCGACTTGTCAATACTTGCGTCGAGGCGGAGAATCGTGGAGGAGACGTGCGATTGAGCGAAATCGAGCTCGCGAACCTTGGACGAGACCGATTCGGCAAGGTTCGCGGTTGATCGGACGGAGGAGAGCATGAAATCGGAGTCGGATTGGACCATAGAGAGGACGTGGGAGGATTTCTGAAGAGAGAGGAGCTGCTTGTCGAGATCGGAGCGCCGGGAGAGGGATTTGTCGAGGTCGACGTCGAGAGATCTCTGGTAGGCGATGCATTGGTGGAGGAGGCGCGTCATGGCGCCGACGTCGGTTAGGGATCGGATCTGGTTGATGGCTCCTGCGTTGCCGAGCGTGATGGAGAACTGATTGGTTGTTTCGGCGGCGTTCGTGTGGTCGGAATCGGAAATGGCGTTGGAGGTGGCGGTAATGGCCGTCGCCATTGTTGGTGGACGGTGAGAGAAATTGTAGACTGGCGCGTTAATTAGCAACCGTCAATCTCTCTCGAGCAAGACTCGCATTTTCACTTGCTTGCAAATTGCAATTTTTAGGAAACATACTTTTTTCAAAAACGATACCCCAATTACAAGATTATTACGAGCAATTGCCAAAGTTTCATGCATATAATAAACATAATCTAAAATTCAATCCATTTGTAGCATCAAGATGATTACGAGCAAAGTTTCAAGATTATTATGAGCAGGGTTTATCTTTTTTTTTCAAGTTAATAACGTCGGTTGCCTCGACTGACGTGATAGTGCATCGATCGAGGTAACCAACGTAAAAACTGGGATATCTTATAATTCTGAACGGGGAGCTTCGAATTAGCCTTTATTTATTAGGAAATCGATCCTTCTAAATTTTATACACTTGAAAAAAACCCTAACCAAGACAGAGACATAATATACTAACAAAAATATAATATAGCAAAAATGATTTGTATAGTAAAAATATATAAAAGATATTATACTCAAATTACCTATGCCTAACATCGCTAACTTACCCATTTATTTAATTAACTTGGAGAGCCCTTTGGAGATACTATTTTTTTCGGTTCTGTCTTTGGCTCGCCCGATTCGATCGGTCATTCGCCAGAGAGATTCGAACTAAAATCTCATGATAATACTTAAAGAGTCTAGTGTCACTTTACTACTAGATCAACTGAGTATTGATAATACTAATTAAACTACAACAAAACTAAACCACAATGAAAGTTATGCCCATAATTAAATGTTGTAAAAGATTAATTAAGAAATGTTGAAAGTCTGATCAATAGCGATTTTCGCAGAGAAAGGGACAAGCCGAAGAAGAATTGGAAGAAAGTCATAAAACAAGACCTTACCGCCCTAGCAGTCTCAGCAGATTTGGCTTTGTGTAAGGACCAATGGCGCGAGACGAAAAATTAAAATTTCTTGAAATGAATGATACCCTCTATTTTCTGCTGGAATCAACTTTGCCTACATGTTTGAAATGAGTCATTCCTGAGAATGAAATCGATTCTAGATTTTGGTCTGCCAAACAATATACTGGAATCAATCATTCTTGATTCCCATTCCGGTTTCCCGGGGAATCACACCAAATGAGGCCTGAGTGAATAAATTACCATGTTGATCCCAAACTTTTGCCATTATATTTTCATGCTGGCGCAAAATTTACAGCTTAACTTTATTTTTGTGATCACTATTATTAAGAAAGCACAACCTAAAATATGCCTTTAAAGTCTTTCAAACTGTCTGTACAATATAGAGCTACTCCCCAACTTAAAACAGGCCCTTGAAAGTCTTGCAAAATGTCTGTACAAAATAGAGCTACTCCCCAGTTCCTAGTAAGGCTAGTATAAATCAATTTGCTGAGTCAAGAGTTTTAGTTTTGGCCCAGTAGACTTGGACCTGCATTAGCTGTTGTTTCTGGTGTCTCTGCATGCTGTGTAGCCTCAGCAATCCTCTGCTGCTGAGCTCGTCGAATCCGACGCCTTCTCCATCTCGACATCTCAATCACGAGACTAAATCCGCACATAATCGTGCCAAATCCCAGAAATGTGGCTATAAGTACTGATAAAATTGCATTCAAACGTAGCTGAACAGCATCAATGGAGCAAACACACACACATTTAATCATGTCAATTTGATCCCAATAGGAAAATAAATAAATCATGCATCATATAATCACAAGCAAAAGTGAAGCACAACATAAATGGGATTTCATACCAGAGAGTGGAAGAGATGAGCAAATACAACAACCAGTGCAAATTGGATAGCAGAATATAACCACACAGACCCTCTTTTCACTGTATACAAGTTTCAGATGGCAATATTATTAATAAAAAATCAGTTCATTGAGTAAGAATTCAACATCAACATCAACATCATCTCACAGTATAGTCCCACTCAAGCAGGATCTAGGGGGTCAAGATGGGGGCACCCATAACCTGAAAAATCAGGAGGAGGATGCGCCCAATAGACCCAAGAAAAACTGAAATTCAGCTATTTGACAATAATTATTGAATTTAGTTAGAATGCACCAAAAATGATATAAGGGCTAAATTCATCTCAAATTCACTGAGTAAGAATTGAGATTTAAAATAAAAAATAGAGCAGTACCCATAGTTGTTGATGCCATTGAAGCTAATAAGCCGAGAATGCACGACAGAGGCAACGAGATGGCAATTGCATCAGAACCCATTGTTAATACCTGCTCAGAAGCATGTATTTTGTCACAATTCAGCTCTAATATGAAAATATAGATTGCATAATGTGGAAATAATAATTAAGAGTGCCCTAGTAATTTAAGCATACCAAAATCTGCTCAAGGAAACAAAAATAAGCTAGCATGCTCACTATCAAAAGAATCGGAACTTCCTGCCAAACCCTGAAAACAAAAACAAGTGCGAAATAAATTAATAAATAGTTAAGTATCTAAATTCATTATTGTGACTCAGAGTTTTGGTTTACAAGCCTGAATCTCAGAGATTGAGTTTGCTGAGATTGGGTCTGAGCAGATTGAATCCTCAGTAAAGTGACAGGAAGATTCCGGACCTCTTGTTTGCATACTTCACAGATTTTGTTACCTTTGATGGTGAACCATTTGACAGCACATTCTTGGTGGGCTAAAGCGAGTTCGCCTTTACAATTGCATTCCATCTTGAGCATCTCTGAGCCTTCAACGACCTCTTCAAAGCATATTCTACACACGGCCTCCTCTTCTGGGATGTCCTCACTGCCTTCAACATGACGTATTTCATCTTGAATCATTAGAATCAAGAAAACATGTAAGTTTTTGTCACATGATACAAAGAATGGAAATGTTATTTACATCAGTTGTCAAATACTATGTTAGAACCCTAAAAATGAAAAAGAATAAAGATCTTAAAACAAGAATCTCGCTATTCAACCAATTTTGAAGAATCCTCACAAAATATCATAATGGAAAACAACATGGAGAAAGTGGGGAAATAACGAGTAATTAAAACTAATAAAATAGAATGTTAAAGAAACAAGCTAGAAAATGAAGATAGTAATTAAAACTAATAAAATAGACAATTTAGATTTGTATCAAACTAATCCATTTGTTGCAATAAAGAGTTAAGAAGAACATGTATACCAGGATTAAGAGATGAAATGGCACTTGAAGCTGGGCCCGGTTTGACTCGAGGAGTAGTTGGAATGATCCGGAACTTTCCACTAAGCGAGTGTTCTTCCTTTATACTTCGGTCTTTATCAAACACAGGGACAGAACGCGAACGGTGAATTGGAAACCGAACGGTCCTTTTATTCTCGTCGTGAGTTGGATCTATCTTGGAATGTGAGATTGGGGTAACAGGCAGAGATGACCCTCCATTACTAATCCTTGGTGTAAAAATTTGACTAAGAGAGAATGCCCTTGGAATTGATGGCTTCACATTCTCAACCTCCAAAGAAGAAGTAGATTGAAATCGGAAACTGAGTTTAGAAAGTAGGGTCTTGAATGGTGACTTTTCCTTGAATGAAGAGCTAGGAGAAATGTTGACTCTTCTTGAAGTTGGACTAGTTGTTGTTGTTTGACTTGTTTCAGGAATGTCAATTGATACACTATTATTAGTATTCTCCAAAGAACAATCAAGGTTTATTGATGGTATCTCTACTACAAGGATTGGTGGCTTCTTGTGCTGGATGGATGAAGATTCTTCAGTGATTTCACTTGCCATATCCATCTGTGAAAATACAATAACAAATCAATAAGGGTCTTTCTAATATCATTTTAGTCCTCTAATTTTGCTAAGAAATGTGTTCTTTTAGATTTGCTATTTCCTATGCAAGTTTTCCTTGGCTAAAATTGAGGTGGGTAATAAATAAATTTTAACAACAACAACATCAACCAAGTGTTAACCCGCCTCAGGCGGGATCTGGGGGGCCATGATCTACACACCCTTGCCCCAATATAAAATCGAGAGGGTGTATGAAGAAGGCCCAAGTATTATCATTACCCGGGAGACCCAAGGAAAACTAAAATTCGGCTATGTGACAATGATAAGAATCTAGTTAGAATGCACCATCTGATTTGATTCGTTCTTAATAGCCATGAGATGATCATCTTAGGGTGATTGAGAATGAATGAAATCAGATGGTTCTATTTCTCAATCTTTTTGACCTTGGTTCCGTAATTTTAAAAAAAATCCATAGAATTTTAGTTTAATTACAGTATTGAATTTGGGGATATTTAATCCACTGACACATTTCAGGAGGGTAAATCATGTATCCATCAGACTAATTTGTCAAATTCAACACCCACAAACACCTTCTTCAGTTATTTCACTTCCCATCTGTGAAAACACAATAACAAATCAACAAGGGTCTTTCTAATACTCCTATCATTTTAGTCCTCTAATTTTGCTAAGAAATGTGTTTTTTAGAGTTTTAGGTAGGCGAATTAATAGATTTGTTATTTGACTCTTTATGCAAGTTTTCCTTGGCTAAAATTGAGGTGGGTAGTTGATAATTTTTAAATTTTAGTTAAATTATTGAATGTGTGGCTTAGGGAAATCATGTATTCATCAGATTAATTCGTCAAATCCAACACCCACAAACAGATCTTTCTTTGCTGAATCGAATCATATCACAATCAATCAATTAGAAAAATAAGCTGAATCAGCAAATCAATGGCGACCGACGATTTCTACTGAACCCTAGTATGAACAATTGAACACGAAATGAGAAAAATCAAAGTGGAAAGAAAAGAATACCTGTTGAAATTCAGTTCTTTGAATCGATTGATCGCCGGCGATTTGTTGAGCAACTGATTTCTCCATCAATTCCACAGCTTCACCCAGACTATCTAGAAGTTTCTTCGAAAGCAATTGCTCTGAAATTCCTTCTGCTTAAACCGAAATCGATTGCAAAATTGAATGGGGGAAGAGAAAGAGCGGTGCGATGATTGGATTTGGAGGGTTTTTTTTGATAAGAATCAGGTCACTCTATGGGGTTTTAGTTTTTAGCTGGAGCGTCAAACAATGGTGAACGGTGACGTCATAAGTTTGATGATGAAGTCAGCTGGCCGAAAGGCCGAGTTTTTGGATTTGACCTTATCCCTTTATGTTTGTTTTGGACACTATTTCCAATATGTAGCCCGACAACCTTAGAGTCAGCAAGCCGAAAGGTGGAATTTTTTTTTGTCTTGACTTTAATTGGCTCGGTTAGATTGGTGAGCACCGCTCTATATCCGCTTGGATATTTTATAGTCAATTTTGGGAAGACGTTTCCAACAACAGATTCAAACTTCGAATCTACTAAATAATTAAGGCCCCGTTGGTTGCAATTCATGGAAACGTAAACAGAATGGAAATAAATCTAATCCATTTTAATGTCATGATACATTGAAAAATCAACTTGTTAATCAACTTGTTATGCACAACCTCTTATCCATTGTAAAAAGGGTTTTGCTCTACCTCAATCTTTCTTCCATCAAGGGGGTGGGTAACAGAATGGTGGAATCATTCTCTTCTATTTCACTTTTACAATAGACAAGTGGTTGGGTGATTTTTTTTATATAAATGTATTTTGACACTAAAAATGGTCTAAATTCATTTCGTTTCCGTTTACATTGCTATATGTCACGACAAACCAAACGGGGCCTAAGTAAATATTGGTGAAAGGTTGAGTTTTCTGTTTTGATTTGCTTTTGTTCACTTCTTTTTTTTTCGAATTTTGCTCAAACGATGTGATTGTAAAAGAGTCTTTGATTATGGGGTGTTACCGTCCGGTCTTATTACGATTTAATCCTAGACTGTAAGATTGGCTATGATATTTTAATGTTTTTATGTTAAAACCGGTTAAATAACTATCAAATACGGTAATTCGTAAACTTAAAAATATTTGATTATAAACTAATCGTAAATCCAATATGGTCTAGATGACCTCTCAGCCCTCACGGTGGACATGAGGACATGACCCTCAGTGAGGCCTTAAGGAGGGACAATATTGGATGCAAGTGAAGGAAGGGTTGGGGTTGGGATTGCTTTCTGGGTGTAAGGTAAGAGGTCGTCTTAGCGTTGTGAGTTGTGAGTTGGTTGTGCTGAAAACTTGTCGATTTTGTTTTTCTTGAACGATTCCCTTCAATCTCTTCTTTTTTTTTCTCGGTGAAAGACATTGTCCAAGAAAGTCGAACCGAAGACCTCTAGGTACTACCATTGGAGGCTTAACCGCTTGACTAGATACCAAAAGAGGCGAAGACTCCCTTCAATCTCTTCTAACCCTATCGTGTATTTGTACATGTTGACTTCGTTTTTGTATTTGCTGTGTTTGGTTTGGCTTTTGCATTTGCCTTTACCTTCCCACCTTTGGGTCTATCTTGTTTTTGTTTTTGTATTTGCTGTGTTTGATTTGGCTTTTGGCTTTGCCTTTACCTTCCCACCTTTGGGTCTATCGGAAACACCCATGTGACTCACTTGAGAGCGGTGCGTACATCCCGACCCCAAAGCCTGGTCGTACATCTCGACAGGGGCGTAGCCAGAAACTTATCATTGTGGGGGCCAACAAATTTTTCCAACATAACTAATGTACGTTTCGAGAAAAATGTAGAAATAAAAAATACAAATTTAGATAAAGGATGGACTAAAATATTTCAAAATACAATTACATTAAGAAAACAATAGTTTATAATGACAACTTATATAATTATGAGTTATGTTTTAGAATACATTTAGGTTAAGAAAACAAATTTTTGTCAAAATACAAATTAATTGAATCTATAAATATTAAAAGCTCGTAACTAAAAAAATAAAACCCAAACTAAAACCCTTGTGCTAATAAATTGTATGATTCGATCGAAATATCCCTACAATAACTTATTAATTCAAAGTTTTCGGGTTCAATCACATTATGAAAGTAGGAAATTTAGCAAAAGATAAAAGCATTCTAACTAATTAAGTAAATGACTTGTTAGAAGTGGTTTGTATATGCTGAATCTTCAAACGTTCATAACTTTTTGCTCAAATGTCAGAATGAGGCGTATAATATATCAAATCGAAGCTACTGACAAGAGGAACATATATACGGAAAAAAAAAAATTGGATTGGGGGGGCCATGACCCCCACACGCCCCCAAATAGCTC
The DNA here is from genome assembly GCA_964016875.1 of Fallopia convolvulus. Lineage (NCBI taxonomy): Eukaryota > Viridiplantae > Streptophyta > Magnoliopsida > Caryophyllales > Polygonaceae > Fallopia > Fallopia convolvulus. The sequence continues at coordinate 1,438,653 of OZ024722.1, read as the reverse complement.
CGCCCCTGCATCCCGACCCCAAAGTCTGGCCCACCCGCCCCCAAATAGCTCCGCCCCTGCATCCCGACCCCAAAGCCTGGCCCACCGAGATCACTGGGTAGTATTTGTTGTTGAACTAAATTTCTGGTCCAGATACTTGCTAAATTATGGATCAATGCCTTCTTTCCATGAAAAGGTTTAGGGCCTGTTTGGATCGCGGATTATAATTGCATTATAATGCGCGATCCAAACAGGCCCGGATTGCTGCGTGTTTGAAGACATTAATCCAGTGTGATTTTTTTGATTGAAGGATGCTATATTTTTACATGTAACATATATATGTGCACACAAAAATTAACATCTACATCACAAATTCAAATATCTGCACTCAGGAAAACTTATTGACAAATGTATTAGAATTTAGACACATGTAAAGGGTATCAACAACTCAAGACAAAGCAAATTTGGCTCTTTTGTATGAAGGGGTTGGTGGATCACACAGCATGGAGAAACCTTCTCAGACCCAAAAAGATCAAAAAAAAGGAAAGATAGATAAGTAGAGAGATACAAAAGAATGTTACATGTTGGTAAACTGGTAAGGTAAAAAAAATGGCTTAGCTTTATGATGAGATTTTTTACTTCACTCTTCAACCTTAACATCGGTATCGTTACCGACTTTTATCTCCAAAAGCCGCTCGACTGGTTGTCTGCAAATGGGGCATCGATTCGTCTGAAATCTCAATACCTTTGCACATCCACTGCACATACACTAGACAGCCAAAAAATAGCAAGCTATGAGTCTTTTAAGTCTAAATTGCCTACACAGAAAATGTTTGATTAGCAATAGCCTGAACATGTCAGGAGGATGCGCCCCAAAGACCCAAGGAAAACCGAAAGTCAACTATGTTAAAAATGCAGCAAAATTAATAGGGGTTATATCCATCTCAAAGGCATTGTATAAAAGCCAATGATTAGCAATAGTTGAGTGAAGTTGTATTTACCATGTGTCGACAAGGAAGAACAGTGGTGTCCCTTGGTTCAGACAAGCAGATAACGCATTCTTTCCCGGGATCATTTGCGTCGGTTTCATCCTCAACTGAATTTCCAATCCCATAAATCTCTTGTAGTTCATACCGCGTCCCGTTAACCCAGAGGAACTGCTTGACCACTTTCACATGATACTCTCCTTTCTCCTTGTCAAATATCGCCTGTGTGATTTGAGAATTGATGCTTCCGTTTGAGTCGGTTTCCTGAGGCGGGTGAGCCTCTGCCTTAACAGCCAGAGGATACGCATCCGTTTCCCCTTGTTTCAGTAACTCTGACTCCTCGAACATTGAGAAGTCGATGCCGGTTCCACTCGGTTGTCTGAATTTCTGAGCTAGGCCTGCCTCGAACTGAACGGTAATAGGTGGGAGTATGTTTTCCTTCATTGGCTTCAGCTGAAAGTCTTCGCCTTCTTTTGCAAAGAAAATTATGGTAATACTGCTCACACCAGAATGACAATAAAACACAAGGATTAACAATATTACCAGCATGTAAAACAGTATATAAAAAATGCTCTTACAACTCAAGTACAATATAAGAGGATTTGTAATCTGAATACGAATTTAAAAGGCAACATGATTCACAGATGTAAAGTACAAGCATCTTAAAGAACTAGTGATTGATCTTCAAAAAACAACAACTAAATTAAGTAAAATTCCACTTCAATAAGATGGAAAGAAAACACTCCCAAGAAGAAGAAACAAGATAGTATAACATTCATTGCTGACTTGAGAATGAACCCAAAACAATGGCCTCTAAGAAAGACAGCAATAGGCAGAATACACAAGAAAGATGGAGTTCAGTTCAGTAGCCATAACACACCTACATGTTCTGAAATTATTCAGCATCCAGGCTCCACAATAAATGCAAGCTGTCTAATATACAATCAAATGATTAAGACCACTAGATTTGACAGACCACCTACCAACTTGAAAAAATCAATAACATAACTCTAAATCCATCAGCTTGAAAAAAATCTCATCATCCTGCTGATTTCTCAAACTTCTGGACCACAATCATACAATATCAGATAAAATTACAAACATATTTCTTGATGATTCCATTTCTGAATTTAACATACTGCCAAAAGTCCCAACATTGACCCAAAAACACTTCCCAAATTTACTTCCATAAATACTCAATTCCAAACTTTGAATAAAAACAAACCAACAGAATAATCCATACCTGCCAGAAGCAGTGGCATCAAAACTGAAGGCAACAAGATACTTGCCCGGATTCTCCTCGTCTTTCTCAACCCTAAGAGACTCCTTCTTCAAATTAACATCGTTCCTAATCGTTATCGCCTTCTGGTGCTCAACAACAAACGGCGCCGGCGCCGGCCCGGGCCCATAAGAATTCCTTCCCCCGCCGGCGGACCAATTCGCGTGGTGGTGATCGTACGGCGCCGGCAACGGCATGGGAAGCGGATGGGACGGGTAGTACCCCGCCGGCGAATACTGTTGGTAGTAACCAGGAGGAAGATTAGGGTTAGGGTTAGGGTTAGGGTTTGGGTATTGGCCGGGATAAGGAGCGGTGCCGGGGAATCCGTACCGGTTGGCCGTGATTTCGCCTTGCGGCGGTGGCGGCGGCGGTTGGTGGTGGTGCCGTCTGGAGCCCTGCCTCCGGCGGCCGTTCCCGGCAGCGCTTCCAGCGTTACCCATAAATTACTAGTAATAAGGGGAGAAAAACCGCTGAATCGAGACGCGATTCGATTCGATTCAATTCCAGGCGATCAGTATATGTATATGAAGGAAATTTTCAGGCTGAACTGAATTTGAAGCAATCAAGGTGTGTGGCGAATTGGATGGGTTAGGAAAGGAATGATGATGATGGGAAGTTTGTGGGTGGAAGACAAGGGGAAATGGTGGGGAGAAAGGGGAGATGATTGAGGAGGGAGAATCTTTGGGTGGGTTTGAAGGGGCGTGAAGAAAATAGGGATGTGTAAAGCTCTCCACCTACATACACTATGCAAAGCTGCGTTAGCAAATGGTGAAGAGAGCGAGTGGAAGAAGGAAACAAGAGATCAAGTGGAGGCCAGGTTACTTGTTATAATGCCCAAATCCATTATAATTTGCTTTTTAGTTACTTATATTATTAATTAATTAATTAAAATTGTTATATACGCCTTCTTTATTTCTTTCTTCATATTTTTTTTATTTTTCCAAAAAAAAATCACTAATAAATATATGATAATTGGAAGATTAGATTACTTATATGAAGAAAGAAAAAGAGAGGAGGAATATAACAATTGTAACTTTTAAAGAGGAGGAATATAACAATTTTAATTATTAAAAGTTAAAATTGTTATATTCATCCTCTCTTTTTGATTCTTTCTTCATATTTTTTTTAAAAAATACTACTAAATATAAATAACGATACATATGTGTAAAGAAGAATCTAAGTTTGAGAAATTTAGGAATTTTTTTTTACCATAATAGTTTTTTTGGGGGGAAATTCCTTTTGGTGCCCCTAAGTTTTTGCCTTTTCCTTTTGGTGTCCAAGAAAAAAAAACTTATTCCTCTTGGTATCCCTAAGGTTTTGGCTTTTCCCGTTGACGCCCCTCTCCGGTTCAAATTAGCCAATTTCAAGCTTACCATTATGTTCATTGACATTAAATTAGTAGGATTTGACTATTAAAACATCAAAATTCATAACCAAACTACATCAATTTGAATTTTTAAACTATTTTGTAAACAACCCCTTAAAATAGAGGATTGTTTAAAAATTCAAATTGATGTAGTTTGGTTATGAATTTAAGTGTTTTAAGAGTTGAATCCTACTAATTTAAGGGTGATGAACATAATGGTGAGCTTGAAATTAGCTAATTTGAACCGGAGAGGAACATCAACGGGAAAAGCCAAAACCTTAGGGATACCAAGAGGAATAAATTTTTTTCTTAGGCACCAAAAAAAGAGGTAAAACCTTAGGGACACCAAAAGAAATTTCCCTTTTTTTTTTCAACTCGTAGCATAATAGTTTTGAGTTCGCCTAATGGGGAGGATATTTGGAAGATTTGTTTAAACTCGAGAGTCGATTCCAATCGTATTCCACTAGCCCACTAGGAGTTCGTTCAGGCAAGTAGGGAAGGTGAAAAGTTGAGAGAATATAAATGGACTTGTTTTAAATAGAGACGTATCATAATCGGATTATATGAAATGACTTGTTTTTAATGTTTTGCTACTTGTTTCCGATATGTTGCATATTGCATACAATCATTTAAATTGTCGGTAAATTTAAAATCCTACTCCGTATTAAGAAATTTTGGGTAAAGTTTATAGATGTAGATGCTCTTCTAGTGCATTTGAAGCTTGAATCTTAAATTTTGGATTGCAAAATACATCAATTATTTGATACACAATTGGATATAATGCATTTTTAATGGCTTAAACAATTGCTGTCGAAATGCCGGCTTACTCACTAGTAGCAACCGAAGCCACGTCTCCATTACCATTCACCAGAGATGCTTGTATAAAGCATGACAGTAGCTAGATGAAAGTGTTCAATTAAGGTGGTTTCTGGACATACAAGGCCACATATGGATGATAATTTACTCAACAAGAATCATGACCGATTCTTATTTCAATACATAAAACCCTAAAACTTCTCATAATAAAAAATAAACAGAATCCAAACTAAGCCTAGAATCCGCTAGTTACAGTATAATGTAGATGAGAGAACTGAAGTAAGCTCATAAACCGAGGGCCCTTTTGGTACCATACCTTCCCCACAAGGAATCGGGTTAGGAATCGCTAAGACCTAAATTAATGTTTGGTATAGCAATGGGGTCGGGTATCAACCATTCCACATCCCAGATTTTCCTTACTTTTCATCTCATCCCAAACTCATTCCCCATTCCAACCCAATTCCTAAGATTGTACCAAACAGGCCCTAAATTAATTTCACCAAGAAATGTGATTGCAGATGTTTAAGGGAAGAGAGAAGATTCAGAAGCCAAAGATAACTCTTTAATTATGGACAGCCTAGCCGCCTAGGTGACAAATCAATCAATCCTCTCAATGTGTAGATGTCACTAAATCACTCTCAACAATTCCTAATGAGATTTGGTCATATCAGGCATCTCATCCTCAAGCAGAACAATTAAAAGGCCAGCAAAATGAGCAACAGAAGAGCATCATTCACAGACCTATTGCTAACTAGAATTGCAACAAATAAGCATTTTACAATTCAATAAAGCACACATAAAGTAAAATGCCAAGCTAAAACGCATCAAAAAGTGCACAATAGCAAAACTAAAACACAATGCAAAACGCCAGCAATTGATATGAGAATGAAAATTGCATTTCATAGCACTGATCAATGTCATGTGTCATCAAGCAATAAAACTTAAACAGCAAAACATAGAATCCATCCAAAACCTCCACAAAAAAACTCATCCACGTCCCTATTATGGAGCAATGTAATTGACTAACAAAAAGTAATAAAAACAGATAGATTCTCACATTCTTCAAGCTTCTGGAATCTCCACATCTCCATCCGAGATCTCATCCTGCAAATCCTTCGGATCCTTACCGTCAACCGTGCATCCAACCGAGACACACGTTCCGAGAATCTCCTTAACAGATCCAGCCAATTCCTTCGCCATGGAGCGAGGCCTCATAATCTTCGCGATCTCAATCACATCATCGAGCGAGATGTTTCCGTTGTGCTTGATGTTCTTCGTCTTCTTCCGGTCCCTCTCCGGCTCCTTGAGCGCCTTGATCACCAGCGCCGCCGCCGACGGGACGACCGTCACCTTCGCCTGACGGTTCTGCACGGTGAGCTTGACGGTGACGCGGAGGCCCTTCCAGTCCTTCGCCGTCTCCTTGGCGATGTCTTCTCCGATCTTCTTCGGGGAGAGACCGAGTGGACCGATTTTCGGCGCGAGTGAACTCGCCGCTCCGACCTCGCCTCCGGTGACGCGGACGAAGACGTCGACGACCTGAGATGGATCGAATTTGGGCGGCATTGCGGTGTTGGTGTGGTGGAAAGGGGAATTTGAGAGCGGCGGTAGGGTTTCTGGTAGGAGTAGTGTGGCTCTGAACTGGATTTTAGGGTTTTTTGAGCGGCGAGTGGTTTATATATAAGATGGTTAGCAATTTTCAAGCGCAAATGAAATGATGAGTGTGTATTTCTCTATTGCGTTATTGGGCCACTGAGTTTTGGGCTTTTACCGTATGGGCTTTGTTGGGCTTTTATCATTTAGTTGGCGTTTTAGGATATTGCAATTTTAGTACTCCCTCCGATCGAAAATATAAGTCGTTTTAAAACTTAAAATTTTATCAACTTTATATATCGTTTTAGATTTTCTAGGCAATTAATAATGAGTGAGATGTGAAAAGTGTTAATGGAATTTGTTTTCATTGACTAAAAGTTTTCATTTATTGGTTAAAAGGGGTAGTGAATAAATAATTAGAGATAAATTTGAGAAAAAATATACTATTTTGAATGTAAATAATGATTTTCTTTAAAAGGTGTGATAAAAGCTAAAACGACTTATATTTCCAATCGGGGGAGTATATAACTTCGATTTGGATGACATGGTAGATGGTCCTTTTTGCAAGTTTAGTAGTTGTTCTAATATTACTTATGTTCGTGTTATGTTTGATGATATCAAGAATCTTGCTTCTCGCTTTACTGATTTCTCTTGTAATCATGTTAGTCATGTAGGAAATATTGTTAGCTCATTCTTTGGCTAGTTTTTGTTCTGTTTCGGGGCATGAACAGTTCTTTGTAGATTCTATTTCGCAAGAGATTATTCTCTTGGCAGAAGCTTATATATGAATAAAGCAACATTTTCTTCTAAAAAAAGATGTTCCTTTTTTCCTGATGAGGTAAGGATTTACAGCCTACTTCGTATTATATATTCTAACACCTATTTTCCAATTGAGAGTCGAAAAGTAGAATGGGTGATTTTTTAAATGTTTGGGTGAATGAACGAGAAAGTTGTTTTTATTTTGGTTTTGAAGAAGAACAAGGAAGAAAAATAAGAGATTGAGTGTTAGAGTTAAGAGTCAAAATAACCAATGATCCATGATCAGTAGATAAAAAAAATGACAGGTCTTTGGGGCATCTAGTGAAACGATTAAGCATTCAAAAAGTGAAACGATTAAGCATTCAAAAATAGTACTCACAGGTCTTCGTTTCGACTCTTATTAACGATACACTTCACCAAAAAATATAAATAAAAAATGGCATTTTATTTGAATTCGAGTGACTCTCCAACAGTAAGTGGAAACGTTCCTACTTAGGGTCCGTTCGGCGGGCCTTATTTTGACCTTATACAACTTTATTCAAGCTTGTGGTAAAAAATAAAGTCGTTATTATCTGTTTGGTAGTGGGAGTTGATGATTATTATTGTAGTTTATAGGAGTTGATGGTAGTTTATATTTCACCCAAAATTTAATCTACCCCTCCCAGCTTTATCAAGCCTTATGGAATTTATTTCCTTCGATTGACCTTCACTAATTTAATTTTAGAAAATTTAAAAATTAATCTCCTCTTTATAAATTTATAAATATATCTTTTTTGGTAATTTTTCGTCCATCTTTTATAAAATCAGTCTCGATCAATTTTAATCTACCGAACACTTACATCATTTTTCATAAAAATAAGCTAATAATTTCAACTCCTAAAATTAACTTGTAAAATTAGCATCAACCATTAAATCAGCATCAACACCGAACAAACCCTTAAAACCTTTGTTCAACCCTTAAAAACCTTTGTTCAATTAATCTCACTAGCCTCAACCGGTTTAGCTTAGAAAATCACCAATATTTTGAAGCACCCTTTTTGGGGGTAATTTTTAGAAAACCCCATATTTTAAAGGTAGTTTCTGTAAATTTTCGAAAATATTATGGCCTCATAAAATGACTTGCTCATTCCCCCCGTACACATTTTCAGTCTCTCCACTCCACCCTCCTCTCTCATGAAGAAGACGAGTCGAGCTTTCAAATCATGGTCGAAACACAATCTTCCCGAGGAGCTATGGCCCGAAATTCTCTCAAGACTTCCTGTCAAATCAATTATCCGATTCCGTTGCGTTTCCAAGTCATGGAAGCTCATGATCGACGCTCCGGATTTCGCCCGCTTACATCTCAATCGCTTCAACAGCAGCCATGAATCTCGTCTCTTCTTCGTAACAGGAAGCTCGTACGAATGCGTCGTCAAGAACAGCAAAACCCTCAGAACGAATTGCAGCCTCGGCTTCCTCCAAAGCGACCTCGAATCAATCCATGTCCTCAGAACCTTTCCCGCTCGTTCTGCGGAGTACCAAAAGTACAAATGGTGGAATATCATCTCATCGATCGATGGATTGTTCATAGCGAGATCAGGTTCAATGCTGATGTTGTGGAACCCCTCCATCAAAAAAACCCTAATCCTTCCTCCATCTCCCAAAATTTCCCCAAATTCGGATTGTGTCGACTTTGGCTTAGGGTTTGACCCGTTGATTAACGATTACAAGTGTGTCAGATTTTTCATTTCGCCGGTGAGCGGCTTGCAATTCGCGGCAATTTACACTCTAGGGACTAATTCGTGGAAGGAAATTGAATTCCAAGGCGATGATATGCGCCAAGATATAATTTTTTGTTATAGGAAGATAATTGTCCCCTTTGAAGGTGCTCTATATTCCCTTGCACAGGATCAGTATGGAAGTCCTTTGGAATTGGTTTCATTTGATTTGAGGCGTGAGGTGTTTGCTTCCATTGAATTGCCTGTAGTTGATTGTCCTGTTGTCCGCGTTTATGACCGTGCCCTAACAATGGTTGATGATGGGAGTTCACTTGGAGTGGTTAATTTGACTAGGCCTGAAGGATCTATATGGATCTTGGAAAGGTTAGGAGACGATGTTAAGTCATGGAGTTGGACTCAACGCTACAGCTTCGTTGCGGCCCCTCAACTCGAATCTTCTGTTTGGGATATCAAATTTCTATGCCTGACGAAGAATCGTGAGATGCTGTTGAGGTGTGTTAATAGTGTGATATGTCACAACCTTGAAACTGGGCAAGAAAAGATGATGTTGGAGAAGAACAAGAAGGCTTTGCACGAGCATAGCGGGTTGCCATACGTCGAGAGCTTGATATGATATTATTGCATCATTAGGTATATGTTTTATCTTTCTGTGATTGGCATCAATCACATCTAGAGCATTGATAGTTCTAGTAGGGAATTCATGAATTGATTGCCTATTTGTTGAACTTGATAATATTCTCTTTTGCTCATAGTTTTGCTAGTATGTGTGTATGATGACCATGTTAACTTGATCAGAGCTGGAAGCTATTCAGTTTCTCTGTTTTAAATTGCTAGATTAGATAGAGGACTTGAACCGATTTCCTTTCCTTTCTAAAGTGTTTGCTAAATGAGTTGCCAAGGATTAGGGCATTGATGCAAGAAAACTGGTTGTTTACTACCCTTTTTTTTCCTATTGAAATGCAGGTTTGGCTAAGTTATGTGAAGCTTTATCGGCCGTACGTCGAGAGCTTGATATTATTGCATCATTAGGTATATGTTTTATCTTTTTGTAATATCTCCTGTCAATGGCATCATCAATCATATCTAGAGCATTGATAGTTCTATAAGAGAATTTATGAATTGCTCTCATTGTCTACTAGTTGAACTTGATAATATTATGTTGACCATGTTAACTTGATCAGAGCCCTGAAGCCATTCATGGCCCATTTGTTTGTAGATCACCGGTATCAAGAATCGGGTTTGGAATTGCCAAAACCGATTCTAGTGTTTGCTTTCACAACACGTATGGGAATGAGTGATTCCCATTCCAACATAATACATTTCATTTCATACCCATGTCAAAATTAAGGTATGAGCCATTCCGAATCCAACCCGATTCCAGGTATAGAAACAAATGGATCATGATTTAAATTGGTAGATTAGATAGAGGAATTGAACTGGATTCTTTTCCTTTCTAAATAGCTAGATGATCTGCCAAGGATAGGGCACTAGTGCAAGAAAATGGGTTATTTACTACCTTTTTTCCTATTGAAATGCAGGTTTGGCTAAGTTATGTGAAGCTGTATCTGCTTTACAATCTTTTGTTTTGGGGATTTAGAACCCTAAGAATATTGGTAGGGTACTATGTTAGCATCTTGATACAAATGCTAATCTCATTTTGATGTATGTTCGTTTTACTGAATCTGTCTAGTTTCGTGAAATCTCCTTTAGACGAAATGGATCTTGTTTCCATGAGCATGTAATGTATATACTGACTTTGCTGCGCGCTTTTCCTTCTTTGATGGAGAATCGGAGATAAAATTCTAGTGTTAAAATTTCTGCTTTGAAGATCCAAAATAGATATATCATTTGTTCCTTGATCTAGAGATTTTTATTCATGAATTGCATCATCTGTCTGTATCTGATGGAATTTGTTTGATGCAACTGCAAGTAAGAAGCTAATGCTGAAGTTTTCTTGCTGTTCAATAAGATAAGGAGCTGACAATGTTGCTAAAACCCTGAACTTTTAAACCAAGTTCAAAATAGGATTTGTACATTTCATTGGTAGAACATAGTAGATGTTGAAGTGTTTTTTTTTTTTTTTTTTTTTTTTGTATTACACAAAATAAGATCCTACTAGGTTCCATACTAAACTTAGTGCTTGTTTAATTGACTGTTGAAAGTGTAATTTTCAAGAATTTAATTCATGTGAATTTATTTGTTAGGATTGTATTTTCATGAAAATTGAGATATTATATTTAGTTAAAAATATAATTCCTACAAAATTATGGTGAAAAAAAAAATCTAGCCCTCTAATGTCATGAAATGCATGGATTAAAAAATTCATAAGACAAATTTATAAGAACATAAATGTCTAGTTTTTTCAATTAAATTTTTTCAGCTAAACACATATGTTTGATATAGTTCATAAAAATTATCTATCAACTAAACAAGTTCTTACAAGCCAAAAATACAATGAGAAATATAAGTTTATTTATTCGTTTTAAGTGTTTTTTTTTTCTTTTGAGTCAATTGGCATAATTTTTTAAGCCAGATTTGTAATTTGTAGACCATAAGATCAATGTTGAGTAGACATGTCAAAAGCTGACCTCACCCGTAAACTCGACCCGACCCACCGAGAAATTTGAATCCAAGTTTCAACTTGAAAAATTGAACCTGGATTAAAACTCGACCCGACCCACCGAGAAATTTGAATCCAAATTTCAACTTGAAAAATTGAACCTGGAATCCAGTTTAAATCCGACTCGGTTAATCTGAACCTGCTTGGGTTGAAACCGGAAAAATACCTTGGGTTGACCCGATTTTTTACATTTTAGTTCAGAATATATAAACTTTATTTTGAGAATTATAATATTTTTTCACTAAAATATATATAAATAATATATTATTTAATAATAATATATTATTTATATAAAATAATATTTTAATAATGGTAACAAATTCGATTTTCTTGACTTGGTGGGTCGACCCAACCTGCCAAAAACCCGCAACGACCCGACCCAATTTGACATGTGACCCTTTAGGATCCGAATCCTACTCAACCCAACCCAAAATGACCCGACCCGACTGGCCCGATTGACAAGTCTAGTGTTGAGTGAAAAATATGCATTAAGACTAAAGATAAGTCGAGATTATATCGAAAAAAATGTATACTTTGCTTATCATTTCTGATACATTAAATTACTTTTTTCGATACGTTTCTCTTCTCTTTCTTCTTATCTTTATTCATCTATATCGCAATCTCTCTCCTTCTTATCGGTTATTTTTTCTTTTCTTTTTCCCTAATTTGTATGAATATCGTTTTTAGAACGAACATTATGAGATGGGGAAATAAGTGTTAACCTATGGCCAAAAAACACATTAATTAAATGGTAACGTACCTTTTGCATGGCTAGGGCATAAGAGGTTTAGAAGTTGGAAAACTGAAGTTGATAAAGTCAATACAATACCAACAAGAATGGAAGACTTCATAAACTAGTAACATGAGATCATCATTTTTAATTTTATGTGAATAGGAGCAAGTAATATTTCTTAAGAATTGATCCCTCCACCTGTCTCCAAGTCATCGATTACTTAACCTAGCTTCTTTACTATTGCAAAACGAATGACATTCTTATTATAGTTGGTTCAATCAACGTTATCAGAATCCCGATCCTAAGATTCTAACGATCTTACAATTCATAACTAGCTTGCATAATGATCCGATAAAAAGAATCCTTTACGATTTGATCCTAATATCCCAATTCTAATAACCTTGGGTTCAATTGTGCAATTCCGCACTGAAAATTTAAGAAATGTGTTTAGTATGTAAGTTTACGAATTGGTACTTATATTATCAAATGGGTTTGGAATAGAATTATATTGGACTTGTATGCTTGGTTTAGCAGTTGGGCTTGTCTCCCGTTAACAAGTGGTATCGGAGCCGATAATCTGGCTTAAGGATCAGATGGGTTCGCCAGTTAGGCTTGTGATGGATTTACAAGTGGCGGGGAATTTTTTGGGTTCAATTATGATTCTCACATCGAAAAATTGGAAGATATAAGTCTAGTATGTATAGATTTATGTGTTATTCTTTCTATTGTCAATTAGTTTTGAGATGAAATTTGATTGAGTTTGCATGCTTGGTTCGGCAATTGAGTCCGTCTCCCATGTAACACTTATTGACCACCAGAAACAACAATACGTCGTTCAGTATAGAAATGGCCGTGTGGACCATCTCTGCATCACAAAAATTGGGAATGACTTTGCCCCATCGGACTGTTGTTTGGACTTCAGACTGAATCATTTGGGATGAGGTCGTTTTTGTGTCTTATGACTTTTGAAGATCCTTCATTTCGATAGAGTGAACGTCCGCAGTCCGTATGCACATTCCCTATAGATTGACCTATTTGCCAGACACTTTGATTAGTGCTCTACTCCCACGAACCCAAACACGAATTTGGTCTTTCTTTTTAACAGAATGTACTTTTTTTTGCCCTCATCGTCTCCTTGCGTATCTCTTGTGCCTCACCTAGCCAGTCTCGCTACGATTTCTCGATTTTTCACGTATGTCTGGTAACCGAATATTTTCCTTCATAAAAGACAAAATAAAATTCAAGAATTTACACGTATTTGAATTGGGATTTTGACTTACAATTTGTCGTTTTATAAAGAGGATTTGTTGTGCAAGTAAACTCCACCTACTGTTTCAAGTTTATCACCTTCTTGCTACTTTTCACCTAACAAGTAACAAGCTTTGGGAGGAAAAAAACGGTTTTATTTATTTCAAAGTTGCATGGTAATTTTGGTGACCACTTGTCATTTACTATGTGCCCCTTTTCAACATGATTCTCGTTGTCTATTTCATATTATGAAATCATATATGTCTTTCTAGTTTCTTCTCAAATGATAACCATGTATCTATTAAAAAAAATCCAAAGAGGAATAGCCATGTCTAAGAATTAAAAATTAATATACATATATATTTGATACTATACAATAGGGTGTCCAAACCCGGTTAAGCGAGATTTCGATTAATCGAAGTTCGGTTAACCATGATTTCAGCTAGTTAAAATCATGAACCGTAACCGAACCGTGAATCCCGGTTAACCGTAGTTCGGTTAACAATTTTTCGGTTCGGTTTCTCGGTTAACCAATAACCATTTATGTACTTTTTTTTGTTATAATAATACACTTAAAAGGCAAATAAAAATATCAATTTTGTATTAAAAAAAATATTATCCAACTCGGTTAGAACATTTCAATACGAACTAATTTTACATGTCTAGGTAGCTAAAATAACCGATTGATAGCTTCATTTGTTACTAGTGTGTAATTTATACATTTCATACAAATGGAACTTTTTCTTAAATATTAATTAAACGACCCCGCGTTTTCGGTTTTTCGGTTAACCGAAATTGTGAAAACAAGGAACTGAAACCGATCCGAGAAACCACCAATATTCTCGGTTCGGTTAACGAAACCGTAAATTCAAATAATCTCGGTTCGGTTAACCAAAAAAGTGTCGGTTTTCCGGTTTTTCGGTTTAACTTTTCGGTTTTTTATGGACACCCCTGTATACATCCAAATGAAATGTGGACATTTTTTTTCTTATAGAGTTAGTATGAAAAAAATAACAAGGTTGATTTGCCTTTGGTATAAAAAAGACATGATAATTAAAGAAATTGTTCAAATATCAAGTCTCGATCACTTTTTTTTTCGGTCAAGTGAGGTAAAACCCTCACGAATCAATTAAGTGGGAGCAATAACACGGGGCATGGCTAGCCCAGTTTCTACTGAAGAAGCCTTGGCACCTCCGTACCAGGCTAGAGAGCGGATGAAATTGTGAGATACTGGAGCTTAGGAAATTGATGACCAGCTTCGAGTCCGACTCAACGATGAGCTTTCTACAGCCAAGGTCCCAAGCAAGTTGTAAGCCGTGGTAAATCCCCCAAAGTTCAGCAGCGGGGACAGTGCACACGCCAATATTACAGACAAAACCCCTCACCCACCCGCCGTCTTCGTCACGGACATCAAGTCTCGATCACTAACTTAACTGATAGGCGATAATATTCGTGGTCACTAAATTACGAGTTTGAATAAGTCCTACCAGATCAAAGGTACAAAAAGTTCAAATAAATCACCCCTTTAATTAGGTGGACTATTTCAATCTTACATAAATATTATAGTAAATTATATAATATAGGATTTAATATAAGTGTATTAAATATTGCTTTAGAATGTAAGATAATGTATTTTAGTGTGCAATTAATAAAATGTCTACTTTTCACAATAGAAAAAATTTCTTTGCATATATTGAATTTTTTTGTCAAAATATGTAAAGATAAAATTTGCATTCATCTAATAACAATGACCTATATATTCTATACAATTAACCATATAATTAATATATGTTCCTATCATATTCACTAATATAAGTAATACCTTTGACCTTTTATATTCCTATCGTATTCATATATATGTATGAGATTCTCGCAATATTTAATCAAACTACTCGGCATCGAATTAATACATTGTAATTTGGTTGGCTTAAAATGATCGAATTAATACATGGTAGCTAGCTAACTAAGCTAACCATTATTTAATTTGACTAGACTTTTTTTTTTTTTTTCTCTCGCGCCTGGTTCACCCTTACGGGCTACGTCCAGACCGGGGTACTGAATGGGATTACGGCAGACCCCTCCCAACGACATTGCGGGGAATCGAACACAGGGTTCGTCCTACCAAGCGTAATTTGACTAGACTTTTGATTTACGTGTGAACTTACAACGTACGTTACTAGAAAGTGTCAAAACTATATACTTCAATCAATTTCACTTGCATATATTTCGATCCAAGAATATTTTTGTTAATGCATTGATCCCCAAGATTTAATTATGGATTTCATGCATCATAGTGTCACGTTATATAACAATGAAACTTTAAGATGTGTCTGAATGATCGTGGTTAATGTATTAAATTATATTTAATTAATATTTAATTTAATTTATTAAAGACTCGCTTGTACCAAAATAAATTTATTTCTTTTTTGTATAAAAAATAAATAAATTTATTCTGGTCTTAAAAAAAAATTAAACAGAGGTGACACTTTATTATCGTGATATATTAATAAATAAAAATCATCTCAACTCGCAATCTCATTTTTTATATAAAAATTGGACTTGCACCTCCATATAATAAATAAAGGAATTTATTTCCCATAATATGACTGGGTTTTAAAATAGTGAAATTGTTCGTTTTAAAATAGTGAAATTGTTCACTCTCATAATTTTCCATACATATAAATATGAGGGATGAAACTTTTCATCTATAACTATATATTAAAAATATAGCTTTTCGAGTCACCAGAACGATTCTGGTCCCACCTCATAACATCAATCTCTTTACTCTTTAGCATATGTGCTTAGACATATGATAAAAAGCTTGCTTTTAGAAACTATAATCCTAAAAAAAATGCATAAATCTCAATTTTTTTAAAATCTTAAATAAATAATACTAACAAAATCTTTCTAAAATCATGCTCTTAAAAGATAGAATAAAAAATTCATATATCATACCATCAAAATGTACTAAATTTATTTTCCTTTTATTTATGTTTTTATTAGTGTGACGAACCCTATATATATCGTCCAAATGCACCTTATTATCCATAATTATTTGCAATTATCGTCGGGTTAAGACTAGAGAGTGTCGATGTTGATGTTTACGTACAATAATTGATGTCATCTAATAGAAAAAAGAAAACGAATAGGCTCATTAATTTCATGCACCAATTGATTCCAAATTTGCTGATGAATTTTGTCACCATTCGGAAACGTTTTTATCTTACTATCTATCTACTTACGTGTCAACATATCATTGACATCTTACTTAATTGTTTGGTGAGGAATTTACATTTTTTCACTCTCTCATTTTTTTAATCGGCGATGTATGTTGATAATTGAGATTATAAATAATATTTAAATCATTGTATATTGTATAACTATAATATGCATTATTATTGTATGCCCCATTTATCAGGGCGATATTTAATTTTTTTAGCCGAAAACTACTTTAGAGTGTTAATCAGGTGTTACCAATCGATAAAAACCGCAATAAGTCCTAGAAAAAATTAGGACAACGAAAATTAAAGAGGAGATGAAACTCCTCATAAGCGTTTGGTGGAGCCTATGGTTCTTTAGAAATAATAAAAAAATTGATAACGACAACAGTCAAAACACGAATCAGGCTGGGAACCTAAGCGAGTTTACTCGTAATTAGGTTAAAGAATGGAAACTTGCATGAAATCCTGAAACTAACAACTCTCGCACTTTTAGAGTGAGAGCTAAGAAAGGGAGAAAGCTTGCTAAGTGGGCAATTTTGATGGCGTGACTTGTATCGAATTCATCATTAGGGACTCCGGTGGCTCCACCATCCATTTTGATGGAGGATTGATTGGTCGGTAGTTTGTTCTGATCGAACTCCGAGACCATCGCCTTGTGCTATGGATTTCTCGAGATCATTCGTCGTGACATTTCCTGAATCTAGATTGAAGGCGATAATTTACGTACATCTTGTCAATGGCGTTCTAGGTGACTGGCGCTGGGAGATTGAGTTGTTGCGGTCGAACATCCACTGTTTGTTTGCCCTGTTCCAAGATTGAAATATTTCTCACGTCTTTTGTGAATGCAATTCGATTTGTGACGGATTTCATCGCTGGTTCCTTCTGACGAGCCTCCTTTACCCCGCTTGCAGTTGATTCGGATTTGCATACACTTCATCCGACAAAATGCCATAGGGCAGACACTAGTTTGTATAAAATAAAATCGAGAGATTAAAGTAACAATCGAATAAGTTAACAAGAACACACAATTACACAATTATAAAAAAACTCTAAGCAAATAAAAGAAAAATCTAATAAACAATCAAAACTAATTAAGCATTAGATGACGGAGTCAAATACTAATGAAAGCAACACTTTTGACATAGGAAAAACGAGTCAACTTCATTTAAGGAGTGCACAATGAACTACAATGACGTTATCCATACTTAAGTTAGATATTTTCAAGAACTTCCAACACGACCACGACCACAAATAACAGATATTTTAACACAAGTTGTGTCGTAACAAGAATTATAAACATGAAGAAAGACAGAAGGATTTAATATGATTTA
Source organism: Fallopia convolvulus (assembly GCA_964016875.1). Classification (NCBI taxonomy): domain Eukaryota; kingdom Viridiplantae; phylum Streptophyta; class Magnoliopsida; order Caryophyllales; family Polygonaceae; genus Fallopia; species Fallopia convolvulus. The sequence continues at coordinate 1,421,007 of OZ024722.1, read as the reverse complement.
ATAAGAGCATCTTCAAAAATGAGCTTGAAAATTTTTCAAGGGTTCTTACAGTTGATATTTTACCTCACACAATATCACTGCCAAATAATGAACTTTTTCTTTCTTTTTTTACAATAAAAAATAGTTTGATGGGCCATTTTTTCACAAAAAACTTGTTGCTACTTTTACATAAAAGTTAAAACTTAGTCTAAAAAATAATTTTAAAAACAGATATGATATTGTTATGAGTATCATGGATGTGGGATAGAAATTTTTTATGATGATGTGGCGGAAAAAAATGCTTAAAAAATAAAATAAGAAATTTGAAACAAAACTCACCATTAAAGATATTCTAATAATGCGTTAGGTACGTCCATGGGCAGATAAATGTAATTCTTTATTATGGATGCTAAAACAATAAATACAATAACGAGGTGTATCAAGATATATATAGTGATTCAAGAAACTCTAAAACATATTATGGACTCAAAACAAATCACAATAAGCTTAGTAATATAAAACATAAACTACCGTTTTGACGGATGTACGCTGCCCCCAAAACTCTCTGCCCTGAGACCCCTGGTGTATCCGGAGCTCTGCTCCAAACCCTTAACAAGTACCGACCCAACAATAGATTCAAAGTGGTTAATAAGTTGAAATAAATTGAAAATTTTAAACTAAAAAATAAATGTATTATCCTTGTTCAACATTTTAATGCCCCCTAAACATAAATTACCGTTTTGACGGATGTACGCTGCTTCCAAAACTCTCTGCCCTGAGACCCCTGTGTATCAAAATCTCTGCTCCAAACCCTTAACAAGTACCGACCCGACAATAGATTCATAGTGGTTAATAAGTTAAAATAAATTGAAAATTTTAAATTAAAAAATAAATGTATTATCCGTGTTCAACATTTTAATGCCTCTACGCCTTTCTGGTAATATTTATCTTGAGAAAAATGAGTACCTATCTATTGCAATAATTTGACACTTGAGAAAAATATAGATCAGATCATGCTATATAGCTTAGATGGGGAATATTGATATAATTGACATAAATAAATAGCAATAAATAAGTACATTACGTCAAAAACTTCTAGAATTCAACAGTGCTCTTACTAGCTTGGACAAAAGACAAATTATTCACCTATCTCAAAATCATAGAAAATTCAGATTTAAATTATTCTAAATATAAATACAAATAAAAAATAGCCATTCTCAATGAAATGAAGATTAAACAGTCAGACGATTTTTTTATTGATAAGCCAAAAATTCCGAATACCAAATGGTAATCTGAGAGACCGTAATAAAACTGCAGACGTGAACGACTAAGAGAATCAAAACATACAAGATTATCTAAAAAAATACAAAACTCCTAAAAATAAGAACTAAGAAAAATTTAAGATCAAGCTAAATAAATCAATATAAAAATTGATCTTAATTTTTTCTTAGTTCTTAATTTTCAGAGTTTTGTACTTTTTTAGTTAATCTTGTATGTTTTGACTCTCTTAACCGTCACGCATGCCGTTTTATTACGGTCTCTCGGATAAATCACTATAAAAATGCCCCCGGGCATCTGGTGTAGTGGTTTAGAAGCGTCTCAGGGTGCACCACGTACATCAGGGGTTCGAGCCTTGCCAGTTGCAGATGTGAGAGTTTCACATTTCCTGTCAAGATAGCTCCCCTTGTGTGCGCCGCCTCTGAGTCAGAGATTCACCGCTCTCCCACCCGCGATTTACCTCCTCCTCTGGGTCCAGAGCAAGGTCCGAAAAGACGCAAAAATAGTCGGATCTCAAGACCCAGAAACCTGTTTTTTCAAAAAAAATAAAAAATAACGCCGTATACAACATTTTTTTATGAGGGTAATAATTCGGTAACCAGACAAGCCTGGTAATAATACTGAGAGGCCGCACGAGGCGGCAGCCAAGAATGGCTAGGACAAACACACGCTAAAACAATAAAAGAGACCGAGAAACAGTACATACACCAAACAGAAAGACTAGCAAATGAGTGGGCTCGAGGTGAGTAAAACACTACGAAGTGCATGCCCGGCAAATGGTCAACCCAACGAGGGATGTGCAAATAGTGACAACTAACGTTTCCTCCATCGGAATGAAGGATCTTCAGAAGTCACGAAACACAAAGACGACCTGGAACGCTATATACAACATGTCGACTCCTTTGGTCATTTTACCGACGTGTAAATATCATGATTTTTTTTTCCCTATTGGATCACGAGTCTTGGTATTTTCCACCAAAGATAATTAATTCCTCATTATTAATTGAAAAAAAAAACTTCCCTTTTGTCATATTACCGACGTGTAAATTAAAACAAAAAGTAAACAAGATAAAAACTCAAAAATCTTGTCCTTATCCACTCCGATCATCCCTTATAAATCGCCACAAAGCCTCATCTCCCATTTCCCCAAAATCCCAATTTAACGCAAAACCACCAATCTCAATCTCCCCCTCTCCAATGGCTTCCAGAAAAACCTACTTCCCCTCCCAAATCCAATTCTCCACCTCTTTCAACCACCGATTCGAGTTCCACGAGTCCGATCTCTGGAATTACAGCGAAGATCTCACCACTCTCATCTCTCCACCGTCACCGGAGCCTCACCAGGCCTCCCCGGCGCCGCCTCGCTCTCGGAAGATCAGATCCGTAAGCCGGAAACCGTCACAATCGAACAATTCCGGTCCGTCTTCGCTCCCGGTCAACATCCCGGACTGGTCGAAGATCCTCGGCGAGGACGTGGAAGCCGACGTGGCCGAATTGAGCGAGGAAGAAGACGATGACGTGGACGATCGCGTGCCGCCGCACGAGTACGCGGCGAGACAGCTGGCGAGGCGGAGCGGGATGGCGGTGGCGTTCTCTGTGCAGGAAGGAGTGGGGCGGACTTTGAAAGGGAGAGATCTCCGGCGGGTACGGAATGCGATTTGGAAACAAACCGGTTTCGAAGATTAATTTAATTGAAAATTGGGGGGTCATTTTGCTAACTGTCCACATTTTTTGGGGTGGATTTTGTTATTAGTCTGAATTTGGATTCAAGAGGGGAGGATTGTTGAAAATTTGTTAGTTTTTTTGTTCAGTTTCATTTTGTTGTAATAGTTTTTTTTTAAGGGAAAATGTTGTGGTTGGATTGTGAGATTATGTGAACCAATGAGGATTATTATGTATGTTATATCAATTAATTTTGTTGATATAAATAAAATGTGGGTTTCTTGATTTAGATCTTTTAGAAAGCAGATCTGGAAAACTAGCTAGCTACATTATCGGCCACAATAAAGTTAAATCAACATCATAATTAATGTTAGGAATTGAATATAGTGATAATTTAATCAGAAAATCAGTTGCTCCAAAAAAATATATAAAAATAAATTTTTTTAATTAAGTAATAACTTGATAAGTGGGCCAATTATACCTAATATTAATAGCATTTTGTATGGATGAGAGCAATGATATTTATGTTGTAAATAATTATGTGTGTACATTTATATCTTAAAATTTATATTGTAATTTTTTTAAATTAAGAGAATGATTTCTATATAAAATATTACCTTTTTAATATTTAAAAATTTTATAATATGGTTTTTAATCTAAAAATTTGCACATATATGTGTATATATGTGTTTGAAATATAAATATAAATTTTAAATTTTTTTAATATTAATTTAATATTTATTTAAATAATTAGAATAGAAAAATTGCTCTCCTATCAAAATAGGCTTTTGTTTGGAGTAATGTAAGTGATTTTGACTTTAGATATGTGATTTTTTAAATGCCAAATGTCCCTACAAGTTTCGTCCATTATCATATAGTCTTAGATTATTGGATAAATAATATTGTAATAAACCATGTAAGAAGACAGGTAATATAAGATAAGAGTGCACGCATTTAGGGTCAATTATAGACTCCATACATGAGATTTATTGTTGATAAAAATAATACTTGTTCTTTCTTGAACACCCAATACATCTAATGGTTGACTAGTAGTAGAGCTAGACAAGTTTGAGCTAGCCCGTTCTATTCGTATCCAACCACCCTATCTAATAGACTAATAGTATGGATTATAATTTATCGAACGAGATTTAAGTGGTCATGATTAGACCTAGATTTGATTTCAGAATCGTCGATTCTGATTCCTTTGAAACTATAATCGGAGGTTGACTGATTTTACGGTTCTGGTTCTAGTAAACCTGGACAAAGTTTGAGTTAGCCCGTTCTTCCCAATATCCAACAACAATGTCTAATATGATACTGTATATCGGATGAGGATTAAACATAGGCCCGGTTATCGGAACTGTCGGCTCCTGTTCCTCTAAAACTTGGAACCGGAACCATAATGGAAACCTGGTCGGTTCCACAATTTCGATTCCAGAATTGGTCATAATAATAAAAAACTGTATGGCCAAGAACTCGGCCGCAGGCCTATTTTGAAGCACTGCGATCGTGGCTTCACCGACCAGGTTTCGGGGTGGTGGTTCCGAGATTGGAACCGGCCTCGGAACCGTACGGTCCTAAATCGGCAGGATCCTTGGTTACCTAGGTTTAGTCAAGACATAAGCATTACTCCGAACAAGTCGAAAGGCAATTCCGATAGACCCATAAGTTGGTACACACAGTAAAATTCACGGGAGACGACGAACATGGCAATCATACACAAACACACGATAGGATATGAAGAGACCGCATGACACCGTACAAGAAAAACACCAACGAACACGCCAAATTTCTAATGAACTATATTCGCGAGCCCGAATACTGAGTCAAGCCTAGTCCAAACCCGGCTCGGGTCCGTTTTGCTTAGTCCTATTGTAGATGATGTTTAGGATGCCAATCGAGATAAACATAAGAACTCAATAAACAAACATTGATCGAACAATGTACCTTCTTGATAATCTTATGGATATGTTATATATATATATATATTGCATGAATAACAATCATTCAAACTTGTCCTTGTCTAATCGAAGTCGGCAGTGTTAGGACATAAATTCAAAAGGTGAAAAGAATAGCAAGATAAAGATAAGGATAAAACTTAACATCTGTCAATGCAAAAAATGCAAAGGAAATAAATAAATGAAAGAATATTATCTCGTTTATTTTTTTTCCAAAAACTTTATAAAGTTGGTTTTGGAATATCGTAATAATTAGTTTCACAAGGGATATTCTCTATACCACATATATAAAATTTCATCGTCACCCTTAATTTTGATATTTGTAGCATGCACAATTGACATATATGCCTTTTAGATTTTTCTCTCTCAAATGAATTTGGAGAGATTATTGTTAACAATATATGTTGATGTCGGTATTTTTGACGATTCTACAATGGGGCTTGGATGTGTTTTTTATGATGAGGCTCGTAATTGTTTAGAGTACGTCTATATCGGAGGGTCCTAAGCTAGTCCCTCGTCAAAAACGTATTAGACATGGGTCTGGTTCCGGAATCGGCGGTTCCGGTTCCACCGGAACGGAAATCGACCTTGGGCCGTTTCTCCGGATTCGGTCCCGATTCTGGTTCCGATCGGTTCCAGTTCCGGTCCCGATTCTGGTTCCGGTCGGTTCCGAGGCCGACTCTTCCCGGTTTCGAAAAAATAATAAAATGATAGAAAGCTTCAATTTTGATATGTGAATGAAAACCACGGTCGCGGTTCAATGGGACGCGATCGCGTTTAGGTTATTTTTATTTTTTGTTTGTGGAATTCGGTTCGGAACCGCCGGTTCCTGGGGTGGAGTGGTTCCGGCCGGTTTCCCGCCGATTTCCTGGAACCGAAACCCATGTCTACCAAAAACAATAATAGAAGAAAAACGGAAGTAAAAATAATAGAAAAACGAATTGGAGTGAATTACCGTGAGAGGCATTATTAGAATAAGGGATCGTCCCTTAAAAAATGTTTCAAAAATATTAATATTTAATTATGTGAGAGATTTATTTGGGTCTATCTATATAGATATCGTTAGTGGTGGTGGCTTGGAGGTATTCTATTGGATGGACTTTGCGTTGCTAGCTAGGGAGAGGCGAAGAGGGCGGCTGACCCCTCTTCATTCCGAAGAACTGCAGAGTCGCTAATAGGGGAGTGGTGACTACGATCGTTGTTGCCTCATTTTCTAACTTGTATGCGTTTGTAGCAACCCCATAATTTATAAAGGATTGAGATACTTCCCATGTCAATAAGAGCTCTTCCTTTTAAGGGTTCGAGTGAGGACGAAGAACTCTAAAAGTTAATCGTGTAATGGTGAGAGTAGTACCGGGATGAGTAACCACCTAGGAAGTCCTTGCGTTGACATGGAATAGGGTTTCTTAAGCTTCGTGCCTTACAATACAATGAACTTAGACATGCATTGATGTCCTTATAACAAAGGCTTAATACAATGAACTTAGACATGCATTGATGACCTTATAACAAAAGCTTCAGGCCTTATAATACAATGAACTTAGATATGTATTGATGTCCTTATAACAAAGATGATCCATCAATCATTAGTTGGTCTAGCAAGATGTGATGCTAGATTTCCTTAAATCTTTGTCTATGAATTTGGATTTGAAACTCCTTGACGGCTCGATCTTGTCAAAGGCATGTCCAAGAAGACTAGACCTGAACATAGAGTGACTTTGCCAATTAAACTAGGCTAGAGATTGTGGTAAGAAGTGATCTTATGGAAAATAGCAATCGAATTTTCTTGTTGACTCGTCCCAATCAAAAGACCTCTATAGTACCAGTCTGGACGTAGAGTGACTTTGATTGATTAGTTCGCAAAAGATTGTTGTAAGAAGTAATGTTATGGTATAGAACAAAAAAATCTTATAAAGAGTTTGTTTGCTTCAACGTGACAATTATTAGGTTCGATCTAATTTCGACTCATTGAGTTCGAGTTGGATTTCGATCTAAATTTCGGACGGATTGGGTCAGGTTTTTCCATGTGTACAAGTGGTTATTGGGCCACTAAGTTGGCCCAATTTTTGACTGCGGCCCAATAATGATCCAAAAAGGCGAAACTGGGCCGCGTCGTTGGCCCATTGGACAACCACCTGGAAAATGCGTAACAAAGAAGAAAGTGGTTTGGAGGGGGCGACAACTGACAAATCAATTTGGGGGCGAGAGATGTTCAGAGCGGTGGCTACCGGAGAATGAGAGCGCGGAGGAGCGGCGGCGAGCTTCCGGATTTCAGAGGAGGCGAGAGGAATCGGAAGAGAGAGAACAGCGTTATGGTTCGGAGAAGATCGCTTTTGATCGGATTGTTTTTGGCTTTGGCTTTCGGTGTGACTGTTTACTTCCGCCTCTGGATCATCGATCACAAGATCTCCTCCAACGATGCTGAGCTTATCAGGTTCGATCTCTGCGCGAAAGTTTGATTTGTTTTTTTTACGTTTGTTGAGAATGGCGGATTCAGATTGTGTTTGCTTGATTAGTTAATGGAGGAATATTTTTGAGTGAATTTGAATGGAAGTGGCGAAATGGTGCCTGATTTGTCAGATTTGATGTACAAATTGACAATTTTGCTTCAACGAGCTGAAAATTTGAGAAATTGAACTCCCTTGAACTTTTCCTCTTAGTACTTGTTTGGTTGAACATACCAAGTGTAAATGTGTAATTCCTAGAAAGTTACTTGCAGGGAATTGACTTCTTATAAATTTGAAATTGTAGTGATTTGAAGAATATATGTTTGGTTGACGCTGAGATTTTAGTATAACAAGGGTGGATGGGATATTCTAATTAATGGGAATTTGAATGTCATAAAGTTTGAATAGTTGTTCTTGAATAAAGTTTGAATATTTTTTGAGTGAATTTGAATGGCAATGGCGAAATGGTGTCTGATTTGTCAGATTTGATGCGCAAATTGACGTGCAATTGAGAAGCATTTCTGTTTGTGTACTTGTGTAGATTTTGAATTTAATTTGGCAATTTTTTTAGGACCGCTTTTTGCTTCCCCGAGCTGAAATTTTGAGAAATTGAACTCCCTTCAACTTTTCCTCTTAGTACTTGTTTGGTTGAACATACCAGGTGTAATTCCTAGAAAGTTACTTGCAGGGAATTGATTTCCTGTGAATTTGAATTGTAGTGATTTGAAGAATATATGTTTGGTTGAAGCTGAGATTCTATTATAAAAAGGGTGGATGAGATATTCTAAGCTGAGTTATTGGTTGAATATTTGTTCTTGAGGATGAAGCTCCATATGGGAATTGTTTCATTGTTTGTGGAGCTAATATTGGCCCCATTTATGATTAGATTTTCTTCTTTAATTTACTGGTCTTTCTTTGGCATTGTATGAACTAATAGGAGACAGTTTGATATTGCTCATAAAGAAGCAGTGGATGAATCTGCAGAATGGAGATTAAGGTTTGACGAAGAAAGGGAGAAGGCTTCTAAATGTAATAGGGAGCTTGATGAGGTATTCTCTTATCTCTTTGTCCCTACCATGTCAGAGTTACTCATATATCTACATCTTTGGAAATGTGTTTTTCATTGTTTGATGTTTTGAACATGTATGCAAGGACTAGTGAATTGGATTTATGATGGCTTCTTGGAAGAAAAAGTATTAAAATGTAACACGTTAGAGCCACACGACTGCAATTTTTAGTTACTTGGTTGATATTCCTATTCTTGTAGGTTGAAAAATTGAACTTGCTAAAGTAGGTTTTTTCATACCCCGGAATTTCAGCGGGTTGAGTATGTTTTATGCGCTTTCTGTTGTTTCTTGCTCTAGTGTGGGCTCTTTTGTTGTCGGTTTTCGTATCTGCCCCATCTTTGCTCTTTGACTATGTTGTTTTGTTATATGCATGCCCTTCTGGACATTTGTTATTTGATAACAACTCGAGATATGCTGGATCAGATTGTGATCTTGTATACTTGTTTCTCTTTTTCCTTTCCCTTAAAGGAGTTACACCTATTACTAGTAGTTAAAACAAAGTTGTTTTACTTGTACCGTGCTTTCTTTGTTGTTGTTCACCAATGATCATGTGCTTTTAACTCGTTGCAGATCAAGGGATCCGGTGCGAATAAATCAGAAAATCTGGAGGCTAACAAGAGGCTGGAATTGCTACAGAAGGTAAGTTGAGAACAATCATGTGTTGTTTCTTGTGTTTCTCATTTGATACTACTCGAGTTAATCTTCTTACAACTTGGTAAAATCTCTCAAACAATTTTACTTGAAAGATGGAGTAAAACTTGAGCTACTGCTGTTAATAATTTAATTGTGTACCATTATATGGTTATGCAGGAAAACATTGAGTTGCTTCAAAGGCTAGAGGCTGTAGAGCAAGAGCTTGAGACTTTGAGAAGTTGAAATGCAGATCATAGTAAAAATTTCAGTTGCAGCCAAACATAAGAACCACTGTACTTACATTGTTATATGATTACCTGAAAGTTTTGCTATATCTATGTCATTTTATATAGTTTCAAATTGCACTTTTGATTCTTCAATGGTGAATGTAAATATCAAATTCTCATTCAAGTACAAGCAAATAAACTGCAAGTTCCTCAAATTGCACTTTTGATTGTTCCATAACAAATTCTCATATAGGAGAAAATTCCAAACTTTGAGACTAATCAGATCCATACAAGCAAATGAGAAGCTGAGAGAGTACAAGGAATGCACATTAAAAGGAGAATAGACAGAAAGAGAAGAAAAATCTGATGTAAGGGTTAACATCTGTAGTAGAGCAATCAAACTCAAAAGTGATAATATGTTTACAAACTATTCTTATGAAATCCAAAAAAAAAGGCAGGTCCCAAATCAAAGATATGTTCATTAGTGAAAACATTTGGCTCCTTAAACTGGTTAGCGCGAAGCCAGTGTCCAAAAGTTCAAGAGGAAAGACGGAGACACGGCGAACCAACTGATGAAAGCCATGGCTGTTGCAGTCTCAAATTTCGAGCAATGGTTGATGTTGCATTTTCTCAGATCGTTGGCAATGAGGACGGTGATGCCAGCTGATGCACAGGCAGATGCAAAGGTGAGTGTTGATGTGATCTGCACAAGCATTACAATTTACTTCAGCACAATTCAGAATGATCACAACTTTAGCTTATGGTATATAAGTTCATTATGCAAGCTTATCTTGGCTTAAATTTGATGTTATCTGCACAAGCATTACAATTTACTTGAGCACAATTCAGAATTACAGCTTTAACTCATGGTATAGATTATGCAAGCTTATCTTGGCTTAAATTTGGCTGAAATCATAAGCTCAAAGCCTCAAACTCCCTAGCTTATCGGATTTCTCTCCCAATTCCCCTAAGTTATCCCTTTTTCGTAGTTTTACCACGACATTATAGCAACATTCAACCAGCTTAGCCAAAAAACTAACCACTATGATGAATTCAGCCACAAATTTCAGCAACATGAGCTCATATCAACTTTCAAATGCCGAATAAACGACAACAATGGCAACTGATCAGCAAAAAGTATAAATTGGCACCATTTGATTTCTATTGTAATTTTAGAAGAAACAGGAAGCAAAATCATTCACCAGAGAGAGACCTTACCCCATCACCTATTGTGAAAAAACTCACAATCTTGGAATTCCGGAATCTCCTTCTCACCATAAGAGCATATATGTCAAGAACAGCTAAAGAGAAACTCCACAGACTCTGCAAGCCAACAGCAGCAACCAGGTATCTGTTTCAGTAGGAAATAAGAAATGCATAATCAATCAACAATCCTTTCATTTCAATGAGCAAAATCTATTACAATTATCATTATAAGACCATTATTTGTTCATCTTAACATCAATCAAATTAAGTTCATATTTCCTCAACTACAACCAACAGAATCCACATACAAACACCAATAGCAATCTAAATCAACTAATCAAGCATCCAATTGCCACCATTACACATCAAATTCAACGAGAAAAAGGCAAGGGAGAAGAAGAATCTAACGTGAAAGCAGTGGCGGAGGTGAAATCGCTAGTGGAAGCCATGACACAGAGAGAGACGGTGGCGAAGACGAACTGGAAGATTCGGAGGAGAAGGCTGCCGGGAGTCCCAGGCATCCCTTGAATGTCCTTCATCCTCACCGTCGGACCGTGGTGGTTGTTAGCGCCGTCCGTCAGCGGCGGCGCTTCCACCGGATGCACCGCCGGCCGACTCATGTTCATCTTCTCGAGGTTTCCGTTTCCCCCTCCTATTCTACTTCCTTCCGCCAACCAAGCTTGGAATTTCAGTCGCGAATCATCTTCGTCTTGCTAAATTGAATCGAACTGGAACTGTTTTGGGGGGAATTGCAGGGTGAAATGAAGAATCGAAGCCCTAGATTTGATGGATGGCGAGAGGAAATCGCCGAATTTGATTGCGTTTGTTTTGAGCTCCAAAAGCTTGAGAGAGTGTAAGGATGAGAGGGGCGCTGTAGGTAAATGGCTGCCTAATGGGGGATGTAAAAAGGTCACTGCTTTTGTAGTTGTTCTTTTGCGAATATATTTTTATGAATTGGAATTTACAAATTTCTACCCTTTATTCGGATTATTTTAAAAAAATACTCTTATTTATTATTTCTTTAACTAAATATCCTATATTATTAGGTTTTAATAAGTAATAATAGAGCTTGGTTCAAATGAAACAAACTCTTATCCTAAAACGTGAGACACATGCAATTTTTCTAGTTCGTAGTGCACTTTTCAGATTATATAGACACTTTTCGTATTTTGCAATGCAATTTTTGCACTTTTAAAAAGTTTTCTTAAATCAATTAGGAGGTTGATGCCTTCGTGTAAATTGTTCTTATGTGTATTATGTTAGCGAGATTGATGGAAAAAACTAATTTTGGAAGGATTTGTAGTAATTTGGTAATGCATTTTCACTGGTTTGTAGTGCACTTTTCATATGTGGTGATGCACTTTTCGTACAGAATATGAAAAGTGCACTAAGAATTAGGAAAAGTGCATGTGTATCAAGTTTTAGGATAGAGTTTGTTTCATTTGAACCAAATTATCTAATAATATACTTGTTTATAGAGTTAAAAATTGATTCATTATAGAGCATTAGATCTAAATATAATAATCAAACAAGATTTAATCTTGAAATTATAAAAAGAGAGATAAAATTTACACAATCTTGTAATTATAGGTAACCGATAAATCAACTACTTATATATGATTTTAATACGTTATATATGTCTTATAATTTCAATGGTTAGAATTAAAAAAGAAGTTGTTCATTAAAAAAAATTAAAAAGAAATTACCATTTCGGTAACTACGTAAATCACGAGATATGATTTTCATGTGGGCTTAATACCAAACCTAATTGTTTATTTAATTAATACGGCTTTTCTAACCTATGTCCATAAGAATCCTAAGTTAGAAACTAAAATCCTAGATAGGAAAGAATAAACCCTTTTAAAAAATAATCATAAACATTCTAAATACAAAATTCAAGATATATTTCTAAAATTGGATTCTAATCCAATGCCCTTCTCGCTTGCCGGATTTGTCCGCCAGTTGTGCTTTAGTCCAAAAGCATCTACATTGACAAATTTCTTATTCATTCAATAATCAAGCAGTAGTTTCGAACGCCGGTTAAATTCTTTTAGATTTGTTAGTCGTAGTTTCGAACCTTGTAATCAGTTGTGGTCGGGACATAAAAGAGGTTCGGGTTTACATAATTGAATGAACATTTTATATTACATTGTGAGCAAAAAGACTAATATGAATGAGCAATAAACCAAAAAGGCTAAAACAATGAACAAACGATTACGATATTAAGATGAACAATTAACACGATTAAATGAACAACTCTATATTACATAATGAACAAAATGAGTAAAGATAAATGAACAATAAGCAAAAAATCATGCCATAAGACGAACACTTAACATGACCGAATGACCACCTCTATATTACACAATGAACACAAACACTAAAACGAATGAACAATAAACCAAAAAATCACACCATTGTATTTGTTCATACATTTTTTAATTTCTTGTTCGTGAATTTTTTTTATTATTGTCCACCTAACAAAACAGTGGTATAGATTAACCAGCGTTGACCTTATTAGAATATATGTTGTTTGTTTTCGTAAGATCCATTTTTGATGATGGGGAATAAAAAAAAACTAGCAACAGTTATCAACAGAGTACCAAATAGTAAAATGAACAAGTTGATCTCACTTATATTTTTTTTTTCAAAAATAAAAATCTCAAATCTAAAAATCGCGCTACTTCATTTTTCTAAACTCTTATTAATCATAATTAGGAAAAAAAAATCTTCAGCATTTATATTCATAAATTTAATACTTAAACAATCCTTACTACTTACACTAAGATACCTCTCATCACCTGATCTTAATCATTTTTCGCGGACTCCAACTAAGATGTACACTCGTTTGTTGTGGATTTGGTCATTTGGAACATGAACATAGAGAGAAACTCTCTATTTAGAGAGAGAAAATAAAAAGAAGAAATCTGAAAACTATAATGAAGAAAGAAAATTCAGAGTAATATACCCAAAGAAAATCAATAGCCACAAAAATATTTGGCGAGAAGCTTGATTTTTATCATCGATCAACTTCATCAAGCCGAGAAGGCTGAAGTTTTGATCTTGATTTTTGCCTTTCAATCACTTGCTGGGAAAGCGGATTGAGTTAGAAAATTATTCAGTTCCTATTCGATGTTCGTCTTTTGTGGAAGTTCTCGGATCTAACCTCCGCCAAATAATGACCCAGGACTTTTGCACCCAAAAATTTATCTAAACACACCACTGCACACCGTACAGTGAAATTTTAACACAAAAAATCTCACGGCACGGTGCCGTGGTGCAAAAAGTGGTAACCCAAATAATCGTGTTTTTTGTTTGAATATATTGCCAAACCTCGCCCCTGGTGAGCTATTTGTTGTTTGTTTAGGACGATCTTTTTGTTGTTTGGCCCATTTTGGACTTGGTCCACTTGTTTGGTTTCTTTCGTGGGCTTTCTACCTTAGTATTTTTTTTCTTGTTCTCTTCCTTGGGCTTTTGTGGGCTTCTTTGCTTGTGAGCCTTGTTCTTCCTTGTTTGGTGTGTTTTTTTTGTCAGATTTGGCCCGGGTAAAGTTTGCATGATTCCGAGGTTTGGTTATGGGATGTAGTGTGGTTTGCTTGTGATTGATGAGGTCACTTAACGTTTTGAGGCTACTAAAGACCCTTCATTCCGGTGGATACAACGTTAGTAGTCCACCTTTCTATGTAATTTGTCCGTTTTGACCCGAATGCTAGAGGCGTTTGTTTTTTCTAGCCCCTCACTTTTTCCACTACTCCTTTCGTTCTAGTTCTTCGTTTTTTGGTTTTTACCTTACGTGTTTGTTTAGGTTGTTTCTGTCTCTACTAGTCGATTTTCTGGCTGTTGTTTTTTACGACCTCTCAGTTATCAGGCTTGTCTGGTAACCAAACTTTTACCAACTCAAAAAAAAAAAAAATTATCCGTGGACTCAAACATTGACCAATAACTTCGGCGAAATTTTGCACATTCCGTTTTTTTCGATGCACAGTCCAGTCTGTGCGGGCCTAATATGTTGTAAGGGCAGCGCACGTGCCATTCAATCTAGCTTCATCGTCCGCGACATCTCACTAATGAAACAACATCGTATATGAATTGGATTCGATTTGATCATTATATGGGGATAGACTTGAGTAAGCACGATATAGACGACCTCAATATTGATGACTACTGTTTTCAATTTCTAGCTAAGTGTTTGAACTTTCAACAATAGTATGCCACCCCTCCTAGTGTACCGTTGGGAGTTTGGAAGTGATAATTAATCATAATTTTTTTTTAACTTAGTGACTTAAATGTTTCTTTTTTTAATACGTAAGAATTAGGAGAACATTTTTACGGAGGTCGTTTTAGAACATTCTTGTGGAGAACTGAAAGCTCTTGGTAATTCAAGATAGAGACTAACAAGAGGTTGTGGGCCGGCCCAACCTAGTATTTTTATCGGCCACAACATTGCAATTACGGTTTATGTTGAGAATATTATCTAATCCCACCATCTAAAATATAAAGAGAAATTGCCTAACATATATACCGTTGGGTTACTCCTCATATTGCCAATTGGTTTTAGGATGGAACCCCATGGGCTTGTGTGCTATGCCCGTCCGCGCATGTGTGCGCTCAACCCAACACGTTCTTGATATTTCCTCATGGTATCAGAGCGGTTCGGTCCTTCGTGCCACCACATTTGTCCTCGTTCCCGGCCACCCTTGTGCCGCCACATCAGTCACATTTGTCCTCGTTCCCGGCCGCCCTTGTGCCGCCGCATCAATCGTCCTTGTGCTAGTACATCTGTTTCGTCACCCCTGGTTCTGGGCCCATTATCGATCTTCTATGTCCAAGTGTCAACTGGCTGACCCAATTGCACTTGAGGGAGTGTGTTGAGAATATTATCTAATCCCACATCTGAAATATAAAGAGAAATTGTCTAGCATATATACCCTTGGGTTACTCCTCCTATTGCCAATTGGTTTTAGGATGGAACCCAATGCGTGTGCTAGGCCCGTCCGCGCATGTGTGCGCGCAACCCAACACGTCCCACACAAACAAGACTGAGATATTCGACACCACACAAAACGATAAGTATTTTCGAACGAAAGAAGTACTTAATTCTAACTTAAAATAATAGACTTCAATTCAACTTAACCACATCACTTTGGAATACGCAATTCACCTGGCCGGTCTCTTTCTCTTATATATAGGGCATAATATGTCTAGTATTCTTCCCATACTCTACTTCATTGCATACTACAACCTATACTCTTAAGAGCACAAGAGAATAAAGAAACAAACATGGGGAAGAATTACTTTGGTCTTTTGCTTCTGGTTTTCATCGTATTTGCTTCAGGTAAACTCGATATATATTGCACTATTCTAGATCGACTTATCAACTTAGGAATCTTTTTTGGTATCCATTTTCTTGAATACCACATATTCATACTCGTATGGTCATACCCGATATCTATATACCCCTCGTTTTCATACCTTGGGTTGTCAAAACTTGACCCGACACTCGAAAAAACAGCAAAGTATATACCCGAAACTAGTTCGACCGAATCGGTAAGAAGTCCAAACTCGAGATAAATCCGAAATCAATTATATCCGAATGAACTAGCCTGATTCAACTCGATACCCGATGTTATCCGACCCAAAGTCGTCCGAAAAATCTGATACTACCATCCGAAAATCCGAAATTATCCGAAAATCCGAAATTATCCGACCCGAAATCATCCGAAAGTTACATTACATTTTATTTAGACCACCCTAGAATAATTAAACTACGAAAATCATCATTTTGATATATGATCTTATTAAGAGAGAAAAAATATAACATCAAATCTTCTCATAATTGTATATTTATTGTTTTATATTTATCTTTATCATGTATTGCCTTGCTTCCCAAAATCTTTATTGTAATCTCTTTATATATATATATATATCATAACTCCCTAAGTTATTAGAATTAAATGGATTAATCCATAATCTCCCAATCGAAATCCGTCTTACTCGAAATCATATATAACTTGAAATCCGACCAAATTCGAAACGCGACTAGTCATACATAAGTTTTCATATAGAGAGCGATTAATAATTATAATTGAATGATAAGTTCAATTTTTACAGGGACAGGAAGAAACATGGTAAAAGTTGAAGGAGCGACTTGCGCAAAGCCAAGCATGTATTATCGCGGCTTTTGCCTGAATGGTTGTGCCGAAGCTTGCCAGAGGGAGGGATGGCCCGAAGGCCAGTGCGTCGGTGGTGGCTGGGTGCCGCGTTGCGAGTGTCGAAGGCCTTGCTAACTAATTGCCCGATTCAAAAATATGCATAGCTCAATAGATTGAGCTATATGTTATAGTACTAATGAAATAACGTACTCTTAAATATAAGTACGTATGAAGAATAAAACGATATATTTCAATGCATGACTCGTACTATCCTAATACTTGCTATCTTGTAGGAGAATTTCGCCTCTCCTTCTATTAAAAAAAATACTTGCTATGTTGTAGATCTTTTCAATATCAATGCATATGATGTCAATTTTATGTTTGGATTCACACAATATTTCCCTTTTATTTGTAAAACAAATCCAATAAAAAAAATCATAGGAATTAATCATGTCACAAAGTACCCGAGTAAAGTATGTGACTTACTGACTTGCACTATTTTTTAGGTCCATGGTCGGAGACTCGAAGTAAGACTAATTTGGTCCAATATTGCTGGTGGACGATCTTCCCAATTTAATTTCTATATACACTTTGTCATAGAGAATTGAACTTCGATAAATCACTTAAAGAGCCTATCATCTCATCCTACGTGCTAGATCAACTACTTATTGGTGTGACTTGCACTGATTAGTTATATATATATATATATATATATATATATATAAAACTTTTCCCAAATTAGATAAAAAAAAAAGAACATATTGAGATTTGATGGACAATATCTGAGAGTCCGTTTGAATCGCTTAATTTAATGTATTGACAATATCCAAGAGTCTGTTTTAATCGCTTAATATAATGTAATCGCAATCTGAATTGTTAGGAAATTCGTCCTATTGTATGAGAGAACAAGATAAAACGAATCACAAAAAGACAAGAGATTTGTTCACTCAGTTCGCCACGAAAGTGAGTTTCTGAATACACTACCAAACCATGATTTTCTTTATTCACTAAGTTTTTCCGAGGATACGATTACAATAACCAACACGAATCAGACTTATTTATCAACGGGCTCTATACCCAACAATTAACCTAAATCTGGGTGTTCTAGCAAAAAGAAAAAGAAAAAGAAAAAGAAAATTAAAATAGAGTTGGATAATTCTCGGCCCAAATACGTAGGCGATATTTGGGCCGCCCTTTTCTTATTGGGCCATTCAAATTGTCTGGCCTGTATGTACTATGTTGTCCTATTCAGCCTCCATCGTCCCACCTGCCACAGCAAACTTGAATCAATTCAAGTTCTAGTAGGGATTTCCTTTGCTTGTGTATGATCAATTCATCATTATATGTGTCGTGCATGAATTTGTTTTGCTTGTATGATCATTATTATATGTGGCTTGATGACTTTTTACAATTTCTAGATAAGAGTTAGAACTTTCAACAATACTATGCCACTTTGTAATATTGCATCAAAGTTATTGCAATTAATGAATTGTGAGGGGACGATATAGTCTCTGTTGTAATGAGAGATCGAATGAGAACAATAAACAGAATCGATACAAAAATTTTCGTGGTTTGGTAATAGTGTTACCTACATTCACATACAGAGAAACATAATATTATTATGGAGGCAGATTACAGATTATTAGGTATTTCGAGAGTTTGTATAGAGACTCAAGAAACCCTATTGCAACTTATGGGTCGTAGGCCCAAATAGACGACGAGAGGCCCAATACCACCATTTTATCTCCTTCAAGCATTTCCATTAGTTATCTCCTTCAAGCATAGTGAATCCACTATCTGACCTTTTTTCTTCTTCATGGAAACACTTGCTGACTTGAGAGTACGATTTAAATGACTTTTGTGGCTTTCCACTTGCTGACCTTGCCAAGTTTTTGAAAGCTTTGAACTCTGAGCTAGGAGATTGTAGAATTTTGTTTTCCTAAAACCTTGCAAGTTTATCACAAACTGGAAAACAAAAAAGATGGCTTGGATTATGTTGCCAGTGTCCGTTATGGCATATATGATATATATCATTGTGTTGAATTTGGTTGTGATTTAACGTGTGACGTAAACGAGCAATAAAATCAGTCACGACATTATAATTTCTGAGTCACTCGTCTTATTTGGTCTGTCTTGAAAGATTGCAAATTTACAAGAGTCTCAGGAATTAACATTTTTATCTGGTACAAAAACGATCGACTATCTAATAACGCAATAATTACTAGACATATTATTAGACTTGTCAAATGGGTCGGGCGGGTCGTGTTTGGGTTTGTTTCAATTGGGTTCGGGTCAAAACGGTTCTTGGGTCGTCGGGTCGTTAAATTTACGAGTTCATATGGACCGAGTTGTTACGGGTTTGGTACAGGTTCGGGTTTAATTAATGGGTCAAGATCGTCAATTTTGTTAACATTTATTTTTATGTTTATTAAAATAATTAATATTATATTATATAAAATATTATTCAATAATAATAAAAAGAATAATTTTAAACAAAATTTATAATAAAATATTTAATTTTTAATTGAAATAATACTTTATCGGGTTGGTTGGGTCAACCCAACGGGTTGGTGACCCAACCCAGTTTTTTCCGGGTCAATCGGGTTCGGGTTACTCTTGACCCATTGATTTTCGGGTCGGGTTTCAACCCAAAAAACTTCTGGCGGGTCGGGTCGGTTTTTTGGGTCGGATCAAGTTTTGATAGGTCTAATTATCACCTTTTAGTATTATTAAAGTCTCTAGGCCAATATGACGGACGCGGTGTCCGTCTTGTGCACATATTCATGGTTAGGCTCAACACATAAGCCCATGAAGTTTCATTGTAAAATCAATTTACAATGAGAGGAGTAACTCAATGGTATAACAGACAATTTATTCTTTAATTTTCCAGTGTATGATAGATACGTTCACACGCCCCCTCAAGTGGCAAACTAGCCTAGCCTAGTTGAAAACATAATGGCCTTATAGCAGACGAATCGTCGACGAGCCCAAGACTAACCCATGTCGCCAGCATGGCGGGCTAGCCCAATATAACGGGTAGTGACATCTCAATCTCTTTTTAACCAACTCAAGCCAAATAATGGGTGGACTACTGGCCAAATCCAAACGATCAGGAAACGAGACCCAAAACTGAACTGCTTTGTTTCCATACTCAACTCCGATGGACACTACCTGTTATATTGGACTAAGCGCATTATATAAACGTGTGCATAAGCGTGTTATTGACCTATTACATAAGCTTATTGTTGGGCCCCTCCAAATTAGGCCCAAAACTGGTAGGTCGCTGGTGTAAATTGACGAGGCCCATTAATGCGGTCTTCAATGTGCGCCAAATGCAACGGCTTGCAAACAAGATTTTCGATAAAAACTAAGGCATTGAGAGCGAGGGCGACATTTGCGGGATCCGATCACAAGGTAGTAAAGAGGCAACAACTAAATTAGGGAAGAGGATATAAAAGCAGACGAGGAATGGAAGGAGGGACAGATGATTTCGGTTGACTGATATCACAATTGTATTCTTGAGCTCTCCAAAAAAAACCAACTCTCATTGTTGAATCAGCAAGTGCCCATTAATTGTTCAATCGATTCCTCTTGTAACTTGAAAAAGCATTACCATACGTTTTATACTGTCATTCAATAATCGAGCTATCGATTACGCTTTCAATTTATATCCATTTTCATACCTTGCTTTAAGTTTCATCTCGTTTGAAGAGTTTAATGCGTTAAGATTGTTTCTTGATTAGGTTTCCCTCATTATAGCAAATAACGCGTTTACGCGGTAGATTTGCCCAAAACACTTGTGAAATTGCATCTTAAAACCAATTAATAATATGAAAAATAACCTAATTAACATATATGTTATGTTAGATATTTAATTACCCGATATGAAATAGATATCTTCGCAAGTATAATTTTCTTAGAGTTCACACTCCCTTATCGCACACACTGTTCTAAAAATCCCTTCTAGGCTCCGCCTAGGTGTTGGAAATTCCTAGCCCGCCTAGTTGTTCAGACCGCCTAAACACCCGTATAGGATCGCCTAGACCACCAATCAAGTCGTCTAGGCGCTAGTCGATCCCTCTCCGCCCAGCATCCGCCTAACGTTTTTTAGAACATTGATCGCACATACATCATTATACATCATAAGTTCAATTTTCTCAAGGAGCTGATCTTTACAAAAAGACCCTACAAACTCGCAAAACGTGTCACGCAGGACCAAGTGAGTTCAAAGATAATCTCATTATAATTATAAAACTTTGATTATAACTTGTTTTAGTGATATTTAGTCACAAGTGCGGGGGAACCTCTGACTTTTTGGATGCCACTAAGTATAGTGGATCGTAAAGTTTCAAATCTATATTGTATATGTGGAGTTTAAAAATGTAAATGATTTAAATAATCATATTTTTAATCCATTTATTGTATAGGTTAAGAATTTTGGTATAAAAAACTATTATTCTATATTAAAAAAAAAACATATCATATAAAAATGATTTTTAAAAATCTTAAAACTATATGCATATAATATTTTTCAAATATAAATTCTTATCACGTGCATTCGTGGCATGACGTAGAAAATTTGTTCGATTTTTCTAATGTATGTCTTTAAGAATTTAGAGCCCCACTTTCAGACAAATAAGCAGTAGTTTTGTATTTAGATTTTTTTTAATTATGTTTTATAAAATCTATGCTTTCCTAAATAAGGTTTTAGTTTTCACGTACATTTGGATTCTTATCCCATGTCCTTAGGGTATAGGATTGAAAAACCGAAATTAGTTATTTAATTTGTAATTGTTGTCCAGTTAAAAAAATCTAACTAATTACACTTCAAACAGGTACAATATATATTAATTTATTCATGTAAATTAGTAGAGAGTTTTTCAACATAAACTAATTAATCACACTTTAGAATATTCAATGCAGATATGCCTTATATATAGGGCAGAATATGCAAGTATTTCTCCCATACTACTTACATCAACAATATATACTATACTGTAAGTACAAAGGCAAAAATGGGGAAGAATTTCTTTGGTGTTATGTTTCTGGTTTTCATCGTATTTGCTTCAGGTAAATCCAAATTATTCTAACTTGTCGATCTTATAATTTTATTATTTAGTTTTAGTTTTCAGAATTTACTATATATATATATAAAAGCAATAAGGTTTTGAGCCACCATATTGCGCCACCTCATCATTTTCCAAATGTCATCCCCCAAATGTGCCACCTTGGATTTTGTCACGTGTCATCTTTTTATTAAGCCATGTAATATCATTTTTTACACGTCATATGACACTTCATATTATTTAGGCTAATTACTATTAACTTTTTAGAAAGGAAAATCTTTTCCTTATTTATAGCTAATAAACATAATTATCCTAATTTTCACATAATATATCCTACCAAATTGTTTACAAGATCTTTTTTATTTAGTATTACTTCATGAGCAAATTGTATACAAATCAAATATATAATATATATTATTAATTTAATCGTATAAGATCACTTGACCAACATTGTGTCATTTCTTTATATTTAGTATTTTATTATTACATCGATATTATTACGTCATCAATAAAATATAATAAAAATATTATTAATATCTTTTTATAGTATATCTAAAAAATATCAATTTATAGTCGTGCAGGGCACGACGGGGACAACTAGTAGTTACTATATCATAACTATCATAACTATAACCTAAAGCGGAGGTTAAAAAAATTATTAAATGACAAGTGTCACTTTTAGATTGAACCACATCACCCCTTTTTTTAAAAATAATATTTTATTTTTAGATATGATAAATTCTTATCCATATTTTTAGAATGTAGGATAGAAAATCTAATTATTAAACAAACTTTTATTTTTGCATATGATAGATAGGAAGATCATTAGGATATTTTTTTTTCCTATCATACAAATTCTGAAATATTTATTTTATTTTATCTTACTTGAATAGCAGCTTCAATTTAAAAAAAAAAACTTCGGTTCAATACAAAATATATACACAAAAAAAGCTTGATCTAAAATAAACTTCGATTCAATATATAAGTTTTCGGATTTAATGATGTTTTTTTTAGCAGTGTACGAATTTCTATCTATAAGGTAACTAGGTAAGGCATGATAGGATTTTTATTATACTTTTAATAAGCTATATGTAAATTTTTAAGCTTGACACATAAGATTAGAATATTAGCCATATTTATATGTTAAATAAACAATTAATATATTAGTTTTTTTTTTAAAATCTTTACACATATTAATTTTTATTCATTATTTTTAGATAAGGTACTATTTTAAAGATAAGATATGTATAGTTTTTTAAAAAATATTCTCGCCTATATTAATTTATAATTATAATTTTTGGAAATAATAATTTTTTGTAAATATAATATGTATAGTTTATTAAAATATCCTATATAAAAAGCACATGTCAACCACACATTGAACCACATCATCCATCTTTTTAATATCCTATATAATTGGGCTATATTTGATTGGTTGAAATCTAATTGTACACCAATGTATAAATATTTTATTTATATCTTAAAAAATAAATTATTTATATGTATTTATTGATTTGTTAAACAAAATAAAAAAACTGATTCACATAATTTATTTAAGATAACTTAATTTAGTTTAATTTTTAAGTATTATTCAATTTGAATATTAATAATAGTAAAAAGTTCTAAATTCTAGAAAATCTTAAAAGATGATTTTATTAAAATAATTTATTTGAGATAACTTGATTTATTATTAAATTGGGATATTACTAATAAAAAAAGAGTTTTAGATTCTAAAAAACCTTTAAGTTTATTTTAGTTATATACAAATTAAAAAATAATTTACTTTTGAAGATCATGATTATTTGTTCCTAGATAATTCATGTATTTTAAAAATATATTATTAATATTTTGTTTAAGCAAAACCCGTACAGGGTACAGGAATACATACTAGTATATATTCTATTGTCTAAAGTTCATAAGCCCGTAAAAAAAGATGGCACCCCGACCAAAACGGTATATACTTTTTTCGGTATAATTATAATATGCTTGGATTTACGGTTCATAATTTGAATTACCTAGGGTTTCAGGGTATATATATAAATTCTTAAAACGTTGTATAGTATAATGCGTTTTTATCCCGCCCTCATAATAATTAAGAATTTTGTTTCTCTACCTATGAACATAGCTAACACATTGTTAATGAACCACGTTAAATATATTTTTGTTTCTTTTTTCATATTTATCGCTTGTTACAACGAGATTTATATTCAAAACATTAAAAAAATAGAGTTTGGTTCAAATGAAACAAACTCTTATCCTGAAAATTAAAAAGTGCACTAAAAAGTACTAAAAGTGCATTACAAAATATAAAAAGTGCAATATGAAAATTGTACTACAAAAAAGAAAAAAAAAACTACACTACAAAGTACGAAAAGTGCAAATGCTAAAAAGTGCTCTCCGAAGTAGGAAAAGTGCACTACGAACAAGAAAAAGTGCATTAGTTTCATTTTTCACGATAAGAATTTGTTTCATTTGAACCAAACTCTAAAAAAATATGTAGGGAAACACATGAAAATTACACTAGCCCGTCTAAAATAATGTTCATTTTAACACTTAAAATTAAATTATAATTAACTTTATATTCTATGTAATTAATTAAGAGTCTTATTAGAATTGTTATTATAACTTATTTATATTGAAGTTAATTCTTCATTCATTGGTCCAAAATAGTGGTAAATAATCTCACATGAGAAGGTCTAGTGAGAGGAGACATGAGAGAATGTTGGGACGTCTTGAGTTTGTCCTTGCCTCCACCCCCTTTCACTAGGATAAAAAATCAAGTCTCGCCATCCTTCCTTCCATCGGGTTAACACTCCACACAAATCGATTTACCTGGTTCGTGTACCTTATTGATTTGGTCACAAATTCGAAATTTACCATCACACGTGGGTTCCTCCTCATCAAAAATGGTGGTAAATATTAAAGAAATGATAACATTAATGAAAACAGGATTTAATTACTAATATTTTTTTTATAAAGCTTGTGTCGAAAGCTAAAACGATAGTGGTTGTTTAGCACGATATTGATCACATTGAATGGGTTTTCAAGTCTTATTATAAAGCATTTCTTGGCCGAAATGGCCCCGCCCGGACCAGCCTGGCCCGACCGCATTTTTACATGTAAAAAACAAAAAAAATAGAGCGGGTTGCATCACTTGAGCCCGGCCCGGCCCGTTCCCAGCCGGCTTTCCCATGTGCGGGCCCAAGTCCCATTTTCCCAGCCCGGCTCGGTGGTGGCCCGGCCCAGGTCCATGTCTATCAACAACCACTATCGTATCATACTAATTTATATATCTTTTTATATTTCATTTATTTATTTTTTGAAAAATGAGCTACTAGCTCATTACAAAGCAAACGTTTATATGCATTGAATCGAATGATAAAATTTAAATTTTGCAGGGATAGAAAGAAATATGGTAGAAGTTGAAGGAGCTACTTGCACAAAGCCAAGCATGTACTATAGCGGATGGTGCTTGGGGGCGTGTGATGATTATTGCAAGCAGGAGAACTGGCCCACGGGCAAGTGCGTTGGCAGCTTCTTTAAAAGGCGTTGCCAGTGTCAAAGACCTTGCTAATCGATCTATGATCCATCATATATGAACTGTTTCACAAGAACTTAAATCTATATATGTTTGCGAATACAAAATACGTACTCTTATAGGTATGTATTCAGAATAAAATGTGTGTATGTTAGCAATCGCACGCTAGTTTGTTGTATGTATCAAAGCTAGATAGCTCTACTTGGTGAGGATATACTTTAATAGCTTCCGTTCCGTGTAATATATATCGTTCTTGCTATGAATAAATGGTGAGGGGACATTAGTCTCTTCCACACTAGCTCGGATGTCGGATATATTGGAGCATATAATATGTCAAATTGAAACTCTTGACGAGAGAAAAATATATACTGAAAATTTTGTATTAGGAGACCTTCTGACCTGTTAAAAGTTCCGTCCCTGCTAGATATAAGATACTCCAATTAAGTTTACTTTTAGAAACTAAAATCCTAAAAAAATGCATAAACTCTAGGAAAAGAAATTAAAATCATAGTTCTATACTATTTGTGTATGTATGTTTGCTTCTATGTTTATTTGTTTGTATCTATATGTGTAAGTTTGTTTGCTTGTGTACGTATTCGATCATTTGTTCATTTATGTATGTATTAGTTTTATACTATGTACGTCATGTTCAAGTAGGTTTGATTGTGTGTTCGTTTGCTTTGAGGTTTGCCTCGATTTTATATTATGTGTACAAATATGTTTGCTTTTGTATTCATCTATTAACGTATGAAGATACAATTTTATATTATGCTTTTGTATTCATTTTTTTTTAAATATTTTGATTATGTAAAGATTCGGTTATCGGACATGCATGATAACCGAGAGACCGTAAAAAACGGTAGCCAGAAAATCGATTAGAAGAGACAAAAACAACCAAATAAACACGTAAAGTAAGTCAAACTGACGAAGAACTGGAACTAGAACTAAAAGAGTAATGGATAAAAAGTGAGGGGCTAGAGAAAACAAACGCATCTAGCATTCGGGTCAAAACGGACAGATCATGTAGATAGGTAGACTACTGACGTTGCCTCCTCCAGAATAAATGGTCTTCAACAGCCTAAAACGTTCAGCGACCTCTCCAATCACAAGCGAACCAAACTTCACCCCAAAACCAAACCTCAGAGTCATGCAAACTTTACCCGGATCAAACCTGAAAAAAAGAAGACGAAAACACACTAAACAAAGGAAGAACAAGGGTCACAACTCACAAACTAAACAAGCCCACACAGGTCCAAGGAGAAAAACAAACAAACCCAAAGTTGGACCAAAGCCCAAAACAACAAGAGGCAAGGCAACTAGGGGTGTTCATAACCGGATATCCGATCCGATCCGGATCGGATCGGATATCCGGTTATAAACACCCCTACAAATAAGTATGAAACGAACAACACAACTTCTAGCAAGCAGAAGTACGCTTTCTCAACAAAAAAACAAAGCCTTCTCGGCAAATAAACAATCCTCATCGGTTAGGAATAAATCTCCTTGGCAAAATCTTGTATTGGACTTCTACTCCCTTCTCTCTAAAAGCCTGTTATGCTTTGGTATTCATTATGTGTACATATAATTACTTTAATATAACTTTGTTTTATAGGATAAGGATTAGGGTCGCCACAAGTACTACTTGAGCTTGCCTAGAATATCCACTAGAGATGAGAACTGGTTACTAACTAATTTTAAAGAAAGAAAGGACAAACCGCCGCCCACGATATTCGAAATGGTGACCTTGGGATATTACTCCAAAATCTTAACCACCGAACCAAATGCCCAAAGAAACTTTAATATAACTTATTGTTTGAAAGCTTCAAGGTTCAATTAACGTATGAAGAAATAATTTTAAAAAAAAAGCATCTTAACTTAGTAAATGACATGTGAAAGTGGTTTGCATACTTGTAATCTTCAAACGATCATAATTTTTTGTTCTGATATCGGATTAAAGCTTATAATATATGAAATCGAAACTATTAATGAAAGAAAAACTTATACCGTAAAAATTTGGATTGGGAGGTCAGAGCCATTTCTAGCTCCCATGTAATTCCGCTCCTACATACCTAATATGAATGAATACTAAACAAGCCCTAAAACTACGATGACAAGTTGTACTTTAGAAACACACAATAAAATTATCTAATCTACCCAACACCCTCCTCTAAAAAATCCAAATTAGGCTCCGTTCGGCACTAGCGGAATTGGGAGCGTTTTCCGCTAGCTGGAGCGGAATTTTGAGCTTTGTTAAGAAGCTCCTACACCCAAGGGTCTTCAATTTCCGCTAGCTGAATAGATCATTAGCTCCAGCTACCTTGCATCCGAACGGAGCCTTACCCAACAAAGGTGATCTCTTTTCTTTTTTATTTTTTTGTGTGTAGCGGGCCTGTCTTTAAATAGACCCAATTTCATTCAAGACAGGCCCAATTTGAACAAGCCCTAGGAAGGAGGAACCAGAACCAGAGAGAGAATCAGGACGGAACGACGGACTCGGAAGAAAAAATTCGAATTCTTCACCGCCGGCATATCTTCTCTGCATCCTCAAACTCTAGCAATTCGTCTCCAAAATCCATCGGTTTGAACTTGTCCTTCTCAATTGAATTTTGTTTCATAATGTCCTTATGTCAACCGTGGTTCTTATTTCTCAATTGAGAAACATCCAAAGCTTCACTTGTTTTTTTGGCCGCCGGCGCCTGGCCGAGAATTTCCGCCCAATATATTGAAATTGGTTCATGGAAACCTAGCTCAGCATTTGTAATTTATATTCCAGAAAAGAATTTGGTTCAATTGATTGATGCATTGTTGATTTTCTTTTTTTGCTTATGAAGGAATTAGGGCAAGATGGCGGTGAGGATCCGTTTGTCTAGATTTGGCTGCAAAAACAAGCCATTTTACAGAGTAATGGCAGCCAATAGTAGATCTCCAAGAGATGGCAAGCATTTGGAAGTTCTAGGTTACTATAATCCACTTCCAGGTAATCTCTTAAGTTATCACTCACTCCTTCCTCTCTATCACATGGTAATGGCTTCTTAATTTTGTTCATTTTGCTTGCTCAGAACTGTATAGCCATTGTAAGTGATGAAAATAGCCTTGTTTGCTGTTTGGTGTTATTTTAAATGGACTAATGATTGTGGAAAACTTAGGGCCCGTTTGGTATAAATTTGGAATCGGGTTGGGATAAGGTTTGGGGTTCGGATGGGGATGGGATAAAGAAGGGGTTTGATGAGTTTAGATATAGCTCATACTTTGATTTACTAGGAGAGTATGATATTGAGTGTAAAATGGTGGAATGGGTAATTCCTGGAATGGCTGATTGGGAAAAGAAAATCTAACCAAACATGGGAATCAGGTTGAGTGATTCTTAAACCGATTCCTAATACCCAAGATATGGTACCAAACGGGGCCTTAAAGTTCTTATGTTTAGAGAGGAAATATATCTCTGCCCTTGATTGACATCTTGTAATGTGTTTGCAGGTCAAGATGGTCAAAAGCGTATGGGCCTCAATTTTGATAGAGTCAAGTAAGTAACTATATTCATCTTTGTGTATTCAAACCTCTGTTGCATTATCAAGACGAGTTTGAAGTTTCCAGTTATTAAATGATCAGGGAAATGCAATCTCTGCATTTTGTTGCATTTTGTTATTATGATCTCCTTCCGAGTCAAATGTATACAATTGTATTACATCCTTGTTACACTATTATAATGTGATGTTTCTGGATAGGAGAATTTGAATGTCTTGATTGAGAGTTTTTGTTTTTTGATCTAGAGTAGCTACAAGACTAGCAAGTATTTCTCTTTTCCTGCACTTGACAAATGCTGTCTTCATAATGCTTATGAATTATTTGTATTTGCCACCGTTTTGGAGATAATCTTGTAAACTACGAAGCAATAGGCAGGACTGAAATTGTCTTGACTTCTTTGGATTTTTAACTTAAGGTACTAATGCAAGCATCGGTCATGGCATTCCATGCTTTGCGCAGGAGAAACATGATATGAATACATCTGATTCGCTGTCTTTTGATTTCCCTTTCTATGCTGCAAAATTTTCTGATAAATGCTTCTCGTTTTCCTCATCAATCTGAACGAATAGTCTATCATGATGCATGCGAGGGTATGAATCCTCTGCTTCTAATATCAGCGTAAAGCATGAAAGAGGATAATTCTTCTATCTTTTGATTTCCCTTTCTATCCTGCAAAATTTTCGAACTTGCTGGTTACTTAGATGGTATCAGGTGGTGGACATAACACGTGCCTTTTTCTTATTAATTGTATGGTATCCAATAGTACATTTCACTATGAAATTAAAAGAATTTAAGGTGTAATCCTTCGTTAGGTGGTGTACTAAGACCCTGGTTAAGTGTTTCTAGGTTCATGAAATTTACCCAATCTGTTAAGTATAATCCTTGTCATATTCTTCTGTTCAACAAATAACATCCATTAGTTTTTAATGTAATAACATTCATTACTTTTGAATGTAATAATATCCGCTAGTTGATTAGTCAGAATGGCCTGTTTCCTGTGACTGAAATTCCACCCATTAGCTGTAGATCTTTTTGAAGTATACAAGTACTAAGCTCTTATCTACATTTTGCTCATGGTTTCATTATGGTCTGTAACTTCCTTGCCATCTTTTACTCAATCAAATGACTAAAAAGATTAGAACCAAGCTACCATTAAGAAAGAACTTACTCTCAAGAAAGCTATCTGAACATTTCATATGATTGTGCCCTGAACATGGGTACCTTGTTTTAGTTGTTGCACTATGTTTATAATTGCAACGGTTATGTAAGTTTGTTCTAGACTCCATTTTCATCTCCATTTCTTTTTTGAATGAATTACTACTGTATATATAGTACACAATGCCATCATCATCATCGCACAGTCAAGCGGGATCCGGGGGGTCAAAGACGGGGGCACCCATAACCTGAACATGGCATGAGGATGCGCCCGATAGACCCAAGGAAAACTGGAGTTCAACTATGTGACAATAATAATTGAATTTAGTTAGAATGCTCCAAAATTGATATGAGAATCACAATTTAGTTATTTTCCATGTTCTTAATCCTTGAAATTACTAGGTATTGGCTATCAGTCGGCGCCCAACCTTCAGAGCCAGTAGAACGCATTCTGTTCCGAGCGGGTTTGCTACCTCCACCGCCCATGCTAGCGATGGCTCGTAAAGGTGGGCCCCGTGATACCCGTCCAGTCAATCCCATGACTGGGCGGGTTTTGGCAGAAGAGAAACCGAGCAACTCTAGCCAATCTGATGAAGCCAATGTCGAGCCTGATGAGATAGTAGATACTCCATCCACATCTTAAGTATGTTGTTCTCTCATTATTCAGGTTTTCTCTAGTTGTTTTAATGAGTTTTACAGGATGGTGCTTTGCACTGATTGTTATTTGATGTGACCAAACTTTTCTTTGTCTGTGTTCTTGGGAATAAGATGAAATTTGGGAAGTTTGTGTTTCTATTGAACAGATTTTGTTTGCAAACTGAATTAGAATGGAGGTTGTCATATAACATGTATCATTTAACTTGGTTATTGACTTTTAATATTTAGGAAAATTTCGGTTGGTGCCCTGAGGTTTTGATTTTTTTCGGATAGTGCTCATCCTCGGTTCGAATTGTTTTAATTCGAGTGTATCATTGTATTCCTCACCCTCAAATTAATATGATTTGACTCTTAAAACACCCAAATTCAGACCCGAACTGTTCCAATTTGTATTCTCAACATTTTTCCATTTTTAGGGTTCTTAAGAGTACTCGGAACCATTTTTTAGAGTCGTCGTTTGAACCGTTCCAATTTGAATTCTAAAATTTTTTCCATTTTTAGGGTTCTTAAGACTACCAAGCACCGGAAAAGACCTCTTAAATTTAAGAGCGCCAATCAAAATTTTCATAATAAATCTGTAGATGTATATAAGTTTTTTTTTTCGTTTTTATTTGCTTCTTCTGAAGACCTAGAATTTTGTTTTTCATATATAGTCATTAGTCATATAGGTTTTGTTTTCTTTTTGTTTGTCATTTATGTTTCATCTTGGTCCTT
This sequence comes from Fallopia convolvulus, assembly GCA_964016875.1. Lineage (NCBI taxonomy): Eukaryota > Viridiplantae > Streptophyta > Magnoliopsida > Caryophyllales > Polygonaceae > Fallopia > Fallopia convolvulus. The sequence continues at coordinate 1,389,743 of OZ024722.1, read as the reverse complement.
CGATATACCAGACATGTCTATACTTTGAATTTTTTTCCTTACAAAAAGAAATATATAGTCATACAGGGAAACAGTCTTCTTCTTTTTTTAATTTCCCTAAAAATTTTGAATCCCTAAAATTTTATTTTCTCATTATAGGTGGTGGTTGTGAAAATTATGCATAGATAGAATAGTAATTAACGTGCATATCTACAAGGTAGGGTAGCTCTTTGCCTTTGCTTATTGGGCGAAGCGTACGGCTAAAACTGTCTTGTTGGCCCAAAAACATGGCCCATAAATAGCATACCCATAAAGGCCCACTCTATTCAAATTAATGTTGGTAAACCATAAATGGCAAAATAGTCTTTACTTCTTTTGCTTGGTACATTTGATTTCTGAACCAACCATACATTATTATGCAATCACACTAAGTATTTTTGATAAGGAAAGAGATTAGGGGAGCCATCTAACAAATAAGGAATCTTTATAGAGCATCTTAACGAATGAGATTCCTAAGATCCGAATCAACTGTATATGGGACGGAGGAGACACGACGAAGTGATCTAGCAATTTAGTCTGCCACAACATTGCACTCCCTGACTGAAGATGTGAGTGAGACACACTCGAACCCAGAAAGTGAGCGATAAAACAATGGATGTCAGAACGAATTAATTTAATCTCCTATGGGCGACGCTAGTCTCCAAACACGACATTGATCAGGTACAAATTATCGCCCTCAATCACACTAGTATTTGTTGCAAAAATAAAAATAAAAATACAAGACTATAAAAATTGTTATGTTTGATTGTTAGGTTATAAGTTTCTATACATCTACTAAGGGTAAAATTGTTATTAACTTGATCTCTTGTCTTATCATTCTAAGTCTTGTTGAAGATAGTTGTCTGTCATGTTTGATTGTTAGGTTATAAGGTGTTTATGATTTATGAGGTTTGGATTTGACAATTATATGTATAGAAAGACTTTCTTGCAAATACAAGATTATAAAAATTATTTAAAACCTAATAAAATTAAGATAAACTATTCGTCCTTAAATATTACTCCCTCCGATTCAAAATAAGTTTCATTTTAGTTTTCGACACAAGATTTAAGAAAACTATTAACTAAACTCAAAAGTGTAATTTTTTATGAATTTTATCACTCATCACCTTTTTTAACCAATGGATGAATAACATTAATCAATAAAAACACATTCCAATAACAATTCTCATACTCCATCTTACTCCTAATCAATTGCCTAAAAAACTTAAAACGACACATAAATTGGATCAAATTTAAAGTGTTAAAACGACACTTAATTTGAATCGGAGAGAGTACTAGCTAATAAAATTATGACAAGCTAGTTGTCCTTAAATAAATGTTACTCACAGTACGTTATTTCCTAGACAAAGTCTTCGTCTTATGTATTTTTTTAAATTTCACGTCTTCTCTACTCTTCTCGTGGTGTTACGCAGTTTATGCTCCTTACGATTTGACACAATTTTTGCGTTATGTTTGTTGTTTTATTAGTGTGCTTTGTGGCTAATTGTTTTGTTTGTATGTTCATACTTATATATTTTCTCTCAAGCTTAGTCGCCTAACTCTAATAAAATTATTCTAATTATTTCAATATATATGGATGTACATTTAATCATTTATACATAGAGATTCTAATAGGATGTTTATTCTCATATGTATACTTATTACATAGATTTACAACACCTGATTAAACCCATATTTATGTATATATTTGACTCATTAAATACTCCATGTAATAACATATATATTTGGCCAAAACTAAACTTTTTCTAAATTTTTATAACATACATTTTTTTAAAACCTATATATAACATACATTTTTATTTTGAATTATAAATTAAACATATATTATTTACATATTTCCATCAAAATAACTAACAAGTTTTTTTGTCCAAAAACCTAACAATTTTTATAAATATTTAAATATATAATATTAATATATACATAGATATTCTCATAAGATTCTTATACTCATATGTATACTTATTATCCGCATTTACCACGTCTAATTACACCCATATTTATGTGTATACTTGACTCATTGTATTCCATGTACACATAGAGATCCTCCTAGGATGCTTATTTTCATATGTATACTTATTATCCACATTTACCACGTCCAATTAAACTCTTATTTATGTGTATACTTGACTTATTGTATTCCATGTCGACATAGAGATTCTCATAGGATGATTATTCTCATATATGTACTTATTATCCACATTTACCACATCTAATTGCATCCATATTTATGTGTATATTTGACTCATCATATTCCATGTAGTAACTTTTATATATATATATATGTCTTGTGATAGGTGAAAAGGAAGACTAAAAGAGATTCATTTGTCTGCACATTCTCTCATCTATTGTTTCTATAATTTATGATCAATTGGTTAGGTGAGTTGATCACTACTAATTTTTTCATTTGTAATATTACAAGGTACGAAGTAAATTTTGTTTCTTTCTTATTTTATGTTATTTTAGTCTTATATATGTTGATTTTCATTCACCTCATATACGTTTGGTCCAATGATAGCTTTTCTTTTATACTTTCGCCCATAGTTTTTATGTTATTTTTTCTCAAACATAATTAACTTTTTTTCCTTGTATGTTATATATTATTATTTTCAAATTCATAGATAGTAATATGCTCACATCTCTAATTTCTAATTGTTGTAAAAAGATATTAATCGTCAATAATGTTGAATCGAAGAAATTGACAATAATAAATTATTCAATAAGAAGGGATGAATTATATTTTTGTAAATTTGTCTTTAAATAATTTATTAGATAGAGGACTCTCTACATCATGTATTTGTATGCACATGAATGAAATATATAATTATTTTAAAATTATGTGTCTTTAACTTTTGTTTGTATACTAAAAAAGTATAACATATTTAATTTATAAGTTAATTTTCTCTCATTTAAATCCATGTATATATATATGTTCTAATATTATATGGTTTATAATAGTTTCAAGTCAACTTAAAAATTCAATAATCAAAATATTATACACCAATAAATAAAACAAGAATGGTTGAAGTTACAAAGTATTAACTTCTATAGATTGAGATTTGAGGTGACAAATTAAATTGAAGAAATTAAATTTAAAAATATTTTGTTAGAATTCCATTCATTTAATTTTAACCTCAATAATTTTCAAAATAAAAAGAACATATTTAACATTAATGTAATAATATTTCACAGTTCGATAACAACTCGATCACCAAGTAGAAAATATATCTCGCGCGTACGCACAGACCTGACTACCTAGTTTTAATTAAAAGTTGGGACAAAATGCTATTATCCGTAGTTATGTTTGGAGTGATTTACAAGGTACGTAACCACTCATGGATTTCTGTAAAATCAAATAATAATGGTACCAAACATTTCTAAAATTAATGCAATATTTTTCAAATTCACAACTTTTTCCCCACGAAAGGTGGCAAGAAATGGGCACTGAAAATAATAACAACAAAAAATTAAAATTTGCACGAAAACCAGAAACAAAGAAGAATTAAAATACAGGAAACTAAAGTGAAAAACAATCTGTTGGAAATAGGCTTGTCGATCTCTCCTCATCCCTCTCAATAATGTTTGTGTTTTGACTTTTGAGTGCTTCATGTAGTTGACTCGTACTTTGGTTTGTTTTAATTGAAAATTTTATTTATCCGAATCCAATTTTTCAAAGAACTAGAAAGCTTGACCCGTCCGATGGACGAGATATGATTTCGTGTTTATTTTTATTTATTTAATAAGTGGACATAGGTAAATGTGTATATTATTTGAATTAGAATAGAAATTGTATGTTCAATTCTATCTTTTGAAATTAACCAATTAATTATATGCTAACTCTATCTTTTGTCAATTACAATAAATATAGTGCAAAAAGAAATTCAAATAGTTGTTCTTATAACATTCAAGAAGGAATATAAGAGGCTAACACACATGATATGGTGCACTGATTATGACAATTTGTGTGCCCATTCGTATTCCAAACTCCAACTATTTGTTAATGGTATTTTTTATTTGAAAAGATAAATCATTTATGCAAATATTTGTTAATGATATTTTCTATTTCAATACATAATTTTAATAGATAGATCATTTATTGGTCTATTGAGGAAGAGTTTTTATAGTTGTATAGATATTACCAAGTGTTTATTTGGTTAAATGTAAAAATGGGTAATTTTGCATGAATTTAATTTGTCTAAAAGTTAATGTTACTATACAAAATAAATTCTGAAATCCATATATAAATGCCAAATGCACTCATATAATTAACCGAATCAAAATATCCCGATGGTAAAAGTTCACGCAAAATTCTTGAGAAAATTAGATCCAAAACTTTCAAAAACGAATTTGAATGACTCTGCTACTCTTGGTGGTTAATTTAATACTTTCAAAATTTGAAGGTTTTTAACACCAATAACAATAAAATAAAACATACCCAAACAAACATTTGCGAATTTCTACAAAAACAAAAGCGTGATTAGGATACCGCGAACTCTGACAAATTAAAAGCCCCCTAACCACCCCGCACTACAAGTGAAATTACTAAAACCAGATAGAAGAGATCAAAACTCAAATGAAAAAACCCAAACCAAACCATATTCTGAATTTTGACAATGCTATCGACTTCGATGGTGTGTCTTCTTTTGGCTTTGTCCTTCGCGATCATCTGGGTTCGTCGATCTATTTTGATGATGGTTTCTCAAGTAGGCACTATGTGCAAATGTCTAAAACCATTGTTCTTCGACATGGGATTATTGAGACCATCTGGCGTGGCATTTCCTAGTGGCGGAGCCAGGAATTTGACGCAGAGGGAGTTAAATTCCTCTGGGTTAAATTCTTGGATATACAAAAAACATTGTTTTTAAATGACCTATTTTTTCTCGTATATTATGGAGAAAAAAAATTTGTATAAATAGTCAAAATTTTGTATTTTTTCTTAAAACTTTATATTTTTCTATATAAAAATATGTATTTCAGAACCATTTTTATGTATTTTTTATTAAAAAAAAAATTAACCTTTTCTAACCTAATGAATTAGTTTTTATCAAATAACCTAGTATTTTTATATATTTGTTATTTTTTTTAAAAAAAATTGAGTGGGGGCTACAACCCCCACTTGCCCTAGTGTGCCTCCGCCACTGGCGTTTCCCACATCCAGGTCGAAGACGACAATCTTTAGCTAATCAACATCGTCCTTGGCGATTGAAGCTATCCCGGAGAGATAGAGTTGGTTCAGCCCGATGTCATCTTGTGCTTGTTGGTGCAGTTTTAGAGTTGGTGCATCCCACATGTTTTTTGAGAGGTCGACTCTATTGGTGACTACATTGCAAGGTCGTTTCGGTTCGTCTTTTTCGTCCCTCTTGCAGCCAATCCAAGTTTTCAGACCTCATCCGTTTGGATGCTCTAAGTCCCCCTAATCTCTTTCCTTATAAAAAAATCGAAATAAAAATAGTTAAATCATCAAATAAGAAAAGCTTATTTAATCTTTCGACTCTACTCCATTTATCACTTTTTATAACTAACGTTCCATCCTTCGAGCATTTAGTTAAGCGGCAAGGATTTCAGATTGTACCTTTAAGTTCTCGTTTCGACTTTCATGGACAGTGTTCAAGATAAAATATATATATATAACGTTCCATATTCCTTCATAACACAAAATTACGAATTTGCCTCCTTCTTTTACTATATATGAGATGATAAAACAAAACATTTAGGGCCCGTTTGGTTTTAGATGTGGAAAGGAAACGGTTAAGGAAATGTATCTAGCCTATTTTTAGTTTATGATTCATTGATACAAGTGGTAACCATTACCCCTTTTTTTCATTTTTCATGTAAAATTTGAGCTAACTCTCCTCATCCCTTTCCTTCATTTTAACATGGGGTAAGCATATCCCCTATTCTCCTCTAATCCTTTCCCTTCTCCCTCTCTCTAGACATAAAAAAAGAGCATCAACACCACTCTTCTATATAAATTTGTTTCCTTTCTCTTTCCTTTCCATACTTTTACACCAAACGGGCCCTTAATAGAGTGATCATATATAAATTTGAGTGTCATGATCATGCAAAATTGCGTGAAAGTGGATGGTTGTTGAAATTGATTTTTCATTGACATTGTGACAAGATAGAACCTTTGTTTGTAGATCATTCTTTTACCTTGGACAACATTTTTTTCGATATATCACTTCAATTTCATCTCCTATACGTATACATTTATATAAAGTGGAGTCCAATCTTCCAAGCAACTAGCTTATCTTATACTTGATTGGTATATATTATATGATCAAGACGTGACAATTTTTTTTATTGGTTTATATTTATACATAAGACAACATCAACATTTAGAAGAAGCAACAAAATTATTCATTTTCATTGATATCGTATTCACTAAATTATTAAAACCTTTAATTAGAATTAATTTATTCGGGACAAAAAAATGAAAATAATGTGTTGAATTGTATTCACTAAATTATATTAGGGTTTTTGATATTTTGTGTAAATTTTATTAATTTTTAGAGTTAATTTTTTAAAAATAGTATTCACTAAATTATATTAGGGTTAGAAGAAGCAACAAAATTATTCATTTTCATTGATATCGTATTCACTAAATTATATTAGGGTTTTTGATATTTTGTGTAAATTTTATTAATTTTTAGAGTTTATTTTTTAAAAATAGTATTCTTATTCATAAAATAGGAACATAAGTTGAAAAATCAATATACGGTGTCGGTATAAAATGATGGAATTATAAACTTTTTAGAGTTTATTTTGATGTAGTAGTCAATTTTTTTAATTTCAAAAATAAAATATAAAACATTGATAACATTCAAAGAAACCCTACACAATTATAAATACGTAAATAGAGTAAATATTTAAAAATATATTTCTATTACATAATAATCAAATATTTTAATATAATCTATTATATTTAAGCTCTCAAATTCATGATAATATTAATATATAAAATTTAGCAAAAGATAGAAATATTTTAACTAAAAAAATAAATTAAAAAGTAATTTATATACAAATTTTAAATTTTTATACTTTTACTAATCTCAAGAATTTAATTGTTGAAATTAGGTTTTTGTCCATGCATTCATACACGGACCCAAGACAAGCAAAATCACTCATATTTACATGTAGATGAAATTTTGAGTTTAATTTATCAAATCACATAGAACTAGACCTGTCAATCGGGTCGGGTGGGTTCGGGTTTAGTTATTTCGGGTTTGGGTTGAGCCAGGTTTGGTTTATTACGGGTTACGGGTTAAACCGGGTCGGGTCAATGCGGGTTTTCGGGCGGGTCGGGTTGACCAGCGGGTAAAAAACATAAAAAAAAATTTATGATTATTAAAATAAATTTTTAATTAAATAATAATATTTAATTATAATATATTATTTTTTAAAATAAATTGTATACATTTTATAAATATACTAAATCGGTCAACCCAACGAGTTGCGGGTCTATCGGGTTTCGGTTCACTTTAAATTTCGGGTTCAAATTTTCATATTTTAACCCTAAAATTTTTGGACGGGTCGGATCGAATTTGCGGATCGGATCAGCTTTTAACATCTCTACATAGAACATGTAAATTAAGATGCATGGGTTTGTCCAAATGTTGGTCAACACCACTCGTGCAACAAAGTTTAATTAATCAATTGCCCGAATTCCGAAATCAAATGCACGTATGAAGACATCGTGGTTGCGGGGTTAATAAAGTTAATTTAATCTTAATTAATTAAATTTGGCACTTGATCCAACACTATTCAAATGTAATTAATTTAGCCATAATAAAAGGAAAAAATGGAATCTTTTACATGCACTGGATTATGGAGCAATACTTATGTATCAAACTCTATCAATCGATCTAGAATTATTTAATTCTACTCTACTGATATACTATTATAAAAAATATTTAGGTATAATTTTTTAAAATTCTTATTTATAGAATTAATTACTTTTTTTATAAAAAATTAATTTCTTAAGTTAGGATATTATTAAAAATTGATTTATCAAATATTCACTAGTTGCTTTTAAAAAAAATACTCCGACTTTTCTTATTAAGACCATTAAAAATCTTCATTTTCTTATCTATAATAATACATTATAAAGCGGGAACCATTTCTGTTGAAAAAATTGCGCCACGTGGCAGAGTTTTAATAAACTAATTTATTATCTTTAAATTATAGTACTATATTGTATATTTTTTTTCTATCTTATCTTCTCTACCAATATTTATATTAAAATTTTCCTTAACGTTATCTTATTTATTATTGATTAAAAGATAAGAATCCTAATACATAACCTTAATTTATTAACTTTAAGAAAATTATTTTAATAAATTTTATTATGTTTCTAGATAGCCTATCCTAATTGATTTTATCTTTTTAAAACTAAGTAGTTTATGCATATTAGTGCCTTAACAAAGAATAAAAAATATTATTTAAAACTATTTAATTCAATTGACACTAATATTTTAATAATTTTAATTTAATTTAAGATAAGATCTCAACAAATAATGAAAAATTATTCAAATATATTCAATTGAAATATGGGGTGCAATCTAAAAAATAATTTTTATAGTTACGCAGTTTTTATGACAATATTATATACATATATTTTATATTTTATATTATCATATAATTATATATATTTTTAGTAAAATTATCCCGTAAATTCCACGGGACTTCAACTAGTTTATAATTCATATTAGCTACCTATGCTGTTAGAGAAAACTTACCAAATCGGGAATATAGGGGAAACACCACTAGCATATAAAGGAGAGTGAAACCCAACTCAATGACTTAAAGCTTTTGGGTAAAAGTGGTGGATCCCGACTTTATAGCTAAGTGATAAACCCCTGACACGTCACCCGTTCTTTCGGTCCCCGGAATCTAACATACACAAATACAAATCTTTAAAAAAAAATTGATTTATCAAATATTCACTGGCTTTTTTCAAAAAAAAATTACTCTTATTTATTAGCTACCATTAAAAATTGGTTTATAATTCTTATTTGTAGAACACAGTTTTAATACATAAAAAAACCTTAAATTACTCTTATTTATTTGTACAAATATATTATTGAAATGATTTTATGTTTTTTTTTAAATAAGATAATATTATTTGAATACATAAAAAAAAATCCTAATTTACCAACAGGTGAGATGATATTGATTTTTGGCAGATACACGTTCAGACGATATATCATGTTGGGAGAAATTGATAGTATGATATATTCAACTGAAAGTGTAATAGCGAATAAAAATGTAACACGTGGATCGAAAAGAGAAAGAGAATGGTCAAAGATATTTTTTCTTACTGATTTACTATTTTTTTTTAACTTAAATTTTTTTTTAATTAGAGTGTTTTTTAATATTAAAAAAGTGTTAAAACGGGATTTGGAAATAAACAGCGCGGGCATTTAAACGGCGCAGCACACTCGGAAAGGCAACGTGAAGGAGGGCCCCACCGTCCACACACGTGGGACCCACATGTGGGACCTCACACTCCCACGTGTGGGTTCCTCTTCTTACTCACTTGTTGTGTGTATCTTTTTTTTCTTTTAATTTTTTTTAGCAAACTTAGAAATGTAAAGTGATTTCATTTCATGTGAGTTTTTATTTAAAGGTAAGAATTAATTAGGATATCATTTTTACGGAGGACGACCTACAGTATCATTGCGTATGAAAATATGAAGTTATGAATGAGTCTATAAATGTTCATTAGGGATAATATGGCCCAACTTTGTAATTTTATCAGCTATAATATTATACTTTTAAATCATGTTAAACCGTCGGACAGTTTTGAACACATGAAGTGAAACCAAGATATCTGAAACCGGCATTTCAATTTCCCAAGGGCACTGAACGGTACCCTTGATTGCATTTATGACTGTAAGGTTGTCACCCTCTATCTCTATTTTCCGTAATCCCAATTGTCGTGTTTTTTGGATTCCGTCTCGGAGTGCAAGCGTCTCTATTTGTAAAATTGAATTGTACTCGTACCTATTAGCTCCCAGACTAATAACTTGTGCATTTTGGTCCCAAATTAAAAACACAATTGTTGTCGATTCTATCGTAAATTTTGAGCCATCAAAGTTCAATTTAAAGAAATCATGTGTTGGTTTCTACCACTTCTTTTGTCTAGCACACCTTCGCACTTTAGGGTGTGCCAATCGAGTCTCATCTTCCTCACCCTTATTTCATCGTTTTGCTTTCTCCCAAGAAGTTAGTTGGTGTTTGATGTGCTATTTCAAGTCCGATATATAGACATTCGAGGTTTATTAAAATACTAGTTTGCTTCATTGATACCAAATGCTTCACCAAGTTACAACGAGTTCTATGAATTCAAGAGTGCCGAGGTTGTTTTTCAATTCGTTGATTACGATTGATGGTCTTTTGTTCCTAGCATCATAGTTCATATATATAAGGTTTTTTTTAATTTAGATTTGTCAGGCCATCTCCAACAACTTCTCCAAATCTTTCTCTAAAATGGAGCATCAAATGTCATATTCTCTAAAAAAAAATTGCTTCAACTCCAACAACTTCCCTATTTTGGAGAATATATATTTATTATTTCTATTTTAAATGATATGAAATCCTCTACAATATTGATTCAATAATTAATTAATATTTTCTTGACTAATATAAATATAAAAATATTTTAGAATCTTAACCTATAAAATGAGAAGTTATTTTTTATTTTAATTATAAAAAATAAAATATTTTAGAATCTTAACCTAAATAATACATATTAAATTGTATTTGTTGTTTTATATAAAAAGAAATAATTTTTTTTTAAATCTTAACATAATAATTTATTATTTAGTTAACATATATCGATTTATGCATATCTACAGTTTAGAATATTTTTTATTTTACATATAAGCATATATATGTAGCTTAGCATATATAAGTTTATGCATATCTACAACTTTTTTTTTGGTAGAATATCTACAACTTTTTTTTAAGCAAGCGTATCTACATCTTAAAACAAAGTAGAACAAATTAATTTATACATAGATCTAGTGTAATACCGGAGATAATAAAAAATAAAATTTAAATGCTCCATTATACCTTGCACAATAAAATTATTTTGACTCCACACATTAAAATAGTAGACATGTTGTTATAAGATAAACAATTTTTTTTTTGTTAAAATAGACATAAATGCATGCTCCAAAAATATGGAGAACCCCCTACATTTAGAGAATGAGGGTTGGTTTTTTCTCTTTTACTCCATAATGGAGAATTTGATGGGGAAGCTGTTGGGGTAAATTTTTGGACTAAATTCTCCAAAAACACACTTCCCAAAAATATGGAGAAGCTGTTGGAGAAGACCTCATACGAGTATAAAATTATAAATACAAATTCGTTGATTACAATTGATGGTTCGTCCCTTAATGTTTTTCCAAAAGGACTAAAACTTGTCCCAAAATATTATCCATTTTTTCTTCCTTTTTGTATCAATATTTTTTTATAATATTGTTCTTATCCAATCTCCACTTTTACCCACATTATCTTATAAAAAAATCAATTATAATTAACTTTATAGTTATTTTTTCTCTTTCTTTCCATCACCATCACAACATCTCTTCCCTCACTATTGATATTTTTCCCCTTTCATTTTTCTTATTTTGTGCGTTTTTCGTCCTTTTTTTTGGTGGAGGACATTGGCCATGTGTGTTGAAATCGGAGAACTTTGGGTATTATCTTTGGCCTTGTTTCACTTTGAGGTGAAAAGTTATTTTGGGATGGAGTTTGATTTTATTTGTTTTGAAAAACGTAAAAAATAGAGAGAGTTACATGCATTTTAAAAAATTTAAAATATAATTTTAGGAGTAAAAACATTTTTGAGACTAAAGCAAAATAAGGTAAAAGACTTAGCCATTTGACTAGATGTACGAAAATTATTTTTAATCCTTTTAGACAAACATTAAAAGAACAGAGGAAGTAGAATATACTATGGCATGGGTTTTAGAGCAAGAAGATTTGAATAATCTTTGTTATTAATGTACTTGAATTAGTGTTTGGAGCTGCCTTCTTTGCCTCTTGCAGCATCTGTCTTCTAAATTGATAATTCTGCAATCCCAATGATTTATTTGTTTATTTAATATTTTATTCAAAGCAAAGCAACACTTGCGGCATAGGTTAGGATTTGTGTTCCATCATTTTATCAAGTCTCATTATTTTATTTGCTACATACTCACTCATCTTCTTCTTTTTTAATGAAACATAATCACTTGTTAAATCAACCACAATTAACCAAATGTGCATGTGAAAGACAATTCCTTTTTAGGCAAAAATGAAAAATCAATTTTCCTTTACTTTTTTCTTTGGTTAAGGCACTGTCCATAAAATTCGAACCAAAGACTTCTTCTGGATATTAAATCGATTTTTTTTTCCTTATATGCACTAGTACAAGCAAATTCTTATTAATTAACCATCATGTATTTTTCTACAAATTAACAAATTAAAACTTTTAGTTTGTGATACAAACTACATATGAATACTATTATTCAATAACAAAGTGAAAAAAATAAAGAAAGACTAGTGATAAAAAAATTATAAATTATCTAGATATATTACTTTCTCCGTCCCATAATGTTTGTCCTATTTCCTTTTCCGTCGTCCCAAAATGTTTGTCCACTTTCCTTTTATATCTATATCTTTCTTACAATATTACCCTCATTCAATATCACCTTTATCCATATTATCCAATCAAAAATCTACTTCAGTACCCCTTTTAGTCATTTCTTTTTTTCCTTTTATTTCTTCTATCTTTATCCATCAACATCACACTCTCTCTCTCATTCCTATTGACTACTTTTTCTTCACTTTATTTTCTTAAATTGTGTGAAACCGTTCTTTAGGACGAATATTATGGGACGGAGGAAGTAGTTAGTTTGAGATGGAGACTATACATAACATGTGAACTAGCTTAACAAGTAACTTGTGCCTTCAAATTGAACCATACGTGGCCCTCTTTCATTTGTTACTCGTGACTCATCAGAATTACTTCTGTCGTGTGATACATCTATTTTCATATTGTTCTTGTTCGAGATTTTATGTGTTATTATAGCAAAAAAAAAAAAAGATGAGGGACCCACTTTTAGTGTGGTAAATCACGAATTTATGAATTAGCACGGTAAAGTGTACGAATAAGATAAACTGACTTGCACTGACCGGCTCGATCCAATGGAAAGAACACCCAAGTGAAAGGGCGGATACAAAAACCAAACCTGTAACCTCCCAACATCTCTCAATGCCCATGGATGGACGCAAGGAGCTTGAGGGGGATGAGTGGGAGCTCCATCTTTTCGGCCAAGTTTTTTAATGGTACGTGTTTCGAAATATGGAACCAAAAAAATAAATATATTAAGTTAAGTTACATTATATAACAAGCAAATAAACTAATCTAATAGCTTTACCCACATAGTTGTGCCCTCCCCCTCCTAATTTCATCTTGCGTTCGTCCCTGGCCATGCATCCTACCGAATTAGGCCATCCCATGTTGAGTATATAATTAAGTTTTTTACTATTAAAGTAAAAATATTTTTTTATCTCATAGAGATGAAATTTATTTGAAAACCGAAAAAGTTCCATCCAAAATCAATTTATAAGCACCTATTAACAGAAGCTATTAGTCTTAGAAACAGAGTCGTAGAGGCACGCTCTATGATGAGAAATCTCAAAAATAGGGATCGAAAGTGATAACTTATGCCTTGTTAATGCTATCAAAGGTACATGGAATTATTTCAACATTCTTTATTTGCTAATTCCTATCTTTAGGAAATTTAACAAAGTGGCTGACCACATTGTTAAAATCGACTAGAACATTTGTTAACTCAAAGTGTCTGTGGTATTTGTGCGTTGTTTTTCTCATGGTTTCTGTAAGACTTTATGTTTTCTGAAACACTTGGATAAAGGTTTAATTCATTATGGTGTTTATTATGATCAAAATTAATGGAAATAGTCATTATTTCACTGTTAGTAAACCTAACAGTAATCCAAAACTATTTTCAGAGAAACTAATAAAGTAACCGATCATATTGTTAAGATGGATTAGAACATTTGTGGACTAAAAGATTTCATCCATCCGAATATTCTAGGAAGAGAGACTTATGGTTAAGTCAAGTACATTAATAGCACAAAAATACTTTAACAAAGGGAAGAAAAATGTCAACATCTGTCTATGACATGACGATGTTGAAACAGCAACAAACTAATGTAAGGTCTTAATAATGTAAACGTCTTGAAAAAGCCCTTTTGAATTTTTCCCGGGGGTGCGTTCATTTAAAGAACACGTTCATTGCATTTAATCGCCAAAACATATATATCTTGATTGATAGCTCATACATTCTGAATCGGACAAAAATAATGCAATTCAACTACTCTTGGATTTGTGAAGTAAATATTATGTCTAAAGTCCAAATCCATAAATGACACTTCTCATAAATATAATAACTTTACAAACGTTAAAAGATTAAATTATACAATTCAAGGATTTAAAGTGTCAAATACAACAAAGCAGATTTTTTATTCTACTTTTGTGTTTCATAATTTCATTTAATTAAATAAAAATTAAATTTATGTTAAATTTTTAAATAAAATTATATTTATATTTGAAATACCTATATACATATACGTGTAAATTTTTAGCTTAAAGATCATATTATACAATTTTTAAAAATTAAAATGGTAATAATTTGTAAGGAAATTATTTTCTTAAATTAAAAAAAATTATAACATGATTTTTAAGATACAAATTTACATACATATGTATATAGTTGTTTACGATATAAATATAATTTTTTGATATTTAAAATTTAAATAGAACATAAATAACAACACCGAAAATAAAACAGAAGATTTGCACAATTTAAACAAACCAACACATGACCAATCAAATCCAAAATATCCAAGCTAGTTGACTTTTCATTGAAGCTATGTTTCATTTTATTTTTATTTTTATTTTTATTTTTAACTTATATTCTAATGACATAAGACAGATATGCTATATTTGAAAACTATTACTTTAAAATATAGAATATAAACCATATGAAAAAAATAAAAATTGCTATATGTTCTATTTATCAACATTGGGGTTTCATTCTTCCATCTCTTTACTCTTTTCAATGACCCAAAAGAAGAAGAAGAAAAAACACAAGTGAACAATTTGCAAATAAGAGAACTAGAGAGATCAAAGAAATTAAACTTGCCATTAAAATTGTGAGCAAAAATCATCAGTATTTGTGGAATAATTAATCCCTTTGTCTTCTCATAAATAGCAGGAAAAACGGATGGTCCAAAGAGGACTAGTTTGGGAGGTCCAAAATTTAAGCCTCTCTAATATAGGATGTGTCTCCTATATAGCACAGTTTTCACAACTTCAACTGTACAATTGGGAAAATTAATATCAACTTGGTTGTGTTGTTCCTTTTCTTCAAGCTCTACTACACCCCCCTACATTAACTTAGTTGTCACTGCCTGAATCCCCCATGATCGTCAACCTCCTCGCCTTCTTCGCAAAGTCGCTGCAACCAACGAAAACCCGAAAAAACAAATGCTTCATTCAGAAACCCTAACTCGCCAGGAAATCATTATTGTGAAAGAATATGTGGAGAAAGTCTCTCACATCTAAAAATCGGAAACTAAAAACGCTAGGCGGCCTAGCGCCTAGACGGCCAGAACAATTGCCGGACGGCTAGGCGGACTGGGACCTTCCAGTATCTAAGCGGGGCCTAGACAAGATTTTTAGAACAGTGCCTACAACTACCTGAATGGCAATCTATGACGGGAAACATTTCTTAACAATTACCTACAACCAATGTTCTAAAAAACGCTAGGCGGACACTGGGAAGAGAGGGGCCGTCTAGCGCCTAGCGCCTAGACAGCCACAACGATTGGCTAGGCGGATCGGGACCTTCCAGCGCCTAAGCAGGGCCTAGACAGGATTTTTAGAACAATACCTACAACTCTATGATGGAAAACGTTTCTTAACAAAATTAGAAGCTAAAATGACAATCTTTTCGGAACAGAAATCTTTAACAAGGCGTACGTTAGAAAGATCGAATTATAAAAAGCCTAACCTGAATGGCTCGTCTCCAATCGGCTTGGCTGAGCCAGCCGTGTCTCGGTAGACCACACGGTTCAGCATCTCAGAGCCTTCGATCCCGAACATGTTAGCCAGCTTTACACAGAGTTCTTCGTAGGACTTGAGGATTGACAAGTCAAGCGTTCTACCAACGTCGTCTGACTCCATGAACACCTTGCAATGACCCGTATCCTCCAATTCTGATTCACTACAAGGATTCGCCGCCTCTTTGTTGCCATTTCCTGTCTCTATTTGCTTACCGAACAGAATGAATTGGCGGGATTTTGAGTCACTGGGCTTTTTCGGTATATGGTGAGTAGTTGAGGTTCCCATGGTGAGCAAACAAGATATGTTTTCGCTGCTACTAGGCAACGTAGTGTTGTTGTTGTTAGTGTTAAACGCTGGGAAACCAGCAGGAAAGAGACCCGGCTGGAGTTTACTACTGAGGTGGAGATCCGGTAATGGTAGACCGAATTGAGCATGCCTGGCTCCCTGCATGCCAGCAGGAGAAGTTTCGGGTAAACATCCAAACGGGTTGTTGCTGGGCCCCAACAAGTTGTTGCCTGACAATGGAAGTTGGCTGTCCATGGGGAAATCTGGATGATGTGGGAATCTGAATTTCTTCCTTGGCGGTGAGAATGGAGATAAGTGGATTGCCGGCATGTTTGAGACTAACTCCACTAGCCAAGGGCTTACGCGCTTCACATTTTGGAGCAAATCGGGTTCGTCCCAGGTAACCTGCAAGTTAAATCAACATTTTACTCAAGCGAACCATTCACAAGATGCATATCAGGATATCAAGTATGGGTATGGATATGGAAAGGTGACATACACGAATTAAAAACTCATCCGAGATTGGATTTATTTATGTATGTCCAACTGTACAAGGAAACGACAGCTTATTTGTTTGATCAAATCTAATTTGAATATCCTCAAACACGGCACAGCCTACTTGAGTATTCTAATCGACTGTTTCAATCCATGAAGAAAGGTTCAATGATAATAAAAGTCAATAAAACACTACAATCACAAGGTTCCTCATTATCTGAGCATAGAATATTATTGAATTCAGCCAATGATCGACTTCAGGTTAGATGATTACATCAAGGGGAATAATATATGCACACAGAATTTTCAATGTTGATATCATTTTGTCCTTGTAAAACATGCGTTCAGACATGGTTCTCCCAACAGAAATGAGATGAAATGGTCAATCAATCAATCAATCAATCATTTAATTAAACAGATAAGACTTTCTGTTAGAGATAAGCTCATCTACACAGAATCACATCAGTAAAACCAATAAATATTAATCTTATGATTACCTGAAGGAGTCTCCAAGGCGAATCAGGCCAGCGCAACGGCTCAGCAACTTGAACAGAGGAAATAGTGCCCATAAACCAACTGATTCGAGACGAATCCTCGGTCTCAAACGGCATTTTAAACCTCATCCCGCTACACCACCGAATTTGCAGCGCAGCCTTAACATGAGCAGCCTTGACCACAAACTCAGGAGTACCAGCACGAGGGTAATAGACAACCTCAAATGGCTGACCATTAGCAGCAAAACTTGCAGCTTCAATAACCGACTCGGATTTCACTTTCCCCTTTGTCAAAGTACTATTCCCAACACTAGAGTTCAAGCTAGTACCATTTCTAGACATTCTACCATCATTCTCTCTTAAGAAGGCAGAGAATCCGCTATACGGCATCACACTAGCAGCTGGATTCCACCCAGAGGAAGATTCATGGCCTCCACCAATTCCCCGTTTGGCACGTCGAATCCCAACACACAAATCTCCATTATCAGCTCTTAGGAACACAATTGAGTCACCTGCCACCAGCTTCTTAGCATTCACAAAAGTGCTCCAGCCCGTGGTCAGCAAATGGCGCCTGGGTGTTCCTCTGTAGATATGCCTGAATTTCCAAGCCTCACCATGAACATCTTTTGCAATGATGTTCTGAACAGGTGGATCTGCTGAGTAATCCAACCGAGGGAAAATCGTTTCAGCACAGTAACGCGGGACCGAGAATCCTCCACCATTATTAGCATCAGATTGAGTTAAAGTTTTCGCAAACGAAGCCGGCTTATTATTGTCCTGTGCATCAGATCCATTAGTAACCCCACCATCTTCATCAATGAAATCAATCTCATTGGAAGTTACTGGCATTAGCCTGATCTTAGCAAAGACTTCGTCCGTATCGCGATCAGCCAAGTACTTAATGAACTCAACTCTACACAAGATGAAAGGCGGAATCCTTGGTAAGTTTCTGAAGTCTATATTACCGGAGGCGTGCTCGGCGTGGCCTTGGACGAAGTAGAACACCTTGGTATTCACTGGTGGCATCTGAACCATTCCACCAGCACAAGCATGCCATAGCTGAGAATCTAAGTAATTATCTCCTTCTTTGATCTTCTCTTTTGGATCCATGAAAGTAATCATGGTAAAGCAAACAAATCCACAGGATATACAAATAAGAAGCCTTACAGATGCACAAAATCCACAATACTATCACAACACTTTCTCTGCAAGTTCAAACCACAAAAATTGTCATCAGAAAAGAAATTGGGGAAACTGAAACTCCAGAAGATGATAAGAACAGCAGGAAAGGATCAAACCTTATAAAGCATGTCAGATTTGGAGCTTTGTTTGCTCGAATTAGTCTAGACTCCAAGATGTTCGACGAAAGGCCTGCAAGAGCAGTGTTCAAATCTGTTGCTCATGAGAAGTAATCAATCACACTACAGATAAGATAAAAATTAGCTTTGCCGACAAACTCTCGTGATTGTAAAATTGATCTATCTAATCCTTCTCTCACTTCAATTTGCGAATTCCAAACACGAATTCGAAAGAGGAAGACGAAGACGAAGAAGAAAGCTCGAAATTCTTCGAACCAAATTTGAACACCACTCAGAGAAAGGGATAAAACAGGACGACGAGCTTCTCGCTAACTCGAAGCTCGATTTTCCATAAACAAAAAAATTTTGCTCGCTTCTCAGCTACAAAATTCACAAGATCTAGCAACTCAAATCTTCCTATCGCTCCATCTCCGAGCAAAAAATCATACAGGAAGCAAAAATTCCACTCAACTAACCAGAAATTTAGGGGAAAACTGAAAACACTTCAAATCCCTACCGACAGAAAACGAAAACCGTTGAAAACTTGTTGAATTTCCTTCTTCTCTCAGAACTTGAATGGATTAATCAATGAAGGTGCTTCGTCCAACAGAGAGAGACTGATAAAAAAAATAATTGAAAAAAAAAGGAAAAACACTTTTTGCTACTTTTTGCCCCCTTTTATAATGCTTTTTTCTGCTGAAATTCAATTCTGACAAGCAATTGGAGGAAAAAGAAAAGGCAATAATGGAGGTGGAGTTTGATTATGCAATCTATTTCCTAGGGATCTTTCATACCTTTTTCTTCGGATCTGAAGAACAAAAGCTATGGCGGATGTGTCTTCTTCTTCTTCTTCCTTCTTCTTCTTCTTCCTCACTACCAGAAGAAGAAAACAAAGAACGCTTTTAAAATGGGGAACTGAAGTTAAATTTTGAGGAAAGAAAAAAGGATAATTAAAATGAATAATTAATTAAGGGGATTAAATTAAAGATCGGAAAGGACCTGGTGCTGAATAAAATAGTAGTTTGTTAATTCCCTTGGCTAATCGAACTTGATTGTTCATAGTTTTATCTTTTTTATGTCTGGAGCTTGGAAAATATCGCGAGATTTGAATGTAGCGTGAGATATGAGAAATTGCATGGTTGTCTCTTGTCTGTGGATTGTCTAAGCTTTACCCTGTTAAGCAAACTGTAATGGTTATTTTTAAATATGACCACGGTTAACCATGGTTAAGACTTTGTAAATTATTATGATTTTAATCTAACCACAATTTGATTATTGTTATGTTTTGTTAAAACTTTTCAACATTATTATTAAATGAAAATCTTAAATAACTTTGGTGTGATTGTCCAACATAGGACTTGAATAGATCGGGTTATGAATAGATGATCTTGTCTCATCATTTGATCTGTACAGTAAATATTTCACTCGATCTATATAGTAAATGCTCCACTCAATGATCTGTATAATAAATACTCTACTCGATCCGTCCATCATTCATGTATAACTTTGGTGTGATTGCCCCCACATAAGACTTAATAGATCGGGTTATGAATAGATGATCTTGTCTAATCACTCGATCTATATAGTAAATGCTTCACTGGATCTGTATAGTAAACGTCCACTCGATCTGTATAGTAAATACTCTACTTGATCTGTCCATCATTCATGAATCTGCCAACCGTTTGTCCATCCTTCATCGGATTTTCAGTTGGGTCGAGTGAAATAAAAGAGTGTTCTATATATTTTAAGTATCTTTCCGGCTAGCCAGTCAAACCGTGTTAAAAGTTGTATCACACTTTAAATTTTTTGTGTAATACATAAAAACTACAAAAATAAGTATAACGATAGACCATTATCTAAAATTCAACCTACTAAAAACACAATAAATCGTTTAAATTAATGTGTCAATGCATTGAGATAAAATAAAGAATAAACTCAAGTTTATATATAATTAATAAACGAATGAAGTGGGTTGGATGGTTGTGGGGATGATGGATAAGGTAGTGGGTTGGATGACTCTTCGCCCGCATCTGACCAACCTTTCATTTAATCCATCTGCCATCCATCCATCACCCGACTCAGATCGGGTTGTTATCCATATATTCAGATCGTGTTTGCGGATGTATAGGACATCCATGGATGATTTGGGTGGCCTAGTACGTGGTAATTAAGAGGCATAGGGATGTTAGGAGGTCTCAAGTTCGATTCTGCCTTCGTCCTTTCACTTAGGTGAAAAACCAAGTCTCATCATTTTTCCTTCCATTGGATCGAGTCGGTCATCGCAAGTCAGTTTACTTGGTTCGTGCTCTTTACCGCCTAGTTTACGAACCCGACATTTACCACCAACAAAAGATATGGGTCCTTTGTAAAAAAAAACTTAGTTCGATTTTAGGGTTTTTCTTCGGTTTTTCTATCTTAATAGGCATAGGATCGATAAGAACTCAAATTTAAAAACTAAAACACTATTTTAGAAAATATAAATTCTATGAAAGAAATCAATAAAATTTATCCTATGCTCAAATTAAGAAGAACTCAAATTTATTCCATGCTCTTGGAATATAAAATAGAAAATTTACTTTTTTGTATCTTCCTTTCTAAAAGAATCGAGTTAATGTTTTTATATGTAGAACAATTTATACACCTTACTTAATGTGTATGTTAAACCGGATCATAATTCACAACATGGAGTTTGGTTCAAATGAAACAAACTCTTATCCTGAAAATTGAAAAGTGCACTATAAAATACGAAAAGTGTATTACAAAATACAAAAAGTGCAATCCGAAAAGTGTATTACAAAAAATATGAAAAGTGCACTACAAAGTACGAAAAGTGCAAATGCGAAAAAGTGCACTCTGAAATAGAAAAAGTACATTACGAACTAGAAAAAATACATTTATTTTATTTTTCAGGATAAGAGTTTGTTTCAAACAAACTCCTGAATTTGATTAGAAACTCAATAGTGCAAAAAAAATGTGAGGTGACGAAAATAATTGGCCTAGAATAATAGATGGAAACTAAAGCGTGCACCTAAGAAGAGAATGGGGCCCATAACAGTTGGGCCCAGGCCACAAGTCTAGACGTGGGCCACATTTTATTATTTTGCTTTTGCCAACCAAAATTTCAATCAAAAAAAGAAAATGCCAAAATAAACTTATCAGTCCCATTTATTTTTCCTTGGCATTTTTTGTTAATTTTTGGGAAATTATGTTTGGTGTCCCTCAAATTTTGAATTTATCATATGGTACCTTGAAAAAAAATTATTCTAAATAGTATCTCTAAACTCTCTAAATATTTCACGATATACCTTTTTTTGTAATTTTCTTTTACATATGGTTGTTTATTGTAATTTTCAAGGCATTATCTTAAAAGGTTAAAACTTTAGGATACCAAACGTATTTTTTCTTAAGTTTCTTAACAATAATTTTTAATTATTTAATTCCTTTTGAGGGGTCACGAGAACTCTTTTCCACTTGTTCAATTCTCATCGTACCTCTTTTGAGATCCCATTTCTTACATATGAGGATGTGAAGTCTAAAATAGGTTTGCATTTAATTAAGACTACAAAAATGTCGTATTCTGATAATTAAATCAGTTGTTGAATTACAATCACAAGGTACATATTGAATTCGAACTACTTCAAAAGATTGTAACAACACAAGGATGTCAACGATCAACATTTCGATAGATCATGGACATGATCTATATATGTCACTTTAATAAATTTATCGCAATTAGTTCGACTATAAAAAATCAAATAATAATTTTTATAACTTGTCCCACACAAAGCCAAGGTGGGTCCAAGGCTAAGTGCAAAAAATGTGATCTCCTAGAGTCAATCTTTTAGACGTCCTTAATCTTTATTTGGCCCAAAAACTTATATAAATATTGAATAATTAGTCCCACCACCAACTCTCCTCCTATTCTCTCTAACATCTAAGTACAAACACATGAATGAACAAGCTTACAATCAAGTTCATGTAGCATTGTAAGGACATGTCATTTCCCTTTTTAAGGTTACGAGTTCAATCTCTACAATCGACATGAAGGTCGTATTAGTAAGCAATATGTAAATATTTCTGTAAGTGGCTTATATGGTCCTGAAAACAGGTCCTAATTTTTGGTGATTGTTGGAGTTGAAGTCTTTCAAATTTTTATTCTAACAAAAAAACTTTGAAAGAAAGTTGTAGAAAAAGAAAAAGAAAGTGACAAAAAATAAGTAGAGAATTTTTCGAGGCTGCAAATCTGATTCTCGTTAATGATAAACGAGAGTATTTTTATAAATAGGAGTTACATGGTTTGGGCTCCTAGGATTTTATGATTTTATCTACACATTAAATACACTATAATATCTAAATATTATATTTAATAATGAGGAATGAAAATAAAAATATGCGAAGCAATCAAAGAAGAACACATAAGTAAAAACAAGAGAGAATCATAAAAGCGAAAATCCAAGAGAAAACAACAAACAAAGAATAAAGCATGCACACATAGCAAAAGTGAGGAGGAGGCAAAGAGAAAGATGAGAGTATCACAAAGAAAGGGAAGGAGATACAAATATACAACAACAACAACAACACAAAAAAGAGTAACATTAAAGGCACAAAGGCACAATGTAGATAAACCCTAAAAGTCTATGCATTAGTCGACATACAAGATGCTAATTAAAGACAAATATAAATCCTGATGGTCTTGTTACCATTATGGAGATAGATAGCTTTATGAGCGAGCATATGTAAGGACTTACTTATTATTATGAATAAATGGGTTTAACCCTCCTTTTCTACCAAAAAAAAGACAAATATAAATTCTAGAAATGAGATTGTTTCTTATTCAAACCAATATCAACTTTAAAACTTAAAATGGACGTTTTTTTATTCCCATTTTTTGCTTCTCCAATTAATATTGGTACCAAATAGTGTTGAGTTTTTTTAAAGTGTGATTAAAATTCGGGTTCAGAGGAAAAACTGAAAAGCGCGGGCTGGAATAGGAAAAACGCGATCGCGTTTTTTATCGAGGAGCCTATGCCTCAGAGTCACTACGAAAGCGCGGGCTGGGCTGGGCAGAATGCGGTCGCGTTCTGCCTGACGAAACCAAGCTTTGGAGACAGAATGTACGAAGGGAGAACACGGGCTGGTGAAGGGTAGAACGGGGTGCACCCGCGTAATTTTTTTATGTTGTCGAAGGATGACATGTTTTAGGAAGATTGTAAAACCAAGTGACAATAGGAGGAGTAATCCGTTGAGTTATATACTAGTTCCCACAAGTGCAAATGGGGGAACTGACTCTGATACCATAATAGACCAACAGAGTTCCATCCTAAAACCAAGTGGCAATAGGAGAAGTAATACACTGAGTTATTTACTAGTCCAATTTACTCCTAGGTTTTAGATGTGGGATGAACATATTCTAACATAAGGTTTCTTATCTATTTAAGCCCGTCCATGATTATTGTAATTGTATCCCATATTGAAAGTGAAAATCCTCACTTTATAGTGCCCCAGACATAGTCATTCTGATGATTTGGGTTATATAATAAATTTCTATATTGTTGTTCTTTCTAATTCTTCTAATGTGAGTTTGTGTGTATTTTTTCTTTTTGCGGGTTAAATTTTCTAATAAATAGACTGTATGACATTATACATTTCTATTTTAAATTCTAAGTAAACTCATGCTTTGAAAAAAGAAAGCAAATGTTAATAGGACATATAGTGACTAATGAAAACTTCTCCTATAAGAATTTACAGCCACTTCTTATAGAATAAAGGAAACTAAATGTAGGATATTCATAATATAGACTATATCACATGATTGCGGTCATCAATCAAATTCTTGAGTACATGAATTAATACCATAGATGTTATTAGGTAAAATAGTCTATACTTTATGCATTTAATTTCATTGTAGAAAAAATGAGGAAAAACATACTGTATAACAGTATAAGTGTATATGTTAAATCACACAAAACCACGTGTGTATTTATGACTTTTCACAAAATTATCATATTTTTTCCGCTCATGTTTAATTGTCATTCTAACTTATTTTTTGTTTAATATTATTTATATTTATTATTTGACATATTTTAATGTATTTTTCTAATATTATCTACTAATAAAAAATGGATGTATAAATTCTGAAGATGAGAAATATAAAAAAAAAGATCGGTTCTGATTTTGACAAATTTCAAAAAGATATTTAAATCAAAATAATTGGTTTCATAATGACAATTAAATTTGAGAAGAAAAAGTATTTGAGATTTGTGTTTATAAATCGGGTTAGTTTCATTGGAGTTGGAAAAAAAACTCTATATAAAAAAATAAAACGATTAAGATTATTTTTCTCTCTCCAAATTTTTTTCTTCTTTTTAATTATTTTACCTAAATCAGCTGAGTTTTGAGTTGCTCAAGCTCGGTTGGGTCAAAAATAGGCGAGCTCGAACGTGAGCTTGGTTCAAGCTCGAAATCTTGTTTGAGTTTGGTTCATTTAAATGATCACCAAGCTCGAGCTTAGCTCGCGAGCCTCTCATTTAGCTTCTTTGAGAGGCAAATTTATGAACAAATCGTTTACTTGATCAATTATACAAGCAAAATAAACTAAAATTTAAAATATATAGTTTGAGAAACACTACCAAAACTATGTAATTTAACATAAACTATATATTGTACATAATATATATACGATTTTTTTAACCTATGCCCTAAGGGCGTAAGTTAAAAGACTAAAAATGGTAATTTACTTTGAAATTGCATTTATTTAAATTTAATTATTTTTTCAATAGGGTTTATTAGTTTCCTATTAGGGTTTTAGTTCCTCAAATTAGTATTTTTAACCTATGCCCTTAGGCATAAGATAGAAAACCGATATATATATATAGTAGAACTTGTTCTTGAGTATATAATCGAGTTTGCTCATGAACAAATGAGCCGAGTCATCTTATGCTCAAACTCAGTTCATTTATCTTCCGAGTCTTAAAATTGTGTTCAAGCTCAATTCGTTCATAAATCGAACCGAACACGAATAAGATTTAACCAAGTTCAACACCGAATTTCGAGTTTTTTATAAGTGTATAATCGAGCTTGTTCACGAGCATATAATCGAGTTTGCTCATGAACAAACGAGCCGAGTCATCCTATGTTCAAGCTTAGTTCATTTATCTTCCGAGTCTTAAAATTGTGTTCAAGCTCAACTCGTTCATAAATCAAACCGAACACGAATAAGATTTAACTAAGCTGAACACCGAATTTCTCACGAACGATTACATAAACACAACCCTAGACTTTATTCTATTATTGTAATTTATGTAATATGGGCTTGGTTTCATTGTGGACCCAAAAATGGAAAGATGAGAAATAAAAGGAGGCCCCTTTACTTTGACAGCCACAACAACAGGACACAGGACAATAACGGCCCAAGAGCACGAAATAAAGACAAATATAAATTAAAATTATAGCAACAGTTGATGATCCAGTGTGTGGAGGTGCACGCTTTGACAGTGACCCCTCACCAAACACACAGAGAATGAGTGACGTGGCTGATGCCGATGGACGACGTGTTTCGACGGTGCTGTGGTGTCCACATCGCAGAGGATCTCTGCCGTTCATGGAATTCGGGGCCCACTTAATAACACACAATTGTTTGTACGGACTTGAACTATTGTGGCTAAAATTTGAAGGTGGTTGTGAAAAGAATGTGTGTCCCCTATATATATGCATACAATCACAAGTTGCAAAAGAGTTGGAAAAGTTGAAGGGGGGTCTTAAATGGGCTGGCTTTTTGGCCCAACAACTAATTGACAAAGAGACTTTGCTAGGGTTGTGTTTGGATAAGGTTATTCAAGGCTCGTTTGGTATTGATATCAAAGATATGAGATAGCGACTCTAATATCACTCGGTATGTGTGATATCTTGAGAGGGTTGTGTTTGAATAAGGTTATTCAGGGCTCGTATGGTATTGAAACCAAGGCTATGAGATATCGGATATTGCTATCGGTATGGCTATTAAGATATGAGTATAAGTGATATCAAGATATCGGATATCGATATTAATCGATATGAGTGATACCTTTGATATACCAATTTTTCGGGGTATATCAAAATAACACTTCGATATAACTTTGATATTAACTGATATCGATATCTTCATATACCAAACACAAGATATCAGTTTATACCAAACACAAGATACGGGTATCAGTCATATCCATACCCATATTTGATATCCTGATATGGATACCAAATGGGCCATTAGAGCTTATGGAAGTTGAAATAAAAAAGGATTCGTTCGACAATTTCAATACTATCAGAGTTGATGTTGATTCAATTCTAATGGTGATAGTAGTTGATGATGATATTAAATGTTGAAATTATGGACTTATTTTTTCAGATAATCTAGGGTGTGTTGGGTAAGGTGAGTTGTTGATATTATAATTAGGTACTTATTTAACAAAGAGCATGAGACCCCTCGAGCTTATTTTTTGACTGGATAAGTCCCTTATCTACTGTAAGATTGGGGATATTGATTATTTTTTTCTCAGATAAATATTGAAAATAAGTTTTTCGTATCTAAAATAAGTAATTATTGCAATTATCCAAACCCTAGTCTCTCATCTACGCTTCTTTCTGTCTTCTCCCACTATCTCATCTGAGTCACTCTTTATCTCCGGCTTTGGCCCTTCTTCCCTTCACCCGGTTACCTTATTCATTAAATTCGGTACGAGATCTATACGATTTCGTAACAATTGGTGCTTTTATTCCCCGAACTCTACAATCACCATGTCTACCGTTACATGCAATAATTGAGAAAACCAGGATATCCGAGCCATTCTTCAAAACCTGTCGTTGACATTCGACGCTATGGATCAACGATTGGATCGGCTTTGTCATCTCATGGGCATTACCCACGAAGATGCGAGCGAGGCGGAGCGCAACCCTAGCCCCGCACCCGCCGTCAAGGTCTCGGCACCCGCGGCCAGCGTAACCGCGCCCGCGGTTCCGTGCCCCGCGCCCGCGGCTTCGACCTTCGCGACCTTCATCTGCCCTTGTCTGCCGCCTGCAGATTTAATTGCTAAAATTCTTGGCGTCAATTTGGAAAGGCAGGAGACTAAAACTTCAGTCGAAGTTGTGCCCGACACTCCACTTGATGTGACACACATCGACGTTACCGAGGTCAACTTTGGGTTGGAGAGCGTACTTCTCCTCGAGGACTTTACATTGCGGGCTTTACATTACAAGTTTCATCTTCGACAAGGAGTGCCACATCTTATGTCGTATGATCGCGGAAGGACATTGATTCCGACTTCTTCTCCTGATTTCCGACTTGAGGACAAGTCGATTCTCAACGGGAGAGAATTGATACGCTAAATATTATGATAATTAATAATAGGATAATTAGTTTAAGAATATTATTATTTCCTTTTATTTAGGATTTAGTTTTATATTTTAGTAAGATATCATTTCAGCGTTATCTTTTCCGATTTAGCTAGATACGAGAATTATTATAAATACTCTCATATTGTTATGTTTTTAATTAATCAATGAATCAGAATTATCTTATCCCAAACCTTAGTCTCGTTCTCTGCTATCTCGTCTCCATCGTCTGAGTCACACTTTTCCTTGGCCTCTGGCCCTTCTTCCTTTCACCCGGTTACTTTGTCTATTGAATCCGGTACCAGATCTATACAGTTTCGTATCATATAACAATGCTTGTTTTTTTAGATAAGCTCTTATAGACTGATAAATACCCAAATAAACATTGTCGAACGGTTGGAAAATAAGCCTCTTAAAGGCTGATCGGTTAGTAAGCTTAAATGAGCTAGACTTATGAAAGCTTATTCTAGTAGATATTTAGGTGGAAAAACAATATCCCCATATGGGGGACCTTTGAGAACTTATGGAGCTTATTTATACATTTTCTCATTTCTTCACCACAATTGCCCTCTTCTATCTCCTCAATATTAATATTTCATGCCCATTTTCGTCATTTTATCATCCATTTTCACAGATATATAATATCATTGTTTGTGTTGGCACTACTACTCCTCTTTTTTGGGTTGTCCAAACACACCCTCCCGACTTTGTTCAGATTAAGGGTTGATACATCTTGAATTCCTAGATTCCGAATTATCAGAAATTCACTGGGTAGATATTTTACGAAAAATAAGCTCATTCAATCGAACCTCTATTAACTTATTTTAAAATACCAACTTTAAATCAATATTAATTTAGATAAAATATATCAATTTCACTTTATCAATAAACTTCTGCCCCACATCAGTTGATGTTGATACAGGTTATCCCTAACCTGTACAATTCCGTAATCAAATTGAAGGAGAAGGGTAGAAGGGCCAGGCGGCCGGAGGTGAAGAGTGACGAGATAAGGAGAGCGTAAGAGAGATTAGGGCAAATAATTAATTTCTGCTTAATGAAAAATATAACATCAGGAGAGAGTATTTATACTAAGTCTACCACTAAACCCTAATCCTAACGGTTCAAAAAAGACATCCCGGGAAAGAACTATAAAGAAAACCCGAGAAGAGAATTATAAAATTCTAACTTAAAAAAATTACAATAATAATAATAATCCTAAAAAAAATACTCAAGAACAATAATCCGTAAATCGAGCCGGAGACCTGCGTTTCCGAATAGATCGCACGTTCGGGTCTAATTGCGTATCAATGAAGTCAATAAGGATGATAACGCACTTGTACATAAGTGTTATGGGATATGTTTTTTTTTTTTTGACAATTTCCAAACGTGTTCATATACCACAAGTTTTTTAAGGTGGATGAATTTTAATATATCAATCATAAAAGATAATTGATAATAACCAATAGGATGATAATATATTTTTTTTGTTTGCCTTTAGCTCGTCCAGTTCGATTGATCAACGCCGCTTATTTTTGAATTGGATAGTGGGTACTTTGTGGCTCGATTTTGAATTTATAATTTTTTTTTTAAATCGACAAGCTTATCCTTGATGAATTTTTTTTTGATAGAAGATACAATTTTTTACATTTTCTTGCACATAAGTGCTAAACAATTTCCAAGAATTTGCTTCCAATTTTAATGTATCAAAGCTGAAAACCTATATCACAAGCAAACAATTTTTCAACTTGCCAGTAACAAACATATATAGAAGCCTTATTCTCAAAGCATAATTTGCAGCATTTTTACCCTTCCCTGCAGATTAAGCTTAACTAATTTTCACACAATTTAAAAATCATTTAAATCAAATGATCAGACAAACTGAAATTTCCTTGTCTTGCAAGATCAACCTAGCAAGCCGGAAGGTCCGCCGGAGGAGGTAAAATGCTCTCTTCCGGCGACCTTCCGTTCTCGACGACAAATGCAGTCTTCAATCCCCACATTGTGTGCAACTCCAAATGACAATGCATAAACCAAACACCTATACATATACACAACATTAGAAAGTCTTGATTTGCAAATTTATTATTAAATTTTATTTATTTATAATTTTATAATTATAGGGTTCTTCTTTTTAAGTTTATTTAATAATATTTAAATAACAAGCAAATAAATTAACACTACCCAGTATAGCTCGCCGATATAATATATAGTTTCTAAATGAGCTAGGATTTTTAACCTATGTCTATCATTAGATTTTGTAAGAAAATATATATGGGTCTACTCTAGTTACACTAGAGTTTGAGAAAATATGATCCATTAAATAATAATTATAACAATTACTCTACCCGTTCAGAAATATTTATCATTCTAGCATTTTTGTTAATTTGTTTAACAATATTTGTCATTTTATGTATTTTTTTTAAAAAAATAATTTTATTCTTGAAGAAATGCTCAAAAAGGTAAAAAAATAATCCTTTCCACAAAAAAATTAAGTAAACTAATTATAGAAATATATTTAAGTAAAATTAGTAGTTTTTTTAATATTTTTGTTAATTTCTAAAACGATAAATATTTCCTGAGTATTTTTTTGGACAATATCTTACTCTGTCTAGAGTAATTCTATTGAAAAAAGACCCAAATTATATCTAATTTAATTTGTACTAACTAAGATAAATTTGATGCAAGATTTTACCTGGATTATCAGCTCTGAACCTAATAGCAGTCCACCCACCAGTAGGAACACCAACAGTATTCCTCTCAGGAGGATCAACCAAGTTAAACTTCTTAGGATCCTTCACATGATCAAAGTTTCCAGTCCCAATCCCCACAACAAAGAAGTTATAGCCATGAAGATGAAAAGGGTGAGATTCAACTGACAAAAGATTAGTATCTTGAAGCACCAACTCCACACTACTATTATAAGCCAACCTACTCAATCTTGTACCAAGATTAGTCCTTAGATTAGCTGTTAATGGCGCGCCTGTATAATTAAAAGCCTTGGGTGGCTTATCAGGGAAATCTAGGCTAAAGACATTAGAGAGATTCTCATAATGTGCTTGCAAAAGGGCAGTCTTTGGCATCACAAATGTGATGTTGTTCAAAGAGGCAGTCATTTGGGTCTTGTTCTTGCAATTAGGGCAAGGATTGATGCCTATTCCAATGGTGTAAAAGAGATGGCGGTTTATGTCTTGAGGGACATTTGAAGGGTAGTCTTTGGTGTTGAGGCTTTTGATCTTGGAGGTGTAGTTTGTGGCGAGTTTCGTGTCGTTTGGTGGAGGGAGGAGTGGGAGTTTTGGTATGGTGTTGTTTGGGACTCCTTTGTATTGTAGGATTGATGTGACGGTTTTGTTGTCAAGTGGGATTGGCGCGTCTTGGAAAGGTCTAGCTGCCATGAAGTATCTGCCTGGTGTCTGTTGGGCTTTGACGAGGACGTTTGTGGTCTGGCCTGGGGCTATGAGGATTGTGGTGGCTTCAAAGGGTTTTGTGTAGACGGCGTCTACTTCTACAACTGTCATTGTGTGGCCTGAAATCGCAAAGAAGAGCTCGTCGTTGAGGGCGGCATTGATGATTCTTAGGAGGTAGGTTTTGCCATACTCAACCTCCATGGCAAATGTGTCTGACAATCAAAGAAATGTCATTGTGTTAGCTAGAGTTATAGGCTTTGTCTGAACAACAAGTTGAGATGGGAGTTTTAATTTAGCCCTATGTTCAAGAACATTGTAAGCTTCATGTGAAACATATGCTAAGGTATGCGCGTTTGGATTGCATCAGATAATGTATTATCTTGTATTGACTCTTGTATTATGATGCAAGATATTGCAGTATTGGATGTAATCCAAACGCACCTTGTTGTGGCTTATTAGATGAAGCTCTTAGCCTTATGTTCAAGAACATTAATTGAAGCTCACAAATAAGCTTCATGTGAAACATATGCTAAGGAACACGTGTTTGGATCACATCAGACAATGCATTATCTTGTATTATAATGCAAGATATTGCAGTATCAGATGTAATCCAAACGCACCCTAGTGTGGCTTATTAGATGAAGCTCTTACGTTTCTCCGAGCAAGGGAAAAGTGGGCCGGGTTTTCCGTTGATGGTGTGCGCGTCTGAGGGCGGAGGTGGCACACCGAGCTTGTTTGATTGGCTCACAATGGTTTCAACATCATTGTTCCACCATTCTCCTGAAAATTTGATTACCAAAATGGTCACAACTTAATGTCACAAGGAATGTAAGTTTTTATTTCTATTGTCAAAGTTAAGATTTCATATCTAGTATAGGTAGTACCTAGGACAATGTTGGTCTCTAAGTGAGGTTGAGGAAAGGGGAATGGAGTTCCAAGCTTAGGCATGATAACAATGGCGCCATACACAGTTGCCCTAAGCCAAAGGATGTGCGCGTGCCACCATAACGTTCCTCGTTGCCCTGTCACGTTAAAGTCGTACGTGTATGTGTGTCCGGTCTTGATAGGACATTGAGTTATGTAAGCCGGTCCATCGGCCCATCCGTTACGAAATGGCTTCACTCCATGCCTATGTATTCATATGCATTTTGACACACATTACACATTTATACCATGTAAAAGGGCCTTATTGAGGTATATGCATATGTAAGTTATGTAATGTACTAGTATAACATACCAATGAATGGAGATGTTGTATTGGACATTGTTTGTAACGTTTACAATAACGCGATCGCCTTCTCTAGCATAGATGGTTGGACCCGGAAACCTACCATTAACTGTGACAATGGGCTTAGGGTGACACAATCTACTCACATTCTTCACTTCAATCTACACAAAAATGAAAGAGATTTTAAGGAAAGTTAGAATCACAATCACAATAAGGCCTCGTTTGGTATCCATATCAGGATATCAAAAATGGGTACGGATATGACTGATACTCTCGATATCAAATTGATATCTGCTATTTGATATATGAGTATATTGATATCAGTTGATATCAGAGTGTAATTTTCATATACCCCAATGAATTAGTATATCAAAGATATCAACTCATATTCATATCCTGATATCCATATCCGATATCTAGATATCACCCATACTCATATCTTGATATCAATACCGATACCGATATCCGATATCTCATATCTTAGATATATATACCAAACGAGCCCTAAGATGATACATAGATCAATGGTGAAGAAGAACAAGAAATACCCACATTGAATTGATACTTCTTGATGGCGGCGTCGGATTGAGCAAGAAACAAGCATAAGAAGAGGAGAAAGAGGGGAAAATTAGCCATTGTGAGTTGTGTTGTGAGATCAAGAAGTTAGAACATAGTTCTTTTATATGGTAATTTGAATTTTGGTAGGTTGAGACAGGAAATGAAGCCCATAGGAGGTGAATCAAAATGCAAAGGTTTGTTGTTCTGTTTTGCTTGTGGGTTACAAATAAGGCTTTGAAGCAAACCATTGTACTGTTTTTGGGTGTTGTTTATTATGAACAAGCTTTAAAGCAAACACATATAGGTAGAAGTTGAAGGTGATACATTTATGAAGTTTTAGTTAATTGTAGAAATTGGGTCTTGTTTCTTCATCCAATAGGCTCCAAAGATTTACCTTTTAGATTGGGCAATGGTTTGAAAAGTTGTTTCTTGTCTTCAAACTTACCTTTAATTTGGAGGGTATGTTAAGTCAAATATGTGGTTCATTTTGGGCTTATCTTGTTGCCTTTTAAATATTTTTTTACGCTGAACTAATATGGATGTTGCTAAAAGTTGTGAACTTAAGATGGCTTTTTATTTTCCTTCAAGAAGGGTAGTTTTAGAAGACTATGGGCTTACTTTTTGGGCTTACTAGTGTGTGAAACTTAGGCCCATGGAAATGGTCATGTAAAAGCCCAATAAGCTGGGTGCATGATTCATCTTCAAAGGGGAAAAATAGCAAGGAAAGTGTTGTACAAAATTGTAAACCCGGACAGGTCTACCATTTTTAGGGTGGTAATCGAGTCGAGCCGAGTTTCGAATTGCTCAAACTTCGCTTGATTAAAAATAGGTGAGTTCGAGCTTGAACGCGAGTTTGGTGCGAGTTCAAAATCTTATTTGAGTTTGGTTCATTTAAATGATCACTGAGCTCAAGCTTAGCTTGCGGAGCCTCTCATTAAGTTTTTTCGTGAAGTAAGTTTGCGAACAACTCGTTTACCTAATCTGGCTAATCATCTATACAAGCAAATGAAATTAACAATTAAACTACATAGTTTGAGAGAGAGAGAGATATCGCCAATACTATGAATTTCGACTTCGATAGTCCAAAACTAAACTAGTCTATTCAAATCGAATAATAACAATCCAATCCGTCCATTTACGATCCTAGGAAAGCTTGACATGTAGACTTGTTAGAACATGACCCGATATTAAAATTTAGAATTGAAACTTAAGCCGAAAATTAATGGATCAAAAGCGATGCGAACATGACTAGGTTTGGTCGGTAAACTTGTTGGATTGACCCAGCTCGTGTTTTCACATGTATTACATTATTTATTGTAGATATATAGTTTATTATTTTATTATATGTGCAAATAATAATGTTACTATTAATAAATATTACAGAGTATTTAATCATAATATTATATTCAGTTCATTTGAAATATTTAATTAAATTCTTTTAATAATCATGAAAAAAGTGAAAAAAAAAATTGATAGTGATAATCCGTTCGGATGACTTATACCTACACCAAACCTACAATATCAAATTTAATTGACTCATAAATTTTAACGACTTGAAGATTAGGATTTATTTTTGACCCGAACCTAATCTGTTCGACATTTTTTTTGTCTTGTCGTTTGGCTCGCCTGATTCGATCGGTCGGACACCGCTCTACATCTGGACCGGGTACTTTGTAGCCCCATTTTGGGGATGACCCTCCCAATATCAGTTTCTCCATACATGTCGCCAGTGGGATTCGAACTTCGAATCTCCTGGACAACACTTAAGAAGTCTAGCACCAGTTTACCACTGGACCAACTGAGTATTGGTATCTGTTCGACTTATTTATCATGCCTAATTACCTGAGATAACATATCGAAAAATCATATTCCTTACTAAAAAAAATAGGGGATACGATTCTAGAGTATAGAAGTGAGTCAAGTTACCAAAAATGAAGAGAAAAAAAGATAGGATAGAGTCAAAAAAAAGAAAAGAAAAGTATATAGTGCTTTGAAAAGAAAGGACATGTGTATGGTTCGTTGTTTAATTTTGATCTTTCAATTCTCGTATGAATCTGATTTCCCAACCTCACGATTTTAACTTGTAAGGGAATGTATCGAGTTTAATTTATTTATTTACAACAATTATTTGTTAAATCAAACCACCGACATTTTTTTAAGGTTCATTTAAATTATGAAATTCTTTGCTTAAATCAATTAATTACCTTTTTCTCGTTAATTAAGTCTCACGATTTTTTTAAATATATTGTTCTTGTTTTGGGGGGTTGATTATGGCTCTTTAGTCGTATTTATACATCGCCTTTGTATTTATGAGGGATTGAGATGCGATTTATGTCAATAAAAGCTCTTCCATTTCAGGGTTCGGGTGAGGATAAAGAACTCTGAATTTAAGCACGGGCGAGAGTAGTACCAGAAATGAGTAGTACTAGCTCGTTGATATAGGTGCACCTCAATCCCTTATATATTTTCGGGGTGTTACAATCTCACCCACTTAAACACTTTACGTCCTCGTGTTATAATCTCCCCCACGTACTTAAACACTTGATCGACGTCCTCTTCAAGGCCCAAGGATTGCCCTCTGAGTAGAGTGACCGCCCTCCGGGCCAAGCCAACTCGTAACCTAGAGTCGACTCTTATACCAATTGTAAGGTGCGAGGCCATAGAAGCACTATCCCATGTCAACCCGAGGACTTCCTAGGAGGTCACCCATCATGTTACTACTCTCGCCATGCACACTTAACTTCTAAGTTCTTTGTCCTTACTAGAATCCAAAAAAGGAAGAGCTCTTATTGACATTAGTAACACCTCAATCCCTTATAAATCTCCGAGGTGTTACATATAACCCCTACATCAATTTGTGGTGCATTGAACTAAATTCGACTATTTTTATAACTTAATTCAGTTTTTTTTGTCTTGTTCTCGTCATCTCTAGATCTTCCTGAATCATCCTCTCAAAAAATTTCGAGATAAAAATGTATACATCTTAAATCTTAACCTTCCAGATCCCGCTCTGTACAGAATTACACTGGATTGATAAATAAGTAAGTATTTTTCTTGTTTTTCTCTATGAGAGTCTATATGGACATAGGAAGTTCATGCCGCCGGTTCCTCGGTTTCGGAACCGCTGGTTCACCGATTCCGGGGGTGGAGGAACTGGAACTGGAACCGTAGTGAAAACAAGAACCGTAGTTCTGGCCGGTTTTCCTCCGGTTTCGGAACCGCCGGTTCCGTAGAACTTGAACCCATGTCTAGTTCATACCATAAGGTAACCTCCGGATAAGATGAGGATGTTTGTGACCATGATCAACTAACTTTGTTATTAGTCATGTTCTTGACAAAGATGTGATAAGAAAAAGACAATACTATGAATGGATTGAATTGAACGCACTTTACATATACATCCAATCATCTTGCCTTATCTTAAGTTTTTGCTCATGAAAAACTAAGACCAATATCTAACCCCATACCCACTAATATACTATTCGAAGGATTAATTGCTTAGCCACGTACATAATAGAGAAAAGCACAACTCATGCCTTTCTACTATTGTTTGTTGATAGTTTGACATAACAACCACAACCTAATGAGATAAAAACTTATAACTTTCATGATACTTTTAGCTCACATGTAAAGTCTTTTCCATTTCCAACATGTGGCCCTAATAACGTTAGCAAATAAACCTCCCCACAATTGCCCCCTACCAATGAGAAAAGTGAAGAAATATGAGAAAACCTTTTGCCCTTTTTAATTAAAGAAAACGGTTCACGTGATAAGAATATATATAGATTTATCAGATAATAAAAATAGAAGTCCAAATCGTATTTTATTTAGGAAAATTTCCGAGAAAAACAGTACATTCAAATTTTATCGAAAAAATATATAAATAACCCACACAAATTATGTATAACTTTTAGATAGTGTTTTAAAAAAAGCTAGCGGACCCTAGGTGGAGAAGGATCGCCTAGCGGACTAGAGGGTCTCCTAGACGGGTTGGAAGACTACGCAGGCTAGCACTTTCCAGCGTCTGAGTGGGATCTAGATGGAGTTAGGCGAAGATTTTTAGAACAATATTTTTAGGCCAAAATGTACTTGATTTTTAGAATATATAAATATTTGCCTAAATGTGCATGACTTTTGTACTAAATGTGCAAAATAGCATGTACAACTCTTGTAAGTTTTCCCTTAGGGAATACATGTTTTTCTTGCAAATAAATGGAGTCATACCGATTTTCTCTAAAATTTTCTCATTTAATGAAGGGGCAGTTCGAACCTTTGATATTTTGAAATCCAATGACCAATATGTATTCTCATTTCACATGGGTGTCAACTCTCACAAAAGAAAGAAAACATTTTGTAAACGTTTGGATTAATGTACTAATCGACCAATTGACTAGTCTATACAAAAGAAAACATTCTTAGGTATGTTAGGCATATAAGCATCATAAGAATCGGAGCCATTGTGGAGATAATTATTCTCACATTAGAGGTTGGTTGAAGCGAAGCCTACTATAAAAGGTTGGTAGATTTTTTTTTTATGATCAATTGATTTTAGAATGAAATCTCACTAGCTAGACTAATGTTTTGAACTTATCGCGTATATGTGTATGTATTCTCATTTCACATGGGTGTCAACTCTAACAAAAGAAAACATTTTGTAAACATTTGGATTAATGTAATAATCGACCGATTGACTCCTCCTATACAAAAGAAAATATTCCGAGGTATATTAGGCATATAAGCATCATAAGAATCGAAGATTGTGGAGATAATTATTCTCACATTGAAAGTTGGTTGAAATATAGCCTATCTACTTATAAAAGTTTGGTAGATTATTTTTTATATGACGAAGGCTCCGTTCGGCTGTCATGGGAGCTTTTTTCTTCTAGATAAAAAACTAGATGAAAAACTCCCATTTTTTACACCCTCCTACCCTAAAGGTGTAGATTTTGGAGAAATTAAGCTTTATCTAGCGGAATTAAGCTCCTAAAAAGCTATTACCAAATGCACTCTAACTGGTTTTAAAATGAAATCTCGCTAGACTAATGTGTTGAACTTATCACATATGTGTGTTCAAACAAACATTCCTCATGGCAATAAACCTCATTCAAAACAGCATCAAGCATTAACACCCACTCGCCAGCCTAGTTACCGAGTGCCAAGGCTTTCTCCGTCGGGGCTGGAATGCCCGACTTCAACATGTCTATAGGGAAGCGAACCAAGCCGCAGACTCCCTCGCTAAACTAGCGTTCCACTATCCTATTAGTTTTAGGGGGCTTAGTGACCCTCCTTTTTGTATTGAAAACATTCTTATGGATAATTGTAGGGGCAGGGCTACCCCCCGCCTCATTGGCACTTAGCCGAGTTCTTCTTATTAATACATGAGAGGCTGCCTCTCTTTGACAAAAAAAAAACAAACATTCCTCATTTGATTAGCCTAATGTAATTTAACATGATTGTGGTAATTAAATTAAATTAAACATGGATTGGCCCATTTCAGTTGTTGGTCGTTGGTTTTTGTGGAGGGCTCCTTGTCTGTTGTTCAATCTTCCCAACCTTAACACCCAACAAGAGAGACTGTTGATTATAACACATGTTGTAAAGTCACTTGCTTGATTGATGAGTATAGTTTGTTGCATGAAATGGACCCTCCTCCACTTACCTTAGGAATTTGACACGTGTAGCCCTCCAATTGGCCATTTGTTAGAATTGAGGTATCATGATCATGGCATATTTGTTTTATGGGAATGCACAAAAATCATTGTTGAAGTGAAGGTGATTAATTGTTTGCTAAATACTCCATTCAATTTTATTTATTTTTTAGAGTTGAACATATATATTAAAAAAATAAAATTAGATAAAAATATCTTTAATTAATTTTTTATTTTGTACATTGAAAATAAAAATGAAACAAATTTAGTTTACTTTTTCATTAAATGTAAGGGTTAAAGTCGGAAAGTTGTGTTCAAAATATGTAAAAGGATAAGTTCTTTTAAACAAGATTTTAAGGTTAAAAAGACAAGTAAACTTATACATAGGGAGTACCATTTATTTGGAATAATAGCCCACTAAATGTTGAATAAATTAAAGGCTAATGTCTTGTATGGATGTGTAGGCAAACATACTAGTTGTCATTTTAACACCTGGATTTTGATCAATATTATGTGTCGTTTTAGGTATTTAATTAGAAGTGAACTATGAGAATTGTTTTTAAAATTTATTTCGTTTGATCAATATTTTTCATTCATTGGCTTAAAAAAGGATAAGATTGAGAAAAAAATTTAAATTTGAGTTTACTTGATGCTTTTCTTAAAATTTTTGTTAGGAGCTAAAACGACATTTATGTCTAATCGGATAGAGTACCATTTATCTAGAATAATAGCCCACTAAATGTTGAATAGATTAAAGGCTAATGTCTTGTATAGATGTGTAGGCAAACATACTTTTAATTATGTCATTCTCATTGTTCTTATTTGATCATTGGAATCATATGTTTGGTTGACATGGTGAGAATATATGATAGCAACCTTAAAATGTTTTTTTTTTTATAAAAAATATATATTTTATGATTATCGAACGTGTCGATTGTTGATATGCTTATATGGTTGGTGATGATGTGATTCAATTCTTTTTATGAAATTCAATTTGTGCCTTCAAATCAAGGGACTTATTCTCATATCACTTCAAGCTTAACTTACCAAAATTTTCCTTACATTATTTGTTCCCTAGCTCTAGAAATAGAGCATGAGTTGACATCTCCATAAATTATAGCCTTTTTTTTGTTCATATGAATTATAACATATAGGTCAATTGGTTTGGCATTCTTTTTTATCTTTTTGGCCTTTTGAGAGGCAAATCCAAAGATACTTGAAACAAAGAGATTAGAACACTTGTCGATCTCCTATAATTTATAAAAATGTGTTTCATGAATGGATCATCCACTATATTGCTATTGATAGGCAGCACTTGGACGTTTCTAATTGATAACGAAGAGAATAAATTTTGTGGAATATTCATTATGAAGCAATGTCAAGTCCATTACAATTTGTTCATTTTGGATATTTTTGATTGGTTATAGGGTTGCCAAATGAAATACAATATATGTGATCAGCGCAAAATGTTTATAAAGTTTCAATCTTAGGATAAACCTTATTGAAATTATGTTGTAGAGTTGTTGTTTGGGCCCATTAAAATTATCACCTTATAACAAGTGATATCAAAGTTGGTAGTTTAGCATGGAGCCGGTTGCATCAGATTAAGATGAACCTTAAGGTACTTGTCGATAAATACTAACCTAGTATATAATATAGATAGATTACCATTCCTATTGCTAATTAGTTTTTGGATGGATACCGTTATATTTATGTACCAGAAGTTCATTAAGCACATTAGTGTTTACGGTATGATAGAAACACTAAATTTTTTATACCAACACAATAGCCCACTGTCCTCAAACAAATCTAAGCGAACTCATTTGAAAACAAAAACGTGATTGGATTAGCGCGTGCATGAATACACAAATTCTTGGTACACACCAATTTGAAACACTAGTCTATTTACAAATTCTCGGTACACACCTATTCGCAATTAAGCAGAAACACCCACTTTGGGCGTTATAAAACTCAACTTTGATGGTACGGTTAACTCAGATGGTGTCTTCACCTACGACTTCATCCTTCGTGACCATTTGGGCTCACCCTCCACTTCGATGGGGTTTGTTGGGCAACCACTCTATGTTGATGTCTAAGACTCTCGCACTTCGCTAGGGGATTCTTTAGGCCACCCAATGTGACATTCTCCATCTTCAGATCAAGGGTGACAACCTCTAGCTTGTCAACGCTGTTCATGGCGACTAGAGTTGCCCCTTGGAGATCGAGTTGATCCGGTCCGACATTCTCTGCCTATTGGCCCATTTTCAAAGTTGACGTATTTCACACATATTCCGAGAGGCCAACTCCGTGGCAGACTTTCATTGATGGCTCTTTCCGTAGGTTCTCCTATCTCCCTCTAATAACTGATTCAAGCCTTTGGGGCCTCATTCGAAAGGATGCTTTAGATCGGACCATCTCCCATTAGATGGTTCCCCTAATCCCTTTCCTTATAAAAAAATACCTCAATGGTACCACTAAAAATCTGAAAAAATATTGAATACCAAAAAAAAAAAAAGAATACCTTGGGAATACCAACTAATTTCAAAAGGGTCTAAATCAATCTAGATATGTAAATTAATTTTGAAAAAGAATGAATCTGAATTGATAAAATCACACATTTTCATCATATTCATTAATCATTATATTAGTTGGTTGCCATTTCATATAACCTCTTGGTGTACTACATTGTCTGATATATCAAACTCTTACCTTCTTAAAAAAAACCTCATATTCATTATTTAGTCGTTTATGCTCTGTATTTCAAGCATATTCCATCAAACAAAATAAAAAAAATTACATAAACAAAAATATAGTGTGACCAAAATATTAGAGGGGAATTTTCTTGATTAGCTTGTAGCTGTTGCATAGTAAGTACAACTTCCAAGGGTAAATTCAAAATAGCAAAAGCTTGAAAAGAAATGGTAAGAAAACTACACATATTTTAAATAGTCTCAAGTAACAAATAATTTACAAGCAAAAAAACAAAAAGAATTCCCCTTGAAAATCCCCATTTCAAGTTCAAATCCTGGTGAAAATTTGCAACAAGCCTTCTTCTACTGCCTTGAAAAATCTCTGAATTTCATCTAAGAAAGTTCATACTCTTGAGTATAGCTCACTTGATCAGCTTCCCAGCAAAGTTTAGTAGTTCCTCCTTCATGGCAAGGAATATATTCCTACAAAATTCAAGAAAAATGATTAACAAATTGTTCATGGTGTTATTTAGACTTGTCAAAAGTTCACCCGACCCGACTTGTTCGAAAAAATCCGGATTTCGGGTTGAAACCCGGTTTAAACCCAACCCGTTGACTCGAATCCAATTAGGTTGAAGCCCGAAAACTCGTTGGGTTGACCCGATTTATTATATTTTGGATTGTATAAAATCTATTTTGAAAATTATAATATAGTTTAATAATAAATATAT
The DNA here is from genome assembly GCA_964016875.1 of Fallopia convolvulus. NCBI lineage: Eukaryota > Viridiplantae > Streptophyta > Magnoliopsida > Caryophyllales > Polygonaceae > Fallopia > Fallopia convolvulus. The sequence continues at coordinate 1,347,366 of OZ024722.1, read as the reverse complement.
AAACATAATATATTATTACTTAAATAAAATAATATATTAATAATTGTAAAAAATTCGATTCCCTTGACCTGGTGGATCGACTCGACCCGCCCAGAAACCCGCAACGACCCGTCTCGGTTTGACCCGTGAACCGTCACGAC